>CM034153.1:575989123-578389123 GCA_019776745.2 Taxus chinensis
GCCTAGCCCGCTAGTACTACATGGTTATACACGCTGTGTACATACTGGTTTCTTATAACAATGCTAATGAGGCGTCTGGAAACATTTATTTTGCAGGCTTCTTCCGATTCCATGGCTATTTGTTATTTATGTACTTACTACGTGTTCTATTTGCTATGGGGGGGGGGACTGCTCCTCCCCGCTGGTTTTGGGTTTGCACACTGTTTTTTTGGATGCATCCTGATGGCTGGGTGGGTCTTGTGACGTTCGTGAGGGGAGGCCCATGGTATTCATCCCACTTTGTGAGCTTATTTTTCGTATTTTAGCGTGTTTACATTACTAGAAGAGCGATTGATTGGATATCTTAGAAAACTGTTTGTGTCATTACAGCATTGTCTTATACATGCATTATTTTTCGTACACCACGTGTTTTTGGCTAGCCTTTTGTTTTGTGTGCACTTGGTTTCTCCCAAGCCCTTTCCTTTCTTCCCCTACCGGGCAGACGTTTCCCTACTTCTGTTGTTTTCTCCTCTTTTGTGCCTCGATTCTCCTATCATCGATGGTCACATGTGCCCCCAAAGAGGGGGGCATCATTTTGGGTTTACATACTATACAACGCTTCTACACTGGTTCAAGTTCATTTTTCATCCTTGGCATTTTGGGTTATACAGTGAGTGGGTTTAGACTAATCTAAAAACTCAATACCAACGGATTTTACAAGACGTGGTTGTCCTTAGAATTCTGGGGAGCAGTTACATGTTACAGGATATAACGGATTTCCCCCTCTACACTACTCTAGCCAGTGGCATCAGATTGCCCAAAAGATAAGGTAGCACAGAGATCTCTCATACAACTTCAGGGAAGTAGTTACAGGTTGGAGAATAATGTAACTCTCCTTACACTTCTTTTTTCAATGGCACTCGGGTTTCCCAAAAAACCTAGGACAAGATATCTTATTTCTACACTCTTTCTCTCGACATAGATCAGGTACACATGTTACATTTTTCCTTACGTACTTTACATTACATGCTTTCACATACATATACATGTGTCATTTACATGTGTTTTACATATACATACGCATTTGATTACTTGATCATTTTCTCCTTACAAGTCCATTTGTATGAGAACAAGATGTCAACAACAACAACTAAAATAATGGAGGCAACAATATTTTTTGGTAGTACACGCCATACTAACCATGCAGATACGTCACACACATCAAAAACTACACACGCAATTTCCTCCCTAGGTTCACTCTCATTCACTTTTTTGAACTTATACATCTTTAGTTCCATGCTCCATCATATTTTTATACTCGCTTTTTCTAGTCCTTCAGTGTGTTTCTACATCACTCTTCATGGCGATCAGGTAAGCATCTCTATCTACTTGATGTTACCGAGATGCCACTCATCAACATAAATTAGAGACAAATGTAGACACAAAATCATGCACTTTAGACATTATTTAGTCCCGGTCTCATACTACTATATTCATATGATTTTTGATTGAAGAAGTAATAATTTACCGCCATCTTTTGACTATTTACTTTTCTTTCTGTCGTCACTACCGACCTTCAACACATACTTACCCAGTTTGTTTTTTTTTCATTTTGCATCATTTTAGAATTAATTTGGGTGCTCAATCTTGCACTAGGGCACTCGTAGGTGCCCTGGTCCCATTCGGGGTGCCCTGATACTTTTACCCACTTTCCTACCACTATTTTGGAACTTTCTATCCATTTGAACATTTAATATTTCGTGTGGTCGACCTTTTTGGGGTTAATTAAGAAATTAGAACAAGAGAACCATATAAATATATTAAAGTTATGAAACCATGATGATTACACTAATACCATCACCTAAGGTTACGTCCATCAAAGGATTCATTTGCACCCATCTAGATCTATCATAAGGCACAAGGCTGGTGCATTTGCACCACACTGCATATGAGGGAAGTTTATTCTACTCCATCTACCATTCTATTACATTTTCTACACATAATTATTGTTTTTAACTTTCATAAAGTGTGACTAGCACAAAAACACCTAGGGCATGATTACACACACATAAAACTACATCAGGTCTAAGATGTAGTACAACACTTAGTTAGTAAGTCCACCATTGTGGCAACTGAGGTTAGTCTGACCCCTTTATATGCATTTTTATTTTTTAGGGTTTTTATGTTTATTTTTGGGGTTTTGTAGGTATCCTCTTCATCATTGACTACCAAAGACACACAACCGAGTACAATGAAGTTAGTATGACAGATAGCAAAGGCTTCAGATCAGCTAATAACTCTGCAAGATTGGTTTTTGGACATCCTACACAAACCAAGGCTCCCAGAACTCAGACTAGGGTGCCCACAGGCACCCCTGTACCTATCCAGGTGCCCCAATCCACTCAAGATCTATATTTTTCTTTTCCTCAAAATAGTCATTTCCTCCTCTTATTTCTCTAGTTAGCTTTACGACACAGTCCAGCAAGTTCTTCGAATCGGCTAAGATCCTTACAACCTTTCTTTGCATGTTAGGGTTTCTATTTTCATTAGCCTAGTTTCTTAGGTCACTTTTATATTTATTTACTATTATTTACTACTCTTCCTAGTTATATTAACTATTATTATTCCACATTTTAGTTATTATAAGCCATCAAATACTATTTCAATCAGAACAAACAAATTTTCAATTATAACTAATTTAGAGCTAAATCGATACTAAATTTGGTCTCTATCCATCTATAGTGGTTGGAACTTTTGGGGATGCATTCATATATGGAGAGAAAAATTAGGCCTCTATCCCTAACACTCTTCTTGTGGTGACAAGATGCCAAAATCCTCCCATTTTCAAACAAGCAAAATCAGGTTGGGAATTGATCACTCCCTACCTCTTCAATCTCCATTGGAAACATTTCAAAATCTATGAATTCTACAAATAATTTTAATATTTCTCCAAGTGCTCCTTACAATGGTTCACTATCTCCACTTATGCCACATGGATCACAATGTTGATCCATGGTTCGCCACACCATGATTCTTACTTTCTATGTGCACTTTGCAATATGGATTCTCTAGAATTTGTACAAGTATGTTCCTTACTTCCTTTACACTAATTTAATTTCATTCAAATAACATAAAGGGGTGAAAAATGTAGACACAAAATCACACACATATTACTATTTTACCATGCTATCAAATATGTTGTTATACGCATGGATCTTAAGAGAGAAAAGTATTCACCGATGACACAATCCCTTGTCATCCACTTGTTTAAATTCAATTTCTATTAAATTTCTCTTCTACATTCGTGATTTGTTCACCCAGTTCTAGTTAGGTCACAGGGATCCCTATATGTCTGTATTTTCTTATATGTCATCATTTATCCTAGGACACTAATGCCAATTATGGACACTAGTGCCAGGGCACTTCTGTCTTCTTTGTTCTTATTTAAATTTTTTAAATTTTTGGTTGGCCTTTTTAGTTTTCTTATCATTATCCTGAGGTTATAGTTGACATGTCGTATTAGTAGTGTTGGAATTTAAAAAAGAGATCCATATATACACAACATACACACTATTATTATGGCTAGAAATTCTAAGGGTAAATCACATTTACATACTATTACTATCATCAAAGGGACTACATTTTTGGGCTACATACTCTACATAAACTAAATAGGAAGGGGAAGTGATAAATTCCATCTCACACATTTACATCAAAGCTAGCTATATCTTGCTATCTTGGTGTCATTGGTACAAGGGAAACCTAAGGACAAAATTTCACACACAAGCACAGACAACTACATGGATTCTAGAATGTAGTGCAGTGCTTGGTCATAAGTTCACTCTTCAGGTGACCGCCGGGGTCATTTTGACTTCACATATTACATATTTCATTCTAATTTGATGTGTTTGTGAGCTTGTGTAGGTAGCTAGGGTTTACTTTTTAGGTTACAATTACCCCCGACAATCAAAGTGTGCATACCAGATGATCAACAGAGAGTGAGTGTGATACCCTAATGACATAGGAAAAAGAGGATTCTAAGTGTTTTTACTGTGACCGACACCCATACATGGTATATGACACCTAATATCCCTTTCCCTAGCCCAGGCACCTATGTACGACTCTTTTTGTGAAGTGTATAATTAATACTTTGCATTTACGAATCTTTTCCCAACATGTTCATAATTTTCCCCAATTCAAATATATTCTAGATTAAGCATAAATCAATTATGTCTTTTATCTCTCCTATTTACTTACATAGTTGCATCATTAGAGTTCTTAGCATTTTTACTTTACTGTATTTCATCATATTAGTTACCTTGAAATTAGATTTAATTTAGTTTTTATTAAATCACCTCTTTTCCTTTGTTGAACCATGATTTGCGATAGGGATATGGGTGATTCTCACATTTCAAATTGAGTTTATCAACCATCATAGTTGAGACAGTATTTTCACAACTACCACCATCAATAATAATTTTACATACCATCCCTCTAGATGTGCATATTATTCAAAAGATATTTGTCTGCAACCAAGAATCACCACCAGATCCATCTTGTTCTTTCTCCTTCCATGAGATAATCATCATCCTCCTTATCATGAGAGTTTCACCCAAGTCTTGAACAACCTCCATTTCCTCTTCTTCTTCAGCTTCAACCGGGTTTACTCTTAGTGATTCCACTTACCATCTATCCTATGTAGGATAGTGTAGACAGTAAAAATCTTTGTTCCCTTCTACACCACATCGGTAACAGGTATACTGCCTTTGGCGGATATTCCAACATCGTCCTCCACCATATATTTTTCCTCTCTGAAACCCCCTACCTCTTTGGTAGTTAACACGACCTTGAATAGATTATTACTTCCCTTCTACATTATAGGATTCACCTTTTAGGGAATCAAATATACCTATCCCTCTCATTGGATATGATGATGGCCATCTCCTCACTCCTCTTCTAAAATTACTCCTTTTGCATTTTTATTTTGCTTTCAATGTAATTTGATAATCATCATCTAGGATATGGATCCGGAGCATACTCAATTCATCTTGTATGGTATAAATTAACCCATTTACATAACTTGTAGATTCATTTTCTTCAGACCCTCCCTATTCCACACAGACTGATTTCTTGTAAAAATCATTAGTATACTCTTCAATGTTAAGATCCTTTTGTCTTAGGTTTTGAAATCTTCAAAATAGTGTATGGGCATAACCTACAGGAAGAAAAATTTCCTTCAATTTCATCACCATTTTATCCCAGTTTCCAATCTTTTCATTTACTTTCCTTTGTCTTCCACATTGCTGAGGATCCCACTAGATCAATGTATTTCCAGATAACTAAGTACATGAAAACTTAACCTTCTTCTCATTTGAAATGATTTTCTACTCTAAGAATTTTTCCGTGTGATTCATCCAGTCAATCAACTCCTTTGGCTGAAACCATCCACCATAATGAGGAGCATTAATCTTGAGTCTGTCATTCTTTCCCTCTAAAGCTTGAATAAATATCTCCTCAAATGGTCTCTCATTCAATATTTCTTCATATCTCTTATTTTCTTATTCAATTCTTCCCTCATTCCTTAGTGGAGGTAATTATTCAGTATCACTATCTGGGTCTACATCCATATTTACATGTCTCCATGTGAGGTAGGTAACTTTTCATGTGATCTCAACAACTTATCTATATAGCTCTTGCATATACCTATTCATCTAGGCATAACATCCTCTTTCGAGAATAGCCATACTTATATAAATTAGAGGTAATAAATCACATAGATAAATGTAATATATATTACCTTCACCGTTCGTACAAGATCCAAATCCTCCTCTGATACCAATTGATGTAGATCTAGTTCCAAGAGGTTAAAATTCCTCCAAAACACACACACACACACACACACACAATTTTGTAAGAAATACAGAAGCTTCAAAATATTTTTTCTCATTCCTGAATCCAAACTAATCTTTACAACATTATAATCATTCATTTATCGTCCACTATCTCTAAAAACCCTAAAATTCCACGAAACCCTAAAACAAAAAATACCTACTAGTAAAACACCTCAGATGGCCACCAAATTTTATGTACTAAATATGCCTTCATAAATGAAGTCTTGTGCCAAATATTGTCTTATTCTAGAAAGAAGATAAAAATATATTAAAACTCTAAGCTCTAGACAAAACTAAAAAAAAAGTTCATAGCCAATTTTAGACCCCTACACGAAGGAATTCAGCCCTAAAAATATGTCAAATTGGCACCCATACTTTATGAAAAAGTTGGTCATGACATATTACTAATATAGATCTAACATCCTGGAAATTTTTAAGATAATGTGATGGTCAGATCAAATGTTATGGTCTATAAAATTTATGCTCGTGCATCACATAGGTACATGATTTTTTCAAACCCTTTCATCCACAACCTTTCACTTGAAATATTTTTATCCTTGGGGATTGGATTATGCTTCCTGCAAATTCACACATATTTGATGTAATTGTATAGTAAAATTTATATCTCTTTTTTATTTAAAAAGATAGAAATGTGCTACATTTATTAAATCTACAATTGACAAGTGATGCTCTACTTATAGATGACATGTCTATAACAAATATATGGAGATATAAAATGGGTTTATGCATATTCCAGTTCATGACAACAAGGTGGTGCTATAGATGGTTAGATCACTAGGGAAATTCTCATTGCATGGTCACTTTTTTTTATAGATAAATGATTTTGACCGAAGCTATGAACTAGAGTACATTCAGTAAAGATATAACATTTTAAGCTAAAAAATTAACAAACCATATCCACCACACTTGAAAACACTTCTAACGCAGACACTCTCGAGTCAGAATCCACCTCTGTTAAATCATCCTACCATCCGCACCACCTCAAACATTACCACCTCGAACAAGGATCATGCCTAAGTGGGATTTAAACCTTGGTGGAGCCGGATACAACCATCCATCTTAACCACTTCACCCATACTGCATCGGCACATGGTAGCTTATGTTGTTATTATGTTCCACCATATTTTCCTCCAAGAGACAAAGTTTTTGTAGAGGGTCATTTCCTTATGAGTGAATCTCACATTCCCTCTCATAGCTGAATTATGTAGAATTAACATCAACACATAGGAATTTACCTTCTTCAAATTAGTGTGGCATTTGGTATCATTATCCCAAATATATGGAAAAGTTTCTATGGATGGTAATAGGCATTTATCCTCGTAGGGATATTTCATATGGCCAAAAAATCAAGACATATGATAACATAGAGGGTATGAATGAAGAAAACAAATCAAACAATGGGTGGGGGCCCCATATCTGAGGGTGAAAATCCTTCTTACTTTATTTACTTATATTCATGTTAGGTTTACAATATTATGTTGATTTAGTTATCAATTATGTATGGAATTATTAAACTTGGTTGTTTGAATTATTTTAGCTTATTATACCTAATTAAGTATACTTTGAGGTATGACCTTATATCACCCATAATTTTCAATATTATTTTATGGTAATATATTATAAAATTTCTCCATTTAAAAAAAGGTCCATAAGGTGGCATATTCCCAACAAAGTGTTGTTGAATGAATTTTGTATTAATTTTTCATGTATCGATATAATTATAACTAGAAAAATGACATACCTCTAGACAATTAACTTTCCTTTTTAAATGACATAAGAAAGTGCATGCCCCAACATCTTGAAAGATCATTTTAATAGGGTGGAAAAACTTGGGGCCAAACCCAAGTACTTATAACATTGTTAGATTGAAGTTGCTTATTTGTATGAGATTCTACCCCTCCATAAAAACTTAAAAATTCCACCAAACGACTTTTTATAAAATTTAATACCAAAATTTTGCTAACCAATCAAAATGAATTATTTTAAATTGATGTACTCTAACCATGTGTGTGTGTGTGTGTGTGTGTGTGTGTGTGTGTGTGTGTGTGTGTGTGTGTGTGTGTGTGTGTGTGTGTGTGTGTGTGTGTGTGTGTGAGTGAGAGAGAGTGAGAGAGAGAGAGAGAGAGAGAGAGAGATTTGCTTTTTTTTCTATTTAAATTGAGTTACTTTACTTAATGTTTAGGAAGGGTAAAGAGTAATATTCTCATCAACTAATCTTTTCAAGTGACATTGCGACTTTATTATTGTTTTACTATAAATTTTATTTTCCTCTTCAACAATTAATAATTAACATGAAACAAATAAATGTAGGAATGAACACAATTTTTCCTTCAATAAATTTTTACTCTAAATTTTGTCTTCTTATAATAAATTTAGGCCTCTTCAAATATATAAAAATATAGGTAGTATTTATCACTGTTATAATCACTATTATAATCATTATTTTTATGTACAGATATAAAATTGTATTAATGTTCAACAACTTCATACTGATAAAATTATGACAAAATTGATAGAGTAGATGTTATAACAATTTACAAAATTTTGAAATTATTATAAACTTCAAATTGTGAATATAAAAATATCAAATATAATCAACTTTATAATAATATTTTATTATATTTATAATGTTTAATTAAAAATTAGAATTTATAATAAACTTTTAGATTTAAAACAAATATTTAAATTTGTTATAAAGTTATAAATCTAGAATTTTATAAATCAAATTTGATCATAATAAATTTATTAAATCTAGTATTATAATTATTGAATAATTCAAATTTCTAATTTGTAAGAAATCATAATATTATAGTAAATTTTAAATTTATAATAAGTGTGACATTTATGATACATTTCAATTCATTTATATATAGGTTTGAGATGTGATGATAAAATTTTCAATTTCAAAATTAACATTCCGAGTTTCGAATTTAGTAACCATAAATTTAAAAATTGGGATACAAAATTCACAAAATGAAAAAATAATTTTTTAATAAATGTCTATATCATAAAAAATTCAAATTTATAGTGAAATTGATTTTTAATAATAAATTGTAATTCTAGAAAATACTCATTTTATGATAAATTTTACATTTATTATGATTTGAAATTTACTATAAATTTGAAATTTACAACATATTTCAAATTTAATTTTTTAATTTTTAAAATTATGAATTTATGATAAAATTCAAAATTTTAATACATTTCAAATTCATAATAAATTTCAAAGGTCATGATTTATTTAAAATTGCAAAATTTATATTTTAAATTAAAATCTAGTAATAATGTCTATTATTTTATGTTTATATTGTTAATATTTATTATTTGTATCTATAATTTTGTTAAGTATAATAGGTATTAGCAATTGCACTTGAAATGTATGATGGAAACGCCGAAGGGGATATTTTGAAGATTTAAATTTGGAGGGAGAGGAAGAGGGGTGAAGAGAAAAACGTTTGAGGGTGGAGAACTCCAAGGGCGAGGAAAGTGGAAAGGGGAACCCATGTGAAACTCTCCCCTCCAACAAACACAAGACATTAATGTCATTTTTGTGAAGGATAAAATGTGTAGCATGTATTTTAGTGAGGGAAATGTTGGTGAAGATATTTGAATAACACAAGGATTGGACAAAAAATAATGTTGAAATGAATAATTGTCAAATAACTATAGCTATCAAACATAGAAGAGAAAGGTAGTTTTTTATCTGTTAATCAATCTTTACTATTATTTTATTTCATGGCATCAAGGTTTTCAATTGGACAACATTTAATTTGATGATCCTTCTATGGATGGGAATGGGAAGGTATGGTGAATAAAACAATGTTTTTTATTTAGTAAATTAAAAAAAATTGACAACCTTGAACATACATAAAGTCATAAAAATACTTGAGAAATATGAGTTAAAAAGAGTGTATATTAAATCACAATTCTTGAGATAAACATCATGAAAAGGAAACATAAAAAAAATTCCAACCATGTAGATAGAGGAAATATAAGAGAACTATTTTTGAATATACAAAAAAGTAAAATGTAAGAGAACACATAGGAAATAAAAATTTGTGAAAAAGGAGAGATAGGAAGAGAAACAAGTTTGTGAACTAAAAAAATTATACATGACCTCTTAGAGGAAATTTGGGGAAATGGTCTAAATATATTTGTAGCAAAATGTAAAGACATAAATGTATGAGAAATATCAAGAAGAGTAACTTACAGAAAAGGAAAACTGAGTAGATTCGTGATTCATGTCTCTTCATTTTTTCTTATTTTTACATGAGGTCCAAGTTACATTTTGTGAGAATTGGTCAGAAGATAAAGGAGGCAATATTAGAAGGTATTGAAGGGAGGGAACCCTAGAGATAGTTGTGAAAGTAAGGCCACTGTCTTGCTGATGTGCCAATGTCAATTGTTACTTTGTGCAAAGTAAGCCCTTGGGATTTATGGAACATTAAAGCTTGAGCCATTTTCATGGGTAGCTACATGCAGGACCCTCTTGTCAATCAGATGCACTGGAACATGCAATGGATTATTTGTATCCCAATAAGGTCCAATGTACCTTTCAAATTTGACCACAACAAACAGTGGAAGATTTTGCAGAGAGGTGGAGTTATTGTAGACAATGTTGATAACTGTGTAAATTACACTATTGACAAGGCCAGTCTGAACCAATAAATTAGTCATAAGCATATATTTTTGTTATTTGCAAAGATGTGTTTTATGTTGGAGTTGATCATTGTCTTCTTCTCCAAATTCATTGTGTATCTTTGGTAACATGTGTAATTGATCAGGCCATCAGAAGATTCAATGATTTAATCATATGGAGATTGTGTCGATCAACAAGCTCATTCCTAGTAAATAAATGGGACGCAGATTCAGAAAATATGAAGCTCTTCTTCTGAAAGGTGTGTATTTTTTCATGAAATAAGGTCTCTCCTAATCTTCAATGAGAGGATTTGCATCTTGAACTTGTAGCAAGATTTCATGAAATTGAGCTTGGGCATGATTTCAACCCTGTTGATGAAATATGGTCCACAATAGGATAGAGGTGGGAAAGGTCCTCCAAATTCTGACACCATAGGAGTGACTCAAATATAAAGGAATGTCATTCATAGGAGAAAATTCACCAAGTTCACCAACAAGAAAGGTATATCAGATCTATTACCAAATAGGGATGTTTTGAAATGAGGAAAAGCTTCACGAAGGTGATAGTCTACCATAGCAAGCAATTTGGGGCCAATGAATATCATCTCATAAAAGAGTATATATTCAATATATTGCATGGACTCTTGAAAGTTTGAAAAATATTGGCCATCCAAAGGTTTTATTTTTTGATCCAGTATGTGCAAAGAAGCATGTATGGTCAATGAAAAAATTTTGAATGATGCAACAATAGTTGGTGCTACCAATAGAAGGGGTAGTTTTGTTTCCTTGTTTGGGGGTGAGAGTGCCAACCTTATTGCATTAATGAGATATGATTTCCATGTCCTCATGGTACCTTGAATTATCAATTTTAGTGGAGGCAACTGGTCTTCAAGCATGAAATGGTGTATAATAGTATCATAAGCAAGTTCTTGTTTTGGCTAGAGAGGCCACGAAGGCTAAAATGGCAAGGAATGATTTATCCTAATATTTTTTGAGCCCTTGTTAGCCTCGATGAGAGAAGAAACAATGTCTTATAGAGGGAGAGGAATTGTATTTATTTCCCAGCAATGGAGAATTTTTGAAGTCTCATTGGCCAAACATATCAATACAATCCAAGCTCATGTGGTTTTTTTCAGATGGAGTCGAGACAATAGTTCCCATCCATATAAATGATCAAGTGTGCCTTTATTGTTTGAACTCCATTTGATTGTTCTTGGTATGACATTTTGTTAATATCTAGGGGTCTTTGATTGAAAAGCCAAGGGTGGTAATAGTTATGAAGAAGATGCCAATTAGAAATGATTTCAATGGGATTGATACCCATATATGTTGAACTGTTGTGAAATGGTTTATATAAAAGTATTTTATTCCAACAGGAAATTTGGAAATATTCTGAGGTATGAGAAGGCACTTATAAAAATCTAGGCGAGACCTTGAAAATTTCTAGATTACATGACATATCTTCCACTTGTCTCCATCATGAATCTTGTTGTAAGACCTTGTTCTAGTAACTTCAATAAGTGAAATTGATTCCATGGTTGCAGGTCATTGTTTGTAGATGTCAGTGAAACGGTAAGACTCTTGACAAGGACCCTTTGATTCGGTGACTTTCCTAAATCATTTTTAGAAACATTCAAGGAAATAAAAGGCCCACTACAAAGAATAAGAGGAAATTTCTACAACACGTGGCAAGTTTCCTAAGTGTGTGTTTTTCCATGACATAAGGCTCTCCCAATATTCAATGAGAGGATTTCCATCTTGAACGTGTAGCAAGATTTCACAAAATTGAGCTTGCGCATGATTTCAACCCTATTGATAAAATATGGTTCACAATAGGATAGAGGTGGGAAAGTTCCTACAAATTCTGACGCCAGATGAGTGACTCAAATATAAAGGAATGTCATTCATAGGAGGAAATTCACCAAGTTCATCAACAAGAATGACAGATCTATTACCAAATAGGGATGTTTTGAAATAAGGAAAAGCTTCACGGAGGCGATAATATACCATAGTAAGAAATTTGGGGCAAATTAAGCTCATCTCATCAAAGAGTATATATTCAATATATCGCATGGACTCTTGAAAGTTTGATAAATCTTGGCCATCTAATGGTTTTCTTTCTTTGATCAGTATGTGCAAAGAAACATGTATGATCAATGCAGAAATTTTGAATGATGCAACAATAGTTGGTGTTACCAATAGAAGGGGTGGTTTTATTTCCTTGTTTGTGGGTGAGAGTTCCAAACTTATTGCATTAATGAGATATGATTTCCATTTCCTAGAGGTAACTTGAATTATCAATTTTAGAGGAGGCATATGGTCTCCGAGCATGAAATGGTGTAGAATAGTATCATAAGTAAGTTCTTGTTCTTGTTAGAGAGGCCACAAAGGCTAAAATGGTGTGGAATGATTTATCCTGATATTATACTTGTGGATTTTTCCAATATTTTCTCGAACTCAAGCACAAAAATATTTTTTATTGTTTCGAGATTTGATAGTATCCTTTATCAAATTGAGCACTTACAACTTCGATATTATGTTGCCAAATTTTGGTATCTCCATGTGGCTTTTGTTTGTGTTTTCAAATTGGGAGTTCTTATAAATAAATTAAAGTGGTTTTTTCAATATTAGTTGGTGACATTTTGATTTGCATGGAAATCTAGGTAGGAAAAAATTTAGTGACGAATTTTTATAAACTCACGAAAATTGAGGTTTATGGAAATTTGAATTGGTGAATTTTCTGTGATTCACAGCCGACTTATTCGTCAAAACATTAGGCTGAAATGTCCCTTGTACTATGCATTTATCCTATATTTTACACATATATAAGATCTTATGAATGTAATTCACCACCATTTCGAATCATTTTGTGTGCATATTCACCAAAGTAAACATAAACAACCAGCATAGTACAACATATGCTATAAAACCACAACTGCAAGCCATCCAGACTCCAACCCTAAGTCTTTCTAACCTCAAACTCTAAGACCGTTCTAACCCCTTAGTCATTAAATCCCTTAGTCATCTAACCTGTTAGCAATCAAACCTCTCATCCATCCAACCCCTTAGCCGTCCAACCCTTTAATCGCCCAAATATGTCATCCAACCTCTTACCCATCCAACCCCTAGCCATCCAACCCCTAAACCATCTAACCCCTCATCTGTCCAACCACTTATCTATCAAACCCCTTAGCCATCTAACCCTGTAATCTTCTAACTCTGTCATCCAACCCTTTAGCCGTTCAGCCCTTGGTTGTCCAATCACAGAGTCATATAACTTAAGAGCCTTATAAACCTAGAACCCTCCAACCTAGATCCATCTAACCCTAAGTTATCGAATCTCAGATCCTTTGAACATAAGAGTCGTCCCTTAGCAGCCATGGATTCTAGAAATTAGGGTAAGAAGGTTACAAATTCAACTGATTCAAAAAAGGGTGCAAAGACTTTGCTTAGCTATTTTGGAAAATCACAAAAAATGAAGGGGGTTTCTGCATCAGTTGAACATATCGGTATGTGTTATTTACAGGTTATTTAGTCTTATAGTATTTGATAATTATGTTTTTCATACTATTCTTAGAACTCTTTGTACTCTACGTAAAAAATTAACTATAAATAAAATTAATACTATATATGTAACAATTTTATAGAATTATATGTAGACATTTTAGAAATTCCTTCACTAAATAATCAATTTAAAGATATCGATGATCCAATATATGTTGAGGAAAACATTTTGTCCCTTAATGACATAGAAGTAGAAGAAAAATCATCAAATTCTCATGATACACTAGCAGAGGAAGCTTCTACTCCAAGGTCTATTTCCAGAAAAAGGAGACATGAGAATCAAGATATTCCTACTGAGAGCCCAAATGCAAAATTTGAACCCCAAGAAAAAAACCAAAAAATGTCAGAAGAAAGAGGACAAACTAGATAATTGGAATGACTTTCCAGTTCAAATGGGCTGCAAAATATGCATTTATTGAACCTGTGTGTACACTGAAAATGGTAATGATGTTCCAACACAATGTCGATGCAAAATATATGGTTGGAAATAGGGGAAGGATAACATGATGCAACTCAAAGTGGAAACAATTGAAAAGCACTATGGGAAAATATGCATTTCCCAAAAGAAAACGGATGGAAACATAGTCATAACACATAAATGGAAAGATGCAAAAGAGTGTCCACATGTAAAATACACAAAAGAATATGAAAAGGAACAAAAATGTATGAAAAATCTAAATGAAAAAGGTGGCACCATAGTAGCAAGATTGAGCAAAGTTATAGAGGTAGAAATACATGCAAAAGTATTCAGTTTGCTATAGTATTCCATATATTGAAAAGGGTAAGACCCATGTCAAATTTTGGAGAAAATTAAATTTTGTATTAGGTTATTGGTCTACAGAACGTTCCTCAATCTCATTGGTCAGATACCAGTGACTGGGAAATTGTAAAATGTCTATCTCTGGTACAAAAGGAGGATCTGAAACAGTGTGTTCAAAAGGCAAAGTATATTTCCCTTTCAATAGATGAGGTTACTACATTGGATAATACTTCATGGATTTTTATTAATTTTTACACATTTTCTAATGAAATAAGAAATCCACACCTCTTAGCAATTTATAAAATGACTGAAAATTGCAATTATGAAAATATTAATAAATTGGTGGTCTCAAATCTTAAGGATATCGCCAAAATGGATGAATTTTCCATTGCAAAAAAATTAGTTTGTGTCGGAACCGATGGTGCAGATGTAATGTAGGGATCAACAAATGGTCTATGCATTTGAATTCATACAACTGTTGCTCCTTATATGATTGTTATCTATTACATGACTCACAAAATGAATCTGGCTTACAAAATTGTGAGCACATTTTAAAATGTAGCTAAAGTGGAGAAAATGATACATGATTTGCACATGCTTATTATTCTAGTAGTCCAAAGAGAATTTTAGAATTTTAGAAATATTCAATTGGACTGAAAGAGGGAAAAAAGATTATCAAATATGTAGATACTAGATGGATATCTATGTATGAACCTGCCTATAGGATATTTGATGAATATCCTTCATTAATAAGATTTATGTATAAATACTGCAGGGATGTAGATAAAATTAAAGATATATTGTGTTGTCTAACAAACATAGAAACTTTACTCACACTCTGTGGTATTTTTCCCATGTTGATGGAGCTTAATATTTTCACGAAGCATGAACAAGATCGTTCTTTATACATAACAAACTTCATAAAACTCAAAATACATGTGTGCTAGAGTCTTGAAATTTTATATATTTCTAATGGGAGTTTTCAGGGTGTTGCTTTTGAAAATTGGAATGCATTGATAGACTTGAAAAATCCCTAGTGCTTCTTAAAATACAATATTCATGATCATCTATGTATAACCACACATGGAAAAGAGATTCCACTTCATACGTTCCAAAAATGAGTTGATATGGTTGTCTCAAAAATGGAAGAAGTAAGAGTGACATGAAATTTATATGATGCAGTACTATTAGAAACTAGGAATAAATTGAGAAAGAGCTTTGAATCTTTAGCTAAAGAGATCTAGGAAAGATTAAAAAATGATAAAATCCTTGAAGTAATGAGAGTTGTAAATCCGTAGTTTTGGAATTTGTCTAACGACAAACCTTATTCATCTATCAGTCCTTTATTTGTCAAAATCATGAGTGATCTAACTGACCATTTCTCTAAGACTGGAGAGATAAGCAAAGTTCATGTATAAGATATTTTACAAATAAAAATACTTAGTTCCCAGTTAGTGGATTATGCTCATACTATGATATGACAAGTTCAACTTCTACAAAACCCATAGGAATATGGTGCCATCAAAAGGATTTGGAAGGATATTTGTTCCTGTAGTATTCTAAGTGAAGATTTGAGTGATTATATTAAGTTGTATGAACTCTGTCAAACAATGATTATGGGTTTTGTGGAAAATGAGAGGGTTTTTAGTGCACTGTCCTTTTTAAAGTCAAAAATTTGAAACATATTGGATAGGAATATAGAAATTTTTCTGAGGTTATATGTATCATGTTAATCATTGGAGTCTTTTCCTTATGATAGAGAACTCGCATTATGGAATTCACTAGTCGAAAGAAGAGGAGTTAATAATATTCTACCTGACGTGGGGGATCAAGATACATCCACAGATCATACTTCAGCTGATTTCCAAGACACGAATGAAATAGTTTCTCCAGGACTATTCTAATTCACATAGATTTCATTTCCTCTATACATTATTTAGACTATTTACAATAATTTGATGTATTTCATAAAGAGATTACAACTTTCAATAAATGTAATATTATATTTGTCTTTATTTGATCCATTGCCATTGGAACATTGTCAATATCATTTTCTTGTATCCCATTTGTTTTTTATATTTGGTTTTCAGACTGAAATAAGTACATATTTGTCTTTTATATTTGTTAATTGATTTTTTTACATCTGCAAGAAATCATAAAAGTAAATATTTTAAACAAACAAAATCATGAAAATTTAAGAAACATTTACATAAACAAAGAAACATAAACATCATTTTTATTATGTAGAAATCCATTAACAATAAATATAGTTACAATTCCAAAGTACTCTTGAAATCATTCTCTCATATGGCAGATTACTTTATGAAGAAAATTATCAATTGATAAAGCATTGTCGGCCAATACAATTCCAAAAAGGGGGTTGTCATCCACACTAATAGTTTTGGCACACCCAGTGGGACCAAGAAGTATCCATCTTTATTACAGTAAGATTGATGTGCGCTTGTTGTGATTCTGGCTTTTAAGAAGCTTTTAAGAACAGCACATCTGACGACTTCAAAAGGGACAGAAGCCACTGGTTTCAATAGTCTAGGTTTCCCAAGTTCATGAGAAGGATACAAACAAGGTCAAGAACAAGAGAAGGACAGTTTGTACACCTACACTTGTCTCGAGACATAAGGAGAAGAGGAAGAAGAGCCCAGAGGTCTCTATCTCCACCAAACAAAGCCTTATCAACACCTCCTCCTAGTAGGTCATTCTTTCAATCAAGAAGGGTGCTCAAGCCGATCAAGATGGCACAGCCAAATTCTTATGTCGATTTCACTGGTAGAAGCCCACTCACTTTGAATGCACAAAATCCAATCTTTGTGGCAGCATTAAAGAGCATCCCATATTTCACTGGAGAAAACCAAACTTCTCCTGGTGACCATGTTCAAGACATTTTAAATTTTTGTACAATCCATGAGATCAATGAGATGGACATTGCGGTCAAGTTTCTAGCCTCTTCACTCAAGGGTAAAGCCTCACAATGGTTTAGGAGCCTGGTAGCAAGCTCTATTCAAACTTGGGACCATCTGTGTAGAGCTCTTCATGACTAGTTTAGAAAAAAGGGAGATAACCTATCCTTGTTGGAGCAACTGACAACAATCAAGAGAGCTCCAAACGAGTAGTTGATGGATTTCAACCTCAAATTTCAATGGACCTGGGACAGGATTCTAGTAGTAGTAAAGCCCACTGAAGAAGGTTCCTTCTTACACTTTCTTAGAGCTTTAAATTATAATATTGCTTTAATGATTCAGTCAATGGGGAGCACAACCTTACCTGCAACCTATAGCCTTTCTATAGGAGCTAAGAATCATTTAATTCAGGCTGGAAAACTTGGTCCTAGGCCATCCATGCCTCTATACCCTGAACTAGGAAACCCAAGTACTAGCCAAACACCCACATTATCTCCTATACCTACTCCCAGGAGTCAAAGTTCAGCTGAAGCCTCCACCTCATCATCTAACACCTTAAAATAGATTCAAGAAGTTATGAAACAAATTCAAAACTTGGGGAATGAGTTAGTAACCATCTAAAGAAAGTAGGCTCAGATTTCTAGGCCATATCAGCCTCAGGCTCAGTATCAGGCTAGACCCCCATATCAATAAAATAGATCACCAGCTAAGGCTGTAAATTAGAGTCCAAACTAAGGACAATCTCAAGCTGCTAGACCTTTCAAGTCATATGATCCAAACACAACTTCAACCTCAAGGGCATTGGTTCCAGTACAAAATGACATAGCACAAGAATATGATTGGTGTTTCCCATGCAATCAGCCACATAATCAATCAATGTGCTTCAATGGTGCACTAAATCAGGATTTGATGGTGCAAACCATTGGTGTGTCACAAGAACCTAGGCAAGAAGAAAATCAGTAGCAAGGAGCTCAGCAAGAGGGACCTCCAAGTGAAGCTATGCTTGTCAATTGGCAATCTAAAGAATTCTGTGGAATGAATCAGGCTCCTTCTCAACGTATAGCTGCCAATACATGGTCCAAGAAGAGAAATATTGGAGAAGGAAATTCACCAAACTTAGGTGATCCTTAATCCTCCATTGCTCCACAAGGTATTGACATTCAAAATATAACTCCCAGTATGCAGAGCCAATTCAAGCCACCTTCCAAATCCACTCAGGTACCGGTTATAACAACCCATGTGCTAGAGAAAAATGTTCCAGGGAAGGGGCAGCAGAAGGACAACTCATTTAATAACATTGAGCAAATGAAGAAGAAAAGTGTGAACATTTCACTATGGGATTCATTGCCCATTCCAAGGCAGAGGGACCTATTGTAGACTGTTATGGCCAATTATTCAAGCTCAAATCAACCCCCTAACTAGTAAGAGAAAGTACTTACCAATACAGTTCAACCTGGGGGAAACCATCGAGATCAACAAGGTAAGAACATGAGACCTCCTCCATTCTATGTTTCATTAATAATTGGGGACAAATTGGTGCATAATTACATGATTGATTCGGAGGCAAGTAGTTCTATAATGCCCAAACAAATAGCTGATCAACTGGGTCTCCAATATGAATTCATCTCTAGAGGGGTAGTATAATTAGATGGGACAATAGTGACAATTGTTGCAATCACCAAGGATCTAAGCCTCACTTTGCCTGCCTGCCCCAATGTGACTGTATTGCAGAACATATCAGTCATAGATTTACCACCACATTTTACATTATGTTTTTCCAAGGACTTCACTGCCAAAATTGGAGGCTATATGTTTGTTGACTGGTCACATTTGCTCTTTATAACAAGGTATAGAGCAAAGGCCACAATCATATCTGAGCCCATAGTGGATTATCACATTGAGTCTTATGTGCCTATCCCAATCAATGAAAATTTTTCAGATTTTGATCAAGAGGACCTCCTAAACACTTGTGAAGTAGATACCAAGGTGGGGTGTATCCCAGACCTGACTCTTGATGAATGGGTAGTCAAAAGACATGCTTTTGACCCCTATAAGGAGATGGAAGAATCAGAGCTAGGAGTCTACTACCTATATGAGGAGAATCATCCTCTTCCTAGCATCATTAAGCTGGAACACAAAGATGACATTGAAGTATGCAAATTGTTCTTTCATGGCTCGAGAAGTAGGTAAGGATTTGGAGTAGGGGCTATGCTTGTGTCACCCCAAGGTATGAAATACTACTCAACTTTCCATTTCCAATTTGTCTGTCCATATAATACAGCAGAATATGAGGCTTTGGTTCGTGGATTGAATTGGCAGAGAAGACAAGGAATCAAGAACTTACAAGTGTTTAGTGACAGTGAATTGGTTACTAATCAAGTCAAAGGACAAAATTTTGTCAAGAATGACATGCTCAAGAGCTACAAGAATAGGTTATGGGATCACAATGAGGATTTTGAAGTGTTTAACATTGTGTCCATACCCAGGAAGGAGAATGAAGCTGTTGATAGGCTTGCAGCAGTTAGAGCAACATTTGATGTGGTTGACATCATTAAGAGGGACAAAGGACAATGACATATCCATGTGATTGTGAGGCCAGCAGTGCTAGATAAAAACACATGCTAGCAGGTGTTCGAGAATGATCAGCAGATCATCAATTTTTTACAAGAGGAAGTTGAATTCTCAGCTAGGAATCAAAATAGATTATAGCAGCAATATGGAGATCAAGTAGTGCAGTTGCATACAAACAAGCTTCCCAAAGGCCTAGTGATATTTGAATCTATCTTCAATCCTAATGATCAGTTTTTAAAAGAGAAGGCTAACATACAGATCAAAGGAGAAGATTCAGAGTCAATTCTAGTTGGAAAAGGCAAAACACTTCAAATTGGAAAAGTGGCCACCAAGTAAGAAAGGTATGAATTCAAGCAACTTTGCCAAGAGTTTCCAGATGTATTTTCTTGGAGATATTAAGACCTGAGAGGGTTCAATATGAAGTTAGCACAACACATAATTGAACTAGATCAAGCTGCTAAGCCCATCAGGCAAAAGTAGAGACCAGTCAATCCACACATTGAACCTCTGATGAAGAAAGAGATAAATAAGTTGATAGAGGCAAGTATCATATTTCTAATCAAACACTCAAGCTGGGTTGCAAACTTGGTCCCAGTCAGGAAGAAGAATGGAGAGATTAGGTTGTGTGTAGACTTTCGAGACTTGAACAGAGCATCACTTAAGGACCACTACCCACTCCCTTTAATGGAGCAGATCTTGCAAGTGGTGTCTAGATCAGAGATATTCTCTCTCCTAGATGGATACTTAGCATACAACTAGATAATGGTGAAAGAAGATGATCAATTCAAAATGGCTTTCACCACCAAATGGGGAACTTATGCCTATAGGAAAATGCCATTTGGATTATCTAATGCTGGAGCCACTTTCCAAAGGGCAATGAATATGGCATTCAAAGGGATGATCAACAAAATAGTACTGATCTATCTGGATGGCATTACTATGTTCTCTAAAAATGTAGCAAACCACCCTTTTCACTTAAGGCAAGTGTTTCAAAGGTGTAGGAGATTCGGGGTATCACTGAACCCTAAAAATTGCATATTCTTGGCCCATGAGGGTAGGATTCTAGGACATATTATGTCAAAGGAAGGTTTGGAAATTGACCCAGAGATATTTGAAGTAATAAGAGATTTTCCATTGCCAAGCCATAAGAAATCTCTTCAAAGCTTCTTAGGAAAAATCATTTTTTTTTACAGGTTTGTACCAAACTTTGTTTCCCTTGTCAAACCAATAACATTGATGTTGAAGAAGATCTTGGCATTTAGGTGGATAGCTGAAGGAAGGGAAAGTTTTGAGGCCATCAAGGAAGCTATATCACAAGCCCCAACCCTCGTGAATCTAGACTTCTCTAAGGACTTCATACTATATGCCTTTGGTGGCAGTGACACAATTTCTACAATCTTAGTACAACAAAACAAAGAAGGTACAGAGTAGCTAATTACCTTCTTCAGCCAGGGTCTAGAAGATTATGAAATGAGATACTCCATCGAAAATAAATTCATGGTAGTAATCAGAGGGTTAAAGAAGTTTAAACATCTAGTTTTAAATAATAAAATCCAACTGTTAGTCTCCCATGTAGGGGTTAAAGACTTCCTTCTTAGCAAGGATATGAATGAAAAACATGCAGGATGGATCACTCATGTCATGGAGTACGACATTGAGATCAAGGTTACAAAGCTGGTCTGTGAGAAGGGATTTTTTGAACAACTGGCCTCGAGTCAACAAGATGAAGCAAGCGGTAAAGAGGAAGTTGTTTTTGTTTTGCAAAATAGTAAAGAGGAAGAAAATGATGATGTACCCACTCCTTGTTGGACTCAGAGTATTATGCTTCCTAAAAATAGGCATGTGTCCTCCAGAAATGAGTAAAACAAAAAGGAGACACTTCAGACTACAGGCCATCCCATATGTGCTTATTGATGGCATCTTTTTCAAAAGGGACATAAATGGCATCCTATTATGATGCATTGGGACGGGTCAGATTGAGAGAGTGTTACAAGAGTTCCATGATGAAGCAGCTGGAGGCCATTTTGCTCCATGAGTGACAACACTCAAGATCATGAAGGTGGGTTATTATTTGCTCTAGGTGTTTAGTGACTACTATGCATGGATCAAAAAGTGTAAGAACTATGCATTCGTCAAAGGCAAAGAAAGGCTAACAACACTTCCACTACGCCCAATTTTAGTTGACCAACCATTCGTGTAATGAGGATTAGACTTCATTGGGGTCATCAATCCAAATTCAAGCCAAGGTCACAAATGGATTCTAATAGCAACATACTATTTCACCAAGTGGACCAAGTCAGTGGCACTCAAAGAAGCTAATGAGTCTAGCATACTAGATTTCTATGAAGGAATAATGACTAGATTTGGAGTGCCAGCCACCATTATATCAAACAATGCATTGGCATTCATAGGTTCCAAAATCACAGAATGGGTTGTTAGGAATGGGATTTACTTGATCACTTCATCAAACTATTACCCTCAAGGTAATGGCCAAGCTGAGTCCACAAACAAGAACCTGCTAAGGATTATTATAAGAAATCTTGATGAAAATCAGAGGACTTGGCACACGAAACTCAAATCAGCCTTATGGGTTGATAGGACAAGGGAAATAAGCAGTGTTGCCTCTATCACTTGAGTTGCTAGCATTGGAACTCATGAAGCAGCTGGAGATGTCTGAGTTTAAACCAATGGAAGCCAAGTATGCAAAACTGATGGAATTGGAAGAAACTAGAGAGCATGCACTTCACACAATGGAGAAGGATCAGGTCTCAATCAAGAGATGCTTTGATAAGAAAGAAAAAACAAGAACTTTCCAAGAAGGAGACCTGGTTTTTAAATGGGATGCAGACCATGAAAATCAAGGAAAACTCTCCAAATTTGATGCCATTTAGAGTGGCCCTTACATGATCACAGAATGCAAGAGTAATAATGCCTTCCAGCTGACTAAAGTGGATGACAAAAAATTACAGATCCAAGTAAATGGGGTCCATCTCAAACATTGCTATTGAATGGTAAATTTCCACCCCTATAAATATTAGCATAGGATTTTCATTTCCCTAATTATGTATGCATGTTGCTTTGTTGTAGTGTAGTTTTGTTTCCCTAAGTGTTATGGCACAAGTTCTTTGTTGCTCTAGGTTGCATCATTACATAGTCCAACGTGCCTTCAGGTGGACATGATATTCCTTTCAGTGTTCACAGAAGGGAAACTTGTGGTTACCTATATAGTAGCCATCTTCAAAAGAAAACAAATGCAGAGCAACTAAAAGCCATCTTCAAAACAGTCCATTAAGCGACAGGTGAAAGCTATGAGTCGAATCAAATTTCTACTCTCAGAAACCATTGTCTTGAGTTTTCTTATGAAAATTGAGACTGCAGATGGTCGGGCTCATGGATCAAAGGCAGGATCAATACTAGGCCACCATTCTTGACTCCATGCCCAATGGACATAATAAGGCAACTGGTCCTCTCATCTAGCAGGAAGATACCCCTGCGAGTCGCCAAAACTATTATCCATATTTTTCCCCAGGTAAAATATTGGATCAACCACAACCCTGTACAGAAAGAACCTAAGAAATCACGTTCAGATCCTATAAGTAGGTTACAGCAAGACTCTACAATGGAAGTGGAGGGGCCTACAAAATATCAAACGACCTTACACATGAGAATTCAGAAAATGGCTCTATCGAGTGAATCTGGGCCTTAAATCTACTCTATAGATTTCAGGCAGGCTCAGAAATGGAATAGTAGGGTTGGGGCAAGAAGAGGAAATGTCAAAGAAGGCATAGCTTCATGAAGAAAGAAACGGTGAAGGTTCAAGGTCTTCAAGATCTGGAATAGTTTAGAACGAGTCCAAAATCCACTAAGTATGGAGGATCCAACAAACGCTGCCAAGTGTCCAAGTGGTGCATCTCCAAAGTCAAATGTAAAAAAGGAGGCTCAAACAAGCATCAGGCTTCCACGCGTCTAGAGCCCCAAAAATTCACATGACTATTGAAAAAGTCTTCTACTAGGAAGAAGGTGCCAAGTGTCAACTCAACACAATTCCAAAATGGGAGTCCAAGGTGGAGACTCAAACGAGCGACATCTCACCATGTAGCCCAAGGTCTAAAAAGGTAAGAGGGAGGTCGTTGAAAAGTCTAAAGACCTGTGGAGGCTTCCAAGTGTCAACCTAACGCTTCTTCAAAGGTAAATCTTGATTGGGCTTTTAAGCAAGCATAGCGACTCCACACATCTATTCTCAAAAAAGTGGATAGAGTCAGGTTGAATAGTCAATGCATGGTCGCAGGCCGGTGGAGAGTGCCAAGTGTCCAAATGGCACTAACTCAAGGGTCGAATAAAGAGAGGGTTTCCAAAACAAGTGCCAGACTACTGCGTGTCCTTGGTCAGGATATATGACCCTACCAATCAAAGGACTTAGGAAAAAACATAAGAAAATTGAGCAGGTCATGGAAGCCTCATGCCATTCCAAGAGAAAAATATAGAGGCCACCGTCAGACATGCGCCATCCCTCCATGTTTCCCATATTAAAAAGGGGAAAGTTTTTGAACTAGGTTTTCCTGACTTTTGTATGGACTTGATACAAATTTTGAAGGGGCATATCTTTCGACTCGAGGCTCGAAATCCAGAAAATATGGCACCGTAGGAAATATCTTAGCCTCGTCTATGCCATGAAGATCTGAAACTTTAAGTTTGAGGAGGTTAGGTGGGAGAAAAATGGAGAAATGTCTTCAGGGCCATTAATGTCAAATCTATTTTTCCCCAATGACCAGATCAAATTCAATCTAATCTGTCATTTCCTCCTCCTTCAAGGCAATGAATAAGAAATTGATGTAGTCAAGACATATTTGGGGGTAGATTTTATGGGAGGCATTAATAGCGGTGGTTGAGATTTGAACTATTTTTCCTGCTTCTCTCTCTTTCTCCCCTCTGTGTTGAATGTATAAAAGTAGGTTCAAAACTCAAAAAAAAGGGTTGGGCATTCTTTTTTTAGCAAGCTCCCATCTTCTTCTGGAAAAGGAATTCATGGAGTTCATACGTTCCATCTAAATTACAATGCGTTTCCTACCTTCTGGATGTTTGTAATGCATTGTATCAATCTACAGAGCAATAAAACATGTTTGTGATTGATTTTAGATCCTTTCTTGTTTCTTTTGCTCTCATCTGGTATTTCATTATAAATTTGGTTATCTGTGCTTGATTATTGTATGCATTTTATTGTTTTGTGTCTATCAGTAAAACTAATGTTCATCATTCCTTCGGTGCATCACCTTGTAGCTTAGTTTTGATTTCTTGTATTCCTTTATCCGTCTACTTGGTAAAACTTATATTAGGTTTAGGAATAGGTCCTCTACAAGTTTCCACGCATGCACCTAAACAGAGGAATAGGAACCAGCCTTTAATTTGGAGAGTTTCCCATTTACATAGTCCCACACTTTGGAGAAAACTCATTGTTATGTGAATCACATTAAATAAATTTCCCTTAGAAAATAAGTTCTGACAGCTCATTTAGGGGTGCTATGATTTTGCACTAATAGCTACCACCTTTGATAAAATTTACGAGCCTCTCAAATTTCTTCAGGTGTGTTCTCAAATATTCAGCTTCGGAAATATTAACTTTTTTCTTGTTTGCGTATTTGATGTAATCGAATTGAGATGAGGCTTTTCATGTTAATGTCCCAAGGATAGTGGATTTTTTATATTGTGGAGGCAGTGTGACCTTGGGATCTTGAGAATGTTAAGTAGACGAGGTAGTGGTTTTCGAAGGGGTGGTTGAATTTGGTGGTATATTAAAGGCCAGGGATTTTTTTAGTGGTGAATATTTGTAATATAGTGCATATTCCATTTTAGGTAAATTTGAAAGGCTAATTTTTTGGAGTAAGGCCAATGTCCTATTCGCCTAAAATTATATATACATACATACATACATATATATATATATATATAGGGGTCGGATTCACTAATCTCTTGAAAACATCTCCTATATAAACCTAGGTGATTCACCGAGTAGTATACTACTAATTTACTACTAGCTTACTAAGGTACCGGCATATCAAGTATTGTGAACTTGTAGCGAAGGTTGTTGACACATGATAGGAGGTTGTTGACTCACAAAAATACTATGTTGTTGACACATGACAGGAGGTGGCATACGCATGACGAGATATTTACATTTTGAATTCATGTGAAAGAAAGGTTTTTGTCACATGACTTTAAAATGAAAGCTTCTGTCAGGAAAAAATGTTGCACACAAACCCGAGGAAATTTTCCTGTTTCACGAAAGTGGTTCTGGGGATATTCGCTAGGGATTTTCCACCTTTAATTTCCCAAAGGTCTCTTAAAATTAACCCTGTTAGAGGCTCTTGAAAGAATATATTTTTGAGAAGCAAATTTGAGATTAGAAGGAGCATAGGAAGACTTATTTGAAATAACCGATGACCTCTTACTCAACACGGGGTCAGGTTTCTCCTATGCAAACTCCATGGAGGGAGGAAGTGGAGATCCTCGAATGATTATTTTTCATTTATAGAGTTCCCACAGAAGGATCTTCAATCTTATTCTTTTTTGCATCAGGTCAGGAAGAAGATTCTTTTTGAGACTGAGAATGTGTGAATACCACACATGAGAAATTGGTTTCATCTTTACCATCATCTTCATCACCTCCAAAATATTCACAAAATCTAATTTTAGCATCATTCTCTACTTCTTCAATCTATAGGAAATCATTTTCTTCATTTTCTCATTCAAATCCTTCTTCTTATTCTTGAGTCTTGCAAATTGCATTGATAGGTGGAGCCTCTAAGACAAGATTTTGAGGTTCTCCTGTAATACAATTTTTTCTAGGGATTTGATGTGATCCTTGTTAAGAAACTTCCCTCTTTAACATTGTCATTTCATTTACCAATCTATGCAATAACGGATCTATTCTCTCATCTTTTGGATGTTGTCCTTACCCTTTGAAGGGTTCCTAATATTTTTGGATAGGATGAGGTCATCTTATACTTAAATCATGAAATCCTTAGCTTCCTTTATATTTCTAGGTTGAGATCTTCTGAGAATAAACCCAACCTCAGGTAGTTGAGAATTTTTCAAGAATATTTTTACGTATTTCATTAGAGGGTGCAACTTTAAGAGGTATCCTTTTACGTAAATTGTTATAACAGACTACGAAGTCCCTCGTAGTCTCATTTGATTCTTTATTCATTTGAGCTAGATGGACTAGGAGGTCTTGAAAGTCTTCGGTATATTTGAACCTTTCTTCAAAGATATTTTTATTTCCTCCCAGTTGGTGATGGATCTAGCTAGTAGGAGGTAGAACCATTCTCTTACTTTATCTTGCAAAGATTTCATGAACAATATTACAACAACATCTTTGTGTCTGATTAAAATAATTTTGCATGAGGTTATGAAGGCATAGATGCATTCTTTAGGAATTTTTGTGTCGTCTCCTTTGAACTTCAGAAAATTCTTGTGGGAACTCATCAATAGATCATGAAGAGGAGGTACAAGAGAAAGTGGACCTGTATTCTTCCCCATGGAATAATGGGTTGAGGTCTTTCTCTTTCTTCATCTGCCATTACTTCTTTAGCTTTAACTTCAACTTATCCCAATTCTTCTTCTTATTCTCATTCTTCTTCACTAGGAAATTCAATGTTCAATGGTGGTGGAAAGATGGGAGAATCAAAAGGATTTGAAGGAGGAGTATTAACAGGGGTTTGGATATGATTTCTAGGGGTACCACTTAAAGAGTTTGATGGAGATGAGGTTTGAGAGAGAAAAAAATGGGTTGTCTATAATTTTTTCTTATGGATTTTGCAAAGCCTAAAAATTGGGATAAAAAAAATCCTCTCAACGTATTTATCCTTGTATATCTCTTTTCATCTAGCTTTGGGGAAATATTGCAATGGGAATATGAAAGGAAACTATGGAATATGAAGGGTTATTCACAGGGATCAACAATGGGTTTTTTAGCTATGGTTTTCAATCAAATTTATTTTTTTCATTTTTTTATTTTTTTTAGATTTTTGGATATATACTTTTAAGGATTTTGTGGTTGCATTTTGGGTGCAGATATGCCAACTCTTCCCCGCGGTGGGTGTTAAAAACTATTGGTGAGAAAAAATTTCAGGTGGATAAATTGGTGGGTATCCGCCAATGCTCTGAGAATCTAGGTTCCCTCTGCTTGAATGTTACAGCTCCATTTATTATGCATGAATGATATTTAAATATGTGGCTAGGGATCCAACAGGAACACTCTATTGAACGTGCGGAAAAATCTTGCAATTTCTTGCAAGGGAGGAAATTGTTGAGAATGTAGGAAAGGGAGTGGGAAAAAATAAATAGGGGATTAATATCCAAGGTAGAAAATTAGATTCATGCAGACATTAATAAAATTAATTAAACAAACATATATAGAAATAAAATAATTTGTTATCAGCAACAAGACAAGGTAGAATTAAGAATACATAGTTTTAGTAATTGTCTCATCAAAAAAGGCTAGAAACTCTTTTCTTCTTCATTGATGTTTTAGCAAAGTTGTACACAATGGAAAATAGAAGAATATAGATGGGGAGAATATAGGAGAAATTTTCTATCTCTTTTGCTTCACTTCAAGTAGTAATATCTCTTAGGCATATAAAATTGACAACCCTTAAAAATGGGTAATTCATTACAATTTATAGACCTTTAGAAGACTCTTCACTTACCCCCCCAAATTAAATTTCATTTATCCTTCAAAACATGTGACTCTTCATATTCCTAGAAATGATATTAAGTCCCCTTTTATAAATTAAGGGTCACTTATTACATTGTTAACCATGGTCACATTTAAATGAATAGGATGAATGCCATGATTTCTCATAACAAAGAATTAGGAAAGGGGGTAGAAAAGGAGAGGAAGAATGAAGAGAGAAGAGAAAGAATGCTCCAAATCATGGATGAAGTTACCTCTACCTTCAATGAAGATCTTCTCCGAGAAAGTTAAATATGGGAACGGACCCTTGATGATCCTCCAAACACTGCTACACTAATGGAAAGCTCTGATGAAGTACACCTTGAACATCTTTCCTCTTTGTGATGTTCTTCCTTGCTTTTAGACACAATTAATCTCAAGATAATGTTTCCAAGACCAATATGGAGGTATCATTTCTTTTTTTTAGCTATGAATTCGTCCTATAATCCCATGTAGAGTCCAAAAAATTGAAATATGAGTGAAAATGGGTCCATCTGCAACTTTATGCTCCCAAAATGAAGACTTTCTATTTTTAGTAGGTAGAACCAGGACTTGCTATTTTGGAAAAATTATCATTTTCCCATGCCTTTAGTTTTACATAGTTAATTGATTGTTATGGGTGATCTAGACTTGTAATTTAGTTTCTACTTCTCACCGAGATGCTTTGCTTCAAATTTCAAGGGGTTTTCCTCATCTAGATATTTTTGAATTCAAAAAGGAAACTTGTAGGTCTGCATGTTCCTCATCTGACATGGAAAAATGTTGATGAAAAACTGAGTCCTCAATATCCCTAAAAATAGGGAGTTCATGGAACGAAAAACTAGTTCACGTGAAAACTAGATTTTTTAGAGATCATTTCCTCTAATTAATAAGGGTTTTTATCATCCAATCATTGTGAGTTCGAAAATGAAACTTGCAGATCTACGTGTTCCTCTTATGACAAGGAAAAATTATGATGAAAAACTCAGTCCTCAATATCTCTAAAAAATAGTGACTTCATGGCATGAAAACTAGTTCACGTGAAACTAGATTTTATAGGGATAATTTCCTCCAAATTTCGTGCGATTTCCGACCACTGGAACCTTGAGAAGTGGATAGGTTCCTCACTTCCCTTTCGCTACTATGTCATGACATTCATTGATGAATTCTTTAATCTTTGACAGTGAGAAAAAATCATCCATGTGCTCTCTACCATTGAATTGACAAGTGGCATTGTTGCATTGGTCAATGGGAAGTGGTGGAATGAGGTAAAAATGGCTAAACATGCATCAGGGAGCTTCATCAAGCTCATATGATGGACCATAGGGCATAACTAGGGCTGGGTGCAATTTTGTGTCCCATACTGACCCTAAGGGGATGGTACACAAGGTGCAAGAAACTGCACCTTCTTCTTGTGATGACAAGTGGAAAAACTAGGATTCAATTATAGTAACAGCTAGGGATTGGTGCAAAGGGGCTTAAATTTTGTGTTTGTGTTGACAAAAATTCATGCACTTTGGGTTTCTATCTTTTCCTAACCAAATTCTACTATTCATATGATTTCTAAGTAAGAAAAGTACTAATTAACCCATATCTTTGGCCATCTTTGCTTTATTTGTTGTTTTTTCTATTGATCTCACACTCCTTCTATCCTGGTCTATCTTTTCACACTTTGGCATTTCTCACCCCTGGACACTAGCACCTAGCCCGGATGGCAGGATGCCAACGCTAGGCATCCTCATCCCTTCTAAGCACCCCTGACCTATTTGTAATTTGTTCACATGTTTTTAGGTCCTTTCTAACTGTTTGGGCATATTAGATTTTTGGTATTCAGACTTTTCGAGGTTAATTAAGAAATTCAAGCAATGAAATTAATATAAATATAAAGTTATGTGACAATAATAAAGGACCAAAACACTAAGTATTATCTACCACCACCTAAGGTTGCATCTGAATTCTATTCAAAAGACAATTCAAACATCTTTTCTAGCATCCATTCAAGGGAAATGGGTTGGATTCTTCTCCATTCACTTCCTAATAGGGGAAGTGTTTTATATTCCATGCACACATCTAGTTACATCTTCTACATCTAACTATTGCTCTCTATCATGTGCGACACGCAAAAGAGTCACATAGGGCATGATTTTGCACACGCACACACACACTACACACATAAAACTACATTGGGTTTGAAATGTAGTGCAACACTCAGTCATAATATCACTTGACAATGGGGGGCCCTCCTTACCAGATCGAGCCCAGTGCAGATCCGGATTGGAGGGATAATGTGGAGTTTTGGAATATTCTAAGCCAGGGAGGCATCACCAACTTTATGGAGAAGGTTCAGGGCCACGACCAAAGTATTTCAGTGCATTTTGCAAAATATTGGAAGGATCACACTGTTGAGTATGGGGGGGGTAGAAGATTACAATCAATGAGGAGCTGATAGCTGAAGCGACTAGCCTTGGCATGGACGGATACCATTTTTTTAATAAAAGGGTTGACAGAGAAGCTAAGGAGAGGAGATTTGTTGAGGGAACTGAGAAGTTGATCTTTGTCATGGTGGGCCTGCTTGTCAATTTGATCCCCTCGCCCTATGATGAGGTTACCCGCATGATAGTGCATTTCATTTCTTTGGAAGGGAGGTTCATCACTGTACCAGCTAAACATCTTGTTTTCCTCAATCACTTCCGTAGGAATCGCATGGTATGTTTCCCCCATTATCTACTTAGCTCTCTTGAGTGCTCCATTTTGGAGTTTCAAAAGCATGCTCGTGCAGTTCCTTTGCACCAGGGGATAATTTTCTTGCTGCATAAATTATGTCTTCTTCGGTCTCCTGGCCTCCCTTCCTCCCCTGGTTCTGTTCCCCCTCTGCCTGATTCTGAGGCTGCCAGCCCCATCTCTCCACATTCTATCTCCACCACTGCTGCTGTCACCCCCTCTCTCGGCCTTCTTGGCTCCATCTCCCATTCGCCCCACCTCTGCCCCCACCCCCTTTGCTTCCACTTCAGCCAGACCGGTTACCAGGTCCTCTAGAAGACTGAACCTTGATACCCCTACTGTCGGGAAGGGTCCTCAGGAGATTGAAACTGCCCATAACCTCCTTCATATTAGCAGTGCTAGTTCTCAGGAAGCACATATGGAGAGCTCCATAAAAAGGCTGGAGGCCTTAGAAGCTGACATGAAGCTGTTGAGGGAAGAGGTTAAAAACATGGCAAAACAAAAAGGTAAGAGGAAGAAGGAGGAGGAGGTGGCTATGGATAATAGCCAGCTTGAAGATATTTACAAGAAGCTGAACCCCTTAGACTCCCATTTAGGGAAGGCCAAGACTCACCATGATTATAATATGGCCATTTTTTCTACTATTGAGGAGTTCATTGAGCAACATGTCCGAAGTGTCTCCAATATCAGTGGGGTTCCAGCTACCCTTTGGGGCACTAATAAGGAAAGCAAAAGGACCACTGATCAGCTGGATGTTACTGACTTTGCCCACATGATGACCTTGGGGATGTTCAAATCTTTGCATATTATCAAATACAACATCGAAAAATCCACCAAGAAGTAATTGGGGATGCTTTTTTTGCACTTCTATGTAATTATTGCTATTTTTTTATTGTCATTTTGCTGCTTTTCTATAGTTTTCACTCTGTTTTGGTTTTGTAGTGGTAGCTACTCTTTGGCTACTTTGGGCTTCATTGTCCCATTTGTATTTCGATCCTTTTTTTTCTGGTTCTCTTTCCTATTCTGGATTCTAGGCCCTCTTTTGTTCTCAAGGGTATAGTCCCTTTCAAAAAACTATTTGCCAAAAATTAAAAAAAATATATCACTTGTTTGAAAGTTGAGGACAGTCTGAATCCTTATTTGCATTCTTTTCTTTTTAGGATTTGATGTGCTTTATTGTAGATTATCACAGGGAAAATATTAGTGTCGAATATTCGTTAATTCACTAATATTCTGATTTTCAAAATTTGAAATTGATGAGATTTTAAGGTATGAATAAGGACTTAGTGGCCAAAATTTTCTCAGTACAAGTTAATTTTAGGAGTCAGTTCACCAAATAGTTTCCACTGTCATTCGACTGTTATTATTAAAATTTACCTTATCACGAAGTTAGAAAATGTCAAAGTTTCCTCATATATATATTCTATTTAAGTATTTTTAATTCATTATTCATATTTCTAAACATCTAACTTTGGAACCTCCCCTTCTGTAAAATTGTGATTTTCATTTCCTATAGGCCTTCTAATTTTTAAATTCGAGGACTGGTCACTAGAGGCAGATATTTCCTTTATGCTTTCAAGGTACTTTAGTTTGTTCAATAGCATGTAGGTAGCATACTACCTGACATCTACATGATGATGACCAGAAACATGAAAGATGCTACTGGTCGGTAGCATATTACATATTACCAACCAGTAGCATATTGCATCCTATCAGTTGACATCATGTAGTATGATACCGACCGGTAGCATACTGCATGGCTCCGATCGATACCATACTACATGCTACTAATCAATAGCATAATGCATGCTACTAGCCTACATCATGCAGTATGCTACTAGTTGGTAGCATGTAGTATGCTATCAGTCGGTACCATAATGCATTCTACCAACTGACATCATGTAGTATGCTACAGATCGGTAGCAGGAAAAATACTATCGTCTGGTAGCATATGACATGGTGTCAGCCGGCAGCATACAATATGCTACTGATTGGTAGCATACTGCATGATGTTAGTTGGAAGCATAATGCATGCTACTGGCCGGTAGCATGCATTATGCTACCTACCGATAGCATCTAATATGCATTTGGTTGCATTTACAAATTTTAGAACTATTTAGATGTTGATTACATTTATATAATTTAAATATTTTTATGGATAGGTATAATTTCTTCTCTGAACAATCAACAAAGTGCAGAAAACAAAAAAAGAAAAGGTAGCATGCCAAATGTTTTCAGCCCCACACAAAAATGAAGACCTAAATTGCTTCCACTAGAAACATTAACACGAGTACTAGTAAGTTGTAACAGATTATCATAATGTTTTTCATCTTTTTCGTTATTTCTTTTTAATTTTTTTAATATCTTTGTAATAGTCAGAACATTTTTTATTTTTGAAAATAGAAATACCTTATGCTAATTTTATTCAGAATGAAATAGTAAACCAAAACATAAACACTAAGGAAACAATTATTTTAGTAGATGAAGATTTTATTGACCCAGACATGCCAAAGCTAAAATATTGTCCTGAATTAAAAATACATTCAATAGATGAATGTTCAAATGAAAATATTCTAGAAGAAGATTGTAATGATAGAACCCTTCAAAAAAATAAGTTTGGGAGAAATAAGAAAAAATCCTAGAAAATTGGAAGCTCTTCTCAAGTAGATTGGGCAAGAAAATACCCATTTATTTAACATGTACATCCAGATAATAGTAGTGATACTCCCAAAGAATGTATATGTACTATTTGTACTTGGAATTTGGGTAAAGAACATAGAATGCAACTTAAAATTGACACTATAGAGAAATATTGTGGAAAAGTATATTACACAATCACTGACAATGATGGAAAAATAACAAAGAATCATAGATGGAAAACTATAAAAGAGTGCATGCATGTTAGATATAAGGAGGAGTATGAAAATAATATGAAACACACTCAAAAACTTTAGGAGAAAGGAGGAACCATAAATGCATGTTTTGGAAAAAGCTACAAATGAAAATCAAAAGACAAAAATGACCTACTTTTTAGCCATATTCTTTATTCTAAAAATGGGCAGACCTATTTCAAATTTTTTAGAATATAAAAAATTGTTCAAGTTCAATGGGTTTATAAACCTTCCGAATTCACATTGGTTAAATAGAAGTGCTTGGGAGATGGTGAGATGTCTTGCGATGATTGAAAAAGAATATATAAAAGAAAATGTCAAGAATTCAAGTTTCATCTCCCTTTCAATTGATGAGGTTACAACTATTAACAACACTTCTTGTGTTTACATGCATGTATATACATTCCAGAACCACACCAGGACACCTCATCTGCTATTGGTTCATAAAATGCAAGAAATTTGCAATGCAAAAAATCTTTCCAAATTGGTTATATCTAATTTGAAGGACATAATAGGAATGGATAATTATTCTATATCTAAAAATCTAATTTGTGTTGGTGTTGATGGTGCATTAGTGATGCACAGTCATAGAAATGGTCTATGTGTGCATCTCCAAACATCTTTTTATTATTATATGATGCTTATTCATTGCATGGATCAGGGGGTGAATATTGCATTTAGGATAGTAAGCACATTTGAATGTGTTGAAAAATTTGGAAGATATTATCCATCAACTACATGCCTATATGTCATGTAGTCCAAAAATAGTTCTAAAGTTTTAGAATTTTTCACTTGGGGTCATAGATGGTAAGAAAACTCTCAAAGATGTTGATATTAGATGGATTTCTATGTATGAGCCTACACGCAAAGTTTTTGAGGAATATATATCTTTAACTAGTTTCATGTATAAGAAACCTAGGCAAGTTGACATGGAAAAATATTTTCTTTACCGCCTTACAGACTATAAAACATTATTAACACTTTTTGGGATTCTTCCAATGTTGCATGAGATGAATTACACAACAAAGCTTGTACAAGAATGATCTGTTTATATAACGAACTTCATCAGGTTTAGGAAATGGGTGTGTCAGACTCTAGATATGTTATATAAATCTGATGAATGCTTTAAAGAACATGCATTCAGTCACTAGAAATATCTGACACATTTAAAGGGTCCTAAAAACTACTTCAGATTCAATATATCTGTTCATCTTTGTATATTTGTTAGTGGGAAGGAAATTCAAATGCAAAAATTTGAAAAATGAGTGGATATTGTCAGAGTAGTGCTTGAAGAAGTGCCTATTACACATAATTAATATGATTCTATTATATCTGAAACAAGAAAAAAATTCATAAAATCTCACAATGGTTATCTAATGAGATCAAAGATCACTTAAAAAAGAGAGAGATTCTTGAGGAAATGGGAGTGGTCAATCCTAAATTTTGGAATCCTGTAGGAGGTGGAGCTGTAGCTGATTCATTTAAAAGAAACATAGATACTATAATTAAACATCTTGGAAAATTAGTTGAATGTAATGGATTTCAGATTAATGGTGTTCTTTAAAAAGAAATTCTTGCATTGCAATCAGCTGATTTCGACCATGTAATGAATAAACAATTTGAATTACTGGAAGAGCTATCAGAGAAGGGAGAAATTACACTTCTATGGAAAAATTTATATCCTAGTTCCATCCTTTGTGAAAGCATAAGTGAATATTTATGATTGTATGAACTATGTCAAACAATGATATTGGGATTAGTTGAAGACAATAAAGTTTTCAGCACATTAATATTTATAAAATCAAAATATCATAATAGATTGGATAAAAATCTTGAAACCTGCTTGAGATTGTATGTTTCATGATATGATGTTGATACCTTTCCTTATGAATGGGTAATGGTTGTATGGAATTATCTTGCAAAGAGGAGAGGGATCAGTAGTACTAATACATGGACTGCAAATAAAATTGAAACTTTGACTAAAAATCGCAGTGAAATATTAGATAACAGTGTTGGGAAGCAAAATTTTCAAGATAAGTTTGCATTTGATCTAGATGATATTGAATAAAGAAGAATGACTATACATTTTTATTTTGGAAATAAAATTTCATATCAAGATTGAGATTATAATTATGTATATTGTTATTTTTGTTATATGCATGTTCATTTTTTAATAATATTTCCAATGTTGCAATGTGTTTACTATTTAGATTTTTTAAATGTGAACAGTCATACTTATTTTTATTTTTTCTTTAAAATGAATGAAACATAATTCCATTTACTCGATAATTTTCAGTCTTACACATGTATATAGTACATAGAAAACATCACACCATTTTTTAGTTTCCAATATTTTTTACATAATTTCAGTGTTTGTTCTTTGAAATATAAATGCTACTTGTAGCTCACTGTTTTGTCCACAAAGTATTTGAAAATGATATTAATCGGTTATGTACCATGTAATAGTAATATCCAATACAATTTAGAATAACAATCACATCAAGAATCAGTTTGAATAACGTATACATAATATAACAAAAGTAAAACGCCATAATCCACATCGATTGAAGTTTGAAACTTTCAATATTTTCATACAATTTGAAATAATTTTACAAAAAGATTCTACAACGTCAATTATAATTTCACAATTTTTTTCAGCTTCATCCTTGAGAAGATTCTTGTCTCTCTGATTCTTTATCCTACGCACAAGAACATTATTTTACGACACTTGATTGAACCATATCCTTTGCAACATCTTCAATATTTGAAAGAATCTTTTTTTAATTGATTTGCCACATCACCAACAGGTAGTAATGTTGGATCGTATTCTATTTGCTTATTTAATAGTATCTATGGATCCACTCCATTTTCCTTTATTATTCTTCTCAATGTATTATTTTTCTTGTTTAAGATAACAAACTTATGTTTCAATTCAACTGTTGCATTTAAATTTTTTGTGGCACTTTGTAAATGCAAATCAAGTGCACTAACCTCGTTTTTCAAGTTTTCATACTTTGACTGCATTTCAAAAGAGAAAAAATATATGTAAATTTTCAAAAAATGAAAATAATACTTGAAAATGTAGTAAGACTTACCAATGCCTTATCTCGTTTTGCATTTGTAATAACTATAAGGCCCTTGTCTCTCGATCACATATTATGGTAGGCTTGTTCTTCTGCATTTAAATTCTCAATTTTTTCAACAGAATATCCAAAATTTCATCATCATAATTATTTTCAAATGGTATAGAACTAGAAACATCATGATTCAGAAAAATATCAATATTTTCTGGCTCGTTTTGATGTGAAGATACAATATATGTGTTTGGTTGTGATTTTTATATCGTGAATTTAATTCTTTAATCAGAACTTTAGCCCTAAACTCCCACAAATTTAATTGTTCAACCTCCTCCGATATAATATCAATATCGACTTCATTATTATAATCCAAAAGAACACCAATTGAAAAAGCAGTTTTTTGGTCGTCAGTTAAAGCAGTCTTTACTAGAGAAGGTGTCCTTAATCTATCCACTCTTATTGGAGAAGGTTTCCTTGCCCCATGAATCATATCTTGGGGATTGAAATTTCCATGGGCATGAATTCCACTTTCAATCCCAAGATACTTCTCATCTAAATCAATTTCATTCAACAACAAAACACCCCGTCCACTAGGAGCATTTCCAAATGAAAACATTAGAAAATTAGAAGCAAAATTAAGGGTGCCATTGCTTGAAGTTGGATGAGTGAATGAAATATTCTTGTCATGGAACCTGATCCTCATATTTTGTGGTGGGGGTGGCGGAGGTGACATTTGCATTTGTAGTGAACATCAAACCGAAGGCCCTGAAATAATGAATTGTAATTTTGTAAATAATATGACAAAATTCAAAAGACAAACATAATAACAATGAAAAATAAATAAATTCATATAATATTATAAAAATTACTTTGTTGAGAGGATTTTTGTCGAGGTGAAAATGAATCTTGTTGCTGTTGATGTGGTGATTTTGAAGGAGTAGACTGAAAATACTGGCAGGTGTGACATAAAATATAATCAAGAATTAATGATTGATTATCTTGTTGATTTTTTATTTCAACAAATATCAACAAAAATATAAAAATAAGATATTCAAACTAGGGGCCACAGAGTGAGGTATTTAAGATATTTCTACCTCCCGTGCTTGATCTCGGTTATTCAATCATGTTCTGCTTGAGGTTTCTGCAAGAAAGCAATATAATTTGTAAGAAATTTTGAAACACATACAAGTTTTAAATAATTAATTATATTTATTTTCAAACATTTTGAAACATATATACATCATAAATTAAATTACCTACAATTAATGCCTATGGTATTGTGGATGTTTGAGTTTGAGGGTTTATAGAACTCATCATCCATTTTGTGGATTGTGGATGGGTTTCCTCCTTTGTTTGTTGATCGTCGAAAATAGTAACAAAATATTCTAAACTTAGTGGGAAATGATCTCTGATAGCAACTACCCTTCCTAATGCAGCCACATCTGTTATCTTCTATGATAATTCAACAATAAACTATTTATTAATTTCAAATATTACTTTTAAAGATAAATATTACAATAATAATACATAATAATTAAAAAACCATCTAATCAAAAATTGGGACTCACCTCTTGCTCTTCAATTGTTAATGACAAAGCCATTAGATTTGAATGCACTGCTATTGGAGGAGAGGTGCCACATAAATTATAGAGAGATTCATAATATAAACCAAGAATAAAATTTATTGAGCTGATGGTAACATTATCATTCAAATGAATATTTTCCAAATCAGATCTTATCCTGGAGGATAAGAAGTTGCACTAGTCAAATTTTTTCCAACATAGGGTGTGAATGATATACATTAAATCCCATCACGTAATCTCTGTATATCAACCTTGTAAAATAATTCTAACCTAGAAGAACTACACCATGGAATTCAGAAATGGGTGACTGAAATCCTTGAGTCGAATCCCACTTTTTAAAGGGTTTTGGGAAGTTGTAGTTATCAATACATAAAAGAGAAACATTTTGTTAGATGTGAATTTTAAACATAATCAAACTTTGTTAAATTGAAAATAATGAAAATTTAATGTTGTAAAACAAAAAATAAACTTATAAGTAGTAGCAGTTGCAATCACATCAATAGATAATTGAAAACTAGACTCCAAATGCTATCTTTTTTTATCTAATAAAACAACCTTTTTCATGACAGGATCCACATCTTTTTGTAGTATTCTTGTGAGACACTCAATTTCCTCAGATGGCGTTCTAAAAGACTGTGTATGAGATGGGAGTTGATAATGAAATGTTAAAGTGGTAGTGTCATAGCTGAGTAGAAGATTATAAAGTTTTTTTTTGGTCTATTTGAAATTGGGGCATAGACACTAGCCCTGTGAAATTGACCGCTTAGATCCATTGGAAAAATGAATTCGGATCCTCTAGAAATGTGTATATTTGAGGAAATACTAGGATCTTGAACGAAAAATTATTCATATTTATTGTTGACGCAGCTGGGATCTTGGGTTATTTGAAAGTGTTCTTCCTTCTTGGCATTTTTTCAATCTATTGTAAAATTCCTTGTTGTAGCTATCCTTTGGCTTTCTATATTCCTCCTTTTTGTATATCCTTTAGCATTAAAATTTTTTCTTTTGGGTTTTTCCTTATATTCTCTGGCTTCTCTCTATTGTGTGGATTGGAAATGATTGCCTTCATGTAATAATGTTAATACAACTACCGGTAGCAACCTTAATGCCATTGGCTGTCAGCATTAAATGTGCTACTAGCCGGATGCATATTTAATGCTACTAACCGGTAGCATGCAGAATGATACCAACCGGTAGCATGCAAAATGCTACTAGCCAATAGCATATATAATGCTATCGGCTGGTAGCATGCAGAATGTTGTCGATAGCATTTTACATGCTACCGACTGGTGGCATTATGAATGCTTCCGACCGGTAACATTATATATGCTTTCAACCAGTAGCATGTAGAATGCTACCACCGACAACATATATAATCATACCGACCGATAACATGCTTAATGCTACTGAGCGGTAGCATGCATAATACTACTGACCAGTAGCATTTACACTGCTCCCATCCAATGTCATATATTATTTCTCCTACATCATTGGCCAATGCCTAAGGCCCAACCATTCCCACAATCATTATAAAAAAATTCCTTCCACACGAAACAACTTTTATTGTAATTAACCATACATGCAAAACTGGTTTTACCAATATTCACTAAATATTTTCTAAGGCTTTTTTCGGAGGGACCCTTAAAAAATTTCTTGGGTTTTACTAATATCAGCCAGCTTGGTGTGACATACTAGTGACAAAGAATGAAGGACATTGAACATATCATGACCCTCTAAAGGTGGTTTTATGAGGTTTTCAGTAGACATAGGTGCCCAAAACTAGTCTACAATTCCTGCAGGTGCCCCTGACCTATCTTGAGTTCCCCTTTTTAGGTAGATCGTGTGGTTACACAATTTTTCAGGTCTCTGTACAACATTTATCCCTATTTGTTTATCATTCTACCACTGCAGCATAGTCCGAGATTAATTGTGATACAACTAAGTCCTTTTATCTCCGCTTTACAACTAGGGTTTCATTATTTCCTAGCTTAATTTTCTTATGTCATATTTATTCTTAGTGCATACATATTTACTACATCTGCTACATGCTTAGATTAGGTAATATTTTATTCATAAATAAATAGTTTTCTTAATCATTTTGGTGAACCCTAACTCTGTCATGCTCAGGATACTCATTTCATTTTGCATACTTATTAGGACATTCTCATCATGTAAATTTCTATTTATGATTTCCTGCTCATCAACGCTGAATTAAGAGCTAAAATCATCACCCTCTTGGCTGCCTCTCGCATTCCTTTTGATCTTCATCTAGATATATTATATAAAACATTCATAGATTCATTTTCTCCACACATTACTTTTCCTTTTGATATTGTTGTTGATCTTGATGTTTATGACAATGATCCACTTTTGTATATCATGATTAAAATTAATAATGTGGGTGTCAAATGAAAAATAATCAATAATGGGTATGAGCTCAACCTTTTCACGCTATCATTCATTAAAAAACTCAGCCTTTCTGCTACTGATGTTAATCCCTCGTCCATTTTTCTTCATGCATATGATGCTTTTATTTGCCCATGTATAGGTCATATCACTTTGCCTATCACTATAGGGTAAAAAATGCACCCAATGGTCTTCTTCGTTGTTTACTTCCCAGTGCATTATAATTGCTTACCTAGTAGATGATGGCTTCACGTCACATAAGTAGTACCTTATAAAGTACATCAGTGCATTAAGGTTTTACATGAGGGCATATAATATTCAATCCCCAGTTATCATCACCCATTTAAATATTGCAGCCGTGACCAAAAAACTACACTTCCCGCTCCCACATGAGTTACTACTAATGACCCATAACCCATGGATGGTCTGGATCAAGTACCAGCACTTGAAGGTGATATTTACATGTTGGAAACTATCCCATACGTATCATTTCTCCCTCCTACTTCTACAAATGCTATTGTACTTTATCGGGGGATTGCCTAAACATTGGATGTTATTCAACTTACTTCATCTTTTCATGAACAACTACCATTAGCACATATTTATTTCACATGTACACTTTTTATTAATGAATCTTATTGGGAACACATATGATTCGACCCTACTTGGTCCAATACTATATGCACACATGAAAAATTGACTCGACTAGGGTATAAAGTGGAGGACATGTTTCCTCCACCTTATGATCCTCGTATTTACCATGGATTTATTCACATTACTACTGCTTATGGTCTTTGCATATTTTACCTCACCATATTTCTTACACGTGATACTCACACTTCTCCACTTACACTCATAAATTCTTGTCTTGATTACATTGGGGGCACACTAGACCCTGATCATATTAATATCTCATTCCTCATACCATTTGACCACATTTTCATTTGCAATGACTCATTCCTCTACTATTCACAAAACCTTACTTTTTTTGTATGCACATGGATGTCCATTACCACCTTTCGCTAACAAGGAATACACCATGGGAATGTACAATTCACACCTCATTGGCTATCTGCTAGATCAACCTGACACAATTACTTGCCAAGTCTCTGACAAATCTCCATTTGGCTTTGACCATGAAAATGACGACCTCCTAGATGAATTTACTTGATCCATTTCATGCTCATTATACACTTTGGGGGCATCATTCTTCTCCCCCTAGCACTATCAATCGTCTTGCATCTCCACTACCACATTACATCTAGTATCTCACATACATCATCCATATATTGATACATTCTGATATTGTCATTTCCCAATGACACACTTGTGTTCTTACATTTGGTACATGACTATTGAGGGTTCTCTTACAATAAGAACCCCTTTTCATCTTCGCATTATATGCTTCATCGACATATCTATCTATTACATAATCACTCATACATACATACATCTATTACCATCTATCATTATTCCCACATACAATACAATCTTTCATCACTTATCAAATTACTCAATCACCTATACATCATTTATTGTCCTTCATCATCTTCATATATCACCTATCTATCTATTTCAAACATCATTCATCGAATACCACACTCGTCAATCCACACTTGGGGGATATCACAATTATTCCCCCATCTACCTCCTAACATTTTTATTTATCTTGCACATCATAACTCGTCTTCTACATTCATCATACACATCTTGATACATTTGTATCGTCATTCCCCGATGACGCACTCTCATGCTATAGTGCACACTTGACTATTGAGGGCATACTATAGACATGAAACTCACACGACATGTACAACATTATTCCTTACATAGATTTCATCACACACTAGGTACATTGCTCACTATAAACATTCACGATACAACTTTCTTACATCTACTATTACGTGTTATGATAACTACCTTATGACACACTCTAGTTCAATGATTCATACTCAACTACTGAGGTTTTCAATATAAAATGGTCCTCACATCACTCACCCACTCACTCACTCACACACTCTCTATGCTTTATGATTTGACGATCACATCTTTCTAGCATGCACAATTCAAACCATTTCCTGATGACGCACTCTTGTTTTATGGTTCATTCTCGACTACTAAGGGGGCATGCATAAATGAAACTTATCACATGCATACCCATAAACATCCACTTGGGGGCATGCAACCCCTATCATTCACTCTACATTCTATTCCATCTCACTCCTCAACATACTACATATCTTTGTCATATTTATTCTTTCTTACTTATTCTTACATGTACACTTTTTACACATGATAGAAAGATACTTAGTATGTCATTATTTTTATCATACACATATGCGTGTTCACTTTCCTTTTTAGTGTGATCACAAATTTTACACAGATTGATACACACAGTATAAATGCTTAGCACAGTACCTCATAAGAGTCCCATAACGGCTCTTAGGGGAATATGCTTTCGTACACTACATGTGATATTATTTTATTATTCATAGCACATTACTTTATCATATTATACATGCCTTGACATAATTTTTTATCTTTCTAACATGCTAGCATGTGCTTCATGTGTATCATTTTATTATCATATCTATTTTCCACCCTATTTGTCTATTACATTTCTTAACATTGTTTTCTCTTGTCTTCTATCATATGCCATTATTTGTGGGATTTGAAATTTGTATTACGTGCACACTATCTACTTTCATCCATCTAGGCCTTGATTGTCTTGTGACATCGTGAGTGATGTCCCATGTTTACAACCCACTTTTCACGGTCTACATTGTCTGCTTGTGTCTTAGCTTACATATTGTCTATTTTCCTGTTAGCTTATATATTTTGTTCTACATGCATGTTTTCTTTTACTAACACTTGTTTCCTAGCTCCCTTGTTTTTGTGTGCCTTGGTTTCTACCAAGAACACTCCCTCTCCGTATAGGGCATTAGTTTTAGCACAACAGTCAGACCTCCTTTGGGCCGCATACTCCTTAGTGATGTCACATGTACCCCAAATGAGTGGGGCATCTATCATGTGAATCAATCACCCCATATAATAGTCTATAGTCATAGTTTAGCACAACAAAGTAACAATACAATATAATCATCAGTCTTAGAGAGGACTTAGAACTAGACTTGCGTTCTTATCATAGAACAGAAACTAGAACCCAAACCAAGATAGTAACGCCTGGGTGCCCCTGAACCTTATTGAATTCCTGTGACCAGGTGGCAGTTACACAAAATCTTTCACTTCAACATAGTTTACAACACTTCACATAACATATTTTAAAGGGAACATAGTCCTTAACACTTGGTATGCATGCACTATATAACATTTTCAACTTTCGAGTTGAATCCAAACTATTCAAACCAGATTAATTTTTTACAAACCATCATTAGTAGTGTTCTACATTTTGGGGAGCAGTTGAAGGTTAGAGGATGACACTAGAATTTTATTCCTACACTTCTTCTATTCTTTGTGTGAGATTGCCCAAAAAAATCGCAGTCAGAGTAACTGGTGTGAGATCACCCAATAAAACTTGTTCTTCTACACCATCTTGAGGATCCTTTCTACACTTTTTTCTCTTTATAGATCAAGTGCACATGTTCCTTTTTCACATTTTCAAATTTTACATAATTTCTTACATATTTTTTACACATTTTGATCATATACATACGTATTTGACTACTTATTCATTCCTCTCTTTTATAGGTCCATCCTTATGGGAATCTGTAGTCACATCATCACACAACAATCAACACATCGACAACAATCGACATCAACAAAAAGTAAAATAACTTCACCCTAGGGTCATCATCTTTATCACTTTTTGCACTTCCTCTTCTTTAGTTTCCATGTTTCACATTTTTTATCACTCCATGATTTTTCTTGTCTCTCAACACTCATTTTTCTATCGATATACATGGTTATTAGGTATGCATCTTCTATCTACTTTATGTTATCGAGATTTCTCTCAACAACATAAAGTGGGGGAAAATATAGACAAAAAATCACGCACTTTAGGTATCTATATAGTTATGATCACATACTACTATTCATATGATTCCTTAGTAAGAAACGTACTAATTAACCCATGCCTTTGGCCATCTTTTACTTCTTTTTGTTGCTTCTATTGATCTCATACTCCTTATAGCCCAGTTTATCTTTTGAAACTTCAACATTTCTCACCCTAGACACCAACACCCTGTCAGGATGCCAACACCAAGTGCCCTTGTCCCCTCTGGGCGCCCCTAACCTCTTTTTACTTTGTTCACATATTTTGGGTCCTTTCTAGCCATTTGGGCATCTTATATTTTTGTTAGTCATCCTTTTGGGATTAATTATGAAATTTAAGCAAGGGAATCATATAAATATAAAGTTATGTGACAAAAATAAAGAACCAAGCACTAAACATTAGCTATCAGCAGCTAAGGTTTCATCGAAAGGCTATTCAAAGAGAATTTAAGTATCCATTCAAGGGATAGGGAATGAATTCTTCTATATACACTTCATAGGAGGGGTATTTCACTCTATTCCATGCACACATATACTAACATCTTATACATCTAGGTATTACACACTATCAATTGTGACACTCACAAGAGCCACCTAGGGCATGATTCCACACATACACATATAGAACTACATTGGATCTGAAATGTAGTGCATCGCTCAGTCGTAAGATCACTTGTTTGAAAGATGAGGAAAGTCTAACACTTCATTTGCATTCTTTTATTTTTGGGATTTGGTGTGATTTTGAGGGTTTAACAAGTGAAATATTTATTGAAGGTTATCAGTGACATCATCCAACTTTGTGTGACATACTAGTGACAAAGAGCAAAGAACATTAAACATCTCATGATGCTTCATATTACATTTTATGAGGTTTTGAGAAGACATAGGTGCCTCAAACCAGTGTAAAACACCCAAAGGCACACCTGACTTATCTTGGGCACCCCATTCTAGGAAGATCATACTATTACAAAATTGTTTCAGCCTCTGTACAACTCTTCTCCATCTTTATTTATCAATTTGTCACTACGGCATAGTCCAACATTAATTGTGAAACAACTAAGTCATTTTATCTCCTATTTGCAACTAGGGTTTAATTATTTCCAAGATTAATTTTCTTGGGTAATATTTATTCCTGGTGCATACATATTTATTACAGTTGCTACATGTTTAGATTAGGCAATATTGTATTCATAAATAAACATTTTGCGTAATAAGTTTGATCTTCATCAGGGTCATATGATGGTCCAGGCTTCTTAAATAGAGCTAGGAAAAATTTTGTGTCCCAAATTCCCAAAGGGGATGGGATGGTTAGTGCAAGAAAATTCACTTTAAGCCTAGAAGTGACATGTATCCACCTTGTAAAATGATAAAGTATCAAGGTATACCTTGGAGAGAAGCTTGATGATGATATATCTTGAGCATCCAAAGGTATTTTCAAGAACTTATTTATATGATTTTGAATGTAAAAGGAATTTTGAGAAGAATGGAATGGGTCTCATGTTTTGATTCTCCCTGAAATATTCTAAAAATATATCATTTTTTCTCAGGACCACGGGTTATACATGCAAAAATTAGATTGTGGGAAGAAACTAGTATGTCTTGTGAAAAACCTGAGAAAACCATCACTTAGCAAACTTAAATACCTTTCAAATGATATTTTTTACCTCCAACTCATTCTAAATCTCCCAGAATCACTTCCTGAATCTCATGTGTTATTCTGAATTGTTAGCTCTTTCACCTTCAAAATCTGGCTTTCACTGAACTTGTCCCAAAACCTTTGAAACTTTCCAAAATATTCTAAAATGAGTTTCACAATGTTCCTAGCTCCTTAATACCACTTTTCTGTGAATTTTTATCTTATAATATTCTCCAGAAGACATGCACCAATATCATAAAGGCTAAAAATAGCCATTCTTAAGCTTCTTGAAAAAGTTTGTCTTAAAAGGTACCATCTCGGAAGCAATTGAATGAACTTGTTTTCCCTAAATCACCTATGGAAAAGGTTGACACAACACATAAGACCATTTGGAAGGGAAGGATAGGCCTGACACAGGGGATAAATTTATGTGGAGGAGGGCTCGGGAGGACTCACAATAAAAATATTTGGTACTAGGGTATAGTTGTCCTATTTTCAAGTTGAATTTTCCCTTACAAAAACATTGGGACAACACATATGTATATACTAGTCCATCCTCTAAATTTTTTTATTTTCTTCCTAATTGAATGAAGCTAATTTCCCTAATGCTTAGCTAGGGAAAATACTAATTTCCTCATCCTCCAATTATTTCAATTATATTAAAACTTTATACTTTTACTAGTGAAGACACTAATATTAACACAAAATCATTATTACATCATGCTTTTTGAAAATTTTATATACGAGAGTATTGAATGGTGAAATCATATTAGTGATGTAATTCCATGTTGTTTTTATTTTACATTGCTTGACTTGTCTTCTAATTTTTGACTTACTTGATTCTTCCTTACATTTTATGATGTGTCATAAAGTCCTTTGTCCTTTGTTACTTTTTGTTTTACTTTTGATGACTTTGGTCCAAGACCGTACATGTTGGTTATGACCATATTATGGCCTTGACTATGATGTATGGTCTTAAAAAATTTCATTTTTAGGTCCTTTATTCCATTTGAGTCTCTGCATTACTCTTTTCTTTTTACATTCTTATGGTTTTGATTGGATTTTTGTGTCACTAAGATTCAAATCTCAAAGTAAGAAACTCTTATGTATAAAAATTCTTGGTGCATTTATTATCTAACAAGGAATTAGCTAAGTACAACCTATTGAGACAAGAAATTAATAATTTCTATCTTTCATGAATCTGATTTATGCATTTGCATGTACAATGGTTTTTATGGGAGAAAATTAGCACAACATGTTATCAGTGTGGAAGCATGAGAGAAAACCTAGTGCAATAGTTTTAGTTACATGCACACTTGCATGAAGAAATAGGAAAATGACATTGAGTTTGAAATGTAGTGTATTGCTTGGTGAATAAAAAATGAGGTGACAGGTGAGGTTAATCTGAATAAAGCATATGTATCTCAATTTTTCTATATAGTGTGTGCGTTAGGGTTTTCCAAGAAGTTATTTTTTCTCCATCTACAATTGCAAAATATAGGGTTATAGGTGAAGTTAAATAGATCAAAGTGTGACACATGCAAAATAGAGAAAAATATAATCCTTCCATTCACATTTAAAAAAATGTACCATATCATTTTCTTATAAGATCCACTCCTTCCTTATTTATATGTTCTTAGCCTTGTACATTTGAGCAAGCAGCGGTTGGTATGTGTATATTTAGTTTTATTCATCCCTTGAAGATTCATCAAAAAAATAGTCATAGGTCAACCTGAGTTATCTAAGTCACCTCTAAAAACCTAGTAGTAATTTTAATTGCTTTATCAAATTGGCATGCTTGCAATACTCTAGTTTCCAATGTGTTATTATAAATGACTCTAATTTTAATTAATAATTTTCTTATAGAATATATTCAATCCTATTTAAATTATTGAGATTAGACATAGTTTAATCAATATAGGGTTTATACATTTTGGTGAATGTGTTATTGTTCAAACCCTTCACCTAGATTAGGGATTAATTTGTTTATCATTAATTAGGCCATGTGATTTCCAAACCACTAGAGTTTTTAGGGTTTTATTTTTTTAATTGGGATAGTTATGGGTTATGACCTTGATTTGTGAAACAAAACTGGATATCATCCATATAAACAATTCAATGTCTTTTTTGGGTTCAAGAATAAGGTTTCTAGATGCACCATACCCTAGTGTCTATTCTTCCACTACTCTTTTTCTAGCTAATGTGGCTTATATTCATGATGTAACTCACCTTATATTTCTCCTACATTATAGCACCCACCCAAATTTTCATCTCCTATTGTGCCACCTACTATATTTATACCTTATTTAGATGCCTCTTTAGCTATCTCTTTATCCATATTATAGGTACATCACGAGTCTATTTATTTACATAATTTAATTTATTTCTTACAAGTAGTTTACCTGAGCATTATCGACTCATTGGATATATGTATTGATGATGATGTTAGTTATAATTATGCATATAGTGATAGTGACTGGGTTAGTGATGATTTACCCCTACCATATACTGTCTTTCTAAGTATCCTAATACTCATAATAATTTTTTTCCTAATGACATAAAATCCACCTAGTGTGTGAATGAGTCCTATTCTGATGATAATGTGCTCCACTTACGCAGGTTTGTCCTACACCTAGTGTAATAGATAATAATACTACTTTCCTTTCTAATACTAACATGGATGTTTATAGTGATGATGATATTTTTCTCCTTCTATAAACGGTGATGCACATGGTGATCATGATATTTCATGTAATAATGATGTTCCTATTCTTGATGTTATTTATGTTCATAATTATGTTTCTATTCATTTAGATATTTTTAGTTGTGTTTCTCCTTCTCCTCCTGAAAGATTTAATGATATTACTTGTGTCTTTACTATGTCTATAAGAAAATGTTGAGAATGATACTTGGGCATTCCGTATGTCTCAATGAATGTGAGTATGATCCTTCCTCATGTATTGATCCTAATGTTATCTCTTCTAAAAATCCCATTATAGATGAAATGGATGTACCTAATGATGAAACCCTTTTAGATCTCGTAGAAAACAATAAATCACCAATTCTTGATGTGCCTCATCATGATGTCATATGTTTTTACATATAATAATTTTCTTATGTATAATTTAAATTTCGGTAAAATATAACCCTTGAATGAGACTCTTAATGTTTATTTGATACCTTATAAAGAGGCCCTTTATCTTATGCATGTAGTAGGTAATTTAAAATTTACTATCATTATGTTTCATAGAAATTAAAACTCATTATGTTGTATTTGAATCTAATATTATACATGGAAACCCCATACAATGTAAAATATTCCAATCCTCCTTCCCTTATAATTTGGTTATGCCTAACTTTCAATTTTTTGATGAGACCTATGAACCTTATCTACATCTAAAATGTTATAGATCAACTATGTCTTCCTAAAAATTCTAACTAATCATGCAATGTATTAGTTTACCCACCTTCCTAGTGGATATAGGAGCACATTTTTAGAAATTGAAGAATCCTTTTTATTTACTTTATTGATTATAAAGGTCCTTTAGTTACATATGAGTGTTACACTCTTTACATCAAGGAAAATATGAGCCATTTACTATTTAAATCTTATACTTTAAGGTAGTATGCAATAGTTAATATATAAGCCCATGATTTAAAAATGAAATACATATTTTTTCATGGCATCACCTTATCTATTAAGGAGAAACTAATTTATGACACATGTGAATATTTTTTGAATATTTTTTATTTTTTATCAATCTAGGACTTAAACGTATTCCCACACACACTGCATCACATTATGTGGATGTTGTTTTCACTTCATTCAAATAACCTGAATCTACCACTCCATGTGATTCAACCTTTATTTTAGGTATGGTTAAGGTTTTGTACCCCATAAATACTTCCTATCAAATTACACCTACAACTATAGATAATAAGAAGCCTCCTCCTCTCCTTAAGTGTAAACTATTGTGTTTCGATAACTCTCTCAATTTTTTGCATGATATTTACCTAATCTACTTGATAAGTGATTGATTTAACCATCCTCTAAAGAGATAGACCCTCCTCATCAAGTGGAGTGAGAAAAAGGTAAACATTTTTATAACTTTTATCATATTAATGGGAACCACGATAACTATTTCTATGTATTAGATCAAAAAATTCAACTGGCTTGAAGAAAAATAAGTATCACTTTATATAAATGGCACACTAGTAGATCTCCTTCCTCTCATTTACAACATCAACTTGCAGTGGTTGTTATATCCCAAGATGCCCCCAAATGAACTAGTTTTTCTACCTCTTATGATATATTCCCCTTGAAGTGGAGCTCCAAATAGTCAACCACCTACATAATTCTAAGTTCAAATAGGTTGTAATAGAGCACCAATTTTTACTACAAAATAATTAGGGTGATAATATATCTTCTTTGGTAATGCTAATTTAGCCAACTACTACTTCACATGTGATTCAAGAAAATGCTTCTATAGGGTCCATAGTGATCATTCATCCCTTATTTTATTAGACTATTATGACCTCTCATTTACACTTAGTCATGACTATTCTCATGAAATTGTTGGTATTTCCTATACGTGGTGTCCCTTCTCAATTTCTTGGGGATATATGAGGATCACCGTTCCTTCTTTCCTAAGAAAATATTTCCTTATGATAGACTTTATCCCTCATGATTTCATTTTTCTCAAGGAATCATTTCACTACCCTTAACTACTATATAATTTCACTGCACATTTGTATATATTTAACAAACATAGTGAATCCTATACAATGAAACACAACCATTTTACCCACTAATGAAACTAACTATAATAACCAATATACATATCCCATAAAATTGTACATAACTCAATCACATCAGATAAATACATACCAAATCCAAATTATTATCAGTAATGAAATCATCACAAAAGACACTATATTTTATGAAATGCATAAATATTTACACCTAGGTGTGTATATGTTTGTGTATCATCTATAAAAAAATTACAATACAATGAGCACCATGACCTGCTATAAATATGTATACATCATCATTGTAATCCTAATCCTCATTACAAACATCCATGGGAAGACTCGTGGCAAGTAGAAATGTAGAATAATAGGTCTAAGAGTAGGCAGATTATTGGTTCCTTACTCAAAATAATGCTTAAAATCTAAGGATACACTCTATTTACTTCCCAATTATTACAACTAACCATGCAAGTTAACTATTCAGTTGTATTGCTCGTGATGAGATTCACAATCCAATTGGCCAAATATGATTCCTTGTTTCCAAAAATCATGATACGCATGGAAGGATACATTTCAACTGTATTAACGTTATAGAGGTATTGTATTGAGTTTAAGTGAAGAATCTAAAATTTCACTTTACTTATAATTAATCATCTTTAGGATTCTTTCTCGATAGTTACGGGTTACTTACATGTTAAGGAAAAATTTTATACTACTTAGGTGATCATAGGTTTAATGTACTCCCATATATGCCCAATGGTTCTAATCACTTTTACAAGTCAAACTAGAGTGAAATATTATTCTCTCACAAGACCTTCGTAACAACACAAGGTATTTGATTCTCAAGGCTACATGTTCATTATTTAATTAGCATAATTTTTAACCACATTTATGCGTACAAAGTATGTGTTTATGCCTAATAGTTGGTTTCCCGATTTAATAGGTTGTTTTATCACTAGAAAAGCACTCCTTTATTTCATTCACTTATGATCACATTAGGAATTTTAGTTGGTTTGATGTCATTTAAGGGAATACAATTTTTGTAGAAATCATTCCATAATTTAATCATATTTACCCTTGTTATAACTACATTTACGTTGTTACTTTGGTCTTGTGTTGGCATCGTGTTAGAAAAAATGTAATTCGTATAACACTTACTTAACACTTGGGGATTTAAGATTACAAGGAGTATGACCTTACACAAGGTAAATCATTTCATTTCTCTTAGACACTCAAGTATTGAATTCATGTTACAAGTGAGAAATCCCAAACAATTTTATGCATCTCAAATGCATTCCGAGGAACATTTTTAATCATTGGGTAAATATGCATAAGGGTTTATTTCATCAATAATATTAAGAGAGGTACAGGATCTACTAACTTAAAAATTATTCAAGGGGGAGAACTACACCCTACCATAAGACATTAAAAGAGATTTCAAAATCATTACCTCTAAACACCTCCGATCAACTTGAGGTAATCCAAAACTACTCACCAAGGGAACACTCTCATCTAAGAGGGAAAAAACCATTCAATGCAAGATTTTAATGTCTAGGTAATTTGGCATGTAGCCTCTACTCACATAATTGAGATCTTTCATGAGATCAGTCATAGGTAAGACAATCAAATATCTTTGGAAGGTTTTGGCCACTCACTAGGGTACCAAGGGAAATTCTTCACGTGAGGATTAAACTTATACATGATATTATTAGACCCACAACAACTAGACATGTTTCCCTCACTTTCCCAAATATGACAAGGTTCACAAGGTATATTCACTACCCCATAAAATACTTAAGGGAATGGTCCTCGATAATACTTTTCTTAGGTACAAAAAAAAAGGACTCTTTATGAAATTAGAGTGTTTTATTAACATGATCAACATTTTATACTTTACAAAAAGGCTCAATTGGGAGGATAGAGTATGATAGGGATTATAAAATCTTTTTTATTTTGATTGTTTGGGTAAGATGAGATTATATCAACAATTATGAGTCTTAAGGAGATAAATCAATAATTAACATAAAAATATTGGTTTAATACATTTACAACGTAAGTACAACATTTGAGTACAAATTAAAATCCATTTTGACACTTAGAAAATATAGCCAAATTATTATTTTCCTTTTTAAAAAATACATAAGAACAATTCTTTGAACAACACTACATATCATTATTCTAAGGTAATACATGTATTACAAGATGAATATAACTTCTCAATGACAACTCATTAAATACAACACATCACATATTTAATTCCTCGTGTTTAAAGTACCTACAACCAACACAGGATCACTCTTAGGACTGGTATGGAAATCCCCTACACACAAGCATAAAATCCATGCATCCATAATTTTAAGAAAACCTAAACAAAAATGAGAGAGAGAGAGAGGTTGTTCTTCACGCAGTCACATTCTATTGCATTTTTTAATTTTGTAGATAAGAGTAAGGAAGAGAGAGAAATTCTAGAATAGATTCTCTTTTTTATTCACCATATCGTAACCACATACATCTCGTATGAAATTTTAATTTCATTTCAAAATCATATACATTTTTAACCCATTTACATTTTCAAAACCAGCCAAAATTTCTTACTTATTTTTAGAGAGAGAAAAGGGAAGAGAGAAAAAGTATAGAATTCATTTTCATATCTATTCACCATAGCATAACTGTTGATCCCCTATCATAGCTTCCAAATCTTAAAGGCGCGTAGGCACACATGGCCAGAGGAAGCACACAAGTTAAGGCATGTAGGGTAGTATTCAAAAGGCTTCTTGGAGAACCCAGGGTGCACACCATGCACGCGAAGAACAATTTGGGACTTAGCCATTTTTGGCCTTTTGGGCAGGACACATGAAGAACGTGTTCCATTTGGATAAGGTTCCAGTCTGGCGACAGGGTGTCCTGGAAGGAATATACCTTGCGATAGAAAGATCCAAAAAGTTAATCATGACATGGAGAGGCATGCGCCTGGGGAAACCCACACCTTGACACTTGGGGCCAGATCTGAGGCTGGAGAGAAGTTTGTTAGAGCTCAGAGGCCTATTTATACGCATGCCCTTGGCAAAGAAAAGAGATAGAAGTGAGGTAGCAAAGCTCTGCAGAATTACTGCGAGAACTATGGGATGAAAATGGGTAAAGGATTCCAGTAAGGATGTAATGGGGAAATGGGGAATGTAATTTTTTGTTTTGTGAGAATACATGTATGGATCCACACATGGCACATGACTACGGTCTGCCTTCTGTAATCTTTTATAAGTAATACTATGAATGAATGTGATAAGGTTGCCATGACAAATGTATTAAGACTCTTTCTCTGTATTACCTGCATATTTCTATTGTACTTTTTTTCTTGTATAATCATGAATCTTACTTGAATGCTATGTATAATGGTGGATTTACAACTTCCTAGTTCTATTACTTCTGTTGCACACTTTTCTTTTATTATGACTGAAAGGGTATAGAAGTCGTTCTGAGCTCTATAGATTTTTCATGTCTTTTAAATCACTAAGTCAAGATCATGAGCATGCCTTCCACTGAACTCACATAAAAGAGAGACTCAGCTCCCTCTCGCATGCCTCAGGTGAGTACCCAGCGCCCGCTGGGTGATAGGCCGACGCGCATGAGGTTCCTTGTTCTTAGTGGGGTGCAAAAATGACTACATCTTGGTTCCGTTGCTGAGACCTCTTTTTGAAGTTGTAGTGGAACATGGCATATATCATGATCTCTGCAAAAAGTGATGGTGGAGCACTTAACACTTGAAGGTGTTGAAGATTGGTTTAAAATCACAGAGGATGAATTCACTCAGAGATTTAGTACTGGATCTGGGTTTGATACGTGAAGATGGGTGGAAGACACTCTTTATCATGAGTTGTACGAAACCTTCTTCTGTTGTTTCCCAGTAGAGTTATTCAAATGGCTCTTGACTTATACATCTAGATCAGGGTGGCATTATAAATCACACCCTTGGACCCAAGAAACATATTAGAACCTGCAAGATGCTGATCTAACGTGGACCCGTGTTATAGATCATTGGTGGAAGGGAGTATTGACTAGCTACACTCTGGAATATGCCATCTCCACGTATTCCTATCTAGAAGTTGTTGAGTTTGAGTTCTTGCGAGAGCCCAAGGGATCATTTCTGCGTGTTATTCCCCTTGCGATCAAAATCTTGATGGTAACCATGGGTTTAGAGGCATTTCCTATGGCCGGCTAAACCACCCTGAGTGCTAGGCAAGGAAGCCAGGTTGGGGAAGGATGGCTGATCTGATGACTGAACAGGAAAGGGAGGAGAGATGGCTCAAGTATAACAAAGTGCATGAAAAGGAGATCGATAGACAGTGTAGGATTACAAGTGGGTTATGGAGCCAGACTTGGTGGAAAGGAGTTGAGGTTCACGCGGAGGATGTGGAACCCAAACAGTCTATGGTACCCCATCTTGGTAAGTGTGGGAGAGAAAACCTTGCGGCTTCTGATGAGAGTCCATCACGTAGAGAAAGAAGAGTCATTGGCATGCATCTGACCCTACCTAGCAACCAAACCTTGGCACTTGGTTTGTTCGATCAAGGGAAAAAATATATTTGATCCATTTGATTTCAGTGAAAGCAACCAATCAGTGCCTAGAAGATACAACTTCTTGTTTGGGACTTCTATGGCTTCACACACTATTCCGGTATTTGGTGGAATGTTTGGACAAGGCACGTATATAGCTGGTTTTGGAAGCGTGTTAGGAAGTGGTGGGGGAAATATGACTGGGAGTGGTACTAGTTCATAAACTATCAGCACACAATTCAGTGGGATGACAGGAGTGTTTGACATGACAAACATAGGCCCTATACCTAACACAGGAGGATCTGGAGGTGGAAGTGGTGGAGCTGGTGGCTCAGGATCTAGTGGATCCAACAGAGGAGGAAACACCGGAGGAAACCAAGGGACTAGATCAAGAGGGCAAGGGCCTCAGCCACCTCCTCAAGTATTTTTCAAGATGTCTCTACACTTACCAGATTACAGTGGGATAGAAGATGTCATAGAGCATGTGCATAAGTGCGAGTTGCTATGGCGCGCGAAGGGAATCACGACCCAGGATCAAAAGGCCAGTCAATTTTTGATGACCTTGCAAGGACGTGCACATAGTTGGTATAGAAATTATGACCCTCATCAGACTGTTGTGGATTATACCGCGCTGAGAAATGCATTCTTGGCAAAATTCCATATACCTGAGTTTGAACAGAAGAGCATTAGCTCTCTCAAAGAAATCTAGTAGGGAATGGCAGAGAGTGTGCAGGAATATGATGCACATTTTAAAACTCTATTATCTAAATTGTCTTATGATATCCACCCTTCACAACATGCTCAGTGGTTTTTCAGAGGGTTGATCACACCCTTTAGGAGGTATTTATCTCATAAAACATTCACGGACCCATGCAAAGTGTTGGAAGCTACTTTACATGTTGAGGCAGTTGGTAGTGTTGACACTAGTGTTAGCCCATTTCTGGAGGCTCAGATTGTTGCCATGGCTAAGCAATTGGAGAAATTATCTACCAACACAGTTCCAGAGATTCGTGGAGGGATGTGGTGCATGGATTGTAACGTAGAAGGGCACATAAAGGATAATGGTGGGATATGTACTCAGAAGGCGGTGCGTACCATAGCAGTAAATTACGAAATATGTCATGAGGACCATGATGCAAGTAGATGCCCCTTGCTACAGTGCGTGATCCGTAAAAATGTATCTTGTTATTATAAGATATGTACCTCAACCACACATGACACCAAGGATTGTAGATTGATTGACCAGATTCATGAGGCAATTGATCTTGGTGTGCACCAGACTGGCATTACCAGCAGTTCCAAGGGAGATGACCATGGGTATAGAGAGCACAGAGATGGATGTGCGCGTGGAAGAGGGTTTCACGGAGGATTTTGTGGTCATGGTAACCACAGAGGAAGAAGTGAGTTCCCTACGTGGGACATGTTTTAATTGTGGAGCCACAGACCATTATAAGTGCGAATGTCCAGATCTTCTACAATGCTCCTGGTGTGGAAAAAAACATAAGTACGAAGAGTGCCCAGAGTTATATGAACATATGAGTCAGCAGTACTGAAAGGATAAGGGCACTGCCATGGTGAGTATTAAGAAGGCTGACATGTAATGGCTTCCACGAGTAATACGTGAATCAGAACTAGAGCCTGTTATGGTAACAACAAGGGTGGAATCTGTGCACGCAAGGGAAGCACCTAGGCAGAGACCTCTAGTTTTGAGAGAAGAAGTAGTACATGGGAAGTATCCAAACCCGGCTCACCAGAAAGAAGTCTACCAGGAAACCATGGATGTAATTCAAAGTTTACAAGGGGAGATCCAATGCTTAAAAGAGTAGACTAGAAAGGATGAGCAAAGAAGAACCGTAGAAGCACCAAAGGGTGACTTGGACGAGGTTAAGGAGGTGTGTAAACTACTGAGGTAGGAGAATATTATTCCCCTTCTAGGAGCATGGTTGAGGGAAAAGGTACCACGCGCTGGGAAGAACACAAAAGGTAGATCCTACATGCAAACCTCCCACCTCACAGCCTTGATTATGACAAAGAGATTACCCTGAACGCAGTAGTGGATGGATGGTTGCTTAGCAACATCCTCATTGACATAGGCGTGGAGGTTAATGTTCTCACTCTGGATGCCTAGCATCAAATGGGAAGACCTGCATTACAGCCATCTTCAAATGTGTTGTATATGGAAAATAAGACAAAGGCAATGCCCATAGGTGTATTGAAGGATGCAACCATTACCATTCAGGGGACTAAGTTCACCAGAGATTTTGAAGTCTTGGTGCTTGCTGAGGTAGATAACTTCCCAGCGTTACTTGGGCACTCGTGGTGCTATAAGAATAATGCAGATCTCTGGTTTAACAAGGGGTACATAAGCTTTGAAAACAAGGAAGAGTGGGTAGTTATACCACTGGTTGATGGGAAGTCCACCCCCTATACTGAACCCCTTGGGGAGGAAGTCCTGGATAGAATATATGTGTGCTCCATAAGAGATCCAGAGACCATCCACCCTACAGAAGGAGTCATCCAGTTTGATGATGCTCAATCTATCAGTGATACTACCAGTATAACATGTGATAATTGGGTGCATGGGACTTATGAATTGATTGGGTGACATCTGAAAGGATCAGTAACCAAGGTAACCATGGCACATATAGTTCGGTGCCTGGGAGGAAAGGTAATAACCAAGTATTCTAGGGATGCATACCCTGAGGTCTTTTTGAGAGAGATGGAAGCTCACTGGAGGGAGGATGAGTGACAAAGTATGCTAGGTTATGTTTTGATAGGCACAACAGTCAAGGTGGTGGGCCGCACATAGTGAAAACTTGTTGGAATGGATGCGAAGTTAGAATTGCGCTCACTGTTTGATTCTCAAAAAGTAACATACCCACCACTATCAAGGATTACAATGGCAATGGACCCACCTCTTCCCACATCCAGGCATGTGAGAGGGTCTAGGGAGAAGGCGCGGAAGCTTTACCACCCTCCCTTTGGGTGCACAAGTTATATTTGACACTACAAGGTTGTGCGCATGCTTGGTATATCCATTCTGAAACACGCCACCAAATAGGAAGTTGGCAAGAATTAGCGGCTGACTTGGTTCACACATTCGAGTACCGAAGTACCAAGTAACCAGTTGATGAGGTGTTGCAGACTATCAAGTGCCTCACTCTGGGGGATTGCACCATGGTGGAAGATAGGTTAGTAAACTTACTCAGTGGGCCTAGCTTAGAAGCACGGTTTGAAGAGGAGGAACCAGAAGACATATAATTCGAGCGTGCGTGTGCTAAAAAGGAGAAAGGAAAGATGGTATACGTTGTTGATGGAGAGGAGATGGAAAGCCTGAATGTTGACCATTCGGTTGGGGTGCACGAAGTAGTTGACAGTGCGGATGCATGTGCACGCGCGTATCATGAACCACTCAAAACCAAGAAAGTTAACATCGGCTTAGAAGAGGAGCCCAAGGAAGCTATCATTGGGGACTACTGGTCAGACAAGGAAGTATCAAAGATCATCGATCTCTTGCATGAATTTGAGGATTTATTCCCACGTGGATACCATGAGTTGAAAGGCATCCACCATTCATTGGGGGAAATGAGGATAAAGTTGAAAGATGGTGTGTACCTGGTCAGGAAGAGGCCTTACAGGATGAATCCCAACATGCACGTGAGGGTTAAAGAAGAGCTAGACAAGATGATAGCATCTGGTATCATTGAGGCTGTGGAGGAATCAGAGTGGATAAGTCCAATGGTGATCAACATAAAGAAGGATGGGCGGATTAGGATATGTGTGGATTACAGGGAATTAAACGTTGTTTGTATCATAGATCCTTTTCCCACCCCCTTTACTGAAGATATTTTGGAAGGAGTTGTTAGGTGCAAGGTCTATTCCTTTACGGATGGATTCTCAGGATATCACCAAGTAAGGATTGCTAAGGAAGACCAAGAAAAGACAACTTTGCCACCGAGTGGGGAAGCTTTGCATACATGGTCATGCCCTTTGGGCTGAAGAATGCACCCGCTGTATTTTCACACATAGTGGTACAAGCATTTAAGGACTTCATCCACAAGTTCCTTTAGGTATATTTGGATGATTGGACAGTGTATGGATTGGTAAGGGACCATTGTGATAACTTGAGGTTGATGTTTGAAAGATGTCGGTAGTTGAGGATCTCCCTCAACATCAAGAAATGTATCTTTGCAACTCCTTTTGGAACATTATTGGGACATATCATATGCAAAGAGGGCTTACTAGTGGATCCCATGAAAGTTGTAGTTATTGTAGGGTTAGGGGAGCCTACCAGCCAAAGCGCAGTGCACGGATTTCTTGGACACACTAGGTACTATAGAAAGTTCATTAAGGGATACGCCAAGATCACTCGCACCTTTGGAAATATTGCTCAGACACAAGAGTGCCTTTCAGTGGGGAGAGGCGCAGCAGAGGGCATTTGACACTCTAAAAGAAAGGCTTATCACCGCACCTGATTCTATGATTCCCATCCTGGGATAAACCTTTCCATGTCCACGTGGATGCCTCTGGTATGGAAATGGGAGCCATTCTTGCTCAACCAGGAGAGGGGATTGTTGATCATCCCTTGTGTTTTGCAAGTAGAAAGTTGACACCAGTAGAATCAGAATTATACAACGACCAAGTGTGAGGCATTGTCAATGATCTACGTGCTCCACAAATTTAGACAATATCTGCTGGCAACTCCCTTCATATTCTACACTGACCATATGGCCTTGAAGTATCTAGTAAACAAAGCAGTGTTGCAAGGGCGCATATGTTGTTGGTACTTTTATTTCAGGAATTCGAATTCAAAGTGGTGGTAAAACTGGGAAAGAACAATTGTGGGCCAGATCATTTATCAAGGATTGATTTGGGAGAGGACACGTAGAGTATTGAGGAATCCATGTTGGAGATGCACAACTATTCAGGTTGCGGCGCGTGCCCTCAGAACTAGAGGACATTGTTGTTTTTCTCAAAGAAGGTGTGGCGCCCGAAGGGATGAATGCTCTGGAAAGGAAAAGGTTAGCCATACGTGCCACACCCTTCATGTTGATCAATGGGGATTTGTATAAAATGGGCCACAATGAGGTTTTGCACAGGTGTGTATTAGAACATGAATGCATAGCTATAATAGAAGAATCCCATGGTGGGATTGCTGGAGGACACTATGTAGGGAATGCAACCACGTGCAAGATCCTAGTCGCTGGACTATGGTGGGAGATGATTCACTAGGATTGTATTGAGTTTTGCAAGGCCTGTGACCACTGCCAGCACCTTGGAAAACCTGGAAGAAGGGATGAGATGCCCTTTGCCCCATCGCTAGCATAGAACCTTTTGAGAAATGGGCAATAGATTTTGTCAGACCAATCTCACTAGCTACGTGAAGGACTAACTCATGGTATATCATTACCTGTATTGATTATCTGACAAGGTGGGCAGAGGCCATGCCCACTAAGGATTGCACCACAGCCATGGCTGCTAGATTTTTGTGGGAGAACATTATCAGCAGGTATGGGTGCCCATTAAGTTTAACAAGTGATAGGGGCACTCACTTCTTAAATGAAACAATCAGGATTCTATTGGTAGAATTCATGGTAGCCCATCACAAGACTACCCCTTATCACCCTCAGGAAAATGGGACTATAGAGGCTTTTAACAAAATCCTTAGTCACACATTGACTAAGATATGTGACGTGGGTAGGCAGGATTGGGATGACAAGGTGTCAGTAGTCCTTTGGGCATACAGAACAACGTATAAAAGGTTGAACAAGGCCACACCATTTCAACTGGTGTTTGGCACGGAGGCTGTTTTCCTAGTTGAATTTATGCTACCATCACTACGTATAGCGTGCGCAGGAGGATTGGATGATGAACAAGCACTGGAAGAGAGAATAGATGAGTTGATGAAGTTGGATGAAAGGTGCTCACTAGCAAGATGGAGCCAAACAACTGAAAAAGCTAAGCAAAAGGCATGGCATGACTGCCACATTAAGAACAAATAGTTTGAGGTTGGCCAAATGGTATTGCTATATGATTCAAAATTTCTACACCATCTTGGAAAGTTGAAGGTGCATTGGTTGGGTCCTTATATAATTTCATACATCCTTGATTCAGGCGCGTGCCAGTTACAAGTGCTGGATGGAACAAAATTACCTAGACACTTCAATGGGAGTAGGCTGAAGCCCTACTATAAATAATGCTTCTTGGTGTTTGTAAATAAGGCAGTTCTACCAGTTAGTTTAGCATTTCCTTTTATGCTTTTCCTTTCTTGTTTTTCCCTTTCACGTTGTTGTCTTGTTTTGCACCTTGGCGCCTGGTAACCTTATTACTTTTTGACTTATGAATGTGCAGAGGACCGTGCATCATTTTAGTGTGGGGTGAGGTGATAAAAAGAGAAGCATGAAGTTATTCTGTAGGAGGATTGGGTTGGTAGACCATTCGAACTGGCCCCATTGAAAATATGCATTAGGAGAAAAGAAGGCAGATGGGTTGCAAAATAAGGTTACATTGGAAATCCACATACAAGGAGAAAAAGTGCAAAAACACGAGGTAGGTGAAAGCAAGAATCATGAGGATGGAAGAGGTGCCTTTGGCACTGGTAACACACGTGCAAGAGTCTTCTATCAAGATGGATTGTCTACGCTCAGAAGGTTGGAAAATTTTTCACGCAAGGATTGGGCGCGGGTGAAAAAAATTGCGCGCGGGTGAAAAAAAATTTCACGCAAGGATTGGCGTGCAAGGAAAAGCACTGAAGTCAGGTTTGTTTGAAAAATGTACACATTAAATATTGTCATACAGTGGTAGGTAGCCTAGCCTTTAATGCATAAAAGTGGGAAAAGCTATAAATACAAGGATGGGTAGTTCATTATTTTACTTTGTGAAAACAAGGAGAATGATTTTCTTTCAAGAGCTAGGGTTTCGAGAGCTAACTCGTGTGAAGGAAAATCTCAAAAACTCACATGCAATCAGTTTGATAGATCTATAAACTAGAGCAGAAGTGATTCAGGGGTGTGGGGAACATTGTGAAAGAATGTCATGATCGAAGGAGGAAAATCAGAAATTAGGGTTTGTACTCTAGGGCATGGGGCACATGAGGAAAACTCTCAAATAACTCAAAAGTAACCAGGGAATGAAAGCAAAGGGTAAAATGATGGCCACAAAACCAATTGATAAGCCTATGTAGTACAATCCAAGAAGGGAAAGGGTAAGGGAAAAGGAAAGAAGAAAGAAGAAGAAATCCCTTTGGATACCAATGAGGAATGGTACTCAGAGATGTAATACCCAGATGGGGTTTTGCTAGGGCAAGAGTGGGAGTCCCATATCAGACAGATGACTGTAATCGATTACAATCATTGGTTGAGTATAATTGTGAAGGAAATGGCATTGGAGCTGGTGCACCCCACAAACAAATGAACACCTGATGGGATGCCGATCTACAGTGACGTAGTCAAGGTGAAAATGGAGAAGGTAGGGCTTCTCCAACTTTATGAATTGCCATACTTTGGGAAGCCTGAGTGCCTATACCAATGGTTAATGATGTGTGCATGAAGATTTTCTTCTTTGCAAGGGCACAGAATGCGCATAACTCCCTAGTTAATCTCACACTTTACAGGCCTAAGCTGTAAAGGGGACATGATCATAGATGACCTCCAGGATGAGGAGGCAATTAAAGAAACCATTACATCCCAGGATTATAAGAAGGGATCAAGGTACTACGACGTTCATGGATATCAGTGATCTGGTGATGAAAATGGCCGCGCACCTCATTTCCAAGCTGAATGGGCAAGAGAGGTGGACCTAGGTGAGCAAGCCCTGGTTGAATGTCTACAGAAAGGTCACGGAGGGCACTGTATACAACATCTCCTAGTACATAGCAGACGAGATCATAAGTAGTGGAGAATGGAGGGAAGATATTATTTGGGAACATTCTATTAACCATTGTGTTCTCAGAGATTGGGTGCCTAGATGCATCTGATAAGTTCATATGGGAGTACCCCAATGAAGACCCTTCACCCACAGATAGGTTCCAGAAGTATACTTGTGAGTCAATGATAGGGGGCACAAGGCATGCTTGGATAAATGGTATACATGCCTCAGGAACACATTCGAGGTAGAATGGCGAATCCCAGAACAACTCCCCTCGATGGTGAATGAAGGTGAAGTAGAGTTCATGGTATACCAACACTTCTGCATTGGTAGATTCATCTTGGTGGATGGCAATTGGAGTCCCTGGTGCAAACTCCCCTTCTCATTTACTACCCAATTCTTCCAAGTAGGGGTAAAAAGATACAAGGAGTCAAAGAAATTAAGACTTGACCTGTCCACCCTTGACAGTGAACACAGGGAAATGAGAAAGAAGCTGGTCTACCTAGGGAAGTGCATGTACGTTGAAAGGTACGTGTGCAAGATGTACACATTGTAAGGCCCATGACCTTACCCATTGCTGAGAGTGTTGCTGCTAGGATCTACCTGCACATAAGGCTGAAGTTTGAAAAGGGCGCATACTTGGAGAACGAGATATCCATTCTAGGTGAAACCCCATGGGAAGAAAGAATCCCACGCCAAAGCACAAGGAGAGGGAAGAAGAAGAAGAAGAAGAAGAAGAACAAAGGGTGGTGGAGAGGTAGAACATAGGTACCCGCAGGGCTGAGTACCTATGTCAAAAAGAAGAGAAGAATGGTGGTCAGGGAGAAGACCCCAGAGCCTGTGAAGCCACCATCCCCTGAAGGACCTTCAGATGAAGAGATGACAACATCACCGACTCTAGATTTTTCTGCAAGGGAAGAAGAATAAGGAACGAAGGAACAAGGGTCTGAAGATGTAGATGACCCGAATGCCTATCTAGGCAAAAAGGATGATGTTGAAGGGGAAGAGTTAGAGGTGGATCAAGAGCCAATTGATGTCCATGACTTGGAGGGAGAGGAAGTAGAGGATACAAATGATGCCTTCATCTTTGTAAGGAGGAAGGGCACCCAAAGGGAGGAAGTCACGCGTAATGAAGAGAGGAGTGAAGGAGCTAGTACCAAGGAACCAGGTATGCCCAAGCTCACTCATGAGGAGGTGAATGAGAAGGCAACAAGGGAGGTAGAGAAAATAATCAATACCCTGGTTGAAGAGGAGTTGGAGCGCAGTGCGGAGGTAGTTCTCAGTTAATTCAAAGAAGAGCAAAGGGAGAAGAGTGTGCGTAGCACAAAAGGCCCAACTCTTTTGGTAACTATTCCCAAGGGCGTGCGCATGGGAAGTAAATGCGTGGAAGGAGGAAGAACAATGATGGGTTACATTGATGACCCTAACAAAGTTTTGTGCGCATGTTTCTAGAGTACCGTGCCCACCAAGGAGCTCACTAGCATGGAGTCCTTTGACCCTGAGGGTGGATATCTGCAAACGAGGAAGATGTTATCATGGGCATTTGACTCCCACCTCAATGAGCCTGAGTTCAAGATTAACCAAGGAGTGGTATTGAAGCTTTCCGAAGGAAAGGGGGAAACCCCATTGTAAACACACAACAACTATCAGATGAGAAAGTGTGGAATGGGCTCAACAAAGTCTCCATGGAAATCAAGGCTAGGCTCTTCGGTAGGAATGACAGGGTTAGAGTCTTGGAGGACCTATTGGAGAAGAGGAAGGAAGAATTGGTGAAGCTAACGAAGGATCTCAACCTTGAGAAATTAATCAGCACTTCAACTGTAGAGGGAGCTTCAGGAGGAAAAGGCCAGGGTACACAAAGTTTCCAAGAAGGTGGAGCTCATATCCCAATCAATTATCACAAAGCACCTAGACCTTAACCCTCCTGCATAAAAGTATAGATCCTCCCTAGAATGTCTAGAGGACTTAACTCAGATCCTCACCATAGAGAGGCAGCCCTTGGCATTAGAGTTGGTAGAAGAGGTAGCGGTGTGCTTAGAGAAAGAAGACAAGTTGAAGTTCATTCCACTCATGGCCAAATACAACAAGGTGCTTGCTGACGTAAGAACAGCTGCACAAACTGTGGGGTCACTTATGACCATTACACAGATCAAGACAAAGTGACAAGCATACTGCTTTCCAATGATGAAGCTGAGCTGAAGGAATTCAGAGAAAAGAATAAGGGCAATAGAGTCAAGCGGGAAAGGATCATAGCCAAAGTAGAAAATAAATTGAAGCCATTGAGAATAAGTGAGTCTCAATCAAAACCCAGCTAAAAGAGCTCTACAAGGTCATCACAAGGAAGATGGATGCCCTGGAAGATCACGCTAAAGAACTAGAGACTATGGTGGAAACCATTACCACACAAGGGGAAGGGCTAACCTTTGACGAGGTGAGCACCTTGGTTGGCAACATCTGCACTAAAGCACAGGAGGAAGTCAGTGCTTGGAGTACACTAGAGGCCGACCTCTAGCAAAATTTTCCCCTTCTTCTTCTTTAGGAAATTTTCCCCCTATTCTTTCTCTTCCCCATTCTTTATTCTTCCCCCCCATTCTTTTCCAAGGCAAGGCCTTGCATTCTTTTTGTACTATGCATTCTTTGAGAAGGTTCCCGAGGGCAGAGAACAGGTGAAGTGTGGGGTAATGTTGGGCCCCTGATATAGCTTCCAAATCTTAAAGGGCACGTAAATGCGCACATGAACCAATGAAGTGTGCAAGTGAAGGCATGCAAGGTAAGTATTCAAAAAGGATTCTTGGAGAACCAAGGTGCGCACGCCACGTGAAGAACAATTCGGGACTTAGCCATTTTTGGCCTTTTAGGCAGGACACATGAAGAATGTGTTCCATTTGGATAAGGTTCTAGCCTGATAATAGGGTGTCCTGGAAGGAATATACCTTGTGATAGAAAGATCTAAAAATTTAATCATGACATGGAGAGGCATGCACCTAGGGTGACCCACACCTTGACACTTGGGGCTAGATCTGAGGCTGCAGAGAAGTTTTTTAGAGCTCAGAGGCCTATTTATACGTGCACCCTTGGCAAAGAAAAGAGACAGAAGAGAGGTAGTGGAGCTATGCAGAATTACTATGAGAACTATGGGATGAAAATGGGTAAAGGATTCCAGTAAGGATGTAATGGGGAAATGGGGAATGCAATTTTTTTTTTGTGAGAATACATGTATGGATCCACACATGGCGCATGACTACGGTCTGCCTTCTAGTAATCTTTTATAAGTAATACTATGAATGAATGTGATAAGGTTGCCATGACAAATGTATTAAGACTCTTTCTTTGTATTACCTACATATTTCTATTTTACTTCTGTTCTTGTATAATCATGAATCTTACTTGAATGCTATGTATAATGGTGGATTTACAACTTCCTAGTTCTATTACTTCTGTTGCACACTTTTCTTTTATTATGACTGAAAGGGTATAGAAGCCATTCTGAGCTCTATAGATTTTTCATGTCTTTTAAATCACTAAGTCAAGATCATGAGCATGCCTTCCACTTAACTCACATAAAAGAGAGACTCGGCTCCCTCTCGTGCGCCTCAGGTGAGCGCTCAGCACCCGCTAGGTGATAGGCCGACGTGCATGAGGTTCCCGTGTTCTTAGTGGGGTGAAAAAATGACTACAATAACCACATACATCTCGTCTCAAATTTTTTCCATTTCTTTTCAAACCCATATACATTTTCAACAGATTTACATTTTCAAAACCAACCAAAATTTCATAGTTATTTCTAGAGAGAAAAAAATGGAAGAGAGGGAAACATCATAATTTATGAAAACCATTCATACAAGAAATTGATCAATTCACACTCTATAAAGTAATGAAATGATTATACAAGGTTCCATGAGTAGTTAGAAGTCAAATAGTACCATCAAGAGGTTTGGCTAGCTAAAGTTGCAAATTTGCAAAATTTAGCTAAAACGGCTAAAGTGCTTACAAAACAGGTCCCAAAAATACTAGTTTTAAGATAAAACACAAAGTGTTTTGATTCCTACTTACTATCGTACATACATAGAATTCATTGCATTTGATGGAAGTTGATTATGACAAATAGGGATCAAGTTATAAAGGAAATTTCAAGGTCGTTTATCATATTTGCGTTAAAAACGTTAGTTACATAACAACCAATGGGCCCCCAAAAAAATGACAAGACTAACCTCTGAAAGCATTTTCATTGAACTGAGCATTGGTTACAATTATCCTATTGGAATCCTAGAGGTAGGTGTTGGTGGTTTTTTAGTTTCACTCAAACTAAACAGAACCATAAGCCGGAAGTGATCGCATTTTATTAAAACGAGCACATCGCCACAAGTGAATGATATGCTAAATGGGATTCAAAACTCGACTAAATAAGGTATTAAATGAGTTCAAACAACTTGGTTAATATTCTCCATGGTCTCCTACGTTACCAGGGGTTGTGCTAGAGGTTTCGGATTTACAGTAAATTTGAGTGTGGTGCTCATGCGCGTGACTTTCAAGGTTGTATTTTTTATTTTTTCATAGTTCTGGTCAAGGTAAGGTTTTATCATTTGTTGGAGTTGCATTTCCTATTACTCAAAATTTATTTTACAAATGTGGGAAATGATGAAAGCGTGATTTTGTATAGAAGGAAGGGGAAAACCATACCTATTTTTGTGTAAAACTCATGACCACCACATTCGATGAGATCACATCAACTTCAAGCATTCTATAAAATAATTCATGAGTTTTGTTTAATGTTTGCATAGTTGTTTTCTAGGGAACTTGTAACTACATCCCACAAAACCTTTAGGATCTGATAGATTTCCATGCAAAATATGCTTAATGCATGCAACCAACAAGGGAAAAAAAGAAAGTGCATGCTAGGGACAAGCTCTACACAATTTCAATGATTACTTGCCCTCCACAAATTTGTAGTTTCCCAAAACCCATAACTAAAATTGAAGCTTCCATGGTTAGGGAATTTTCCTTGAGGTCTCATTCATTTAGGAAAATTGTTAAACAAAACACATGCATCCATGCACCCTTTGTCCATACTTTTTAATCGTTACTGGCCATGATACCACATTTATGTCACGCATTTTATCAAGTTCACATGCCTAAACTATTCTCCCATATTTCAGGGAAACTTGTCTACCCATGCAGATAAAATAGAGATCTTGTTAAAGAGATCACATGCCCCTTTTATGTTCCCACCATTTGCATACTAGTCTACCATGGAACTTAAAATTGTAACATATACCAAACATCAAGTTTTCTATGCTTTGATGGGTATTCATACCCTATACCGAGGCTCCCATTTGGCATAATTAGGGAAGATATTGGAAAAGGCCATGGAATTTTCTTGGAAGTTTGGAAAATGTCATGGAAGTTTAGAAATGCTTTTGGAAGATATGCCTTTTCCCAAATTGGGTTTCTTGGAAGTTTCAAGGATTTTCAACAAACCCATTTTGGGGGTTTCCTTCAACCATGATATTCAATTAAATTTTTCATTCTTGTGTAGGATTCTTCAATGGTAGGCATCCCCATGCAAGCTCCCATGTTGTCGATAAAAGTTTCCAATGACCTTTCTTCACGTCCATTTTTTTCTGATCCAACAATTATTACATTACATGAGACCACATTCTCTTGAGGCATTTTGTCAAATAAACCCGCTCCTTATTGTGTGCTTCCACAAAAACTTACATGTTTACTTGAGCATCTAGGACTACAAAATCTGACAAAATTGAACCTTTCTTTTTTGCCCAGGTCCAAAGCTCTATTGGCATGTGTGAGTTTAGGTGTTTTCATTGATGTAAAAGCTCATTAATGACAAAGAGGATGATGGAGCAATGCTAGAAGATTCTTAACATCATGTTGATATGATAAATCAGGTTGTTATATGATGACAATGTTGAATCCTAGTCATTGGTGTTGTCATTGATGGAAAAGTAGTAAAATGTGAAGTGAGACCTTTTAAGGGACATGAAAGTTGATTGGTAATGCCTTCTAAAGATGTTTGAAGCTCACAGAGAGAGTTCAGGATAGTCTCAGTGCTTTGTATGCTTAGTTGGTGATGCAGGAGTTAAGTGGAAGCATGTACATGACTGGTATGGATGGTTTACATATGTTGCAGGTCAAGTATGATGGTGTAAGCATGATAACAATATTATACATTGTATATCAAGTCATTTGATGAAATTCTCGGTACAAAATAGCCCATTTACGCCTTTTTCTTGAGCCTAATGACATGTGAAAACTTGGTACATGTCATGAAAATACCATGTGATCTTAGAATTAGTCCATTAATGTTTTCTAGGGAATTCTTGAGTAAAAAAAGAATTGGTTTAGGTCCTGAAGGAAAAATTCAAATGTCATCCTAAATAGTCTTTGAGAACAGACATTAAATGTTGAGGTAAGTGAGATGAGTTGGAATATTACATGCATAGCTATGGAAAATGACCTAATGGAACATGTAGAGGGGTGAGTTTTAATGCTTGACACGAAATTCAATCAATTTTTGCAAAGGTGTGTCGGAAGTTATGCAATTTTTTCTAAAACCTCTCTCTTAAAAAATGCAAACTGAGCTACCTGGCTTCCTAGGTCCCAAGAAAAATTATAGATCCTCATTCATATAAATCATAGAAGTAAATTTTAGAGATAACTCCAAGCCTAAGATTCTGCAAAATGTTTCAGGTAAAATGGGAAAGTAATTGAAAAGATATGAGCATTTTTCTAACACTATTTTTCTCTCCTTAACTGTGTTCTGAATCGATACAAGAAAAAAGGTGAAATTGGTCTCAAATATCTTGTTTGATCACTTATAAATATTTTTTCAATTTATTTATGGTGGTTCAAGTCTCATATGGTGGTTTAAGGTCAATTTTTCTTCAAGTTCAGGCATTAGGTCAGTGTTGGACTTAGTTTGAATGATTGTTGCTGGTATAGCCTACCACAAGACCCAATAGTGGTGAAATGGTTGCAACAAGGGATCAAAACCTATTCACAAGTTATTTGAAAAATTCTTTATCATTAAAATTGATTGCTAGGCGAAGGTCAAGGTGTTTTTTCTTGTTGACAAGATTCTTGGAGGTGATTCTATTGCACAAGGACATCAAATCAGTGAGAGGTAGTGTTTCAGTGTTGTGTGAGTGATATCAGGTTGTATAGATCACCGATGGAAGATGTCAATGCTCTTTGAATCCATCCAAAGGCTTCAATAGGTGTGAAACCAATATGAATCACCTCCTTTGTCAAAATACTTTTCTCTTACCAGTATGATCCCTCCAAAAATTGAAGTGCTCAGAGTATTTGGAGGAGTTTTAAGTCAGAAAAATTCTTGAGGAAGGTGCATATGGTTATATCATAAATCTAAAGAAATTCAAATCTTTGGATTTCATAAAGAAATGTGAAATAAATCCTAGTTTGAAGCCTCTCGGGCTCTCACAGAATTGAAAAACCCTCCATCTAGGGTTATAGAAAATAATTTCTTGAATCTCGAAGTCTAACCAATAAAAAGTTGACAAAACTTTGAATAAACATCTGTCTGAGGGGTACAAGGGATTTACAAAAATAATTTATTGATTTTATCAAGAATTTGAAGAGAATTCCCTAACAGTATTTTGAATTTCTTCATTCGCTATGTTAAGGGTCATGTTTTATTGTTTTAATCCATTTATTTTGTCTTAAAATGTTAAGACCTCCATAAAAAGATCCTAGAAAATGAATAAATTCTCATGAAATATAGGTGTGATCTCATATTGATTTTAAGAATTAGAATTCATATGACAGTTGTTTCGAAGACAAGCCTTTAACCCTATGTAGAGAAAACAACACATTTCTAGTGTAAATTCTTTGAAGAAAACTTCAAATCCTTCCATGCAAAGCTACTGAATATTGTGATAAAGCACAAGTAACCTTGATATGGTTTTAAACTATCTGGAAAGTCTCCAAAACTTGTGACAGTGAAAACTTGAAGATCAGAACAATTGATGGTTGTCTTAGTAAAATGGAATAGGTTATTCCTCAATATACAAGTGACTTCAATGGAGAAGTTTGTTTCAAATTGACTTCAATGGAAGGATGATAAAATTTCTAAGTACTTGTTATCTAATTTTTCCCTTCAGGAATAATTGGACAAACATGACCCCACAAAGAGAAAATGGAATGATTGATTTGGCCATGGGAGCTTGCATTAGCAATTCAAGGCTCATATTATCAAGATAATGACACAAAATGATCATAGGGGGTCAAGCTAGGGTTAGTAATGACTCGTTGAGCCAGAGGCATGAGGATAAAGAAGTGTAAAAAATGGTCGAGCTATGGAGGAGAGATCAAAAAGGGACTCAAAAAAGTTGGGGGATCATGTCGGCCAAGCGAGGAAGGAACGAAGGCTTAGGCTCAAGCCAAGCAAGCAATTCGGAAAACACAAAGGCCTGAGGTCTAAATTTTTCAGACTTTGTGGATTGAGCGATTCATATTTCTCACCACTCAAAACATAAAAAATGAGCCAAAATCCCAAAACCCTAAAAGATTGAATTCCAAAAGGGCTTAAGGGCTTTTCAGGGTCGATTCCCCTTTCAGAGTCAACTCCGAGTTTGGAGGTCAACGACGCAGGAAATTTGGGGACTCAGTGGAAGGAAGTCTAAAAAATGGGGGAGAACAAAGGTCCAAAACCTGAAGTTTGAATTTCAGACTTCGGGGTTTCAGAGTTTTTGAGGTTTCATGAATCCAAGTAGGTGAACAATACCCAAAACCCCGAAACCCTGAAACTTGAACCCCTGAGAACAAAAAGGTCTGAAACCTGAAGTCTGAAATTCAAACTTCAACGTTTCATAATTTCATAACATTTTGGCTTGAGCGATGAACAGTTCCACACAACATGATTTTAGAGTCTGAACTTTGAAGTCCAAATTTCAGACTTCAGAGGTTTGGTGTTTTGAAAATCTTGACCCAACCCCCCAAATGAATAGTACAATGACCTCTAAAGTGGAAATTCTCGAAGCTCTTAATCTTGAATTTTTGAAATTTGGGATTTCAGAGGGTACAATGCAAGTTTGGAGTCCAAAAAGGTAGATTAACTACTTATATTTATTGCGGTATGGCAGCCTCATCTTTAGATGGCCATAAATTTTGACTGAGAGCTCATATTTACACAAAATTGGACTATTTGGAAATCCCTTAGTGTCCTCGACGCAACCTATAGTCTTCCATTTTAGAGGATTGTTCCAAATTCCTCACCTAACTGAAATAATGAGGTATGCGCTTCCTTTCTTCCCCAACAAGCAAGGTACAATAGAATATGGGTTTTCCATATTTTCCCATCACTCCTGCAAGGAAAATGATGGATTTTATAGGAGATTGGAGTGAATTTTCATATTTTCTTCCCTCCCTCTCCTCATTTTCTTCCTCTATAAATTGTAAGGGGATTACATGTTTAAAGGTTTGATCATCTTTCTTCTCCCATGCACCCCATTTCTTCTAGGGGCTCTAAGCCTTCCTACAAACACTATAATGGCTTCATGCCTCTTTCTTCTACAGCAATGTATTGTGTATATCCATATGGAGCAATAAGATTATGTCCATGTTGATCATGGTTTATCATATTCATATTACCTTTCATTTTGCTTGCTTAATCTATGCATTTCCTTGGTTATTACATGATCTTGGTGTGTTGTGCTCATTCAGGAATGGTGTATTGGATATAATTTAGTTTGTGGTGTAGGTCCACTATTTCTAGATTCATCTATTCCATTTTTTTCTAGGCTAGGGGAAGTGATCAACACTCCTTTCTTAGTGTATCACCACTCGTAGTGTAGGTTTATTTCATGCAATCCTTCTTTCACTACTCTCTTAGAAGCATTAGATTAGGATTAGTTACTGGTTTTCTTGCATTAGGAGTAGTTCATGGCAGTCAAGTTAGGAGCAAGAACCATACTTATCCAGAGAGCTATCCCGTTTCGCAATGTCGCACACTTATGATAGCTCCATGTTATGAAATCACACCAAATGCCCCATCTCAAACTTGAACCATTCGCAGGGATGTGATTTTGACATAACAGTATCTCAAATGAACTCCAATATAAGTACCATGTCTAAGTGCTTCAAATATACATCAATAACATTCATTATGCAAGGAGGCCCAGTACGAGCTATGAATGCTTTTTTTTACTCTCTCAAACCTATTTCATGTCGATATCGAATGGAAGAAGGTGTAAGGTAATTTAATGAAGGTAAAAGTTCCCTCAGAGTCATTTTAGGAGTCTATTATGTCTTGTGAGTAATTTTCATGTGTTAGATTACAAGAAGGCAAAATGAAGGGTCCTTGGTGTCTTGGGTGCCAAGTAAAGTTTTTGAAAGAGTCAAATATGCTTGAATTCTTGTAACTGATGAGATTTTGAGGAAAATATGGCGATCTAAGGTAGTGGGACAGTAATTACTTTTAAAGATATTTGGAAAACTTGACTAATACAGGGTACTGAATAGTTGCACAAGTCTTTGAATGTGTAAAAGGTGAGAAGTTAGAAGTTGTTAGTGTGAGGTAGTCTTGTTGAAAAGAAATGAGATGAGTAGATGAAAATGCTTGCATGTTTTTGAAGCCCAAAAAGACAGTGTGAACAGAGATAATGAGATGAAAAGTGAATTGTAATAGGCGTGGTGACTAACCTAGGATGAAAGAACAAAAAGAGAGATAGATAAGAATTGAAAAGTGATAAATGTAGCACAAAGATGAAGATAAAAGACTAAGATAATAGGAATATTACATGAAAAATAAAAGGAGTGGCATGACAAGAACAAAGGCAGTGATCTTGTTGAGATAGAAGGAAGGTATCAGATAACAGAGGGTAGTATATGAGAATTAAATTAGGATCAATAATGACTTGTAAAATCAAAATGAACAGATGAATTGTGAATTTTTGAGTGAAGAGCCTGTCAGGTATCATGATTTTTTGATGAAGAAACAAGAAACTAAATTATCAAAATATGCATTTTCATTGTATTCTTCTAAGTGGGTTCTTAGAGTACAAGGGTTGATGCTCCTTGCAAGTTGCAACTTACTAAACTAGCCTAGTGGGTGCTAGAAGGACTGTGAAGTGGATTCTTCTCAGGTTGAGTGGGTGCTCAACCAAACTAGAAATCATTATATGTTAAGAATGGGTGTTCTTAATAAAAAATACTTGATTTCAAGTGGGTGTTATCCCTTTACGGGTTTTCCACTATAAATTTAGTGTCCTGTGTACTTTTCTTCTTACATGCACTTTAATTTGTTCATGTTCTGAGTTTTTTTTCTAGTTAATAAGTTTTAAAGGTGTTAAAATTGATCTACACTGATTCATCCCCCTCTTATGTGCTTGTGATATCCAACAATTGGTATCAGAGTGTGGTCCACCTGAATCAATCCTAACAACTTGGAGGTGATCCTGAAGTCACAAGCATGTGTACATCAGTAGAGTCTATGTTGAAGAAGAAGTATGTGATTTCTCAAGCCTTGATTAAAGAGTTAAAAGTTGAAATCAAGCTGAAAGATGCAAATTATCTTGAAGGAACTCTAAGAAGTGGCCATAGATATTGATAAGTTATCAAAAGATCTAAGTGTTAAAGGAAAAGGATTGTACCTAAACTTGAGGAAGAATTAAAGATTTCAAAGGATGAGCTGGAACAAGTTAAATTTAAATTGAAGATACATCAAAGAAACCCTAATGAAAGATCAGGTCTGACACTGTAAAAATGAATTCAACCCAATGTGAAATGGAGAATGAACCTAGTCATCAGTCATGCTAAAAAAAGAAACCATCAAATATAAGGATAAATAATGTGCTGAACTAAATGCAAAATTGATAATGCTAAGAGAGGAATTGGAGCAATCAAGGCAAAGAGATTTAAAGGCTGATCCCAACAAGAAAATAAACAAGAAATAGACAAAGGAGACAAAGATAGGAAAATCCAAGTCAATTAGATAACCAAATGCATATCCATGTATGAGATAAAATTTAATGGATATTGTTTCTCATGCTATAAACTTGGACATAGAGCTAGAGAGATGAGAAAGATATGACAAGGAACCCATGGAGAACTTGTGCTACTGAATATGAAACAGAACATAGTGTGTTTCAATTGTAGAAATAAAGGTCATATTTCCAGGCACTATCTTAGAAGAACCTCTAAGTCAATTTAACAATGACAGTCATTACTCGGGAAAAAGAATAAATCAGGTCATGTGTTATACATGTCATGAAGTCGGGAATTTCTCAAAGCATTGCTATAAATATAGACAACCCAATCCTCAAGTAGCTCCTAAAAAGAAGGAAATGAAATGGGTGTATAAAATCAAGGAAGCAAAGTTAGCAGTTGAGAAAGAAAAGATTGAAAACAAGGTGACATGGGCAGATATGAAAGAGGCACAACAAGCTAATATTGTATCAATAATGGATGAAAAAGGCAAGAAACACGAAAAAAAACTCTAGTACTAAGGATGAGGAATTTCTTCCTCAAGCAATGATAGAGCAGGTGTATGAAGTGCAACATGTATGTTTATCAGGGACTCAAACAGGTGATGTAGAGCTCAGGTTATGAGGTTATCACTCCTAGAGATGTAACTAAGAAGGTCAACAAGATTGTGAAGACAAGGAAAGGGAAGACGGAGTCATCATATGGTGTTGATGACTTCTTACTGTTCTAAGAAATTCCATCAAGAAAAGAGTGTCTTCTCTATGCTTCTAGGAGACATATTATTTTGGAGGAAGAATTGATGAAGCTTTGGAATGAAGGATAGATGTCATTGTCAAGTATGAATTTTCATCATGATGTAAGGTATGTATGTTTATGAAGGCTTAAATTATTTACATGATGTGAATTTCAAAACCTCTTATCATGTTTCTCCTTAAATCATAAAAAAATGTGTAAGTTTTCCTAAGTTATGAAGTTTTCCCAGAGGCCTTTTAGATGCCAAGAAAGATGTCTATCATATATAAATTAATTCATTGCATTAATGTATTGTGTATGATTCAAAGTGTTGTTTTCATTCACAAATCTATTGGATGACTCTAAGTATGTCAATCAATCTCTCAGTAGTTAGTCCTGAGTCCATATGTATGTTTGAAAGTTTTTACATGGATTTAAAAGTCCATGGTTACCACATTAAGTATAAATAATATTGGAGTGTGTTAAATGTCTCTATATCATCAAGGAAGTTTCTGAAGGATATTTACTAGGATCTGGTGTTATCAATTTTGTGATAGGATTCCAAGAAATATAAATGAAATGTTATATCTCTGTCATGTTCTGTATTTTACAAAAGTACTTGAACTAAGCCAATGTGTCTTGTATAGAATCTCGAAGTGGAAATTATATGATGGGTAAAGTCAAGTTAAAGAGATGACATGAAATTTGAAAAATATGTCTAGTAGAATATGGAGTTTCAAAGGTGTTTGTAAAGTTGAAAAATGGTCTCTATGTACTCATTACCTCAAAGGTGTAATTCTTATCAACACGAGTGATTTGGCCTATTTTTTTGACTTATGTGCATTTGGACTTGTGCCATGAGTCATGATGGTGGATTTTGGAGCTCTGAATTTCCTTGAAGGTGCTTCTAGGTGATAAAATGGTGACTTGATCAGTTTGCACTCCAAGAGGTGTGACAAAAGATTTAATGTGTTAGAAGAATTCAATTGTTGTTGACATTTTCTCTTAAGGTTGCGAATGGTTGAGAAGAAGAGTTTAAGTGTTATTAATCATGTTTCTTGCCAAAATTTGCATGCTACATTTCAAAATCAAAGTTGATGGCTTCTCATGTCGTAGATTCCCATGAAGTACTTTAAAATGGCTAAAAGTGCATTCACTATTGTCTTCAGACTGATATGTAATAAAAAGAGGTATTGAAACAAAAATAAATTTGCTACATGAAGACCTACAGGATCTCACTAAATAGAAGAAGGGAACAAGTTTTGTGGTGACCTGAGATGTGTACTTGCATTACTATTACATGATCATATATAGGTGTCTATGGTTTGAAGATAGTCGATAAGGACTGTGATGAAAGAATCATTGTCAAAAATGCAATAATATCAAACTAAGTCTCAGAGTTAGTTCCTACTATCTTGAGAAAGGAAGAATCTTGAAAGATAATTAACATTTAAAGGTGTATCAAGTGCTTCCATAGGCATGTAGATACCTTGTAATGTATTGATGTAAGATTAACAAGTTGAAAACAATCTACATGAAAATATACATATGTTTTTTTATGCTTGTATCTTAGGGAAAGAAGAAATGTAAAAATGTTAGAGGTTTTCAAGGAAGAATAGGCTTCCTCACATTATCCTACAACTATGTAAGAAAATATAGAAGTAGGGGGAGATCAATGTAGCTCTTCAGAATGTAATAAGGTGAATAGAAAAACATAGAAAGTGGAACAGTGCTCCATAATGCATATGAGGTGCACTATACATTTTCAGGGGCAAAAAAAATCATACTTATGATATTTAGTGAGGTTTTTGTCTAAATATCAAGACTTATTATCTGTGATATGTATCTTGTTGAATGGGAGTCAACTCTTTTGGAGTGAGCTATCAATAGTGCTCATGGGAGTTTTCTAGTTAAAAATATTGTCTACTTCAGGATTGATATGCTCATGAAGAGGAACATAAAAAAAATTCAAGAAGACGACATGGGAAAGACAAAGTCATGAAGGTCTGACAAGTTTCATCGGGTGGTATGTGCACCTAATTATGAAGGTATCTTTGTTGGATGGCTACAAGATCATCTTCAAAATTTTAAGGTCATCAAAAGGGTCTTGAATTCTATGCACAGTTGGGTTGAGTCATAAAAAATGAGCAAGTGAAATGGTGCTTGTCAAGGATCTGTGTAGGCCTCTACATAAGTGGAAAAGTGTATGCAAAGTAGACATAAAGTGTCATAGGACTGAAAAAAGTGTCAACCTAGTTCAAGAATGAATTAAGTCAGTGTTAAGACCTATTTGACCCAATTTATGTGTAATGGAAATGTATGAATCATTCACATACTCATGTTTTTAGAAAGTGTTGGTAAAAGGAGTATCTATTAATGCTCACAGTCATGTTTTTGAGTATATATTCTCTTGATGTTTATAAGGAGCCATGATTTTTGAGTACCTATGTTTGTGAAAGGGATTATGAAGTAAGTACAGTTGAAAATGTCTCAAAGTAGGTCATCTCTAACAAATTTTTCTCATATTTTGTAAGATGATTTTGTTGGATCTGAGATATGAAGTTAACAGTCCAATGATTTGTCAAAACATCATTGAGTTTTCTAATGAAGGTAGATTGTACTTGCATATTTATGTGTATGTCTTGTGGGTGTAAAAGATGTCTTGGTTCCTTCAATGGATGATTATAACTGAGTCAAGTGGTCTGATACATTTACCTTATCAATCATAGAATTTGTAAATCCTTTTGCATTCATATGGGATCCTTTGAAACTTGAGAATATACCTACACATGTTAGAGGTTTGTATTTGTGCTTGAAGATGTACAATATGTTAAGGTAGTTTTCTAGGCCATGAAAGTAGAGAATGAAGGCATTTAAACTTTCTACATTACCTAGAATGATCATCTATAAATAGAATGGGTAGTAACAAGATTTTTAGCTCAAGAGGAACATTAGTGAAACCTTGACTCCATCAAAAAAAACTACAGAGGAAGAGGATTGTATACATGTTCTAGAAATAAATATTACAGGTATAAGTATGGTTGGACATCAATCTTGTTGTAGATATCATTTCCACTATGATGAGAAAATGTGCTACTATAGGATGATTTAGTCTTATCAAAGATAGGGGGAGTGATGGATTGGTTAGACATTGGTTGGTTTACATTCCTGGGAGATGAAATGAGTATGTGTTTATTTCAAGTTTGTTGATGATGTTCAAGATGGAAAAGTCACTTATCCAAGGGGGAACTTATGGACTAGAAAGATACGTTGCTCATGTTTTATTTTTCTTAACTATACATTTTTTCATGTAAAGAAGCTAAGATACCTTTGTAAATGATGTTAAAGGGGGAGAGATATAAAGTACAGCAACAAGAAATCAGATATGCATGTTTTTTTCCATCAAAGTATATAGGTCACTTAGTAGGTTTACATTAATGACAAAGGGGGAGTTTTTTGAACCCTAGTCATCGGTGTTCTAATTTATGTCAAGTGGCATTGATGTTAAAGAAGTAAAATATGAACCGAGACCTTGTAAGGGACATGAAGGTTGATTATTAGTGCCTTCTAAAGATGTTTTAAGATCAAAAATATATTTCAAGATGTTATAGTTGGTTCACATGTGCTACATGTAAGGTATGATTGTGTAAGCATAACAACAAGCTTCTACAACTAATACCAGGCCAGTTGATAAAAGTTTAGTTCAAACTAGCTCATTTAGGCCTATTTCTTGATCTTGATGAGTTATGAAAAGTTGGTAAAGGTCATGAAATTACCATGTGATCTTGAAACCAACCCATTAATTTTTTCTAGGGAACTTTCGAGAAAAAAAAAGGATTGGTTTAGGTCCTGAAGGAAAAATTCAAAAGTCAGCCTAAATAGTATTTGAAAATAGGTATTGAATGCCATGATAAGTGAGATGAGTTGGAAGAATATAGGTATAGTTATGGAAAATATCCTCATGGAACATGTAGATGGATCAATTTTTATGCTTCACACCAATTTTCATCAAGTTTTGAAAAGGTGTGTGGAAGATATGGAACTTTGTCTAAAACATATCTCTTAAAGAATGCAAACTAAGATACCTATCTTCTTAGGTCCCAAACAAAATTATAGATCTCTCTTCGGATAAATAATATAAGGAATTTTTTGGGTAAACTCTAAGCCTTAGATTTTGCAAAAATTTTCTAGTAAAATGGTCAAGTATTTGAAAATATATGAGCATTTTTCTAACACTATTTATCTCTCTCATGGACTGTGTTTTGAATCGATAGGAGAAAAAGGTTAAATTGGTCTCGAATTTCTTATTTTGATTACTTATAAATATTTTGGCATTGCATTTATAATGGTTTAAGGCTCATATGGTGGTTGAAGGTAAATATTTCTTGAGTTGCATGCAATAGGTCAGTGTTGGACTTAGTTTGAATGATTGAACCTAGTATAGCCTTGTACAAGAATTGAATAGTGGTGAAATGGTTGTAGCATTGGATAAAAACCTCTTCAAAAGTTATTTGAAAAAATTTTGATCATTAAAATTGGCTGCTAGGGTAAGGTCAAGGTGTTTTTTCTTTATGATAGGATTCTTGAAGGTGATTTTATTGCCGAAACACATGAAATTATTGAGAGGTAGTGTTTCTATGTTGTGTGAGTGATATTAGGTTGTATAGATCACCTATGGAAGATTTTAATGCTCTTATAAACCATCCAAAGGATTTAAGAGGTGTGAAACTAGTTTCAATTACCTCTTTTATCAAAACAATTATCTCTTACGAGTATTAACCCTGGAAACATTGAAGTGCTGAAATTATTTGGAGGAGTTTTAAGTTGGAAAAATGCTTGAGGAAGGTGCATATGGTTCTCATAAAGCTATAGAAATTTAAATCTTTGGATTTCATTATGAAATGTGAAATAAATCCTTGTTTGAAGCCTCTCGGACTCTCATAGAATTGTAAAAGTCTCCATCTAGGGGTTTAGAAAATAATTGCTTGAATCTTGAAGTCTAACCAACAAAAATTCACAAAACTTTGAATAAATCTCTATTTGAGGGATAAAAAATATTTCCAAAAATAAATTATCGACTTTATCAATAATTTGAAGATAATTCATTTATAGTCTTTTGAAGTTCTTCATACACTATTTGCAGGGTCATGTTTTAATGTTTTAATGCATTTATTTTGTGTTTAAATATAAAGACCTCCATACAAAGATCCAAGAAAATGAAGAAATTCTCATGAAATATGGGTGTGGTCTAATATTCAGCTCAAAGAATTTGAATTCATATGATAGTTGTTTCAATGACAATCCTCTAAGTTTGTGTAAAGTAAACAACACATTTCTAGGGTAGCTTCTTCAAAGAAAACTTCAAATCCTTCCATGTAAAGCCACTAAATACTCTGATAAAGAAAAGGTAACCTTGATATTTTTTAAAACAATCTGGAAAGTCTACAAAACTTGTGACAGTGGTAACTTGAAGATCAGAACACTTAATGGTTGTCTCAGAAGAATTCAATAATGTATTCCTCATTCTAGAAGTGACTTCAATGGAAAAGGTTTTTTCAAATTAAATTCAATGGAAGGATGATAAAATGTCTAAGCACCTATAATTAACTCAAGTATAAGTGTCATGTCTAAGTGCTTCAAATGCACTTCAATAACAGACAATATGTAAGGAGGCCTAGTATGACCTATCAATGTTTCTTTTACTCTCTCAAACCTATTTCATGTCTATCTCAAATAGAAGAAGGTGTAAGGTTAGTGACTGAAGGTCAAGGGTCCCTCAGAGTAAGTTTAGGAGTTTATTATGTCTTGTGTGTAACTATCATGTGTTAGATTACAAGAACGGAAAACGAATAATTGTTGGTATATTGGGTGCCAAGTAGAAATTTTGAAAGAGTCAAATATGCTTGAAATCTTGTAATTGATGAGGTTTTAGGCAAGGTGATGCAAGATGAGGTAGTGGAGCATTCATTAATTTTTAAGATATTTTGATAGTTTAACTAGCACAGGGTATTGAACAATTGCACAATTTTTTGAATGTGAAAAAGGCGAGAAATTAGAAGTTTGTTGTGTGAGCTAGTCTTGATAAAATGAGATGATATGAGTAGATGAAAATGATTGCATGTTTATGAAGCAGCTGAAAAGAGATAAGGAGATGAAGATTGAATTGTGATAGGTGTGGTGACTAGGCTAGGATGAGAGAACAAAAACAAAGATAAATAAGAATTGAAGAGTGATAACTCTAGTACAAAGATGAAGATAAAAGACTGAGATAATAGGTAGATTACAAGATAAATTCAAGGAGTTGCATGAAAATAAAAAAGGCACTGACCTTGTTGAGATAGAAAAGAGGTATCAGATAACAGAGGATAGTATATAAGAAAGTAATCAAGATCAATAATCAGTTGCAAAATCATAATGAATAGATGAACTGTGAATTGTTGAGTGAATATTTAGTAAGGGATCATGAGTTTTTTAATGAAGTAATAAGAAACTAAATCATCAAATTTTATAGTGTCATTGAATTATTCTAAGTTATTGCTTATAATATAAGGGTTGATGGTCCTTGTAAGCTACATCTTACTAAACAAGATTAGTGGGTGCTTGGAAATCTTCCAATGGGTGCTAGAAGGAATGTGAAGTGGATGCTTCTCGGGTTGAGTGTGTGTTCAACCAAAACTAAAAATAATTGTATGTTAAGAATGAGTGATATTTATAAAAATCCTTGATTTCAAGTGGGTTTTCTCCCTCTATGGATTTCCCACTATAACTTATTTGTCCTATGTACTTGTCTTCTTACAGGCACTTTAATTTGTTCATGTTCTAGCCTAGGTGATGGTGCATGATGGTTTTAGTTACATGATGGCTTGATGAGTATGCTAGATGTAAGGAGAGCATGATAGGAGTGTTTTGAGGAACTCACATTAGCTTTATGGTGCAGGTATAGGTTAAATACTCAGTTACATGTGCTCATCTAAACCCAATCTAGGTGCTTGGAGGCCAAATGAAGCATGAGAATCAATATCAGAGCTATGTAAGCTCATGGAGGCATGCAGAGGTGTGATAAATTTTATCTCAAGTGTGGTAGGTCCTTTTGGAGAGCTAGGAAATAGAGTCATAGTGTTTTCCTACTTGTTTTAGGTTAAAACTAAGCCTAATGTTAATGTATTGAGGTGTAATTAAGCATGATAAGTCACTTTCATGTATGTTTGAGATCTTGATATCATTAGCAAAGTTATTTTATGTTGTTTACATCATGTAGAGGAACTTTTTAGAGCTTTCATGCTTGGTTTTCGTATCAGTTCAGTTTTGTATGGCCTAGAACATGCAAAATACTAAGGCCTAGTCATGTAAATGAGATAGTATATGAATATAAAGAGAAATTTGAGGAAATATTATGATTTCCAAGTTTCCTATAAATGTGGGAAAAATTCCAGGTTTCCATGATGAATATTTTACAAGATGTGAAGTTTTTGGTAAAATAGGGTGCTTGAGAATGCATTTTCCAGCTCGATTGGTAGCTCATTATGTTTGTTGTGAATTTTTTTCTTTGCATGGGGCACAAGAGTTTTTAGAAAAAAATTTAATGGAGTGGTTTAATCATCAGGTTTATGAACAAATGTTAATAATTTAAGCAAGTTTTTATGAGTTTAAAACACTAGGTCAAAAGCGATAGAGGAAAAATTCATGGTATGGGCATATAAATGATTGGTTTTTCTAGTGTGACTATTCAAGGTTGTAGAGGACCCCTTAATATTTCCAAAAACATATATTAGAGCTTATGAGATTATGTGGGCCCCACTCAAAATAACAAGTTTCTAAATATTTTCAGTTTGTGATAAAGTTTTCCACTTAAGGTATGGAATAAATCACCACTTATGGAAGGTTTGGAATTTTAATATATTTCTATGATGTTTTTAGGTCATGGTTAAATTCCTAGAGGGAAAAGTGTGCCCTATCTATGAACATTGGTTTGTGGGCTTGTAAGGAAACTTTTGAGCAGTTGTAGAGATTGACCTAGTTGAAGGCCTTCCAATTAGTGTTGGAAGGAAATGTAAGATGTTATAAAAACTATATTAAAATAAATTTCCAATTATTTATGGTTTTTCTCTTTATTATGTTTTTTTATGGGTGAACCAACTCAGTTTGTGAAGCCCAAGTTTGATTGTTTTAGAATAGGATTGCTCTGGCTAGAAGATTGATGTATAAGACTTGTGTTTTGGATTATTTGATTCTTTATATATATTGGAGAGTGGAAAGGGATGAATTTTTTTAATACTAAATGTATTTATAGGTCTTTAATGTATCATAAAGGGTGTAAACTAGTTGAGTTTTCAAAACCAATTTCTAGGTTATTCAGTTTGGTGAAGTGGAAAAGACGCATGGATTACTTTTTTGGATGTTTCATGACATATGTCAAGCATGGATATGTTCTAAAATTTATTGAATTTCCAATGCATGGATACATGGAATATTTGAGATGTTATTAGGTGATCTTGAGAATTTTTAGTGAAGACTAGTTCCTGGAAGTGTGTGTTTGGAGTAGGATATGGTCATACTTGATAGATTCATGATGAAAATGATAAATACAAGGTAATGTGTGAGAATGGATAATGTTTTTACTATGTATCTTGTATGTTTGAGGACTTTTAAGGCTTGACTAATCATCGTTATGTGTTTGGAGGTCCTTAATGAGCTAAGTGATGGGGTTTTGAGCCTATTTTGCCTTGTTTGATTATCTTGACGCTTGGACAACCTACATGGGTCCATTTTAGGAATGTGTATTAATTTAATGTTATTTTTTTAAGTTTTATTTTTCAATATGTTTTATCTGGACCGACCTATGTTAGGTTTTTGAGTTAAAGAAGCATATAAAGTGCTTGTTTTGGTTCAAATTTGAACTAGTGAAAATAGAGGGAAAAGTGTGAGCTAGTTGAAAGAATGCAAGTAGTTCAAAGTTATTAAATTAGAGATAATATTGTTTGAAATTTTTTTATGTGTTTTAGATATCATGTGTGCAAGGGTTTGAGTTAAAATTAGATCTTGAAAGTCCAAAATTAGGCGAGTTAGGAGAAGGTGTTCTTGAAGAGGGTTTGAAGGAGTCTGAGCTAAATTAGTGATCTCCATAAGTTATGGCAGAAAAAATACTTCAAATATCTTCATCTAAATGTGGTTGACTTAGCACTTGATCATCTTAGGGGGTTTTAGCCTCCTTGTTGAGTTGGTGCTTCACTAAATTAGGGGTTGGTGCTCCTTGTGAAGTTTGTTCTTCACTAAATCTATTTAATTTGTGTAATCTAAGCAGAGTTTTAGTGGGTTTTCTTCCACTTGAGGTTTTTCCAACTATATCTTGTGTTCATATGTACTCTCTTTTTTGTGCTTATGTGGTTGATTGTTTTATGTTGTTAAATTCACATTAATGGTTCTGGTTGAATGTTAATGGTGCATGCAAATTAATATGAATTTTTTTAAGGGTTTAAATAACCAATTCATGCCCCTCAATTCATTTTTCTTCAATAACTGGTATTATAGAAGGTCCTTTTGGAGAAGTTTTATCACTTAAAAGGAGATCCTTTGAAGCACAAAAATGATGAGTTAGCAGATTCACTCATCTTCTAGCAAGGCAGCATTATTTGATGGAGTGAACTATGCCTTTTTTAGTCTTAGGATGAGGAATCTCATTATGTCTCTATGGTTTGATATTTGGAAATATGTATTGGATGTTTATACTACTCATACTACTCCCCCAACAACTCTAATAGATAAGAAGATTATTAGTGACAATTCTAAGGTTATGAATGCAATCATTTATGGACTGGATGAACCTGAACTTGTGAAGGTAATGCATTGTAAATCAACAAAGGCTATGTGGGAGAAACTTCACATCCTGTATAAAGGAGATTCCAAGGTAAGGATATCTAAGCTTCACACCTTCAGAAAGTAGTTTAAAGGGCTAAAAATGAGTGATGAGAGTCTATTGTTGCATTCTTTCTTAGGGTTGACAAGGTTATTAACACCATGAAATGTATAGTTGAAGAAGTGAAGGAAAATGTTGTAGTTCAAAAGGTTTTGAGATCTCTAACTCCAAAATTTGATTCCAAAGTGTACTCCATTAAAGAAGCAAAGGATTTGACTATCTTGATAATGGATGAATTGAATGGACCTCTAACTACTTATGAGATGATGGATGTTGATCCAAAACCAGCCAAGAATGAGATTCCATTCAAATTTGTGATGAAGGCCAAGGGAAATAAAATGAAGAATAATGATGATGCTCCTAAGATTGATGATGAAGAACTATTTGTAATTGTTGTTAGGAGATTAAAGGTTGGTTCTGGAAAGTACAAAGGTAATCTTCCATTCAAATTCTTCGATTGTGGTGAAGTAGGAAAATTTGGTGCTAAGTGTCCTCATAGGTATGAAAAGGAAGGTGATGAAGACCATGGAAAGAAAAATTAGAATTACATAAAAGGTAAGAAGAATTTCAAAAAAATTGACTATAAGAAAAAGGTAAAGAAGAGTTTCTACAATAAGGAAGAGGATTTCTCATCTGAAGTAAGTAGTTGTGAGAGTGGAGTTTTAGATTTTTAATTTCAATCAAGGAATGAAGATGTTGGAGATGAGGTCTTGTTCATGACCAATGATGCTGCAAACTCTATGAGTAATGGTCCTATAATTTTTTATTCCATACAATCTGAAGATGAAGAAGACGGTAATGACTATAAGACTGAATTGATGTGTGTTTAGAATGAGTTGAAGCATGATGAAAATAAAAATAAGAAGATAAAATCATTAGATAAAAAAAATATGAAGATAAGATTCATGACCTTGAAGGGAAGCATTGGTTATAAACAAACAAGCTAAATGAGATGGTCATGATGTTAGAAGAAAAGGTAAAGCTTCTAATCACAAGTTTACAATACAAGGAGAGCAAATACACCAAAATTGAAGAAAATATAGAGTTTAAAAGGGTATATTTGTCTAAGGTTGTTAATAAGGCTAATTCCTTTTGGAAATTAGAGAAAATATCCAAGGATCTTGATGATCTTCTTGGAAAACAGAGATCTACAGGAGATAGAAAAGGTTTGGGATTCAAGGATGACACCAAGGAAAAAGGTATGATGTAAGAGGACACTATTTTTAGTAAGGATATTGAAGACTCAATTGTTAAAGAGGAGAAAAAGGAGATAAATTTCAAAGACAATGTGAAGATGAAGTCCATAAGGCATCTTAATGTTTTAAGGTATGAAAGGTCATTTAATGGCTATTGTTCACATGCAATGGATTTGGGAATAGAGCTAAGGAGTGTAGGAGGTATGTCAAGGATGATCGCCCATGGAGGGATAGTAGAAATAATCAATCAAAGAATGTGATGTGCTATAACTATCATGAAAGAGGTCATATTACTATATATTATCTACATGAACCTTCAAGTTAGAATTAGAGGTATAAAGAGGCTAGAGGTAGGAATTCAATTGTTTTCTACAGCTGGAATAAGTTTGGTTATGGTGCAAGATACTATTATGGTCCTACAAGGAAAGGAAGGAGATTTAAAGGTCCAAATATTTATGCTAGAAGGAAAAACAGGTTATGGGAACCAAGAGCAAGAAATAATGGTCCACCAAGAGCTTACATGGATGAAAGTAGAGGAGTTAATCAGGGTAAAAATTAGAAACAAGTGGATAGATATGAGTTACAGGTATCTATAGAGTTCTTGGGACCTCTTTATGTAACTCTTCTAGATTTATCATGAAGTATTATGTCTTTACGATGATTCTTAGAGGAATATTCATTCATACGAAGCATTGTAGGAAAGGGGGAGACAAGTGTTTTAATTATGCTTCTGTAGGAAATGTCTTCATGATAATAAGGTATGTTTCTCATTTTCTTGAATTATGTCAATGAATTTTGAAGTTATTCGAGATAATTTCATAATGAAAAGGTGCTAGATCCATGGCGTGCAAGTCAATCATTTGTATAATGACTTGATCAGACCATCAACAACAATGAAATTTGAATCTTGTCAAGTATGATCAAGAGTTTTTTTAGTCTACAGGGTGTTTCTTTGGTTGTTGACTCATGTTTATGGCTCGTCAAGTAATTTTAGGAATTTTTTTAATGCAAGTAGATTAGTATCAGGAAGGTGTAATCAATTTTGCAAGTTTATGACAACCAATAAGGAAAGTTTCTCAAAATAGTATGAAAAATATAAGCCCCGACTATGTGTATGATGTTCTTGAGTGGTTTGAAGATGAAGATGCATTGTTATAATGTAAAAATGATCATTATGCTATTGAATCAGTGTGTGTAGGTGTTTTACATGACAAGCGAGTGATAATTAATGCAGCAAATCTATCATTCATGATCAAACTGTTAAAGGGAGAAAAAATTGATGTCTCCAGCTTATGCATAGATGTCTTGTCTCTAAGGTAGTGTATCAACGAGGAGTGAAGATTCATCAAGATGGATTTCTAGGATATATTTGGCTAAAATGGTGAATCAAATCCTAATAAAGGACTGTGGAAACAAAAGGTTTGTAATTTTATTTTCCAATCATATTTACCCACTTGAGTATGGTTATTTGGAGGTCTGTACAATTTTCTTATACATGAATGAGGTATGTTAGATGAGTTGAAAAGGTATAAAATTCATGAAGAGATGTTGTAAATCATGATCAAAGGGGTACAGGTCTGAGAATGAATATCTTGGTTTAGATGTTGTGGTGGTTGAACTTAAGCCATGTTTTGAGGTTTTAAAGGTTGATTGTGCATCATAGAGATTGTTTGAAGAGATATGAAGACTTATTATGATTTTCAAGATCAACATTGATCTCTCAGTTGTCATAATATGTGACAAGTATGTGCATTCTTTTCTTAATCCTATGAATGAGTAAATTAGGTTCATTATGACTAGGTTGTTGATCCTTGAGTCAATATAAAGGAAGAATAAAATTGTGAAATTAAAAAATGAATATCTCAGTTGATGAGCATTATGTAAAATATGTATATGAAGATTGAAGCTCTATCGTATGATTTCAAACAGATGTATGGGTGGTTGAGATGATTTATAAGATCACACTAGTGGAGATTGAAGTTATTAGTCTTGACAAATGTCTACAAAGTGTGTATAGAGACTGCATAGTCCAAGGTATGCATTTTGATCTCTCTCTTGAAGGAATAATAGAGTATTATGGTCGTAAATGTCTTGTTGTAGTCTATGCAAGATGTTCATGTTGTATTTATCATGTTTCATAAGATTGATGTGCTTTTCACTCTTGAAATATGAGGTGAGACATATCTCAAGGCTTCTATGATAAATATATTATAGCTTGAGTAGATAATGCATCCTAAGATTACTGTACGTGGTTATTTTACACCAAAATTTGGAGCTACAGGACTGTTAAAGCCTCTAGAGGTAGGGGGACCATTGATAATATTGTTCTAGGTTCTCTAGGTGTCAAAAATCCCTAGTAAGGTAAGATAAAAGGCTTTTTGATCTGAGAAAGTGCATCAAAATGCTAAAGGTATGCTTGGAGTTATATTTTCTTGAGTTATTATAGTGACTTGAGGATAAGAATATGAGTGTGCTTGAAGTTTAAGAGTACTATAGGATGATGACGTATGTTGAGGGGGAAACTAAGTTCCCTCAATCTTAATGAAATGAAGCTATGACAAATGTGGCTTGGTAATTATATCATGTTTTATCTCAAAATATTGTAATAGAGCATTGTATGACTATGAAAGAAGATAAAATGATCAGCTACATGTGTGTTATGAGATTCTTGAGATAGGGGGATCCTATTCTTATTATAGACTAGGTATTCAAGGTGTAAGGAAGGTATATATAACAATGTTGATCATAGTTAGCAAGTACACCAAAATGAGAACAAGTAAATTGTCCAAGAAGGATGTAATAGCATGTAAATAAGGTAAAGAATACTAAGCAAGTGTTTCAGGATAGGGGTGTGTTGGCGAGAAAATTTTTTGGATGAGAAACTTGTGGATTTCTTGCCACACTCTGGGAATCTAAGTCCCTCTACTTAACCGGTGCAACTTTCGTATATGCATTCGCAAGTAAAGGTGGATTTTTGTGGTGGCCTATCGACCAGGGATCCAATAGGGGCACTCCACTGACCCTGCGGAAAAGCTAAAAATTTATTTCTAGAGAGGACTTTGTCTATAAGGTGGGAAAGGGGAGTGAGAAATGAGATATGAGAACTAATGTCACAGGTAGAAAATCAGATTCCTGCACACACTAGTTAGAAACTTCAACACATGCATTTATGAGAAGAAACAACTCTGCAAACAACAACAAGACCAAATAGAATTTATGATCACAAAGTATCAAGAAATCCCTTAGTCAAAGAAAGATAATAACTCCTTGTATTGATTTCTTAAACAAAAGTTGTACATAATGTGGGAATGTAGGAAAACTAGTGAGGGGAGAAATGGAAGAAAATAGCTATCTCCTTTGTTCTCTTAAAGTACAATACACTATTAATTTTACAAAATAAATCACAAACCCTTTGAAATGGGAATGGCTTTACAATTTATATAATGAGATATGAATATTCATCTACCTCCCATTTCCTTTTCATATGTCCTCACACAACTTAAAACTTTTCAACTTCCTAGGAAACTTTTAAGTTCCCTTTTTATAACATAAAGGTGACTTATTACATTAGGAACATTAATACATATGAAAAAGTGCAAACCTAATGCAAAATTAGAACATGGAGGAGAAAGAATGTTGGGGGGAAGAAGTAGGAGGAAAAAAAATGATGTCACCCCTAATGAAGTCTACAAATCCTTGTTGATTGAAAACTCAAGTGCAATGAGACTCTGAATCTCAGAATCTACCACCTCCTAAGAACTTCTTCAAATTGGCTTACGGAAGCATTGGAATGAGTTTTTAAAAACACTTGTGAAATGACTTCACTGATGACCATAAACACAAACTATGAAGAGATAGGAGCTCAGAAACGATCATGTCAGGTTGAATGGGCTTGTTTCTCCAATGACCAAAAATTCCACCCTTTATGTGATATACCTATAACCTGAACCATGCAATGCTCCAATGTAGTGAAACCTGGATCCTCGAACGTCTTATACCACAAGAGGATTCCTTTAGATGACACATAAATCCCATGAGATAAGTGTTTTTGAATGATTCCATTGGTGACTTTGAGCATCAAACATGGAGATCCCTTCAGGAAATACCAAAGCTTTAGAAAAAACCCTATCTTGATCCCATGTGACACTACCACAATTCTTAGTTGATTTGAGCATGATCTTGATGAACAATCTGACGAAGTTTGATTGTGAATTCTAGCTCGTATATATTGATTGAAGCATGAACTGAGTGTCAAAGGGCACTATTGAGATCCATAAAGATAGAGACTTCATTGGTCCCCCCTTCGCAAATCTGAACTTCATTGTTTCTCGACACTTACTGTATTTGGAAAGGGCAACTATTTTTGGCAAGTGTTGAGATTTTCCCTCCCTGGTCTCCAACTGTTGATGGAAACATGAATGTTCAACACCCCAAAATGCTCCCTCTACAAAATTCACCCTTTTTGGATGACTTGCTATTTTTAGTAAGCGCCGAAAAAGCAACTTACTGTTTTTAGCAGTGTAAAAAATTGGCCCCTTTGATCCTTGACTGGTTGTGATTACTGAGAATCTCCTTCATTTTGTGATCCTCCCACTTTTGGACCAATTTTCTATTTTTGGCAGGTGCTCATTGAGACCACTTACTATTTTTAGTAAGTGTCAAATTTGGACCAAAATGCCCGTCCTAATGAACTTCCAACTACAATGCATCCTCTGTGTCTAGCGTCTCCTTCGCAGGTTCTCCTATTGATGACTTTCCCAAAATAGCAGTCCTTTATGTAAGAAGACTTGCTATTTTTAGAAAGAGGGCTTCTCGTGGTCGAATCGATGCGGAAATTTTGTATGTGATATGGTTTTTTTCCCAATATTGCCCCTTTGAAATTTTTTGCTTACCTGATCAATAGTTTAGTTTAGGAGATTTAAAACTTTTAATTTTTTGACCTGACAATACTTTTGGACATGGCAACCATTGATGGACCTCAAAAATTGCACGTATGGTTTTATCCTCTGTTCACAATGAAATTTATATTTTTGATATGGGTTTTATCTTTTTTATCTTACTAGTGAAATTTATCTTCGATCCGGTCGCTGGTTTGACGAGAAATTGAGGTTTTTCCTTCGTAGAACCAAAAGTCAAATTTCTTCGTTATGAGCATTTCGTGTTGCGAGCAAGAGGTTTGAAGGTGTGTTTCTGATGTTTTTTTGAGAGTGGAGAACTCAGCAATATACAGTGGATCGTTTCATGTATTGGTTTGAAATATTTCTTTGATTCTTCATTCTATAGCGATGGAGTTTTCAGGATTCTTCTTCTCTATTCTTCGTTCTTTCTTCTTGTTTCGATCAATTATTCGTCTATGACCTACATATTATCATGAATTATAATTTTTTTGTGCTGTGAGGGAGCTGGTTCTACGTTCAGAATTGGTGGAGTGGTGGTGAGAAGTTGAAGAAAAAAGTTACAGAGCAAGCTATGCACAGAGGAATTAGATGTAAGATGTTAGAAGCAGGAGGGATTTTTAAAGTTTGAAAAATTCAAAGGCATGGAGAGAGGCACATTTTTATGTCCCTAACATCCCTCACTTGAAATTAGTGTTGGGGGCTAGGTGAATTTTTTCAACACTGATTTCTCTGACCTTGAGGTACGTGAGGGACATAAAATTGTGCCAGGCTCCTAGGGCTGACACGTGTCCTTCCAAAATTTGACTAACTGTTGAACTCGCTCCAAGAGGGCAACTTGAAACGATGATAACTTGAGCTCCCGATGGAATTTTTTGATGAAATTTTATATGACCATGACTAAAAATGGCCTTCTTAATCCAATGGTGGGGGGTCACAGGTCTTGATTCCTTCATTTGGTCCTTGAAAAATCAGATTTTTGATCTGGTACTCCACTTATGCATGAGAAAACCTATTTGCAGACCCATTGCGCCAAAGTGTTGTGAAACAAATAATTTCTCCATCTTATAGGTATTTTAATTCCCTTTCCAATTATGTTTTATTTTTCTCTTAACTCCATCTGGAGCTCTCAATATCACATTCGGAAGCTCACTAGTTGTTTTGTCCTGTGTACTGCCTAGGCCTGTGAATCCTGATTTTAGTGAAACTATCCCCAACTTATTTGGATCCTTCCTGAATATTCCTAAATCAATTACATGATGTTCCTAGGGCTTTTATTCACCTCCTTGTCTAGTTTGGATTTTTTGTTCCGCTCATGGGGATTGTTCCAGCCCTAGGAAGCCAGGTGATAGCCCTTCTCACATGTGCATGAAGCTTGCAATTTTCAATGGACATTCCTAAAATCACCTAGGGGGTTGATTTGAATTTCCTAAATCACCTAGGGGAATTAATTAACACCAATTTAGAGATTACTAGACTGACTAGGTAGACTCGGGGTGCCTCAAAATGATAAAACGTGAAAATTTTGGTATATGGGTATTGTTGTCATGCTTAGAAATTGTTGATTTCCCTGTTGCACATTTACACGACAATAGGGTGTCAAGGTCAATCATTATCTATGACATCTAAGAAATGTAAATGCTCAAATTTTTGAATTTTCAGTTAGATAAGGATGATACAAACCCAAGGGGAGATATAAGAAGTTGTGTCATAGTGTGTTTGGGATTTTAGAGCATGGAATAGTTGGTCTAAAATTCACTGAAGAAGTTTTTAGGGATCTCAGCGCTAAAGGTTATGTGCAATCATTGTATGAAAGAGACAAGAAAATTGGTGAACATAATCATTTGAGATATGTCGAGAAAGAGGTGAGCATTATGTCTTAAGCCCTAAATCATGATTTTTAGCATATATGAGTTCTTTGTATGTCTCCACCCATGATGGCTATAGTATTTTCAAGATATGAAGAAGCCAAAAACACAAAGTTTAAGGTAGGTAAAACAAGTTTGTAATATAATTTTACGAGTTTGGTTGATGTTTCCAACCAAGAGGTGATCCTAAGAGGTTGAAGGAAGATGAATACTTTGTGTTATAGGCATGATTTGTCATTATTGTAAAAAGGGGGAGAAGAATAAGGTGGTTTTCCATTAATGACAACCGGGGAGATTGTTGACATGTGTGATTTTAGGTGTTGTAATTGATGTAAAAGATCATTAATGACATTTAGAGAATCATGGAGCAGTGCTAGAAGATTCTTAGCATTATTTTTATATGATCAATTAGGTTGTAACATGATGAGAAGAGGGAATTTAGTGAGAATGGCTTAGCCTAGTAGGTCTAATTAGGTGACCTATCTAGCCTATATGATGGCACATGATGGTTTAAACTGCATGATGGCTTGAGGATTATGTTATACATAAGGAGATCATGATAGGAGTGTGTTAAGGAACTCACATGAGCTTCAACGTGTAGGTATAGGTGACATTATCAATTACAGGTGCTCATCTAGACCCAATCTATGTGTTTGGAGGCCAAATGGAGCATGAGAATCAGTCTAAGAGTTATGTGAGGTCATGGAGGTAGGTAAATATGTGATACATGTTGTCTCAATTGTGTTAGGTCCTTTTAGATAACTTCGAAGCAGAGTCATGGTGTTTTCCTACTTAGTCTAGGTCTAAACTAGGCATAATCCTAGTGTTTGGAAGTTGAATTAGGTATGATAAGTCACTTGTAGGTATGTGTGAGATCTTGAGATCATTCATGGAGGTATGATATGTTGTTTCCATCACGTGTAGGAAGTTTACAGAGGTTTGATGTTTGGCTTTAGTATCATATCAGTTTGTTATGGCCTAGAACATGCAAAACCCTAATGCCTAGTCATGAAAATGAGATAGGATATGAAGTTGGAGAGCTATTTGAGGCAAGATGATGATTTGAGATGATGTACATGAGTCTCATATACTAGTGGGAAAAATGTCTTGTTTGCATGATGAATATTTTGTAAGATGTGGGTTTTTAGTAAAACATGGTGCTTGAGAATGCATTTTCCAACTCGATTGGTAACTTCTAATGCTCTTCGTGAATTGTGTGATTTTCATGGGAACCATATGTTTTCAATGATATTTTTTAATTAAGGTAAGATAATTTTCAAAATAAATTGAGTGGTTTCATCATTATGTTTTTTTTTAACGAATGTCAAGAAGGTAAACAACTTGTTATGAGTTTGAAACCTCAGGTCAAAAATGATGGAGAAAAACTTCTTGGTATGGGAACAGAATGGATTGGTTTTGCTAGTGTAATATAAGAAAAAATTTAGTGGGTTTTATTCCCCTTGAGGGTTTCTCACCTATATCTTGTGTTCATGTGTACTCTCTCTTCGTTGTTCTTATGTGGTTGATTGTTTCATGTTGTTAAATTCACATTAATAGATGGTTGAATGTTGATGGTGCATGTAAATTAATCTGAAATTATTTAAGGGTTTAAATAACATATTCACCCTCTTATCAGCGCATTATGCTTCCAACAAGATCATATTTTGACAAAGGATGGATGTATGCATCCATCCTGACTACTCTTCACCACCCACCAAGCACAACTACACGACCACAACAAATTTAGCTGGATACAAATGGTGTTAAAGTTTATAGTTTCCTTAAGATCACCATCACCTCCATGATTAACCAGAACTCCACTCCTTTGAAATACTCACACAATATTCAATCCATTACCATTGAGATCAAAGAGCCACGTACAAATTTCCAACACAAAAAAATTCATACAATACTCACACACTCCAATCTCTGAATGCCAACCATATGAAAAACATTAATTTCCACAGAGACAAGGTGTGCAGATGGGGAAAGGAGTATGCGTGCAAGGATGAAATGATTACTAGCGACCTGTGCATATGGGTAAGAATTCAATGTTGGCATGAGTATTCCCATGCTTGTGTGAGATAGAAATGTGCCTAATTGAATGGACACCAATCCCTTCCACCAATCACGAATCACTCGCCCACATGCCTCCATTCATTCCATCTTATCCACCAATACTTATCCTTTTTTATATTTATTTTATTTTACGTGTTGGGCACCATAATGCCAGTTTGACCTTATCACCCAACAACTACAGGACTACAAACCCCCCTGAAAAACTAACTTCCAAGATAATTTTCTCAAAATCAATGATTGATTATAATTTTGTTGAAGAAATACTAGAGGTATAAAGTGACAAAAATTTGTTTCTTGATACCAAGGCCCAAACTGCAAGCCAAAACCATACTGAACTTTCCACTTTTAGAAGTTATCCAACGCTACAAAATGAACACAAAATGGCCAACTGGGATCTAATATGCATGCCTACATAATAAGGGTATTTTGCGTACATCTTTGAAAACGTGTTTCATTAACTTTTTCTAAGGGTACAAATGGTAATTTGTCACTAAATAATCAAGTTCAGACTTTTCATTTTGGAGGATTTCCATTATCATAGCTCACCCTCTATGTTTTTCACTATTATAGGGCATGGTTTGGGTAAAGATTAACATCCACAATAATTGATTCATTTGTGCAACAAAAGGCAAGTTCAAACATTTTTACACTACCAAACATTTAAAAATATAACATAATAAATAATATTACTTTCTTTAAATTATCTAGACCACAAAGAAGGAAAAATAATAAATGCAAAAACATGTTAGGAATAGGTGAGAAAACCATGTCTCTTGTAATTGAAGTGGGAGTGTGAGAGGTTCTATAGGAAGCTGCACACGCATGTCAAGAGACCACATTTCACTACGACATATTGTGAAATAGATCCCCTACCTTCAGTTTTTTCTTTTTTTTTTGCATTATTTTTAAAAACTATCAAATCACTTCTTTCATTCCTTATCTAATGGTCATCTGAAGATTGTTTTCAACTTTCCCGTTGGGCATAGGCTCGAAGGATGTTATAAAAGGTTGTGAAGGTTTGGTTTTAAAATTTTCAATGGAATTTGAATGCATGCCTCTAAAATATTTTAAACATACCTATTGAGTTCCTATTTAACTCCCAGTTAGTGCCCAACCTAGAACTATAATATTCTATTTTGTATTATTTCGCTGTCAAAAGTAGACATGCACTAATTTCATGAGGTATCCTGTCAAACATTTCACTTGCCTAACGTATGTTTCCCAGTCTTTCATTAACTTATACCAAGTGAGTTATAACTTCAACAACTGATAAGAGAAATTTTGTTTATGCTTTGATGGGACCATTCATTCTGTCTCAAAATTCTATGACCATGTTGTTTTTGTAGAGGATGTCGTGCAGATATACCAACACCAACTAGACACCTCAATACAAATGCCATAAGTTTTTAATAACATATTGCTAATAAACTTTAAATTCTCCCAATGATAATCTGCACTTCCAAATAGCTTACCCCAAACAAAAAAATCCGCGCAATAACCATGTTTATTTTAGACATTGTTGGTGAAGTTGAACCTTTTTATAAAAGTATCTAGAACTACCAAAGCCAACGACCAAAACAATTCCAAGCAACCAAAATAATTTTTAATTGGCTCATTAATGATAAAGTTTAGAGCTTCCTCAAGAAATTTGGCACGGCCTGCAATGAAACCAAATGAAGCTTCCATGGTCAGGGTTTATGCTAATAAGGATTGTGAAAACATGCTTTATGACTGCCATTGCATTTTATTAAAAGTTTCTTACGCCTTTACAAAAATCCATTTTGTGCGTAGCCTGCAATCATTACTTCTCATGAGAAAACAGTTCTTTGAGGTGTTCTATAACAATCCATGTGCCTTGTCTATGGTTCCACATTTTGCATACGTGTCAAAAAGAGTCGTGGTGATTAGAACATATGATAAGATTTCTCTACTTAACGCTTTGATGGATGACCATACTCTGTCCTAAATATCCCATTGTGGTGCAGGCTGGGAAGAAGCTGGCAGAGTTTGTGGTTATGGATCTAACCTTGTTCTAAAGCTCCTATTTTCACAAATATGAAGGATTCTAGCATAGGTCAAGGACGTTGGGTTTACTACTATTACAATGCATGTCTATAAGGTTCTGCATGCATTTTCAACGCACCTACGTCTGCAGAGAGATCTATGAAAATTTGGAGGAAATTCCTTCGGAGATAAGAGCACAACAAAGAGGGAACGAGAAGGATGAATAGTGGCTTTCAACACCTACTAAAGTGAAACTCATGGAATGTTCTTTCCTTGTTGCTTAACCTTGTTTCAGTGCATGCATTCAAATGTGGGTCAAGATAGATGTCGACACTAGCCTAACTTTTGTTTGCGGATTCCAATGCCCAATCAATGCTCCATGCACCCCTGTAATTTTATGTTGTCACCGTACTTAATGGAAGAAGATTGAATATAAATCCACCCCACCACTATCCCTCAAGGCTCAACCACCCACCAAAATTACATGCATCTTTATATTTTATTTCTTATATCCCTCGTTTATTCATTTTGTTTATTTATTTATTCGATTAATATCATTATTATTGAAATCGAGGAAAAAATGTGATCATGTTTTTGACCAAGTAAACACACAAAATAACCCAGAAACCTTGATTGATGCCTAGCGATGCATTCAAAAATTGTTTAACATACGACAAAAAGGGTTTTCATAATGATTTAGTCCATTAATTTCACACAAAAATGCTAAAGTGAAATTTCTAACCAAGGATGGCACTAGATTATGCTTGTTGACTAAGTGTATTATCCTCGATATGACACAATGCCAAGGTACACAAAATAACTTATGACTTTGGAGAAACCTAACAATGACTCACATCATGAGAATAATAGATCTTATCATTTAAATTGTGACCACAATGAAACATCAAGATTCATAACTTCCTTCAATTATTTATATTTTGTGAAGATTGGTAGTTCTCTTTATGTATTGAATCCAAACTAAATCTCATAATCATAACCAAACTTTATTGGTAGTGTTTCCTTGTAAGCGTATTCGTGAATATTTTTTTTTCTCATAAGTACTAGTTCATTGATTCCATGTCACTCAACATTCTCACTGTTAGACAGTTAAATTTCATTATTTTCATTTTTTAACTAATAAATTTCACTATTTTTTGAAGTTTTTAAAAAATGTAAGACATCGCCTCTACACATTTATCACATTCTCACATTTAACGTAACAGTTATAACATGATAACTCACCAACTAGGAAGGATGTACACCAATAAGTCACCTCACTAAGGTGGAAAGACACATTAACCATCCATGAATCTATAATGACTAAACCGGTTACCATAAAAACACCACATTACCTCATCAAGAAGACACCCACATAGTAGGAGGAAACATAACAAATCACTAAAAAACATGATCCCCACATCATAAAATCCATACATATATGTATATAACAAGGTAAACGCAAGACAAAAAATGGAATGAAAAAGACATCCATAATAAGGAATAACAAAAACACATCCGTGTTGGAGTCCCCATGACCCAAGACAACAAATACCTCTAGGTATAATGCCCAATGAATTCAAGTATATCAATATCTATCCAAGAATCTGTAGTCTAGTATCTCATCCTCTCCTTAAGGAAGCTAATTTTTTTAAGAAAGACTATCACGTATCCCATCTATTGGTATGTTGGTGAATCTCGCATACCACAAAAGTACATTATCCTTGGGTAATCCAAAATCTAAAAGAGTGAATAATCTTAAGCTCAACCATGAAGCATGAAATAAATATCATATCTACCTCAATGGTGAATGACATCATGGTAGGATATAAGGAGAAACAAAAATCAATGTCAAATCCACCAACTATAATGCATGTCATGGATACCACTTTGTCAAGGAGAAACAATCAACATAAAAGTGTATCAACAATAGAGGACTAAGTATCATATATGTCTCTCCACAATAGGAAGACTAAATATCATAAGTATCACTCCAACATAGGAGGACTGAGTATTAAGTATTGAAGTGAGTTCGGGTCACTCCATGGTCCTGGATGCATAGAGCCCCATCACCTCAAAACCAAGGGCATGTCCTACAACACCATGAATGTAGACATGACACCATATGAGTACCCCCATACAACATGTGGACACAATACAAACAAGATAGATCCAACTCATCAAATGAGTAAGAAAATCCACAATTCACTCTTGACGACATTTAGCCAAGTGGCTTCAAAACCAATGAATCATTGAGTTCCAAAAAATAAATAAAACCAAGAATAATTGGAAACCAAAGAGAAACAGCCGAGTGGCCAAATTCAAAATATAAAATTCTAGCAAGAAAACAAAATTAATAAGAAGAGACTAAAAGCTTCCTAATAAATCAATTGAATAAAACATAGGTTCTGAGAAAGTTACCCTTATAAATAACATACACCTGAAAATATTCACATCACAATCATTGTGTGACCATTACTAGTGACTAATAAGAGTATTACAACATCAAGTGTGCAACACAACATATAAACATGGTTTTAAACAGATAGTTCAACTTCCATATTCTATGGATGATTCAAATATCCCACAAAATATCTGCATAGCTCAAATAAGTACATTTATATCCACCAGCAACAACATACCCAAATAGTGTCACTCTAACCAAGAAAAAAGATTTTTCTTTCCAATAGGGTTATCAATTAGAAAATCATGTAGCTAGTAATGTCAAATAGTCCAATAGTGTTCATTGTGGTTGTTGAAGGGTTAGAGTTTTGAATATTTGAGAGGAGAACATAATTTTTCGGCGCATTGATGCACAATAAGATAACATAGAAATTAATGATTGAGGAGAGAGATCATGTCTATGAATTCATTTGAATATCAAATGTCAAAACAACATATAGATTCATCCATGAAATTTTGGTAAATAAGATTTGTTGTCAAATACACAAGAAAAAGTAATAGGACTCTTAGGTTTGTATCAGTGATTTCATCATGATAATTCATCCAAGTATCCATAATGTTGTAAGAAGTAATATGGAGAAGGGTCCAAGGCCAAATCAAGTTCCTAATAAGGAAATAATTCTTCCAAGTATCAAATATTGTTAAATGTCTATGCTCAAAATTGCCAAATAGCACATACAACCGTCATACCACTAATGAGTATAACTCAATAGAAACTAACCAATCTCATGCTAACTCCCAATCTATCTTCAAATTTCACCCATAACTATTGTCCAAAAGAAGTACCAAACCAGGGGAATGAGACAAAATCTATAAATATCTATAGTGTCTGACATAGTACGAGTCTGTAACATGGAATTGGGGACCCATTATACAACATGCTCTCTAGAAGCCACATACCTAGTACAATGAGTATACAAATGAACATCAAAACTCCACGCAACACACCAAATGGACTTGACATGACACTCATGTTATATGCAACAAACAAGTTCATACAACTCATTAAAAATTTATCCTATAGGTTCAAGTGTTTGAACCTCCACTCTAATACCAACTATAATCCCCAACATTCTACCACTCATACATATCTTTTTTATTTTTAATATTTTTTGGGATGCAAAAAATTTGAAACTGGATATTTTTAAATATATTTGATTAAAATACCCTTCAAAATACCTGAACGCTAACTTTCAGGTTTTACTCACCATGAAGGCTCACTTACAATTGTCATGAATACCAATGATAGCTACGCATCCAAGTGGACGCTTCAGACATATTCGTAATCAATGCACACATGGAACATTGACTTAATCTAGATCAATTTTGTATGCACATGTTAGAATTGAAGACCATTTATCTAATTGAAGGGCATGCCTATCGGTGTAATTATTTTGCATGGATTTTGTAAGCCATTTCTTTGTAAAGGAATTTTTTCCCTAGATTCAGGGTTCATTTTAAGAAGCCCCCTCTGAAAAATTATTTTAAAATTTGTGGCGAATATCAAAAATTGAATTTCAAATTGTTGGCGAATTTCTAAAAAAACGTTTCAAGCAAAGGTGATTTCATATGGAGAAATTTTCTCAAGGTTTCGCATAGTTGGACGGGCAGGTTAGGTGGATAGGCTAGCTGGGAAGGTTGGTTAGGTAGGTTGGACGGGCATGTTGGTTGGGCAAGTTAGTCTGGTAGGTTGGTTGGGCAGGTGGCCAGGTAGGTTGGTCGGGTAGGTTGGTCGGGTAGGTGGCCAGGTAGGTTGGTCGGGTAGGTTGGTCGGGCAGGTTGGTCGAGTAGGTTGGTCGGAGTTCTGTAGGAATTTTTGAGGTGAGATCTTATAGCCTGTAACGATTTAAACCACATATCAATGCACCTTTGATTCATATAAAAAAATAATTTTTATTTTTGTTTAATATGACATGAGTTGGTTTTAATTTTAATGGGGAAGAGTTTTTCATGATTTGGATTACGTCTGTTTGGTATGTGGCTTCTCTTGTGCCATTTAGGGCTAGGATTGATCTAAATTTTTTATTTGCATTTGTAGCTTTGATTTTATCAGTTCTGAAAGCTTATGATGGTATTTGTTGCTGCATTTGATTCTCATTGTATTCAATGGATTAGTTTCAATCTTTAGCAGGGGAGGTGACCCTACTTTTTGTATTGTGAATTTGTGATTTGCGTATTGAGCTTTGATGTCTAGGGCTTTATATTACTTTAGGTAAAATTAGAAAACCCTTAGTTTTTTTACTTTTTTACTGCACTGGGTAGAACTTCTAGGGGTTTTGATGGGTTAATAGTGTGTGTTTTTTGATGTTATATTTTACGTCTTCTTTGGTCTTGTAATAATGTTGAGGTTTTTCTAGATTATATATATTCAAGGGGCTTGTGGGTAATGTTACAGTGAACTTTTTTGTTTGACCTAGAGAGGCAGTTAAGTAGTAGGACATTGCTCACTTTCAGTCAAAGTTGGTGTTTTGGAAAAGGATCATAGTTTTTCTTGTCAAATGCTAGGGTTTGTAAAGTTATTAAAGTCGTGACAGGTGATCTTTCAAGTAGTTTGGTCGGGTATGTTAGTCGGGTAGGTTGGTCGGGTGGGTTGGTCGGGCAAGTTGGTTGGGTAGGTTGGTCATGTTGCCAGATCAGACAGATTAATCAGGCAGGTTGGACGAGGTAGCTTGACCCGATGGTTGGTCGGAGAATTTGGATGGGAGGGTGTGGAAGGTAGGTTGGTTGACTGGTTTGATAGGTGGGTTAACCATCCAACCCCTTATCTGTCCAACCCCTTAGCCATCCACCCCCTCAATCGTCCAACCCCTTAGCCATCATATGTCCATTGCGGGTTGGGCGGCCGTCATATCTAACTAATAGTTTTCTACCACGTGTCCCTTAAACCATTCAAACCCTTATATATACCCCTATAGGGTTCATTTCTTCACTTTTTCATGAACATTTCTAGCGCTCTGATCTCTCCATTCTTTGAAGTTCTCCCAAATTTCAAAAATGGCAAGCACCACATATGCTCCTACACCCAAATTCTAATACAAAAACCTCATGTTCCCATAGATTATAGCTCTACTGAAACTAAAAGATGCACAAAAGGAATGGCTAGAAAAATCACAATTTACAGAGCTTATCAACATGCCCCAATTCAATACTGATACTTTCGTCCTTGATTATCTTCTCACCTCTTACAACCAGAATGAGGCACAATTTTTTGTTCTTCTCATGCATCCAAGTCATCGCCAGATTTATTTTACAATTAAGCCCACAAATGTACATCGGTTAACTGGGTTACCATTCCAAAACAAGCCGCTTGTTACTACAAAGGTTGTCCTTACAGATGAAGACAAAAAATGTTTGGAGTCCCATTACAATGTGCAAGTTAATGGTAAGTTTATTATTTTCAAATGCTTTTTTCTTAACATTAGTTGACCACCTAAGCCTCTAACATTTCTTGTTTGTTATTGCAGCTCCTCTTAATCGTTCAACAAGAGGCCTTCTTCTATAGGGTATTACAAGACAATTCTTTCTTGTAGTTGCATCACTTTTTCATGTCAGGATTGTATTATAGGGAAGATCTGTAGACATTCTGTATTGAGCAGTTCAATATATATTACGGACACTAGCAAGTCAATAATTCGATTGGTGCACATATTTGTCCAACCGAATAAAAAAATATATCTCTCACGACCACAATGCATTTGATAAATCCAATATTATATTCTCTTGTTGGGATTATATTCTTGCTTTCTATCAAGAAGATTTCTTCAAATTGTAGCAAGCAAAAATTCCAACTGTAATTAATGATAAAATGATTGGTCTCAGTCTTAAAGAACAACATGTAATAATTACTTTTACAATTTTCTTGTTATAATGATTTATTATTCAATACTTTTCAATAAAATAATATTTGTAAGATTTTATTTTGCAGAGAAGAATTATAGCTACAACATCTCATAATGAGGCAATTTCTCGAGGTAAAGTCCCCTTTAGAGGTCTCTGCGGATTCTGGCATGGATTGAGCATAATCAACACCAATTCAAGTTCCTCGTCAAAAGTGACCTAGGGGGTCGATATGTGCATCACGTCTACCATCACATTTAACTACATGTATGAAGTTTTCTTTTTATATAATTATTAACTAATTCAAACAAGTATATATTATGTAAGTAGTATTGTTTTTTAATATTTCTACTCTTCTTTTCTACATTTATTATATTTAGAAACTACTGAAACTAGTGAGGTAGATCAAACTCGTTCTAATGGTCAAGATCGAAATGTCAGGTTTGTGTCTCCAAACATGCAAGGTAAATTGTAATATTTAATATTTAGCATGTTTTGTTTCGTTACAATTTTTTAACATTTACAAGGCCCAACCGTATAATGATAATTTTATAACAATTTTTTGTTTTCTTCTTACAGGTAATATGGCTTCTGAGCACATTCCACTTGCAAGGAGGCCACCAATACCGCCAACACGTATAGTCCAAACAAAAAGAATATCTTCAGGAAATAATATAAGGTTTCCTACAAACTAAGCTCGAAAATTTCATTCTGCAACCACAAAATTTCTTGGACTCTCACTAGGTGGTGTTTTAAGTGTAACGACCACACAACTTTTCAACAACATCACCCTTGATGAGGAGTATTTGGGCTTTGATAGTGGCAATGCAGAAAAGGGTAAATATTTTCACACCCATGATATGATTCAATCTACTCCGCCTCCACCACAACCACAAAAAAATGTGCATGAAGTATAGAATAGTGACTCTCTTCCTCCTCCAAGAAAAGCTCCACAAATAGATGATAAAAAGACACATTTTATACTAGAACATCTGATATCAGATAGTATGGGGGAAACAATTCAAGAAGTTGTAATTTCTGATGTGGATTTGGTGTGGTCCTGGGAGAGGAGAGCTAAAATTTTGATAAAAGAAATAAATACACAATACTAGAATCATGCTCAAAGGCATTCATTGTTCACTACCATAGAGAGCCAACCAGCAAGGCAAGACATTTTTCTAAACAAAGCTCAATCAAGGACAATTTCATATACTAATGATTACAATGATGATATTATAGACATAATGTTAAATAGGTTGGAGAATCTAAATGCTAAATCATAGGCTTACTACAAAAAATGGGCTAAAGACAAGAAAAATGTTTTAATAGAAAATGCAAAAAAAGAAAAAGCTGTGGTGAATGGGATTTTACATGAAAAATCCTAATATTACAAGCACTACAATATATTTTTTCAACTTATCTAATAGACTAAAAATTTATATTTTTGTTTTGGAGGAAAATTTTGAAAATTTAAAGACAGAAGCAGCTGTATTTGAATCACATTTGAAGAATGCCCGCAAAATCCTGAATTCATTTACACAGTTGAAGGAAAAACTCATAGTATTAAATAAACAAAATAATACATTGAGAAGGATAATCAAGGAGCATAAAATGGATCCAGTAGTCTTACTGAAGAAAAATATAAAGCTTCTCCTACAACATAAAAAATTCAATATATGTTAGTTAAGTTTACCATGTGACAGGTGTGTTGTCACAATTCTGACACTGGCATAGGAATTAAAAGATAGTGGCTAACCCTTTTTTGGTTTTTATTATGTGTGGAAGACATAAGGATAACTATGATTAAGAATTGTTATCCATATTTTTCCCCCGGTAAAATATTGAATCAACCACGACACCACACAGAAAGAACCTGAGAAATCATGTTCGGATCCTGTAAACAGGTTACAGGGAGACTCTACAATGGAAGTGGCGGGGCCTATGAAAGATCAAATGACCCTGCACAGGAGAATTTAGAAAATGGATATGTCGAGTGAATCTGAGCCTTAAATCCATTCTACATATTGCATACAGGTTTGGAAATGGAAAAGTAGGGTCGAAACTCAAAAAAAAGGGTTGGAAATTCTTTTATTTTTTTACAGGCTACCCTTTTCTTCTTACAAAGGAATTCATGGAGTTCAGACCTTCCATCTAAATTACAATACATTTCCTACCTTCTGGCCATTTGTAATGCATTGTATCAATCTGTAAAGCAATAAAACACATTTTTGATTGATTTTAAATCATTTCTTGTCTCCTTTGCTCTCATCTGGTCTTTCATTATAAATCTAGTTATCTGTGCTTGATTATTGTATGTATTTTGTTGGTTTTTGTCTATCAGAAAAACTAATGTTCATCATTCCTTCGGTGCATCACCTTGTAGCTTAGTTTTGATTTCTTGTATTCCTTTATCCCTATCTCCTTGGTAAAACTTAGATTAGGTTTAGGAATAGGTCCTTTGCAAGTTTCCATGCATGCACCTAAACAGAGGAATATTAACCAACCTTTAATATGGAGAGTTTCCCATTTGCAAAGTCCCACCCTTTGGGGAAAACTCAATGTTATGTGAATCACACCAAATGACTCTGCCTTAGAAAAGTAGATCTAACAACTCATTTGGGGGTGTTGTGATTTTGCACTAATAGTAGCTCAAATCCCAACAACACAAATACCAATCCTAAGGGTATACTAATAACACCACCCACACCTCCTAAAAAGAACATGTTTATTATGAGTGTATCAAATAATGATAAGATTGATCCTTTCTATATTTCCCTTCTTGTTAGAAGATACTGGTTGAGTAATTGCATAATAGATTAAGGTGGTTTTGACAATGTGATTCCTATAAGGGTGGCTAATTCTCTTGGACTCCCCTTGATGTAGACCAGTGACTCGTGTTACTCCATGGAATAAAAGGAAGACCCACTTGTGGGAAAGATCAATGACGGAGAGGTGGCTCTAGCCAAATTCCTAGACAAGAAGGTTTCAATGAATATCTTGGTAGCGGACATTCTGGATTCATTTGGAATGATGTTAGGAGAATATTCTATCAATACTTGGGAGGAAAAATCCATATGAATTTTTTCTTTTACAACCATCTCGATTAAAGGAGATATGGAGAATTTTCTTCCTGTGAAAAATATGAGATACACAATCCAAAATTTAGGAAATCCAGGAGCTAATGTTCTACACCAAAATAGCGGGAGGATGAATCATTTTGTAACAACCACATAGGAGGATGAAATTCTCACCTTGATAAGAACAGGCAGCCCTTTTTGAGGAGGTAGCGATCCTGAAGAAGTATTGAGAAATTTTGAGTTGCAAGATGATATCCCTGAGTTATCAAATGATGAAAGCCATGAAGAAGAGGAAGTGGTTTTTGATGAATTTCAAGCGAAGAAATCAGATGACATGTTTCCCCATGATGAGGATATTTTATCATTCCTGTTCAAAGATGAAGATTCTCTTCATCATGTCATCTGGGAAGAAGACAAGCCATCTCATAATGATCCTTTGAAAGGTCTGAAGGAAAACTTTGTACAAGAACTACTAAGAATTGCAGAAAAAATAAAAAAACCCTGAGCTAAGTCTTGAACTCCTACTACAAGCTATTGATTTGTAAGAAAAATATGAAGCTAGTTCTGAATCCTCAACCAATTCAAAAATTGGTTTTGATGAATTCTATCTAGATGAGAAATCTGATAAAATAATGATTGATGGATGTGGTGATGAAGTTGAAGTTTTATATTTTCCATTCGAAGAGGAGGATTCTTTCTATGATGAAAAAGTGGCAACAAAATTTTTTGAGGTCATTAAAGTCAAGGCTCCCCTTGACAAAGAAGTATTGGAATGAAATGAGCTTCGGGAAGGTAAAACAATTCCTCTAAGTGGTTTCCTTGAATTTAAAATGAAGATTCTTTGAATGAATATGAAGATGAGATTTTGGAAGTTCTAAAGAAGGACTTTGCGGAAGAAATATTGAAAGTGGCAGAAGGTGTGGAAGATCCCAAAGTAATTCTTGATCTCTTAACTTAAGCTATGGCAATACAAGATGAGTATGAGGATATTTTTTATTCTTCATCCAATATCCAAACATCTCGTAATGAAATGGAAAAAAGATGAATTCAAGGCCTCTTGTGGAAAATTTATCAATAAGCATGAATGTGGAAAAGAAGAAAACTCAAAATATTCAAGAAATCCAAAAAAATAAGCCCTGGGGCAGTAATGAGATGCTAAATGAGAAATCAACAATGTGGGTGAACATGGAAGGCAATTTGCACTCTGAAACTGATTTCAAAGATAATAAAAGCAATGGAATTGGAGACTATTTTTCCTCTGAGCAAGCTTCTCAACCCTTCACTAGTTTCTATGAAGACCAACCAAAGCTAAACACAGCTTCAGTTTTTCCCTTGTGACCACCTTGGTCATCATGTCTGTAGGATTCTGAATGGTATGAATCTTCTCCAACTTCAACTTCTCTTCCTCCAAAGTTGTCCTGATGAAATGGTACCTCAACTGTATATGCTTCATCTTAGAGTGGAAAACAGAGTTCTTAGCTAGGTGTATAGCACCCTGACTATCACTATGCAAATTTCCTTCCTACTTCTTATGCCCTAAATCCTCAAGTAATTGTTGTAACCAAATCATTTCCTTGCTTGCCTCTGTGGAAGCAACATACTCAACCTTTGTGGTTGACAAAGCCACCAACTTCTGTAGTCATGAAATATAGTTTACTGTTGTTCCACCTACAGTATAAACATAACATGTCATGCTCCTCTTGTTGTCTACATCCCTAGCCATATCTGAATCTACATAACCACAAAAAGTGGTTTCTGATCCACTGTAGCACAAAACTATCCCCATGGTCCCTCTCAAATACCAAAGGATCCACTTTACTACCTACCAGTGATCTCTACCTGGATCACTCATAAATCTACTCACCACTCCCACTGCATGGGCAATATCAGGCCTAGTGCACACCATGGCATACATCAAACTACCAACCGCTAATGAGTAAGGTACCTTGGACATCTGGTTTCTCTCATGCTCTGTCTTGGGACACTGCTCCTTTGATAACTTAAAATGGCCTGCCAAAGGAGTCCCAACCGGTTTAGCATCCTGCATATTAAACCTCTCCAAGACTTTCTTAATGTACTCTTCCTGAGATAAAGTTAGCTTCCGTTCCTTCCTATCCTGAGATATCCTCATACCAAGGATTTGTTTGGCTTCCCTCAAATCCTTCATAGCAAAGGATTCACTTAGCTGCTTCTTGAGTACTTTTATTTCCTGCATGTTTTTACCTGCAACCAACATGTCATCCACATACAGACACAAGATAATATAATTTCCATCCTCAAATTTCTTTGTGTACATGCAATGGTCAGAATGACATCTAATATAACCTTGCTCCATCATGAAGCTATCAAATTTATTATATCATTGACGTGGAGCTTGTTTCAAGCCATACAAGCTCTTCTTCAGTTTTCAAACCATCTCCTCTTTACCTTTGACCTCATAACCCTTTGGTTACTGCATATATAGTTCCTCCTCCAAATCACCATGGAGAAATGCAGTATTTACATCAAGCTGTTCTATGTGTAAGTCTTCTACTACAACTATTCCTAGAACAGTTCTAATAGAAGTCATTTTTACTACAGGAGAAAAAATCTCGTCAAAATCTATACCTTTTTTTGTGTAAACCCCTTGACCACCAACCAGGCCTTGTATCTTTTCTTTCCTTCTTCTTCCTCTTTAACTCTGAACACCCACTTGTTATGTAATACTCTTTTGCCTTCGAGTAGCTTCACTAAATCCCATGTCTGGTTCTCCATGAGATCTTGATGCTCCTGATCCATGGCTTGCTCCCACTTCTTCTTGGCATCTACCTACATTGCTTCATCAAAGCTCTCTGGTTCTCCACCATCAGTGAGTAATAAATAATAAAGAGAAGGAGAAAAACATTCAGGTTCTCTTCTTACCCTAGAAGACCTCATCAATATAGGAGTTTGGGGTTCCTATTGAGGAGGTTCCTGAACTGATTCATGTGTCACTTTTCCATCCAGAAGATCCTCTACCACTGCATATTCTTTCTTGGATTATTCCTTTTTTTCCTGCAACTGTTGCTTATACATGACTTTCTCATTAAAGACCACATCCCTAGATTGAATGATTTTCTTTTCCTTAATACTCCAACATTTATATCCAAAGTCATCACCAACATAACCAATGAAAGTACATTTTTCTGACTTAGCCTCTAGCTTGGTCCTATCATCCTTGTCTATATGAACAAACACCTCACATCCAATGACTCTAAGAAATGAATAATCAACTTTCTTACCATACCAAACCTCCTTAGGTATGCCTCCATCCAAGGCACTTGAGGGTCCTCTGTTTATCAAGTACACATCTATGCTCACCGCTTCTGCCCAAAAAGAAAGAGGCAGTCTTGCACATAACCTCATGATCCTAGCACGTTCCATTATTGTTCTGTTCATCCTTTCTGATACGCCATTCTGCTGCGGAGTTCCTAGAACCTTATTTTTTCTATGGATTCCATTCTTAGAACAGTAATCATCAAATTCATTGCTGCAATACTCCCCTCCATTATTTGACCTAAGACATTTTAGCTTAAGACTTGTTTCATTCTCTACCAAGGCTTTCCATTTAACAAAAGTGTCAAATACATCAGATTTTTTTCTAATACAATAAACATCAATAAAAGTAACATAGTAACTTTAACCCCCAAGAGATCATACCTAAGCCGACCCCCACACATCAAAATGCACCAACTCTAAATACTCTCTTTCTTTGTAGGTCTAAACTTGAGAAACCTTACTCACTTTTGTTTCCCATATATGCAGTCCTCACAGAACTCCAAACCTATTTCTATATATCCAAGCAAATCCTTTTTTATGATCTCCATGCCCTTATGGCTCATATGACCCAGCCTATAGTGCCACAATGTTGTATCTACTTCTGAAGCCATAAGATTACAAACATTAGTGCTATAAGTGGTTAAATACAAGGTTCTAACCTTCTTACCTCTTGCCACCACAAGAGCACCCTTGGTAACTGTACGTACCCAAAATTGTAAGGTACTGTACTGCGGAACGGTGTAATAAGTGCCCCAATGATGATACAGGTCTCTTCGCAAGGTGTTCGGGATCCAGAGAAGCTTTACAGATATGCGTTAACATCCCGCATGCCCCGCTTAGCCCCCGCGTGCTTTGTTTTCCCTATTTTTCCCTCTTTTCTTGGCTTTTTGGTCTTCAGTAACGAAACCGCCGCCCTGAACATGGAGGTGGTCCTGTAACCGCCGCCCTGAGCAGGGCGGCGGTCCTGTGCGTGTTTTCCAGAACGCTCTTTTGACACGACCCGCGTGAAATATCACGACTCACCAGCTTTTCTTGCCGACTTGAGCATGCATTAATGTTTTTGGTCCCCTGGAATAGTGTTTTTCTTTTGTTTAATGTTTAGGAGTTCAGTTTGGATTTGATTTTTGGATGTTTGGATTCCTATAAATGCATGGTTTGTGCACATGCAAATGGCCTCTGAATTTTGCTCCAAAGTTTGCTTTTGAATTTCTTGTTACAGCAGTTTTAGTTTTCCTTGGCTTAGGATTCTTAGTTTTCTCATTCAGTGCTTTGGTTAGTATTGTGTTGCAGCTGGTAAGCCACATATCCAACTTGTGCAAGTGTAAACATTATTTGAGCCACCATTTCCACTCCAACTTTCATGTTTTCAGTGTTGTGGTCCTTTTAGTTTGCTTAGGATTGGTAGCATAGTTTATTGCAGGTTTGTTTTAGCTTTGTGTTGCTGTTGGTAAGCCACAGATCCAACTTGTGCAAACAGTATTATTGTTTTGGAGTAGAATAGTCTAGGCAGCCATTAAAGTTGCAGGTTTTGCTCTTCATACAGACTAGTTTCAGGTTCTGGACGCTTTTGTTGCATGACTTGCAGTAGACCCCGCTAGGAATTGCATAGGCCAAGCTCTGTACTCTTGCGCTATCCCTCTCCTATCCGCATTCTATTCTATCCGCATTCTGAAGGCTGTCCATTGATCCAAATATCTATTCCTGTTGATGCAAGCATTCCACACTTTTCTGGATTCACGTGAGCACAAAGAACGAAGAGATCATACTGAGGGGACAAGAACACACACACCGTCGGATTCGCCACTGTTCTGCGAAATCCAGGTTCCATCTTTCAAAGTTTTAGTTAGAACTTATCAAATAAAGTAGTTAATCATTTTATTTCAGTTATTTCCATTCTCGATATTGCCAGGGAGGTTGTGGGGATTGATAGTTTCTGAGAAACTATGATTCATTCCTCACTTCTGAGGTAGGATCGAGAATCTTGCAGATAGATTAGTTATTTCGTTGTTTAGAATAGATATACGAAATCGCACAGACAAATAGCTACACTCGGCTATTTTGTTTGTTTTACGTTGTTAGTTTAGTTGTCAATTCTAAATATTTTAAATAGCTTCTTTCTTATAAATTGCCAGAAAATACAAAAAGAAATTATATATGCTAGAAGTGCACTTAGATTTTACTTTATTATAGTTTGTTTCATTACTGCTTTTGCATGACAATTACGGGACCTAGAGAGCCCAGGGAATACATTTTCGAGCCAATTGTGCCCCAGCCCAATACCGTAGTGGCAATAACTGACATTGACCAAAACCTTAGGATACAAGTCTTCCAAACAACAACAGACTTCCAACAGATCAGGACACAGTTGAGAGGGTTAAACATCGAAGACGACCAAGCATATCTGTTTTGGTCAAATCAGCCAAACTACAGATTACCCTAGAAAATACCCACATGACTGTAGAAGGGCTCGAAAGAGAACAAACATTCGGGTGTGATCCTTTATTTCCACAGCCAGACGCTGGAGACACCCTAGTAGATATAGATACCAGCTTAAGAATCCAAGTTGCGATAACGCCTGTAAGGTATTCTGAGAAGATTGCACAACTGTTGGTTCTAAACATAGAAGCTGAAAAAGCTTACGACTACTGGATACTAGGAATCAGAACTTGATCTCCCGTATGACCATAACGGGACCGCAACAACCAAGAGTCTATGGTTGTGATCCACAGATCCCACAGCCTAACGAATCCATAAGAGAATTAGACATAGACACTGGCCTACGTAAATTAGTATTTCAGTCTACTCCGATGCCACCTCTCATCATTCAACAGTTATCCCTACTAGACACAATAACCAACGAAGCTAGAGAATTTTGGACTAGGCCAGAGAATCGTCCATAGAGTTGACTATATTCACCATATGACCCTATCAGGAGAAATACACGAAACCATCCCGGGTCATTTTCCACGCATCCCACAACCCATAGATCGAATCACGCCAGAGCTCGATATTGATTGGAGCCTTCGAGCAGTCATCCTCGCTGATCGATCTATCACACCAGTCCAAGTTAGAAGGGCCTTCTTTGCCTTAGATTCGTAAATACCATTAGTGCGTGTCGAAGAAATTAGACTGCCTAACTAGTTTTCCTGCACATTCTACCCACACCGGCTGTCTCGGCACGACCTCGGGAGGTCGGGTACGCAGAAGAGTTACTTGTTGATTCTCAAGCTCTCCTGTCACTTTTCCGACGTACAGTAACCTTCCAAGGGTGTGCTATAAATATCATATTAAAACCATCACTTCCCAACTGCCTTGCCGATATCAAATTTCATCTTAATGTAGGCACATGGCTGACATCCTTCAATAGCCAAGTATTCCCATTATACATCTTAACCTGAACAAAACCTTTTCCAACTATGCTGCAAGGCTCATCATCACCAAGAAAAACATGCATAAAATATCCTTGAACATAATCAACAAAATAATGCCTATGTGGAGAAGCATGGAAAGAAGCCCCCGAATCTAAAACCCAAGATTCAGTAATATTGTGCAAAGAAAGAACCAAAGCATCCTGACATACATTACCCGTTGCCACATTTGCCTCCTTATTTTCTTTCTGTTGTTTCTTCTTGTCCCGAAGCTCCCAACAATCCTTCTTTGCATCTCCAGACTTTCCACAATGCCAGCATACTATCTTGCTTTTTGATTTTGACCTTGCCCGATCCTTTGATTTTCCATGGTTTCCTCTATTCTTCTGTCTCCCTCTAGTTTCCACTGTCAAAGCATTCCCTGAAGTAAAAGATTCACCATAAATTTTTCTTCGTATCTCCTCACTTAGAATCACCCCTACAACATCCTCAAACTTCAACTTTGAGTTAGCTGGAACCAATTTGCTTACTGCCATTACTAGGCTATTCCAACTCTCAGGTAAAGAGAACAGAAGTAATAAAGCCCTAACTTCTTCATCAAATTCTATTATAACTGAATCTAGCATATTTACAACCGTATTAAAATCATTTAGTTGATCTGCTACTGAACCATTCTCAAACATCTTCATATTAAACAACTTTTTAATTAAAAATATCTTATTAGAGGTAGAGGGTTTTTCATACAACTTCCATAATGCATCCATCAGTTCTTTTGTAGTCTTTTCCTTTGAAACATTAAATAATACCGAAGATGCAAGACACAGCCAGATTATCCCAAGTTCCTTCCTATCCAACAAACCCCATTCCACATCTGTCATACTCGAGGGTTTGTTCACCTTCTCAGATAGCAGAGTATAAAGATCCTTCTGATAAAGGTAATCTTCCATTTGCATCTTCCAAAGACCGAAATTCTGCTCGTTGAATTTATCAACCCTATATCTTGCATCATCTGCCATAGCTCCCGCTCAAGATAAAACTTTCCCCGTGATTCAACACTTCAGCAACCCAAACCAGGCTCTGATACCAATTGTTAGGAAATAAGGGATAAAATATGCGGAATAATCCCTCACAGAATCGCAATAGTAGAAACTAATATGCAGAAAATTATTACAGATCTCAAATAAAAGTGCAGAATAAAATAACACAACACAAAGAGACAATATTTAACATGGTTCACCCAATTTGGGCTACGTCCACAAAGAATCACTTGCTCATATTTTATTACAAGCCACTGCTCTCTCAATACAATACCCAGATCCATTTGGAGCGATGCTTAACAAACTCTATAGAATTCACAGCCAAATTCAAAACACATCTACAATGTTTTTCATTTATCTATCATATGCATAAAACCATATAGATAGACAATTACTTAAGTAGTTTTATAAAACCGTGGGTATCAAAACCATGGGCAAAAACCGTCCCATAAACCTATGGGTCAAAATCTCGCCCATATGAGAAAATCACATTTCCCGATATATCGGGCACGTTTTAAGGCCTAAAAAAAAATTCAGCGGCTACGCCCCCGAACCCCTGCTACCGGGGGCTGCCGCCCCCGGACCCCGGCGAGGATACATGAAGAGTGTACAGTCTTCAACACTTTCACACATGAAAACAAGCTCCACAACCTAACAAAAAATATCATTTGAAAGGTATTTAAGTTCTATAAGTTATGGTGGTCTCATGTTCTTCACAATACATAATAATTTCTTCCCACAATCTATTTTCTGCATGCATAACCTGTGGTCCCAAGAAATGATGATAATTTTGAGGGGTTTTCAAGTAGAATCAGAACATAAGACCCATCCCATTCTTCTCAAAACTACCTTTCTATTAAAAATAATATAAACAAGTTCATGAAGAGACCTCCAAATGCTCAATATATGATGTCGTCAAGCTTCTCTCCAAGGTATGCTTTAGGACTTAGTCATTTTTCAAGGTGGACACATGTCACTCTAGGCTTAAAGCACATTTAATTGCACCAATTGTCTAGTCCCATTAGGACAATTGAGACAAAAAAAAATTCCCAACTCCATTTAAGACCCCTCGACTATCATATGCCCCGACAAAGCTAAATCATAAAATTTAATTCCCTTTGCACCAATCCTCAGCTTTTCCCATCATTAAATCCCAATGTGCCACTTTTCATCATTAGAATGAGGAACATTTTCTTTCACCTTTTGTACCATTACCTTGGGACATTTGGGACACAAAATTGTACCCATCCCCAGTTATACCCTCTAGTCCATCATATGACCTTGATGAAGCTCTGTGATGCATGTTTAGCCCTTTTCACCTCATTCCACCCCTTCTCATTCACCAATACAACAACGCCACTTGTCAATTCAAGGGTGAAGAGCTTATGGATGTTAATAATTCTTCAATGGCTGCCAACATAGCAATGAAAGGGAAACGAGGCACATCTCCACTTCTCAAGGTTCTAGTGGGCTGAATCACACAAAAATTGGAGGAAATGATCCCTAAAAAAATTAGTTATGCGTGAACTAGTTTCATGCCATGAAGTGCCTATTTTGTAAGGATATTGATGATAGATTTTTTCATCAGTATTCTTCCCTGTCAGACAAGGAACATGTAGACCTGCAAGTTTCCTTTTCGAATTCGAAAAGATCTAGACGAGAAAAACCCTTAAAAATTAGAGGAAATGATCCCTGAAAAAATCTAGTTTCACGTGAACTAGTTTTCATGCCATGAAGTCCTTATTTTTTAGGGATATTGAGGACTGATTTTTTCATCATAATTATGCCCTGTCATACTAGGAACATGCAGACCTACAAGTTTCCTTTTCAAATTCATAAATGTCTTGACGAGAAAAACACTTGAAAATTGGAGCAAAGCATCCAAGTGAGAAGTAGATTTTTTCAAGACCTTTTTCGTTACAATTCGACACCCCATAGTACACTTACTAAAAGTAGCATGTGTTATGCCCCTCCACATGCTAAAATAGTAATTCCCTTGAATTTCAAGTTTGGATTGCCCATAACACTCAATAATGATGCAAAATAGAAGGCAAGGGAAAAATGGCAATTTTTCCAAAATAGCAGGTCCCGGTCCTATCAGGAACAGAAAATAGAAAGCCTTCATTTTGGGTGCAGAAAGTTGTACATGGAGCCATTTTCACTCATATTTCCATTTTTTGGACTCTCCATGGGATTTTAGGATGACTTCATAGCTCAAACAAAGAAATGATAACTCCATATTGGTCTTGGAAATATTATCTTGAGCTCAATTGTATCTAGAAGCAAGGTAGAGCATCACAGGGAGGAAAGGTGTTCAAGGTGTAATTCATCAAATATTTCCATCATTGTAGTAGTGTTTGAAGGATCATCAGGGGTCAGTTCTCATCTTCAACTTCCTCGAATGAGATCTTCATCGAAGGCGGAGGTAGCTTCATCCATGCTTTGGAGAATTCTTTCTCTTCACTCTTCATTCATCCTCATCTTTTCTACCCCCCTTTTCTAATTTTTTGTTTTGAGAAATCATGAAGTTTGTCCTATTCATTTAAATGTGACTATGGTTAGCATTGTAATAAGTCACCCTTAATTTATAAAAAGGGACTTAATATCATACCGAGGAATATGTAGAGTCACATGTTATGAAGGAAAAATGAAAGTTCATGTGGGGGGTAGGTGAAGATTCTTCTAAAGTTCTATATATTGTAATGACTTCCCCATTCTTAAGGGTTGTTAATTTTGTATGCTCAAGAGATATTACTCCTTGAAGTGAAGAAAAAGAGATAGCAAATTTTTCCTCTATTCTCCCCCTCTATGTTCTTCTATTTCCCACTATGTACAAATTTTCTAAAACATCAATGAAGAATAAAGTGGTTTTTGGCCTTTTTTTATGAGAGAATTACCAAAACTTTGTGTTCCTAATTCTACCTTTTGTTGTTTCTAATAACAAAGTTGTTTTCTTTCTATATATGTGTGTTGAAGTACTTTGATTAATTTCTGCAGGAATCTGATTTTCTACCTGAGATATTAATCCCCTTTTTCTTTTTTCCCACTCCCTTTCCTACATTCTCAGCAATTTCTTCCCTTGCAAGCAATTTCAAGGTTTTTATGCAGGTTTAGTGGAGTGTTCTTATTGGAACCCTGACCTTTAGGCCACCCACATATTTTGATTTCATTCACGCATAATAAATGGAGCTGCACCATTTAAGCATAGGTACCTAGAGTCTCAGATCGTTGTTGGTTACCCACCAATTTATCCACCTAAAAAAATTTCTCACCAACAATATGCTAGAAAAATATTTTATATTTATGGAAAAAAATATGTGTGTGTTTTCTAAAGTATTGGATACATAACATTAACTTGAAACAATTCATTTTGATTGGTTGGAAAACATTTGGTATTAAATAGTTTGAAGTTTCTTTTGGTGGATTTTTTTTAATGTAGTGGGCTAGAATCTCACAACAAAAGGCTATATTCATCAAAATTGAAATTTAAAAGGCTTGTGATAGAATTAAATGGCCTTTATTATGATAATGTTACAAGACCGTGGGTTTGGCCCTTTTTTTTCCACACTGTTGAAATGATCTTTGAATATGTTGGAACATGCATCACCATCAATGTATTTTAGTCTATAATTTTTGGTCTTCTCAAATATATTTGACAAGGTTTATCTCTTTTCGCTTCTCTTTATGTTTTGGTTGTTAAAAGAATTAACTATCTTCTTGTAGATTACACCTCAAGGGTCCTAATTAAAGGTGTTTCCTTTCCTCAATTTTCACAAAATCATATGGTTAATGGTCATTTTGTTGATTATTCATCTTTTACTTTGAATAAGGAGGAATCCTTCATTGGCAATTTCGTAGAGTGCCTTAATTTATTGTTTTACCCTTTTGGGTCCTTGATATAGTGGGAAAATCTCAATAGTACAAAGATTCTTGCACTTCATTGACCAACTAGCTGAATAAGTAAATGGGAATTAGATCCAGCTTGATAAATAATTCAAATCCTTTGACATCCTATTTGATTCTCAATCCAACCTTTAATTTGTGGTATTATGTGTTCTATTAGGTTGAGAAAAAAGATGAGTACTAGGTTTCAAAACCTTTATCTCTTGTTGGAAAATTCCATGTTCCAAACTCTTGGTTACTATGAATGTTTACTGAGTATCTTATTATTGGGATACCTTATGCCATACTTGAAAGGATTTGAAGATATTTTTTGTTGAGCTAATTATGGGGGTGCTAGATGCTTTCAAATAATAGCATGGAACATTATTACAATCTGAAAGAGCTTGGTGATCTTGGGATTCTTGACATTTAAACCAAATGTTGTATATATGTGTTAAATAGATAATTTGATCCCTTAAGGTGAAAAATTCTAGAAATTTATTCTCCAAAATTTCATCACTTTCAAGATCCCCCCGTCAAAAATGAGGATAGAAATGTTTGAATCATAAACCAATTCTTTGTTGAAATTTTGGGCTCTTTTATGGTCAAATTTATTTAAAAATATTGAGAATTGTTGAAACAAAATTTAATCTAAGATGGGGATAGTTTCAAGTCAAGACAATTTATAAATTTCCATTCCATATATGGTGGTACCCTATGTTTTCTTATTATATGGTACAGTTTCCATGGTCTTTTGGATTAAAATCATCAACTATTTAGGAAAGGCATCAAGGTCATTTTTTATTTGTTTTTCAAGACCTCTCAAGAATGGATTCCAAGGCCTAATTTAAGAGATAAATTTTAGCTTCAAGTTAGCGTGAAGAATTTATTATAGAAATACAGAATGCAATACATGATTTTCATCTCCATAATATTGGTATTCAATCTCCTACTAATTACGAACTAACTCAAAGTGGCTACTTGAGACCACTTTCTACTTGTCCATACCCTAAATAGCGTAACAACTTCTTATTCTAAAAAATTTACATGTGGAGACTATTAATCCTTGTCAGAAAAGTTAATTCCACTAAATAAGTGTAGAAAAGGAGATTTGCAAGGGTATGGGTGCCCATTACTAATCCCAAGTAGGCTCATTTTCAATGGTACATTCTTCCTTGAGAATTTCTCATTGGCTCTTGTTTGGTTTACCTAAGACTGTCTCATCTAGTTTGATCATGTTGTCATCACCCTAATTTTATTAAAATTATGTTTTATTTTTTAAAATGTGTTTTGTCTGCTTGGTAATGGATTCTCACCATATTTTTCCCTCTTGTACCAAAATGTTCACTTAGAAAATGGTGCTTTTGGGGGTTTTGACAATTATTATTATAAAATACACAAGTTTTATCACTTTGTTGTTTTGAAATTCTTTAAGTTTGGTGACAAAGGGATAAAAATGATGCTAACCTCAATCACTTTTCTCTGTAATTTACTTTTATATTTCCAATTGATTAACTAAAAAGTTGATATGGGGGTAGTTAATCTAAGTTATGAACAACTGTAAATACAGTAAATAAATGCAGTAAATAAGTATGTAAATGACGCCAGTAACTATGCACAAGGAAATGCTAACCCTAATGTGCAAGAGGGAAGAGGAAAGAACTCAACTGAATAGAAGATGCTCGTGGGATAGTGTCGTAGAGGTGACTGGAGAATTTGGAAGTAGGAACGACTATGTAGAATCCCTGAAAAGGATGGATCTAGGTTATCTATATGGACTGGAGTGCCTAGAGAGGGACTAGGGAACCTACTGGGCACTCTGGTCTGCAAAATGGGTGCCTTGGTCTGTGAAAAAGCTTTGGAACTAGATTTTATAGGGCTAGGAGGTGGTATCAAAACCCTCACTATATATCGTAGTCAGATTCACTGCCTTGTACTAAGTGTCACCAATAATCCAAGATGATGTAAATACCTCTGAAAGACCAAAAGAAATATCAAAACCCTAAAAAAAGAAAGATGCAAATGAATGGATCGGAGTGACCTCAAGCTGCCACAATGAATGGGCTTACTAACTAAGCGTTGCACTACATTTCAAACCCAAATGTATTTCTGGTGAGTGTGTGCATAATGTGCCCTAGGTGCTCTTGTGTTAGTCACACTTTGTGAAGTAGCGAGCAATAACTAAATGTAGAAAATGTAATAATATGTGTACATGGAATAGAATAGAATCCCTCCCCCTTTGAAGTGTGTGATGTAGATTTCCTAGCCTTATGCCTTGTGATGGAGCTATGTGGATGCAAGTGATCTCTAATGCAATAGATGGATGTAACTCTAGATGGATGATAGTAGTGACTAGTGCTTAGGTCCCTCATTATGGTCTCATAACTTTATATTTATAGGGTTCTCTTGATCTAATTTAGTAATTAAACCCTGAAATGGCCAACCACCAAAAAGATAAGAATCTAGAAAGGCTAGAAAGAGCCCAAAAGATGGCGGGAAAGTTCAAAAAGGACCGGGGTGCCCTAGGTGGGACCAAGGACCCCAGGTGCCCCAATACTAGCATGGGTGCCCCAGTCAAGGATAAAATAACGTGGGATGACCGAAACTGACTAGGCATGTGGATTTAAAAGGTTATAGAATGACGACAATAAAATAAAACGAGATAGCCAAAAGACTGGGGTTAATTAGTACTTTCTTCACTCAAGAACCTTCTAAATAGTAGTATGAAACTGAGATTAAATAATATCTAAAGTGCATGATTTTGTGTCTACATTTTCCCCCACTTTATGTTGGTGAGAGGAAATCTTGGTAACATAAAGTAGATAGAGATGCGTACCTGATGTCTATGAAGATTATAGTAGAAAATGCACTGAAGGACTAGAAAAAGCATGGAATGACAAAAAGATGATGGAGCATGGAAACTAAATATGAAAATGTGTAAAGAAAAGTGATGAGAGATGAACCTAGGGTGGAAAAACATGTGTAGATGTTGATGTGTGTGATGTACCTGCATGGTTAGTATAGTGTGTGGTGTCACAAAGTATTTTTTGTTGATGTTATTGTTGTTTTTTATTTCCCCCATTTGACTGTTTGTTTCTCATACGGCCAGACTTTACAAGGAGAAAATGATCAAGTAGTCAAATATGTATGTATGTATGTGTAAAAATGCAATGTAAAAGATGTATGTATATGAAAAAAAAAGTATGTGAATGTAAAATACACAAATGAAAAAGTGTAAATGGAACATGTGCACCTTATCTGTGTCGAGAAAGAGATTGTAAAAGGATATCCTGTACTCTGAGTTTTTTGGACAATCTCATGCCACCCTGGCCGAAGAAGTGTAGGAAGAAAGTTCCATTCTTCTCCCTTCCAGTAACTGCTTCCCTGAATATGTGTGTAGAGATCTCTGTATGTCCTGATTTTTTTGGTGATCCAACGCCATTGGTCAAATAAACATAGGGAGTAATTCCATTATATCCTCCAACCTTTAATTTCTTCCTAGAATTATAAGGACACCATGTCCTATAAAATATGCTCTGTATGGGGTTCGTAGACTGGTCTAAACCCATTCAGTGTATCTAACCCACAGTGCCAAGGGCGGAAAATGCACTGAAGTGAACCAGTGTAAATGTGTTGTGTTAGTATGTAAAACCCCAAACTATGCCCCCCTCTTTGGGGGCACATACGACATTGTTGATAGGAGAATGTGGCCCCAAAATAGGACCAACTGCATGAATGGAACCCTAGAAAGTACTTGGTAGAAACCAAGGAATGCACAAACAAGAAGGATATCCAAATACAAGTGTTAGTACAAACAAACATGCATATGGAAAACATGTGTAAGCTACCAAAAGAATGTAGTAATGTAAACACATGAGAAGACAAGTAAGTCACAAAAAGTGGGTTTGCAAACATGGGACACCACTCATGATGTCACAAGACGTGCAAAGCCACCATGGCCATAAACAACAAACAAGTGTGCACACCAAAAAAAGGGAAAGGCATGCAAACAATAGCAGACAATGTAACAAACAAGTATAGAAATAAATATCCCTGTATAAAAAATGTTTCACATGAAACACCCGTTAGCATGTTAGAAAGATAACTAGTATGTCAAAAATCATGTATAACCAATTAATATAAAGTGCTAAGTACAAAATGAAACAATATCACCCGTGAGAGACAAATATGGATGCCCCCAATGACCTGTGTAGGAAGGGTAGAAGGCGAGCATCCATGTTTCATGTAAGAGACATGTATCTATGATCACAACTAGAAAAAAACGTGAATGTGCATGTGTTGATGATATAAATAAATATACATACAAGTAATCTAACTAGCATGTGTAATAAAGTGATCATGAACGAGAAAAATTAAGCAAAAGAAAAAAACAACAATAATCTGCAGTATGTTGTGGATGGATGGAATGGAATGCAAAATGGAGTGATAGGAGCCATGTGCTCCCCGAGTGAATGGAAGTGTATACAGTGAGGTTCATTTGGTTTTCCCCATCAGCAATCAATAATGAACTGTAAATGAGAGTGCATCATCGGGAAATGGTCAAATTAGTGTGTTTTTTGTCTAATGCATTGTAATGAGTATGTATGCGTAGTGGTGATGATATGCAACATATAGAAGAGATATGTGTGAACCTTAGAGCCTAAGCATATATCATGACAAAATGAATGTATGAGTGATTATTTATCCCTAAAGCATGTATCACTACAAGATGAATAGTAGGGGGTGGTGATGTAGCCTAAAGCGTATACCACTACAATATGGATAGTATGGAGTGGTGATGTAGCCTAAAGTGTATATCACTACAATGTTGATGATATATGTAAGTGACAATCTATCCTATAAGGTCCATATGTCATTATCCTAGGAATGTCATGTGATGAAAAAGTTTGAATGATAAACATGTGATGAATGTAAATTCCATTTAATTTTTAAACCCTATGATAGTCAAGTATGGACCACAGGAACTAAAGTGTGTCATTCAATTTGTGTATAGAACTATTATGCAATATGTGTGATGATGGATGACCATATGATGAGTAAAATGTGCAAAAACGTGATGTGTATAATGTGTAAACTACTGACAATGTATAGAGTGGCATGTAATGTATGTAGATAGACTAATAACATAGTATATAGGATGATGCAATGCTAGAATCGTATGTAATGAAAGCTAGTATAGTATGTAGAATAGTGCAGTGTGTGGGGTTCATGTGTAGTAAGCCCTCAACAGTCAAGTGTGAACCGAAGCACAAGAGTGTGTCATCAGGTAGTTATGCTAGAATGTCTGACGAGTATTCCTAATTCGAGAAAATGAATGTAGTAAAATGTAAGAAGGATAAGTGTGGCTATGTGGTAAGATGAGGTAGGGGGGAATGTGAAGTTATATGCCCCCCATGTGCATGTGAATAAATGAACTATATAATTATGGTAAAGGACAGAGGTCCTCCATCCAATGATGGAGGAGATAAAAGCATAGGACCATGCTCTAATAGTGGTGGTATAATAGACAGATGTTATGGTGGTGAATGAAGTCTATGTGCATGCAATGGATGAATGTATGAAGAAGGTCATGGCATCACAAAATGTGTCGGTGATGGAGATCTATGTGATGCTGAATGTGAAGGTAATGAAGACCCTCGTGGAACAAACTTAGGTGGTGACCTATGGTCAAGATGTAGTAATTGTCCTAGGAATGGGCCTATACCTATGTGTAGGACTATTGGAATGATGTGTTCATGTAGATGATGCTTTAGTAGGTGAGCTAAGGGTAGATTGTTCTTTGACAGACATAGAATGTGACATGGTAGAAGAAGTAGGTGATGCACTAGTTACTATATGAGGAGATGAAGAACATGGAGTAAATGGAGGGACGCCATCAATAGAAGTGACTTGATTGTTGTGAATGAATTTGAGGTGCAAATGATTCATAGAAATGATAGATTGAGAGTGACGAATCCAATTGAGACCAAGAAGCATGTCACATTTGTCAAATGTGTATCCAATGAGGAAAGATACAAGCATAGTAAGAGGACCAACCGTAACATGTAACTTAACAACACCAAAGGGTTTGTTGAAGGGATATGAAATTTGTGATGGAGGATAACTGATATCCTTAAGGAGTGAAATAGAGCATACACTAACGGGCCATGATGGGTCAACCTTAGTGTTGTTAATGTAGGTCGAGCCGATAGATGAATTGATGTGTAAATGATTAGATGTGAAATTCACATGATAATCGACGTTGGAGAATGAAATGATTGGTGGAAAAGATTCAGTGTTTTCAACTAAGAAATCAAGAACTCATGAGCCAATAGGAGACATTGTGTGCAAAACATAATTAGCAGGTGAATCAATTGCTTTTTTGTTATGTTTTGGTAACGGGTTATTAAAGATTATGAGTTTATGATTTTCATTAATAGGTGTGGATGTTGGGGATTCTATAAGCTCAATTTAACCATTGTCAAGTAAATCTTGAACGATATCTCGTAGCCTGAAACAACGATTAATGGGGTTTCTGATGCATTGGTGATAATCACAATAAGAGTGATCATCAAAATGACATTCTTTCGGGTGAGATGGATTGATTTGAAGAGGAGATGGTAATGTAATAAGAGTACTGTTGAATAGTTTTGGTAATAGAGCAGACAAAGGTACACTAATCTTAGTAAAAGGACATATGTATGGTTGTGATTGAAGGCTCCTTGTGAGTGGATATTGTGTTTACGGTAGCTTTGAAGTCTATGTGTTTTATAGTAGCAGGATTAAATGGTGGCTTACCCTTAAAATGTGTGGTGGATGATGTTTGTTCTTAATAATTAAGTTTTTTGATTGCTAGGAGTTTAGTCTCATGAAGCTTAAGACTCTAATAAAGGTGATCGAACAAAGGAGAGATTTTAAAGAGAACACTCTCTTGGAGAGGCAGTAAAAGACTCTGAATGAACAAGTCTGTAAGCTCAAAGTTGGTAAGCACATTTTTCATCTTATCTAAATTTTTCTTATACCTCAAAAAATAGTTGGCTAGATGTCCATTTGAGCCTTGTTTAAGCTTTGTTAGCTGAGCATAAGAGATATTAGAGTCGATATTGATAGGGAAATACGTGAGGAAGGCGTGGGCAAGATGTGTGAAAGATACTACTGAATGTACAAGTAGGTCATAGAACCAATGCATCGCATAGTCTTGCAAACTACGTGGGAAAATATTAGCTAGTAGAGAATGGTCATCCGCATAGTCAAGGCATGCTACATGAAATGCTCAGAGGTTCTCTTGTGGGTCTCTATGGCCTTTAAAGATAGGTATCTTAGGAGAGATGATGTTAGGTGACAATGGATATGTCGATATGGTAGGTGCGAAAGGGAGTATATAACAATATATAACAATACTATATAATCTAAAGATAGTTCTATGCGTGAGGTAGCTAGTTGAAGCTGACAAATTTGGGTTTGCAAGTCTTGATTATAAATTTCAGATTTGGAGAACTCAAGGAAGAACCGAGGTGGAGATGAGAAGCACCGGGGTGGATGGTGGGAGCGGTGGTTTTAGGAGTAGGAGCGGAAACATATTTAGGTGGAGTAGAGACCATAATGGCAGAAAACACACATATGTGGAGTAGAGACTGTACAGATGAAAAATTGACATGCAACCTTAAACCGCACTCAACCCCTCGAGGTCATGCCAGAGGAAGATGATGTGGAAATATGTGTGGCTAACTATAGGAGGATCAGTGACTAAGATCTAGTAGTGTGATCTCCTAGTAGTTGAGTTGGAAAAGGGGTTATTTAGAGGCTATGAATGGGTAGCGTAAATTCCCTATGGTTTGTCTAATTGAATCTCAATGTTGAACTAGTCTGCAATGTCTAAATTAACTAAGATGAAACTAACAATTTATGCTACTGTTGAAAGGAAACTAACCTAAATAAATCACCAAACTAAAACATCATAATTATAAACAACAAGTTGATTTTATTCTAAATGATTCAACTACTCCTACATTAAAACTAAACAAGAAAAATAACCCGGTGTGGTTATTCACCTGTGCTGAGTGTATTGAAACTAAACTAACTTAAAACAAGAAATTTTCCAAATGATCTATGATATGTAGACAACCTCCTACACATATTCTCTCCTTCATATCCATAGGGATGGGAAGAAGAGGATCTGTCACCGGGAGCTACAATTAATGATTTAAACCCTCTTGTAAATTAACTAATTACTTGCAAATGAAAGGAAATTGATTTCTACTCTGTTTGATAGGATGTAACAATGATAAATTATAGAAATCAAGGAAATCAACGCAACAAATCCAACGTAGAATTCACATAATAGAGGTAAATCTAGTTGTGTGATGAATTGTCCCCTCAGTTTATCCTTTCTTTCTCTGTGTGTCCATATGAGTCCAAGGAATTGGGAATGCAAAGGCAACAACAGGAGAAGGTGATTGAGCAATGGGAGCTTGAAGGCATTCTGGTTGCAATGCAAGTGGAAGAGGGATATCACAAGTGAATAGAGCTTGGCTATGCAATTTCCAGCATGATTGTGGCAGCAATACTATGCAAGATACACGAAAATTCTTAGGCCCTTTGTCTTGAATACAAGCATTGAATATATAGGAATTGGCTGGGATGTGCCTTCATGCACAAGGTAGCCTTGGAGTTCCAAATCATTGGGTGAAGAGGCAGTTCAAACTAATTAAATCTATTTAAAAATAGAATAGGGAAGGAATGCCATGTAATCAAGACTATTTTTAGGAAATTTGGTTCACAAACGCACCTTGGAAGTCAAGTTAAGTGAAGTGTTGCATGTTAAAATTACGCATGAGGAATGTTGGAAAAATCACTCAGGACCGTCGCCCTGCAGCAAGGTGACGATCATAGGACCACCACCCTACCTGGGCGGCGATCACAAAACCGCCGCCCTACATGGGTGGCGGTCACAAAACCGACGCCTAGGAAGGGCGGAAGTTTTGACACTTAAGGCCAAAACATACACAGAAAAGAGTGAGAAGCTGGAAGAAAGCATGGAAAAGCTAAGTAAAAATGTTTAGGTTACAAATACACATTGCAGATAAGATTAGGAACTCAAACACGTTTTGAAAGGACATGAATCATCATTGGGGGACCCTTTGTAACTGTTTTCCAAAAAATGTAGCACATGCAATTTTGGGGTGCGTACAAAGACCATAAGAGTAGAAGAAGTAATGATAGAAGTTGAAGAATCGCAAGTTGTCTTAGCAGCAATTAAAGCATGTAAGACATGGGGGAGATGAGTAGGGTGCTCTTGCAATGCTTGGCAAAAGTTCAGTAATAGCATTAAGTTGATCTTGGTTGATATTGGTATCTTCATCGTAGGACTTCTCGCTATCAGATGCTTTTATTTGATGGAGAGGAACATGGTTGGAATTAGCTAAAGGGTTTTCAGCCATATATGTAGTTGTATCAGCCATTGACTTAGAAGTATGATGGGTAAATGAAGCGAGCTCACAATATTGAAGAGACCCAAAATGACCACTACGGGTAACAAACATAAAATGAAAGAGGGATGATAGATTTACGAGTCGGGTTCACCAAAATGATTAACTGAAAATTTGATATGGGGGTAGTTAATCTAAGTTATAAACAAGTGTAAATAAAGTAAATAAATGTAGTAAAGAAGTATGTAAATGACCAAAGTAAGTATGCAAAATGAAATGCTAACCCTAATGTGCAAGAGGGAAGAGGAAAGAACTCAGCTAAATAGAATATGCTCACAGGGCAGTGTCGCAGAGGTGGATGGAGAATCTAGAAGAAGGAACAAATGTGCAGAAGCCCTGAAAAGCATGGATCTAGGTTGTCTCTCTCGACTAGAGCGCCTGGAGAGGGACTGGGGCACCTACGAGCGCTCTAGTCTACAAAATGGGTACCCTGGTCTGTGAAAAATCTATGGAACTAGATTTTATAGGGCTAGGAGGTGGTCCTAAACCCTCGTTGTATGTCGCATCAGATTCACTGCCTTGAATTGAGTGTCGTCAATAGTCCAAGAAGATGTAAAGACCTGCAAAAGAACAAAAGAAGTATCAAAACCCTAAAAAAAGAAATATGTAAATGAATGGGTCGGACTGACCTCAGCTGCCACAATAGTGGGCTTACTAACTAAGCATTACACTATATTTCGGACCCAAATGTAGTTCTAGTGAGTGTGTGCATAATGTGCCCTAGGTGCTCTTGTGTCAGTCGCACTTTGTGAAGTAGAGAGCAATCAACAATAACTAAATGTAGAGAATGTAATAGTATATGTGCATGGAATAGAATAGAATCCCTCTCCCTATAAAGTGTTTGATGCAGATGTCCTAGCTCATGCCTTGTGATGGAGCTATGTGGATGCAAGTGATTTCCAATGCTAGATGCAACTCTAGATGGATGATAGTAGTGACTAGTGTTTGGTCCCTCATTATGGTCTCATAACTTTATATTTATAGAGTTCTCTTGATCTAATTTCATAATTAACCCCGAAATGGCCGACCACCAAAACGATAAGAAGCTAAAACGGCTAGAAAGAACCCAAAAGATGGCGGGAAAGTTAAAAAAAGACTGGAGTGCCCCCTAGTGGGACCAGGGCGACCATGCGCCCTAGTCGAGGCTAAAATAATGCAGGATGATAGAAGCTAACTAGGCATGTGGATGAATAAGGTCGCGAAGGACGCAATAAAATAAAACAAGATGGTCAAAAGACAAGGGTTAATTAGTACTTTCTTCACTCAAGAACCTTCTAAATAGTAGTATGAAACCAAGATTAAATAATATTTAAAGTGCATGTTTTGTGTCTACACTAACATAGTTTAAGTATCTTGAATATCATTCTCTAGATTTAAGTGTAAGTAGAGAAATTCGTCTTGAGGTCACCCACCTCCTACAATTACTAGATCATTGGGGCAATACACTTTATGGGTCAATAGAGTGCTTTCAAAATCACCATGCCATTGTGCCCATGGGTCGTGGCTTTCATCAGCATGGAAGGTCTAGATCACATAGTAGACACTAAAGTGGTTCTCCTCAGCAATGTTTTCCATCTCTAACTCATAGCTCCCGTGGTGGTGACAATAGTGGCAGAGACCGCACTAGGATTAACCATATTTGTTGAGTGTCGTCGTGCAACAAGGGGAATTCGCTTGCTTGGCTCTTTACAACTTACCAAAATGTCAGGATGGTAGTTGAAAAAGAAAAAGAAGACGATGGATGGAACCCAATACTTGATACCATTGACTCCCATGGTAGTAATTGGTGAGCTAGGGTGACAAACCAAATGATCAAAGTGACAACATCACTATGACATGCTTCATGGCATGCCATATGATGAGTAGTGCTAGACCAAAATATTTTAAATACCATTATTAAAAATAAAATATCTATCATAGATTTTCTTGACAAATAAAGAAGAAAAGGCATATTCAGAAAATTTACCCACAAGTAAAACAAAATCTTATATTATCTTTACTTTAAACAACAAAATCTCTAATCCATTAGGAAAGAGAGGCAATCATAGACAACAAAATCCCCAATCCACTGAAAATAGATCGGCCATCATATTTTAAAAGCCCACATACCAATATTTAAAATGACCTCTCAAAGCTGAGTAAGAAACAAGCCATTGGTCATATTATATCAATTATATTTGTGTTATGTATTTCTATGGGCATAGATTAAAATTAAAATAAGGTGTTTCACGTTCGGCTGGATGGAATCTTCAGACCATCTGCCATTTCCAAAATTAAAAACAAAATACCAGCAAAGATGGCACTTTTATGATGACAGCCACGTGGTTGTAAATGTCTTATCCTCTATATAATAGGTACGTCTCATATGTACGTCTGCAAGAGATCTGAATTTTAAATTTTATATGGTATATAATAAGTACCTATGATAGGTACGTCTAAAAGAGGGCCTATAATACGTGTAAAAGAGGGCTGATTTTAAATGTGTGTGAAAACTTAGCCAATCGCAATATTGAATATTTATGTCAATTTTTATTTCCCACGTTTTAAATAAACAAACAAAATGAAATCTAAAATATTATATTTAATTTAATTTCATCGGGTTTGCAAATGGAAACAAAAAAAGAGAGGCCCGTCCTTATTTGAAAGAGGTTTTTTATTTGATTCCTTAATTTAAATGATAATAGAACAATAAAAGGTCGTGCTCTAGCATTAGTGTTAATTGTAATGGATTGAGATTTTTTTTTGGTTATTGATAAATGTATTTTACTATCGGAACTACACATTATATTAATAAAATATAATAGAGTTACAAGAGTAGGGGTGATCGGACAACTCACGGTCCCGCAAATAAGTTGTGAAGGTACCCACGAAATGCCTGCAGGGAAAACAAAAAACTGTCGCGAGGGCAAAGTTCAACACCACCTTAAAATATTAAACCAAAAAATCTTTAAGCACGTGCAACCACACCAGGAGGAGGAGGAGGATCATCCTGAGGAGGGATGCAAACTCTATTGGAAGGCTCGGTCGATGGAGGATCAACCTTGTCAGCCATCCAGATCTAGCATTTGGATTCGCAGAGGCACCATAATTCTGCAACGAGCAGGCAGAGAGCCAACAATCTCCTGAGCTCCATGAGGAGGAGAGGCCCATCGTGGAGAACTAGACATTTCCTTCCTCCGTGGAGAAGGACTCCAGCCCTACCTTGAGGCGGACGGAGGTGAAGGGCGACCCCGGGGAGAGAAGAGATAGCTGCAAGAATAGATTCTACGAAGCAAGCTTTGCAAAGGTGGCTGGCATGACGGTGATCGTTGAGGTGGCGGAAAAGGGTTAGGAGGGACCGGACTCATCATGCATGGAGCACTCCCCAAGTGAGCAAGCAGTTCCTGCATGTGGGAAAAATCTAGAGAAACTTTTTCATCTTGAGCTAGAATATGTATTCGCACATCAGACAAAACCACAACTTTATCATTAGTGGAAAATAAAGCAACATAATGATCATGCTAGAAGATAGCAACATTACGAGATTTCCAAATTTGAAAGAGAATACAAGCTCTGAAAAAATGCCACAGAGAGTCAATATAGGATGGTCAAGAACTGGAATCCCCAAATAATGCCACACACCAATAAAAGAAATCAGGGTAGTAGGGTTGGAACAAAGAATAAATCCAAGACAAAACAACTTGAGCACGGGCATAAGACAAAAGCATATGTTTAAAAGATTTAGTCCAAGAACAAAAAGGGTATTTAGGATTAGGGATACCAATGTGGATGAGTCGTTCGCCTAAGGAAAGACACTGGTAAATGAGACACCACAAAAAATAGTTGAATTTAAGTTCCAACAGAGGGTTCCAGACACAAGTAAGATGTCTAATCCAAGTAGTCACGGGAGATTGAATCCCCCAGCGAGCATTGAGCTTAGAAATGGCAGGCAAATAGGACTCAAAAGTTGGTAGATAACTTCTGCATTATAGTGAAAAATGGAAATACTATGATTCCACCTCCAATCCCGCCACCAAACATCCAGATGTTTAAGACCCAGCTTGTGAAGCATGACATCCAACATCAAATCTTGAGTTATGCACGGATAGATGGAAGGTCTAAATTAGAAAGACTGACTCATCTTGATCTCAGGTCAGGGAGTCCAGTCTCTGCGGGAAACCAAACCTTAAATGGTGTGAATTCCTTTTTGAGATAAACGGATAGCTTTGATGCCCTTAGTTTTAGCAAGTAGGATACTATCCTCCATGATAATAGGAGACCACTAGATATTCTAGGATTTTAAAGAAATCCTAATGAGAAAGCCATCTCCAATCCAGTGCATCAAAGGCTTCACAGCTTCAAAATCCTTCCATATACTCTTGGCAACGAATGTGTCAGTAATATTAATAGGTGCCTTGGTGGTAATGAAGGTATATAACCCAACATTATTCCAACATTATTACCATAAGGAGAACCTGAGGCAATGCAATGGCGAAAAAAAAGTTTCCAAGCTTGATTACCCAAAAGGCAACACATCACTCATTTAGAACATAAAGTAATGTTTTGCCGGTAAACTTCAATAATGTACATACCACCTTGATCACGGGGTAGACAACAAATATCCCAAGTGACCCAATGAAATCCTTCAGAACCAAAGATTTTAGAACAAAGGTAATCCCACAAAGGTTTGGAAATTTTGGCAAACCTGAGAGGGGTACCGACAAGTAGAAAAATACAAATGGCTGGATGCAAGAATTTTGGTACACACCAGAAATTTTCCTACTAAAGAGATAGATTTACACACAACCGAGAGATTTTATGCTCAACTCTGTCAATCACATATTATCATAGGGTAGCAGAATCATTATTAAAGGAAAAGGGAATTCCCAAAAATTTAAATTGTTCTCCTCGGCCAATCCACTTCCATGGGTAAGATTTTAACTAGTAAGGCAATTGCCAAATACTTTTCCGATAGCCCATGGTTTTAGCCTTCTTAATGTTGGATCCTAAAGAAAGACAAAATATGTCAAGACATTGAAAAACTTCAAGATAATTTTTCTCATTTTCCGTAAGAGTGAGAAAATCATCATCAGCGAAATGACCATTAATGAGATGAGTAGAATGATCCGCCAAAAAGATGCCCCAAATGCGACCTTGATCAAACATGCTTAGCAATAAGATACCCGAGAGAATCAACTACTAAGAAAAATAGAGAAAACACAAGTAGGAACCCCTGTCTAATACAACAAAAGAGGTCGATCGCAGAGGAGTGTTGGACATTGATAGTGAGGCAAGCAGATGCATTAAAAAACAAAATTTGGATAGCTTAAATAAAAAAGTCACCAACTCATAACGCCTTGAGCATGGCCAGAATAAAAGGCCACTCGATACGATCATACACCTTCTCAAAGTCAATTTTAAGAAGTAAGATTTATTGAAGAGACATCCGAGCCCATTCCATTCCTTCCGAGACCGTAATAAGATTATCCAGAATGTAGTGCCTTTTGAAAAACCATAGCTTCTCTGGTCGAACAATCTTAGGTAGCAAATCAGCAATGAGAAGAGCAAGGGCCTTAGAAAGAATTTTATAAGAAACATTCAGAAGCATGATAGGCCGCCAACTAGTAATTAGTTTAGGATTTCCTTCTTTAGGAATGAACTTGATGTTGGATTCATTGATGAAGCTCCCTAATGAATTAGATTAGAGGGATTTATTGTAGACACGAAGCAGATCAGGGCCAAAAAAAGACCAAGTAGCTTTTTAGAATTCACAGGGAAAGGCATCCAACCCAGGAGATTTATCATTGATTAAGCACATAAAGCTGCATGAAGCTTGTTCAAAGTAAGAGGGCATTGCCTCAAGCACGATCATGAGAAGACAGATTGACATGAACCACCTCAAAATATTGTTGCATGGATGCCGCTTACTCATTGGTAAAATCTTACGCTAGGAAAACTAAGTGATGGTGTTCCATAAAATCATTAGTGATATAAGGATTTTTTGAGAGCTGAATCTAAGAAAATTGAATAGATTTAATAGATTCTTGAGCATGTTTAACATGGAGAGATTTGAAAGAATGCTTGGAGGCTTTGTCTCCCACCTTGAGCCAATGCATCCTTGACTGGATTTTACCTCCACGAGTTGAGTGAGATTCCATGAGCTTGAGCCTATGATGAATGTTGGCATCCTACAACTGTAGAGAGGTGTTGAAAGGATTGGATTAAAAGGGAGAAACCCACCGGAATTATTTGTGTAGAGCTTAGTCCATGCGCTTACGTACCCAAGCAACATGTTTTCTAAATTGGCAAAGGAATTAGGTGGTGCGCTTGACTGATGCCTCCCACCACTCAATCCAGCTGGAAGAAAAAGGTAGACATGGTGCCATATTCCAAACTTTGAAAATAAGAAGGACCACCCCAAGTGACTCAACAAGGAAACATTAAGAAAGAATATATTAGACGAGACTTTGAAAGGGTCCTCGTATCAGATAATCTTGAAAGAGATCAGACACTGATCTGATAAAAGAACATCGGACCACATCGTGACAAGGGAGAGACCTTGTGTGTCAAAATCAAAGATATGCTTCTAAGAGAGAAGCACACAATCTATCATTTTGAAAACCCTATTGAATCTGTCTCGAAGATTGGTCCAAGTATACCAAGCTTGACACTTAAATTCCTTTCATCGTCGGAGTAGAGAATCGGAAATCCCCTAATGGATTTTACATTAATACCAAGCCACACACTCACTGAAACACCAATACATAGGGAGGGCACTGTGTTTTTCATCAATAAGGTCAATTATATTAAAGTCACTACAAACCAACCAATAGGCAAGAGGAAAGTTATCACCTAATCATTTCCATAACGGTGTCCTTTCCGTGCCATCATTGGAAGCATAAACATTAAGAAAACCAAAAGAAAGATCATTAATAGCCATAATTATCCACACAATCTGATTTGAAGGATCGTGGCCCAAGGAGTTAATTAAGGTAGAACATCTTGGGGCAATATAAATACTAACACCACCTTTGCCATCAATATTCGAAGAATGAAAATGTGAAAAATCAAGTGTAATACAAGTTAGCGTATTTTGAAGAAAAAACCTAGAAATTTTAACTTCTTGTAAAGAAAGAATATCCAAGATACTAAATAGTTGATAGGCTAATCACATAAAATATTTTTGAGAGGTATCTGTGAGACCCTACACATTCCAAGAGATAAAATTTAAGAAAATTCAAACATGTCAAGCTCACTATGACAGTCTAGAACAACATCCTCTAAGCCAAGAATCGTAAAATTATTAGCGAAGTGGGATCTAGTTTGAATCACAGAGCTCAACATGGATGGAGTAGCATTTAAATCACCATTTTATCCCCATGACCCATGGGAAACCTCATAGGGTGGGCTACGAGAATGACGCAGAGGTTGAGATGTTGAAGCTAAATTCCTAGAATCCTCTATTTGCACAGGTGAGAATTGGCTTTGCATTAATGTACTTTAATTATAAGATACTTATAAACTTTTTATTATTGGTGTAAACTAAGTATTATTGGCATGTTTTGTCAATGACCTTTGCATTAGTATGTACGTAATGAATTGAGATTATTATTGTTTTATTGATGAATAGAGTTTAATTTTAGAATGTTTGTAAACTTTTTATTATTGATTTAAACTATGTATTTATTATTACATTTTGTCAATGACCTTTTGAAATTATTCTTATTTGTCATCTTCTCTCTTTTTTTATTGAAAATTATACTTTTATTAATAAAATAAAGAGATATACAACACTGGTCGTATAAAAGTTGGGTGGAAAAATCACATCCTATAATATTAATCACATCAAGTCAACTAAGCCTCGAGAAGGAGGCCAATTACATCAAAACTACAATTAAAGTTTTTTCATCAATCAACAAAAGCGTGAACAAAACAAGGATCTAGAAAACTAGGCCGTAATGAAAAAAATGGTGATTGGGGGAGGAGGTGGAGGGCTATTTGGATTATCACCCCATTTGGAACCAGGGTGAGATGAATCAAGGATGGGTTCCCATCCATTTTCATCTTATTTTTGTTGTTGTTTCTCGGTATTATTAGAAGATGACCGAGAGGGAGAAATGACAAGGGTCAACCATCGAAACTTTGACTTTACTGAAAGGCATTACAACCCACTCCACTAGAATCACCAAAGTGACCAAAAAACCCACCATGGGTAGGGGAAGGGGGTCGAGAGTGAGGAGACCACCGACGAGGAGGAGAGGTACTATGTCAATTCCTGGAGTGTCACATGTGAAACCCCTAACCTAGAGGTGGAGGGGGAGAGTGGCGCAACCGAGATGGAGAGAAATGATGAGAAGGAGCCTGAATGACTATGTAGGGAGCGAAGTCACAATGCTTGAGTAAGTGCTGGAGTTGTTTGACCTCTAGATGAAATTTCTTAGGATGGTTCTGAATCTGGAGCATCACAACAGAGAGAGTAGCCATTTTATTAGTAACATAGAAAATTCTATCCATAGGAACATGATTAAAAATGGAATTATTTGTCTTTCTAAAGATGAAATAGAATATTAGTTATGGATATGTGCCAAATTTTTTTTGTAAATTGCAAGAAACAGGGTCGATTCCCCCAAAAGAATCATCTTCCAGGTAAAGAAAGTTAGAGAGAAGGTTTGAAAAAGGGAATGAATCCATCTCTAGGCTAATTGAACATGAGGACAAAACCAAAAAACATGCTTTATAGACTCCATTTTGTGGCAAACTAGGCAGGTGGGGTTAAGACCCATATGATTAAGTTTATCCCCCTATAGGGAGCCTATAGTGCAACCATAAAAATGAGATTTTTTTGGGCTTAATAAGAAACGTCCAAACTCTTTGGAACCGAATTTTCCAAACATAATCCTAGGAGGCAACATTCCAACGATGATTAAGCAAGTCAACGAGCACCAAATATATATCTAGTAAAAAGTAACCCAAGTAGGGTTTGTAATGGTCCTAAGCGGGGTAGCAGTAGGCCAATTCCAATCACGCCACCATAGAAATCTAGAAGTGATGCCAATTTTGTGAAAAAAAATCATCATGTATGTAAGCAATGATTTTCTTGATTGTTTCAACATCTTGCTGTTGAAGGTTCAATTTAATAGTAAGGGCACCCTATAAAAGGCAAGATCTTGAGTGATTGCAAAATAAATTAGCCACCACTTTGATACCTTTTTTGAAAATTTGAATGGATTCAGCCCATGGAGCTAGAACAAGAGGGGCATCATGGAAAGTAAAAATATATGACCACTAGAGAGAGTAAGAGTTAATAGATAGAATAGATCTGAATCCTTACCCCTTCCAATTTAGGTGTGATTTAAGCAACTCCCAAGATTTCAAAATACTTTGAGCAATGAAAGAAACATGGAAAAGAAGAAGGGATTGGAAGTTGAGACCTTTCCAAGCTTTTACACCCAAAGAAGAACCTTGCTAGATGAAATTGTTAGATGCAATACCAAAGTAAGATCTTCCAACCTTCATTACCTTCTAGACTACAAATTAACCATTTGACATAGAGAGCTCGACCTTGAAGTTTAATGTCAAGCAGCCCAAGGACACCAGCATATTTGAGTTTGCAACAGATTTCCCAAGTAACCCTTGTGACCCTCAAAATTAGCCCAAAGAAAACCCCTTAGAAGATTATAAAGTTTGGCATATGCAAAACTAGAAGTATCCCAAAAATAATAATAATAGACATCTGTAATAGCTAACACCTTGGAACAAATATGAAATTTTCCTTCCAAAGAAATTTGTTTGGTAATCCAATAAGATATTTTTTGTTCCTCTTGTTAAATAACATAGCTCCAAAGCTATGCAGAAGTAGCCTGAAAGGAAAAGAGAATGCCAAGGAATTTGAATTGGGTTCCCGATTTGATCCAGCTCCATTGTAGACCTTCCATCCATGGAGGAATAAGGGACTAGGCCTGCCGGTAACACTGGGTTCTATCCCATTAAATGGAAGAACCAGAAGACAAGCAAAAAGTGTCAAAACAATCCAAAGAAATTTGAACAGACTATTCCTCCTTAAGGAGAGTGATATAAGAGCCATCTGCAAAGTGGTAATTGATGAGTTGTTGATCAATGAATGGGAGAAAAATCCCCTTAATCATACATTGAGAAGGACTCTAGGATAGTAGGTAGCTAAAAACTTTAGCTCCTAACACATAAAGAGAGGGGGCTAAAGGACACCCTTCATGAATGGATCTGAAAAAACCTAACCAGGAATATTGGGATTCATTGATGGAAATTCAAGCTCCAACTTTGTTAAAAAACAATTGCATAGTATGAAATTATCTCGGCCCAAATCCAAGAGCTTGAAGCATAGCCAAAATTAAAGACCACTTAATACAATCGTAGGATTTAACATAATCAATTGTAATAAATAAGGCCTTCTGATTTGAGAGATGGGCCCATTTAATTTCTTCCCAAACAACAATGATGTTGTCTAGAATGTACATGCATTTAATGAACCTTGCATGCTCACTGTGAACAATAAGAGGAAGGAGATTGATAACCCTGTTAGAAAAAAACTTAGCAGTGATTTTGTAAGGCATTATGAGCAATGTGATAGGTCTCAAATTTGGAATTTTCTCATGGTATCTAGACTTGGGGATAAAATTGATGTTACCTTGGTTAATTACTTCACCCAAAGAGTTGGAAGCTAAGGCTTCAAGGTATACATTATACAGATAAGATTCTAGAGTATCCCACATGATTTTGTATAATTCAGAGGGGAAGCCATCAATACTTGGAGATTTTTCAGGGGCAATTTGAAAGGTTACATCCTTAAGGTTAGCGAGAGACAAAGGTATATCACACATAACTCATTCAAAATGAGTGAATTTGAAGGGCACATCTTGCATGTATTTAAGAAGATCCTCTTCCTTAGCAGAGGTGGTAGGTTGGGAGGCAAAAATTCCATGATAATGATGGAATAACGGTTGGAGGATGTTTGGTAAAGAGGTGGGTTGAATATCTCCATGAAAGATAGCTTTGATTTTTGTGGAATAATGTTTGGCTCAGAGAATAGCAAAAAAGTCATTGGAATCTTTGTCTCCGATTTTGAGTCAATGCAAATGAGCATGAAGCAAAGTACCCTTGGCTTCATACAATTATGAGTAAGCGTACAACTAAATGAGTGATCACCTTCAGCCAAGTGACACTATCCTGACCTCAACCATTTCAACTCTTAATGTCGGGTGTCTCCAGGAAGACATCGGATATAAAATTATGAGTAAGTGTATAATTAAATGAGTGATCACCATCAACCAAGCAACATGATCCTAGCCTCAACTGTTTAAATGCGATATATATATGTATATATATATGTATATATATATATATATATATATATATATATATGAGTATGCGTACAACTAAATGAGTGGTTACCTTCATCCGAGTGGCACGATCCTATTCTTAATCGTTTCAACTCAACGGATATATAATTACGAGTAAGCGTACAACTAAACTAGTCATCACCTTCAGCAAAGATGCATGATCCTAGCCTCAACTGTTTTGACTCAAGTGACAACCTTCAACCAAGTGGTACGATCTTAGCCTTAACTATTTTGACTCAACAAATATACAATTATGAGTAAGCGTACAACTAGACAAGTGATCACTTCCAGGAAAACGACACGATCTTGGCCTTAACCATTTCAATTCAATGGATATACAATAATAAGTACCCGTACAACTAAACAAGTGATCACCTTCAACCAGGCAACACGATCCTAGCCTCATCCATTTCAACTAAATGAATATACAATCATGAGTAAGCGTACAACTAAAGGAGTGATCACCTTCAGATAAGCATCATGATCCTAGCCTCAACCATTTCGACTCAACGGATATACAATTATGATGAAGCGTACAACTAAACAAGTGATCATCTTCAGCCAAACGACATAATCCTAGCCTCAACTATTTCAACTCTCCATGTCAGGTATCTCCAAGCCTCACATCAAATATTTGATCCCTGGTGGGATTATTGAAAACCATACATCATCACCTATAAACCAAGGGCCCTTTGACAAAATTAAAGTTTTAAGATTGATATGTCTAAATATTTTAAAAATAAATTATTGTGTAGAAAGTGCTAATAAAAATAAAAAAATTTAAAAGTAAAAAAATAGAACAATAATTTTAATATACTAAAATAACTAAAATTAATTTTTTTTTATGTCTAATGCACACAACTTGGAACTAGATTACATAGATTTTAGGCATATTTGCTCATGCTTTGGAGGAAATATACAAAGGATATACAATTATGAGGAGGAAACATACAACATATATACAATTATAAGGAGGAAACATACAATGCATATACAATTATAAGGAGGAAACATACAATGAATATACAATTATGAGGAGCAAACATACAATGGATATACAATTATGAGTAAACATAAAACTACACGAGTAATCACCTTCAGCCAAGTGGCACGATCCTGGTCTCAACCGTTTTGAAACTCTATGTTAGGTGTCTCTAGGCAGACAATGGATATACAATTATGAGTAAGTGTACAACTAAACGAGTGATGACCTTCAGCCAACCAACACAATCCTAACATCAATTGTTTCGACTCAGTGGATATACAATTATGAGTAAGCATATAAATAAACAAGTTATCACCTTCAACCAAGAGGCATGATCCAAGTCTCAACCGTTTCGACTTAGTAGATATACAATTATGAGTAAGCATACAACTAAATGAGTGATCACCTTTAGCTGAATGACATGATCCTAGCCTCAATCGTTTCAACTCAGTCACCTTAAGCCAAGTGGCACGATCCTATCCTCAACCATTTCGACTCAATAGATATAGAATTATGAGCAAGTGTATAACTAAATGATTGATCACCTTCAGCCAAGTGGCATGATCCTAGCCTCAACCATTTAGACTCGAGTGATCACCCTCAACCAAACAAAAAATATACAATTATGAGTAAGCATACAACTAAATAAGCGACACGATCCTAGCCTCAACCATTTCAACTCAACGAATATATAAATTATGAGTAAGCATACAACTAAATGAGTGATTTAGCCAAGCATCAATGGATATAAAATTATTGGTAAGTGTACAACTAAACGAGTGATCACCTTTAGCTAAGTGGTGCGATCCTAGCCTCAACCATTTCAACTCAACGAATATACAAATTATGAGTAAGCATATAACTAAACGTGTGATCACTGTCACCCAAACGACACGATCCTAGCCTCAATAGCTATGTAGCGATGAATATACAATTATGAGTAAGCGTATAACTAAACAAGTGATTACTTTCAGCTAAGTGGCACGATCCTAGCCTCAATTTTTTACTCAATGGATATACAAATTATGAGTAAGCGTATAAATAATTGAGTGATAACCTTCAACCAAGCAACATGATCCTAGCCTCAACGGTTATCCTCAACAGCCAAGCGACAACGAATATACAATTATGAGTAATCATACAACTAAACGAGTGATCACCTTCAACCAAGCAACACGATCCTAGCCTCAATCATTTCAACTTGAGTGATCACCTTTAGCTAAGCGGCATGATCGACTCAATGGATATACAATTATAAGTGAACATACAACTAAACGAGTGATCACCTTCCGCAAAACAACACGATCCTGCCAAGCAGAAAATATACAATCATGTGAGTAAGTGTATAACTAAATAAGCAGCACGATCCTAGCCTTAACCGTTTCCAAGCGACATGATCGACTCAACGGATATACAATTATGAGTAAGCGTACAACTAAACGAGTGATCACCTTCAGCCAAGCGACATGATCCCAGCCTCAATTTTTTTACTCAACAGATATACAAATTATGAGTAAGCGTACAACTAAACAAGTGATCGCCTTCAACCAAGCAACACAATCCTAGCCTCAACCATTAGCCTCAACATCTAGGCGGCAACAAATATACAATTATGAGTAATCATACAAGTAAATGAGTTATCACCTTCAACCAAGCGACATGATCCTAGCCTCAACTGTTTCAACTCAACGAATATATAAGTTATGAGTAACTGTACAACTAAACAAGTGATCACCTTCAACCAAGCAACATGATCCTAGCCTCAATCGTTTCGACTCTCTGTGTCGGGTGTCTCAAGGCTTTGCATTCAGCAAGATTTGACCCTTGGTGCACTTATTAAAAACCATACATCATCACCAATAGACCGAGTGCCCTTTGACAAAATGAATGTTTTCAAATTGATATCTCTAAATATTTTTCAAATATAACCATTTATAAAAGATTTAATCAGAGGGTCTTCGTTTTTATTTTAATAATTTTGTCAATTGACTGGCGTAGCATTCATTTTAAAATTTCTCAATAATACCGAACATTAAAAAATTGAGACATGTTGCACACAATAAATGTTAACTAATAGACATCTCGCCACACATTAAATAATAGAGAACGTGATCACATGTGCCTCCATGGCTAACTTTCTTATAAAAGTCTGTCATATGTAGCTATGAAAAAGTGCAGATAGCAAATAATTAGAAGAAAAGTTATAATGGAGGAAGAGAAAATTACTACTCCTTTGATATCTGCAAAAGAAAGAGGGCTGATCATAAGCTCAGATCTGCCCAGGAGATTTTTGATAGAATCAAAAGCCTTATGGAGAATTGCAGGCGCTGCAATCTTCGCTCGATTTGCAACATTTGGGTTGAATGTCATAACGCAGGCGTTTGTAGGACATCTTGGCAATTTGGAGCTTGCTGCTTTTTCCATGGTCACCGGCGTTATTCTGGGTTTTACCTCTGGGCTTATAGTGAGTACTAAATTATCTTTCTTGCCAAATCTCTTCTGGTCACAATTTTTTGGTTTCTTTTGAATGCTCAGTCAATGGAATTTAAGGAAATTTATACTGTTGCATGGGAAAAATGATGAATAAGTTACTGTGGTCTAGAATCAGTGTTATAATCATTTTTTAATTACTGTGGTTTTCTACATTTTTTATTTCAAATGTTAGAGTGTAAAACCTACATATTACAAACCAGTAGGTATGATTGTAATACCTAAAGATTGTAAATTAAGAGGGCCTTCAATAGATGGGTTTATGTTGCATAACATTTAACTTCACTTACAAATTTTGTTTAAGTTTTTACAAATAAATATGTGTATAAATGAATCTCCTAAGTTTCATTTAAGTTTTGGCTTGATTTTTCAAATCTCAGAAGTATTATCTGTATTTAATGTGTGGAATTTCGGATCTACTAAAAGAAAATCTCAAATCTATCACATTTTTTATATTTGTTTTCTTTATCACTTAAATTATTAACCACATTTATATTTTAATTTCGAGTTTAGAATATTCCAGTCTTAAAATAAGATCCATCATATTTTTCATATTTATTGTAATTATTTTAGTCACTTTTGATAGACACACACACACATCATTGTCAAAAGTGGTGGTTGGGCCTAAGTTTATTAATTTCTTCTCCCAACCATTACTTTTGACAATTATATTTTTATATATATATTTTTTATTGCTTAAATTATTAAGAATATTTTAATTTTAATTTTAAGTTTAGAATATTTGAGTTTTAAAATAAGATCTATCATATTTTTCATATTTATTTTTATTATGACTTGAACTGTTAGAGGTATTGGATTTGTATATGATCTTTTCTTCTCAAAGATTATATGAATTATAAATGAAAAAGCGATCCATCTCTACCAATAATAATCTTCTCGTTTTTAAATTAAAAATAATAATCTACAACTATCAATTACCTTCATGTCCTTAAAACTACAATTAATGTAAATAATAATAAATTATTTTTTTTAGAAATAAAATTATTATTAATTTTTTTAAATGTAAGCAATAATTTTTAATGATTTGACTTTATAAAATACGCAATTAAATTTAATGTGCCAAATATGAAAACATATATAAACTATTAAACAATCGATAGCAATATAATATAGGTGTGCCGAATATGGTCATAGGAAAATATAAAAAAACAAGAGAACATGTATTAACTTATACAAATGTATATAGGTAACATGCTCAAATGCACTCTGACGGGAAGAAAACAAGACGGTCCACTTTAGACTGATATTTCTTATATGAGTTGTACTTTTCCCACCACATTTATTTAGTGTAATTTAGTTTAAATTGGGCCATAAGTATTTTTAATTGGTTGATTTCCGACTTCTAAAATCTTTCATTTTTTGTATTTCCACCAGGATTATTTTTGACGGCCACTTATGCCTGTCAAATAATTTTTAGGAGACCGCAAAATTTAAATTTTGTTATTCAAATATGTAAAATAGTGTTATTTATATATTGTTAATACGATTTATAAAATATTATTTCATATATATTTAATTATTTCTAATATATATTTGTATAATTTGAAAAATAAATGTATATAAAAAATAACGGTCATACTTAAAATTTGTAAGTTATATGTGAGGATTTTTTCAAATATTTGTAAATATTTTATAACTAAAATCATGAAAAACATCTAAACGGCGGTCAAATTTAACCCATGATCTCCCACCCATTTCACATGAGTACTTGTAAGAATTATAAAGATTATACATTTTTTTTAGTTATTATTTCACCAATAAGCCTCATAATTCAACAACATTTTGATAAAACATATCACTAAACTCACTTTTTTCTCCAGAAAGCCTAGAGCAGCCAGAAAAAAAAAATTGGTACACAAGAGTCAAAATGCATAAATTGGAGCTTGAAAAAAACATAAGAGTCAGAATGCATAAATTGGAGCAAGAAAAAAACATAAGCATGCGAACACAATTGTCAACTTAGTTTTAGTTTCTAACTTGCTTGTTAAAATATTTCTCACCACTTGTGACCCCTGTAAAAGAAAATACCAAGAACTCCTGGCCGTCATGTCCATATTTTAGGGCGAGGTTATAGACAGGTTTGACAATGTGCTCGCAGGGTCAAATTTAAAGAACAATTATCTTAGAGACATTTAAGTAATGTATCTATTTTCATAGCCAATTTTGATGATTAATTTGGCATCACCATATTATTGTGTTTATATGGATAATTAAATTTAATTGATCTATTTATTATGTTTAGAGGTATTTTATAATGACAAGTAAGGTTGTAATGGAGTGTGTTGTTCATTTTTATTTTAGATATTAAATTTTACATTCATTTGATTGTCATGTGACAATTGATTCATAAATTTGACTTTTGTTGTAGTAATGTTTGGGTCTTTTTTTCTTGAATATATTTTTGAGACCGACACAATCGTGAAGTTAAATGATTCCATTTGCCACAAATCAATGGGAAATTGATAAAGAATTTAATGAAGTTGTTGATGAAAGGTAAAAAAATCAAACCTAAGAACCTTGAAATTGATATCTATTGATTTATTTCATATAGATACATATATTATAATGTACTTATTATATTATATTTATTTTTAATTGTTACTTTTTGGGTATATTTATACTACACTTGCATAATTAGATAGGTGCCTCGTGATTGATATATCTTGGCATAAATAGATGTATTTAAGATATCTATATCAAGGTTTACTTAGTTTTGGATCACATGTTATAAACTATAATTAAGTGGGACATTAGGAAGTTGATTATTCGATCTAATGATAAACACCCTACAATGGTCACTGTAATGGAGAGTGTTGTTCACTTTTATTCTCAATGTTGATTTTGACATTCATTTCAGTGTCATGTGACAATTGATTAGTAAATTTGTCTTCTATTGGGGTGTCACTTAAATAATTTTGTTTCTTTTTCTTAGAGAAGTCAATCTACAAATAGTAATATCTTGGTCATGTAGTAATGTTTGGGTCTCTTTTTCTTGAATATATATTTTTGAGACCGACACAATCACGAAGCTAAATGATTCCTTTTGTCACAAATCAAGGAGAAATTGAGAAAAAAATTAATGAAGTTGTTGATTAAAGAGGTATGTAAGAAAATCAAACCTAAGACGCTTGAAATTGATATTTATCGATGCATTTCATATAGATACATATATTATAATATACTTATTATATTACATTTATTTTTAATTGTTAATTTTTTGGGTATATTTATACTACACTTGCATAGTTAGATAGGTTCCTCGTGATTCATATCTCGAGGTGTATTTTAGATATATGTTTTTAAGATATTTATACTAGTTTACGTAGTTTTGGATCACATGTTATAAACTATACTCAAGTGGGACATTAGGAAGTTGATTATTCATTCTATTGATAATAGAGTGAACATGTAATTATTGAATATTAATTTTGTGGGATTTTTAAGGATACATCTAAGTCATCTTAGAAATACTTCCACAAGGAGTCAATTATGTAATGGAGTTTATGTTCATATACATTTAATAATAATAATAATGTAAGAGAACTCACTTAACACAAAAACACCATAAAACATTTACAAGTAGGGATGATTAATAGTTAATGTAATCTATGTCTTTGAGCTTGTCATCATCTATCCTCTTTATTCCATTAAATGGTTCCTCAACCGCTTCCTATTCCTTCGTGGAGATAGAACTTAAATTCCCTAAAAATCTTTATTTTAGTTGAGTGTCTAAAATTTCTCATTCAATAAGAACAATGAATAGTTCTTTAAATCAACTCAATAATTCTAAAACATTCAATTCATTCTCCATTGTCTCCCTATGTTCATGTGTGTACACATATATATATACATATACATACATATATGTAAATGTTTGTATGTATACACTAATATTCTTTTGTTTCTGATTATCCCTCATTTACCTACCTAGGATCTTGGGTGATAAATTTAGGGTAGGTAGTTGTGGTGCCCACATTTTTCACTCCCAAATACAACAGTAAAAATACCAGGATAATTTTTTTTTTGACTTACATTGCTCACGACACACAACACAGTAAGGGCTCCAAGTACAGAACTCGACACACATGCGACAATCACATAAGTCATCGACTCACATAGACACATGCAGACGACATTGGCATGTTGATACCACACTTTTTCCAACAAATGAATACTAGCAAAGACCCAACCACAAGAAATGTGACTTGATGTCCAAAACGCAATGAAAGGATTTGACGAAGATTTAGATACAGGGCAGCTTTTCACCAAAATGTTTCTCGATTCACATTATATTTATTTCCCTACCATTGTTATTATAATTTGAAAACTTATTGAATTCCTATAAGATTTATATATATATATATATATATGTGTATATGTATATACCTTTTGTTTTCTCAAAGTTTGGTCGCACCAAGGTAACTTATATTCTTTGCAACGCATGATAAAGTTTATTTAAGTTATAAGGACTCCAAAATTGATCTTAATCCTAATATCCAATCTCGTGTGCAACATTCATATAATACGCTCTTATATCGCACTAAGGTCTCGTTCTTAGCAGCATTTAAAACAAAAGAGTTACGACAACACTTGTCTGACATCATGAGGAAGTACAAGGCTAGGAGCATTAAAACTACACATAATCACAAGTGATCTATGTTCACAAAGATCCCATATCCCTGCATTGCATGTTTCCACATAAGAAATATTCTTTATTCCTTAATGCCATAGAATGACATAACAAGGGATTATGAGACAAGAATGCAGTTTCTAAGGTTCTCTAAAAACAACATCTTTCAACACAGTTTCGTATGCAAGGAGTTAGATTATGGTTTTCTAACCACAAGTGAACATCCTAGTCAATTAGGGTTTAGTCCCATTCCAATTTTTCACTTAGGGCTTTACGCTCTCTTATAGATTAGATTAAGGTTTTAAACATATTCACCCTATAAACCCTCCGTAAGAGATCAAAGCACTCTATTGTCACTAGCCAAAGATGACACCTATAGCTGGGAGGATCTATTCATAAGCAAAATTTTAAGTGATAGAACCACTATTTCACTAGCTCCAAGATGTCATCTGGATCTCACAAGAAAATTCATTCGATGTAGAAGATTTATTTGACTGTGTTGCTCCTATGTGTCTAGTTTATGTCGATGTCACCAAATGTACCTATAAGACAATAAACCCCTCTTCTTGGGATCTTATTTGCCTAAACCAAGGTGCTCCATCGGGTAAAAAGGTTAAGTTCATTCTACTGATTTAAATTTCTTATAAGGTAAAAAGGATCACACTTGCAGGAAAGTTAAGCACGAATATTTTAATAGGGTTCAATGTTCCCATTAAAACTCTATATTATGTTTGCAAGGTAAGAAGATAACCTAGAAATTAATTTAATCGTTTATAGGATACTGAGAAGGTACTATAATATATTAACTTCAATTTCAAATTTACTTTATATAAATCAAACCCCCCTTTTTTTTTGCCATACACAACTAAAAATCAAATTGAATTGGTGATTAGATGCACATTTCCTAATTATCCCTAAAACTAGCATATCATACATAGTAACAAATCTCAATTATAACTTTGCGGTAACAAGAGACTACATTTCACATTTGTTCATTTTACAATGACCTATAAAAATTACAATAATAATAATTAAATTACACATCGCCTTTTTGTCGTCATTCTCCCATCCTGCAAAACCCACGTGAACATGATATTAGCGATAAATCGCTGGCATGGCATCCACCCTAATCAATCATAATTCTCATTTTTCAGTTTCCCATTTACATCTGACAATAATTACATTTTGCAATCGAAATGAAAAGGTCTAGAAACATGTATTCATTGCATTTCGTTTTTCTTTGTTTTATAAACTCAGGAGAGAGAGATAAAGGAAGAGAGAGAAAATATCAGTTTGCCTAAATTTTCCAATACACACAACAAGTTTCATTATAGTTTTTTAAATAGTTATTTACGTGTGTTAAAAGTTTCCAGGGTGATTTGGCAACCCTACGAGGTCTGCAACTTTCTATTTTTACATTTTCTCACTAGCTGCAAACCAACAAAACGAGCTCGGAGGCTAAGAAACTGCTTCCAAAGGTTATCTTCCGATGAGCACGCACGTCATGATTAAATTTTTACGTGTCCCCAGATATACCAAGAATTCATAGCAACTGACGGAATTGAAAAAGAGCGAACGGTTTGCATTTGGCGGTTAGTTCTCTGGGGCCACTGGTCGTAGTTCACCCAGTTATAAAATGCCAAAAGTTAACTCGAGGGCCCAGAAACCCGTGTCCATAACTGATGTTCGAAGGAGAAGCACGCAATGAGACATCTCCTAATAGTTCCCCTACATAAGGAGAGTTCATCAGAGTCGACGAGGCTGAGAACTAGTAAACCATTTTCAAATGGCGACAAGTTTTCTGGAGCGACAAGACAAAACTGGACCAGTTTGACCTCGTCAAACTACGGCCGGAGGCCTACAAAACGGCTTCACCAAACCATCCCGAAAGGTGTTCTTTCCTATGTTGAATGTTCCATGCATTTGTCTAGTTTAAATGCTAGAGGTTTGAGAAGACGGAACGTGATTTCTCTTTCCAGGTTTCAATTGGTGGTCCTAAACGAAAGCCAACTTTCTAGTTTTAACAACTCTCTACTGTTGGAAACCGGTGTAACAGGATTCCTAAAAGAGCGTCAAAAGGATGTTATATGATTGTTTCGGGTCAAACCCAAGATTAAGGTGACTCCTCGTATACCAAGGTACACGAATGAAACTTCACATCTCATTTCCAGAGTTGTGAAGGGTACTTAGTGAGTCTCCGAAAATTGTAAAATTTAACTATTTTAAGCAGGAAGAAGGTCAACTTAATCAATGGAGGGTCAAATTTGTCTGGTCGATAAAACGATATTGGAGCGAACAAAAGGAGAGAGAGTTTTCTAGATCATCTCGAAGCGAGGGTGATAGTCCATGTTTTAAAGTAGGTGAGTTATAATGGCTTCGAGAGTTGCGACACGACACTTTATTGTTTTGCAATGAGTTGAAGAGACATTTAGCTGTATTAAAAATCTAATAACTTAATATTCTATTTAGTTGCAAAAGAGAACTAAAACACGAGAATTATGAGAGGTAAGGAAAGGAGAACCATGCCTGGAGAACAAAGTCAGTCGAAGCCGCAGGCTTGGGTTTAGTCTCTTGCTTGGCACTTCATCAACTAGACCACGAGTGTCCCCAACTCAACCATTTAACATACATGTCTTCTGTATTCGACCCACCACTTGCTGAGCATGATCAAAGGGTTTTCTTATTGTTGTTGTTTGGATAGGATGAGATCTTCCTCCTTTTGTGCGTAGCCTCAAATCTTGCAACCATAAGACCAAGATTTTTGAAGGTGTTTAGTCAAACACTTCACATGTCTTAAGTATGCCTCCACGTTTTGCACATTCTCATGTGCTCATCAAAACCAACAACATAAAGATTAATTTTCGGCATGATTCTACAAGAGGCACTCATGCCAACGAAGTATTTACAACCCTCATGCACTGAACTTACCCGGCTACATGCTAATTAGACAAAAATGAAGCTTACATGATCAGGGTATGTTCCATAAGATCACATCTCTTTGAGGCATTCTGTCATGCAGTCCAAACGCCCCTTTTTTAAAAAAAAAAAATAGACCCATTTCTTTGCACATCCTGTCATCATTGCAGTCCAGGAGACCACATACCTTTCAGGTATTCTGTTGAACAGTTCACAGGATTCCACATATTGCATATGTGTTTGCCAGGGTGCTTGGAACTAAAACATTCAAAAATACTTCTCCATAATGCTTTGACGGATGTCCATAACACTGTTTCAAAGCTTCCATTTTGACAGCTGGGAGGTTGCTGGAAGAAAGGACTGTGGAGTTTGGCTTCCACGTACCAATGCATTTGCTTGGAAGTTTCCAAGACCTTTTCAACAGACTCATTTGTGCAAATCCCAAAATCATTGCAGTCCATGGAATCTGCTTTTTTATTTTTTAAATTTTTTTCCACGCATTAAGAAGAACAGTTCACACGTTTCCACGTTGTTTTACATGTGAATCTACTAGGGCACTTGCAACTGCAACATCTGACAAGTTTCTCGGCCTTGTTGCTTGCTGGGCGACCCCACAAGTATGTGGCGCGGGTTGAGGGGATGCTGGAGCAGGCAGAATGTTGGGAGGAGGCCGCAAAAAAAACCAAATCCAATGTTGAGGACCTGTGGAAGGGAGGAGTGAAGCGGTGGAAGGGCATGACTGGGTTGAAGGTTATCCTCCCTCCATGGCAGTGGCAGTTCTCACTAAAACAACCAAAACCAAAAAGATAAACAAATACAATCCCCAAAGGAGCCCGAGCCCTAAAATTTCGCCTCACTATCACGGATTTTATTTTTTTAAATTTTAGTTCTTTTATTTTATTTTCTTATTATTGTTTTTTTTTTTTTTATAAACGTGGCATAACAGTAGTCACTGAGACAAAGTCCCCTCCCTATCTTTAGCATACACTCTTCCTAATAGCCAATCCGGTGTTCATATGCCAGCATGTTAGAGTAGGAAAATACCTTGTAGCCCATCTTGACTGCATATTCATTTTACATCTCTGCAATCCATCTAACCATGTGATCCTCATGGTGAAGATGAATCTTTCATTGTGACTACTTCTCAAGTTTGACATACTATTCTTATAGAATGGAAATATTACTGAAAGATTTCTAACATTTCTACTGAAATCCATGCTCTACGGTAGATTCCAAGTAATCACCCACTCTCGATCACTAAGAATATGTGAGGAAATCCATACCTTCTCCCAAATTTGGGAAAGTATCTATGATAACTATTCCAAGAATCCTTTTAAAAGTATTATTTATTTCTAGTGCTCGTTTTCGATGGTATAAACTTCATGATAATTGGTTGACAAGTCTTCATAAAAATCCAAAAACGACATCCATCAAAAACTATTGATAATAGTGCCTCCTTGGTTCTACATGGTCTAATTATTTATATTAGAACAATATAATCCACCTTGTTTGGGGGTTTCCGTACATGTTCCAAATAAACTTCTCCCTTAAAGCCCCACTTTAAAGATTTAAATTCTTCACATAGCACCTCCTAGTTTTTAGGAAGGAAAACCAAATCCCAACTTACCAATGCTATACTTCTTTGATCCTGCATTTCTTGCCAAAATAAATCCCTTATAGTTTTTTCTCATAAGGTTTGCATTCCATGATATTATTAAAATTGGATTCCAACATGAGATTATTAAAATGGCATCATGTATGGATAAAGAGAACATTTTTAACATATTTTATGAGGGTAATTTGACTAGTAAAAGTGAGCCATCCACTCTTCCAAATAATATGTTGATTTTGAAAACCATAAATCAATGATGGCTATTAAGATGTTTTATGCACTCCATTAAATAAAGAAATCCCAATGAAATCATTATCTAATTTTATCTATTAAAGGATTGTGTGTCAATATTCAATAACTCCATCACATTCTTTACATTTTTCTTATTGATTGATGATAAATAATTTTTATTGAACTACATTCTTATGTTAACTATGAAAAAACATTTCAAAAAGAAATTAAGAAGATAATGTAATATTTTGATTTAATTATTAACATCTCATGTAATGTAATTCTTTAATATTAATTGTTAACATATCAATGTAAGGACCCTTGTTTTTTTTATTGTAAAACAAATCTTGATATAATTAGAGAACTAAGTTTCTAGTTTGATATTACAATTTTGTAAGCTTAAGGTTCAAAGTTGTAGTTTGAAATTTTCTAAGTTTTGAGATTTAAAGTTTTTAGATTCATGTTTCTCTTGGTTCTAAGGTTTTTTTTTTAACTCTAATTTTGAAAAATATTAAATTTAAGATTTCTAGTAATTTTAAAAGTAATACGCAAAACATCATGCATATGAAAAACGTAACAATGGAAATCTCTCGACTCTAAACAGATAAGTATAAGAATTTTATGTACCTAATCCACACAAGCTTTAAATTCAATAAAAGATAAAATATTATATATAAAATTAGTAAAAACTATATATTAAGTTAAGTTATTAAAACATAACAAATACCATATAACTTTTGTACTGATATATAGTAGAAGTTATTTTTAATGAAGAGAAATAATGATTAATATTTAAAAGCATGTTTTATAAAACAATTTTTATTTATTTTTTACACCCATTCTATTTTGATGTGCAATCACATCCAAATCCCAATAAATGAGGACCACCACCAATAAAAAGACGTAATAAATTTATCTATTCCCATTGTTCCACACGAAACTTCAAGTTTACTTTTGAAAAATCCAATGTGTAGATGAGAAATATACCAATAGATAGGAAATTGGAATGCAATTTATTCTATTTTTGTGTTTGTAGTGTCTTTAACCTGCAACTTCATTTTGTGTAGAAAGGAATGGCTACAGCACTTGGCACACTATGTGGACAAGCTTATGGTGCACAAAAAGAAGAGATGCTTGGAGTATATATGCAACGCTCTTGGATTGTCATCAGCGGTTTTGCAGTTGCAATTCTACCTATTTATATTTTTACCACACCTTTGTTAAAGCTTCTTGGCCAACCTGACGACATTGCAGAATTATCAGGAAGAGTCTCCCTGTGGTGTATCCCAATCCAGTTTGCCTTTGTCTTCTATTACACTCTTAGCAGATATCTGCAGGCACAATCCAAGAATTTTATAACTGCATGGTCAGCAGCACTTGGAGCAGTATTCAACGTTCTGTTATGTTGGCTCTTTGTCACCAAATGGAAAATGGGCCTAGACGGTGCTCTACTTTCACTAAATGTAGCATGGTGGACACCTGTGATTATTCAGTACGTGTATGTGACATGTGGGTGGTGTCCAAATGCATGGACTGGATATTCACTGGTTGCATTTGAAGATATGTGGCACTTCTTTAAGTTATCATTGGCCTCTGGTATCATGCTATGGTTAGTTTTTATTTTTTCAAAAAATATTTGAGATTTTTTGTTATTGAAAACTGCACTAATGCAATACAATGTTTATGTATAAAAAATATAGGGGAGAAAAAGTCACCTTCTAAAATGTTAAATATGTCAAGAAAGAGACTAACTAACCCTAACACAAATATTTTAAATGTAACATTACTAATTTTTTATTTTTCTAAACAGCTTGGAGATTTGGTACTATAGAGTACTGGTTCTATTGACAGGAAACATGAAAGACACAGAAGTCGCAGTTGATTCACTTTCTATTTGGTAAGAATATTTTTTAATAACAATGAAATAGTTACAATTGAATTGTTTTTGCTTTCTTATATTTATATATTTATCTCTTAATGTAGCTTAAACATCAACTCATGGGAGATGGCCATACCACTTGGTTTCCTTGCTTCAACCAGGTACACTAGCATGGTTACTCCTTACCAAAAATAATTAACTAAATAATTAATAAAACCTATATATTACTAAGGCTTTTAGTTAATATATGGTAATGCATCTACATTTTCTATAGTTTCTTAAATACAATTTTTGATATTAATTTTAAATTGTTTTTAAAAGTATTTTTAATCTTAAAGTGGAATGTAATATTACATTTTAATTATTTACTAATCTAATTTTATCTCACTGCAACTTATTTTGTATATGTAGTGTGAGGGTTGCAAATGAGCTTGGAGCTGGAAGGCCTAAAGGAGCCAAATTTTCAGTAATTGTTGCGGTCATAACTTCTGTAGTTATAGGACTTGCAGTCCTAATCCTTATTTTGGCCTTACGCAATGATTTTTCTTACGCTTTCACAGACAGCCTTATTGTACAAAAAGCTGTATACAAATTGGCAATATTGCTAGGATTTACAGTTTTGTTGAATAGCATACAACCAGTCCTTATGGGTAAGTAATTTAAAATTATATTTTAAAAATTCAATTTAGTCCCTCTTAATTATCTTCAATAAAAAACTATTTTATTTTAAAACATAGAGAAAAATAATAATTTAGCCCATCTTAATTATCTTAATAAAAAAAGGTCCATATTCTTTCATTTTCTCACCCGACAATCTTCAAATTTAAGTTGGAATGTTTATTGCAGTTGTTACTGATATTATTTGAAAATGTGTTTCAGGTGTTGCTGTGGGGCTGGGGTGGCAAGTTTGTGTTACCTATATAAATATTGGATGTTACTATATAATCGGTCTTCCACTTGGTATCCTTCTCGGTTATCTATTTCATTTAGAAGTTATGGTGAGTGAGAAATTTCACAGTAAATTATTTTGTCCATATATGTTATATAGTTCATTTATTATTTAATTTAATGAAAGTTAACAAGATTATAGAGCTTGGCCTTTCAAAATGCACCAATTTAACACTACACCACCATCTCTTATTAAGTTATTTATTGCTATATTGTACAGGGAATTTGGCTGGGAATGATATGTGGGACTGCAGCACAAACCCTTGCTTTGGTGTTTATCACATGGAGAACTAATTGGCATTTGGAAGTGAGTTACTTCATAATTGTTTGGTATTTTTATTTTATTAATTGTAAAGATGAACTTTATAATAAAATAAATTATAACACAATTAAATTTAATCAAGATTATTTTAAAATGTTATTTAATTAAAAAATTGTAAGAAATCATCAACTTTTTATCTTAATTGTTTTTTTTTCACAGGCTAAAAATATTGCAAAAGAAGTGAATCGGTGCTCCTCTCACAATCCTCTGACTCATCAAGTAGGTGTTAATTTTTTATTGAGAAAGTTGAGTTTTCTAATTTTTTTCGTAAATCAATAGTCTAATAAAAAATCTCTGTTATGGCAGGATATTGAACGTTTGGGAGAGAGTATTGAAGAACATACTAAAGCACAAGGTGGCATGGCAAGAAAATGAGACTTAGCTAATAATTTTTAAGGGAATGTTTAATGAAGAAAGTTGTATCATAGGTGAATAGTTAGTATTGATTGATTAACTAATCAATTGATTACTTAATATTGATTTCATATTAATTTTATTCAGTTTTTTAGAAATGAATTTATGCAATTAATTTATGGCAAAGGTGTAGAATTATAATAGTTCTTTTTGCAGATAATTAATTTTTTTCTTAATCATTAATATTTGAGTATTTTAATTTTATATTATAATTTTTAAAAATTAATTTTATTATGTTTTCTTTATAAATATGATTTATCATGTATATGATTGGTTGTTATTTTCCCCTCTTTATCCTATCATTTATTTGAATCAAGAAAAAGATGTGTACATATTTATAATTATGGTTAATCATGAGAATACATTTTATTGTTCCTATTAAATAACAATCATTGTGTATATAGACACTTTTTCCTCAATTAACTATCAAAATCAAATATACTAATTTCATATTGTTTACACATGAAGAAACAAATAATTGAAACCCATGGTAATTCATGGAAGGGGGGTTTTTCCTTTTCATCATATACATAATAAGCATCACCTTGGGTAAATGTGTGGGTATCACTTGGGTAAAATGTGTATATTTTAATGCTTGTACATGTTTAAGGTACCCATTTACAAAGAAAGAGAAAAATAATAATGAATCTAGTATATTAAATGGTATATCCACCACCAAATTCTAAAGAATAACTCAAATTATACAAGTGGAATGAATCCATTGCTAGAGTGTATTATAAGATGAATGCCGGGGACTCTAGTATAGCTCCAAAAAAGATGTCAATATGTTCATAACTATAAAACGAATAAGAAAATTTAATCAAATGATTGACATAACCATGAATAGACTAATGAAGAAAATCATGAGTAGAATAAATCCACTACGGTAATGTACTAGAAGACAAATGTTTTGGAGTCAAGAACTGTCAATGAAGCCTCCTATAGAATGCAATATAAATAATGTGTGAGGAATAAAGAAAACACTGAAAGTGATATTAAATATCGTCAATAGAACTATCATGAAACAATACTAATATAATTGCTCATTTGCGTACTCAATATGAAACAAAGAAGCATTACTCTTAGCATCTACAATGAAAAATGAAATCCTACATAATGATAACAAGGGAGAGAAGAAAAAATATCTGACCAACATGTCAATTTGTGGTAGGTGTGCAACATAGTAACAAGGCCTGTTGATGCGCCAGAATTAGCAGGAACTTGACAAGGTCATAACTTGAGCTCCGGGTGTCCGTTTGAGTCCGTTTTTTTTGAAACCACGTGTTTTGATGAGATGAACCCTGCGGCAACTAGACCTACTGGTTGGGGCAAGTTTTCGACATGTTTTCGGGCCCTAAATCCTCCATCTTGAGGCCGAAAATTAGGATTTAAGTTATAGTTCGGTTTTTTCCTATTTTTGAGCATTAGTTAATTATAGTCTATTAGTTGCATTATGAGTTAGAAAGTTGGAAATTCCTCTAATTTAGGGATGTAGAAGATGCATGGAAATTTCTGTGCCCATAGGAATAAATATGCAAACTTACTAAGAATAGCAGGTTCTAGTAAACTGCTAAAAATAGTAATTTCCGCCACCTAGAGTAGATTTAGTCAGAGTTAGCTAGAGTTTACTTGGCAACTCGAGTTGGGATTTTTTTTCCTATTTAGGAAACATTGTAATTCATTATTTGATAACAAAGAAGGAGATCTATTTTCTTTTGGAGTTCATATTATTTGTAGTATATCTGGTTTGTTTATAATTTGGCTACATTATCTGGTATCAGAGCTGGTTCGAAGTACTTTAAAAAAAATGGTAGGAAGAGGAAGAGGAAGAGGAAGAGGAGGCGGTATTGCCCAAATGAATATAAATATGCAAGATCTGTAGAGACAAGTTACTGCGCTTGCTGCAATGATAACCCAGAGAGGAAATCAAGGTGGAGATGACACAGATGAAGAAGAAGTTTGTGAAGAGGAGGAAATGCAAGCACCACCATTAGCTTTTGAAGAAAGGATGCTTCAAGCATTAGAAGGAAATAATGATGGGATAAGAGTTGATGTTTCAGAGTATGGTGGTAGTCTAAAACCAGAGGAGCTGATAGACTGGTTGACTAGCATGGGAAATTTTTTTGAGTGGAAGACTATGTCAGAAGAAAAGAAGGTAAAATTTGCATGCACGAAATTGAAAGGTCATGCTATGTTATGGTGGGATCACCTACAGAAAGAGTGGTCAAGAAAGGGGAAAGAAAGAATTAGGACGTGGAGTAAGATGGAGAAGAAGCTGAAAGATAAATTTCTCCCTGTGGATTATGCACAAACCCTTTACAAGAGGTTTCAGAATCTTAGACAGAACTTACAAATAGTGCAAGAATACACATATGAGTTCTACAAGTTGTCCATTCATGTAGAGCATGAAGAAACTGAGGAACAAATGGCTGCAAGGTATGTTAATGGATTAAAATTTTCTATTCAAGATGAGATAAGTATGCATAGGATTAAAAGCATGGAGGATGCCTATCAATTAGCCTTAAAGGCTAAGGAAAAACAAAATCGTCAAAGTTTTAGGAGATCACCTGGAATGAATAGGGGGGCCTCATCTTCCTTTTAGGGATGAGCTAGTTTCAGCCAAGGTAGGGGAGAATCATCTCGTGGATTGGAAAAGCAAGAGGATACGAGACAATATTTCTAGAATCAACAAAGAGGTAGAGGATTTTCTAGGGGCAGAGGATATGCTGGCGATAGAGGATGGGAGGCTCCACGAAGACCATTTGTTTGTTACAGATGTGGTGAAGAAGGGCATTGGGATTTTGAATGCCCACATACTTATACACATGACAAAAGGCAAGCAGATGCTCCAAGAGTAAATCTTGTTGAAGCTGGACAAGTAGAAGATGAACAGGACCTGAAATTCCACCAGATGTTGGAGAAAATCTGATGATCAAGAGGACGATGATTGCTCCAAGAAAGGAGGTCAAGGGGGATGCATGGCTGCATACAAATATTTTCAGAACAAGATGCACTTCAAGAGGAAAGGTATGTAATGTTATTATTGATGGTGGTAGTTGTGAGAACATGGTTTTAAATGAGATGGTCGATAAATCGGGTTTGCATTGTGAGAAGAATCCTAACCCTTATCGTATTGCATGGTTTAAGAAGGGTAATGAAGTTATTGTTGATAAGAGATGTTTAATAAGCTTTTCTATTGGGAACAGTTATAAGGATGAGATTTGGTGTGATGTTATTCCTATGGATGCATGTCATATGTTGCTAGGAAGACCATGGCAATTTGATAGAAAAGTTATTCATGATGGGGGAAAGAATACTTATACTTTCTGGAAGGATGGCACAAAAATAGTTTTGCTACCTCTTAAAGAAGAGGGGAAGGTTGAAAATATGCTTTCTGCAAAGGAATTTGTGAAGGAGGCAAAGGCAACCAGTTTTTGTTATGCACTAGTTGCAAATAAGGATGAACTTGTAAGTGCTCAAATACCAATAGAAACAGTAGAATTAATAGAAGAATTTTCAGATGTTATTCCTAATGAGCTACCAGATGGATTACCACCCAAAAGAGATATTCAACACCATATTGATTTGATTCCAGGGTCTTCACTCCCAAATCAAGTGGCTTATAGGATGAGCCCGACATTGCATGCAGAGTTGAATAGGCAAGTGGTAGAGCTCGTGCGAAAGGGGGTCGTAAGGGAGAGCATGAGTCTGTGTGCAACACCAAATTTATTAACACCAAAGAAGGATGGAACATGGAGAATGTGCATGGATAATAGAGCGATCAATAAAATTACAATCAAGTATAGGTTCCCAATACCTCGCCTTGATGATATGATGGATGTGCTTGCTGGATCTAAGTATTTCACCAAGATTGATCTTTGAAGTGGTTATCATCAGATTCGGATCAGAGAAGGAGATGAGTGGAAAACAACATTCAAGACAGGAAATGGATTATATGAGTGGTTGGTGATGCCATTTGGGTTATCCAATGCACCTAGTACTTTTATGAGATTGATGAACACCGTGCTATGAGAGTATAATGGTAAGTTTGTTGTGGTTTATTTTGATGATATCTTGATCTTTAGTAAAACTAAAGAAGAACATTTGAGGCATCTAAGGTTGGTATTTGAAGTGTTAAGGAAAGAGAAACTCTATGCAAATATGAAGAAGTGCACATTCATGCAAGAGAGTTTGGTATTCTTGGGCTTTATTATTTCAGTAGATGGGGTACAGATGGACTCAGAAAAGATAAAGGCAATTATTGAATGGCCTACTCCACGGAGTATAACCAAGGTAAGAAGCTTTCATGGTCTAGCAACATTTTACATAAAATTTATTAAAAAATTTAGTAGTATTGTAGCACCTATAACAGATTGCACAAAAGGAAGGGAGTTTTTGTGGACAAAGGCAACTGAGGATAGTTTTCAATTCTTGAAGAAGAAGGTGACAGAGGCACCCATTTTGGCACTACCAGATTTTGATAAAGTGTTTGAGGTTGATTGTGATGCCTCACATGTGGATATTGGAGTTGTTCTAAGTCAAGGAGGAAATCCAGTAGCTTTCTTTAGTGAGAAACTGAATGAGGTAAGAAAGAACTACTCTACTTATGATGTGGAATTTTATGCAATTGTACAAGCATTAAGGCATTGGAGGCATTACTTAGTGCCTAAGGAGTTTGTGTTATTTACAGACCACATAGCCCTGAAGTATGTGAATACCCAAAAGAAGTTGAATAGTAGGCATGCAAAGTGGGTATCATTTTTGCAGGGATATAATTTTTCTCTAAAACATAAATCCGGAAAACAGAATCAAGTTGCAGATGCATTGAGTAGGCGTGTGACTTTGTTTACCACTATGGAAAATGAGGTGGTGGGTTTTGAAGCAATAAAGGGTTTGTATTCTTCTAATTCTGATTTCAAGGATATTGTTGAAAGACTAATTAGTCCATTGTCAGACAATGCAGGAGATGTCCTGGATGAGTATATTTTACAGGATGGCTACCTATTCAAGGGATGCCAACTATGTATTCCAGTTGGGTCTATGAGAGAGAATATAGTGAAAGAGTTGCATAGCAGAGGGTTGGCTGGGCATTTTGGTAAAGATAAGATGATAGCCTTGGTAGCAAACAAATACTATTGGCCAAAGCTGAAAAGAGATGTGGTAAGATATGTGGAGAGATGTCAAAATTTCCAAGTCTCGAAAGGCCATGCACATAATACAGGGTTGTATATGCCGTTGCCTGTTCCTAAAGGGTCGTGGACAGATCTGAGTATGGATTTTGTTTTGGGATTACCAAAAACAAAACGAGGTAATGACTCAATTTTTGTGGTTGTTGATAGGTTTTTCTAAGATGGTTCATTTTATTTCCTGCAAGAAAACAAGTGATGCAACAGGCGTAGAAGATTTGTTTTTCAGAGAAGTTGTTCGTTTGCATGGTGTTCTAAAAACCATTACTTCAGATAGGGACACAAGGTTCTTAAGTCACTTCTGACGGACTTTATGGAAGAAATTTGGAACTCAACTACAGTTCAACAGTGCCTATCATCCGCAGACTGATGGGAAAATAGAGGTGGTAAATCAGAGTTTGGGAAACCTGTTAAGGTGCATTGTTGGGGAAAAGCCAAAACAATGGGACTTATGCATTACCACAAGTTGAGTTTGCATATAACAGTTCCATAAATAGATCCACGGGAAAGTCTCCATTTTCAATTGTGTATGGGAGTAATCCAAATGGGGTGTTAGATTTGGTACAACTACCAGTTGATGGCAGAGTCAGTGATGATGCAGAAGCATTTGACGAAAATATACAACAATTGCAGGAAGAAGTGCGGAAGAAGCTACAGAATAGTAATGATAAGTATAAGGAAATAGCAGATGTGCATAGACAGAGAAAGGTATTTATAGTTGGTGAGTTGGTTATGGTATATCTGCGGAAGGAAAGGTTTCCAAGAGGAACCTATAACAAGCTGAAGTACAAGAAGATTGGTCCCTGTAAAATCGTGAAAAAAATAAATGATAATGCTTATGAGGTAGAATTGCCAGGGAATTTTGATATTTCTCTAGTATTTAATGTTTCAAATTTGTATTATTTTCATGGGGATGGTGTAGAAGGGGATGTTATTGATGAAGTAGTAGACTGGAGGCAGCAGGTTCCGATGAAGAAGAAAGAAGAAGTGGATCAGATTCTAGATAAGAAAACAATGGACACGCGACATGGGAAATACAACAAATATTTGGTACATTGGAAAGGACTGGAACAAGAGGACAATACTTGGGTCACAGAGTGGGAGATTAAGAAGTTGGATGTAGATAAATGGAAGCAGTTTGAAGAAGACAACTTGCAGGAGCTGTGTTTTTTTCAAGCAGGGGAGAATGATGCGCTAGAATTAGCAGGAACTTGACAAGGTCATAACTTGAGCTCTGGGTGTCCATTTGAGTCCGTTTTTTTTTTTGAAACCACGTGTTTCGATGAGACGAACATAGAGAAAACCAGCCTTACTAGTTGGAACAAGTTTTCAACACATTTTTGGGCCCTAAATCTGCCATCTTGAGGCCAAAAATTAGGATTTAAGTTATAGTTCAGTTTTTTCCTATTTTGAGCATTAGTTAATTATAGTCTATTAGTTGCATTATGAGTTAGAAATTTGGAAATTCCTCTAATTTAGGGATGTAGAAGATGTATGGAAATTTCTGTGCCCATAGGAATAAGCATGCGAACTTACTAAGAATAACAGGTTCTAGTAAACTGCTAAAAATAGTAATTTCCGCCACCTAGAGTAGATTTAGTCAAAGTTAGCCAGAGTTTACTTGGAAACTCAAGTTGGGAGTTGTTTTCATATTTAGGAAAAATTGTAATTCATTATTCGCTAACAAAGAAGGAGATCTATTTTCTTTTGGAGTTCATATTATTTGCAGTATATCTGGTTTGTTCATAATTTGGCTACATTACCTGTAGAGGAAACCAAGGTTATAAATCATGGACATGAAAACTCCCTCAAGTGTGAGTGCCAAATTTTTTCGTATATACATCAAAAAACCCTTTTAGAAGTTGTATAAAGAACCAAAGAGTGGATCCTTTAAACATGAGGAGGCACCTATTCTTAATGCATAAACTATTATGATTTAATAGTTTAAAAATAAGTGTTTATGATGGAAGTTACTAAAATATGATATGCAATAATAAAAATTAGATGTCACTACTATGAAGAGAGAAAAATATCACATTTTCAAAAAAATAAGCATGTGACTCCTAATTACTAGTCCAAAGTTATGGTCTCAAGAACGTCCAAAATCATCAGAGATTCACTATGTAAACTTTTGGAATATCACGTATATTCATAAGATAGTAAATAATATTCCTATTTCCAAATCTACTTCTCATTATTCTATTATCAACAACCCATTCCAATAAAAATTTACAATTACAAAATACCATGTATTATATCAAAAATCCAAGCTGCCCATTTTTCCTATGACATTGTTTATACCCCTTTTTATTTCTACCTCTTTAGTGTTGGATTCAATATTTTACATTCTCAAAACATTAAATTATATTTCCACTTAAAACTTTGATGAAACTCATATTGGAGTAAAAAACTACAAGCCCTCCCTATGTATAATTTGATTTCTCTCTTCCTTTCTTTTCTGTATATTATTTTCACACAAAGCGTACTTTCTACAAGAATGTGAAGGGTTATGTGTGGTTGAATTATTATCACTTAAAATTATTAATCTTCATGACATTCAATTATCTTCTTTTTGAATCAAAACAAAAAAATATATACCTCAACAATAATACTATGAAGGATGTCTTAGCTATTGAGAGTTATGTAGTTTCGTTACTATAGAAAAACATGACATTTCTCTAAAAAAAAAAATGCTTCTTTGGAAAAAAATGATGAAAATTTAGATTTTTTTCGTCTGATCCATGAATACACCTCATCCTCCTTCACTTCTACTCCACGCACCCTACCCCATTTTTGAAAAACATTTATACCTATACCCCATAATATGGAGAAATATATTGGGTTCTTTTTTACTAATATTTATATCCTCTATATGAAATTAGGTGTTATGTATTTATTTGGTTTGTGAACCCCCATGTCCAAAATACAATAACTAGTCAACAAATCATGTGGAAAAGTATAAAATCAGTAATGTTAGATGAGGAAACATAGTGATTGAACCTGCCACTATGTAGATATCAAAAAAAGAACAAGGGTAAAAAAATCACCTATATAGCCTTCACAAATCAAAAGTTACTCTCATGAAGCCCAATGCTCAAAAAGAGAGTGTAAATGGTGTAGACACACCCTTGGGGGATAGATAGGTTATGTAGAAAGTAACATGGGTGACCATGACTAGGCTATATGGGGTGATAAAATTATCAGGTCACGCAAAAAACCAAGGGTTGAGTGTTGAGGAACTCTTGAATAGAGAACTTCCCAAGCAAGAGGTCCAACAAAGACCTCTATCTTCAAATGCATGCCAAAGGTAGCTTTATGCTCTTATTTGGGAAAATTAACATTTTTTATAAATATCTTAACAAGTTATATAATATGTTATGCTCCTTGTTAAGATAATTTTACAAAAAAATTGATTGCCTTATAATCCTCCTTATAAACAGATTCCCCCATGGTTTTAGTACATTGCGGATGTAATGAAAATGAAAGGTTTGGCTCAACATGCCATGAAAATAAATATTTGAAATTTGTTCCATATGAGATCACAATGTTTGATGTAGGTGAAACAAAATCAAATTTGACAATATTTGGAACTCTAAATTCAAAAGTAATGTTTAATGCACACCAAAAACATTCAAAAATAGTAAATGGCATAATATTCAATGGATTTCCTTCATATGTGAATATACAACTTGTATAATACTTTCACAGAAGGATTGAACTCAATGTAAAATAATAATAGAAGGATATTTCAGAGAAATCTCTAATACAATGTCATAAATGAGGAAGACCCAATGATATATAGAAATGAAAACATGTCATCTGCATAAAGTATCCACAATAATAGTTACCACTAAGAAACATGTTGTATTAAAATAAAAATGAATATACAATGTATAATTTGCAACAACCAATGGAAGTTGCATAAGAACAAGGTATCTTTAGAGACTAAATATCATCTAACTTGAGATACTAAATGTTAGGATTTTAAGCAACCATGCAAGCAAAAAATTAAAATAGTGAAACAAAAACAAGTAGATCTTGTTGGAGTGTAAAATGACTTATCAAGACAATATGGATATAATTTATATGATTGTCAAACCTCTTGTATAAGTATATTATCAGATAAGATAAGTTGTAGAATGCATAACATCTTCTAAGGATAGAAAGAGTATAATAAGAGAATCCTATTGATGTACGAGAAGAAGTTGAAAGTAATGGTAACTCAAGAGTCATGTTGTTTTGTAAAAAAAAAAAAGTAAGTTTATTTCTTAGAAGGTCAATATTAGATCCCAATAGTAAGATAATTCAGGTTCTTTCCATTTTACGTTTTTATATTGAAACTATAATTATTTCTAATTATTTTATGCTTTCTCATTCTTGATCTCTTCTTGCTAATTTATGTATTGTTGTGAACGACGAGGCTCAATTTATTTTTGAGACAAATATTAATTAGCCTACACTATAACATGTTTAATTTCTTGAAGCCATGATCTAGGGACCTTTTTTAATAATGGTTCTATTTTTGGAACCTGAAAATGTTGAGATGACTACTAGGGAAAATAGATATGGAAAGGTGGATACAAGAGAACATGAAACAATTTGTGAAATATAAAGATATTTTGAAAGGAATACTAGATGAAAAGATTTGTTTGGATTATATTTATGGATACATTCATTATATTTTCTGGTGCAATATCCATGAACAAATAGCTGATTGGTTATCTCGGTTGGAATATTATTACTTTAGACATGAATGTAGAAAGGAATACAAATGGATGGAGGAAAGAGTTGAAGAGTTATGCAAGTTGGATGTTCCATGGACATGTGTTATTGACTATTGGATGCAAACCACTATTGATGGGTATGTTACTAAAAATGTTATCCAAATTGTTTTCTTTTTTATTCTATAGATGCATGTTTCCTAGTTGGATTAAGAGGAAAGTTTTTTTTAAAAATACCACTCTTAGTCAAGAATTTTGTTGTTGAAAAGTCAATGGTGCCAATTATACGTAATATGGAGTAGTCATGTAGGCACCAAAGGGAATGTAATACTATAAGGACAAGATGAAGGGGAAGGGGCCAAAATTCAAGAGGAATCCTGAAGGGTTTGCAAAGTAGAAAAGAGAAGAAAATAAAAGGATTGAAAATATGAAGAAAGAATAAAGATAACACAATAGATGGGGAGGTTATGGTAATTATGAAGGGAAAGAAAAGCCAATTGTGAGTAGGGATAAGGTAGGGAAGGTTACTAAAGAAGGAGCAAAGGAGCCTCCTAAATAACTTGAAGAGATTACCGAAGAAATAATCCAAAGTGATTGAGAGGGTGTATATCAAAAAATGGGAATTGATTGTGAATCCGAGAAGGAAACTGAGGAACCAGAGACATAAACTGAAGAGAGATGACTAGAAGTAATTATAAGTAGAGTTACGAAGCAGTTAGTACCAAACCCCGAAAAACCATCATGTAGACCATGATATTGTGAAAATAAATAAATTGTATGTTGTAGGAAAGAGGTGGAACATGATCCACAAAGCCCCATGTATAAAATTATAATACCCCTCTTCTAGGATATATATCCCTAGATCCAAATAGAGACTTGATTGTGTGGGATTATTTAAACGATTTGAATAAATTTGAAATTTTTCAAGAACTACAAAAAGGATTAAGTCTAAGACAAAATTATGAAACACATGAAGCATTATGATCAAGATCTCATGAGATATGAGTGGAAGAAATTGTCAAAAAAATAGTTTTCATTATATAGACCTCCATTATGCAGGATTGCATTAAGGGGAATTTTTGAAACTAGTGGAGAAGACAATAACTATAATTCTATAAGTCCAAAGTATAAGGAGATATTTCTAGATTATGAAGAATTATAAGAAGAGAAACTAGAACTGAGTGAGACTAGTATAAATACAAATACATGTACCAATCAGCCAAAAACGTAGTTTAATCCAATCTAAAGATTGAGTTGTAGTATTGTGCAAGGTCAACTTGGAAACGGGTCTAGTCTAGGGGGATATAGCTTAGTTCCCTAATTTTTTTGCAAGTTTGTAGCCTTATGATGGGACTGTTGATCCCAAACATTATCTCCTAACTTTTGATATGCATTGGGAGGAGAAGGATTTACATGTGATAACAAAAAGTAGTGTGAACTTATAAGATCAATGAATGGAAGAGCCTTGGAGTTTATATACTAAAGAAAATTGAGCATGGAATCTTTATAAGATGTACACAATGCTTTAACCCAAGAATTCAAACGGAAAAAATGTGTAGGGGAAACCACTTAAGATTTGAAAAGGATAAAGTAGAAGATGGAAGAAATGGTCATGGAATATGATATGATATTTTCTGATGTAATGAGCAAGGTCAATTTTAACATTGATGAATCTGGAAAGGCTTCTATGTTTGTGGAAGGATTTTGAAACAATATTCGGTTCGCAATTGTGTAAAAAAAATCAAATTAAATATGATGCCATTGAAGTAGTTATCTTTGTAGAAAATATTGAGGAGCAGGGTCAAAGTAGTATCTCTAACTATAAAATTGAAGCAAATTTGGATGTAGTGATGCGAATATTGGAGGAACTATAGGAAAGAAAGAGACCTAGGATCAACATATGGTTCGTTGAATGTGGAGATGAAGGAAACTATAAGAATTATTATACTAAGGAAAAATAAGGATTATGAGTAGAATATTGGAAAATATACAGGTTATGGGGCCATTCTATTTCCAATTTCCACCTATTACTATGTTATGTAGGACAAATTCAGAATGTGGTGTATTCCTTCTACAAGGATACTACCCATGAAGCTAAGGACTACAGGGATTTGATGTATTCGAAGGAGGAAGTTACTAGGAATGTGTTTGAAGTAAAAAATTAATTAGCCACCAATGTAGAAGTAGCTTTTATGGAGGAAGAAATGACTTCCTCTCCTCTAACAACTATTTAATGGGATCCTTCTTCACTACACATAATCTCGGAATCCCCACAATCTAGTCTAGTTTGAGCTCTTCCATCTCTACAAAATATCATAATACAGGCAACTCATTTACCACAATAATCATTGAAATGGAATGTACCAACACCACATGCATCATGCAAAAGTTATCAGGGCCAACACCAAGGTTATAATTCTCTGCGAAGACCCTAGGGTGCACAAAAAGGAGGATACCATGGAGGTTACCAACAAAGGACCTAAAATGGAGGTACAAGGAGTAATTTACAATATTTTTAGTGATTCAAACCACATTGTGTAGAATTATACATGGAATATTGAGTGGGAATGATTTTGTGCATATTGTAGGGTGCATGCACAACATAATATAGAATATTGTCCCACATTGGAGAAGTAAAGTAAGGGAAAATAACTAAGCAATGTCAAGATGATAATTGCACTTCCTAGAGAAACTAGACGCTTACAAGATGGTGCCATAATGTAAAGGAAATAATAAGGCTTGGAACATGTGGATATTCCTATGGAGCCCCAAATTTTATGTTTTTATAAATATACCTACCCATACCCATGTAAATAAAAGGTATTACTTGAATAATTTAAAGAATTTCTCCACTCAATCCACAATATATATGTCAATGTGTAAAATATTGGGAATTCAAAGCCCATATTTACAAGAAGATGATGAGAATACTTAAAAAAAAGCATAAGTTACAAATTTATAGTATCTCTTGAACATAGTGGATGTCCTATGTAATGAATACATCTCAAAGAATATATCTAACTTGTTTATAAATCTATGAGAGAGTGCATCAAGTGAACCAGTACAAGATAATAAACCAATATGGTATGTAAATACTAAAAAACCATGGGATACGGACACCCAATTAAATATAATTATGGGAGGTTATGAGATAAAGGATGCTACATTCAACTTTGGAAACACATTAAACATGATACTAAGGTCCATTTGGGGAACTATGGGAACCCATGATCTAGCATATAGCCCTATTACTCTCACCCTCATAGACTATGAAAGAGTTGATCCAATTCTCCTATTGGAGTATGTTGAGATACATGTATGAAAATTGAGTTTGAAATGGTATTTTGAAGTTATTGACATGAAAACTGATTAAACTCTTTACCTAGTATTGATCACATTGAAGTGGGTGTATGATGGAAACATGAAAATCAACACAATAACCAATCATATGGAAGTACACCTTAATGACTCAATTATTTCATTCCAATGAATAATTCTAAGCATAAACCCTATATCATCCCTAAAGACCCAATTTCTCCATATGTTCATGATGTTTGTAGTCACAAAATCACACACTTACTATTACATTTTTACCACCAAGTATGTTATTTTATAAATGGATCTTGCGTGATAAAATTATTCACTAATGGCTCATCCCTTAATATTTTCATTAGTTAGTTAGTCCTCATTGTCATTTTTATCACACAATTTTGAGTTGTTTGCATGGTTCTAGTCATCTCTCAGAGGGTCTTAACTATCATTATTTGGTCCTTTGTTGTCTTTAGTCTCTGAATAGGGCACCTGGAAAAGTGTTGTGGCACCCATCAGTGCCCCAGTCCTCTTTTTGGGCACCCCGATCTTGGTTACACTTTTTTTGCATTTAAAATTTTGAGGTTAGTTTGTACGGTTTTATGGTCTCATTCCCCTAGGTGCTAGTTGGCATTTTTGGGCCATTAGTGTTGAAATTTGAACAAGATATCCCTGTATAAGCATAACATACCCACTATCTTATGGGTAGAAAATCTACTATTAAGAGTTAGCTATCTACTAAGGCAAGAGAATGAATTTTGGAATATTCTACATTTACATCACACAAGCATAGGGGGGAATGTTTCTATTCATTCTATTCCATCCACTATTTACATCTTACATCTAGTTATTACCCCTTATTTCTCTGTGATTGACGCTCAAGCACCCTAGGCACATAATTACATAGAAATACATTGGGTCTGGAATGTAGTGCAATGCTTATTCAAAATTCCATCATTGTGGTAGCTAAGGTTCAGTTTGAACCCTTCATTTGCATCTTTATTTTTTAGGAACTTGGATGCTTTGTATGGGGTTTTACAGGTAGATATTCATTACACAACTACAATGATATAAGCAGAGGATATTGTGACAACCAATCAACCAAGAAGAAAGTACTATGAAGACCTTACGACACTGTCTGAATCAGATAGTGAGATTTTCCATAGACCAGAGTGCCTAGATTATAGACCAAGGTGCCAACAGGTGCCCCAGTTCTCTCCCAGGTCCCCAAGTCCAAATAGATCTCCATTCACTGTAATTTCTTGGGTAACACCATCAGACCTTGTCCCATCTACACACCATCTAGTCCATTCCTGCATATAATGAGGTAATTTAGTTTCAATTTATTACCCTATCCCTTATTATTTCCAATATTTAATTTCATTTAAAATATCAAATAAAATTATTTAGAATTTTTACATTGCATTTATATCAGTTCTTCCATTGTTTTTATTAGTTTATATTAACATATAAAATTCCTATTTTATTTAATCATTTTGGTGAACCTGAATATTTAGAATACCTTTCTCTAGGACCTAATCAAACCCTAATGGATAATCCTAGCTCATCTTCTTCACTTGCCATGTCTCATGTTAGCGTTAACCCTATCTATGATGAGGCTGCCATTGTTGAGCTTAAATATCTCTATAGTTCTACCCTCACTACACCTTACCATGTCAAACACAAAATTAAAGATGGACTACAACATGTACCTACTCACTTTGAAGATTATGTTATAGGCATTAGCATTATTATGATCCAGTAGTCTTTACTTTCTATACTCCATATTATATGGTTACTTATGATCCACCTTCTGATCTATCACATGAAACATTAGATGATTCTCTGATTGATTACTTGTTTGGTATTGAAACTTGTTCACATGAGCATACCAATTCTCATTCTACTCCAATAACTGATATAGTTCCCTCTCATAACTCTACTTGTTCTGACATTTCTTGTCATGATGCATCCCCTCCTAGTTTTTATACTCCTTCACACTATGTTGATGATCCCATTGATAGTGTTCTTAATGATATACTCATTTATGAGTCTCTATCAGATACTTGTGAGACACTTGATGATCATGATTCTCCTTATTTCCATACTACCGATTGTGACTCACCAACTCCATTACTATCTTCTCCTTAGATCATATCCAACACTACGTATGAGTCACCACCATTTATCACTTCTTTTTCTCCTATGGTTTCATCTCCTCTTACTAGTTCACCTTTGTCTCTTATTACATCTTCTATATAAGTTTCCTCCCTAGTTAATTCACCTATTATGGATATTTTTGATGTTAATCCAACCATTTCTATGGGTATTTTATCTATATTTCATACCCTAGTTTCCTCAGCACCTACTACTAGTGTGCCCTTAGCATTAGAACCTTCTCCATCTCCCTTAGACATCCCTATGATCACTCAAAATTGTAAATTGTAACCACTTAACACATTATTATCATCTTCCACTATCCCTTCATAGGATATATTTTCTCTTATGCATGCCATATGATAGTTATAATTTCAGGTTTAGGCTCTCGCTTTAGAAAGTAGGGATTAGTATGCCTCCATTGACAATATTTCATTACATGGAAATCACGTCCCTAAGAAGATTCATAATTTTCCATTCCCTCATGACTTCACCATGCCTACTTTCACATGTTTTGATGGTATAGGTGACCTTCATGCTCATTTTATACATTATCATAGGACTATGGCCTCTTATTCTAATGATAGATTATTATTTAAGGCCTTCCATTATAGTCTTACTGATGAGGCATTACAATGGTACACTCATCTCTCCCTTGGATCCATTACTACTTTTTATGAAATGGAGGAAGCTTTCCTCCATCGGTTTATAATAAAAAATGGCCCTAAGGTTACTTATGACCAGTTACCTAATCTACATTAAGGCTCCACGAAACCTATTAAGGATTATATTCTGTGATTTAACGCTTGTGTCCATCAGCTTGTATTCCAACCCATAGATATTTAAATTTTTTTTTTTTTTCTATCATGGCCTCATTCCTCCACTCAAGAATCAATTATAGTATGATACAAGTGAGTCAGTCATTCTTCTATGCTATAAGTATTTTTACTTAGAACAAGATCTTATCTCCACACACATCATAGATCCTCCACACACCTATACAGCTATTTCCTCATCTAGTTATCCTCCAGAGCCTCTGGTTGAGCATCCTACACAGTCTCCATATTTTCCTCCCAAGTAAAGAAAAATATCTTAACCCACTTCAACACCAAAGCATAGTCCTTCGGATCTGTGACAAGTTACTCCTCCTACTACCCCACCTTGGTCACATCAGCCTTTACACTTATCTCATCATGTATGACCACATGATGTGTTGTATGTATTACTCAATGAGTTATTAATTCACTTACCTTCCAACCAACATCATCCACAACATTGATTATAATGTCAATGTGACCAACACTATTGTAATTATCATCATATAAATTTCCATATAGACAATGTTTATCTTTCTCTTTAGGATAGATTGCAACAATTAGAGGATAAGGGAATCATCTCCTTTGGCTCTTTCCCACATGAGAGATCCATATATCCTCTACCTCATCAAAGAGTTTATAACACTATTGATTCATCTCCTACATATGGTTCTTCGAATATGATATATCCACCATAGTATACTATTCATACTCGTTCCCCACCGCATCCATCACATTCACTACATCCACCTCACCCATCACATTCACGCTATCCACCACATCATAATGCTACTTCAAATTGGTTACCATAACACCCCACTTTCACACACCTCACCAAAACTCCATATGACATTCAGTTCAATTCATACACTCATGTTGCTTCCAGTCCACATGATTCCACTATTCCACATTGCCTTGGTCTTTGGTAGGTGATTAGTATCACCTTACCCCTTGATGACACACTTTTTTTCTTACAGTTCTTACATGATTGTTGAGGGATATTAATTAAATGAACATAATCATCTATACGTTGGGGGGCATCGTTACTGTCCCCTTCCCATTCATCACAACACGGTAGTACGATAATCATATATAATCTATTTTCACATGCATTTTTATAGCATTATCATATTAAATACACATTACAAATTCCATTCAACACACATTGTGCTTAATTCATCATCATACTATGTGTTATTTACTAAACATTTTACTTATCTCATCCATCACGATGCATGTACATTCCATTTGTAATTATTTAATGAATATTACCTCAATCAACACTAACAAGATGTACAACCATCACACACATTCCAATCATAATCACCAGCTCATACAACACCAATACAACACAAAATAAAATCATCACATATAAATCACATGTGTCCATACATAGTTAGAAAAACAATCATCACTGGGGGAAACTCCCCTACATTATATATATAATCATGATAATCACACCTCATCATCACTATCACTCTCGGGTACTACAAGATCCTTAGAACTAGATGCCTCACCACTGCACTCTACGCCACTATTCGTGGCCTTGATATCACTCCACTTGCATACACAATAAGGTATTCTCTATAGATTTCTTTGTAAACTAACACTACAACTCCACGAACTGTACAAATACATCCTAACACATACCAAACTAGCGTGATACTCTCTCAACCTGAAATAGCTCTACCACACCTGGGAATCTATCCTCTAGCTACATCATTCTCCAAATACACCGTATCTATACGAAATCCTTGGGCCAACCTCCATAATCATGATATGGCCTCTATGTGATGGCCTCAGGCTCCATCCTGTCTATAAATGCCCTATAAGTATTTGTATCCATGCGGAGCCCACATATGTTAATCCACATCCTCGTGTATATCTTGGATCTGGACTACTCTACTTTTGGACCCCCAACTAGCCTTAACATTGCTATATGCTCATATGCCCACACATGTAACAATGTAGTAGCTTCTATCCCTACTCCATACTCATCATGAGTAAAATGGTACAAATCTCTGTACAGGTGGGCTAATAGAGATCAGGCCCACATATATCTAGTACTACCCTCCTCTATACTCAGGCATATGTCATGTATCTTATACAAGATTCCCGTGCCACATCCCTCCACCATTATAGATGAAGCAATAAAAACCACTATAAATTTTTGTAAGAGCTAAAAATTAGACCTCAGAATAACATCTAGACTGATATGAGCCTCGACAGGTGTCCAAGTCCCTAAAAAATATCATCTTGTTGCTCACATCTTCCTATCCATGTCCTCCAATGGCATCACTCATATCCTCTCCCTAACAACCGAAAACCACAATATACAATATACATCCTCCAACATCACTATCATCTCTCACTTAGGAAACCAAAAGGTACATGTGTCTACACACCATCTCTCATATAGTGTAGTCAACATCAACATATTATGGGTCACATCCCACATATGTGCTATATGTCATAGGCCAGCATGGTCCATAACATCCCAATCATCATCTGACAAACCTAACCCAAACAACGTGATCAAATGAATCCTACTATAACACTCCCTCAAGTGAATATCCATCTACACACCACAAACTGACAACAAAAGCTTCATTAGAAAATCTTATAGGTGCAAACACACTCACTTATCATATTCATAGACATGAAAATTTTCATTTTTCATCATCCTTGACCAAAAACACACATTTTGGACAAGGGTGCCTAAATGCAGGATTGAGGCACCCAGAAGTAGGACACTAGCACCCAGTCCTGAGCACTTTTTTCCTGGGGGTCACTAATGCCTTAACCGCTATTGTCTACATCCAAAACATTGAGAAAATTAAATTTCTCAAAATTAGAAAAATTCACTGAAAATGACTCCTGCAACATACATTTTTCAAAAAACATTACACTTACCAACTCCGCAGTCTTGTGTGATGCTACGGCAGTCGCCACCCTTTCAAACTAGCTAGGACATGCTACTCTCACTTGTCGAATTTTCACTCACCTCATCCTCACTCTCATAATTACATGAAAAAAATAAAGTGATTACTTTTTATAGTTCCTTGTTCATCCCACATTCCTATAGTCATTATTTCAGACACATTTTCCCAACTAATACACACTACACCATTTTCATCATATCTTGAGTATTTCTACTCCGATTTACACCCCAATTATGGCATTCTTTTCATAATTCCACCTACCATAATATCCTCACTACACATATCCCATCTCTATACACCATTATTTTCCTCTTCGATCTATCCACATTCCTGTGATTTTTACCAATTTATACTTATATCACACTTACTTTCATCTTAGCATTTGTTCTTCTCATTAATTTCCCTTTCACGAACATCATTGGGTTCATCCTATAACTCCCCTTATATCACTATGTGATTAAAACATTACCAATGTGAAAATTCAAAAGTAATTACTAGTTCACAACACGACACTTCAGCGATAATTTCCCCTAATGACTTAATTTGGGGGAAGAAAATATACAAATGTTTCTATACAACATTCCATCAATTCCCCCTAATGACCTAATTTGGGGGGAAAAAATATAAAAATGTTTCTATACAACATTCCATCATTTCCCCCTAGTGACCTAATTTTGGGGGAAAAATGATAAAAAATAATTCCATTCAATCATTCACTGACTTCTACCGATTCTCCCATAATGAACTAAGCTGGGGACAACTAACGTAAAACCTCTCCAAGAGTAATTAATTGACTAACATGTTTACATTCCTAATATTTGAAATCATATCATCACTAAAAATTCAAAATGATTGGCCTCCTAGATGACATAACTTGGGAGTTACGTTTGGTCTCCTAGAGTACCTAAATTAGGATATTGCATTTATCACTTTCTCGGATGACCAACTTGGGAAGCTATTATACATCTTGTGTTCACTTCCAAATGACCTAACTTGGAAGCTATTACATTGTGGCGACACCCGTGGAATGGGGGAAAGAGCTCCTTTCCTATACCACTCCTATATGGGTCAACTATTTGATAAAAATTGTATAGATCTAGAAATCATAAAATCTTTGATTTAATTCTATCTACAATGACTAGATCTTGAGGATGTAGCTAGAGGTTGGAGAATAACACACTTTTCTCCCTACACTCTTTCTTTGGTAACTGGACGCCCAAATCCTCTAGTTGAATATTCGTATACATGTGTTCGGTTTGGGAAATAATCACTCATTACCCCATATTATCATCATCATACAACATTCAAAATCATCTAACATTAAAATCAACACTTTCAATTAGCACTCTTCATCACGGAATTACACTTTTTCACTACATTGCATGGATTAACTCGATGATCCATGGTTTGACATGATTTATGGTTCTTTCGACACACTTTTACTATCACATCTAGGCATTCTAATATAATAGGGGCTTCTATGGATTTCTCTCAGGTATGCATCTCTATCTACTTTATGGTACCAAGATTTCACTCACCAACATAAAGTGGGGGAAAATGTAGTCATAAAATCATGCACTTACTATTACATTCTTACCACCAAGTATGTTATTTTATATGTGGATCTCATGTAATAAGAGTATTCACTAATGGCTTATCCCTTAGTCATGTCATCAGTTATTTAGTCATTTTCGTCACTTGTTTGGCATATTCATCAGTTTTATGCATAGTTTTAGTCATCTCTCAGGAGTTCTTAGCTATTATTATTTCGTCATTTTTTCATCTTTAGTCTCTAGCTAGGTTGCATGGAAAGGTGTTGGGGCACCCGTTGGCACCCTAGTCCTCTTTTTGGGTACCCTAGTCCCAGTTGTACTTTATTTGCATTTATAATTTTGAGGTCAGTATTCATGGTTTGTTATCTCATTCCCCTAGGTGTTGGTCAACATTGTCAGGCCATTAGTGTCGAAATTTGAACAGGAGATCCCTATATAAGCATAACATACCCATTATCTTATGGGTGGACAATCTACTATCAAGAGCTAGCTATCTACTAAGACAAAGGATTGTATTTGGGCATATTCTACATCTACATCACAAAATAATAGGGGAAAGGGTTGTATTCATTCTATTCCATCCATCATTCACATCTTACATCTAGTTATTTCCCTCTATTTCTACGTCATTGACTCTAGGGAACCCTAAGCACACAATTATACACATAAGCACACAAAACTACATTTGGTCTGGAATTTGGTGTAGTGATTAGTCCTAAGTCCTTTATTGTGGAAACTAAGGTCAGTTTGACACCTTCATTTGCATATTTCCTTTTTAGGAATGTGATGCTTTGTATGGAGTTTTGAAGGTAGATCTTCATTACACAAATACAACAACATAAACGAGGATATTGTGATAACCAAGTGACGAAGATGAAGGTATTGCGAAGACCTTGCAACACTATCGGAATTAGATACTAATATTTTATATAGACCAGAGTGCCCAGATTACATACTAGGGCACCCATAGGTGCCGTAGACCTCTCCTAGGTGACTTCCTTTTTGCTAGGAGAAACTACCTGGGAATACAAACAAGACCACAAAAGAAATATTAACCATAGTATATGTCAGTGGACTGCCTAACGTATGGTAGATTTGGGAAGTGTGCTACTTCCTAGATGGTTTTCAATCCACTATTTAAAACAACTTAATGCAAGAAGTAATATGAACCAATAATGTCCTATTGTAGTTGATATGATTTAGGTATCTCATTCAAGTACAATAATCAAATCTAATCTAATAGTCTAGGTTATAATTAGATATGTGAAGTTATACAGGTAAATAAAGTGGTGGGGACAAGTGTCAGGGTCAAGCTTTAAGTGATTTGGGTTGTATGGGTGAAAAGGTATGAGGTTGTTGTTATAGGAAAGTTTACCAAACACAAATACTGAATGTTGGTATGGTATGACCGATGTCAGTTGAGGGGAAACTAAGGATGGTTCAGGTTAACCGACATCAGTATGGTTGGGCTGATGGAAACTTAGTGAAGGTGGGTTTTGGTGATTCTCTTATATTTCCTAGAGAATGAACATGTAATGGGGAGGTAGATGGCAAGTGCTTGGAATACTCAGGAGGTTTCTGTAGTCATGTATGGGGGTTAAAAGGTTGTAGGTGATTGGGTGGAGGGATTTATAGGAGGGTGAGAGATGATGGGATGTAAGGAAGACTAAAACCCTCAAAAAAATATGAAGAAACTAATCTAAATAAATATGGGAAGGTGCAGATCTAAAGGTACTTACTAGTGTTTACAGACCTAGTTGTTGGACGGAGGTGATGGTTGATCTGTGTAACTGGTGATCAGTGTCATGACTGTGCTTCCCAGAATGTTTTCATGAATGCTTTCCTTTCATATCAGTGCTTGGTTGTTGGTTCAGGGTGTCTAGATGTGTAGGAGTTCTTTGGTGCATTCTTACATGTAGATATCTCTTCTCCAAAACTTGAATAATTCTTCCAACCTCTCAAACAAGGTTACCAAAATGAATATATGGTAACCGATGATGGTTTAGGGTGACTGATCAGTTTAGGGTTTACCGGCATCGGTTAAGGCAAGAAATCCTAGGTTTACTAAAAATGACAAATCTTGGCCATCTTTTTGGGCAGCTTTGTCTATTCTCTGGGATCAAAATGGAATGTTGTGCCTAGATAAGTGGGAATGTGGTTAGAGGAAGAATAGGCATGTGATTTTAGGGTTGAACTAATTCTTAGTTAATTAAGGTAGGTAGGACTAAGTCTTAGTTAGTTATGGTGAGTGAATATTGAGTCCTAGTAAAAGGGAAATATGCTAAGAATAGGTTTGTGATGAGGTGTCTACATGAGGTGGTGGGGTGAGGTGTCTAGGTGAGGTGAAAATTAGTTTTAATTAAGGTAATTAAATAATGAATATGGTGAGAATGGACATTAAATTAATTATGAGTAATTAAATTAATATAAATGTGGGGTAAAGGGGGAGTGTGACCTAAATTTGGTGTCTACATTTTCCCCTTTTTGTCTCGTAGCTTGTATTGGTAAGTGATGTTGACAAAAAAGGAAGTGGTTGCCCCATGTGTGGGTGAAGGTGATCCCCCTCAAACCAGAGCACTGATGAGGTGTAATATGGAATCAGTGAGTGGTTTGATAAATGTGTAGTTGGTGAAAGTGAAGGTAGGTGGGGAAGGGTAGTGGTTAACTCAGGTAATAGGTAATAGGCCAAGGTCTGAAATCAGGTAATGGGAAATAGGCCAAGATCCAAAATTGGGTAATGATAACAATCAACATGCATGCACATGTATAGATTGCAACACGGTACTAGGTTGAAGATCTTGCAAACTCTACATCATCCAAGGTCAATAGGTTTATCCAAACAAGGGTGAAGTGATTCAGGTATCCAAGGTATAGGATATGTTCCAGAAACACAACATAGGTCATGTGCAGGAACGTTTAGGTATGTTTCGGTACACCAAAGGTTTGGGTTGGGATAAACGGCATGGTCAATAGGACAAGGTATGGTTGTTAGGCTAAAACAACATAGGTAACAACATCGCAAGGTATAACAAGTACATAAGGTCAATGGTCACACCAAGTAGGTCAGGTTTAGGCAAATAGGTCATGGCATGGGTAAGGCCAAGGTATAGGTAAAATAACAAATCCCAAGATGCAACTAAGGAAATGTAGGGGTAGTTTGGGCTTGTAGGTATGGTTCAATAGGTATCCATAATGATAAAAGGTGTGTGAGCACTAATGGTTACAGGTAAAAAGGAAGCTTAGCAAGGGAAAATAACTTTAAGGGTGACTAATGCCAGTTATAAGGTGACCGACGTCAGTTGACTAGGGCACAAATATGACCGATGTCGGTTAGGTCGATTTGGGTTTATAAAATAAAAATTCCATATCTTATGGAATCATTGTTGTGTTGTGACTTTTGAGAAAATGACAGATCCATTTGAGCTTTTTACACCTTTCTGAGAGAGAAGAACAAGGCATTGTACCTGAGTTGAGGTGGACATTACGAGTTGGTGAGAGGAGCTAGTAGACGGGTCCACAAGAGCAGTGTGATTGATTTGATTGGTTGGAGGTGAGGAGTGGATTTTGGCATGACAGAGGTGGGAGAGGGTTTGGGTGGGCCACCAGTGTAGTGGCAGATGTACCACCCATGCTGAAGGAACCGAGACGAGGTAAGATTTGATCCAATTCTACTGCTTATTAGTTGAAATAGTTTGTAAAAATTGGTTTGGGTAGAAATGGTTTTGGGTAGGAATTAAATTTGAATTTGGAAGTAAAATTGATGAAATGGGAAGGGTAAAAAGTCCAATGTGGGTTAAATATGGGTAGGGGGAAAGATAGTGGAGGTTTGGGTAGGATAGGGTAGGTTTTAGGTTGGTATGGTCAAATTTTGAGAAATGGGGGAGGGTTTTGTGGGTTTGGTTGGTGCGACAGTGACTGACATCAGTCAAGGGTGGCCAACGTCAGTCAACCATAGTCTACATCAGTCAAATAGCAGGTGACTGATGCCAGTCATGATGGACTGATGCTGGTCACCAGTGATCGATGTCGGTCTGCTTTTGAGGAAAAATAGATCAAGAAAGGGTTATGGTGGAGGGAAAGAGAAAGAGAGGTAGTGAGGTATAAATGTAAGTGTGTTGAAAATAGGTAGGGTAAATCAGGTATATATGATACGAGTTCTAAGGGTGTGAAAGTGGGATGGGGGAAAGGGGTAGGTCGTTAGGGTTGGACTTGTAAAATAAATAATAAGAATTTTAGGAATAGGTTAGTCAGGTAAGTGATATGTTAAGTATGGTCAAGATTTAATAATGGTGTGGTTTGTTGGGTCATAATCTAGGGACCAATTCCAAGGATGACAGAGATAGAAAGTAAAAATTGAAACTAAAGGTACGAGGAGCATGACACCAGAGGAGTGGTGTCACACTTATAGTTCATGTTGACCAATTTCATTGAGGTCAACATGAAACATCATACACAAGCTTAAGATCTGATTTGATGGTTGAAATGAAGCTCAATCAAACAGATGGGATTCAATTGACCAACAGAATCTCATCTGTCATTTTGAGATCAAAGTCACCCTGCAGGACATGTAGAGGATCTTACCTGTTACCAATAGTGGGGAGAAGGTTTATTCTATTTCTTGCAAAGGCATCAGAGGACTGATGTTGAAGGTGAAAGAGAAGCTTGCTATCCAAAAAAAGATCAACCTTTGAAAAATGAGCCAAATCTGGCTTATGGAGAATGTACATGGGTTGCCCCCATGAGAGAGAAAACGTTAAAAACATGGATCCATTCCCCATTGAAGTGTGAAGTTTTGCATTAAAAAATCATGGGTGTCCTGGGAGATCCATTCCCTGACATTTTTCATGACTGATGGAGAATGCGACCCATTTTGCATTAAAACATTGTTGAAACGTCATTTACAAGGCCAGTTATGGGCCTACGGGAGGTTGTAGAGGTTCAATTTTCTCTCCAACTTTCTGAACCAAAATGAAAAAATGACCATAGAATCTTGTAGATAATTTCACCATCTTTCCTTGATATGAAGAACGTGAAAATCCAAGCTCTTAGATCGAAAGATATTGATTTGAAAATTTAGGGAAAAACAGGGCCAAAGTCGGCGGGATTAGTAAATTCCCCATGCCCCGCCGGTTCAGGTGCCACGTGGCACATTTTAAAATTGTTTATCACGGGCCTTTCCTAACTCCATTTTAATGAGATTTTTGCCTTTGGAAAATTTTGGAAAATTTCCCCGCTGAGCCGATGAGGTGAAGACACATGGATGATGTGATTGCTCGGGCCTGTCCTTCCTAAATTTTCCGCGGGTCGCTCAATACTTTTGGCTTAGACACGTGTCAAAATGGCCCATTAAAAATGCTAAGGTTTTGACCCTCCAAAATTCCCATGCAGGCTTGCTCTAAAATTTTTAATCCCCAACTAGACACGTGGCGAGATTCTATTGCTCGCAAATAAGGGGGGCGGGCCTTTCCTTGAATTTTCCCTTATTTTCCCATTGGAAAAGTCTCCCCAGTTCTCCCGTGACTCTTCCCAGCCAGGACACATGGCAGCGGAATTGTTATTCTAGATTGGTTTTTGCAGCATGCCAAAACTTCACCTTTTGGAATTTAAAGCAATCTCTGGCACTTTTCCAAAATTTCAACTTTTCCTCTATCCTCTGAAAGCTCCGGCTCTCAACTGGTGATACGTGTCGTGTTCTGGTTCGTCGATGGGTAGGCATGATCCAAGTTTTACTTTTGGATTTTTGATGAGTTTTAAAACATGCTTTTTCCAAAATCTCTAACTCCCCTCAGCACCCCACTTTTCTAGTCCCTTAGAGACATATGTCTTGTTTTAATTGGCCGCGGGGCCATCTCTCCAAAATTTCCCTGCGCAAAATAGTCCAAATTTTCTGAATTTTCACCCCTGGACGTTATGGCAGCTCCTGATTTATTAGGTCCCATAAGTGAAAAATTTTCCTTTTGAAACCTACGCCAAGAAGTTGTTGGAAAAAATCCAAATTCCATTGACCACCGCCACTTCTTGACATGTCCACGTCCTGATTTTGCGGGCCTTCTAGGGAAAATTTCCCACAAAAACTCTGCCGTAGCCATAACATTGAAAAATATGTGGAGTTAGGAGGAAAATTTTACCTTTCTAGAAAGCTGAGTTCTTCTAGAGCTCTATTCCATATGGTGCCATTTCCATAAGATTTTGAGTGCCTAAAAATCAAAATTTTATTTTTGAGGCACAAGATAAGGAAAGATGAAAGGAGTTAGCCAAAATTTGCAAGGTGCACATTTTGGGACTAACAAATAGGTAAGCTCAAAAGGTTATTCCATATGACTTAGGGGTGTTGAAATTGGAATGGGGGAAAGGGGTAGGTCATTAGGGTTGTGGGTAAATAAATAATAAAATTTTAGGAAAAGGTTGTTAGGTAATTGATATGTTAGGTATGGTAAATATTTAATAATTGTGTGGTTTATTGGTTACAGGCTAGGGACCAGTTGTGGATGAGAGATACAGTACCGCCTCTATTATTAGTGTATGAGGGAGCATGATGACGCAAGGAGTGACATCATCATTCAAATGTTGGATTGATTAGGGTCAGATGCCATAGGAACATAAATCTGAAGCCAAGCTTGATGGTCATTCTTAACAGATGGGATTGAGTGATGCAACACATTTCATCTATCGATGGGTGAGATCACAGTCACCCTGGAGGATTTACAAGATCCAATTATCGATAGTTGGGATGAATTTTTATGTCTAATTTCTTAAGAATAAGTGAATAGCCAGGAGATGCATTTACATGGTAGATTGGGGAGGGGATGACGGATATCCAGGTTCCATAGTGTGATCCTGAGCTATGGAGATATGTACGTTCCATCCCAAGGATATGAGGTTAGTGGTCTTGATTATGGAGGCAGTGTGTTGTTTTTAATTGCCAGATGTGGAGGGTGGGTGATTCCCACGGGAGTTGATGGGGATTCTCCATGACATGATGGAGGATAGGACTCATTTTTCTTGGGTGCACATCATTCTTGGTGACACTTATACATGGAGTTTTGGGCCTATGAAGTTATGGAGAATTCATTTTGTGATATCACTTTCTTCCCCACTGTTGGGCATATGAGTACAGTGTATGTGTGCATCCAGTTGGTATGCCTTGGCTAGATGCATTTGATGCGGGCTTGGTTCAAGTTGGATACAGGTGTTGGGTGCTTGTTGTTGGAGAGTGTAGGGTTTCTAGGGATACTCACGATGTGGCATATTATAGGTGGGTGCTAGAGGGGTTATCTGGAGTGGACATCATTTAGAGGTCGTATGTTGGCTTCCCTTCATATAGGCAGAAGACAATGGAGTTTGACGAGTTATATCTACTAAGGTGGATAGAGGGGTATCGTGTCAGTGAGCATGAGATGATACCTATTGACAGGGTCAGGTGGTAGTTTGGGCTGCCCCAGGATGTGCCACCATCATTCCCTCAGTACAGGAGAGATGAAGTGGAGAGGCCTATGCCTCTACCACAACTGACAGTGTCAACTGGGAAGGAGCAGCAGGTAGTGGACCGGTAGATTGATGATGCTTGAGTTACAGATAGATATAGGCAGTGGTGGGAAGTCTAGCTATGAGCTACACCACCTAGGCCAGGGCAGCCAGACTTGGCTACCCTTATAGTTCAGAGGGATACTTTATAGGGGCAGGTTGCCACTTTACAGGCCCAGATCACAGTATTACAGGGGTAGCTAACAGGGTCAGAGGACATAGGTGGCCACATTACAGGCATAGGTGGTGGCCTTATAGGCCTATATTACATTGGGGCAGCACCCACATAGTGTCAAGATGGATAAAGGGGACAGGTGGCCATGCTTACAGGCACATGTAGCAGGTTTGTAGGGCCAGTTGGCCACTACACAGGCATAGATTGTGACCTTACAGGCCCAGGTCACAACATAGGAAACACCTCAAGCTCCAGGATAGGGTCCCATGGTACAGAGAGGAGGGCAGGGTGCACAGGTACGGGGGCCGAGGCCACCAGTAGTAGGGTAGGGTTCACAGGTTGCTATGAGACCCATGGCACTACCATAGATAGTGTCAATGGCCAAATTCAGGGATGCCCTGAATGAGGCCAGGTACTACCAGGATCATTTGACTAGTATCAGGATAGATGTCCCTTCCTATGCGGAGTACAAGGTACAATAGGCCTCGAGTGAGAGGACTAGATCTCGAATGTATAGTGCAGAGAGTACAAGGGGGCGTGAGCCTAGAGACAGGGTCAGGGAGAGGCTACTAGCTCACAGGAGGCCTGACCCAACTGTAGGTCAGGACAAAGGTGAGTGCTAGACCCATAGGGTAGAGAGATGGTGGTAGAGGTGCCTGGGCTAGAGGAGAGGAGGAGGAGATAGATGATACTGTCTAGACATCAGGTGGAGTGATGATTAGTCACCATATATGTTCAGGGTATAGATTTTTGTATATTTTTTATTTATACCGGCCTGCATGCCGAAGATAGCGAGGATGTACATGAGAGGTTTTTTGAGCTTTTTGATCATATATCAGCCTACGTGCCGAAGATGGTGAGGCTATATATGAGATTTTTGAGAGGATTTTATGTATTTGTATCGGTGTATATTTGTATTGATGTGCATACTTTCATTGGTATATATGATGGGATTTATGGTATGGATGATGTAATTATTTTAATTTCATTGTTATATGTATATGGGTGGAAACTAGGTGGATTAGGCATGATGGAGTCAAGTCAGTTTAGGCATGATGGAGGTCAAGTCAACTTAGGCATGGTTGAGTTAGGTCAGTTTAGGCATGATGTTGAGTCAGGTTGGTTTAGGCATGGTTGAGTCAGGTCAATTTAGGCATGATGGAGTCAGGTCGGTTTAGGTTGAGTTAAGTCAGGTTGGAGTTTAGGCATGGTTGAGTCAGGTTGGTTTAGGCATGGTGGAGTCTTGTTTGTAATTTTGATTTAGTATCCAAGTTATTGGTAACATGGGAAATAAATGATGAGTTATATGTATGTTATGGTGTAGATTTCCAAAAATTTGATATTATAGAAATGTGAAATGATTGATTGGATGTTTTTGATGATGTGTGATAAAATGGTAGATATGTATGTGTGTATTAATTTCCAAGTTTGTGAAAATGGAAACTAATTAGATAAAATATGAATAGAAAAATGGGGGAAAATAGGTTAGGGTAAAGAGTGGATGAGCTAACCTCCAAGGGCCCCATGCCCTAGGAGTGTTGCCTACATAGCCCTGATGAAAAGGGGCCTCATGTTGATGTAGTTCTCCCATAAGCTAGGGAAGAATATGATGAATTAGAGGAATGGGTTGGTAGGTTTTAGGCATGATTGAGTATAGGTCATAGGCATGGTTGAGTCTTAGGTGATAGGCATGGTGGATTCATAGGTGATAGTGGAAATATTTTAAAATGTAGGTGTCGATGGTCTAGTCCTGTATAGGGTAATCAATAAGTAATGAGGAAGGTAAATGGTAAGAGGTGGTAAAAGAGCCGCTTAATTGATAAGAACCTTAATGAGTCTATCATACCAAAGATTGGCTTATGAATGTGAGACCCTAAAAGGCATTGCATAATGGACTATTCTAAGGGTGAAGAAAGTCACATGATCACAAAATGTCATAGTTGAAGCAAGTCCCTTGAGTAGATAGAAAGTTAGGGTGAAAAGGCAATGAGGTGAAAATAGGTGGTTTAGCGTAACTTAGTGTAAGACAACATTTTTACCTAGCAAGAAACCCATGATCAAAAATAGGCAAGTCCATGACAAAAATTTATCATTTTCTTTTGTTTGTTTTTGTTTTTGATAGACTGATCAATGTGGGAAGTCTATATGGGATGAGTATATTATCTCCTTGAGGTCTTCATGAAGCTGATCGATGCGGGAAGCTTCTGAACATTTTATTGTATTTTTACAATGACTTTATATAGTTTTCCTTCAAGGGAGCAGTCTATTTATAGTGTTGAGATAGAGAGAAGAGATGTCCCTTTTGAGGGAGTCATCTTTTTGCTAGAAGTTTGACTCAAGGAGTTGAATCCCATTTTGTTTTTGATGTTTTAAGTCATGGACAAGACTATAGAGGAAGATGAGGTTCTTGTTTAGAAGACAAAACCATAGCACACAAAGGTTAACTATGAAAGAGATGGTTTCAAGTGACGAACGACCATGGGATTCCATCTTTGAAAAAGATGAAAAGTATCCATGAGAATCATGCTATGAGTAGAGTCATGGTACTCATATTGAAGATAAGGCTGAAAGGTGATGGGTAATCACATGATTCTTGTTTAGTCGTTGATCCTCCAAACGAGTAATATGGAAGGTGAACAATGCTCAAGGGATGAGTGGTCAATAGACAGAAGGTGATATAAGACTTGATTTCAACAATAAAATGGTCTAAGATGTAAGGCATTGAGGGGCTCAGGTTCAGGTTTACCTTCAAGTGAAGACAAATGATAAGCACCTAATCCATAGGCATGAGTAACGATATAGGGTCCAAGCCAATTAGGAGAAAATTTTCCCCGTTTACTTTTCTCTTCTTCGGTTACATGTTGATTTTCCTTCAGGATGAGGTCACCAACCTGGAAGGTTCATTCATGGACATGCTTATCATAGGCATGTTTGATACATTTTTGGTATATTTGGAGATGATCAAGAGCATTGAGATGACGTTCATCTAAAAACTCAAGTTTGCTAAACGGTCCTGGAGAAAGTCATCATTATTGAGCATGTCTTGTAGTGAGATGCAGAGAGATGGAATCTGGAATTCGAGAGGCAAGACAACCTTGGTATCATAGACCAGAGAAAAAGGTGTGGCAACATTCGAAGTGTGAATACTAGTGCGATAAGCCCACAAGGTGAAAGGAATGTGTGTATGCCAATCCTTCCCAGTATCATCAACTACTTTCATAAGAATTTTGTTCAAGGTTTTATTGGTTGATTCTTCTTGGCCATTTTTTGTGGGTAATAAGGTGATGAGAAACTGAGTTGAATGCTAAAAGCATCACAAATTTTGTAGGTTTTTTTTTTTGAATTGCTTTCCATTATCAGTGATGAGGCGGTGAGGGACACCAAAGCGAAAAATGATGTGATGGTTGATGAATTCACATATTTTCTTAGCTTTTGTAGAAATGATGGGAATGGATTCTACCCATTTAGTGTAATATTTAGTAGCAGTTATAATCCATTGATGGTGTTGTGAAGAATGAGGATTGATCTCTCCAACAAGATCCAAACCCCATTGAGAGAAAGGCCAAAGGTCTCGTGTGACCTGTAAGGCATGACTAGGTGTGTGATGAAGATTAGCATGTTGCTGGAATTTCACACAACATTTGACATAGTCACAATAGTCATGGTTCAAGGTTGGCCAATAATAGCCAAGGTGAAAAATGCATTTAGCGATAGCTAAACCACTAAAGTGGCCTCACAAATTTTTTTCATGAACTTCCTTGATGGTGTAAGGAATTTTAGAACTTGTAAGGCATCATAAGAGAATACCATCGAAGTCACACTTATAAAGGAGACCACCCATGATGACATACAAGAGACACTTTTAAGAAAGGCACATTGTCCATTACGAGTGATATCAGGAGGTAGAATGGAAAGGGAAAGGTAATCTACAAACTATCTTATACCAAAGGTCACGTGGGTTAGGTGCAACGGTTCCGACGGAATGGACCTCACGAGGTAAATAAGAGGGTGATTACAACCTTTGTATTGTGACAAAGATTTTGGAGTCAGTAGGTGAAGCAGGGATTCTGAGAAGCTAGGACAGGCCATGGTATCCACAAATTTATTGGTAGAATGTGGGGTGGTTTGAAGTTTGTAATGGTCAAAGGTAGTCAAAAGCATGTCGACATGACATTTGTACTTTTGTAGTATTTCATTACAACACTGGTATATACCATTGACTTGGTTTACAACCAGTTGGGAATCACCAAAGATATTAATTGATTTAACATCTAGGGAGATGGCGGTTTGAAGGCCTAATACGAGTGCTTCATATTCGATGCAATGTTGTTAGTGCACTCAAAATCTAGTTTGAAAGATAACAACATAGGTTCACCATCAAGAGGAATGAGGATAACACCTACACTGCCTCCATACTAACATTTGGAACCATCAAAGAATAAGGTCATCTGGTAAGTGGTATCATCTAAAGAGAGGGTAACAATGGATTCATCAGGGAAATCAAAGTTAGAGGGTTGATTTCTAGAAAGAGGTGCATCTGCCAGTTGGTCAGTGATGGCTTGGCCTTTGAAATAATTTTGATGGATGAATTTGAGGTCAAGGTCTGCAAGAAGCATGAGCCATCATGTAGCACGTTGATGTTGGTAGGGTTTGGTGTACATATAATGTAGAGGGTCAGTGTTAGTGACGAAAAAGGTTTTGTGGTTGAGTAGGTAATGACGTAGTTTAGTGGCGACAAAAACTAAGGCTAAGAAAAGTTTTTCAGCATGGGTGTACCTAGTCTTGTAGTCCAGAAGTGTGCGGCTTATGTAATAAACCACTTGCTCCCTGTGTTGTTCATGTCGATGAGCAAGCATGACACCTAAGAATGGTCAGTTAGAAATGTATAGGTAAAAGGGTTGGTCATCCTTAGGAGGAATGAGCACCAGTGGTTGAAGAAGGTATTGTTTTAAGGCATCAAAGGATTTGTGGCATTCATCATCCCATTTGAATGAGATGTCCTTCTTGAGGAGATGATGAAATGGTTGACAGCGGTCAGAAAGTTGTGAAATGAACCGATGGATAGATTACAACTTACCTTGCAAACTTTGAAGTTGACAGAGATTAGTAGGCAGAGGCATTTCAAGAATAGCCTTCACTTTAGCAGGATCAACTTCTATGCCACAAAGAAATGATGAAACCAAGGAGTTTTCCTGAAAGTACCACAAAGACACACTTCTTAGGTTGAAGGTGAACACAATACTTGATGAGGTGGTCAAAGATGACCTTAAGGACTGTCAGGTGTTTGGCCGGATGTCTGGATTTGGCAAGAAGGTCATCCATGTAATCTTCCAATATGTGATGCATGATGTCATGGAAGATATAAGTCATGGCTCGCTGATATGTAGCACCAACATTTTTAAGGCCAAAAGGCATGACTCGATAGCAGAAGGTCCCCCAAGGAGTGATGAAGGTAGTTTTGTGTTGATCTTCTGGAGAAAGTAGTATTTGATTATAACCCGAGAAACCATCCATGAGTGATAGCATCTCATGTTTGGCAGTGAGATCAACCAGTTGGTCAATGCCTGGTAGAGGAAATTCATCTTTGGGGAAAGTGAGGTTGAGGTCACGGAAATCCATGCAAATGTGGAGTCCCCTTGTCACTTTTGTGATAGGAACGATGTTAGAAATCCATTGGGGATAGTCAATGGGTAGGATAAAGGAAACCGAGAGAAGGCACTGAAGTTCTTCTTTGACAAGAAGAGCAATGTGAGGATGCATTTTCTGTAGCTTCTGTTTTATGGGTTTGGCCTCAGGAATGGTAATGATATTGTGGACCACAATGTTTGGGTCAATACCAGGCATATCAGCATAGGACCAAGCAAAAGTGTTGCTATGGTCCCAGAGGAAAGAAGTAAAAGCTTCATGTTCAGCAGCATCTAAATATTGGCCTATCTTTAGAATGTGTGGGTCATCCTGAGTGTTAATGTTGATTTTGATAGTTGATTCATTCAACATGGTTTGTGTCTCAGAAGGTAACGACTCGGTGAATATAAGAATCTTCCACACCAAGGTAGGTGAGGATAGACTCATCATCCTGACATTGAATGATGTTAATAGAAGGTGTATCATCATCGATCATGTAGGATACAAGAAGGGAAGAGAAGAGGGATCCTTTCCATCGCATTGATAGGTCAGAGGTCCCAGGGAAATTGTGTTTACAAAAAAAAGTTAGGAGGAATAGATTCAGGATCTATGGACTCCGTGGGTGAAGGTGGTGACGTTGGTGAATGGGGTGAAGAAGGTTTTTCTTCCTCAATGAGGTCGATGTGGGCCTTCTTGGAAATGGTGTGGCAAAGCCAATACCACTGTGATCATTGTGTTTACAGGTGGTACATGAAATGACAGTATGGCGGCCTTGTTCATAAAAACTGAAACCAAAGCCTTTCCATGTGCAATGGTGAAGGAAAGTGTGGGAAAAGTGATGGTTAGTAAGAGATTAGAGGTCAGATGAAAATGGTCATGTTTGGGATGGAGGTTTGGGTGAATAAGTGGTAGTATCAAGTCCCCCATATGTTAGGTTAGTGCGAAGGTGGGGAAGGACCATAAGGAAAAACCTCACCTATGTGGTAGTCATAACTAGGGTGTTGACGTAGGTTTCCATACTCTTGTGGAGTGAGGAATGTGTCGATATTGTATAGGTAGTACTCCCCCAGAGTGAGGCATTGAAAAACACCTTCTAAGGGATCAGTAGTCAATATGTGGGTGGCAGGGATAGATGACTCACTAGATGATTGGGTAGGAGGGGTAGCGGTTGGTTGGGAAGTAGAGGGTTCAGCTGCAGAGGCTGAGGAAGTAGTAGGAATAGAAGAGTTAGATGTGGGAGAGGTGGTGGAAGCATTGGTGGATGGGCTCATGGGTGAAGGAGAAGTGGGGATAGTGGTAGATGCCTTGACCGGTACAAGTACATCATTGGGTCGGTACAACATGTTACAAGTTTTGAATGGTGATGGGTTGGTGGGGATGGTATAGTTATGTCCTTCATGTTTGAATTTTACACAACGGTGTAAAGTTGAAGGGACACAACCCATGATGTGAATCCAAGGTCTACCGAGAAATAGGTTATACTGGAACTCTCCCTCTAAGATGTAGAATAGTTGGGATAGTGTGAGGGCCTACGTGAATGTGAAGGATAATGGTGCCAAGGGTGGAGGTGATGGCATCATTGAAGGAACACAACATAACTGGGTTATTATGCATACAATTAGAAGGGATGCACATTTGATTGTATGTGTGGGAGGAGATGATGTTAATGCTAGCACCACCATTGATCATGATGCGTCGTACATGTATGTTATCGATATAGATGGAAATGAAAAGGGTGGGATCAGGGTCATCTGACTGGAGAGGTACAATCTCCTCATCAGAGAAGCTGAGGGTGGACTTGAGGAGTGGGAAATGGGGGTAGAAGAAGGAGATGATTTGGTAAGTGAGGCCACATGGATGAGGGGTGATAATGGAGGCCACTGGTGTGGGGTCATTGGGTAAAACTTCAATGGATTGCAAAACCTCAATAAGGGCTTGTCTATGAGATTCAAAAGTTTGGACGAGATCATACAAAGACATCTTTAGAGGGGACTGATGTAATTGTTTTATCATTCACGTGATGGGTGACCCCATCAGAGATAGGGTATGTAGGTCCACGGATGGTGATTTTGGGTGTGGGTGTAGATGGTATATTGGGCATGGGGTTGGTTGATGGGCTAGTTGCTTTTTCTTTTCCTTTGTCTTTCTGAGCGCGGGTGGCAATGTGAACCATGTTAATCTGAGGGGAGGTGGATGGAGAGGGTGTGCCATGAAAGGTGTAATGACATGAGGGAAAAAACCCTAGTGGTGGATAAGAGCCTTGTGAAATGAGTAGGGCACACTAACATTTAGGTGGAGGTTTGGCTAGCTCTCTTATACGGACCATGTTGATCTCAAATTTTGGAGGTGGATAAAATGGTTTGTGGGGTGGAGATATTGGTCATTGAATGGGTAATGGAAGAGGATGTGGGAGATTGGTGAAGGTGGAATAGGGTCCTCATAGAAGATCATCATCATCAAAAGTTTTCTTCAGGAGGACACAATTGGAGAAGAGTAGTTTTTAGGGCCTTACAATTTTCTACATCATGTCCTGGCACATGATGATAGGCACAAATCTTGGTTTCATCAAACCCTTTTGGTTTGGGTTTGAGAGGATCGTAAGGTCAAAGTGGTGGTAATGTGATGACGGAAGTCTCTAAGAGATTGGTTAAAATGTTGGTAGGACCCTGCTAACGGATCACAATGGGACGTGAGTGTGGGTTTGGGTAAGGGTGCAGATGATCGTGAGGGAAGAGGTTTTATAGGAGGAGGAATGGGTTGGCCCACTGGTTTGGTAAGTGGTATTGTCTTAGGTTTTGATGGCATCTGTTTGGGTAAAGATGTGGTAGAAGAACTAGCACTGGAAGGTTTTGTTGGTTTGACTACCTTATTAGAGGGTAGTGGGTTCTTATCTTTGGGTTGCACCTTCTTGGGTAAAGGTGACATGGGAGTATGGGATGCAGAAGGGAAAATCAAGATGGTGGAAGAGGATGGGTTACCCATGGGGACAACCAAGTTGTGGTGGAAGTGGGTGGTTGAGGTTGGGTGGATGGCATGGGTTGAAGTCATATAGGTAAAGTTGAGGGGATAGTAACTGGTGGAGGTATAGGTGGTAAGAATTGCATGGGTGAGGGTGAGGGTGTTTGGTGTTTGGGTGAATGAGGTGTAACAAAGGCTTGTGATGCAGTAGTAGGTTGTTTAGCTTTTGACTGGCCTTGGGTAGGAGACTGTTTGATCAGGGTTGATGGATGGGGCCCTAGGATGGATGGAAAGGGGGAAGGTGACAAAGGTGTGGTGGGTGAGACCGGTGTATGTGGCCTAGAAGGTTGGGTCTTCTTTTTAGGTGGAGGGATAATGTTGGTGTGGGTTTGGGAAGATGTGGCTAAGTCCAATTTGACAGGTGGGTGAGTAAGGCTTGATGTGGCATGACACCCAAGGTAGTGATGGGTCTAGATATGGGTGAGGAGATAGGTGTGGGTAGGTTTTGAGGTCTTGGAATGGTTTTAGTTGGGTAGAGGTTTGGATGTAGGTAGAGATGATGAAGAAGAAGCCATTTCAATAGGCATGGTCAATGTTGATCTGATTGCTGAAAATACCCTTGGGTAGATCGTGGAAGTATCCTCAGGAAACATTTGCATTTGGGTTGAAAAGGGGAGCCGAAGAGTCCCCAGAGCATGGAATTATCGATGTAATCCAAGTGATCGGCCAGCCGTGAAAATGGGACTACTGAAGAAGAAGATGGAGTTGGTTTGGTGGCAATCCCTGTAAAATATGTCTGTGAGATAGGGAATTGGCTAGCCTCGGACTCTGTAGGTAAAAGATCCAAGATCATGTCAATGGGGTCCTGGGATGCTGAGGGAGAACTTCCCCCAATAGGTAGTGGCATGTCTGATGAGTCTCCCATGGGTAGGAGAGATAATAGGTGGGGTGATGTAGACTTCTTCCTTGGTGGAGGAGAAGATGATGATGATTCTCTTGTGGATGAGAGATTTAAAAGTGTTGACTACTCGGTAGGTTGTGAGGTAGATGGTGGAATGACATCGGTAGAAAGTGTGGGTTCCTCCGTGGGTGAAGGGAGAGATGAAGGGGACTCCTCTGGGGGTGAAGGAGTGGAAGAGGTATGCTCCTCTGTGGGTAGAGGAGCTCGTGCCAAATTTCCTCAATAGATGAAATAGGTGGGATTTGAGGAATGGTCGGTATGATATCAAAAACCACGTGGACTTCACAGACATTGTTGTCACTGGATGAAGGTTCACTATTTTTATTAGATGATGGTTTATGGTTAGGGAACAAATTTTTAAAGATGTGCAAATTTTGATTTTCTGGCGCATTTGGGTTGTCCATGATGAGATCTCCATTATCTATCATCTCTTGGACAATGTTCTTAAAAGTTATGCAATTACCATCACTATGGCCTTTGACATGATGGTAATTATAGTAGTCATGTTCTTTATACCATGTAGGCATAGGATGGGTAGGATTGAAACCTGTATGAGGTTTTATGGGAGGAAGTGTAATGGCTCCTATCTTTAAGAAGCTTTTCCAAGACTGAAGAATAGGGCTCTCCAATTGAAGTGTACTTCCGTTGCTCCTGCTAGAGCTGAAAGGCCTAGATAGGGGAAAGATTGGAAGAAGGTTGGGCTTGATTAGAAGGATGAGATGGTCCCACCTTGAGGACTACCGTGTTGGCAGATCCTTTGGTCTTTGAATAGTTATTTTGAGGTTTTGAAGATGAAGAAGAATCGTTTGATTTGAATGGGGGTTCTTGTTTCATAATTGGATTTTCTTTTCTTTAATGGCATGAATTTCTAGCTTTCATGCCATGGTGAATGCTTCGTCAAAGGTTCAGAAGGTTTTACCTGTAGAGTTGGTGAGATGTGTCTGGCACAAGCTCTAGTGAACAACTCAATAAGATCAGTTTGAGGTAGCTGGAATGTCAATTGGTTGATAAGACTCCATCAGCGGGAAATGAAATCTGTGATAGATTCATCTTCATACTGTCGTGTCGAATACAGGTGGTCATGGTGACCTTCTTGACTACATTGATCGAGAAGTGGTCTAGGAATTCTTGAGCCACTTGGTTGAAGGAGTAGATGGAATGTCTAGGTAAACTGTTGTACCAATCTAAGGTGGGTCCTGTTAGGGACATGGGAAATGTTTGTAAGAGAAAAGCATCATCATGGGAAATTAGGTAGCACCCATGCTTGAATGACCATGCAAGTGCTGTTGTGGGTCCTCTTTACTATTAAAATGATTGAATTTAGGAATTTCCCAATGCACATGATACGGTGAATAGGAATGGATGGATGAATAGGCTCATTACAGATTTCGTCATAGGTCAGGGAGTTACGAGATCTGAAAACTGATGCTTCTAATGTCTGCATCTTTTCCATCATCATCCTAATGAGGTCATTGGTGGGTTGTGAGGAATGGGTGCCTCCCGCAGTAAAGGGAGGTTGATAATGGGTGTATGATGTAGATGGCATCCCAGTACATGAGGGTGCAGAATATGAAAACTATGAAGGGGGTATAGATACAGGTGGAATGTACCCCGAATAAGTGACAAGATGAGATTGGGGGCTGTTGGTGATGCGTGTAAATAGGTGGGGTGGTCGCAATGACTCTTGTGGTAATGGGTGGTAGAGACTGAGGGATAGAAAGAACCATATTTTGGAAAGGGGTGTGGGTTGCCGACACCGGAGGTGGTTGTGATGCCACTGGTACATACGAGGAAAAGGGGGTGGATGGGGCTATGCTCAAGGCAAGTTGGTGAAGGAACATGGTTGACATGTCATGGGTGCAATAGATGTCATTGGGGTGGATAGTTATGGCAGAGGTGGAACCTAACTGAGAGACCACAGGGGGTGATGTAGATGAGGGAAGTGCCAAACTAGTGGTAGCTGACGTGGAAGTGGGTGCGAGGGCAGGAGGGATAGATATGGGCATGTCATATATTAACTGTCCTGAGGAGTCCCAGGTAGATGAGTGGGAAAGATAGTATTGTAGGGCTACGGGATTCTGATCAAGGAGTCTTGCGAACTCCTCATCACCAGGTAGCAATGGGGATAAGCTGAGTCAGATCCATAGGTGATAGGATGGATGACGGTGATGGACTAGGTGGGAGTGGTTGATGGCTGGCATGAAATACAAGGGCATTAGTTTGGCTGCGAGTCAACACCATGTGAATTAGTGTTGACCTGGTAAGACTGTATTCTGTAAATGACACAGAAAACAACAGAAGCAGAGAAGGATAAAGTCCAGGGGGTAAATCTGGTCAGTGTTTTGATTAAAAATCAAACACAGAAACTGATGACGGTCAGTATGACTGATGATGGTTAAAGGGTAACCGACGATGGTTATGATAACCGATACCAGTCACTGTGGAAAGTACCAGTTTCAGAAAATGAAACAAAATTGATGAATATGAACTGGGAAAACTGTATCTGTCAGAGATATCAGAATGTTAGGTGATATGATGGTGTCCTAAGGACCAAAAAGTAGAAAAGAATAGGTGATGAAGGTTGTTTTCAGGTAAAATAACCAAAATATCTAGAAGCTGACACGGTTAGGTAAACCAACGATGGTCAGATGTAAACTGATGATGGTCACTGGACTGACACCGGTTACTGTGAAATGAGAAGAAATGAAGAAAAATGGATGTTTGTGAATTAAAACTAGATAAAGGATCAACCCAGAAGTCTGAGAATGACCAGATAAGGTCCTGACACACTCAGAAATAACCAGAATACTCCAGCTATGATGGGGAGTGTGAAAGGAAGAGAGAAAAATGGAGAATCGTAACTCACACCTCAAAATGCAAGTCAAGAACAAAGCTAAGAAAAACACGTAATCCTAAAAGTGAATTTATGTTTGTTTTAGCTTATGCTATTTAGACTGACTTGTGAATTTAGAATAGATTTTTTGGTTGGGAAGGTGTCCTACGAAGAAGGAAATCTAAAAGGTGAGGTTTTAGGTTATGTTATGGCGGGGGCGGTCCTTTCTCTAAGGTGATGACTGGACAGAGATAACCAGTTGGGTGCCCACTGTCAATCCTCTGATCGTGTGATCATTGAACAAATTCTTCCAGGTGGGATGTTGTTTAAGAAGATGTGTAAATTCAAATTTGTGCGGTTTGGCAAAGAGAGAGAAGAGAGAAATGTTCTTTCTACGGTTCAATTGTGTCAACCATCAGCTGGGCATGACTTCCAGCATATAGGTTGCCCTCATTTTTAAATGTGAGCTAAAATGCAGCATACAAGGATGAAATGCAAAAATTTTAAACCCAAATCCACAAATTATATTCGATGAGAGAAATAATGAATAGGCAAGAGTATGTCTTTCACTAATGCAATACAAAATAAAAAGAAGTGTTCTTTTTAATCCAAACTACAAGTGTCACTGAGACAGATAGGAGAAGAAGAATGTTTCCAAGGGAGAATATTTAATGTGAAATATATTTTCAAAAAGAAATAAACACAAAATGATTCCCTAAGAATGAACAATGCAAAGAACCCAAATGGGTCCCACCGGGTGTGCCAAAATGTTTTTTCGAATATTGTGCATATGTAAGAGCAAAACAGATAAGGTAAGGGTAAGGAGGAATACCTATGAGTGAAGGTGGAAGGTAGAGTGCGCCTGTTCTGATTTCCTGATCCAATGTTGATTGCGAGAACTTCTTTTTTCTAGGAGGAACTACCTACAAATACAAACAAGACCACAAAAGGAATATTAAACAATATATGTCAGTGGACTACCTAACGTATGCTAGATCCGAGAAGTGTGTTACTTCCTAGATGGATGTCAATCCACTGTTTAAAACAACTTAATGCAAGAAATAATATGAACCAATAATGTCCTACTGTAGTTGATATGATTTAGGTATCTCATTCAAGTACAATAAACAAATCTAATCTAACAGGCTAGGTTATGATCAGATCTGGAAGTTCAGACAGGTAAATAAAGTGGTGTTGGGACAGGTCAAGGTCAAGCTTTAGGTGATTTTGGTTGTTTGGGTGAAAGGTATGAGGTTGTTGTTATAGGAAGGTTTTCAAACACAGAGACCGATGTCGGTATGGTATGAATGATGTCAGTTGAGGGGAAACCGATGATGGTTCAGGTTAACTGGCATCGGTAGGGTCGGGCTGATGGAAACTTAGTGAAGGTGGGTTTTGGTGATTCTCTGAGATTTCCCAGAGAATGAACAGGTAATGGGGAGGTAGATGTCAATGCTAGGGATAGTTAGGGTGTCTGGAGTCAGGTATGGGGGTTAAAAGGTTGTAGGTGATTGGATGGAGGGATTTTTAGGAGGGTGAGAGATGATGGGATGTAAGGGAGACTAGGAACCCTCAAACAAACATGAAGAAACTAATCTAAATAAATATGGGAAGGTGTAGATCTAAAGGTACTTACTAGGTTTTGCAGACTTGGTTTTTGGATGGAGGTGATGGTTGATCCATGTAACCAGTGGTTAGTGTTGTGGCTATGCTTCCCGGAATGTTTTTGTGAATTCTTGCCTTTCATATCAGTGCTTGGTTGCTGGTTCAGGGTGTCTGGATGTGCAGGAGTGCTCTAGTGCGTGCTTGCATGTAGATCTCTCTTCTCCAAGACTTGAATAATTATTCTAACCTCTCAAACAAGGTTACCAAAGTGAATATATGGTAACTAAAACATGGTTTAGGGTGACTGTGCATTAGTTTAGGGTTGACCAGTGTCGGTTAAGGTAGGAAATCCTAGGTTTACTAAAAATGAAAGATCTTGGCAATCTTTTTTGGCCAACTCTGTCTATTCTCTTAGATCAAAACAAATGTTGCGCTTAGATAAGTGGGAATGTGGTTAGAGGAAGAATAGGCATGTGATTTTAGGGTTGAACTAAGTCTTAGTTAATTAAGGTAGGTAGGACTAAGTCTTAGTTAGTTATGGTGAGTGGATATTGAGTCCTAGTAAAAGGGAAATATGCTAAGAATAGGTTTGTGATGAGGTGTCTAGGTGAGGTGGTGGGGTGAGGTGTCTAGGTGAGGTGGAAATTAGTTTAATTAAGGTAATTAAATAATGAATATTGTGATCATGGGCATTAATTTAATTGTGGGTAATGTAAATTAATATACATGTGGGTAACAGGGAAATTGGAAGTTTCCAAGCATGAAAACTATACACCTTTGCCGACATTGTCATGTTACACCATTCCATTGCCAACCCTAGCTCAAACTAGTCAGTCCAAATCACCTCTCAAAAAATTATATCTTCACTCCTAGGTGATTTCAGGCATTCCATTCATGTCCCATAGAGTGATTTTAGGACTTGATTGAAAATGCAAGATTTTGGAAAGTCACGGGAAGGGCTATCAGAGGCCTTCCCAGTACTGGATCAACTCCATTGCCAGTGGAACAGAAGGGTAATCATTTAACATGGAGGTGAATTGCAAGACCTGTATAACATCGGATTGAAATTAACTTGTAAGTTTTGCTGATGTTATTACTAGACTTGGAGTAGTTTGACATTAAAAAATCAGGGTTCACAAGCCTAGGCGGTACACATTTTTAGCAAACAACTGTTGTCATTCAAAAAAAAATTTCGGGAGCTCCGGATCGAGCTAGCAGCAAAGAACAAATTTCAATTTCCCATCAAAATAGGATTAGAATAAATACATGATGGTGAAGTAAAATTTTGCGTGAAGCACTTAGAAGCAAAAACCTATTGCAATGGCAGTTTATTCGCATAGCACATGTGAAGTAAGAAATAAAAACTCCAGATTTTTTAAGAATTTCAATGGAATCCATTAATGACTAGCTTAAGTGATCACTAGTACAAGTTCAGGACTTAGCCAAATGTTTGAGAGGACACGTCTCAGCACTAAGAGCCTGGCAGTGATTCCAGTGTCCCTGAAATCGCCCGAAGATCAGGGATGTCAAGGTCGGAAAAGTGATGCTAGACCTTTTGAAAAATCTCAGCCCTTGTGTGAACTAGTTGGACTCTCCATGAAGTACCTCCATTTTTTAGGGATATGGAGCCCCCAAGTGTTTTTTTATCAGAAATCCATTCCCTGCCGTTGAATAATTTTCCAAATGTCACCTCCAAGATCACGGTAGGTGAAATCATTTCCCTTATTTCCCTAGAGGTGAAGGGACATAATACATAGAAAAATCTAGTTTCATCTCAAACTGGGGAGTCATTTGCATGACCGACAGTTACTGACAGTTTATCGAGATACGAAGGACTTAATTTTTATACAGTCATTCTTCCCTCGGATCGGGCTCCATACCCTAAGCTCTTACAAGACCACCGTGGAATTTCCATGTTCCTTCATGTACCTAAAGCTTTTTGGTAAAGCAAATACATGATGAAAATTGGAGCACAAGTTCATATGGGAAGTCATTTGGACATCCATGTGATCGACTTTCAGTTCCCAGGTCGCATTTTTCAAGCAAATCCCCAGTTTTCGGATCTAGTTACTAAACATGGCATCATGCTATGATTTCCTCACATGGATATAAATGTCCCTCATGTCCCTGAGGTTAGGGAATTTCAGGGACATGAAAATTTTCACTTAGGACAATCCATGTGCAAGGAGTAAAAGTTTAAAGTCCAGCACTTAGCCATTTTCTGACTCTCATTTCTCCTCCACAGCTTCATACCTTGCCATGGCTCCTTGCATGATTATCTAGACAACCGGTCTACCAAAATAGCTCCAAACTAGTTCTACCACGGCCAAATAGCAACATCTCCAGTAACATGAAGAGGTTAGCAATATTCAGGTATCATAGATCAAAATGGAGTGAAATGATGAAGAACGGGAAGACAAGTGATAGGTTGTCTGCAAAATAACCATGAAGTCACAGGATCAAAAAATCTTCATATCTCACAAAATAGAAACTTTTCATTTTAGAGTCAGGAAAGTTGCATATGAATTCACAGGTCAACTGGTGCTTACTAATCATTTTCTCCAAAAAAACCCTCTCATCTTGGACCAACTCACATTCGTTGGATTTCCCATGAGTCTGGAAAAGGAAAGGAGATGATAAACTTGCACATGGAGGTCCAAATGAAAAGCATCATCATAATGAGAGTGATGGTTTATCAGAAGAAAATCAGAGGCAAAAGGCACATCTATCCAAATTTCAATCTTCATCACTTAATGGCTGCCATGGTAGCTCCGATGCCCAAAGCCACTGCTAGGGAAAAATTGGTCAGAATATATTTCAACGCAGTCAAAGTGGTTCATCAACCATGTGAAATTCAAAGGAGTGTGATCATAATGACAATAAGAGCCCAAAATCGTATGTGTTCATCTGCAAGTCAGGCAGTGGTAAACACCCTTCATAAACATATTAAGTTTTCCTAGACACTCTTGCTATGTTTCCAATATGTCGTCATCAAAATCAGCTAGAGTTTCAAAGGCAACATGCACTAAAGATTACGAGAGAGCCCAAATGAGTGTTCAGAGAATTAAACAAGTGGAGAATGACCACTTCATCAATGTAATAAGTTTCACCATATGGGGGTTTATCAATAACAGTAGGTCTCTCTCAAAGAGAAATGGTTGGCATCAATGGGACATTCAAATAATTTCATCACGTGAGGAGATGTTCCATCAACAAGGATCCATGGACTTCATCAGAATGACATCTCCTCTCTCTTCTTCTACATCTACTTTCTCTCTCCTATTCCCCCCAACTTTCTCTCACTTTACAATATTCATTTTTTTTGTGTTGGGGTTTCCACTTTTTAATATGACTTTAGAAATATAACATAAGTTTAAGTCACCTTGCTATTATAAAAGGGACTTAAATATTTAAAGTGGAATACGAACAAACTTAATTCATATCAAGGTATTTGAAAGGCCAATTCAGATTGTTATAAATTGATAATGTCACTCTTCATCCCAAAGGGTCTATCTAATTGTGACATCATTCCCATTTCAAAGCTGGTTGGCAATTGATCTTGTTAGACTCATGAGAGATATTTTTATCCCTTGTGAGTGCAAAGGAGATAGCCATTATTCCACTCTCTTCCCCTATTCTTAATGTCTTCCATTCTCAAACTATGTAACAATTTCTACTTGAGCATCAATACAAGAACAAGGAGTTTCAAGCCTTTCTTTGACTAAGGGTTTTATTGATACTTTGTGTTCATTAAATTCTAATTGGTCTTATTGTTGTTTATAGTAGTTGTTTCTTCCTATAATTTAGTGTATGTGATGAAAATTGTAACTACTATGTGCAAGAGTTTAATTTTCTACTTGTAACATATTTCCTCTACCTCTTTTATCACTCCCCCTTCTTGCTCTTAAGACAAAGCCTCCCCTAGTAAGATATTACTAACATTACTGCATGGTTACTGAAGTGCCCCTGTTGGATCCCCTGACCACAAGGCTACTAGGATAAATCCACCTTTACTTGTGCATGCATATATGATAGTTGTACTAGTTAAGTAGAGGTACTTAGATTCCCAGAGCATTGGAAAGAAATCCACAAGTATTTGTCCACCTGAAAATTTTTCTCACCAATATTTTTTGATGCCCTTTGTGGGACAGATTTAGCAGTACATCTACACCCAAAATATGACCACAAGGTCTGAAAAATAAAAATAAAATCAGATTTCAAAGGAAAATCATTTTTTGAAGGTGACTTTGTCAAGGAAAGAACCCATGTCACGTTCGTTTCCCGCATCATGAAGAAATTTCTAGATTGGAGTGAAGTACCAATGAGTTACAGTGAAGAAGAAGAAGAAGATGTCTTCCCAAAAAAGAAGATATTTGATTAGCCATGATTTCTATACTAGTGTTGACAGAAGGAAAGAATAAATAACCTATCACCGATGAAGAGGAATGGATTGAAAGGAGGCATAAGCTAAGGTTTTAAGTTTGAGAATATGTCAAATTATTGCAAGATATGAATGAGAAACTTGAAGAAACCCATAGCAAGGAAGAAGAAGAGGAGAGTTTTCCTATAGAGAAATATCCTGAAGATCATTCATACCATAGGGTTTTCATATCTGAAAGGATCTTGAATTCCAATGAAGAAAATCCTATCCCATGATCCTTGCAATCAAGATAAAATCAACATTCAAGAAGACGAAAAAAGACAGGAAGGTGTAAGATCCACTAGAAGAATAGGTTTTTGCAATATCACACAAATCACTATAAAAATGAGAAATGTTGTCCTTCTTCCACCATTCTCTAGATGAATTCATTGCATACGTTGATGAAGAAATGAACATGTTGAAAAGATAATATGTGGAGAGACTTGAGAGCATAATAAAAGGAAATTTTGACCCCAAAGTATTTAATGAAATTTGGAGGTATGCTTTAGCTCTACAGATAAGATATGAACATTTTAAAAATCCACATCAAATGGAGGAAGAAGACGAGATGCACCCTATGGAAGAAGACCCATATTTCTGCCCATATTATGAGGCTTTCATTCCCAAAAGATTCTTGGATGCTCGTGAAGAAGATCTTATCATGGAACCTTCCGATGAAAGCCAAATCAACATCATGGAGGAAGAAGTAGAAGAGACAAGGATAGAATCACCATTTAGCAATTCCATTTGGCTCGAGTCATAGCCCATGGGGGGAATAATATATTCAATAAAGGAAGATCTTTTTTGCATAATGGATGATCCAATGCTCTTTGAAAACTCCAAAAATGATGAATAAGACAGCCAATTCAAAGTAAGCATGGATGATCTCTTTTCAATTTTTGATCTTTCAATTGATGATGAAATGGAGAGATGTGAAGAAGTGCAAGAAATTCAGCCAACATTATGGTCTGAAAATTATGAATTCAAGATGGTCATAGATAATCCTCCTTCCTATTTTGATTCTTCAAGTGATGTACAAATGTTGCATGATGAAATAAAGGAGGTCAAATAATCAAACTCTCTTCCCGATGCAATCATGGATGATAAAATGGAAGAAGCCCACTCTCTTTTCAAATCCGATGAAAACGGACAATTTAAACACTCTACTCACTCGGGGAGCAAAATCATCATCACGGTGAAAACATAACCTTTCATATTTCACCTGAGCAAGAGGATTTAATAATGGATGATCAAGATGTAGCTGAATTTTTTTCTCATACTACTTCCCCAACACATTTCTCTACTTCTTACTGTTTTCACAAAATCACTACACCCTCGTAATGGTCTAAAAATGAATTATGACATTCGGTCTGATAGTGACACATGGGATCATGTCTTAAGCTATGGGACTTAGACTAGAGATGAACCTTCATAGAAAGGCCGAATTCCTTTGTTTAAACTAGATACTCTAACTCTTAATGGGATTAAGGAGAGATTGCAAAGAAATAAATCCTAAAATAGAAGTGGTGATGCACCAAATAGTAGGGATGTTCAAATTTTGGAATGGTTATTATGAGTGAGATGCTAGCATCCTAAATCACTTTCACCGATTGTAACTAGAAAGGGTAAGAGTACCACAAACTAGAAACACATGTTCCTTTTTTAAACTTATACAAAAGATAAAGGACATGATTTGGTTCAGATACATAGATAAATTTATTGGAAAAATTAACACAAGCACATCTTAAGCACCCACTTTACGCAAAATAAAGATAATGTAACTTCTAATCAACAGCAGGGAAGGTACAATCACAACTGAAGAGAAAATAACCACATCACTTTATCTTGGCATACAGTAAATAATCTGAAGCAAAGGCAAGTTACTCAAACATAATAAGGAATCACATTCACAAAGCATGAAATAAATAATTATTTCACACAGTAATTCAGACTTTCAAATGGCAGAGTGTAATTCTAAATAAAATTAAAAGGGAATTCACAAATATCTGAAAATACTCTTCTAAGCTTGAAGTGTAAAATCACCAGAATCTCGAAATTGTTTTTTTATGAACTCTAAGCATTCATCTATTTATAAGTTCCTTAGGCTGAGCCATTACAACTGGGCCCTTAGCTAACATTTTACTAAAAATAGAAATGTCATTAAATTAAGGGAACAAGTTCCCATGAAAATAGCAAAACTGTTGCAAGGGTTTGAATGAGTCAACCATGCAACTCTGACCGATATGGAGCTCAAATTTGTCCTTCCATGGCCGCTCAATCCTGATTTGGATCTATAACTTGTTCATTTTTTCCGAGCTCCTCCTGGCTTTCCTTCCATACAACCAGTCTTTGATTGTATTCAATTTTTTTTTTGATTATTCCTTGGATCTCTTCGTCTTTAGGTCCACATGCGTAGTGACTTACTATGTCTGTTGTCTTGATCTCTCTGGTAATTCGGGCTAATATTGTTTTCAGCTTGAAAACAACCTTAAACATCCTTCCTATGAAGTTTTGGCATAAGACCATTCTATCGATGGATTCATAATTGAAAGTTCTTATGATATCATCATCCTGCTTAACCAAGTCTTTGAAGTTTTCCTGAATCTATTCTTTAGGGAGGGCATCGATAATCTCATTGAAGAATTTACAATGAGCAATATCAAATTCTTTTGATATGTCATTCAAGGCATCTGTTATTTCTAATCACTTGTCGTCTAACTTTTTAATCAAGTCCTATAACACCTGGCATAGGAACTCCACAGCCTTCTGATATTCAAACAACTTTGAGGCATCATCAATCACCCCTTCCTGAAGAAGAAAGTTAGAACCCATTTCCCTAACCTCTTCCCATGTTTCTAGATTCAGATTTAGATTGTTGCTCTCCTCAGAGAAATCCTCATCGATCTTCTAAATAGTTATCCTTGCGTCCTGTAAATGATTATAGATTTCCACAACTTCCTTGATCAAAGGATTCGCTTCCTGCAGTATTCGTTCAATCCACCCATTTATTGATCTCCCTTTCTGGCCAAGTTTCTCAAGCTCGTGATAAGAGAATTCCTCAATAGAAGCTGAAACTGCTAAGGCCATAGTAGATGTGGACTCAGAAGATGAAATGCGCTGTGTAACTCTCCGTAACAAAGATGTGAGCTGTTCGACCTTATCCTTTAGATCATCTTTCGTAGCTTTATCCTTATCATATTTTACCATCAGGGCCCCCATAGAAGTGTGAACATCTTGTTTGTTACCCTCATGAGTGGCCTTTCCCAATGGAAATCTAGAAATTTGATAATCTACAGTCGTGATTGTTTCCTTGGGTTTTACCTCAGCAGGAGTAACGACCTCTATCACCCATTCTCCAGATGAATTTACTATTAGATTTTACATGGTCCTTGGTTTCTTGGCTTGTCTTTTGGGTGTCTTCTCCAAGATGCTAAGATCTATGACATCTCCTAGAGGTACCTTCTTTTTCTGCTTGGGGGTCTGCCTGAATAGCTGATAATGAAGAAGATGGAGCGGTAGATGTGATACTTAAGGTCTGAGTTGAGGTAAGGGCACCAGGAACATTCATGAGTGTCTAGATAGAAGTGGCAATGATGGATGGGGTGGATGTTAGCACAATAGTGGGAATTGATACAATGGTATTGGAAGATGGAATGGCAGAAAAAGGAAGTGATAAAGGAAATGGAGGAGGGAAGGGTGATCCAATAGTCTCTCTAACCAAGAGAGCTGGAAGGGATGAGATTAATTGGGCAATAGAAGGAGATGGGAAAGATGAAATGCTGGCAGAAGTGGGAGAAAATGATAGAGAAAGGGACGATGGAAGAGAAGAAGGAAGTGATGGACCTTGTGAACAATCAGGAGAATCGCTAACCACAATCACATCTGTTGCAGTCTTGGCTATAGCTATTGCCTGAGAAACAGGAGTTTGAGGAAGAGATGAACTTCCAACAACAAATGAAATTTTCCTTGGTATTGTGGGGGTCTTTTGAGTCGACCACTTTCCCTTTGTTGGTGATGTTGGGTTTAGGACTAGTGGGGCTGCTGTATTTGTAACTTGCTCAACTCCTTTGGGTTTGATCCCAAAAGTAGCCAACCACCTGTAGGTCCTCTGAAGAATGGGACCCACTCTATCTTTATATTGGAGCATTCCTCTTGATACCAATCGATCCACAGAAGTGATTGATTGGAAACATCTTCGGTCTTATATGCTTCGTCCAATACTTCACCGTCATCTTGCGAATCTACCGGATGTCAACTATCCCATACTGGCAAATTTCATCTAAGTCTAATCTTTCATAATCTCTTTATTGGATGATATACTCATCCCGACAATGAATCCATATGTCTTCTAGTTAAGATGTATGGGAAGTTGAACGTCTTGTCTCGCTGAACTTTCCCAAGTAGTCGAAGTTGGTTCTTGGATAAAAAGTCTCCAGGGTTACCTAGGCCATCTCTACGTCGACATTCTTGGCTTTGTGAATGTTCAGACAAGTGTACCTGCCAATTGAAATTGGAAAATTCACTCCTACCTTGTGGTGCTTGTTTTGGATCCGATGGTAATCCAAAAATTACCGAACCAGCTCCAGTAGAATCCATTTGTCCGTAGGACACCTTGGAAATTTGTTAGGGGCACCAATGAAACCCGGAATTCGAATATAGGTGAAAGTGGAAAATTGGAGATAGATGGCTCCCCATTCCCATACTTCTTTGAAGGCTTCATATGAAATTCTCTAATTGTACAAATCTTTGACAAAGTGGTAGAGGATGACTTTGAATAAAGCATCACTGACCCTTCAAAAGTGCTTGCATCCCTCACTCAAAGTGAGCTAGGGGTAGAAGTCATAAATCTGGGATGTGCTCCGAATGCCCTGGGTATTTAGTCTGGGAAAATATCCCATGGCAACAACATTGTCGACTAGGAATGATGTCATGTAGAATGATTTTGTGATTGAAACTCTACCCAGCTGATAGCAAATGGAGCTACTAATATGCTCTCCCCACCTGATAAGCTCCTTGTTCTTCTTGATAGTGGAAATGTACAAAAACATCCACTCTTGGAATTCCTTGGCAACTGGGAGGCCTGAGACTCGACTCAGCAGTATGATTATATCATTGACTTCCTAGATGAAGTCTGCCCTATACAAGGTTTTTGGCAACTTGGCCATGCTCTTGGCCAAGTAGCTTTTCATGACAATCTTTTAAGATGAATCAACATCCTTGTTCCAATGTTCTACTGCAATTTTAGGTGAAATAGCGGTGTAGTCTCAAATGTCAGGTAACATGAGATGATCTTCAAAGAAATCAGGATCTAGGTGAATGACCACCTTATCATCATCATCCTTAACTAACATAGAATCTGCATCAAAGTGGGCAGCTACAACTAGAACAAACTCAGGACAATGCATTGAAGCAGGAAAACTAGCCGCAAGGACAAGCCCACTTTAATTAATTGCCTACATCCATGGCTTTTTGTTAGAAGCCTTTACTCTGCTCCAGAAATATGGGAAGTCAATCTATCCTAATTTAGTATCCCTTATGTTGCCTAGATCAGACGATAAGCAAGACTAAGGAGAAACTCTAAGGAATGAATATTTTATCTTCTCTTTCTCTTTTGAAGTAGAAGTAGACATGAATTTCTTGATTTGGGAAGTTGAAGAAGGAAAAAATATGAAATTTTGCAGGATGAAAATCTCCTAAAGAAATTCCTAGAGTCACAATCTCCGAAAGTCTGAAATGCCAAGTTCTGAAAGTCTGAAAAGAAAATTGCCGAAAGAAATGCCGAAATGGAAATCTCCGAAAGAAAGTTTTTTGAAGTGATTTTCCTGAAGAAATTTCCAGAAACAAATCTCTGAAGTGATTTTCCCAAAAAAAATTCCCAAAACAAATCTCCGAAGTGATTTTCCCAAAAAACTTTACCAAAACAAAGCAAACTAGCAACTCTGCAAAATCTTAGGAGCTACCTTGTGATAGCTTTGTGAATAACCTGAAAAACTAGAGATAACTCAAAAACAACAACATGGTGAATGGGAATTCCATTATTCAAAAAACACATGAAGAAAAAAAAAGGAAAGAAAATGGGAAGACGAGAACAAAAATAAAATCTAAAACCAAAAAGAAATAACAAAAATAACATACCTTGAAAAAGCACATCGAAAAGGACAAGAAAAGGGGATGTCAAAGATATTTGTCAGGTGAAAATGGCCGTAGAAAATTGAGTTTAAATAGAAAACCCTGACATTTATGGTGAACATTTGATCCGTACAGGGTTGGTAAAAAAAAAAATGCTCAGAAAAACTCTGAAGCTCCAAAACCTAAAAACCTGAAAGTTTGAAAATTCGGAAATTTGGGATTCCAGACTTCGAGGAAAATGGAAACAAAATGTGAATTGGTAATGAAAAGTTCCGAAACCAAAAAGTCTAAAAATTTGGAATTTCAGACTTTGGAAAAAATGAAACCAAAACGCCAAATGTTTGAAAGAAAACTCTGAATTCTGAAAACCCAAAAGTCTAAAAATTCAGAATTTCAGACTTTCGGACTTCAAAAAAAAAAACTTCCAAAATGAAAATTCCAAAAATCTGAAATCTAACAATTTGACTCTAAGACTTGGAAATTCATTGTATAGGGGATTTCTTAAAAAAATTTGTTCGACCTCATTTGACTTATCTTTCTGGGTAAGTTAAATTGCTAACACTTATCAAGGAGAATATGATATGGATTTTGAGCTTGAAGGAGCGCCATTCCCTCAAAGCTCAGACATCTTCTCCTTGTCAATAGGTTTCATGAATAAAGTATGCCCATGTATGTAAGAAAGTGAATCTTCGGCAATGCAAATCATGAAAGAGATGAATGAGAATGTCAAATGAATCATGGGCCTATATGGATCATATTTTTAACCATCTCCTAAAGGCACAACAAGAAGGTTCCTCCAATAAAGATAAAAAAGAGTTTATGAAAATTTCAGAAGAATTATCCATATAAGACATCTTGAAGGTTGTAGAAGAAACTGAGGATCCTCAACTTGGTCTTGAACTCTTGACCAGGGCCATGGAGATACAAGAAAAGTATGAGTTAATTTGTGCTTCCTATTTTGGTGCACTGATTTTTGATATTGAAATGGAGCAGTTGGATAAGTTTGATGGATTCTCTAATACTTTGGTTGATGAGAATAAACATGAAAACATGCCTTTTTCTTCCACATTGTGTGAAGAAGTTCATGAGTGAAAAATAATAAAAGTTAGTGTATCTCCTTCGGACATCTCCATTGTTGAAGACAACACCTCCACCATGGAAGAAGATAACAGGGAAAACATTGAGCTGACTTGCATTGAAGAAAGTTTTTCGAAACATGGAAAAAATAAATTTTGGGGCAGAGATGAGATGCTCGATGTAGAATCAGCTATATGGATAAACATGGAAGACAACTAGTACTATGATACTGACTTCAAAGAACATGAAGGCAGTGGAATTTCCAAGCAAGGAATTGAGTATCAAGAAGCTCACATGGAATCACTCCTAAAAAATACACAGAAAATTGTGGAAGCACATGGATTTCATAAGAAACTAAGGAGGGGAGGTTGCTTTCTGGAACCCATCAACGGCTTCACAAAACATCATCACTTAGTGTTGCCCGCTTAGGGGTAACTCTTGAGGAAAGAAAAATGCTTCAGTGAAAGTGGGTTGTCCTCCGCTTTGCATCATAGGTGATTGCTAGGTATGTTTCCCTTTCTGTTTCTAGTGTTTCCCTTCTTGTTGTGTGTCATTTATTTCCTTTTCATATTTGTGTGTGTGTGTGTGTGTGTGTGTGTGTGTGTGTGTGTGTGTGTGTGTGTGTGTGTGTGTGTGTGTGTGTGTTTCCTTATTTTGATCTTCCTTTTTAGAAGTTGTACATGACTCCACAAGGCCCAATGGATAAGGCACTAGTCAACAAATTATATGGTCTAAAGTTGAGATTTTGGATTCCCATGACATGTCTTCACTCCACTCATTCCATGTCATGTCCCTAAGCTAGAGCCAATTGTTTTCGCGTAAATGTGCAACAGGAAAATTGGAAGTTTCCAACCACGACAACTATACCCTTATGCCAAAATTTTCATGTTTTATCATTCCTAGGAAACCCCAACTCTGTCCAGTCAATCCAAATTACCTCCCAACCAATGTTATATCATCCCCCTAGGTGATTTATTACATTCCATTCATTCCTCTAGGTGATTTTATGACTTCATTAAAAATGCGAATTTTGGGGAGTCACGGGAAGGGCTATCGCTGGCCTTCCTAGGATTGGATCAACCCGCTAGAGTGGAATGGAAGGGTAATATTCAACATGGAAGTGAATTTAAGACCTTATAACATCATGGAAATGATCTTGGAAGGTTTGGGGATGTTTTTCAAGACTTGTGGTAGTCTGAGTTAAAAATAGGGTTCACAAGCTTAGGCAATACATAGTCCTAAAACAACTATTGGGCTTTAGAAGAAGATTTTGGGAGCTCCATATGGAGTTAACTATTAGAAGAAAAAAATCTCCATAAATAGTATTTCAAGACCTACATGATGGTGAAATAATATTTTTCACATCACTTTGGTGCATCAGGTCTGCAGGCAGTTTTTCTCAGGCACATGTGGAGTACAAAATCAAAACTCCAATTTTCAGGGATAAAATGAAATAATAAAGACATGATAACCCCACCATTGGATTCATAAGTCCGTTTTCAGTTAGGATCATGTAAACGTTTTCCAAAAAATTCCATTGGGAGCTGAAGTTATCACTGTTACAAGTTCAACACTTAGCCAAATTTTTGGGAGGACACGTGTCAGCACCAGGAGCCTGGCGGGATTTTGTGTCCCTCATGTCCCCCAAGGTCAAGGAAATCAAGTTTGAAATTTTTTCCCAGCTCCCTTGAAGACCTCTCAGCCCCCATATGACCTCTTGGACCCTCATGTGACCTCCAGACTTGACAGTTCAGCCCCCAGGTGCATTTTTGGAGCATACATTCCCTGCTATTGGATTGGGTGCCACGTGTCACCTCCAGGACCACCGTGGAAACTGATGTCCCTTATTTCCCTAAGGTGGGGGGCATAAGACATGGAAAAATTCTTCCAGCCCCTATGGGGAGTCATTTGGACACCCACGTGATCGACTTTCAGCCCCCAGGTGCTTATTTGGAACATTCACTCCCTGTCATTGGATCAGGTGCCACATGTCAGCTCTAGGACCACTATGGAATTTGATGTCCCTTATTTACCTGAGGTGGGGGACATGAGACATGGAAAAATTTCCCCAGCCCCTATGGGGAGTCATTTGGACACCCACGTGAACAACTTTTAGCCCCCCGAGTGCATTTTCAAGCAAATCCCCTGTTGTCGGATCGAGGACACATGGCATCACCTTGACCACCGTGGAAATTGATGTCCCTCATGTCCATGAGGTCAGGGACATCAAGGACAAGAAAATTTTCCCATCCCCTCCATCTGCATGTTTTTAATGTTTAAATCCAACACTTAGTCATTTTCTTCCTCTCATTTCTCCTCCACAGCTTCATACCTTGTCATAGCTCCTTGCATGATTGTCTAGACACCCGGTCCACCATTGTTGCTCCAAACTAGCTTTTTCATGGCCACTTAAACTCTTCACACCATGAATACACAACAATATGCATGTCTCAGAGAAAAATAGAGTGAAATGATGAAGAACAGGGAGAAACTTAAGGTTTTTGCCAAATAACCATGAAGTCACTCGATCGAAAAATCTTCATATCTCACAAGATACAAATTAGATCTTGATTCCATGTTTTGCAAATTTCCTCATTTTTCAAGGTGATCAAGATGCAACAAACAAGAGGTCAAATGCTACCCAGAATAATTTTCTCCAACAAAACCCTCTCGTCATGCACCAGTTCACATTCATTGGATTGCCCATCATTCTAACAATGGAAACGAGCTAAAAAATTGCACACGAACTCCAAATGAAAAATCTATCGCAATGGAGTTTTTTTCATTGCAAACAAAGACAAAAGCCAGACTTGCAAATTTCGAGCTCCATTAATGGCTGCCATGGCAGCTCCGTGCCTGAAGCCACTGCAGGTCAAAATTTCAAAATTTATTTCCAGGTATTCTAGTGGGAAAAAACTATGTGAAATTCAAAGGGTGTGATCGTAATGACAAGAAGAGCCCAAAAATGTATGTTCCATCAAAAATCGGTTACTGGAAACACCCTTTCTAAAAATAGTAAGTTTTCCTATACAGACTTGCTATGTTTGGAAAGTTATCATCAAAAGCTGCTGAGACAAAGGCAACATGCATTGAAGATTATGAGAGATCCCGAATGAGTGTTTAGAGTAGAAAACAGTGGAAATGACCACTTAATAAAATATTAAGTTTCCTATATGGGTGTTTACCAAAAATAGTAAGTCACACTCAAAGAGAAATTTTGGCACAATGGGACATTCAAAATTTTGTCACGTCAAAGATTTCCATCAACAAGGATCAATGGACTTCATTGGGAATGACATCTCCTCTTCTTCTTCTCCCTCTCTTTCTCTCTCCTCTTCCCCCCAACTTTCTCTCACTTTCCAATATTCTAATTTCACGTTGGGGTTTTACACTTTTTAATATGACTTAAGTGACTTTAGAAATATAATGTAACTTTAAGTCATCTTGCTATTATTAAAGGGACTTAAATATTTAAATTGGAATACGAATAGACTTAAGTCATATTAAGGTATTCAAAAATCCATTAGGGGGTAGAAGATAAGTCACCTCTCACTCTATAAATTGTAATCCCATTCCCATTTCAAAGGGTTGGCAATTTATCTTGTAGACTCAAGAGTGCATTGTACCTAGAGAAAGCAAAGGAGATAGCCATTTTCTTCTACTCTCTTCCCCTCTCAAATTTCTTCCATTCCCACATTATGTAAAACTTTGATTTGAGCAATCAATATAAGAAGAAGGAGTTTCTAGCTTTATTTAACTAAGGGGTTTCTTGATACTTAGTGATCAATAAATTCTATTTGGTCTTGTTGTTATTCACAAAGTTGTTTCTTCCCATCAATTCATGTGTTGAATTTTCCAACTAGTGTGTGTGTAGGAATCTGATTTTCTGCCTGCAACATTAGTTCTCCTACCTCTTTTCTCACTCCCCTTTCTCGCTCTTCAGACAAAGTCTTCCCTAGCAAGAGATTGCTAGATTTTCCAAAGGGTCAGTGGAGTACCCCTGTTGGATCCCTGATCAAAAGGCCACCACAGAAATCCACATTTTCATGTGCATGCACATATGACAACTACACCGGTTAAGTAAAGGGACTTAGATTCCCAGAGCATTGGAAAGAAATCAAAAATTTTTTCCACCTAAAAAATGTTCTCGCTAGCAGGTAATTAAATTAATATACATGTGGGGGTGAAGGGGAAGTCTTACTCAAATTTGGTGTCTACATTTGGTTAGCACCATTAGTCCCTGTTCCATCTGCACACCATCCTATCCATTCATACACACAATGAGGTAAGTTAATTTTAGGTTAGTACCCTATTCCTTCTCATTTCAATTATTCGTTTTCATTTAAAATATTAAATAAAATTATTTAGTATTTACATTGCATTTATATTAGTCATTCTATTGTTATTACTAGTATAGATTAACTTACAAAATTCCTATTTTAGTTAATCAACATTAAAATTTTGTTTAACATATGTCATCAATAAAAAGTTATAGCTCGAAAGTATATAACAGAGAGATAAAATGGGAGTTCAAAAATAGGGTAAATTTTCTCAAAACACACACTAGGAATCATTTTGCAAATGAAGAATCCAAATCTAACATTTGGTATCTAACTATATTATAAATATCGTAGGTATATGAGTTTGCAAGGTATTACGAAGATTATATTAACCAAAAATGGAGAATGTCATATTCCATGGAAAATTGCATCTTTAGTTGATGCAAATTTAAATGAAGGCTTGAATCATTGGATGCATAGAGAGCACAAAGTAAGACTAATGAGAATGGTGCAGGTAGAAGAAAAAAGAGTTCCATATTTTTTCAGGATCTCTAATCTAAATGCATTTTTATTTAAATTTAAAAAAAATGTACCTTAAGATGAAATGAGGATCAATGCACTAGAATATTCCCCAACATGAATTTTAGCAGCATGGTGGATTATATACATAACAAATATTCTTAAATGGATCAAAGTAATAGGTATGATGTGGGAATTATTCACATTAGATACTAAGTTAACAAAGGATTATTTGCAGTATTATGTCGAAAAATGTCCGAGATTACACATTGAAGAATTTATTGAGGCTTGGAAGGTATAAAAAATATAACCAAAGTGGTGGGTGCACATATTTTTAGAAATAATGATGCCATTTCCAAAGGCTTGGTATTTCCATCAAGAAATGAGAAGAGAAACATCACATTGGGGGTAGGTTTTAAAGGAATTTATCCAAATATTTAATTTTGAAACAACCCTTCAAAAAATTAAAAAGCATTTATGTTAAGGAACTATTAACTTAGAAGGAGTTGAATTCTGAAATATCCCAACCAATTCCAACTCCATTTTTTTTTTTTGAGTTTTTAGTGCATTGACATTTCGTCAAACACTTGTCATGTCGTCTCAATTTCTAATATTTTTGTTGTTTCCCTTTAATTGAAAGAACACATCCAATAGAAAGTCCCACAAATGATTACAGATCAACATAACTCCCATAATGCATAAACAATACAAGTCTGATTGGAAATGAAAGGATTTGTTTATTTATTTATGGATTCCAAATACAACGAAATTCATCTCTAAATTGCATACCCGAAAGTCCAGCTTTGTGTGATAAAATGAATGGATATCAATGGTACTGAAATGATCAAAACTCTCACATGCGAAGGAGCCAATAGTGGCTCCACCTATTACACAATTGCTATTAACACCCCTCTCACTCCTCTAACTGATGCGCTCTCCAAATGGGAAAGATGGCACCCCAATGATGGTAATAATATTCCTCTATGAGTAAAATGATAAACACACACTGCAATTAACTATAAAGCAATATCAAAATGATCTAATGTGAAGCATGATGAAGACCCTGTTTGAATCTTCCTCCTTCGAATTGGGTTTCCGTCTAATCTGTAATCTCCAAGGGTTTCCGTCCTTCGAGAGTAATTAGCAAGAGCTGCTCTAATTTTATTTTTTGTTCAAAATAATAAGTATCCCAAGAAAATGGGCCAAATCCTCCTTTTATAACCTTTTCTGAGAATTTTCATTAAAAGAAAATATAATTAATTATTTACACCTTATAACTCCAAAAAGTGATTTATTTAATTAATTAATCATTTCTGGTGCCCAAGGTCACTGAATTAGCATCTCATCATTTATAACTTCACATTATCTTTCTAATGAGCTATAATACTAAGGTGCTCGCCAAGTAATTCATACAAATATAAGCAACCTGAGTAAAATAATTAAAATATGCCATTAATGCTCCCAAAGTGCAGAAATCGTCGGAAAGCACCGGAATTGGAAACTAACTAAGCAGAAGTGGTGCCGATGATGAATAATGAGAAATGAAGTCAGTTGGGTGACTTACTATAAATAGATATTATCTCCAAGAATCTTGGAGAACACACCAGAAGCTGGAAATAACCTCAGAAAGTGCCAAGAGAGTCCTTAAGACCAACCAAACTCATTGCTAACATCAAATAATCCACTAGATTGTCAATAAAACCCTTACCTACTATGCAGATCATCTCCTAAACAACTAGACTAGCTTATGAAGATGACAAATAAGCTACCCACCAAGTGTTCAAGGGTCATGCCGGAAAGAGGGACATTACAGTCCTCCCTTCCCGAGATTGCTTGTCCATAAGCAATATCAGATCTGCATACCAATCAAGTCCCGGATCCCAAATCAACTGAAACCTTATGAATGGCTTCAAATGCACTGTGCTAAACTGCTCAAAGTCTACAAAATAGAACTTGTGAAACTTACTCATAAAAAGTGCCACAATCCCCTCAAGTATGCCCCCAATTTTCCATAATCTTCACCCTGTTCTTGTTGTTCCATGTTGATATGTAGTGAAAAATCCTCATAGATGTCTGCATGAGATTATTTTTGGTCCATAAATATCATAGACTTGGCTGTCATTTGATGGGGTAGCATGTATTTGGCTACTCTCATGGTGACTTGCTCCACTTCATGATGGAAACTCAACTCCATAGCTTGCAAATCTTGGGTGACTTTTCCTAGTGAAATACCAAGCACAACATTGTTATCCTTCAAGTCAATAACATAGAAGTCATAAAAAAGTGTATACCCACCAAATAGAATGCTAAATTGGTTTAATTTCTTCTTGCAAGGGATAGTGAGACCTCCTGCTATAGTCACATCAAAGCCTTCAAAATTATAACAATGCAAACCTCTTTTAATCACCAAACCCTCATCCATGAAATTGTTTGTAGATCCACTATCAAGAAGTGCCATGACTTTACAGCCAAACATTGTACCTTCAAACATGAATGGATTATACCCTAGTGCTCCTGAAAGATAAGCAAGTCTACCATCATTTTCAATGTTTGGAGCTAGCTACCCCTATACATTTTCTAAAGTAGTATCATCATCCCCATATGAAACAACATCAATGATATGTATCTTACCGTTTCCAAGACACCTATGACCCGGTGCCCAAGGATCTTTACAATGAAAACATAAGTTTTTCCTATAAAGGTCATTCCTCGATTCATGGTCCATCTTTGGTGTAGATTCTACCTTTGAAGAAGTGGGTTTCTCACTTTCATGCTATTCTAATTTTTCATTCCTAACTTTTTTCTTTTGTTACTGAAATGGAGGAGTAGTGTCTAAATCCAATGCTATCTGAATGGCCTCATGCAAAGTTTCAGGCTTAAGAGGCTTGACAAAACCCCTCAATCTATCATATAATCCCTCTATAAAGAGCATCACCACATGCCTTTCCGACATCTTTGGAACCATCATTGTTATACACTGAAATTTGTTGATGTATGAATCAACGTGTCCACTTTTTCGGAGCTGTGCCAAGTCCCTATAATAAAGATCCACATCCTTGCGATCAAATCTCACAATCAACCTCTTGTTGAAATCCCTGTAATACTGTAGAAGCTCATGGCACTGTGTAACTTAACCATGGTGCCACCAATCATAAGCCACCCACTCAAGGTGTAACGTGGCGAACTATATAGGCTCCTGTTCCCTCATGGGTTTGAGGGTAAGATAGGTGTCAAGCTTGTAAATCCAAGCCCTAGCACTAATCTTTCTGCTACCATCAAAAGTGGAGAGGGTTACCTTATTGGTAACATGTTGTAAATCCCTGTTCTGCTACACTCTAGGCCTCCTTTCTTGTCCAGCCCTCATGCTATCTCTCCTCTGAGAAAAATACTATAGGAGGGGGAATGCATCCCTCACATGCTATGGAAAACCCCTCCACTCATCACTAATTGCCATAATAGTATATGGAAAAGGTACTTCTTCCGGTCACACCTCAAACTCTAGTGGGTCATCTCTAGGTAAGAAGTTAGGCTCCATAGGCCTATCTATAGTCTGCGTAGCCATCCTATCATTTTTATGAGTGTCACTATGCTCACGACATGGCAATCCCATAACACTCCCAAGCTATAAAGGTGATCTGCTGGGATCCCTATGACCACTGGCAACTGATAATGATCTATCCCTCATGTTGTGTCTGTCATGCGGCCTATCAAACGCCACTGGATATTACAAAAAATATCATGGGATATGCTAGCATTGTGCAACCTATGGAGAAACTATTGTTGAAAGGAATAAAGTTTTAATGGAAAATGGAATGCCAAAATGTATTAACACAATTGAAATAGAAGTTGGTTAGTGCGCCAATACTAGTTTTTCCATACTAGACAAATATATTTCATGTGCATGTTAATGTGTTAGGAACCAAAATTAGAGTAATTCTATGATGGACAGGAGAAGGAGGAATCACTCATCCCATTTATTTTACAAGTATAAAATTATCTCTAGAAGATAAAAACTACGTGTGACCATTGAAAGAGAGGCTTTAGCGATGGTTTTATCACTTTAAAATTTCAGCCAATATCTACTGGAAATTTAATTTGAGTTCTTTATAGATCCTAAGGCATTGTGATACCTTGTGAATAATCCACTATTAGGAGGAATGATATAAAGATGGATGATGTTATTCTAGAAGTACAAGTTTAAATATAAATGTGAAGCCTAGTAGAGAAAATGTGGAACTGTATCACTTGAGCCACACAAATACAGGGGAAGAACTAGAGGAATTAGACATAGATTCTCCAGATGAACACTTAATTTGGTTTATCACAATACCAAATTAAATAAAATAAATTACACACTTTCTGCAACACACCATCCTACCGAATCATTACAGAAAAAATACTTGGTTGCTAAAGCCTTTCCTTACACCATTATAAATAGATTCTTGTATAAACTATGGAAAGATGAGGTATTATGAAGAGTTGAATTGGATCATGAAAGGGAGTCAATACTATGAGAAGCGCATGAAGAAATAACAGAGGTACATTTTAGAGGAGAGTTGATTGTGAAGAAAATTTTACAAAGTTTAATATGGTGACCAAATTTATTTCAAGATACACATCACATTGCAAAACATTGCGATATTTGTCAAACAATGGGGAAACCCAACCAAAGGGATGAAATTCATCTTCACCTAGTTCTAGCCATACAACCATTTGAATAATGAGGGATAGATCTCATTGGTCCAATTCATCCACCATCAAAAGGGTCTAGAGCCATATATATCATTACATCCATAGACTATTTCACAAAATGGGTGGAATCCATAGCTACATTGAATTGTGCAGCAAGAGACACAACCAAATTCATGTATGAAAACATATGGGTTCCTGTAAAAACTATTCAACGATAGGGGAACACATTTCTTGAACAATACCATAAAAATCTTCATAGACGAATTTATGATTGCACGCCAAAAAATTACAACATATCATCTGCAAGAAAATGGACAAGTATAGGCTATGAATAAGGTGTTGAAAATAATCTTAACAAAAAATTGCAACATGTAAGGAGATGACTTGAAATATTGAATACTTGTAGTACCATGAGTGTTTAGAATAAACTATAAGAGAATTATAGGGAAGACACCATTCCAATTTTTTAATGGACTTAAATAAATTATTTCAATGGAATATATTTTACCAAGTCTTGTTATCACAATAGTTACATAGTTAGGAGATAAGGAAAATATAGAAAGTAGGTTCTTGGATTGGACGAAGATGAAGGAATATAGGGAAACTACAAAATGGATCTAAGAGGACCATATATATATTTAGAAAGCATGACACGATCACAATATGTACAAGAAGGAATTCCAAACATAATAACCAATTTTGGTATATTAAAGTAGGTTTAAAGTGCATCTAGAGAAATTACACATAATGTGGAAAATCCCATACATTATTCATCATGTCACTAAGTACATAACCTATATATTATGGGATGTATAATGAAAATAATTACCATACAAGATCAATGGGTGTAGAATGAAATCCTATGATGAATGAGCATTAACACCAAGAAAGTGATAGTAAGTGACTTTAGCACATCGATTAGAATAAGAAGTTTCAAAGTTTTTGTAGTGTGGTAGTTAGAAGTTTTTAAAATTAATTGGCTATTTTTGAGAGCATGTAGAATAGAGAAGGTTCAAAATATCAACCGTAATTATTTGAAAAAGGAAAACATGGGAACCAAAATAAAAGACACAAGGCAGAAATCAAACAAGTCTTGAAAATATACACAGAAAACAAGAAAGGAAATTAGACAAAATAAAAATTACAAAATTGTTTGTCTGGAGAGATAGATGCATCAATGACTAACCCACAAGTAAGTTCTCTAACTCTCTTTTTCATTTTACATAGATTAGTTCATTTCCTTTCCCATTGCTTTATGTTAGCTTAGTGTTATATGTACACTGATATTGGTTAGCATATTTCTCTTACATGATCATCTCATTAGGTTTCCTTTACTTGTATTTCAATTATAATTCATTTATGTTGATCGTGCATGTTTGTATTATATTTCTATTGATCTAAATTTCTCTCCCCGATTAACCGATATCCTAAAAGGGTACTCTCTATCTTGACTGTGGGCCTTAGAAACCCTAGGTTAACCTAGTGTAGGGATCACTGCCCTCTAGATATGCAACCTTAATGCTCATTATATCCCCTTTTAAATCAATAAAATATGCATCAGTTCATGTGTGTCTCCTCTTCATTGCCTCATACCCTTGTAGAATGCAATAATTAGGAGTGCAAGTATGTTTTTGGTGAACCCGACGTAAATCCTAGAGACCTCTTGATCAAAATTTTTTTTTTAGAAGTATCCATATCCAAGTATAACCTCAATAAAAATCACCAAAATCTAGAAAACCTAAAAAATATTCTACACATGCACATCACCCAGGGGAAATGATATTTGTTTCTGAAAACCTTTCTCCTAATGCCATCGACCCCTGTGTGAATTTTTTGTCATAAATAATTATGTTTATAAGCCACATTATAGAATTTTTTGTAAACAAACCATACGCCATCGGCCCCTGTGTAAACATTTGACAAGGGCGATCTAGTCACAATAACAAAAATGCATACCTTAATCCATTGCCCCCTAAGAAAATATTTGGTAGGGCAGATATTACTAGAACCACAGTTTTTGGTAACCTTGTTTTTGTCTTTCAAGTTGCAAAGATGTCACCTCTAAGGATAGTTTAGCACAATTTAACATGTTGTCTAAAATCCCCCCCAAAGGATTTTTTGACAACCCACAACTTCAATTCTGGACATGGGAAAATTCACAATTGATTCGGGGCCAAGGAATTCATTTTTAATATTTTCAGGTTTTCGGGCTCTTCGTGCATCTCCACATGTTCCATGCTCCTTTTTCTTCACCCCAAAAAACCATTTTTGAGAAATCTTGAAAATTGTCTAAGTATAGAAAAAATTTCCCTTCTATTTTGGATTTTAGGTTTCGGGAAACAATTTACAACCTACATGCATATTGTTCCTCGAACCTCGAAACCCAAAATACAAAGGATTTAGTGTATTTCAAGTTTCAAGTTTCAAATTAAAAATTGTAACATGAAACCCGATTCCTGAAACTTGACCCTTCAAGTGTATTTCAAGTTTTAGGTCCCGATTTGTAATTTACATGTAAATTATAAATCAAACCATGATTCTTGAAAACCAAAGAAAACAGTGCATTTTAGGTTTCGGGTTCTCAAATGCAATTTACACGCAAATTACATTTTGATCCCCGAAACTTGAAACCCAACCAAGTTGTATAAAGGCGGTAAACTTCTGTTGAAGAGAATTTCAAGAATCAAAGCTTTCTTTATAAGTCCCAAGTTTTTCCCTTTATATTTCAAAGGTCAATAAGTGTGAATCAATATCAAACTTCTTACAATCCCCTTCATTTTGGGTTTCGGGATTCTCTTACATTGGAACATGGAAATCCAAATGCATATTAATTTTTTCATTTCTTCCACTTCCGAAACCTAATGGTTCTTTGTGTCTGGTTTCTGAGGGTGTTTTACAAGGTCACGGACCTAGCAGAGGCTTAATTTAATAGCTCAATCACTGACATTTATTTAAGTATGGAACCCTCAACTTCAAATGAGAATAATGTTTTCCCTGCAACTCCAAATTTCACAAAATTGGACTTTTTGGAAAGGTCTCATCATGTAATGCACCATAGAAATTGGATTTATTAAATTTGATGAGAATAGGTAGGTGAAAAAGAGTAAATACAGTCACAACATTAGAAGAACAGTTCCAAGTAGCTCAACAACCAAATTTCATGAGGTATGGTGCTCATTTCTTCGCCTACAAGAAAAGTATCATGGGGGAATGGTCTTGGTAGGGTGCCCATGCCTATTTTCAGACATTCAATACATCTTGTTGGTGGTTGAAGGTGAAAATGTGAGTTCCCTCTATTTTTCCTCCTCTCTTTCTCCCATTCTTATATATAATGTAAAATCTCTCATTTGTAAAGGGTTGTTCTAAAATGTAAAGTAACTATGTAAAAAAATTATTCATGAGTAGTTGTGAGTTGCAAACCTTCATTTGAGTTTGGAACTGTGTTCTTGTGCCTTCTTATTCACATGTAATGGTATTTGCATACTTTGAAAGCAATACAATCTCTTTTTTGTGGTGTTTTTTTCTAACCCTGACTTATGTTTTTTTACATTTCCTTGCCTCTCCATTCTTTTTATTGTATTTTATGCATGCATTTCTACTTTTTAGGTTCATTGCGTTGTGTAACATGGATAATAAAACTTAAAATTTAGTTTTGGATTTGTTTCACTCATTTTTGACCTCTCCGTTTTGCATTTTCCTTCTCCCTTTTCCTCATTAGAGTGTCTTCACCCTCTTTCTAGTGCTATTACCACTTAATAGCCTAGGATTTCCCTTTCATACATCTACCTCTCTCCCTAGTCTCTTGGATGCTTAGATTAGGATTAGATAGTTATATTTGTAGGTGTAGGAGTAACTAGGCATTAGTAATAGGTAGAGGTACCAACCTTCTCTAGAGGTCTGTGTCAAGTAGCAAGGTCCTACACTTGGAGACATTCCCATGTTACCCAAAAGTACTGATGATCTTCAATGACCAATCAGAGGGTGAAATTTTTTGGTGATAACATAACCTCCTGGATTTCTCCACAGGATATTCCTTTGTGTCTACATCTCCTCTTTATGCTCCTAATTTTTTTAGTTCTCATCTTACAAATGCTAGTCTTTCTAATTTTCCCAAATTAACTTGTGAGACTCTATTATCCCAACCTTATCCCTCTAATCATTCAGATAAGGGTAACTCAATAGAATGTAACATGGTTAAGTTCGAGAAAATAAATCCTTGATAACAAAAAATAATACTTTACTCCTGACAAGGATGGAGGTTTCCAAAGGATACCTACCTATTCCATGGAGACGAATATACCTCATCCTAATAAGGAAGTACCTTATCATAATCAGACTCCTCTCTACATGAATGATCAAGGAACATCTCCTGAGACTCCTACTAGATGGCACAATAATAAAAAAAAACATCCACCTCTTCTTATATGGATCCAAACATGGTGATAGTTAAGATCTTATATCATATGGCATTATCCCAAAAAACCACCACAACTAGCATGATCTAAATGCAAAATTAGATGTTGCAGATAACATCTCTAAATTTCATGCCTAACATACCTTCTTATACTCATCCTTCATTGGTGGATGTACTTGGGAATATTGTTCCTCTTCCCCCATTCCTCAACAATATGTTGCAAACTATCCAAAATGAACCTTTAGCTCCCTACATTGTTGTCAAGGAATTATGAGGGGTTTTCCCTACCATATTTTATGATGGCGCTATGGATCCACCCATATACCTTTATACCTTTAGAAACCTCTAAAAATAATGGATTCAGACAAACACTTACGCAACTGCTAAATTTATAGAAAAATATTTCTTAGGTGAGGCATTAGAATGGTATAACCAACTTCTTCCCAACTTGATAGTTAATTTAGAAGGTCTAGTCAAGGCTCTAATTTCTGAATTTTAACAACAAGAAATTCTAGAATTTTTTTTACAAAGAGTCATTTACCTTAGTAAGGTGCACACGAATCTACCCATGAATTTATTAAAAAATGGAAAACACTCTCCATACAAGCCAACCATAATATTAATAATCAAATCTTTCTTGATGCCCTTACGCCTACCCCTCCAATACAAAGTCAAATATTTCTCTCCCCAATATTCTATAATAATCCCTTAAATAGGACCAAAAGACAAGATCACCCTCATGTGTGAATTTATATGTACTTCCAATTCATCTCCTCAACTTAAAAATACAATGCATGTAATAAGCCCTTCAAATATTTCAAGAGAAAAAGGAGTGGGGGGAACATAAAGAAACTCTTCATACACACCCCCACACTCTTTTATCTTATATCGAGCTTCTAAAAATTCTTCTTACTTTTTTTCATGCATTTTTGTAATGTCAAAAATCAAGATGAAAGCATGACAATTGTACCATAGTGTTGAAAAATTGTCCAAATCCCCTCCTAGGTCACCCTTTGGATTATCAATCCTTATATTTCATGACCCCCTTATCCCTTGAAGAGCCTCATAATGTGATTTTAATCCTTCCCAAGTGTCTACAATGTGTTCATAAGGTCACCCAGACCATTCAATGAAATGTCGTCAAGAGTGGAAATTTACACTAGTCGTAAAAAGGCTATTCCCTAGCCTTCTCGAACCAGGTACACATCCTCTAGAGTAGATCAAGAGGCCTACGTAGTTTTAGGATTTTATTATAGAATATAAAGTTCAATGGAATAGGTTTAGGGAATTTTTTGAAAGTTTCAGAGGTTTTGGGACCAGAATGGTGAAAGTGATTCTTGAAGACTTGAGGAGCTTTTAGTGAAAAAAGCACATAACCTTCAACTAAAAATTCTTGGAGCTCTGGGATGATTCAAGATGTAAACAATATACGATTTGAAATCTATTTTAATTACCTAGATGGTGTAAAACTAATATTCTTCCCTACACCTAAGTGATTCTCTATGTAAATCAATATTGGTAGACTTATCTCATAGTCCCGAATGAAAAAATAGAGTTTTTTAGAGAAGGGGGAAGAATAAAGTATTTAAAACCCTCCCATTTTTCTAATTTTTTTATTTCAATCAAACTGATATAAAAATTTCACCTAAAAATACCTCATACAACTCCAGGTAAGTCGATTTCATGTTTCCACCAATTAGAAATTTTCACAATTTGGGACATGGTGCATTTTGTTGTCCCAACTATCCAGGAAAGTGGGGATAAGGGGGATAATAGGAATAGTAAAATGTACCCTAACCCCTAACTAAATCCCCTGGACCCCTTATGTGACCCTGTTCCTCTCCAACATGTGTTAGATGATTCTAAGTAACTTAAAGTGCTCAAATTTACAAATATGGCTAAGTATCTTACCTCTCTAGCCTTGGGTATGATTTTTTTCCCCTACTGTCCCAAATTCTTGGGAGATTTGGGATGATAAAATTTTCCCCAAACCTATCCCCCTCTGTGGTTTTGCATATGATTATGACCTCCAAATCTCTTGTCGGGTGCTAGAAACTCTCTCCCTCATTCCCCATGCCTGCCAATCACCTTCCACCACATGTCAAGACTCGGAAGGGGGGGTGAATTTTCTTGGCACATACTATTCCAACTATCATGGGATAGTTGGGGAAAAAAATTTTCACCCCATCCCCTTTCTTTAAAAAGGTGAAAAGTAAATACAAGCTTTCATGACTTACAAACAACCTGTTTTATACCGTTTAAAGAACCATGTTTTCCTTTTCTTCTACATGCTTTCAACAAGTTGACACATGAAACCATTGGATAAATATTGAATCTCATAAAAACTTTAAAATTCATCAAAATAACATGAAAATTCTTCCTGGACATTCGTGGTAGCCGAAATGAAGAATTATTTATAACTCTCAAACAAATGGTCCATTCCACATTAAATTTTCTCAAAAAAATATGTGATCCATGCACCTTCAAGAAATATGTAACATCAAACTCTCTCAATATATGGATTATTTATAGTAAAACACCCTCATTCCATTCCCTATAATCACACTGTTTTATTTCCCATCATTATGGCGAGCAGATTGTGACAAAATTTCAACCACATGATCTAAAGATCAGGGCCATTCTAGAAAAGTCATTTTCATCATCAATCAACATAGGGAAGTGAAAATTCTAAAAATAGTAAGTATCTAGTCTTTATACTTACTATAAATAGTATCCCTCTAAAAAAATTAAATCCTTTGAAGACAATGCACTAAAAAATCAACGGTGAAGACAAACTAGGCAAAAAAGCGTAAAAAGCAAAAAAGAACTTTCTAAAAATAGAAATTCTCAAATATCATCAAAATTACCTCAATGATAGTGTACATGGTATGTTAGGATTCTTGGGATACTAAAAATCAAAGAGAAGAAAAAATATGACCCCATATTCCTACTTACTAAAAATAGAAAGTGCCTGTTTTAGGTGCAGAAAAGGTCTATCTTCATTATTTTATCTCACCTAATTGGTTTTTTCTACAATGAAGTTAATTTTTTTTGGTTTGGATCCCATTTCAAATCTTGCATCTAAGTATCTATAAGTGGGTGACATTGATTTCGATCACATGGATTTGGAATACTTGAACAACCTGATGGTTGGCGGACCCAGGGGAGCCTCTGGAAGATAAGATCTACACAAGTGGTTTGTATGCTACAGGTGGCCATCCTCTATCCATTCAGAACAAAAAATTTATCAATAAATGTTCTCTACATTATGAACCATGCACGAGAATTTTATGAATGGACGATAGTTCAATCTTGGCATTGCTCACACCCAAGGGGATATCAATGAATATGTAGATTCCAACTTGGAACAACATGGTTTGTTATCCCAAATAATTTTACAAGTGAATTATCAAAGACGAAATCCTACCTTCAAGTCCTTTCATTGGGGTCTTGGTTAAAGCAAGTGATAAATCCTTCCTGCATGCCTACGTTTTGGTCCTGACATGATTTTCATGAAGGGTTCTCGAATGCCATCATTCTTCTGAGTAGGGTGATGGGAGAGGAAAAAACCAAAGAGTTCCATGATTAGATGGCATTGTTCATCCTCACCATCGTTGAAGGAACTCAGATGCTTTTTTGGGGTCAAATCATTAGTGACAACATCCAATTCTAATTACACCAGCTTTCGGTCACAAATTTTTTTTCCATGACATCATAGTTAGTGTATGCTCTTACTAGGATGAGACCTTACATGGGTTTGAATCTCCCACCAAACTTATCTTTGAAGGATTTTTCTTACGAGATATATCCGAAGCTAATCTTGAAAGAGAGTAACCATCACTTCACCAGGGTGAGTGATGCATTCACCAGGAATGTTGTGAGATTTCTTGAAGGAAACCCTAAGCTCAAGTTGTCGTCGTAAGTTTCCATGTTGATTTATAAATATGGATCCTTCTTCACACAATTTAAAAATTTCTCATACATTAGGGTATCTGGATTTGACTTTAATCCATGAAATATCACTCGGTACCTGAGTGAAAAATTGTTTTGAACTCTGCAGAAAATTTGTTGACCTAAATGGAAAGATCAAGAGTAGGAAGAAGAAATGTGTTTCTTTCCCCATCTCTTTGGGAATTTTTTCTTATAAATCTCTCATTGATGCAACTAATTTTGAGGCGTATTTATCTCAAATGAATATCTTTTCTTATACTTTGAGGGATAAATTTGACATTTGGAGAACCCCTTATATGTTTCACATCCCAAACTTACATCATGTGTCATAATTTGAGTACTATTAGGTGAAATGTGGTGATAATCATGAAGTTTAGAGAAGAGATCACATAAGGGTGAAAATTGATTGAATGAGGAATTTCAGCTTTGAATGTTTCAAATAAGGCATCGAGGATAATGCAACATAGTTGTAGGATCCAGAAAACCTAGTTATGAAAGCTTCTCCTCTTCCTCAATTTTCTTGAAGCATCAGGGAATCAATTTGTATCAACAAAATGACCGAGGCAGTGATCTGAAGATCAAGAAATTGGTTCAAGAAAAATATGACAACTTTCATCAAGTCAAGAGGCCTTCATGCTCTCAATAAAAAAGAATCTCATCTCTCTACTTCAGTGGAAGTGTTGGGTTTTTAAATGGAACATTAAAAAACCACAGTCATGGGACAACAAGTACCTCCTCTTTAATGGGAGAGGTTCCCTTATGTAAAGCAAACAAAAAAACTTATATACAAATGTACAACTTTCAAAGTTTGGATTCTTGATACTTTGAAATGTTTTATGCCCAAAATCATCAATACAAAAGAATAGAATAATTAAGGGGATAAGAGAGGAAGAACATAATAATACCTTCAGGAAATATAGATGGTAGAGTATAACCTTATACATATTGAGCCAAGGAAATGTAGAGTAGAATCATTCACTTTCATAACAAATATAATTCCACAGACATAAAGTTCCAGAAATCATATAAACAAGAACACAAAGTTTCTCATCATAAAAGATGGATGATTCACAAATTTTCAGACAAGGAAAAAAGGAATAACAAGGGAAGAAAAGGGAAAAAATTCTATATTAATTACTTTGAATCTATTACATCTACATAACACCAGGATCCCACCCTAACAACGGTGTGGAGAAGCCATTAAATAGCTTCCAAGAACGGTTACATTCGATTACAAAAAATGATGAAACTGATTCAATAAACTGACGTCTAAACTTATCCAATGCCTCGGCTATTTCCATTCTTGGTGGCAAAACCAGATGCATTGAATCACATCCGTTCAATCTACCTTTTCAAACTTTGAATTTTATTCATCCACGTGGGAGAGATTTAAACAGAAGTGGGCCTAAGGATGCCTTTTGTATTCTGTCTTTTAGAGAAATGACACTTCAGAATATTTTGGCCCGCCCATCCACTTTTGATATGGGCTTGACACATGGCTTTACTTGAGTGGTGACGGAGTCATGGCTCACTTTTATAATTTTACCTATTTTCAATGTAGGCTCAAAAATTCAAATTAATCCATCAACCTGCCTCCCCACTTTGGCTTTCGATGTGGGCTCAATATTTGACTTTATCCCTTGGCATGGGTGGGGCCACAGGTCACTTTGTAACTTTAAGCTCTTTATGGAAACAAAGCCAAAAATTCCCAAATCACTCCAACAACCTGCTTTCCCACTTTGACTTTTTAAAGCATCAAAACAAAAAAAGGGCCCACCTTTCCACCTTCACTTGAAACATGACACATGTCCCTTTGTAGGCTAGTTTAGTATTTTATGTTTTTTTAACTAAGTCCCTTGACATGAGGAGAGCTAGCACAAGTTTGGGGAACCACCTTTGGCTTCAAACCTTGAAGTTGTGTAGTTTGGACGCATGGAGGCTTCCGCTACCACTTGAAACATGGCCACGCAGGATCCTTCGGGCCATGGGGCCAATTTGACACTTTTGCAACAAATAACAAAAGTGACAAGTTTAAAAGATAAACCTGCCATGCTGTATCCATTCAAATATGTCCACGTACTACCCGTGGATGTTGGGGGAAAAATTGACAGGGAGGATATGCCCGTCAATCATGACTATGGACAAATAAAAATAAAAGGGAAAAACCCTACCTTTACACCCAAATTTTAAATTATTTTCTATCGAATGAAAAACTGCAAACAATACCAGGCTCTATACTATCCCCAGCCAAAGAGAAGGTTTGAAAATGACATCCGAATGAAGGAAAATATTTTCAAGAAAAATCACGGATTACTCCATGGTACCGACTCAAAATTTCAAAACTTGACTTCAAAAAGAGGGGAATTTTGAGGGTGACAACAACTGGCTCTTTCTGGGGATGATTTCAAAGAGGAACGGAGAAAGATCAAGAACCATAGAAAAAATTTAGGAAAGCAGACTAGTGCCTTATCCATTGGACAAATAGAGTCAAAGGCAAAACCAAAATAGAAGACAAAACACACAAAATGGAAACAAACCAAAAAGGAAAGATAGAAACAAAACACAATGGAATGACCAAAAACCAAAACATTATACACAATATATAGAAGGACTGCCTAGTCACCTAGGACTTGAACAACTTCACATGCTGCCCACTATAAGGAAGTGGGAGAGGAGATCCATTCATATAATCCAAATAGAAAAAAAATTCTCCAACAAAGCGCATGATTTTGAAAGTACCAAGCCAAAGAGAATCAAACTTACCATTACTTCCTTGAGGTTCATGTCTTTTGTCCCACAACAGAACAATGTCTCCCACTTGAAAACCTCTAGGTCTAGCCTTCTTATCAAACAAACCTTTCACCCTTAATTGATGAGCTGGGATTATATCAAAATCCTACAACCTATCTTCATCTATCTTTTGGAGATACATGATCCTCTTGTCCAAGGAACTGGAAAAACTTGAATCTTCAATAGCCTTCATTAAGTACAAGGATAGTAATTCCATTATTACTAGAAACTACACTTCAACACCATACACCACTTAAATGGAGACATCCTAATTGCTCTTTTGGGTGTAATTCTATTTTCCCAGAGAGCGTCATAAAGTTTCTTGTGTCAATTCCTCTGAGATTCATTGACAAACTTCCAAACGATGGTTACCAAATTCTTATTTGTTGATTCTTCTTGTACATTCCCTTGGGGGTAGTAGTATGAAGAATGAGCAAGGTAAATTCCATAACCATAGCAAAGATCCATCATCTTAGAAGAAGAAAAATTTGAAGCATTGTCATTCACAATCTTATTTGGTACCCCAAACCTTATCAAGATGTTCTCTTTAATGAAATCACACACCACCTCAAAAGTAGTGCTTTTGATTGGAATGGCCTCTACCCACTTTGTGAAGTAGTCTGTAGCAGTTAACATGTGAGTATGTCCAACATTGGAAGGTGGGTTAAGAGTTCCAATGAAATCCAATCCCCACTGTTGAAAAGGCTCATCAATCACTACTGGATTTAGTGGTAAAGCAACCAACTTAGGTCTCCCAACAAAATTCTGACAGGCTTCACACTTACCTACCCATTTTGATGCATCTCTGAACAATGTAGGCCAATTGTACCCATCATGAAGGATTTTATGGGAAGTGAAAATAGAAGAGAAATGGCCTCCACAAGCCTGATCATGAAAAGCTAAGAACAATTTCTTCTATTGCTTTTTGTCTACACGCTTCAAGAATCTTCCATCTATGCCTCGCTTGAACAAAGCATTCTCCCACAATACATACTATGCAGACCTTAGCTTAATAGCCCTCTTTTCCTTGGCACTCAAGTGAGATAAACACTCTCCATAAGTAAGAAAATGTGCAATATTAGCATACCATTCATTATTTGAACTGAGGAAGAGGATAATAGGAACATAAACTACTTCTTTAGACAATGTTCCATCATCTCCTTCATCAATAAGCTCACATAAGCCTTTACCCTAGACTAGATTAGTTGGCTTGATATCAAGGTCATATTCTTGTACTTTTGCTACCCAATTTCCTCTCTTAGTTCTAAAATACTATTGTGTAAAAATAGACTTGATGGTTATATTAGGTACAAGCACAACAAAGTGAGAATTAATAATATAAAAATGAAACTACTTGACAACTTTGACCATTGCAAAAGTATGTTTCTCCATCATAGTATATTTTAATTCATGAGCTTTTAGAACATAGCTCATGAAGGAAATTAGAAATTCATGATCCTCGAAATTCTTCTGGGTTAACACAACAACCAAGGTATTATATGTAGCATAGCAATAGATGATATAATCCTTGCTAAAATCAGGGCATGCTAAGATAGGAGTTTTAGCAATGGCTTTCTTGATACCTTTAAATGCTTCCTTACCATTGGAAGTCCAACCAAATTTTTTATTTCCTTTCATCATGTGAGCAATGATCATAGTCAGTTCTACAAAATCAGGAATGAGTCTCCTTAAGAATTTTATCTTACCAAAGAAAGAGTGAACACCCTTTTTTCTTGTGGGAAGAGGAATATGATAGATTGCTTGAACTCTTTCTAGATCTATCTTGATTCCCTCTTTGGATACAATATGCCCTGCCAACTTGCCTTCAGTGACACAAAAGAAAAACTTCTTTGGATTGAGATAAACTCCATGTTCACTGCATTTTTGGAGGAATGCTTCAAGATGTTGAAAGTGATCTTCCCTTGTTTTGGAGAAAAAAATCTAATCATCAAGGTACACAACAACACGCTTTCCCTTAAGACTTCCAAAATCCAATTCCATTTCCCTCTGAAAGGTGGCACCAACATTTATAAGACCAAAAGGCATTCTCTTATAGGTGAAGGTGCCCCAAGGAGTAGTGAAAGAAATTTTGTGTTGATTTGGGGTACTGACTTCCACTTGATTGTATCCAGAGACTCCATCAAGCATAGACAACATCTTAGAGCCTATGAAAACTTGCAAAACTGGATCCATCATGGGGAGAGGATAGTTATCCTTCAGAGAGGCCTGATTAAAATTCATGAAATCCACATAGATGTGAATCTCACCATTCTTCTTCCTGAAAGGCACAATGTTGGTAATCCATGTTGAATGATGTATAGGGAAAATGATATTTTCTTTTGGTAACTTCTGGATCTCTTGAAAAATAGTGCCAGAAACCTTGGGATTGTATTTCCTTTGTTTCTTCTTGAATGGTTTGATCCCAAGTTTCAGAGGGATAAAGTGTTGCATTTCCTTCGGTTGGAAAGCCTTGAGATCATCATACGAATAGGAAAGAACATCAGCATACCTTTTTAGTAAATTTACTAGCTTCTTATTCTCCTCTTGAGTGAAACATTTTCCAATGTTCACCATCTTGGGTTCATCAAGACTCCCAATATTAATTCTTTTCACATTCAATAGACTGTTGAGCTCCTTGGGAAGCTTTAGACTTAATGTACCTATCATGCTTATCAAACAGGTCTTCCAAACTCACCATTCCTTTAGGGATCTTGTTACCTTTCAATTTGATGCAGCCATCTTGATCCATCTCTTCCTTGATATCTCCTTCATTAGAGGATACACACTCTCTAGGAAAAGCCTCACTTCCTTCAAAATACAACTGGTCAAAATTATCCTTAAGCTCCAAGAATGAGAGTAAGTGTTGATCATCATTGAAAACCTGCCAATTATTTGCATTATCTGGTATGCTGGGCCTATGAATCATTTCAATGGTAAATTTATCCTGAGAGAAATCTGGGTGAGGAATCAACAAAGAGCCTGAGACCGCTAGAGAATCAGCTCTAGTGTTCCTTTCTCTTGGCACTTCAATCTCAAGAAACTCAATGGAATCCCAGACAATATTTTTATAATGCTTCAATCTCCTATTCTTCACTTGAAAAATATCTCTAACTTGTTTCACAATCAGCTCAGCATCACCACGAGCACAAAGATTCTTCACTCCCATTTATTTTTCCATGTTCAATCCAAGTATGAGTGCCTCATATTCAGTTGTATTGTTTATATTTTCAAAACAAAGCTTGAAAGAAAAACGATGAATGTTCCCTTCTGGAGAGATCAACACCACTCAGGCTCCAAAACCAGCTCAAGAGTAGCTTCCATCAAACTGTAGAGTCCAAATTCCATTAGGGTCATGAATCAATCCCTTAGGAAGTTTTGCCTCATCTTGTGACATGATCATGTAGTTACCATGATCTATATCTTCATAGAGTATTTATGCTTTTGGATCATCAGTCTTTTGCACAATGTATTCAAGTTTGTTTCTTAGGTAGAAGCTTCTTCATTTTTCCATTGACCGGATCAAATCATGCGACCAATCCATTTGAATTTCACCTCCTACCTCCTTATATAAATTTCTACTCAACAACATCCCATATGAGGGAGGAATATAGCTACCAAAATAGTGGCTAAGACCCTTTTCTCTAGAAAAGCAACAAAAGCTACTTGTGCATCTTTAATTATTCCAACCAAAGGCACTTTCCTACTTTCCATGGAATAATAGGAACCAAAGGCATGTGTTAGGGTTAGGCCCAAAGCATGAGCTAATTTTGTAGGAATTACATTGTCTGATGCTCCTGAGTCTATAACACAATTACTGAGTTTATGGCCAGCTATGAGAAGAGTCACATAGAATGGTTCAATTTTCTCATTAGGGGAAGTGACTACAGCCACAAGGCTTGATTGAGGTGAGGAAGAGGGAGTGGGAAAAAGACCTTTAGAAGTACTAGATGAGGCTTTGGATTTGGAATTGACAAATTTTACCATTTTAGAAAAATCTTTTGGATGGGTTTGGTAAAACTCTGCCTCTGAAATTTGGATTTTATACTTTTTGAGGTGATCAATAATATCAAAAGATCTAGAGGTAGATGGGGCATCATTATTAGGAACTTGAGAGACTTTTGATCTATCAGTTTTAGGATTTGAAGGACAAGAAGTTTTGGAAATAGAAGTAGAAGGAGGAAGAATTAGCATTACTCACCTTTTGTGTGGAGGCAGTGGGAATAGGAGCTCCTCTTCTTGCAACCACTATGGAATAGTTATAGGAAACTCCTTGGACTTCTTAGCAGGCTACACCACTTTTTATTTTCTATTTGTTTTCTCCTGAGTCATGACAGCATATGACTCACTATTCATCTCTGCCACTCTTTCATCATATTCATCTTCATCATCCATACCTTCAGTGGTGAGGAAATGAACTTGAGATCCACCAATCTCCTCCAGTTCTTCATCAACCTCTTCTTCTGGTTCTTCATAGAGTTCATTAAACTCCTCATCATCAGATTCTTCAACTTCACAAGTTACATTGACTGGAACCTTGATGGGTGGGCCTTCAATAGCCAATCTTGGTCTGAGAAGAAGGAAGATGGTTCCTGGGCTGAAAATTCTTCCTTGGAACATCTTGGTAAGGAGTATGTTGAGCCAATTGTTTCTTGATAGCAATGAGATCATTTGCAAGCTTCTGTACTAACTGATCAGAATTGGCTCCAGGGGAAGAGGAAGAAGAAGAAGCTTTAGATTTGGAGGATTCTCTTTTCAGTTTACCAGACATGATTAAATCATCCTCAACACTGATAGCCAACCATTGATCAACATCCAGAGTTACAAGGTTAGCTCTCCTTAGTGCATAACTCACTTCGGGTAACTAGGCATTGAGGAAGAAGCACTTTTGAATTTGATCCACTAGACGAGTGTTCTGTGGAATTTTATGAATTATCTTGTTGAATTTAGCCACAAACTCCCTCATGGGCTCAAATGGTTCCTTCTTGATATGAGAAATTTGAGCTAACAGAGCATGCACATCTTCAACAGGTTTGAAACACTGCTCAAACTGAGTTGTCATGGTATTCCAATTAGTGATCGTCCCAATAGGAAGATGATAAAACCAATCAGCAGCATTTTCCTGCAATGTCTCCAAAAAAATCTTGACAGAGACATCTTCATGTTCAACCCCAAGAATCCCACATGCAACAATGAAGGCTGTAATGTGTTCATCTGGATGAACTTTCCCATCACCCCCGGAACTTGGGAAAACTTTTCCTGTTACCCCTAGGTAACTCATGCAATGGCTGAGGAAGAGCAAGAGGCCCAACCTATTTTCCCCAAGGAAAAGGGGATGCCATCTTTAGAAAAATTGACTAAAGGGAACTGAAACAACCAGCAAGTATCAAAGCATGGAGATTAGGACTGAGATGTTCTTGAGGAACGCTATCCTTGGAATTTCTATTTTTAGTAGGAGGTGTGCTTGTAGAATGATTTCCTCTATTCCTTCTTGCTGGAAGAGAGAAGTTTTGTTGCTCCAGAAGTTGAAAATGGGAATCCTCAACCCCAAGAGATTTCTTCCCACGTGTATACTGTAGAGTCACCAGACCAAAAAATGATCTTGAAGTTGTTCTTTTTAGAAAGGGATACGTTTGAAATGAAATCCCCAGTAGAGTCACCAAAAATTGTTGGGTTTTTAAATGGAACTTTAACAAACCATAGTCAGGGGACACAAGTCCCTCCTCTTTAATGGGAGAGGTTTCCCTTATTGAAAGCAAGTAGCAAAACTTATATACAAATGTACAACTTTCAAAGTGTGGATTCCTGATACTTTGAAATGTTTTATGCCCAAAGATCATCAATACAAAAGAATAGAAGAATTAAGGAGATGAGAGAGGAAGAACATAACAATACCTTCAAGAAATATAGATGGTAGAGTATAACCTTATACGTATTGAACCAGGGAGATGCAGAGTAGAATCATTCACTTTCATAAAAAATATAATTCCACAGACACAAAGTTCTAGAAATCATATAAACAAGAACACAAAGTTTCTTATCATAAAAGATGGATGATTCCCAAATTTTCAGACAAGGAAAGAAGGAATAATCAAAGGAAGAAAGGGAAAAAAAACTTCTGTATTGATTACTTTGAATCTATTACCTTTACAGAGTATCAAGATCCAACCCTAACAATGGCATGGAGAAGCCATTAAATAGCTTCCAAGAATGGTTACATTCGGTTACAAAAATGATGAAACTGATTCAAGAAACTGATGTCTGAACTTCTCCAATGCCTCAGTTGTTTCCATGCCTGACGGAAAAACCAGACGCATTGAATCGCAGCCATTCAATCTTCCTTTGCAAACTTTGAATTTGAGCCATCCACGTGGGAGAGATTTAAACAGAAGTGGGCCTGAGGATGCCTTTTGTATTTTGTGCCTTTTAGAGAAATGGCACTTTGGAATATTTTGGCATGCCCACCATCCGCTTTTGATACAGGCTTGACACGTGGCTTTACTTGAGTGGCGACGGAGTCACGTCTCACTTTTATAATTTTACCTCTTTTCAACGCGAGGCTCAAAAACTCAAATTGCTCTGCTGACCCACCTCCCCCCTTTTATTTTGATGCGGGCTCAACATTTGACTTTATCCCTTGGCATGGGTGGGGCTGCAGGTCACTTTATAACTTTAAGCTCTTTATGGAAATAAAGCCAAAAATTCCCAAATCACTCCGACGGCCCACTTTCCCACTTTGACTTTTCAAAGCATCAAAACACAAAAAGGGCTTACCTTTCTTCCTTCACTTGAAACATGACCACGTGTCCCTTGCGGGCCAGTTCGACTAGTTTAATTTCGACTAAGCTTTGTTTTTTGATGCGAGGCCATATGTCTGACCCTAGACACATGGAGACCTGGCGCAAGTTTTGGGAACCACCTTTTGCTTTGACTCCTTGAAGTTGTGCCACTTAAATGCGTGGAGGCTTCCACTACCACTTGAAACATGGCCACATAGGATCCTTCAGGGCACGACTCTGCCAATTTGACACTTTTGCAACAAATAAAAAAAGTGCACAAGTTTAAAAGATAAACCCGCCACGCCGCATCCACTCAGATATTTCCACGTTACCTATTGGATGTTGGGGCTGTGAACACGAATCCGGCACCCTGATAATATTTCATTGAGAACTCCCGTGCTATGGTTATTTTAGTAATGCATAGTGGTTTGGGCTAGTACATCTGGAAACACAACAACAAACATAACACTTGAATACTTCAGACTATGAAAAAAAAGAAAGAATGATGACAAATCTGAAATACACTGTGGATATTATTAACATGGAATTTTACAATCTTACCCATGAATTACTCCAAGTGTTACCAACTCCACTTTGATTGGCCACCAATAATACTATGGGAGAAACTTCATAATTACTCCTTTGATGACTTCCTTAGACACACCTTCACAAAGATGTCCTTTATTCATAGTCAAATAAGGCCTTACCACTTTGGTCTACTGATAAATGAGGGGAGCTGGCCTATCTTCATTTATAGGAATTTAGGCTTATCCACCCTGATCTCTAAAATAGGATAGGAAATCTCTTCTGGCCAATCATATTCCATGCCTAAACTCTACTGCCTTTACATGTAGGCTTATCTTCTAAGATAAGATAAACCTTATCATCTCACATGGGTTCCCATTTTTAGACTTTGGGACACATGGAATGCTGGTGAATATTTGGGGAACATCACCCTTGTCCTTATTACAAATTAAGTTACACCGATGAGGCACATGGACGCCTACTTCTCTACTAAACCTTGACATACATTAGACCAATTACGAAAAATATGTTCTATCTTACCACAACATTCTTTTGTACCTTTGACTGTGGAACATACTCGGCTTTATTTGCAGGACCATACTTGAAGGCGCCGTTATCCTTCTAGTTGGATGCCACTACTGCATGGATACTTCTACAACATCCTATTCCTAATACATGGCCATTAATCTTCAATAGAAATTTACAGTAGGAAAATTTGGATGTCGGGGCAAAAATTGACAGGGAAGATACACCCATCATTCATGACTGTGGAAAAATAAAAATAAAAGGGAAACCCCATGCCTTTACACTCAAATTTTAAATTGTTCTCCATGGAATGAAAAACTACAAACAATACCAGGATCTATGTGATCCACAGCCAAAGAGAAGGATTGACAATGACATCTGAATGAAGGAAAATATTTTCAAGAAAAAGCACATATTACTCCACTGTATTAAATCAACATTTTTGAAACTTGACTTTAAAAAGAGGGGAATTTTGAGGGTGACAACATCAAGTTAAGAAGGCTTTGAGTTCATCTCATTCTAAAAAGGTGCAAAATAGGAATTCCATAGAATCCAATTACTCACACCACAAGAGAACTCACATCAAAATTCCAAAGCATATCAAAAACATTCAGAGGGATTGGAACAAGCTGAGATTGAAATTGCTCAACCACATATCATTCAGATAACTCAAAGCACTTCATCTTCGGTGGTTGTGCATGTCCAAAGAGTCCAAGATCCACCTACTTAGCTAGAGAAAGAAACTATTATCATACCCAACATTGAGCTTGAGAAAAATAAGACATTCTTGTGGGTACAAGACATGATTGTGGGAGATATGCACACAAGCCAACATGTGATAGTCCCATACTTCTAGGCCATATCTGTAATGGTGAATTTTAATAAAGGAAATAAATATCATATTACCTCCCATTTCTTCAGCAAAACTTTAGGTAACTTATATGTGGAGGTTGTTCGGACCCAAGGTCATCAATCCTCTCAATGAGATGAAACAATCAGACTATGAAATTAGCACTATTCCACTCAAGCCATCAACACATGAGGGTGATTCCCATCTGTTTTAGGAGTCTTCCACTTGGCTTCTCGCGATAAATCAGGAGTACAAAGAGAAATTGGACCAAGTAGAAGACCATATCAGAACCCTCAATTCATGTGTGTAATCACTCTTGGCCCTTTCTATAATTAATGGATCTTATGACTATCGTATCCATAGTTTAGGTCCAACCCTAATCAGATCTATTTCCCCCACCTCCCCTCTAAATAGATGGCCTTTCCTTTTATGGATCTATATGGAGAGCCCTCTCTCTACATTTTTCTCTTGCCAGACAAAATCAAACTATATATGTTGGGGTGAATACCATATCTCTTGCTTGGTTGGCTTGTTACCCAGTCTATATATAGAGAAGGTGAGGGTTTCCTAGGATGAAAACCAATATAGGATCTATACGGAATATGATAAGAAAGGGGTAAATGGAGGGGGTTCGTGATCTATTTAGAGAGTAAAGGGGGGCATTGATTTTTATTTCTAGATAGATGGGGGGTGACTATAGAATATAAGATATAGGGGAAGAGGCCTTACGGAAGGGGAACCCCTCTTCCTAACCTGAACACTATAACTCCTCTCCCAGCTGAATAATTTACTCCCATCATTAGATTTTACCCTTAGTCTATTATAAAAACACAAGGCTTCACAATTTATGGTAAAGAAAATGACAAATGGGTGAACATGATCCTAGAAAAGGGGAAGGTGTTGCTTCCAGAAATATTATATTTTTTCAGGTACATTAGCATAATGGCCATGAAATTAATCATGACATGAGAGGATATTAAAGCAAATAAATATCATTTAGATCAGGTATATCCAATGGTCATTGATATGGGAAAGTTCCATCCATCCCTCTTGGTGAGATATAAGGTGTAATTTAATCAGCATTAGATGGATATCTCTGCAAATTCATTGGAAAACATAATCAAAGGATCTTGGTTTGTCGCTATCTCAAATGATAAATCATGTCATTGGTAAACTTGATTCTTATAAAGAATCAATATTCTTCCTTGATGTAAAGGGATTTAGATATTTACTCCCTTAATAACTCATCAAACTGGGAAATCAATAAACGTAAGACACTTTGGAAGATAAAATGGTGGAGATTTCATATGAGAATCCTGGTAGGGTTATAGAAATGCAAGACTTTTCTTGCACATCATTACTTCCCTGATGATTCAAAGATGATTGAATCCCTGACCTAGATAAGATTAATTCATACTCTAAGACCAGCTAGATGCTATGAATCTAGGATTTTCAAAAAATATGTTTCAATATTTTGATGAGGTATCTCTCTCTCTCTCTGAGATAATGGATGAAGTCCCTTATTTATCTTCACGATCGCACATACGATGAGACTACTGGCACCTTTGGAAAAGGAACAAATCCTAGGTAATCAAGTTTGAATCCATGAATTCAGATTTCTTAGTCTATGTCTTGTCATGTAACTTTCATAAGCAGGTAGGTCAACATGTAGACCCATCTTATAGGAAATAGTTTGAAATAGCAATCTTCTTCCCCTCAGTTGAATCCCCATAAATTTATTCCTTAATATAGTGAATTTACTTTATTGACATGTTGCAATTTTAGTTAGTTAAAGTGCCTTAATTAAGTCGTAAAGTGATGTCATTAATGAAACCCTAGTCTAACTTTGTAACCAAATTTTGGGTTAATTAATATGAAGATAGAGACTTCATTTTTGTCCTAGGAATTTTGGAGAAAGACACAAATACGATTTATATAGAGAACTGAATATGAAAATGTTGTGTTCTTGTGTGAAGAGTCTTTTCTAAGTAGATATATTATGGAGATGACTTCCCCATTCTTTTAAGGGTTATCAATTATTGTAAGTCTATGAGTAGATTTTTTACTCTTATGAATTAATGAAGAGATAGAAATTTCTTCTATTTCTCTCTATGTTTTTCTCTTTCCCTTGCATTGTACAAGTTTTTAATAATGTCAAAAAAGAAAGGAGTTTCTTATTTTTTTAGATGAGTGAATAAATAATACCTTGTGTTCATGGTATTACCTTATCTTGGTATTTCTAGAAAAGTTGTTATTCTTCTCGAATTGTGTATGTGATATTTTTTATTAATATTTGCAAGAATATGAGTTTTCCTACTTGTAAACTTAATCTCTCTCTTGATTTCTCACTCCCATTTCCACACCTACCTTACAAATTCCTCCATAGCAAGCAATTGCAAGAATTTTTTAGAGGTGCAATGGAATGTTCCTGTTTGATCCCCAAGCCCCCAAGGCCAACAACATATTTACATTTTAGTTCACACACAATAATGGAGCTGCCACATTCAAGCATGGGGACCTATTCCCAGAGTGTTGGTATAAATTCACCAATTTATCACATCCACAAATTTTCTCACCAGCAATTTTTGACACCCACCATGGGGAAAAATTAGTATATTCTGTAACCAATATATGAATCACAAAATACACAAAAAAATAAAAAAAATAGAATTTGAAAAGTCACTTGGCCTTATGCCTTCCAATGGCTATTCTAGGTTACCCTCCAATACAAAGACTTGAACTCTTTTTCCATATCAAAGAAGAAGTTGCTTCAGACTTGAGGGAATAAATTTGGCACAATATATAATATTTCTCCCACTACTTCAAAGCTACAATATTGTTAGATTCTGAAGAACAACGTGTAAATAAATTGGAAAGAGAAAGGAAAGCCCAATCTCAACAAAGGAGAGCTTAATTCAACCCAAAATATACAATCTAGATGATCGTAGATTTACTAGGTCCTGGAGACAAGGAGGAAATATTGACCCCATCTTTGAAGAACTCCAAAGGTGGAAAGAACTATTCATAAATTCATGGAACTCCCTTCATCCTAAAATTTCTCTCATTGGTAGTCCAAGTGGTGTCAACCCATTGGACACACAATTTCCAAACCTCAATGAATACTTTGAAAACTTTGTAGAAGCAGAAGCAAGAGAAAAATTGGATTCATGAGAAAGAGTAGAAGTAGAAGCCAAATCTGAAGTAGAAGTCATAATGGGTGATGAAGAAAAACCTCAAAAAATTGTGCCATGGGGCAGAAACACGAGTCCACTTTCCCTCCCTCATCCTATCCATGAAATACCTTGAGGGACGAGAATTTTGTTTTCTATATTCTAAGGAGATTGTTCACAACTCTCAAAAGAGCATGTCACTACATTCATCACTTCCTTTAGTTTAGTAGGAGTGGACCATGAAGATGTGTCAGTTAGGTTGTTTGTGGAGTTTCTAAAAGGCAAGGCAATATAATGGTTTTATCTCCTACCCGCTAGATCCATCACCTATTGGGATGATAATAAAACTACTTTTGAAGATAAATTAAAATATATTGACAACTGCCAAGACCTCCTAGTGCAACTAGTACAAATGAAGAAGGATCCTAATGAAACTATGAGGGATTTTATAGCCCGATACAATAGATTGGTCAAGAGGATACCTCTCAAGGTTATACCATTTGACGATAATGTTAAGAGATTATTCATAAATTCTCAGCTACCAGAGGTTGGATTCATTCTCAGAAGGTCCCTACCTAGGACTTCGAAATAAGCTCAAGATTGTGCCATTGAGACATGTTATCCCGTAAAATTGACAAGGGAAATTTTACCGATAACCATACCAAAAATTTTGTTTCGATCCCTCGTTAGGGATCCCTTGCGTTCAGAACGTTGCAAAATCCCTTTCCGGGAAATCTGGTTTTCCGAACTTAGTCTTTTTGGTCTTTTTTGGCTGGGTGCATGGAATTACTATGTAACACCAACTTTTGGTGCACCCCCTTTAAAGCCTTTGGCGCATATTTTCCTGTGTCAACACACCTTTCGGTGCACCTTGTATGTTGAGTCTTCCCTGCGTGCGCCAAGGCGCATGCGCCTTCATGTTGGCAAAACTTTTGTTGTGCCACCTTTTGGTGCACCAGAGGCGCACATAATCTCATGGCGACACAACTTTTGGTGCACCAAAGGCGCACTTAGTTCCATGTTGGCGAATGCTTTGGTGCACCAAAGGGTGCATGCTTTCCTATGTCGACAGCAATTTTCATGCGCCCTTTACAAAGTTGGTGGCGCATTTATGGCTAGCTCACCCATATATATATATATATATATGCATTTGCACACCCACAAATGTCATTATCACCAGACGCAAAACACGTGATTTCTATTCTCTGAGCCTGTCAGCCCCTGCCTTGTCATTTTCAACGCGTTGTGGACCCGTTGCACGTTTCTCACTATTTATCCGGGTAAGAGGTTCTTATTTCTCTCGTACGTTTTAAGTTTTTTTTGGTTCTCTGTGTGCTTGGTGGTCTGGTTGTGGTTTGGAAGTATTGAAATATCGATCTAGCCCCTCCCTTTTTGCTGTCTTTCCTTTTTCCTCCCGCTCTTTCCAGAGCTGCTGGTAGGGGAAGTTCTTCTAAAAGCATGGTCTGAATCCCTTTGGATTAAACCATTTTAATTCCCAAACAATCTTAGAAAGGATAAAGGAGAGGCTAAACCATGTAAAAAACTGTGTTTTTCCCTTTGGCGCATCTATCCCCCTCGCAGCATGAATAAAATCTGCGCCAATGGCGCACCCATCATGCTTGTTGCATCAAATACCTTTGCACCCTCAAGGCACGCCTCCTTCACATGATGCAAGCGCTAGCCTTGTGCCCACCTTGGCGTACCAACCTTCCTTGCTGCATCGCATTAACATGCACCCCTCAAGGTGCACCCCGCAACGGCACAACACCAGCTTAATCTGCGCCAAGTATGAAGTTATAAAGGCGCAGGTGCTTTCCTCGTTGCAAAAACATTCATGTTGTGCAAACCCTCCGTGCACCGTGCCATGTTCCCTTTGGCACACGAAAAGTTCTTGTTACACAAACCATACATGCACCAAAAGGCACACCAAATCCCAATGCAACATGAAAAATTCATGCGCCTTTGGCGCATCTTGTCTCTATGTAACACAATGTTTTCATGCACCCTTTACCAAATACACCCTGCAGCTTTCATGCGCCATGCGCCTCTGGCACCAGTTTAACCCTTGCAACACCCTTTTCCTGTGCGCCTTACCTATTTAGCCCTGTAAGCTGCAGCTTTCATGCGCCATGCGCCCTGAGCCTCAAAATAACTAACTCTTTCTTCTGTTAACACTTCAATGGAAAATCAAATGGCTAATACAACCTTTTTGGATTGGGTCTCGCTTCTTCTTCATGTAGATCAGCAAATAAACTTGGAAGAACATATGTCAACATCCAGTAAGAGACCTACCAAATCCAAAGGAAAGGCCAAACTTACAGAAGAAGAGATGAAATATAAATATCAGAGGGTCAGAATGCCCGAGTCCCAGGCCGAGTGTAGCCTGGACGTTAGAGACTCAGAATTGGGGCATATTGATATGGAGGAATTATGGGCCAGAACTTTGAAAGTCACAACGAGTCCATGGATGGACAAACTGATAGGCAGTGCCCTGCACTTCGCCGGTGGAATCCCAGTCAGCGCCGTCAACAATGAATTCTTCATGGTGATTGCCCAATGTTACAACAAAGACACAAGGTGTGTCATAAACAACAAGGGCGAGGTAGTCATTAACCTCACTGCCCGTCACTTTGAGATAATACTTGGCATACCTCACCACTGGCACTTTGTGGCCGTCCGTCAAGCAGATTGTATTAAGGCCTAGGATGACAATGCAGATCAGTGTATGCAACTGATGAATGAGGTTTACTTGAAAAACAAAAATGTAGTAACCTGGTGGCCCCAAATCATCCACCGCAGCGACTTCTCAGAGGAGCTCAGCGACACCATTACGTTCCTGAGTAGGGTCTTTGGGATTTCTGACACCCATTATTTCCATAAATGGATGTTGCGGTACTTAGAGACCATGAACAAGAATATGCCTGATCAGCGCTTTTGCTGGGGAGAAATTATAAGCAGCACAATCTCTGAGCAACTACAACAATTTAGCACAACGGGGACATTCCATATGAACTCCTACGTGGTCTACGCTGCAGCATCAGAGAGGGACTATCCAGGCCTGACACGGAGTGGAGTTTGGCCTCAGGTCAAGATATACGAGTACTACCCGGAATTGAGGCTGGAGAATAGCATCTCCCAATTCACAAAAATTAACGATGTGTTTTTCTATCACATCATCTGCCTATTGAGGCCGAATATGACTTATGGTCGCACAACCAAAAGCATAGTAGCAGCCACTGAGAAATGGGGGGCCCTGTTCACCCAGTTTCCCACATTCACCTATCTAAGGGCTGCCAACTTTTTAGGAGAGCCAACCAGGCTACCAAGGTATGCTGGACCTAAACTGATTCTGCTGGAGCTGTCAAGGCAGCTGATCACATAACACGAGAAATGCCTGAAAAGAAAGAAGGGTGGAACTCCTTTCCCCCTCACAGTGGGCCGATATACATGCTCTACCCACCACAAGGCGAAGGAAATGTTCACAGAGCTGGAGTTACTTAATTTAAAACATGATTTCCCAACCAGGCCTACCTTCGACCCAAGGAGCTGTCTGCCAAGGGTGAAACTTGATCCAATCCACGTCCCTCAGATCGAGGACATTTACATTGACGTCATCCATGAGGTGGAGCTCAGGAGAAAGGATCATTCTCGCCTAGCCTTGGCAGAAATCATCCAATATGGGATAGCCATTGTCCCCAAAGGCTTCCAAACTACGGAAGATGAAATAGACAAGGTATATACTAACACAGATGGGGACAATTGGCCCTTTCCGGCCATTGATAGAACTAAGGCCCCTCAGACAATTGAGGAGAGGGTCAAGGAGACTCTGCATAGGACAGAGCATTGGTGTCGGATGAATGGACTAATCTACCTCGGGGCTGATTTCACAACCTCCCCATTGGGTAACGCACCTCCATGATCCAAACAATAGCCTAAAGGCAAGGGCAAAGGCGTAGAAGGTGAATCCAACACCATTTAGGAAGAAGCCCCTGAGAGTCCTCCTTCCGCGGCACCCGAGCAGGTAATAACTCTGGTCACACCAGAGAAAGAAGCAGAAGAGGATATTCCCATAGGCCCATCCACTCAGGATGTCGGCGTTGCTACAACAACTGAGGTCCCTTATATCCCTTCTTCTTCTCTTCCTTCCCCTCCTCGAGCGACTCAGGTGACCATCCCTTTGCTCGTGCCCTCTCCCCCTTCTTCTTCTGTTGTTCCCCTCACCTCTTCGTCTATCTTCTCTTCCCTCACTGATCTGTCCTCCTCCATTTCTTCCCTCATCTCTGAGCTCCCTTCCCTTCCTATGTCTTCCGCTGCTGCAGTTTCCCTTCCTTCCGTGGGCACTTCTTCGGCTATTCTCTCAATGCCATCGCCACGTGTCTCCACATTTTTCCCCTCTACTACTGCAGCTGCCCCCTCCTCTGTTCCCGGTCCTTCTACCATAGGTCCAGCCTGGATCTCTCTGTAGACACCAAATTTGTGTCTTACGACCCCTTGTGACCCGCATCCCATTTCGCAACCTAACCTCATTACCTAAACCTTACACAATTATTTATTAATTACCTCATAATTGATAAATCCACATCACCTTACCCGCCACCTCACTTTGCCACCTCATCATGACCTAGCCCTAACCCTAAACTAACCTAATTAAGGCCCATGACTTGGTCTAGACTCACATCCATAACTAATGCCTCCTTACTCGCACCCAAAGCCGACCTTCTAGCCACTTGACCAAGCCCGCAACTGATCTCTTGGGAGAAAAGCAGGGAAGGTGGGCTATTTTACTAAAAATAGCCTACTTTTTCCTTACCGATGCCGGTTCCTACTCGACCGCCGTCGGTTACGCAACCACCATCGGTTCCCTGTAAATGGGCTCCCCAAACCAAAACAACGAATCGAAATTTCATTTTCAGGATCAGTCGAAGGATTTCTGGATCAATAGAGAGCATTGGGAGTGAGAAACAGAGTCCAGATCTTCACTTGACCGAGCAGAGACGAGTGGAAATACCAGAAGTGTTTACAACCAAAGAGATCAACTTGCATCTTTGCCAAAACCAGTAAGTCACATCTTGCATGTCCTCTGTTATAACATTTCTTATGCTTCTTGAATCTCAGTCCTCCTAAATCCGTTTCTGAATCCACTACCCAACGTGCCATTGCATCTAACTGTCATTATTTTATCCCTCATCGTCTCATTTCCTAATATCATCCATAAACCAGCCATTACAAACACCATAGCTACCAAGAAGATCCTAGAACCCACCGGTATCAGTTATCAATAACCGCCATCGGTTATCAGTAACCGGCATCGGTTCATCTGATCAAAACTAGAAAACCAGCCTTTCCCCTACCCAGTTCAACGAAACAATTTAATTGATATTTTACAGTCTTTTGTGTTAATTCATATTAGCAGGGGAACTGACCACCTTCAAAAGGAAGTTTTATATTTCCTGGGCCCAAGGCAGTTTCCTCATTTATTGTTTAATCAAAATCTTGTGGTCTTGTGTTCTTATTTGCAGGTAGTCCTTCCAAGACAAAAAGGAGTTCTTCGCAATCAACCTGATCTTTCTCTACGGTACGCGCACGCCATCTCGACATTCAACAGGTATTCCTCCTAACCCTAACCTCATATGTTTCTAAAAGGAATGAAAGGATAGAAGCAACTCTATTCCCAGAAGCCGAAACATTCTAAGTGAAACATTTTGGCACGCCCGGTGGGACCCACTTTGGGTTTCTTTCTCTTGCTTATTAACATTTTAGGAAGCATATTTTCTGTTGCTGCTTTTGTTATATATATTTCATAAAGAATTTGTCTTGCTTTCCTAGTTTCGCATTAGTGAAAGTCATCTCTCTTGCTTCATCGAACATAATTTTCGATTTGGGTTTAAAACACATGCATTGCATTCCTACTTGTTGTTCTTCAATTCTAGTGAACATAGATTAAGTAACAGGTCGTACACGTGGGGGTGATATCCACGGTATTGACAGGAAATTAACCCTAGTTTCACTGCACAACACATATCGAATCACTTCACCATTAACCCAACAGCTCAAACATCCCCCCTTTTCCGCGGTATTCCTCCGCCCGATTGAGGTAACCTTATAAGCCAAAACAAACTTGACATTTCCCCTAGGTCTTGTTGTTTAGGATTCTGACATCATTCTACGTCTAAAGGCATAAGCCCACGATAATTAAAATTAACCCTAGGATTAGTATCTGGATTTGCGTGTGCATCTTTCTTGTTTTCAAATTATGTTTTCTCTGTCATACTTTTCCTTCTGTGATCAATAAGTTGATAAATATACTCAACGTTGCTAAAAATCAAATAAGTAGCTTTTTATATCTTCTTATCCTAGACTTTTGACACTGGCATCGGTTAAGGGACTGACGTCATTTGCTCTGTGACCGACACCGGTTAGTAAACCGACATCGGTTAGTCCCTGACAAACCAGCAACCTGCCAAATTCATCATTCTGAGGTTGTTTTTGTTCTTGATAGATTGAAACTTTCCTGTGTGTTCTTGTCCATGGTTGTCATCACTCGGAAGCAAGCCGCCGCCATGGTTTCACATGCCTGCTCTGTGTCTTTGCCTGAATCACCCCCTTCACATTCTATAGGGAACCCTACGGACACCAGTGAGATCCCCCAAATTCCTGTAGGAGACAAGGACTTTGCCAAATTTCTGGATGCTAATCCCAGCGCTGTACAATACTATTTGTCTCATGCCCCTGACCGTACGCCTGATGGTCATCTCCTTATTGGCATGCCTATTAGTATAGCTGCTCATTTAGCTCCCACTCCTCCTGATAACACTACCTTACTTCCTGCATCTCTAGCCCCGTCTCCTAATTCGACGGCTTTAGAGGTTCATACGACCCCGATTAGCTTTCCTTTGGTTAATCTTGGACCCCACGTATCGTTACCACCAACTGCCCCTACCTCATCTCTCTTTCAGACCACTCCATTCATGACTTACTCTCTGCCACCTATTCACACGAGCTTTCCTTCTCAAGCTCCGCCTACCTTTTCATTCCCATACACGTATCCAGTAACCTCAACACCTTATATGGGACATCCCTATTCTGTTGCTCCAACATACTCATCCTCCATACCTTATCAACACTTAGCCCCACCATTGTCTAGTGGAAGCCCTTGGTCCAACTTGCCTCTGTTTGCCACAACCGCACCATCATCTCATCCAACCACAGATTTCATTAAACAAATGATGGACAAAATGCACAACCTGGAGGCTTCTGTTTCGGGAAGTCGTAGCGCCTTGACATACGAGCAAGTTTTTCGGGAGCCCATTCACCCTTCTGTCCCCCTTCATTCATATCCTCCTTAATGGGAGTTGCCAAAATTTACTCGTTTTAACAGTAAAGAGGATCCTCAACAACGCTTGCGATCATTTAGACATGCTTGTTATTTGATTGCCCATGATGACGCCTTATTACTCCATACCTTCCCCATGTCCTTATCAGGACCCACCTTGGAGTGGTACAGTGCTTTAACCCAGCACTCGATCTTCTCTTTTAACCAACTAGCCCAATCTTTCTTGGATCATTTCTCCATTAACATTGCCAAGAAAATATCTATCACCGACCTTTATGCCATCCGACAATTTGAGGACGAATCTATCGCAGATTTCATTGGATGATGGCGGGGCCTTATCAACCAACTTACGTATGCCTTACCTCAAACCGAACTTATCGAACTATTTACGCGGGCCTGCGCTAAGCACATCTCCCCTACCCTCCAAATTCAAACTTTCCGCACATTCGACGAGGCCTTTACCATGGCTCGGAAACTAGAAATTCGAGCCTTAGAAGAAGAGAAATTGTGGTTGTGTAACAAAAACCCCAATTTCCGAACTCCTGATTCTACCAACAAGCCAAACACCACCACTCCTCACGCGTCCACTTCTTCTAAATCAAAAGGAGCTGTCCACGCGGTAATGGTCAAATCTCAAACACCGTCCAATACTCCGCCGAAAACCACCTATAAGTACAAAGCCGAGCCCATCAATTACACTCCCTTGGGAGAGACTTATGGCGTCATCCTAGAGAAATTGCTCAAAGCTGGGGCTATCACCTTGCCCCCTGTTAAACCTCACTCTGGGTTTGACTCCACCCGCGCAATACCTTCCTGGTACAAAGAAAATGACTTTTGTAACTTTCACTGCGTAAAAGGACATAGTCATGAAAACTGCAAGATGTTGAAAAACATAGTGCAGGAAATGGTTGACGCAGGGGATATAACCCTCGATAATCCTAACGCCCCTACTAACCGAAATCTGAAAATTTTCAACAAGCCATTCCCGAATCACTCGTCCAACAATAACGTAAACCAAGATATCTTAGCTGAGGAGAGTGTTCATGATATCCATGCAGTCTTCGATTCTCAGCCAAAAGCCTCTATTGAAATTTTTTTGAATCAAGCCTCTCCACCAACACAGGAGTCTGAATCTCCTTCACCACCATCAAGCCAAAGTGAAATCATTCCTTTACCCATAGAAGAGTTAACTGCCCCGGACTTCTCTTCTCATCGACGAGTCTTCTTACACCACATCTCTACAAGACTGTGAGCGGATGTTATCTAATTTATCTATTTCCCAAACGTCCCCTTCTACCGCTCTCACTGCACAAGAGGAGAGCTCGCCACTCCTTTTGTCACCTTTAGACGAGAAACTTCTTACACCGACATCACTAACTTCTTTAACCATAACGAACCCCCCCTCAAACACGCCCTCTTACCTATTAGTTCTTCATCGCCTAAATCTTTTCAGCGACCTGTTGACCTCTTAACATCTATTCGATACAGCGCCTCATCTACCCCTTGTATTACACCCGCAGTGGATTGGAATTACAACCCACCTTTCTTCCGTACAAAAATTACAAATCATACCTGGAGACTGTCATTCCACAGAAGATAGACAGGCCCCTATGGGAACGTTTGAGTACCCCTTTTTCTACTCAAATGCAAATGACTGATCCTGATGTCTCCACCATATACCCGAAGTGTTTACAGAAGCTTAAAAATGACCCTGTTCTCACCTTCACCCCCCTCACCTCTACCAAATGCCCCGTCCACTTCTATCAACTTAACCAGATCTTCCCCTACGCTTGGGACCCTCACCAATGCGCAGTCTAACGCACCCCGCCTAAGCGACTCGATCTATCCAAAAATAAATCCTGCCCCGCCACCTAGGAGACGAACTCAATCCGTGCCCCTATCACAATCAAAACCATCATCGTCATACCTGACCTTCCATATTGGGACCCCATCCCTCTACCTTAACATCAATATATCATACCTCCTGCGTTTTACTTCAAAACAACCTACGCCTTCCGCACCCATTACAGAAAATCCAGGGTATAGCAACACCGTCACTCCGCGTATCCTATCCACCTATCAACCCTAAACAAATTCCATCATCAAAAGATTTGTGTTTCGGTCACTCCTATTTCCCCGTGGTTGTTTTCTGATACCACATCATCTGCGGCCTCATCATCCAACATAGCTTCTACGCCAAAGAAATCACGTTTAGTGAAAACCACGTATCAACACCCCTCGGCTAAACCACCACCCGTGTGAACCAATCATGCCCAAACTTTACCAAAACCCCGCACAACCAATACCCTCATCCTCTTCCGATTTTGACCCACTCAAAGGATCTTACGCCAAAATCCTTGCTATGTTGGTGGAGAATGCGACCATTTCCCTACCTCCACTTAGACCTTATGACCCATCTAAACCCCGACCTATGGGTTACGATGAGTCTAAAATCTGCGCTTATCACCGCACACCAGGACATGATGTGGAGGGATGCAAAGCTCTAAAAACCATCCTTCGTCAGTCACCTCTCCCGGATAGAAAGATTAAGAAAGACAACTTACGAAGGGAGAGACCTTTAGTTTCCATTCCCTCTCCTATACCATCTGTCCCCGCCTCACCAAGATCTATCATTATTACAACCCCACCTCTTGAAGACCATGAGTTATCCCAACCATCTTCCTCATCTCAGGTCTACGAGATTAATATGATTAGTGTCACTACTCGAGGGCAGAAAAATAATGGGAAAGAAAAAGAAAACACACCTGTGGCATCTCTTTCTCCGTCAAACATCCCGATTGCACCACCACCTAAAGTGGTCATTCGCGGACCCACCTATCCCGTCTCTAATGGCATTGCCCACCGAAATATGATTAAACAGCTTCACCAATCGCCCATAAAAAATGACATTGTATGATCTCATTCAGACTTCTGAATCTCATCGACAAGCTCTCGTTGAGATCCTTCAAGGGATAGAGGTTTTACCTAATGAAACCCTGCCTGTCGCCTCCATTCTAACACCCAATCACGTTGCTTCTCTTACCAAACAATCCATCTCCCCCACCACTTCTGTCTCGGTACAACAAGCCACTTTTGTTAGTTTCTCGGAAGATGAAATTGTCGACTTTGGTACAGAAGACCCTGACCCTGCCCTTTTCATCTCCGCTTACGTCTGGGACATTCGAGTACGTCGGGTTATGATTGACAGGGGCGCTAGCCTAAACATCATCTCTTCAAAAGCCTTCCAACAAATGAATATCCCTTCTAGTTGCATGTGTGCCAACCCCATCATGTTGCGGTCATTCAATGACGCTATTACTTCTACCTTAGGCACCGTGATCCTCAACATTCGGGTAGGACCACGTACTTTACCTGAACTCTTCTATGTCTTGGAGGGAGAGTTCCAATATAATATATTGCTGGGTCGTCCTTGGATCCGAGCCATGGGATGCGTTCCCTCAACATTACATAGATGCATAAAATTTGAGTACGAGGGAAAGTCCTACACCGTAAAAGCTGACCCTCCCCCCCTTTAAAACCTGCAATATGTTATACCGCCCTAACGATGTGCTTATACCAATCAAGACACCCATACATTCAACCCAACCATCCTCCTCAAATGTACCTCAACCATCCACCTCAACTGCGCTTACGCCTTCAACTAATGAAACCACCATCGCAAAAACCACTTCCCTTCCCACAGCTAACATTCCAACCTCCGACCCCTTAGTAGATTTTTTTCAGCGCCTTACGCTGGGGGAGTACCGCCTATATAACGTTAGTTCTTTCCCTACCCCGCAGGAGTATGGACAATTACATGCACATCCCACCTACGACCGTCGCGTGGGGGAGATAATCTCTTACGGACCACCCCATTGCCGCACTAACCTAACGTATGGGGGTGTTGATGCATCCTCCATTACCCCTGAACCTCCTCTTGGTGTGGTTCCTTTCCAATCCGATTTTCAATACTTGACAAATCATCGTTTCGCCCTCACCTTCTTGACTCGCTGTGCGTGGAAAGGCTTTGGTTTTGGCCTTTACGAACAAGGCCGACATACACTCATTCCCGTGACTACCCGTAAACATAATGATCGCAGTGGTCTCGGTTTTCCTGAAACACCTACATAGGAGACACCTCCTGTCAGCTGTATCCTGGAAGAAGAAGACATCGCCCCTACCAAACCATCATCACCCACTTTGCCATCATCACCCGCAGAATCTATAGACCCTGAATCCATCCCTCCTAACTTTTTTTTTTTTCCATAAATGCTATCTTCATAGGTCCTCTCACTTATCAACGCGATAATGACGACCCATCTTCTTTGCCCCTTCTTTATCCAGACATGATTGAAGAGGATTCACCTTTGATTAATGTTGTTGAGTGTCAGGATGACGAATCCATCCTCACTTACCTTGGCGTGGATGATTCTTATATTCAACGAGCCTTACCATCTGAAACCCAAACCATGCTGAAGGAATCTACCATAGAAATCAACATCCACATGGAGGAGGATCCTCACATTGTGAAGATTGGACAATCCCTTAACACATCAGAACAAGCCGCCTTTACTACCTTTCTCCATGCTCGCAATCAAGCTTTCGCATGGTCTTACGCTGACATGCCAGGAATTGATCCTACCATTGCCATCCATAACATTACCCTAAACCCCGATTCCAAACCAGTCAAACAGAAATTGAGAAAAATGCATCCACGCATTGCTCTCTTGGTCAAAGAGGAGCTCCAACGACTCCTTTCTGTTTCCTTCATCTTGCCTATTGACTATCCTCAATGGATTTCTAACATCGTACCTGTCACTAAAGTGACAGGGGGACTTCAGATATGCACAGATTTCTGGGATCTTAACCTCGCTTGCCCTAAGGATGACTTCCCCTTACCTAGCATTGACCAACTTGTTGATCTAACTGCAGGTCATGAGATGCTCTCTCTCATGGATGGCTTTTTAGGATACAACCAAATTTTGGTTGCCCCTGCTGATCAACACAAAACTACCTTCATAACTCCTCGGGGAACCTTCTGTTATCGTGTCATGCCATTTGGCCTTAAGAATGCTGGTGCTACCTATCAGCGGGCTATGACCTACATTTTTCATGACATTATGCACACTATCCTTGAAGATTATGTCGACGATCTTCTCGGCAAGTCTAAACATCGTAGTGAACATCTCGATGTTTTAACCATTATTTTTGATCGTCTGTTACAATATTCTGTCCACCTTCAACCGAAGAAATGTGTCTTTGGTGTCCTTTCGGGAAAACTTCTTGGCTTTATCGTCTCTTTGCGTGGCATTGAGGTCGATCCATCTAAAGTCAAAGCTATCCTAGAAATGCCCCCACCCAAAAATCTCAAACAATTGCATAGTTTACAAGGTAAGCTCCAATCTATCCGACATTTCGTCTCCCAACTTTCGGATCGATGTCAACCTTTTCATCACCTCCTTAAAAAGGATATTGCGTTCCAATGGAGCGAAGAATGTCACCAAGCCTTCGAAGCTCTCAAATCCTATCTCTTGCAGCCACCCGTGCTTATCCCACCCCAAGACGACTGCCCTTTCTACCTTTACCTTTCCGCCACCGACCATGCTGTAGGAGCCATGCTTGCACATCGTAACTCTGAGAATCGTGAACAAGCCGTTTATTATATAAGTCGTACTTTGGTGGACTATGAGACTAGGTACACACATATAGAAAAGTTATGCCTAGCCCTATCATTCGTGGCCACCAAACTCCGACACTACCTTCTAAATCACAAGACTTTCGTCATCACCAATACAGACCCCATCCATTACATGTATGCCAAACCTCATCTGAACCAACGCATTGCCAGATGGCTCATGCTTCTCGCCGACCTCGACCTTGAGTTTGTCCACCAGAAATCAATCAAAGGACAAACCATCGCAGACCAACTTGTAGAAGCTCCTTTACCTGGGGAATAATTTACCAATTTCACATTTCCCGACGAACTCATCACTACTCTTTCCCTCACGGAGGAGTCGTACCCAATGACCCTCTTCTTCGATGGATCTAAATGCCAGTGCGACAGAGGAGCCGGCGTTGTTCTCATTCCTCTCGACGCTGAACCTATGCCTCTTTCATTCTGACTCGATTTCCCTTGCACTAATAATACAGCGGAATACAAGGCCCTTGTTCTAGGTCTCCAAGTTGCGTTACACTTAGGCATCAAATCTATCAACATTTTTGGCGACTCTCAATTGGTAGTCAATCAAGTTATGGGCGTCTACCAATGCAAAAATGAGGAACTTCAAAAATACAAACACTACGTGGATTCACTTCTAGCCTTATTTACTCACTATTCTATACAAACCATTCCACGCTCCACTAACAAATTTGCGGACACTATGGCTTGCCTAGCCTCACAAATTCCCGCCGCACCAACTGACTCTGAATTATTCGTTGTGGTCCAGCAACTTTTTGCACCATCCTATTCAACCCCGGTAGTTTGTATGATAAATATTGTGTCTACTAGTTCGCAGGATACCTGGTACCACCAATTTCACGACTACCTTACAATCTCTGTCCTCCCACCTGACCTTACTAGTAACGGCAAACATGCTTTTCTTAAAAGTGTTTCGCATTATGTTGTCATGGGGGGACTCCTCTATAAACGTGGCTTTGATGGCATCCTCCTTCGCTATCTAACTGGTGCGGAGGCCACTCATACCATCCAATAGGTCCATGATGGTATTTGTGGTGGACATTTCAGCGGCCTTGCCATGGCCAAATGAATCCTTCGCCTTGGTTATTATTGGCCTACTCTCAATAACGACTGCTACGAATATGTTAAGTGTTGTGTTATGTGTCAGCAACATGCCAACCTTCAACATACTCTTAGCCACCTGCTCCAGGTCACTCGAGATCTTTGGCCCTTCTCACAATGGGGTTTAGACCTTATTGGTGAGATTCACCCGACCTCTTCACAACATCACCGTTGGATAATCACAGTGACCAAATATTACACAAAATGGGTGGAGGCTATTCCACTCATTTCAATCAAAAAAGAAAAAATTGTCGAGTTCATTAACCACCACATTATCTATCGTTTTGGTGTTCCTCATCGCCTGATAACAGATAATGGAAAATCTTTCAAAAACAAGTTGTTGCAAGACCTTTGTGACAACTTTGGTATCAAACTTAGTTTCTCATCACCCTACTATCCACAAGCCAATGGGCAAGCCGAGTCCTCTAATAAAACACTAACCAAAATCCTCATGAAAGTTGTCAATGAATCCGGAAGAAATTGGCACGATCACATTCCCTTTGCCCTTTGGGCTTATCGTACTAGCATTCGTACCTCTACGGTATACGGTACCGAGGCTGTTTTGCCTCTCGAAATACAAATACCCTCCCTTAGAATATCTCTTCAGGATATTCTCACCAATGATGATTTCCACCAAGAGCGGTTAGCTCAATTGGAGCTTCTTGACGAACGTCGTCTTACAGCTCTTGATCACCTTCAAATCTATCAAAAACGCATTAAACGTGCTTATGATAAGTGACTTCATGAGCGTACCTTTAAGGTTGGTGATCTTTTCCTCAAAGAGAATCAACATGTAACCAAACTAGAAAAGAGCAAACGTGGAAAATTTACTCCCAATTGGATTGGGCCTTATATAATCACTCACACCTATGGATCTGGTACTTATCGTTTAGCTTTGCTTAATGGTAAACCTGAGCCTGAACCCCTTAATGCCTTGCATCTTCGACCATTCTACTGTTGAAATTAGTGTTATATCACTTCTTATCTACCTGTCGCTCGTCCCTTTAGCTCACTTACCACTACATACACTCTGTTTCCTACACCTCATAATAACAATCAAGCTCACATAGTTTGATTCTCACCTCCCCTTGATGATGCCTTCCCCTTTTTAGTCTAGTCCATGACTTCAAAGTATTAAAATAAGCCGTATTCTTATGGGATTTTCTTGAGTCAAACTTCCTACTAAACTAGATGCTTCACGCCAAAAGAACATCTAGTCATCTAAATTAAATATAGACTGCTCCCTCAAAGGATAGCTATATGCCAAACTATTTCTGCTATTATATATAGACTGCTCCCCCGAAGGACAGCTATGCATTACAATCATATCTGCTACTATAAATAGACTGCTCCCTCGAAGGACAGCTATACACATTCAGCCTTTATCAGATGCTTCTCGCATTGATCAGCTTCGTGAAGACCTCAAGAATAATACAATCAATATCCCTTGTAGACTTCCCGCATCGATCAGTCTACATTCAATAAAATAAAAGCCTCATTCAAAAGAACTTTTGAGTCATGGACTTGTCTATTTAGGGTAGGTTTTCTTTCGTTAGAACACTCACTTTGTAATAAGTTCTCTGCACCTCAACTATACCATCCACCTCACCTCACCATTTGTTTCAACTCAAGGGACGTAATGTACGCTCGATATATTGTGATCACACAACTCTTTTCACCTATTGACTTCTCGTCTATGCACGGTACCTAGGGCTCTAAGCTCGTTCTACGTGGTGTGGTTTGTTTAGCTCTCTTCATCTACGGAGCACTCTTTCCACTTTGCCTCGCATCTAGGATTGTGTGTTGATCTTAATCAGGACATGATTCCCTTCTACTTGGGTAGGCTAACTTTTGCTTCCCTTATACCTTTTACAACATCACCAATTCATTACCAACACCATCCACCTTACCTTTACTAATCTTAATATTTTTTACCAACCAACCAATTGCCTAAACCATACCAAATTGCCTAAATTCACCTCTCCCTGATCCTAAGGGAGAACTACATCGGTCTGAGGCGCCTCCTTGCTTTGTGCAAAGGGCTATGTAGGCAGCACTTCGGAGACATGGGGTCTCCCAAGGTTAGCTTGACCATCCCCTACCATAACCTATCATGTGTGGTAAATATAAATATTTTTGTGTATTTCTATTTAATCACATTCCTCTTTATCCTTTTTCAAAACACCAAAAGTCAAAATGAAAAACATTCTTATTATTATCGTAACTCAAATCAACATACATATTCAGTTTTATTTAGATGTTAAACAAATACATCTTCTCTATCATCGACACGCAGGTCGGTACTCTTATTTATTCTTATACCTTGCTAACATTTACTCAAACCCTCACGCCTCATCCCGAACTAGGTGATGATCGTGATCGTCGACCCCTCTCGCCGGGCCTCTCTGTCCTCAAAGGTACCACAGCTATTGGTACCGACCCACTGATCTGCCAATCTCTCCTGTAACATATGAATACGCCCTCTCGCATGGAGGACTCCAGCCTCTACTCTCTCCGCCCGTGACTCCGCAACCGCTAACAATCCTCTTGTCTCATTCACCTGCGTTTGGAGCTGCTGAACTAAACGCTGCAGACGATCCCTCTCTACTATAATCACAGCTATGTCAGGATAATCACGTATACCTCGCAGCTCCGCTACCCACCATAATCTATAGGCCTCTGTCGTTCCTGCATCCATTACCCTGCGATCGGCTGCTACCTCTTCAGGACCTTCTGGAGGTGTTGGTTGGGGAGGTGAGAGTACTGCCTTTGCGTCGATCCTCATATATGGTCTATAAGCTAGGGGTATATCCTGCACAAATCCAGATTGTTGCCGCACGCGATCTATAGGAATCCTCTCATATTCACCTGGCCTGTGCCCCGCGATCCACCTCATTCACTCTACACCCCTTAACTCCTCAGTTATGCTCTTTGTTACCATATAATTACCGTAAGGCCTCCAACAGATATCCGCAACCATCACTCTCTCCCATACCTGCCTGTAATACACAATGTCACCCATCACGGCCTGAGATCTTGCCTCTTATTCTGTCTGGACCCATCGTCTGAATCCCAACCTCTGTACTCCGATCTCTCCTTCCTAGAGGGATTGGCCTATTGGTCGCACACAAACAGTGTGCTCATAGGCCCAACAGTGTAATAAGTATGAACAATCCAACGTCGTCCTGTGATTTCTCCTACAAGCCCATAAACCCCTGTATAGCTCCGCCAAATATGCAGGTGCCCATGCAAACGTAAACGTTCCTTTCTACCATCTCCCAGATAACATACATCAATGCCTTTGGAAATATTCCTTCTTCTACCCTCGGTAATGCATAATACCCTACCGCTATCATTAATATCACTGCTAACCTTGTCTCCTCAGGGTGTGCTGCATACATTACCCCATATGTAAAGGATAAACCTCGCTATGTCAAATCTCGTGCGTATGGACCAAATACTGCTGTTATCGCTCCCCGTGCCGCGCTAGGTAGTGCCTAATATACTGGTTGTCCTGTAATAGGGAGTCTCAAAATCTGAAACACATCTTCCAATGTTACTGTCATCTCCCCTGTTGGCAGATAAAAGGTATTTGTCTCGGGATTCCATCTCTCAATCAATGCCTGCAACATAGCATGGTTCCGTGTAATTCGTGAATAATAGCGGATTCCACTTAACCCCAAACGATTTATCAATGTCCATTCAACTGGTGTTACATCCACTCGGATTTGTGACAACAGCACTGGCACACTATCATTCATCCTCAATCCTGCCTATGCCTGCATACACCAAAACAACAAACAACCATTCAATCCGTCAAGGTTTTTCAAACATTCTGGAAATTCCTCCAGTAACCGGTATCGGTTATACATAACCGGTATCGGTTCAGTAACCGATACCGGTTACCTCTAACCGCTACCGGTCACTGTCAATTACATACATCTTGCCTAAAAACAACCACCTACGACAATAAATTGCTCGTTTATTCCTCTCTGTATACACAGACATACCCGAAACCCTTGATTACCTACCACGTAACACTTACCTCACCTATAACCCTTGCTATCATGTTTTCTTCTTCATATCTACCCACTTAATCTCTTATTCATAACACATGCAAAAATCAAATCACAACCAAAACATTTACCTCTGGGGTTGCAGTAGCTTGAGGTGGCCCTTGTCTTCCCTCTTGTCCCTGCCTGCTGGATGTTTCTCCTCGTCCTGCCATTATCACCACTCTTTTCAAATTCACCTTTCTACTTTCTGAATCTCAGATCGCATTCACCTTCCCAGTCTCTCTTCTTATCACCCAAATCTCTCATGTAATTTCCTGTCTCTTTTCTCCTTATCACTCAAATCTCTCATGCAAATATCTGTCTCAGTCGTCAAAAAGCATCGCGTTCGCGTATTTAACCTCTTGCATGGCTCTAAAATTAAAACTTAAGTTGCCACCCTAGCTTTTCTATTTTTAGAAAAGCTCATACCTAAATAACCGGTATCGGTTACGTAACCGATATCGGTCTATCAGCTACCGATATCGGTTACACACCTATCTTTTCTCAACAGCGTTCTTTTCTTCATTTCTCACGTAAATTTTTGTCGTGCCCGCCTCTTTTCCTACATAAACAACACAATTTACCACATTTGTTCATCCACCACATATAGCATTACACTTTCATTAACATCATTTATTTTATACAAATACACAAACCATCAACTACGGATATCAAGTAACTATCAATCTATCCATCATTTGGATCCAACTCATCAGTTACATATATCACAATGTCACAAAACCACCAATTCATCACATAACCTAACATTCATATATACGTGCAAAAACAAAAACATCAACATCATCCATCTATCAATATGTCAACTAAAACTTATCATACATTATATATTACCAACCATTAACAAAATATTTAAACACATTTTGAACACTACACGTGGATCAAAACATCGTCTCTATATATATAAAAAATTTTCAAAAATACAATGTGCCCTACATCGGGTCCTCTGTGATCTCATAATCCACCAAAGCCGGCACGCAGGCCGTAATAACTGTCAAAAAATCTCGACTCGGCTCGCAGGCCGGTCCCCTCGTATCAAAAATAGATATATACTCGGCTCGCAGGCCGGTATCCACTATACAACCCCTACTCGGCTCGCAGGCCGGTATACAATAAATGAATAAATGAATACATGAATAGTACATAGGCACGCAAGCCTCTATCAATACACCCAGTTCGCAGACCGGTGCCCATCTATCAATACACCATGTCTGGGATCTCTCAGCTCTCCCAACCGCCCTCGGCACCTCTCCCCGCTGGTCCCTGTGGTGCCTCTCGCGCCTCCTACCTGTGACGGACCCACCAGCTGTGGCTGCACCCTCCCTGAGACCTCTGGCTCTGAGAGGTCTCTGCTCTATGTGCCGCATAGGGCTGATAATCAGCCCCGCTACCATCAAGAATATCTTGATAGTATCGGGCCTCCGCTCTAGCCTCCATGTAACGCTCTCGAGCCATCGTAGGTACTGGGGCTGGTCCCCTGACACCTACTACCAGTGCCCCCTGTGCCTGTGCTGGTGCCGCTGGTGGTGCCTGTGGCTGTGGTATCTGTACCTGTACCTGTGCCTGGGGCTATGGCTGTACCGCTGTTGGTGGTGGTGCTGGTACCTGTGCTGCTGCCTGTACCTGAACCTGCACCTATGGCTGTGGTGCTGGTGGTGGTGCTGCCTGTGCCTGTGCCTGAGCCTGGGCTAGCTGCCCCTGTAAGACACCTATCTGTGCCTGTGCTGCAGCTAGCTGCCCCTGTAAGAGCTGCACCTGACCCCTGAGCTGATCTCTCTCTCCTATCACTGCAGCCAAGTCTGGCTGTGCAGGCGGTACTATCCTGTATGCTCCCGTGCACCCAGCATCATCTACACCCTCACCTGCTAGCCTCTCTGCTACCCAATCTGGATCCAAAGGCTGTGGTGTAGGCAGTGGGGCCTCTACATCATCTCTCCTGTACTGAGGAACGGGAGGTGGCTCATCCTGTCGCAGCCCCATCTGCCTGCATACCCTCTCCAGGGGTATCCGCTCGTACTCACCTGGCCTCCGTCCTGCTATCCAAAATGTGTACTGGATTAGGCGTAACTGTAAGCGGGCTCCTCTGCCAGGATGGTGACCTCTGTAGGGTCTCCATACAATGTCTACTGCTGTAAGGGCCCTCTAGCAAATGTCTGTAGTATGCCACATCCCGACCTGCCATAACTGCTCGTGGCTGGCCCACGACCCCCAACCACCTCTGAAAGCCATATCGGTATATGACCTGTGGCCCTGGCTGCTGGGGTAACCCTACTGGCCTGATGCATACGATGTGCTCGTATGCCCAACAATGCAACAAAAAATGTAGAACAAATACCAAATCGCCTCCTCCGGCGATAGCCCCATAGCTCCCTGTATAATTGCACCAGATATACTGGTGCCCAGGCGTAACAGGTGTGCTCCTCCACCATCTCCAGCAGCACCCCCCATCAATGCTCGTGGGAAGCGGCCTCCCTCTGAGTCCGGGAGGGCGAAGCAGGTGATCCCAACCATCATCAACACAGCCAGTCGTGTCTCGTGTCGATGCGCACGGTACATGTCACTGTACCCGATACTCGCGCTATGGTAGGTCAGTAGCGCGGCTGCATCCCCAAAAACCTGCAGTATGCTGTCCACTGGCAGTCTCTGAATCTACCTGGAAGACTGCCTCTCCCTCTATAGGTAACCGAAGGATGCGATACACATCCTCTAATGTGACGGTCATCTCCCCAGTCGAGAGATGGAACACATTGGTCACCGGATCCCATCTCTCGATGAGGGAAACCATCAGGCTGTGATCTCTCTCTATCACTCTATACCTCTGGACTCCACCGAGTCCCACCTCACACATGATGGCCCAATGAGCCGCAGATACGTATGGCCTCATCCGCACCAATAGCGGGGGCATCCTATCTCGCATCGTCAACTGCTGACATGCCTGCAAAACCAACCCACATCCTTAGACCTACTCTTTATTACAACATCTACTTTATCATCTAAACACCCCTTTTTATCCCCCCGACCATACCCTGACTCTCTACTGCCCCCCTCTAACAACCTACCACCCCTACAAACCCAAAACAACCAACCCAACCCAAAAACCCAAAACAACCAACCCAACCCAACCCCCACACCAAACCCAACCCAACCCAAAAACCCAAAACCTAACCCCACACCAAACCCTTCTCCACCCCTAACCCAACCCCAACACCCACACCAAACCCAACCCAACCCAAAAACCCAAAACCTAACCCCACACCAAACCCTTCTCCACCCCTAACCCAACCCCCAACACCCACACCAAACCCAACCCAACCCAAAAACCCAAAACGTAACCCCACACCTAACCCCTTCTCCACCCCTAACCCAAACCCCCCACTCCCACCCACAACCCAACCCAAAAACCCAAAAAACATACAAGCTACTGACGCCCTCCGGCCGATACATGACCAACGCCGGTCACCAACAAGTCTTCCTTTCCCTAAAATTGTGCGACCGATGCCGGTTGCTTAGTGAACGACATCGGTCACTGTCCTCTCCCCGGAGCCGAACCCCCGCGCGGCCCCCCAAAACCCATTTTTTTACCTATTTCTACCCATCTACCCACCCAAAAACCCTAAAAACTTACCCACCTACCCACCTTAGCCTATCTAGCCTATCTACCCTCTCCCTTTTTCAAATCATTTCCATTTTCTCATTATTTCCTAAAAAAGGTTAATTCCTAGCCAAACCCCCAATTTAGCATAATACAACCAAATCACCAAATTAAAGAGTTTCGAATCTACCCGAACGACGACACGTCGTCGTGGTGGGATGGGCGGTGGCGGTCCAGCTGGTCCAGCCCCTCCAGCTCCTCATGCCTGTGCCATGGCTCCAATCCTGATCTTCTGGGTCCCCAAGCCAAATCAACTGCTGCCATCCTCCTTAATCGGGCCCACTATCAACTCTCTCCGCCAATACAATAGCTCCACCTCACTCAATCAAGCCTCTAATCCCAACTCTCCACGTCAGACAAGTCGATTTGGTTTGCAAATAACAAAAGTGACAATGACAAGCCGTATTTTTCTTTTTATAGGTTTTTTGCCTTTCACCGATATCAGTTTCATTTTACCCTAAGGAACCGGTATCGGTCCCTTAACCGATATTGGTCATGAAGAATCGACATCGGTTCTCTACCCAACTTTCACCCCATTCTTTGCCCTTATTTACTCCTTGCCTCTTTTTCACCAATATCGCCTCTATCCACCTTTGCTGCACACCATTTGTTCACTTGTCCAGCCTGACCTAAGGCCTCAACCTACCTATTCGGCCCCGACCTAAGGCCTCAACCTACCAATTGGCCTAACCCAAGGCCTCACCCTACCAATTTGGCCCGACCCAAGGCCTCAACCTACCAATTGGCCTGACCCAAGGCCTCAACCTACCTATTCGGCCCGACCCAAGGCCTCGCCCTACCTTTTCGGCCCGACCCAAGGCCTCCACCTACCTATGTGGCCCGACCCAAGGCCTTGCCCTACCTATTTGGCCCGACCCAAGGCCTCACCCTACCTATTTGGCCCGACCCAAAGCCTCGCCCTACCTATTTGGCCCGACCCAAGGCCTCGCCCTACCAATTTGGCCCGACCCAAGGCCTCAACCTACCAATTGGCCCGACCCAAGGCCTCAACCTACCTATTCGGCCCGACCCAAGGCCTCGCCCTAACCATTAGGCCCGACCCAAGGCCTCAACCTACCTATCCCGGGCCCGACCCAAGGCCTCAACCTACCCATCTGGCCCGACCCAAGGCCTCGCCCTAACAATTTGACCTGACCCAAGGCCTCACTCTACCCTTATGACCTGACCCAGGGCCACCGCCCAAACCACTTGGCCTGACCCAAGGCCGTATCTCTTCAATACCATATCCACAATCAACGTTTTATTTTATCCATCCATCATGTACCTTTTGTTCAATCGAGCTCACCTGTTCGTGTTTTAGCATGATTAGGGTCCTTGACTTGATCTGTCGACCAACTTTGCCTAGACCTAGACCGTGACGTTTATCTCAACCAAACCAACCATTTGGTACTTGCCCGAACATGCCTAAACGTTCCTGTACCTCACCTGTTATATACCCTGGAGCTACTTCCTATGCCTTGGATACCAGGATTATATCACCCCTTGTTTGGATAAACTATCGACCTTTGCCTACACATTGCTGGTTTGCTTGTCAAATCATGTACCCTCGTCGTACTATTGCATTTCAACATGCGTCTGCTTCCTTGGACCTACCCCACCACCTTACCATCCTCTCTACAACATGTACCCTTTATCAACCCTATCCCTAATTTCCCATTCACTCAATCGGTGATAGATTTGAGGGGGATTACCTATATCTTTAACACGAGAAACCACTTCATATTATTGTCTGCGCAGCTTTACAGAACAAGCTACACGACAATAAGGGGCTAATGTAGACACCAAATTTATGTCTTACGACCCCTTGTGACCCGCATCCCATTTCGCAACCTAACCTCATTACCTAAACCTTACACAATTATTTATTAATTAGCTCATAATTGATAAATCCACATCACCTTACCTGCCACCTCACTTTGCCACCTCATCATGACCTAGCCCTAACCCTAAACTAACCTAATTAAGGCCCGTGACTTGGTCTAGACTCACATCCATAACTAATGCCTCCTTACTCGCACCCAAAGCTGACCTTCTAGCCACTTGACCAAGCCCGCAACTGATCTCTCGGGAGAAAAGCAGGGAAGGTGGGCTATTTTACTAAAAATAGCCTACTTTTTCCTTACCGATGCCAATTCCTACTCGACCGCCGTCGGTTACGCAACCGCCATCGGTTCCCTGTAAATGGGCTCCCCAAACCAAAACAACAGATCGAAATTTCATTTTTGGGATCAGTCGAAGGATTTCTGGATCAATAGAGAGCATTGGGAGCGAGAAACAGAGTCCAGATCTTCACTTGACCGAGCAGAGACGAGTGGAAATACCAGAAGTGTTTACAACCAAAGAGATCAACTTGCATCTTTGCCAAAACTAGTAAGTCACATCTTGCATGTCCTCTGTTATAACATTTCTTATGCTTCTTAAATCTCAGTCCTCCTAAATCCATTTCTGAATCCACTACCCAACGTGCCATTGCATCTAACTGTCATTCTTTTATCCCTCATCGTCTCATTTCCTAATATCATCCATAAACCAGCCATTACAAACACCATAGCTACCAAGAAGATCCTAGAACCCACCGGTATCGGTTATCAGTAACCGCCATCGGTTATCAGTAACCGGCATCGGTTCATCTGATCAAAACCAGAAAACCAGCCTTTCCCCTACCCAGTTCAACGAAACAATTTAATTGATATTTTGTAGTCTTTTGTGTTAATTCATATTAGCAGGGGAACTGACCACCTTCGAAAGGAAGTTTTATATTTCCTGGGCCCAAGGCAGTTTCCTCATTTATTGTTTAATCAAAATCTTGTGGTCTTGTGTTCTTATTTGCAGGTAGTCCTTCCAAGACAAAAAGGAGTTCTTCGCAATCAACCTGATCTTTCTCTACGGTACACACACGCCATCTCGACATTCAACAGGTATTCCTCCTAACCCTAACCTCATCTGTTTCTAAAAGGAATGAAAGGATAGAAGCAACTCTATTCCCAGAAGCCGAAACATTCCGAGTGAAACACTCTCAGCAGCTAAGTCAGCAAAAGAGGAAAGTTCCCATCGCTCCGATGGACTTTTCCATGATCCCATCTAAGGGGGCGAAGAAGCAGAAGCCTGTCACATGCTTCTCTCAAAGTGTTGTAGGAGAGAGAGTTATGGAAATCGCATACCCCAACCCCCTCAAAGAGAAAAAGGATCTGTATTCGACAGATTTTACTATGACCCAAGTCACAATGGGGACATCTTCCGAAAGCCTTCAGGGGGAGGCTCTTTCTGCAGTTGTCGCCCTCTGTAAGAAGCTTAAAGAGATAAAGGAAGAGAAAATGCAACTGAAGGAGCAAAAAAAATATCTGCTCCAAGCCTTACAAAAGATGGGTAGTGCGCCTCCCACAAATGCCGCCGAAACTTCTGAGCTTCTCAGCCAAGAAAAAATTAATGAGTATGCCAAGATCGGCGAGCAGGGTATGGCCGTTTCCGCTTGGAGGAGCCAAATCCTCAAAGACAGTGAAAAAGTGATCACCGAGTTCTCCGACTTGTACCTGAACATCGGTAAGGCGAATAAAGAGCTCCAAGCGTTAGCAGGGCCCATATCAGAAGAGATGGAACATGCTAGACTGTAGCACGAGACCTTTCAGCAAATGTTCAACTGTTCAGTCAAAGATTTGGTCAAGTTCGGCGTCTTCGGCCATCCAAGGGTCCTCAAACAAAATCATGTCACTCTGGACTACTGGTGGATCAGCTAGAATTTGTTCTAGAAAAGATTGACAAAGTCAAGGAAGAAGCCCTGGATGTGATGCACCAAATGGAACGGATTGTTCTTAATATGTCGCCAGGGTTACTTACTTCTTCCTTCACTTTAAGGAAAGTTGATGAAACCACCCGGATCTTCAAGGAGATCGCTTCTCAAGAAACAGGGCCAAAGGTCACATTTGACACAGAGTCTATCAACAACCTACTGGCCTGTAGGGACTTCATTGGGTTCCTCATTGAGGCAGAAAATGACTATTCCAAACTCCCAGAGAAGCTCATAGATGAGCAGGAGACTTGTGAGGTGATCATTGAGCGGCCACAAGGATCCTTCCCAGGATCAACTAGGGCCAATGATCAACAAGTTCATGGAATACCACTCTCAGTTCCACCCCCTTTCGGCTGCAAGATGACGATGACGAATAGCTGGCTTCTTCTTCTTCTTCTTCTTCTTCTTCTTCTTCTTCTCTTTCTCTTCTTCCTCTTTCTTTTTGGAAATATCTGGAGTATGTTGATACAAATGATGACGTCATCCATGTTGCATCATGGGATGATGTCATCCATCAAGTTGTAAAAATTCAACATGACTTTTAGATATTTTGTAAATATCTTTGTAAATAGTTGTTGGCTCCTTTTTGCCTTCTTTTCTCTTCTTCTTCTATAAATACTCCAATATTTGTGGTATGGTGGGATGGATGAATATCTTTCAGATGAAAAATAGAAGTGAAGAAAAAAGACTTTGAGCTTTTTGTAACAGAAGAAAAATATTAATACAATATTTAGACTTTGTGATGAATACATGTGTTATGTGCATTAGATCTTTCTTACGTTAGATCTGTGTGTTTATTCTGTTTGGATCTGCTTCTGTTTTATTGTCATTTATTTATCATCAGTATTGCTTTGCTCGTTTATGCAAGTAGGTTTTCCTCTGTTTACTACCATTCCCAAAACATAAACCTTCTGACCTTTCTACTTTGGAATTCATTTCTTTTCTTCCTTCGGACCTACTCTTTCTTCATCCCCTCTTCCTTTCCTTTCTTTTTGCAGTCGGAAACACCCCTACTGGGATGAGATCCCAAACCCTGAAGGCAGAATCTGTGAGACTTGCATAGATTCCTACTGGTAGAATAGCAATAAACCAGTTTCGCTTTGCTGACTCAAAGAGGGGCTATGCCCTGCACACTGTTGGCTCATCTATCCATAAATCTGCCCAAGCGACAGATTTTCAGACCAACAAGACAGAAGATGATCTAATTCTATCTAGAAAAGTGAAAAATCTAAATTGAAAGAAAAAGGACCAAAGTTCTAGTTTTATCTCCATAGATCCCCTGGTCTAGAAGTTGGAAAATGATGTAATTGCGCTCAAGAAATATCTCACACAAAGTACCTTGAGAAATGCTCTAAAGAAGATGAATATTCCAGAAAAACAAAGGATTACCCCACCCGCCTCACAAAATTTCTGTCGAGGCACCACCAATAAATGAAACCTATGATGCAGAAGAAGACGAAGATAAAATTGAGGAGCCAAAATAATAGAATCAAGAATGGAAATTTTCTTGAGATTGAAGAAGTTGAAGACAATGCACAATTTTTTTTCATTAAGTATGCCTCGGGAGAAGACAATGATGATGAAGAAGCTCCAAGTTTCTCATGCATATTGTTTACTCGCTCTCAATCTAAAAATGGATCTTCTTCTCTGTGTGGCTACTTTGAAGAAGTAAAAGAAAGATAGATCCTCCTATGAATATCTCCATAGAACAAGATAATCAATAGAGGATATCCACTCCCGCCATTAATGGAATCAGTAAAGGAGAAACATGACCCTTGTAGTAAGAAAGAAAAAAGTTATTGTACCAAATAAGTCCTATAGTGTTTCCCCTAGATCTAATTTGACATCCATGGTTAATCTTGCAAAACCATCTAATTCTAAAAAATCAGCCACTCCTTCCCAGCCCACTACTCCATCCTCTAAAAGTGTTGAAGCTTCTAAAGTAGCATCATCTCTGCCTTATAAAACATCCACTGCTCCGAGAACATAAATTTCATCCACCTCAGCTCCATTCAACATAATTAAGCATGTGAATAGGTCTAATTTTCACATTTATGGATTTAAATTTTTACATACGCACCCTAAACAATTTGAGAGGCTCATGAGTTATATCAAGGGCGGTAACCCAACATCCAACACTACAAATCCCAATTCTAAAGAGTTATTACCAACACCACCCACTCTGCCTTCTCAAAATATGATGGCATTAAGTGCATCCAAAACAAATAAGGTAGAACCCTTCTACATCTCCCTCTTAATCAAATGCCATTGTATGGATGAAAATCAACATGTGACCTTCAACTAGGACTCGACCTCCTGAGTTCGTGCAGGGACAACTGATGTGGAAAGTGTAGATGGCTAGCGGTAGTGAAATGTAGCGAAAATGGGTTGGATAAGGTATCAAGTATGAACAATGTCCTCGAATCGCAATATAAATATCTTCTCATAAAGTGTAAGGAAAGCCCCTCTAACTTGAAGTGGTCTAATGGATGGATTGGAAAGGATGGCCACATAAAGACTCCAATCGATATCAAACTCTACAAAAATCCTCTCTACTAGTTTGGGATGTGTGGGAAACCAATGGGTGCCTTGTAATGATTTCCAGATAAGGTCATGTAATGAATGAGAGGGTGGCATGGTTGCACTAGCTCTATTAAAAATTTGTGGGTTTGATCCAAAACTTGAGGGGCTCGATGAGCTTTTTCGTTTAGGATGTTCAGTTGTCAAATAATGTCAGGTGGAAGTGGAGATGATTTTAAGATCAATGCTTGTAATCTGGTGTATTTGTCTAATTTACCTTTGGTCCCGTTTGGTTAAGGGACTATTGGATCACAACCGTAAATTCTCTCTGGTCATGGTCCTTGTATGGTCATGCATAAGATGTAGATTCTATTGCTAGGGGCAGTTCAAAACTTGTAATGTTTATCAACTTCGATATTTAAAACATTTACTTGTTGGATCTTCTCAGCATATTGTGTTGGTGTTCTAAGGACAAAAAGATGAATTCCCGTATCTATGTATATAATTATCTTGAGACCATTCGGTTTGGTACCCATGGATGGATCACTTCCATATGTGTGTTCTTGTTTAGGATTGTTGATGGTCATGTATTGTAATGATCTAATTTAATCAAGTAACTAAAAACTAGTTAACTGAAATAAAGCTATTCTATATTTTTGGTGCTTTCAGGATATAAGTGAAATAAAACAAATACTGAGAAATTATTCTAATAAAATAAATATTTTTTCTCTTTTCTGTAAATGAGAAGAAACAAAGAAATGAAACGCTTCTAATCTAACAAATAAATCCTATAGAGATAAATAACCCGATGTAGTTATTTACCTATGCAATGGCATAACTGAATCTATACTAATCAATTTAAAACTTATCAAAAATATTCCAATGAAATATTTTCCAAAAAGTAATTGTGGATTTGTTAAATCCTCTTCTATCTCAAATACATGGGAAGATTGAAAGATTCAGAATCTTTTCTTCCCATGTAATCTTTAGGATATGATTTTTGAGAATTTAAGGGAAATCATAATATATGAAAAATATATTATCTCTATGCTGGCAAAGAAATATTCCTTCATATATACTCCCCTCTAAACCCATGGGGATAGGGAAGGAAGAATATATCAGCAGAAAATCCTATGGAAGATGTAAAAATTCTTTGAAATTGAGTTAGCTATTTGCAATGAAGAAACCAAATTTTTGTACTCTATTTGATATGTGTATGCATACGATTCAGAAACAATAGTATGAAAAAATGAAGAAAACTCATGTCAACCCCAACCTAGAAATATAGAGCAATGGTAAATTTAGTTATGTTATGCTTTATCCCCTTAGTTTGTCTTTTCAATCTCTTGTGTTCACATGATTCTAAAGGATTGGGAATGCAATGAAAGCAACAAGAAGAAAGCACTAGAGAAATGGAAGCTTTATGGAAATCTGATAGCAATGCAAGTGGAAGAGAAATAACACAAGTGAACAAACCTTGGATATGAAACTTACAGCAAGAATGTGGCAGCTTAGCACTACAAGAATACAAAAAATGATCTTTGACCATTTTCTTACAAACAAACGATGAATTTATAGAACGTTGGATGGGTTGTGCACTATAACACTTGGCAGCCATGGGGTGCCACATCAACAATGAAGGGGCAGTTTGAACAGTCAATTACACATGACAGGTGAAAGAGGAGATTTCCATAGGGAAATCAAGCTTAAAATCAGCTAAAACGGGTCACAAACGTGCGCTAAACATGAACTGAAGTGGAGTAACACGCGTCTTAAATAATGTAGGAAGATTCTAGAAAATTTTCACACGATCGCCACCCTATGCAGAGTGGTATTTATAGGTCTGTCACCCTACTCGGGCGGTAGTTACAGGACCGCCGCCCAGGCAGGGTGGTGGTTTTGCAACTAAAGGTCAAAACTAGGATGAAATGAAGCGGAAAGCTGCAGAAAATTAGGATATGGCTAAGTAATGTAAAATAGGATACAAAAATAAGATAAAAATAGGTTTAGGAGCTCGAACACCTTTGGAAAATACATGAATCATCATTGGGGAGTGTTTAAATTGTTTTCTAACAATGTAGCACGTGTAATTTTGGGTGCGTATAGCCACCAACTGAATAATTACATTATAGACTCAGGTGCCTCAGATAATGTAATTCCCATCAAGGTTTTCAATTCCTTAGGACTTAGTTTGATGCAAGAAATTGGATCTTTTTACTGTATGAAGTCTAAGTATGAATCAAATATGGTCAAGTAGCCCTTGAGGCTTTCCCAGATAAGAAGGTTTTCTCACTATTCTAGTGGTGGATATCCCAGCATATTTTGGTGTGTTTTTGAGTAGGAAGTTTTATAGGGATTTGGGTGGAAAGATTCAAATGGATTGGTCTTCTACAGCCATACTAGTGAAGGGTGAAATGAAGAAGTTGTTGACAATGTGGAAATTGAAGTACATTGTTCAAATTTTTTAAAATCCAAAAGTTGACATCATGTTCCAAGATGTTGGACTAAGTAACTACTTATTCACATTTGAAAGAGATGATAACTTTCCTCTCCTCACAGAAGACAAAGAATATAAACTATGGAGAATAGAAATTGAAGACATTCATTCTAGTAAAGGATCAGGAAATGGAATTATGTTGAATTCTCCTTCACGTGAGTTATTTCCATTTGATTATAATTTACAATTTGATAATACTAACAAAACTGTAGAGTAAGAGGCCTTATTCTTGGGATGTATGTTGGTGAATCCATAGGCATAAAGAAACTCCAATGTCTCAATGACATTGAGTTCATTGTCAAGCAAGTGAGAGATCAATATCAGGTTAAGAACTCGAGACTTGAGCATTATAAGAATCGAGTATGGGATTTCAAGGAATCATTTGATTCTTTCTCAATCCAAGATTTCCCCGTGAGAAAAATGAAAAATATAAATCTCTTGAATTTTTATCTTCCTTGATGACTCCATACCCATCCTTCAACAAAGATAAGTGACTATTGAAATGGTGTTCAAGCCAAGTGTACCAGACAATGTTAAACCGATATCATATTCTCTCTTTCTTGGAGTAAAGAGAAAACTTCAGTAGTCTCTTCTATGAGGGAAAATATAATCCAAATTGGGAGTCAGTGGTAGATGAAGAAAGAGAAAGGATAAATTGTGTGGATTCAAAAGGTGTTATTAGATTTAAAGGAAACAAGATTCACAAGGGTCTTTTGTTGCTTGAATATTTATTTGACAAGCATGGCATATTCATCAAAGGAAAATAAAAGCAGTCGGCATGGTGTCCAAATGATTTTTAAAAAGAAAACATTCATACCACAGAGGATCCCTAGATGGTAAACATTGGAAAATGTTGTTTGCCTAAGGAGAAAATAAGGTTTGTATTATTATTGAGGAAGTATTCTAATGTTATGGCATATTCCCATGATGAACTCAAGTTATTCTATCCAAAGGTCATACTTTTCTCAATCCCACTGAATCCCGAAGCCAAGCATTTTAGGAAAAATAAACGGCTATATAATTAAAATATTGTAGGTACCATCAAGGAGAAAGTATTGAAGATGATAAATGCGAGGATTATCTTCCCTATCCACCACTCCACGTGGGTAGAAAATATTGTTCCTGTGCGTAATAATAACAAAGAGATAATAATATGTGTAGACGTCCACAACTTGAGCCAAGATTCGGTGAAATATAGCTTTCGGTTTCCTCTCATGGATCTTATCTCACAAGAATTCATAGGATCAGAGATGTTCTCGTTACTTGATGGCTTCTCTGGATATAACCAGATTGAGGTAGCTAAACAAGATAGATCCAAAAAAAAATTCACAACTCCATGGGTCACTTTTTCCTACAATAGAATGCCTTTTGGTCTCATCAATGCGGTATAAAAATTTCAACAAGTAATGGATCTGGCCTTCAAATATATCAATAATTTCATCGGCATCTACCTCAATGATCTAACAGTATTTTCAAAGAAATGGGGAGATCATATAAAATATATAGAAAAAGTGTTTTCAGGTGTCAACAACATGGAATCTCTCTAAATCCCAAGAAATTCATATTTATTGTTAATGAAGGGAAACTCTTTGTGCACATTATGAATAAGGAGGGGGGTAGAATAGATCTAGAAATGATAAGTTAAATCCAAGCATTGTCCTTTCCAACTACTAAGAAGGGAGTTCATTCCTTTTTCAGCAAAGTCAACTTTCTCTGACACTTCTTTCCATATTTCACTGAGTTGACCAAGCATATGACTACCATGATGAACCCTCAAATAAGTTTCAAATGAAACAATGAGAGAAAACCAATGTTTGAGGTAATCAAGGAATAAATTACCAAATTTTCCACTCTGGTATGTCTTGATTTTGATGAAGAATTCATTTTTTATTGTTATGTTTCAGAGTACATACGTTTAACCATCCTAGTCTAAAACAAAAATAAGGCGTCGAAGCACCCATTGCTTGCATGAGTTTTCCACTGAAGAACCATGAGATGAGGTATAACCAAATGGAGAAGCATGCCTACACTATGGTCAATGTAGTAAAAGTTTATGTTTTTACATTCTCAACTCTCGTACCATAGTGATGGTCCCACGTTCCTCAGTCAAATCAATCTTGACTTTAAAAGATCCATGTTCCAAGAGAGGAAATTGGGTGGCAAGAAGTCAAGAATATTGCTTGGAGATTTGACCTTCAAATCTAGTCAAAGGAAATGGTTTTCACCAACTAATTGTAGAAGATGAAGGTCTCTCAACCCAAATTGATACAAAGCAATGTCTCTTCTATGAGTACATGAGTAAAGATCTACCCCAAGTGCTCTTTGTAAACACCACCAATGAGTGGTATGCTAACATTACATATTTTCTCACTTACAATGAGTTCCTAGTTCATCTTGATTACAACAAAAGAAGAAATCTCAAACTCAATTCAGCCAAATACGTCATTTGGGATCATGTGTTTTACAAGAGGGGGCTTGATGGATGCTTCCTGATGTGCCTAGAAAAATAGAAACAATAGAGGTTATAAGAATCATATCGTGATTAGGACTTTGGCGGACATTGTTATCCAATTTTTCCTATCATGCAAAATAAACAAACATTACCTTGCACGTAAAGAAGCTAATGGGGTTGATTCAGTTATGGAGGATTGCATTTTTGAAGTTGGGAAAATAAATTTAAAATAGGTTGAGAAAATTGTAGGGAAGCTCAGAAGCTTGAGATATTTAAAAGAATCAAGAAGCTCCGAAGTCCAAAAAATAGACTTCGGAGGTGGAGCTTTTCGAAGATAGGCTAAAAGAGAATTTCAGGGACTCAACAAAAAGTATGAAACCCCAAAGTCCCAAAGTCCAAAATTTTGGACTTTTACATTTTGGAGTTTCGGAACTCTCAGGTGTGAACTTGGAAAAATAGTCCCAAAATTCTGAAATCCCGCAGTGTGAAAGTTTGAAATTTTAGACTTTCAGGTTTCAGGGTTTTAGGGATCTCGGTGAGTGGGAATGGACAAAGGATTGGCAAATTCTAAAATCCTGAAGTCCAAAATTCTAAAATTTTAGACTTTCAGGTTTCGGGGTTTCAGAAGTCTCGGTGGGTTTTGAGGTGAACAGTGACAAAAGGTCCAAAGACACAATATCCAAAATCCTAAAGTTTGAAATTCTGAAATTTTGGACTTTCAAGTTTCGGGGTTTCAGAACTCTCAAACCCCAAAACATAAAAGACATGACACAATGTCTGAAATTACGAATTCTGAAAGTCTAAATTTTTGGACTTTAGGACTTTCGGGTTTCAAACTTTTAGAACTCTCAGGTCATTTTAAGTGGTGAACAGTACCTCTAATTCAAAAACCTAAATGTGCTAAAATCCAAATTTCAAGATTTTGGAGGTTGCATGTTTTTCAGACTCTGAATCAAGACAGAGCCAACCACCTGCCGTTTTTGCAGAATGATACCTCGACCTTCAGATGGCCACAAATTTTGACTTGGAGATCAGATTTACACAAGATAGGACTTTTTGGAAAGCTCTCAGCATCTTAAAAATAGTGAGACCAAGTTATTCAAAAATGTATAATACAGTCCGCCATTTTTAGGGTGTCTCAGGTTCCTCACCTACCACAATAATGAAGGTATGAGCCTCCTTTCTTCTCCAACAAGGCATAGTACATGGAGGCATGGGTTTTGTAGTAGAAATCATCATTGTGGAAGGTGAATTCAATGCATTTTTGGGTGGTTGAAGTGAGAATTCAAATTTTTTTCTTCTCCTTCTCTCATTTTCTTCCTATATATTGTAAGGAGGGGCATTTTTCTAAAGGTTGGACAATTTGTCTTTACACCCTCCCTTCTTCTCTGGTTTGTAAGTGGATTTGTGGAGTTCAAACCTCCCATCTAAACTATAATGCAAGTTTGTGCCTCTTGGCCATTGTAATGCACTGTATCAAATTTTTGGAGCAATAACAAAAGTATGTAAATGATTTTCAACCCTATCTTGTGTTCATTGTTCTCTTCTGATCTTTCATTACAATCTTGCTTATCTGTGTATGGTGGTTGTATTACATTTCAATGGTTTTTGTTTAATGGAAAAGAAAATGTTTAGCATTCCTTTGGTGCATCACCTTTGTTTGTTTAGGTTTTTTTCTTGCATCTCCTTAACCCCATCTCCTTGGCAAGTTAGAGTACATTTTAGAGTAGATCCTCTATAATATGAATGTGTACATTTGACAGACGAATAGGAACTGACCTTCATCCAGAGAGCTCTCTCGATTGTAAAGTCCCACACTTTGGGAGAAGCTCCATGTTATGCAATCACACTAATTGTAACAATCCTTCAAATTGCAAAAAAAATTAGAGGTGTTGTGATTATGCATCAATAAACACTTCTCTACAATGGTCACTACTCACAAAATTCTCCCTTATAGGTAATAATGGCCTACCTTTTTTGTGGATGTTCAAGAATATGTTTCCAAGTGTGAACCTTTCCAACAATTTGTTGGGAGACCGTAACATTCGGTGCTTCCTCTCTAGGTGGTGGTGATCGAAGAACCTTTTCAAAGGTGGGGCCTAGACTTCTTTAGATTTCTCAATCCTAAGTCAAGTGTAGGGCATACCTATGTGATCACAGTAACTAAATATTTCAGGTAGTGGGTGGAGGTAATTCCAACCAAGCAAGAAAATTTTGAAATGGTGTGCAACTTCATCAAGGAGAACATTATCGTCTATTTCAGGATCCCTTAGAAGATTGTGGTTGATAATACTGCATAATTTTCATCCATGGATCTTACGAATGTTTTCTATAGTTATGGGATCTTATTGTCTCATGCATCAGACTATTATTCACAAGGGAGTGATCAAGATGAGTTAAGCAATAAAACCATTGTTCACAAATCAGTTGATGAAAATAAAAGGAACTGGAACAAGAATCTTTATGGTGCATTATGGGTAGACAAGATAACTCCTATGAAAGAAATTGGTATGTCACCATTCTAATTTCTCCATAGGATCATTGCAAAGATTCTAGTCATCATCAAGTTTACAGTGCTCCAGTTGATCAAAGCAGTTGAAGATGGCTAGTACCATGATTCCATTGACAAGAGAATTTTTCTCCTTGGAAATATTGATGAAGACAAGTCCAAGGTAGTGGATCGGATAAAAGAACATTACATGAAGGTGAAGAATATGTTTGAGAAGAAATAAAAGGAAAGGGGTTTCAAAGTTCGAGATCTTGTCTTGTTGTGAGACAAAAGAAGATAACCAAAGGGGAGTCATGGGAAATTTGATTCTTTGTGGCTCAGTCTATTCTAGATTTGAGAAACTTGTGGTGAGAATAATTTTTATCTCTCGTATTTGGATGACATGTATTTGGAACTACCTCACAGGGGCAATACTTGAAATTATATAAAAAATGTAATCCCATGCATTGTACTATAGGTGTGTGTGTTTTTCATTTCCAATGTGGTGTGTTTCCCTTTACATTGTCTGTTTATGTCCTTTCTTTTAGTCCATCTCTTACTTTAAATGTGACTCTATAAAACCCAATGGATAAGGCACGGGTCCATATGTGTATTAAATTGATATTCTGGAGTTAATTCTTTTCATCTCATCACTTCATATGATCCTAAACAAGTCCCTTATCGAGATCCAATTATTTTCATGCATTTTTGTAATGTCAAAAATCAAAATGAAAGCATGAAAATTGTACCCCAGTGTCAAAAATTTATCCAAAACCCCTCCTAAGTCACCCTTTGAATCATCAACAATTTTGTGTCATGACCCCTCAGGCCTTTAAGATCCTCATAATGTGATGTTGATCATTCCCAAGTGTCTACAATGTGTTCATAAAGTCACCCGACCCATTCAGTAAAATGATGTCAAGAGTGGAAATTCGCACCAGGCTTAGAAAGGCTACTCCCTATACTTCTCAAACTAGGTACACATCCTCCAGAGCATATCAAGAGGCCTAAATTCACTTGAGTATGTTATTTTATAGCCCAACTCTCAATGGAACATGTTTAGGAATTTTTTTGAAAGGTTCAAAGGTTTTGGGATCATAACAGTGAAAGTGAGTCTTAGAGGCTTGAGGAGCTTGCAGTGCAAAAAAAAATCTAACCTTCAACTAAAAAATACATTAGATCTAGGATGAGTCAAGATAAAAATTATATACCATTGGAAATATATTTCAATTCCCTACATGGTGTAAAAATCATATTCTTCCTAACACCTAAGATCTTCTCTTTGAAGATAAATCTTGGAAGACTAACCTCACGATCCTGAATGAAAATAAGAATATTTTAAGAAGGATGTAGGATCAAGTCTTGAAAACCCTCCCATTGTTCTCAAAATGGTCTTTTTTTATTCAAATTGATAGAAAATTTCACCTTAAAATATCTCTTACAACTTTGGGAAATTCGATTTCATGTTTCTAGTAGTTAGAAAATTTCAGAGTTTGGAGCATGGCGCATTTTGGTGTCCCAACTATATAAGACATTGGGGAAAATGGGGAAAGTAGAGATTAAAAATTTTCCTATCCCAAAATGAATCATTTAGACCCCTCATCTGATCTTATTCCCCTCCAACATGTTCTAGATGATTCCAAGTGACTCGAAGTGCTAAAGTTTGCAAATCTGGCTAAACATCTAACCTCCCTAGCCTTGGTGAACTTTTCTGCCCCTATTTCCTAGAATTTCTGAGGTAGTTGGAACAGTAAAATACACCCCACCCCTATCCCCCTCTCTGGTTTTTCATATGACCTCCAAACTTTCCTGTCAAGTGCTATAAATTCTCTCCCTCATTCCCCATGCTCGCCAATCACCTTCTGCAAGATGTCAGGCCTGGGAAGGGGGGTGCATTTTCTTTCACCTACTATCCCAACTGTCTTGGATTAGTTGTGACAAACTATTGTGCCCCATTCCATTGCTTTAAAATTATAAAAGTAAAACAAAAGCTTTCATGATTTAAAATATCTCCTTTTTACTGTTTAAAGAACCATGTTTACCTTTTCCTCTCCATTATTTCACTAGGTTGACCCAAGCTGCAGACACCAAAATTTAGTATTGCTACCATCTTTTTCCCACATTCATTTATTTCCTATCTATTTTAATCTATTATTAATTCCCATCAGTTACCCCCAACCCTCATCCCATTATTTAATTATTTTTAGTTTTCCTTCTCTAGGTTGTTGATGCCCTAATTGTTTAATTGTAGGATATCCCTAGCTTTTATTTAATCTCCTTTACCTCCCACCTACCCATGACACTTCCCTAGAAAACCCTAACTCACCTAAGTTCTTTAAAAAAATCATTCTAATCTATAAAATCCCCATTTCTCGAATAAATCATCCTTCGACCGCCCGAACAGGCGGTTCCCCACAGTTGGCGGTGACCCACCTGGGTTGTCATCAACCCTATAAGGAAGAATTTACCTTTGCTCCTAAAGGGAGGCATAATCATATTTTTATTACATTTTTACGTTCTTATCTTTGAGCGTGAGCTTTCTTGTAGCTACTACAGTCTTCTTGGAGTCCCTTGGAGCTTATTTACATCTCTTGTGGAGACTTTGGGAAGTTTATCTTGATTTTATATTGGTTTATGTTATCATTTATTATCATTGTTATTAGCTATTAGAAACAAATGTTTTGCAGGTTCAGCTGCCATCATGTCTTCATCTTCATCTTCTTCTTTTAGTCATTTTGTTTGCAGGTTGTCCATCCAACTCATCCACCTTCGGCCTTGTTTAGAACTTCCCAAGTCATCATCACTTCTGTCTGGTCATCGTCGACCCAACCTTGTTATGTCACATATTCTACCCTCCAGGCCCTCATTAGTGTGTTTATCTAATATGTTATTGTTTCTAGTTCTCAGATATATCACTTTGCCTCTCAATCAGTATAAATATGTTCTTTCTACCTCCATTCACCGCCAACTCAACCAAGTCTCTATCAAACTTGCTTCCTTGTCTCATATTTCCCTTTGTAGGTTTCTGTCAATATTTTTAGGCCTCTATAATCGTCTGGCCTACACTTAGATCCCTCCAGGTCTGAATTTTCAGCTTGTTGTCTAGATCCATCCACTCAGGTCATCGTTGAACTACCTTCTGTAGTCCATGTTTCCATCGACCCATCCATGTACAATTTACTTTGTGATGATTTAGATAAGATCTACACTTTTCATCCATTTCTGTAATTTCCAGATTCTATTGTGTTTCAATTTCTACATGTTATTCAATTTGTTATCATTGATTTTATCCTATTTTATCAAACATAGGGGGTTGAAATCTACTAAGGAAGTTAATGCTTCTTGGAACATACTTCTTCGCATAGCCCCCTCATCTACCATCTAATCCATTTCCATCTTAGTTACCCTTATTATGTAGGTTCATCAGATTTGTAGTGAGGTTATCTACTTTGTACTTGTGCTTTTTTCACCATCCTCTTTTGAGGTACCTTAAACGCTTGCATCTTTGGAATTTTTTGATTTTCTTTGTTATCTAGTTCACTAATCTGGAAAGGGATGGAGAAAATTTGGTCAACATTCTGGAATACCTGGTGGGACAACCCTTTTAGGTGAGTCTCTTGCATTTTGTTTCATTTTCATATTTCTTCTATTTTCCACTAACATTATAGGTAGAGGCTTTTTTTTTTTCTTGTTCATGTTGATTTCTTAGAGTTTAATCTTCACTCACTTTGAAGATCAGATTAACAAGAAAAGTGTTCACCTGGTATTCTCCTTTTTGTCTTATTTTATCCTTTTTGCATCGCATTTCCCATTCCTTGTGTGATTATTCTCATCAAATTTTCATATTTATTTTTGGGCTTAAAACAAAACTCTTGCATTCTTAGCTAGTGTAAGTAGGGGTTTAATTGGTTGCATTTCACATTCCTTCACACACATCCAAACACAATAATAATTTTTTTGTACACATTAGAAATCCTGCACATATTTGGGCCTCACGTACCTTCAGGTATATTGAGGACTCCCCATCCAAAACTACCTACCACCAACCTTAGGTTTTCATTTCTTAGGTACCTTCATTATCCATTTACCCTTTTCTTTTTCACATCTTTTAATTAATAAAAAATAAAAAATAAAATTCTTGTTTTTCTTGGTTTCCTAAATTAGTGAAGCTATCATTTTCTTGCTTTGTTTCATGTCCATTATCACATGCTCTTTAGCTAGGAAAATGGAACAAAATCTTGCATGGAACAATCCCATCATGTCATCCCAATCCACTTTCACTTTAGCCATTGGTTCATCCATGCCTATGATTATCTCTTCCATGGTCACCCAAACTTTGATCTTTAATACATCCCACCAAAAACCTCTTGTTTAAACCACCACCTATGATGAGACCAATTTTTTATTGCATCATCAATCTATCCCATCTAGGCTCTCCACCCCTCCATCTGTTGTGCCGATTGAATATTTTGATCCTCCCATTATACCTCATGGTAGTGTGGAGTTCCAAGAGCTCCTTGATTCCAAGCCCATGGCCCTACATGACTACCTCCTTAAGAAGATGACCCAAATTCCTATTGATGGTCCACTTATCCAAAACATTTATGCTTATCACCCCCATCTCAAAACAACCCAAGTTATTTCTTCACAAGCGTGTGGTGTTTTTCCCTAGAGCCATGAATGAAATCACTTTGGCCCAATGTGATTTGGACCCATCATCTTCCACTAATCCTCCACCCCATCAAACCACTCAACTAGTCACACCCATCCCTCCTAATCTACCTCCCATCAACACAACTATCACCACTTCCATTCCTAGCATCTATTCATCTGTATCACCACCAATATCCCCATTCAATCCTTCTAACAATCTCAACCATTTCCCATCATATCCAAATAACATAGTCAATCTTTACCTACCACATCCCACATCCATTCAAATGTCATCACTTTCCAACCTCCTCCTAGGGGTGCTTACCATTACATGATGTCTAATCCACCACCTCAACAATATCAACCTATCATCACTTATATCCTCACTCATCATATACCTCAAACAACCAACCCAATCAAAATAATCACACATACCTATTTCTCAACATCAACCATTGAGACAACCCATCCAATCTCAACCCATGACCTATTGATCCTCATCATGAAATTCCTCAAACACCCACTCATCCACAAACTTATCAACCACATTATCAAGCTTCTTCCCATGTCACACAATCAAAATCCCATCCAACCACTTTAAATGACCCCATGCATGCCTTAATGAATAGGTTGGCTAGCCTTGAGGTTGCTACCATAGGGCCCAAGTTCACATTACCTTATCAACAAATGTGTAATGAACCTATTCATACATTAGTTCCAATCAAACCCTATCCTCCTCATTGGGAACTTTCTAAATTCACCAAATTTAATAGTAAGGAGGGTCCCCAACAACACCTTCATGTGTTTAGGCATGCATATTATCTTATTTCCCAAGATCAATAACTCATGCTTCATATATTTCCTATGTCCTAGGCCAATCCCACGGTAGACACCTAAAATTGGGTCGCAACCTTCTAAGCCCCTTTTAATTAACATACCCCCTTTACCATGACCCCTTACACACATTATTATTAATCCAATTATCAATATTAGGTTAATCACCACATCATCCTTCCACATCACCTTGGACCCATTCCAAGGGCATTTAGCTAACTCAAACTAGGTCATCACTTCACTTAACTAATTAAGATTTCTTCTAAACCTAATATTAATTGTCAATCACCTCTTCCATCAATTTCCCATGTGTTTAAACATGAACCAAGACTCCTTGCCCATAATGAAATCTTAACCCACACCAAAAAGGGAATAAATAAGCTATTTTGAGAAAAATTGGCTATTTCTCCCTAACAGATGTCAGTTATTCCTTGGCCACCACCAGTCAAGGAACCACCATCAATTCCTTTAAATAAGGATTTTGAACTCTTTCCTCAGGTTCTACTTTTGGTTGGATTTTGATTTTCATTGGCATTATTGCATTCGATTAAGCATCCGACAATCAAACATAACACTAGAGCATTTAATTTCTTCACCAACAACCAACCTCTTACTCCATAGCCTCAGATCATTCACATAGAAAAGCACTCAGGATTCATTTCTATAGCACTAGATCCATATCTATTTCTCCTATGAACACCCACCAATCACTGCTATCAATCAATCTATTGATATTTAGATAAGTATCTTAACTAGGTTGTTAGTTCTTAACTTGGGTTTTAGATCTCTTATTGTCTTTTGTTATACGGATCCTTTCTCACCCAAATACCATCCATTACCCATCTACCAAATACCCTACCAACTAGAACCTCTTTGTTCCTCTAACCACCCCTTTTACCCATGCTAATTCTTTACCTAAATCCCATCACCATGCCTAAGCCTCCCCAATACTCTATACAATCATAGAAATCCCAAACCAACTCCTTTTCACCTTTGGGACCCAATTTCCCTAATGTGATTAGTTAGCCAAACGACCCTGTAAAAACCATTGACTGACATCGATTACCCCAATTGGCATCAGTATTTGTGCTTTACATTTTCCCTCTGACAAATAAGCTTATTCATCTACCATAAACCTCCCACAACTTCACCTAGACCTCCATAATAGCATCTGCCACACCTACAAACCTTAACAACCCACCGCCCATTTTAAATTTAATCATTCTATTCACTATTTAGATTAGATTTAAATTATTGTGCTTGTGTGAGATACCTAAATTATACAACTATAGTAGGACTCTCTATTTCATGTTCTTATCACCATTTAATTTGTTTTAAAATGTGGATTGACAACCTTATAGGAAGCACCCCACTTCCCAGATCTATCTCCCGCTATGAAATCCACCAACCTATGACTTTTAATTCTATCTTGTGGTCTTGATTACCTTCTCAGGTAGTCCTTCCCTAGACAAAAATGAGTGCTCTTGATCGGTCTTGGTCTTCAACAGTGTGCAACCATCTTCATGAGCCTTTGGGTATTACTCACATACCAGCATTCTACCTTAAACATTTTTCTCATACATACGTTCTTATTGGTGAAACATTTTGGCATGCCCAGTGGGACCCTCATCATTTATGGGTTCTTTTATATTCATTTAGGATTGAATTTCTGGTTATTTCCTTCCTACAATATTCACTAAATCTCTCCTTGGTAACATTCTTTCTTCTATTTTCTCTAAAAGTTACATTTCATTTGGTGCAAATTAAAACAAATCATTCTTTCTTGTTTCTTACTTGCATTAGTGAAAGTCATACTCTATTCCTATTCATTATTGTTTTCATTCAATATCAATCTTTTGATTTGGGATTAAAATTATTGCATTACATCCCATGTATTCTTGCATTTAGCTCACATAGTCTAATTAGATATCAAATATAACAGAGGTCATGACCAGTTGATGATTGGGTAATTAAGCATAGTCCACTTTTGCACACACTTTTCCAAATCACTCAAACAAATAACACATTTCTTAAACATTCCCCAAATCCTAGGAAGAAGCTATCAAGGATTTAAATAGCCGTTGATAGTGGGCCCTGAATAGTGTTCTAGCTAAATTGTAATATTAAATCTCAGACCTCACGTACTGAAAGGTATATCGAGGACTCCCCCTACCAAAAAATTCCTGAAACCATCCATATTTGGCTTCTAGGTACCTTATATCCACTCCTTTCTATATATTCATAGTCAGTCCTAAGGCTTAAGCCATCAAAACACTAAAATCTTATTCCTAGGATAACGTGTTTGTTAGATTTTTCTTGTAAGATTTATGAATTTCTTTCTTTTCTTCTTCTATTTGAGGTGTGAGATTGTATATCATAACTTTTATTTATTTGTTCACATTCAGTCATCACAATCAATTAATTCTAGTTTTACTGAGTGTGTTAGATTAGTATTTTCTATACACATCCTCTTCTTAGACTTCTTTTGACCAAATCTAACTTAGGAATTTTGAAATTTCTTCATTTTCACAGTAATCGACATTAGTTACCTTCCTACTGGCATCAGTTCAACAACTAGTATTCATCCTTTCATCTAACTGGAACTGGTTCAACTAAATGAGTATCGGTCTCTATGTTTTTGATTTTCTGTCAAAAACAAAACCTATTTTCACCTACCAAATTATTTCAAAAAATTGTTCCTGAGTTTCTATCATATTTACAGAACCCAGAGTACCTATTTTCCATCCTTCCTATATGGTTTAGACTCACCAACAAGCATCAATCTCTTAAATTTCCACGTGAGTTGTGTACCTTTTCCTTCCTGATCCCTTCACCACCTTCCATTTCATCTCTAATGGACCCTAATGCACCTGCGACTGTGCCTAAGTGTGATGAGGAATTCACTAGATTCCTTGATCAGAACACCAAGGCCTTACAACATTACCTTGCTATATCTTCCACCCGTGACTCCTCAGGTCAGCCCCCTTTATGGAATGCCCACTTCTATGCCCATCATTTCTACCATCTCTGCCATATCGGGGAATGCTAATTTGACTACCCAAACTACTCTAACATTGAATACTCTTGTTTCATAACCACCTACTCCTCACGTAACCTTTTCATCCTTGACATCTTCTCTCCCTCCAACATCTGCTAGTACCCATATCCACAGACCCTATTATAGGGGTCATCATCAACATCTTATGTACCTATTCCTACAAAACCATCATGGTTGCTTCGATCTCTTCCACTCCATTTCAGAATTTGGTAGTCTCCATATTACCCAAACTCTTCTTCACTCATCACTACAAGGATCTTTCCACAAGCTCCTTCCAGCTTACACCTTACCTTCAGACACATCCTATCACCTCCACTGGCATATTCAGGGTATTTTCCCTACTCGTCTACTACTTCCCCACATACCTACGTCTCAATTCACATACTTGGCACCACCACATATAAGTATGCCTTTTATGACCCATTTATCTTATCACACCCCTTATACTTTAGGGGGTATCCACCAATCAAACCCCAAAATGGATCTCATTAAAATGTAGATGCTTGAGGCCTCAGTTTCTGGGTCCCCTAATGTCTTAACATACGATGATATTTTTAACGAACCCATACATCTCTATATACCTATTCATCCATATCACATGGAATGGGAGATACCTAAATTCAACTAATTCAACAGTAATGAGGACCCACAACAACACTTGCGTTCATTTAGACACGCTTGCTACCTAATAGGCCATGATGATTCTTTTCTCCTTCATACAATTCCCATGTCCCTGTCGGGACCTGCCTTAGACTAGTACATTACTTTTCCCAAAAATTTGATATTTTCTTTTAATTAATTAGTGCAGACCTTTCTGGATCATTTTTCGATAAAACATCTCTAAAAATGTCTTTATGACAGATTTATATTATATTCATCAATATGATGACAATTCTATCATTGATTTCTTCGTGTGGTGGCAAGGTATAATCAATAATATCTCCTTCACTCTCACGTAGCCTGAGATTATCAAGTTTTTTACAAGGGAATTTCCAGACACATTTCCCCAACTCTTCAGGTTCAAATGTTTCATATGTTTGAAGAGGTTTTTACCATGGACAAGAAGCTTGAGATCTGCACTCTCAAAGAATAAAAACTAAAAACTACGTAAAAAAATGCCACCTTCGAATAAAACGATTCTTCTTCCAAACCACCAAACAACCATCCCAAACCAAATGGATCAGCTAACGTGGTAGTTATAAAATCCAACTCTTCTCATCCAGTCAATCAATCTAAACCTCCTTCTAATCTCTCAGTGGTGAAAATTTTTCAATATCAGTATGAACATAAGAATTACACTCTCATTGAGGATCCTTATTCTTTAGTATTGGAAAAATTGTTGAAATTCGGAGCCATCACTCTTCCTCCCATCAAACCATAAACTAGTTTTGATCCTTCTCACCCCGCAACCAGCTTGGTATAAGGAAAATGATTTATATAATTAGCACCGCGTAAGAGGACATAGTGATGCAAATTGCAAAACCTTAAAAAATATTGTGTGAGGAATATTACATAGTGATGATCTTGTCCTTGACAACCCTAATGTGCTTTTTAATGCAAACTAAAACGTTTTCATAAAACCTTTTCCTAATCATGCCCCTTCATCAATTCATGCTCGCGAGAGATATAAAGAAGAAACCAATGTACTTGTGGTTCATGTAGTTTTAAATACACCGTCTAAGCCTTATATTTAGTCTCCTCCTATAGAATTTGTTGAAGAAATCTTCACACAAACTCCTCTACCTATAAAGGAGCCCACCTCACATGTTCCTTATATCTATAGAGGAACCCACCTTATACCTTCTCCTTTACCCACAGAAGATACCACCTCACATTCTCCTTCACCCATAGAGGATCCCACCATACTTGTTCCTTTACCCATAGAGGGAGCCCCACCCTACCTATTCTTCTACCTATAGAGGAACCCAACTTATCATCCTCTCTACCCGTAGAGGATTCTACATCACCCACTTTACCTTCTCCTCAACCCATAAAGAAGCAATTTATATCCATTCCTCCTATTGGTGATACTTCTCTGAAGGCCTTCAGATATCCCATCATTCTCCCTTACCTCACTCTTACCCACCGAGTCCAAGGTTAGAACCTTCCCTGTCTCACAAGCCTCAGAGATCTTCCCAGGATTTAGCACTAATTTTTTGTCCATCCCCATCTACTTCAAAACCCTTCTCTCATTTGGTTGACCACTCAGAGTACGTTGATTACACTACCCTCTTGAGACACCTTAGAATCCCCATTTCCACACAAATGCAAATGTACTACCCTAATACCTCTACCATATATCCAAAGATATTCAAAACGAATAAGGCTATTACTTCAAAACCCCTTCTTCATCAGCACACCCCTTCCACTCAATCCTCCATTAACTCAAAAACCTACCTCTACCTTAGGGTTTTACCTGTACCAAATATGTTACATCCCCCTATGAAGCTAGACTTATCAACTTCTCCTCAATGATCCACAAAACCTACTTTGACACCTAAAAGAAAGACTAAAACCTCTTAGGGCTTATACCCTGGTATCTCCCAACACCTTCTCACTCCACCTTCACCTATGTCATCAATATTGAGCCCACATCCTTCAACCTTAGTTAACCTACCCATTTACCAAGGAAAACCCAAAATGTGATAACCTATATCCTTGCCTTCACCTCCTGTGCTACCCACACCTTCTTCGTTACCTTTTAACCCTCACTCTTTCCAACACCCACACTTTCACATTTACTTACACAGACACCTAAACCTTTTAAGTCTAATTTTCCCTACCGCGATGTTCCTTCTCCTTTACCCAACAAGGTGCAACCTAAACCCAAACCTTCACTACCTACCAAAAAAATAGTGTCGACCAACACAATATCTTGCCTCGCCCTCCTCATGAAGGTCACCTAGCCCTTCACTCTAGAAAACCTTAACCTCTTATTGTGATCCTTTGGCAAGATCCTACTCTAATATCATTGCTCAATTGTTAGAAACATTTGTTATATCACTTCCACCTATCAAGCCTTATGATCCTATCTTACCTAAACCAGTAGGGTTTTATGACAAAAAAATTTTGCACCTATCATCGCTCACTAAGGCATGATGTCAAGAATTTCAAGGCTCTTAAAAACATTCTTCTTCAGCTTTATGATTATAATGGTCTCTTCAAACAAAATGATAATTTAGAGGAGTATTCCATTCTCTCTTCACACGTCAACACACAACCCTCTTTTCCTCCTCCTATCTTTTAAATTAACATGGTGTGTATAGTCACTCGATCACAACAAGCAAAAGAAAAAGAAAAGGAAAAAGTTGGTAACCCTTCTAGTTCACCTTCACCTACCATTTCCTTTGCACCTCCCCCAAGATAACCATCCTTGGGACAGCATCACCTACTTCTTCAAGGGTTACACATTGTTCAATGACAAAAAAAAATTCATCAATCCCCATTGAAGATGTGTTTATATGACTTGATTCAAACTTATGATTCTCATTGTCAGGCCCTCATTAAGGTCCTACAATCCATTGATGTTCCACCGAACGACACTTCACCTATTTCCCACCCTCATTTCCCTCATCAAATTTTTCTCTATTAATTTCTCTAAATCAGATATTTCACCTTCACAACCTGATGATATCAATCCACTCTTTTCATCTCCTCTTACATTAATGATATGTGTGTTAAATGTGTTATGATTGGTGGGGGTGCTAGCATCAACATTACATCTTCTCATGGCTATGAAAAAAATAGGCATACCGGCTAATTGTATATCTAGCAACCCCATAATGTTTTGACCTTTCAATGACACCATGACCACTACCCTCAACACCGTTGTCCTCCACATCCACGTGGATCCCCAAACTATTCCTGAAATCTTCTACGTTCTCAAAGGAGAGTTCCATTATAACATGTTGTTGGGTCATCCCTATATTCACACAATGTCTTATGTCCCTTCCACCATTCAACATTTCCTCAAATTTGAATATGAAGGAGACCTTACACCATTCGGGAAGATACCTACCCCTTCAAAACTTTTAATAAGCTTTACCATCCAAATGATGTCCTAATCCTAGTTAAGGCATCTACCACATATACCATTTCTACCACTTTACCTTCCTTATCTAGGCCACCTACTGACCCTCTTAGTCTTCCCTCTATTGATTTCCCACATTCTTAGGCTTCAGATATCTCATCTATACCTATTCTTAAGTACCAACTACAAAACCCTTGGTAGGCATTTTTCAACGCCTTTCACTTGTAGAATACCTCCTCCTCAGCATTGACACATTCCTTACTCCTCAAAAGTATGGAAAACTACACCAACACCAACGTTACAATCATAATATAGGAGAGGTCATACCATATGGCCCTCCCTACCTTTTCACCAGCTTAACCTATGGGGGTTCGACACTTCCTCTTATTCTATTGAACCTCCCTTCTAAACCAGACCTTTTTCATCTGAATTCTCCTATCTCACCAAACACATATTTGCACTTACTTTTCTTCACCATTTCTCCTATAAAGTATTTGGCTTTCGTCATTACGAGAAAGGTCATCACACTTTCGTACAATGAACCACTAAGAAACACAAATACCATTGTGGTCTTGGATTTCCTAGGTAACCCCCTCCTAATAAGGCCTACATCACTCTCATAGAAGATGAAAACCTTTCCCCACCTTCTTCACCTATCATGCCACTTTCTCCCATGGAGTCCATGGATCCCGAATCCATTCCATTTTTCGTGAACACCATTTCCTTGGGAATTTTGAACTATCAACATGATGGAGAGCTTCCCTCTTCCATTCCTCTTCTTTATCCTGACAAGTTACATGATGGTACACCTTCTATAAACATTGTTAAATGTTAGGATGATGATTTTATTTTGACCTATTTATGAGTGGAGGATGATTATATTCAAAGGTCATTACCCTCTGACACGTAAAGCATGTTGAATGAATCTACCTTAGAAATTAACATTCATACTCAAGACGACCCACGAATTCTAAAGATAGGAATATCTTTAGACTCCTTGGAACAAGAATCTTTCACCTCTTTTCTTCATGATCATAGCAACGCATTTACTTGGTCTTATAGCAATATGTCAAGTATCGACCCTAATATCATGCTTCACAATATCATAACTAACCAACGTCAAACCAGTGAAATTGAAGTTATGTAAAATGCATCCTTGCATTAGTATTCTTGTGAAAGAATAACTTGAGTGCCTTATATCTTTTTCTTTCATCCTACCTATTGACTGTCCACAATGGATCTCTAACATTGTTCCTTTCATGAAAGTGAATCCTATGCCCTTAACCTATTGCTTGTATTAGGATATGAGTAGCCCACTTGTGGCTTACCATATCATTTTATTATATCATTTATACTTTCTCATGCTTAATAGGTCTACCTTGGTGATGGCCATAGCATATGAATAGAATATATAGGGGATTTTAGGTAGTATTTCATTATCATTTGAGCATCTAAGTCTTATTATATGGTTTGGAGGTTGCCCCCTCAAAGTGGTGAAGCTATTCTAGTTGCATATTGAGATCATTATTCAGAAATATTGTGTTATTTGGTATTCTATTATTTCTCATAATCTAAATTATATAAGTAATTTTATTACAAGTAGTATCAGAGCTACGATCTGGACCAAAATTAGGGCAAAAACCCTTATTTTTTTATTTCCACCATATATTGTGAACCACAGCGAATTGGTGAGAGATATTTTTACCAAAGTTGAGAAACATTTCAAGTAAGATTCCTTGAAAATTTCAAACTTTTTTTTATTTATTTTGTAAAATTTATAACAAATTTAGGGTTTTTCATAAAATCACTCCCTAGGGTGAAAATTGTGGAATATTTTCAAGTTCTTTACAGTTACGGAAATATCTCAAAAAAATAGTATTAGTATATTCTCTATATTTTTTCCTATTCGGTTGAATTTGTATCGAAACCCTCAACCCTAAGGTTTGACATCATGGTGGGGCCTTCCACAAGAGCAAAAAATAATCTGGTTACTCCAGGTAAAACCCCAGATAAATATGGGGTAGTGATTGAAGAGATGGAGTTAGAAGGGGTAAATATAGATTCCTCAGCACTAGGGTTTACCTCAGTTGATCATAAGGTGAGCCAACTTGAGTATGAGCTGTGAAATGTACAATCTGAGATGGCCTCTAAATTAGACATATACAAAATCAATCATCGATTGGATGATATCATGCAACATTTAAAGGGTAAACAATATGGCCCAAATTCGGCCCCTATCAACCAAGGTGGATCTTCAATTAAAAATCATGGAAAAAATAACCATGATGGATCACTTTTTCAGCCCAACCAGAATCCAACTTATTCGTAACCATAGAACATGATGTTGAAAGTGGATATGCACAAATTTTATGGTAAGGATCCCCTAGATTGGATAAATCAAATGGATAACTTATTTGAGTTACATCAAACACCATCAGGACAAAAGGTGACATTGGTATCCCTGTATCTTGAACCAAACCAATTCATTTGGTATTGATTGTTATGTGCTCAGAGGCAGAACAATGGTCTCAGTGTCACTTGGACAATTTTTACCGAGGATTTTCAATTGCACTATAGTTCCAGTGTTTCAAAAAACTAATTTATTCAATTCAAAAACTTACAACAAATATGACCAGTCAAATATTATGTGCATCAATTCCAAAACCTATCCTTAAGGGTGGAGAATATTCTAGAAGAGAATCTGAATGACCTATTTCTTGGGGGTCTTAAGGACCACATCAAGCATGAGGTATGTATGTTCAATCCAATCAAGATTTCTAATTCTATTATCATGGCACATCGAGCAGAGGAAAAAGTTCTTTGTAGTAGGAGGCCACCTTTCATTAACACCAGAGACCGTAGTATCTTTTCCCCTTCATTTGATAGGCCAATTAGAGTGACTCCTCAACAAATGGAAGAAAAGAGAGAAAAAGGATTATGTTTTAACTATGATAGAAAATATGGATTGGGACACAAATGTGCTAAGAAGAAGTTTTTTTATATTGATGGAGGTAATGAGGATGATGAGGAAGCTGAAATTATAGGAGAGGCTGAGGAACTAGTAGAAGATGAATTAGAGGATCACCAACCTATAATTTCTTGGCATGCATTTTCAGGTATTAGTACTCCTCAAACACTCAAGGTTATTGGCTATCTCAAAAAATAGAAGGTGACGGTGTTGATTGACTCAAGGAGTACTCATAACTTCATAATAGTAAGTTAGCTTCCCGCCTTAATTGTTTTATTTACCCATCTCTAGAAATGCAAGTTATGATTGCAGATGGTGGGATAGTCAAGTGCACAGGAAAGTGCCATAGTATCAAGCTTTCCATGGGAGACTATATGTTAGACTTGCCTATGTATTCTATTTCTATGGGAGGGGAACATAATTTTTTGGGTGTCCAATGGCTCACAACCTTAGGTACCATACAGATGAATTTCCAAGAATTGTTCATGTGATTTCATTCAGATGGAAGGATAATACAATTGAATGGTATGGTAGATAATTCTCCACAGATTATTATCTCTCATTAGATGTAGAAGGTTCTCATAAAAGGAGTAAATGGATTTACAACAAAGTTACTTTCCATGGAAGTACAAAATACAGAGTCTTCAATGCCACCTGATCTTTAGAATATTTTTGATGCTCACCCATTTGTTTTTGATGCAATTCCAAAGGGACTACCACCAGTTAGGGATCATGATCATGCCATTCAGTTGATTCTAGGGAGCCAAACACCTAAAATCAGACCATACAGATATCCATATTCCTAGAAAAGTGAGATTAAGAAAATGGTTCAAGAAATGTTGAAGGCAAGTATCATCAAGCATAGCCAGAGTGCATATTCTTCACTGGTGGTCATGATACGTAAGAAGGACGAAACATGGAGGATGTGTCTAGATTACTGAGAACTCAACAAGTACACCATCAAAGATAAGTTTTCTATTCCAGTAATTGATGATTTACTTGATGAATTGCATGGTGCTATTTATTTCACAAAATTAGATCTTCATTCAGGGTACCATCAAATTAGAATAAAAGAGGAAGATGTTCATAAAATGGCTTTCAGGACTCATGAGGGACATTATGAGTTTTTGGTAATGCCTTCTGTTCTTACAAATGCACCCTCAACCATTCAAATCTTGATGAACATTATTTTTAGGCCATTTTTAAGGAAATTTGTATTAGTTTTCTTTGATGACATATTGATTTACAGTAAGACATGGAAAGCACACTTACACCATGTAAATAAAGTGTTGGAAGTTTTGGAGAAATATACTCTCTATGCAAATCCATCCAAATTTTCTTTTGGTGTACAAGAGGTAGAGTACTTGGGTCACATTATATCCCATGAAGGTGTTAAAGTTGATCCTCAGAAGATCAAAGCTATGGTGGAATGGCCAAGGCTCAAAAATCTCAATAATATTTGTGGGTTCCAAGGAATAACAGGGTACTACAGAAGATTTGTGCTGGGATATGGTAGAATAGAAACCCCACTCACTACATTGCTAAAGAAGGATGTCTTCCATTAGAAACACGTAGCCACTAAATCCTTTGAGAAGCTAAAGGAAGCCATGTGCAAAACCCCAGTTTTGGCTACTCCTAACTTCTTAAAAACCTTTATTGTTGAATATGACACTTTAGGATCAGAATTGGGAGAAGTTCTAATGTAGTAAGGAAGACCAATTACATTTGAGATTCACCAATTCAAAGGAAAATATATGCTCAAACCTATCTATGAGAAAGAAATTATGGTTATCCTTCATGCGGTCAAGCAATGGAGGCCCTATCTCATGGGTAGACACTTCAAGGTAAAATTGATCATGAAAGTCTCAAATAATTTTTGGAGCAAAGGTTATCATCTGAGGAACAACAAAAGTGGGTAAAAAAATCTTGAGTTATGATTTTGAAATCATATAAAAATTTAGTAAAGAAAATTTAGTAGCTAATGCGTTGTCCAAAAGTGATACATCCGTCGATGCCTTACTATGTGGAATGTCCATGTTAACGACCGATTGGGTGGATGAAGCAAGATTGGAATGAGATCAAGACAAGGATACACAATCTCTAATACAGAATATCAAGCAAGGATCTATGACATCTAACAAATTTGAGTGGAAAGGTAATGCCCTATTGTATAAGGACAGATTATACTTGAGTAAAGATTCTTATTCGAAGCATAATATTCTTGCGGAGCTACATGCCTCACCTGTTGGAGGACACTCTAGATTTTTGAAGACATATCATAGAATAAAAAGATAATTCTTTTGGGAAGGACTCAAGGAGGATGTACAAAATTTTGTATCAGAGTGTTTAGTGTGCTAATAGAACAAAGGGGAAACAATTAAGACACCAGGTCTATTGCAACCCTTACCAATTCCTAGCCAGAGATGGGAGGAGCTATCCATGGATTTCATCAATGGATTGCCTTGTTCAGAGGGTAAGAATTTTATTTTTTGTGATTGTGGATAGGCTCACAAAATATTCCCATTTTTGTTCCCTATCACATCCATTTGCAGCCAATACAGCTGCAACTATTTTTTTGAAGACAGTTTAAAGGCTACATGGAACCCCAAAGATAATTGTAAGTGATCGTGATCCTATTTTCACAAGTAATTTTTGGAAGGAATTATTTTCATGTTTGGGTCCTCAGCTAGTTCTCTTTTCATCTTATCATCCTCAAACTGTTGGGAAAATGGAAGTGGTCAACAAATTCTTAGAGGGGTATCTACGTTATTTTGTATCAGATAAGCAGGAAAGGTGGTATAACACATCTTTTCATACCTCTTCTCAAATGAAACCATTTTTAGCATTATATGGTTACCATCCACCTTCTATCACTTACTCCTTGAGGGTGAAAACTAAGGTCAGAGATGTTGAGGAACACATTAAATGTCAACAACAAGGTTTTGGCTAGTTTGAAGGACAATTTAGCATTAGCACAAAATAGGATGAAACAACAAGCAAATCAACACCGTAGTGAAAGACATTTTGAAATTGGTGACTAGGTTTTTGTATGTCTCCATCCTTACAAATAAATGTCCCAAAAAGAAACAGAAAAAGGAAAAAAAACTTGCTCCTAAATATTATGGCCCTTATCAGGTTCTACAGAAAATTGGCAGTGTTGCTTATAAACTAGATTTGTCTCCATCTTCACACATACAGCTAGTATTCCATGTTTCATACCTGAAGAAGGTTATTGGATAGAAATTTGAATCCTAGATAGAGTTACTAGAACTTGATGAGGAAGGAAGAAGAATTTTGGAGCTAGAGAAGATTATGCAAACATGTACTAAGAGGTTGAGAACCAGAAAACATTAAGGAATATCTTATCAAGTGGAAGAATCTGAGCATAGAAGATGTAACCTGGGAGGATGAAGGTTTTCTTCAGCAACATCCAGGATTATTCAATGTTGAGGACAACGTTGGTTTGAAGGGGAAGGGCATGATACACCCTTAACATATTGCTTATATTAAGATATGAGTAGCCGACTTATGGCTTACCGTATCATTTTATTATATCATTTATACTTTCTCATACTTAATAGGTCAGCCTTGGTGATGGCCATAGCATATGAATAGTATATATAGGGGATTTTAGGTAGTATTTAATTATCATTTGAGCATATAAGTCTTATCTTATGGTTTGGAGGTTTCCCCCTTGAAGTGGTGAAGCTATTCTAGTTGCATATTAAGATCATTATTATGAAATATTGTTTTATTTTGGTGTTCTATTGTTTCTCATAATCTAAATTATACAAGTAGTTTCATTACAGTGACCAGGGGACATTGTATCTGTACATAACTTTTGTGACTTTAACCTTACTTGTCCAAAATATGACTTTCCTCTACCAAGCATTGACCAACTAGTTTATCTTACCACTGGCCATGAGATGTTATCTCTTATGGATGGGTTTTCATGTTATAATAAGATATTAGTCACTCCAGAACAACAACACAAAACTACCTTCATTACCCCTTGGGGGAATTTCTATTATTGCATCATTCCCTTTGGCTCTGAAAAACACTGGTGCTACCTATTAGCGAGCTAAGACTTACATCTTCCATGAAATCACACATGACATATAGGAAGACTATGTCAACAACCTTATTGGTAAGTCCAAGTGTCACATTGAACACCTGTCCATTCTTAAAGTTATCTTTGACCTCCTGGTCCAATATTGTCTTCGCCTTCAACCAAAGAAGTGTGTTTTCATAGTTCTCTTGGGTAAGATCCTTGGTTTCATCATCTCTTTCCAGGGCATTGAAGTTGATCGCACTAATATCAAGGAAATTATTGACATTTCTCCACCTACTAACCTTTGATAGCTTCGTCTGTTGTAAGGAAAATAGTAATCCATCTGACATTTCATCTCTCAACTTTCAGACAGATTCCAATCATTTCACCACCTCCTTAAAAAGGACATTTCTTTCCATTGGAATGATGAGTGTCACAAATCTTTCAAAGCATTGAAGAACTACCTTATTCAACCACATGTACTCATTCTACCTAAAGACGATCAGCCTTTTTACCTTTACATTTCTGCTACTCACCATTCCTTGGGTGCCACACTCACTCATCATGATGAGCAGCATAGGGAACAAGTGGTTTATTACATAATCCATAGTCTTCTAGACTACAAAACTTGGTACACTCACCCTAAAAATATTTTGTTAGCCCTAGTCTTCACTCCCACAAAACTTCACCACTACCTTCTCAATCATAAAATGTTTGTCATTACCAATACCAGCCCTCTTCATTACATGTAGGAAAAACCTTACCAACATGAGTCCACCTCTCGTTGGCTCATGCTTCTTATAGACTTGGAGTTGGATTTCAAACATCAAAAGTAAATCAAAGGAAAAACCATCATAGATCAACTTGCATACACTCCTCTTCCCCTGAATAAATCCTCAAACTTTGATTTTTAAGACAAATCTATCACCACCCTCTCCCTTGATGACATTTTTTATCAAATGAAATTATTCTTAAATGGATCCAAATTTCATTGTGGGGGAGGTTTGGGGGTCATCCTCATTCCTCTTGATAGTGAGCCTATGCCACTATCCTTTAAACTAGAATTTGACTACACAAATAACATAGCCCAGTATGAATCTCTTGTATTAGGTCTTCAAACTATCATTTCCCTAGATGTTAAATCCATCAACATCTTTGGTGACTCTCAACTAGTTATGAACCAAGTCAATGATTCATACCAGTGTCGTAATGATAAGCTTCAAAAGTATAAACATCATATTGACCTAATTTTGAACACATTTGATCACGTCCTCATTCAAGCCACTCCATGATCCATAAACAAATTTGTAGATACCATGGCATGTCTTGCTTCTCAAATATCTACCTCACCTTCAGACTCAAAAATATTTCTCACAATACAACAGTTATATTCACCTTCGTATATTATCCCCGGCATTAATTTTGTGGGTAGCATCGGTACTGACCCACATGACGTTTGGTATAAGTAGCTTGTTTACTACCTCTTGCTTTCAATCATGCCTCCGGATCTCACTCAGAATGGACGATGATCCTTCTTAAAAAGTGTTTCTTGTTACGTCATCATGGAAATTCTCTTCTACAAACATGACTTTGATGGTATCCTCCCACGGTGCCTCACCAGTTCTGAAATCTCATACACCATCAAAGAAATTCATGATGGGATTTGTGGGGGACATTTTAGTGGCCTCATTGTTGTAAAGCGTATCCTTCAACTCCACTACTATTAGAAAACCCTTAACCAATATTTTTATGACTATTTTGAATGTTGTGTGAAGTGTCAGTAACATGCTAACCTTCATCATACTCCTAGTCATGCCTTACAAGTTGCCAAAGACTTTTTTCCCTTTTGTCAATGGGGTTTGGATCTCATTGGGGAGATTAATCCCCATTCCTCACAACGTCATCACTAGATCATCACAGTGATTAAATATTAAACTAAATGGGTGGAATCCATCCCTCTCATTTCTACCAAAGCCAAGAAAATAGTCAAATTTATAAACCACCATATCATTTTTCACTTTGGTGTTCCTCGTTACCTCATCATTGACAATGGAAAACAATTAAAAAAAATAAAAACCTATGGAAACTATGTGAAAAATTTGGCATTCAACTCAATTTCTCTTTACCATATTACCCACAAACAAATGGTCAATCCAAATCTTCTAAAAAAACTCTCAACAAAATTATTATGAAATTCATTACTGAATCTGGTCAGGATTGGCACACGTACATTCCTTTCACCATATGAGATTATCATACCAGAAGTCACACCTCTATCACTGCCACACCCTTTCTCTTTGGTCTACGGCACAGAGGCCATCTTACCTCTTGAAATTTAAATTCCATCTCTTCGTATATCTCTTAAATATGTCCTCTCTGATGATGATTTTTCCAAGAATGTTTGGCACAACTTGATATCCTGGATGAATGCCATTTAAATTCTCTCGACCATCTCCAAATCTACCAAAAATGTGCCAAGCGTGCCTATGAAAAATGCATTCGAGAACAAACATTCAAGATCGACAATCTTATCCTAAAGGAAAATAAACATGTAACCAAAATGGAGAAAAGTAAATGAAGTAATTTTTCTCCTAATTGTCTTGGAATTTATAGTGTCACCCATACCTATGGATCAATTAGCTATCATTTATCTTATCTTGAGGGTAAACCCGAACCTGAGCCCCTTGATGTCTTACGTATTCAACTGTTATATTATTGAATAAAGTACTATATCACTTTATGTCTCTTATATGCGCATCCCTTGAGCAAACCTCTCCTTCCACCTACCTCTTTTAAGGACCAATGACTTAAATAGAATTATGTGATTATACATTTCCATTTAGCATTATCTTGAATATTGAGTACTAATGAGGTCATAAATTACCATTATTTTGTCCTTCCAAGTTACCTTTGAAAGTGGATTTAAATGTTATCTAGGAACTTATAATTTTCTTAAGATAGAATATAGGATATATATCTTGTTCATTCTTTAGAATTATTTTGTTATCTATTTTGTTGACTAATTCTATTGATTATTTAGGAAAGATGCAAATTCTTGTGCATGCAGGCCATAAAGGAAAGATAATGCTAGTTCTAGGAAAAGTGGAATTGATCATGGATAGTATATCTAAACTCAAATATGATTTCATATTGAGATTAATCTCAAAAAAATTATGAAAGTTCAAACATAGAATTAACTCAATCCGAGATCGTGTGAAAAAGTTATATCTATTTTTAGTTAGCTCCAAAAGAATTGGAGTTAGCTCCGAAACTTGCAGTTTTAATTCTGGAACTTGCAGATTTAGTTCTAGAACTTGTAGTTTTAGTTCCGGAACTTGCAAATTTAGTTTCGTAACTTGAGGATTTAGTTCCTAAATAATTGTAGTTAGCTCCGAAACTTGCAGTTTTAGTTCTGAAACTTGCAGATTTAGTTCTGAAACTTGCAGTTTTAGTTTCAAAATCTGTATAAAATGAGGAATTGTGAATAATCAGAGAATCCAATGGGAAATATGAGATATTTTTTTTCATATAAATGCGTTTAACAAAAACCTCATTAATATATGCTACAGGTTTTACCAATAAAGAGAAATCTAACTTGTAGTGAGCTGCAGTCCAAGGGAAAAGTGTATTGGTTAAGCACTAAAAGTTCCAAAAACATAAACACAAAAATCAAATGAAAAATATGAGAGAGTTTTTTGTTCGTATAAATTTTTTTAACAAAACCTCATTCAGATTTGGTATAGGTTTTATAAATAAGGATAAATCTAACTTTTAGTGATCTACAGTCCAAGGAAAAAGTGTATCAAACGAGCACCAAAAGTTCCACAGTAAAAAACAACAAAATCAAATGGAAAATCCAAGAGAGGTATTTGGTCAAAGTAATTTTTTGAGGAAAAACCTCCTTCCAATAAAGTAGGAGAATAAAATCATTGTGATTATTGTTACCAAAAAACAAGGAGAAGATTTGGGAGCAAATCTTCCTAAAATAGCGAAATAAGACTTTGACTCCAATAATATATCTCTCTCCGTGTTTTGTGGAGATGGAGATCTTAGTTGTTAGGATTGGAAAAAAGATAATATCATATTTTATTTCCTAAAATAAGGATTTGGTTGGATGCATGAATTATAAATACAACCTCTCACACTCTTATATGTATTTTTTCACTACCAAAAATAATAGATTTGTTCTTTCTTAATCCTCTGAGTGAAATTATTCTACAAGTTTTGAATTAAGTTTGAAAGTATGAATTAAGTCCTCTTCTAAGGAATGAGATGGCCACTCATTCCAAGGAAGAAGGATTGATATTTTCTGTTCTTTTCTTTCAATGTTTTATGTTCAGTTCTTTATTATGTGGTTTTCCTTTTGTTGTAAATTTTTGATTTCATGTTATATGATCTTTTTTTCGTACAATTTCTGTTGTGAACCTGTAGGTGTCTAATTTATAGTTCGTTTATTTTAATTTATAAATTTCATTTATGTAAGCGTTTTTACTTCATGCAAACTTTATTTTTGCAAGTGTGCCTTTACATTTCTGCATGTGTGATTTATTTTATGCAAGTTTTAATTGTGTTTAATGGAGTTGTTTTCCAAAGAAATTTTTTCTCTTAATGCATATAACCATCAGACAACAGCCATGGATTAACATTATCAATGGAGAGGATTGACAACCATCATCAAGTATTACGGCTTTACTCATGGCATGATTCTCATGGATACTTTTTTTCCTTTTCAGGATGGAATCCCATGGTCATTCATCACTTGAAACCCCTCTTTCATATCTAACCTTTACCGTGATATGGTTTTATCCTTCTTTTACCTACACTCCTTTATAGTATTTTCCATGAATACAAGTCCAAAATAATGCAAAGATTTTGAGATAACAAACACTTTACTCCTTGAGTCAAACTTCTCGCAAATAGATGATTCCCTCAAATGAACTTCTATGTCTCTCTATTGCTGCTATAAGTAGACTACTCCCTTGAAGGACAACTATAAAAATCTAACCACATGTTGTACTTAGTCTATCAAAATAAAGAAGACTAATATGTATTTTTCAAAAACAAAAATTATCTTGGAGCTTCCCGCATCATTCATCTTCACAAAGACCTCAAGGAGACTCTACTATTCATTCCAATATAGACTTCCCACATCAATCAGTCTATGAATGCAAAAAGCAAAAACGTAAAAAAAGAAAAGAAAAGTAAAAACTTTTGGTCATGGAATTTCCTATTCTTGTTTTGGGTATCTTACAAAAGGGGCATGTTGTCCCACAATAAGGTTACGCTAAACAAACTACTCCACCCTACCCTCTTTTATTTTCTCTTATCTACTCAAGGGACGTGGTGCACATGTGACACATTGCGATCATGCAACTTCTTTCAAGTGTTGTACTTAGTCTAACCACAAAGGGCGTGGTGCACATGTGACACATTGCAATCATGCAACTTCTTTCAACTCCCTCAAAGGACAACTATAAAAATCTAACCACATGTTGTACTTAGTCTATCAAAATAAAGAATATTAATCTGTATTTTTCAAAAACAAAAATTATCTTGGAGCTTCCCACATCGATAATCTTCACAAAGACCTCAAGGATACTCTATTATTCATTCCAATATGGAATTCCTGCATCAATCAGTCTATGAATGTAAAAAGTAAAAACACAAAAAAAATCAAGAAAAGTACAAACTTTTGGTCATGGAATTTTCTATTCTTGTTTTGGGTATCTTGTAGAAGGGGCATGTTGTCCCACAATGAGGTTGCACTAAACAAACTACTCCACCCTACCCTCTTTTATTTTCTCTTATCTACTCAAGGGACGTGGTGCACATGTGACACATTGTGATCATGCAAATTCTTTTAACTGTAGACCTATCAATCATGCAGTGTATCTAGGGGTTTATGTTCATAAGACTATTTATATGGCCATTATGGTCCTTTCCAAATATGAAGCATTTCACTTTTTTTTGGATCACCTTTTCCTACTTGTTGCTTCTTCAGTAGGATGAGACCATCGAAATTGAATATCTCAGTTTGATTCTCATTTCACCCACACCCATACTAATTATCATTTCCTAAAAATTATACATACACATCAAAATAAAATTAAAGCTGAAAAATAAAACCATACCCATACCAATCACACAGTTAACCGGTTGTTCTTTCTACGTTCTACTCAACATTTGACCTTTCCTATTTTCCACGTTGCCTTACCAAGACCATTTTTCCTTATCCAACCTACCCATCAGAAATCTTATTCTTCCCTATCCTATGTGAGAACTACATCAGCCTAAGGCACCTTTTGCAAGGGCTATGTAGGAAGCACTTTGAAGACATGGGGTCTTCGGAGGTTAGCTTGACCACCATTTTTCTACCATCTTTCACCGTTTTTCCATTATTTTCCCCCACTACCTAATCTTACTCATGTTTCCATAATATAAATAACTTGAAAATTTAAAACCAGCCAAACCAAAACATTATCAACCATGCCTACATATAATTTCCATAACATCAATAACTTGGAAATTAAACTAAACAAACCATACAACATAACCATGTCTATACATCTATTTTCCATAATATCAATAACTTGGAAATTAAACCAACCAAAAATCATACCATAACATCAACCATGCATACACATCTAATTTCCATAACATCAATACATTGTAAATTTAAAACCAACCAAATTAGACCATAACATCATAACCATGTCTATACATCTAGTTTCCATAGTATCAATAACTTGGAAATTACACCAAACCATGCCTACACATCTAGTTTCTATAATATCAATATATTGGAAATTTAAAATGAACCAAACCATACAATAAACCATGCCTACACATCTAATTTCCATAACATCAATACATTGGAAATTTAAAACCAACCAAACCAAAACATTATCAATGATGCCTACATCTAATTTCCATAACATCCATAACATGGAAATTAACCCGAACAAACCATACATCATAACCATGTCTATACATCTAATTTCCATAATAACAATAACTTAGAAATTAAATCAAACTATGCCTACACATCTACTTTCCATCATATCAATACAATGGAAATTAAACCAAACCGTAACATCAACTATGCCTACAACTAGTTTCCATAAAAACAATGCAATGGAAATGAACCAACACACAACAAAAATAAGTGCCATCATCTATATACTGGAAATTTTGTATATCAATACACAATATATACATATATAAATAAGTCTCTCAAAAACTCTCATGTACATCTTGCCCCTTCGGTACTCAGGATGGTATATACAGGTCAAAAATAAAAAATAAACATCTCAATATCTATATCATCCTAGAGAGGGTCCGGTGCCTCTCCCACTCTCTCATGTCTCCTCACCTAGAATTTTTCTCCATGTATTGGTCACCTCATGTTGGTCCTGCCCATGAGAATGGTGGCTCCCTGAACTACCAGCACTATGGGTCCATGAGCTGGACCTCTGACTGGCAGCCTCCTGAGATCTGTAGGTAGCATAGCTGGAAATAGGGATAAAAACTTCTACAATATGATCCTCATAATACCTATCCTTGGCCACAACCTCCTTATATCAATCCATAGATATCACATGTGGTGGTGGCATCACTCTAGCACCTATATGTGAACCATGTCCCAGTGGTAGTGGTTCATGTCCTTGTACTTTATCCTGTAAACCCTATCTAGGTACCTACACCTATATTGATGGACCATGTCCCTGTATTTGTGCCCCATCATGTGCCCTAGGAGGTGAATAGGGGAAGCCATGTGTCCCCTGGACCTAACCTACACCTATGTTCCTGCCAATTGTGTCTATAAAGTAGCCACCTACATCTGTAAAGTAGTAACCTGGGCCTGTTGTGCCGCAACCTTTCCCCTTTCATCAGCCTATGCTTGTGCCACCACTAGTTATGCCCATAGGGTATATACATGTGCCTTTAATGTAGTGACTTGGGCCTATAATTCTGTCACCTACCTCTGTAACCTATCTCTCTCACTGATAACGATGGCCATATCGGCTAGTCCTGGCCTAGCTGGTGCTACGTGTAATTGTGCTACCCACCACTGACTGTACCTAATCATGCATCTAGTATCATCTATAGTTTCACTCGCTACCTACTCCTCCACTCCCGCTGGTGGTGCCAGATGTGGAAGATTTAATGGTATCTCCACATCCTCTTAATCGGTATTGTGGGAATGGTAAGGGCACACACTGTTGTAAGTCAAACTTTCGTCAAACCCAATCTATAGGTATGCACTCATTAACCTATTCTCTGCACCCCTAAATCCATCTAAGAATTTTTAAACCCTCTAGCTCCTCCTCCATGCATGTGAATTATGGATATGTGAGGTATGGCCTCCATAGGATCTCTTTCAGTGATAAGCTAGCCAATACCCTTAGATAATAGGTTATATCCCTAGTTACCCCATCCACCCTCATCTACTCTCCAATCCGCAGCTGCCACTTATATCCTACCATGTATATAACCACCTCCCACCCATGTCATGGTAGACCAAGTAGACAAAGGAACACAATGTGCCCATATGCCCAATAGTGTAACAGATAGGTAAAACAAAGACTGTATCGTTATATTCTCTTGTAAGCCCATAACTCCTTATATAACTGCACCAAGTATATTGGTGCACATGTAAAACAAATCTTGTCAAACACCATGTCCTCTAGGAATCCCATCAAGGCCCATGTAAATCTCGCACCCTCTGAGTCTGGGAGGGTGAAATAACTGACCCCAACCATCGTCAACACAGCAAGATGAGTCTCTAATGGATACACCACATACATCTCACCATAAATGATGCGTATAATGTGATATGTCAGCTCTGTCATAGCTGACCCAAACACCATAGCCATATGATCCACCACATATGAGGAAGAGACTTGATACAATGGCTCCCCAAAAATTGGCAATCGCAGAATCTTGTAAGCGTCCTTTAGTGTGATGGTCATCTCTCCCATCAGCATATGGAAGGTGTTGGTAGCCAGATCATATTTATTGATGAGGGCTATAATTATGTTGTGATCTTAGGAAATCCTCCTATATCTCCTCATTGTGCCTAGCCTAATGGCCCTCATATGCTCCCACTCCTCCTTTGAAATGGTAGGCCTCATCTATACTAGGAGGGGTGGAAGTCAATCACCCATCGTCATCTAATGTCTCGCTTACATCACCAACATTCAGACAAGTTAATCATTTACCTTTTTGACTTCTTATTCAACACTTGACTTTGAATTTTTTCTACCTTTCCTTACCTAGACCATCCATCTTTACCTGACCTACCTCCCTGAATCATATTCTTCCCACTATTTCACATATTTAACCTACCCTTCCCCATCCCACCTGAACTCATCCTATTACATCATCATTTACCTAACACCTCTCTTCAACATTATTTTGGACACCCTACCTAGCCTACACCTGGCTTAGACCAAACTTTGACACCCCACCTAACCTAAACACACATTTGACACCCCAAAACATCAGTTTCTTGAAACTTAACCCTTTACTGAGCAACTGACATCGGTCACCCTACCGATGTCAATCCTCTTCCATGACCATAGCCAGTTTGTCAACTGACGTTGGCCGATAACTAACCCACGTTAGTTACCGGTTCAGCCCCAAGGCTAAACCAATACATCCCCTAATGCAAAAGATTGACAAACATGCCTATTTTAACCACCCAAATTGCCCCACAGTTCATTTTAACCCCTTATTAAACTAATTCAACCCTCCCACAGCCCAATTTCACCCCCATTTCAATCAAATTTCAAAAAAAAAAAAATTATTTTTCCTAGCCCATTCTTCATTTAAAAACCAACATTCAAGCTTGAATCCTACCTCTATTCACTGGCGCCTCCATGTTGGGACCTCTGAAGCCTGTACTGGAGCACCCCCTACTCCTTTTCATGCCTCTGCCATGTCAAATGACTCTCCAAGCTCTCAACCAATCACAATCACTCTGATGGTTGCAAGTGAGCCCTCAAACTCACTCCTCCAACCACTAATATCTTGCCAAATCACTCTACTGGGCTCTCTCTGTCATTTTTCTCTTGAATATTCTCTCCACCTATCATTTTCCAAGTTATCAAATGCTCAAATGAGCACTTTTGGGGTAGGATTTTTGTTTTAACTCGTCATTTTGGTGACCAATGTTTGTCGGGTCGTGCCTTAGGTGGCCGGCATTGGTCCCGCTACTGGTATCAATTTTCCTTGAACTAACATTGGTCACCCTGTCAACAACCCAATTAACCACATTTGACCTAATTTTTATAGCAGGGTGCCTTTTTCTTACTGTCATAGCCCTAAAACATCACTACACACTCACCTATCAACCTCACCACCTCACCCACTCCCTAAGGATATTTATGGGCACATTTACCTCACCTAAATACCCAACTCTTCCTACTTGACACTTGAACACGCTTACTCTCTCTACCATGTGATGATGTTACCCATGTTGTTTTTCCTATTGACCTCACCTTGAATTATTTCATGACATTTATCTCAAGCAAACCAAATATTTTGGTGTTTTGGAACACTCCTAAACTCGTTCCTACACTTAGACCCATTATGCTTCCAATATCACATCATATACCTTGGATACCTGGACCACATCACCCTTGTTTGGATAAACTAATGACCTTTAACAATGGAGAGTTTGTGTGCTCTTCAACCTTGTGCCTTGTTGCATTCTGACCACGTGTGTGCATTTGACTACCTCCACCTTAGCACACCCATTACCAATACCTACACCTACACATTAACCCATTTTTCATCACATACCACCTTATCAAACCCTTCACCGATTCAGATTTACACTTCATCAGTTCCTATTTTGAGGGGGATCACCTCCACCTTTATTTGGGGTAACCTACTTCTTGTTTTTGTCATCATCACTTATTAGTAAAAGCTACACAACAAAAATGGGAAAATGTAGACACCAAACATTGGGTCGAAACCCTCTAATCCCCTTTCAATTAATATACCCCCTTTACCATGACCCCTTCCACACATTATGATTAATCTAATTATCAATATGAGGTTAATCACCACCTCATCCTTCCACCTCACCTTGGACCCATTCTAAAGGCATTTAACTAACTTAGAATAGGTCATCACTCCTAACATTGAGTCATCACTTCACTTAACTAAAAAATACTTCTTCTAAACTTGTTACCTAATATTAATTGTCAATTATATCTTCCATCAAATTCTCGCGTGTTTAAATGTGAACTAAGACTCCTAACCCATAATGAAATGTTGACTCACACCAAAAAGGGAAGAAACAAGATGTTTTGAGAAAATTTGACTATTTCTCCCTAACTGGCATCAGTTATTCCTCAAACGTTGTTGGTCAAGGAACCACCATCGATTCCTGTAAATAAGGATTTCCAACTCTTTCCCCGATTTCTACATTTGGTTGGATTTTTATTATTCATTGGAATATTACATTCAATTGAGCATCTGACGATCAAACACAACACAAGAGCATTCAAGTTATTCACTAGCAACCAACCTATTTATCCATAGCCTCATACCATTCACATAGAGAAGCACTCAGGATTTGTTTCTGTAGCACTAGATCCAAACTCGTTTATCCTATGAGCACCCACTAATCACTAGTATCAACCAATCTCCAAATCTTCATTTAAGTATCAGTTGCTAGTTCTTAACTTGGGTTTTATATCTCTTATTGTCTTCTATTGTATGGATCCTTTCTCACATGAATACCATCCGTCACCCATCTACCAAATACCCTACCAACCAGAACCTATTTTTTCCTCCAACCACCCCTTTTACCCCTCCTGGGTCTTCACTTAAATCCCAATACCTTTCCTAAGCCTCCCCAACATTCTATGCAATCACAGAGGGCACAAACCAACTCCTTTTCACCTTTGGAACCCAATTTCCCCTACCATGATCATTTACCCAACCAACCCTAGCTAAAGCCAATGACAAACATCAGTCTTTGTGCCTGAAATTTTCCCTAAGCCCAGCAAGCTCATTCACCTACCTAAAACCTCCCACAACCTCACCCAGACCTTCACAATACCCTTTTCCACACTTAAAGACCTTAACAACCCACCACCCACTTTAAATTTAATCTTGTATTCACTATTTAGATTAGATTTATATTATTGTGCTTGTGTGAGATACCTAAATTATAAACACTTGAAGAAGCTTTCACTATGGCTCGTAAACTTGAGAATCATGCCATTGAGCAAGGAAAAATTAAAATTAAATCAAATAAACCAAAAATTGAGTTTACTAAGCCATCCACACAATAACAAATCCAAGACCACAGCTAATGTTTTGGTGGTTAAGTCTTATTCTACACCCACCGCTAATACATGGCCTCAACAAGGATCTCCTTAACATCACCTAGCTACACTCCTCTTAGATAATCATACAACTTTATATTTGATAAATTGATGGCAATCCATCTCATCTCACTTCCCCCATTCACCCATTTAGCCAATCAAGACCTAAACCCACGTGGTATCGTGAGGATCACTACTGCAAATACCATGAAGTTTGCGGACATGATATAGAAAGATGTCGATATTTCAAATATATTGTCCAAAAAATCAGTCGACCGAGGTGACCTCCAAGTGGATAACCCCAACACACCTCCAAATTAATGACTTGATGTTTTTAAACAACCATTTCTTAATCATGTGCCAACAAATCAAATCACCCCTCATGTTGAATTTTTTTGCACTCATGCAAAAATGGAAACTCAAAATTCATTTCACAAGGCATTGATGAGATGGACCTAACTAGGGAGAGGTCTTATATTTTTCATTGTGTTTTCAGCTACAGTAATTGATTAACAACATTTAATCTGCAGCTATGTGTGTTGTTACAAAATGTAACACCTCACATATGTTTCCATTCCATGCTCATCTTCAGCAAGGAAACACATAAGCCTCGAAAGGACCTATATATTGCCTTGATAAAGGTGGGAATCAAAGCTTAGGTGGGATGTTAAAATCCATAGCATTGAACACATTTATTGTTTACATGGCTGAGAGTTCATTATTAAGTTACAAGTATTTTAAATTTGATCATTTCCTATTATTAAGTCTTATTAAGTATGTTATTGAGTTGTTTAATTAATTGTACAATCATTACATATCATAAGAACTGAAAGTAAAAGGAAATACACAACTCAATTATAGAAATAATATCATTTATTCATGAGTAAATTCAATGTTTCCCACATAAGTCCTAGGATGTAACTTACTAATACTGAAATAAGAGATACATGTGTATAAAGCTAAAAGAAAAGGAATGAAGAAGGAACCCATCATTGCTTTGGGGTTTCCTCTTGATTTTCATTATTCCAAATCCATTTTCTAAGCTTCATCTTCTCAACATCACTCTATTACAACAATGTACCTAAAAAAACCAAATAAACTGTCAAAAATTTGAGCTCAGGATTCAACCTGCATGCTTGTGTTTCTATTTTTAGGAAAAAGGATCTCTTGAAATCAATAGGTTTAAGATACATCAACTAACTAATACAAAAAAGAAGTACTATCTGGTAGAAGTTGGAGCTCAAATATGTCGGTACACTTTAAAATATAATGGCATATAAGTAGCACAAATACTTACCCAAAATGCAAAAATTATAAGTTCCAAGTACAAAAGGGTGGCCGCTCAAATCAATGAACCAGTAAAACCTTTACACTTATGGAGAACAAAAATCAAGAGCATTTTGAGCTCAAATTACAGCTAATGTAAAGAACACACGTAACCCACAAGGGGGTTTTCATTCATTATAAAATGATAGAGACCTTAGGCTCGAAGAACTCCAAAAGGTACAACAATCGTTGTAGTGCCAAATAAACCAGAAAAATTACCATTTCTTGTCGTTCACCTTAAATGGCAGTTGAATACATGGAAAAACCAAGACCACCAAGAAAGATATACCCACATAAGCTTGCAAAATGATGGCCATACACAGAAGTACATTCAAGGAATCAATTCTTCTCTAAACGAATATCAGTGCTAATAAAACCAAAATGGTTGAGAAATAAAACTTCACGGTGCTCGAAAACAGTAAAAAATCTTACCCTCTTTTATCAAAACCATGGCTACCTTTGGTGATGAAATTCAATTAGGGATTTGCAAAGCTCGAACCAGAGCTCATGAAAAGGATTGAATGATTAGTGGTTTGCACCAGTTTATGTTTCCTCAACAGCAACAATATACTTAGCTCAACTGAATAGATTGTGAGAGTGAACACAGGATGATTAGGGTTTGAAAATTTTGCCTCAATCCAACCATGTGTTGAAGCTTTGTCTAACCCAACTAAGTTTAAGGGTCCGAGTATCAATGAGGAGAGGGCACCAGCCTTAATTGCAGATCCAAAATACCCTATTGTCATTGACCATAATAAGGTCTAATCACCCATTATCAGTATGATGGGTTTCCATGTCTCGTGGAAGGGGGGTCTAACACCTATTTTAGGAACAATGATCATTGTTTTTTGACCTAATTATTCAAAAGGTCTGCGCTATATGTATTCTATGACCTTAGCCAATGATGGTCATTTCCATGATAATACATGCTAAAGGACCAATACATGACCCAGGGGAAGCTTTTAGACCTTAAGTTTTACAAAGCATAACCATGTAATGATGTCCAAGAACCTCGTATCAAATTTAAGAGGGAAAACAAGCGAGAATATTGTTTCAAAATAAGGATATGCCACATGTAACAAAGGGTCAACCCACAGGGTAAAGGTGAATTATTTTGCCAAGTAAAGTGAAATGAGATCATTATTCTTACACAGAAGTATTTTTACATGCCTTCACAAGGAAACAAATCATAGATAAAGCCAAACTATATCATTGTAAGAGGATGAATGCATACAGTTGTCACATCATACACAAGAAGGACAAACAGATCATGCACTTTCATTGGAGGATAGTTTCACAACAAGCAATTTGCTAACATTAGCCAAAAATATTCACCCAAATTCTTATTAATTGCTATTGAACAAAGAATAGTCAACTATACTTGGACTAGAGTGTATTTTTCATAACAAAGGCTAATAATGTCTCACTATAATCAGCATGTCTATTTTTATTCATGATAAAAGGGTAAAATTAGCATGCATCGGTGAGTACAAACCAGCAGTCTATTTATCAGGAGGGATTGGGTAAAGTATTTTTTCTATATATTGTGTGTAATTAGTAAGGCACAAAGGAGGAATTTTTCGATGTAGGAGTGCTAAAGCATATTTTTTTGCTAGTTTTTCCCTTGAATGAGAATCATTTATTGCCTTTCCAATTATTTGTCATTGGTGTGTATCTATCTATTATCTCTTGTGAATGTTCATTTCTTGATTTAATTATTTTACCTTGTTGCAAATCTAGTATTTTCTGCATAGTCTTAGTGTGCATGTTTAACTTGTTGTGTTGTTTTGATTTATCACTCAATACACTAAGTGTTTGTACCTTAAGATTATGCTGAAACCTATTAGTTCGTGCATCTATAATTTATTCTCAATTTTATCGTCCATGTACGTAGTTAACAGAGCTCTATAATTTTTGTGTATCATCTGCATTTTCAATTCAGTTACAACAATCATTTTTACCCTCAAAACTCCAAAATACCCAAAAAAATAGTTTAGGATACATCAATAAGGAACTAGTCCTTGATACCAGAGACTCGCCTGAACAATAGGTATACCAACAGACCTGAGGTGTTTCCATTGTATATATGGAAGTGATGAGAATAAAGAAAGCTTATAAGTTATATTATTATCCCTCAACTAGGGTGTGCATTTCTAAGAAAAAAAAAATTTGGCAAGCCCGGTGGGACACTCAGAGAATTAAAGATTCAGATAACGAAGGTGTTCCCTCATTCAGGTAGATCAACCATCGTGCATACCAGTTTTTGGGACGAGAGAATACTATTGATGCATTTTGAAGATTGAATATCCAAAGCAGATTTCATCTGGCGAATCTGTAAATATGATAGTCAGATTAGTACAACACTTTTCAACATCAATTGTTTTTTTCAGCTATACAATTTTTCAGGTATTTTTCAAGAAAATACAGTATATGTTATTTTTGTTGTTTTTAGCTTATCTTCATGACCAAAAGACCTATTTTTCCTTTTTCACATATTTTATGAGGTCATGTAATTATGACATCAATTCCATTCGGTGGAATGCTTCCATCTAAGAGATTGTATCCGAGCATATCCACAATGTTATCATCCATATTCCCAATCAGATCAACATTATGACCCCTATCAAAATGAATATCCCCATAACCCAAACCATACACATCAATGTGATTATCAGGTGTGACAATGGTTATGTTGTCCAAAACCAAGGTTATGCATATTTTTCATAGGATGAAGAGGTTAAAGGAAATTTTCATGAAATGGAGTAGATCATGGAAGTACTGAAAGTGCAACCCATGTAACGATTGCATGCTAAACCACCCAGTCTTAGGTATCCCTATCAATGGGGAGGTCCTACACCTATTTAGTTTAGTCTACAACAAAGGCTTGAGGTAATGCATGAAACTATTAATCAAATGGCTGATTTGGCTTTATCTTTGCTAGCAGTGGAGAATGATAGGCATCAGGTTGAGGAACCTTGTCAATGGGATTTTCCCACTTACCTTCTCAATCATAATATAGTGCCCATAGACCCTCCTTACCAGTTAATGTAGACCATTCATCAATTTCTAATTATCAGGCTGTTGTAAATTATACTCTTTCTATTCCACAATCATGTACTGAAAGAAAATATATGTTTCCAAACTTTTGTTCTACTGTTGTTACAAATACAAACCTTGTACCCTAGTCATTTTTTCTAAAATTTCTAGTTCAAGCTGAAAACCTACCCGCGCCTCCTCCTTCATCCATAGAACCAATTCATGAAGGTATAAATTAGAATATCACTTAGGAGGGGCAACCAACTAAAGAGAAAAAAATGCTATTTTTTTTCAAAACATGCAACAGTGGGTTTAAAATTTTTAGTTTGATCATGTTCCAGAGAAAGATCCCATAAAAAAGGTACATTTTGATTATGCAACAAAGCAAGAAAAAGTGGAAGATGATCAACAATAATTATATTATGAATGTAGTGGTGTGCATGAAAGCACCATATTCACATAAGTTACTGATTCATCAGAGCTTGCAAAGTTAGAAAAGGATAAAGAATTTTTTTTGAATGGACATAATTACAAGGAGGTAGAGATTCAAATAGAATATACTACAGAGGTTGATTTCTTATCATATTTGGAAGATTGTATTGCTGAAGAAGAACCCATAGAACTTACTAGTTTTATAGTTTCACCATAGTCTTCCAGAATAAAGAGCCTCTTGGATATGAAAAAGAGCAATAAATTCCAATGGATGCAGATCATTTCTTTCCTCTTTTTGAAATATCAGTAAGTAAGGAAAATGATGAATAATTTTATAGTAGAGCTTAAAAATTAGTCATAACAATCATAGTATAGCAGCTTGAAGAGGATGAAATGACTCAAAATCAGTCTCATAAGGTCCTCTAGGATGATAAGGTACAATAGTTTCATGAATTAGATCAGTGTCTAAATCAATTTCAGAATATATCTGATGAAAAAAGTAGCTTGAGGAAGATGAAACATGTTCAAATCAACATCCTTTATCAGAAGATAAACTAGAATTTTCAGCATGTTTGGTGGATTCAAATAGAAAAGATAAGTTTGATGTTGGAGCTAAAAAATAAATTAGAACAATCATTAAACAACAGTCTGAAGAGAATGTAAAGCTTTCAAAACAACTTCAAAAAGAGATCATGGTTGAAAAGGATGTTCATGATTCATATTAGATCAAAATAATCAGTTTACCAGTGGCCAGGAAGCCATGTCCTATCAAGTACTTGGCTGATTTTCAGGTGGTTATAATAGTACCAGATTTCACACTTATTTTAGAGCAAAAGGAAGAGAATTATGTTCTCAAGAATTAGAAGAAAAACCTCCCATAATAGCTTGCAGATCAGATAAAAAAAATTCTCAGTTATTGGAATGATCTCATGAACAAGAATAAGGTACATGTCTTCTATCTAGTTTTGTCACATTACTGATTTTTCAAGCTACATTCATGGCCTTAATTTTTGAGAAAGGGAAGCTACTTTTTGCAGCCTATTTCTGGTTTTGGTTAGCTTCATTTATTGCAAGATAGTGTAGGGTATATTAGGATTTCCCTTTTAATAAGTGTAATTCATGCACATTGCAGCTTTCAATTTCAATAAGTGCATTCGTGCACGTGATCTGGTTCACTAGATCCTTTCCCATATTTAGTTTTTTTTTTCAGAAAGGTTAGTTTTTTCAAAAAAGGGTAGATCTTGTTTATATGCTTTTGACTCCATGCCCAATGGATAAGAACAATGCACTGGTCTTGAAGCTAGTAAGCAACTTTCTCTACAAGATTTCTAGAATTGTTGACATTTTTTGCACTCATGCAAAAATGGAAACTTGAAACTTCATTTCAGATGGAAGGAATTGATGAGATGCACCTAACTAGGGAGTGGTCATATAATTTTCATTATGTTTTTAGTTGTAGTAATTGATTAACAACATGTAATCTACAACTATGTTTGTTGTTACAGAATGTAACACCTCACATATGTTTCCATTCCATATTCATCTTCAGCAAGGAAACACAGAATCCCCAAAGGACCAATGAGTTGCTTAAATGAAGGCAGGAATCACATATTAGGTGGGATGTTAAAATCCATAGTAGCAAACAAAGTTGTTGTTTATATGGATAAGATTTCATTATTAAGTTACCATTATTTTCAATTTGATCATTTCCTATTATTAAGTGTTATTAAGTATGTTATTTAGTTGTTTAATTCATTGTACAATCCTTACATATCATAAGATCTAAAAGTAAAAGGAAGTACACAAATCAATTATAAAAAAACATCTTTTAATCATGAGGAAATTCAATATTTCCCACACAAGTCGTGGGATGTAACTTACCACTACTGAAATAAGAGATAAATGTGTATAAAGCCAAAATCAAAGGAATTAATAAGGAACCCATCATTTCCTTGGGGTTTCCTCTTGGTTTTCATTTTTCTAGCTCTAGTTCTTGAGCTTCATCTTCTCTGCATCACTCTATTGCAGCAATATACCTAAAATAAAAATAGATAAACTATTAAAAATTTGACGTCAAGATTCAACCTGCATGCTTGTGTTTTTAGTTTCAGGCAAAATGATCTTTTGAAATCAACATGTATAAGATACATCAAGTAACTGATACAGAAATGAAGTACTATCTGGCAAAAGCTGGAGCTCAACTATGTCGGTCCCATTTAAAAGATAATGTCATATAAGTAGCACAAATACTTACCCAAAACACAAAAATCAAAAGTCCCAAGCATAAAATGTCGGCCACTCAAATCATTGAACCAGTAAAACCTATACTCTTATGGAGAATGAAAACCATGAGAATTTCAAGCTCAAAGTACAACTAATGAAAAGAATGCAACTAACTCACCAGGAGGTTTTCATTCATTATAAAATACAGAGACCAAAGGCTCAAAGAGCTCCAAAATAGAGTCATTATAGCTAAATAAACAAGAAGCTCACCTTCCCATCATGGTGATTTTTTTTTCCAAACACAACAGAGCAATATGCCCACATAATATCGCAGAATCTCAAATAAATATTCATGGTCGCATCCTTTTATAAATGGAAATAAGAGAAAAATAAATGGCCGAGAAAGCTACCCTCAGAAGGAGTTACAAAGTGAACTTGAGATCAATACCATGTCCGTCGAGGGATAAATTCAACAGGGTTTTGCCAAGCTCAATGAAGCTCATGAAAATGACTTTAATGATTAGGGTTTGCAAGTTTTGTTTCGTCAACACCAGAAGTTACAAAACTCAACCGTGACTCGAAAGTAACCCACGTGTCAACCTCTAGGAAAACCCTAATCAATCGTGGGTTAAGATTTTTCACCAACTAGGAAGGGTTTGTTTATCATGAGGAGAGGGACCAGCCCCAATAATTCAAATATTATTGCATTGACCTTACTAAGGTCTAAACATTATAGTATATGCTACAAGTATATTTCAAGAGCCCGACAACTATCATAGGTGTAATGATAATTTTTATGCCAATTATTCCAAAGGTTCCCACATGTTTTCTATGCCACGGTAAAAGTTTCATTTCCATGATCATACATTCTTATTCCCAATACAAAAGAAGGGTAAGGAGTTACCTTAAGTTTTGAAAAAAATTACCTTAAAGTTGCCAAAGATCCTCGTACCAAATCAAAGAGGGAAAATAAGGGAGAATATTATTTCTAAGCATGTGCACATGGACAGGTGGTCCCCACAAGGTAAAGGTGAATTATTTTGCCAAGTAAAGGAAATCAAAACATTATTCTTCCATAGGATTATTTTAACATGCCTTTGCAAGATGATAGATCAGAGGTAAAGATAAATTTACCATTACAAGTGGATGAAAGCACAGGTGTCACATCATGCACAAAAGGACAATGATCATGCACTTGCATTGGAGGAGACTTCCAGACTAAGCAAGAGCTATTGTTAGCTAAGAGTATTCACCCAATTCTATTCATTGTATTAAAAATAGAGAAGTCAACTACACTTTGACTAAAGTGTAATTTTGGAACTTAGGCTATTAATGCATCATTGTAGACTACATGGTTATTTTTATCCCTTTATTTATTCATGATAAAGGTTAAAAGTAAAATGCATGGGTGAATACAGACTACATCCTATTTTTAGGAGTGGTAGGGTGAAGTATTTTTGCTATATATTGTGTACATTAGCAAGGCACAAGGAGGAATTTTTGGATGTAGGAGTGTTAAAGCATATTTTTTCTAGTTTTTTCCTTGAATGAGAACCAGTTATTTCCTTTCCAAATTATTTGTGGTTGTGTGTATCTTTCTATTACTTCTTTTGAATGTTTGTTGGTTCGATATTTTGTCAAGCCAAAATTTGAAGTTCAACCACATTACACAGGATCAAATCCCTCCTCAAAGATAGGTGAGGCATCCTATTTATTACTGATCTAAAACTCAACAGAAATAATATGTACAATATTCACACTATCCTAACCATTGGGGTTGGGATACAATCCAGAAATCCATATCAACACAAGATGGAGATGTTACAATTCAGATTAGAAAGAATTAGAAGCGAAAATATTATAGACGAAACAAAGTGGAAAGGGAATAAGAGAAACGTATTTTATTTCAAGAAAACACAGATCAAGAAATACTTATATGAGTTTTAGATAATGAGTGTAATATTTGAAATGATTAAAATAATCAAGAATACTAAACAAAGAATCACTTAAGATCTTGGACATAACAACAATCTCTCAAGATAAATGAATCCCACAACACAAAGTTTGCAAAATAACATTTGTTTCTATTCCTCAATGATTAGAAAGAAAATACAAAAATTTTCTTCTTCTTCACAATATCTCTTAATATTCAAAAGTATCCCCTCTGGAATGCACAAGCATCCTTTATTTATAATAAAAAGAGCAGAGAGAAAATAGGATAAATCCTAGAAAATAGTCTTTTAACGAGATTCCTATTTTTCTTCACTCTCATGCAGGAGAACAAGTCAAAATTTGCTTCCTATGTGACGAAAAGAAAATGAAAAAGACATGAAAATTTCTTGATAGAAATGACAAGAAATATTATGCTTATTCTGCTTCATCATCCTTGTCTTCCTCTAGTGAAGCCTTCTTGTCTCAAAATTCTCAGAACTTTCAAATTATGCCCTTCATCTCAACTTCATGTGGTGCAATAGAATAATCACTTAGAACCTCGAAAGTTTCCTGAGTTTCACTTGCGTTACCACAAAGTTTCTTAAATCTCTTGTTGAGTTTCCTTAGTGATTCCAAAACATTCTTGATCCTTATGAACTTATCAATGGTTGTCAGATCAAAGATGGATGCTGGTTTGTGCTGAATTGATTCTTGAATTTGTTCATAGAGATCGTCAGTAGGTATAATATTCAAGCTTTCATCCAACACCTTGGTGAATATCCTAGACAAATCCTCTTCTATGTCATTGGTGCATCAACCAAATGATCTCTAGAATTCCTCAACTTGGTACAAGCTTCAATGAGAATCTTTATCCTAAATCTAATGGCTTTGGTTAGCTGAAAATTATTATCCCCATGAGGAATTATTCCTTCTTCCATTAAGATTCAGGATGGAACTTGTTTCAGTGCGTTAAGAGCCTTTAAAGTAAACTCAAGGTTCCCAACTTCCTGTGAAAATTCATCATCCATTTTTTCACCATCCTTCTTTATCTCCTGCAATCATTTATAAACTTCAACCATGTCATTAATGACCTTTCTTCCTTATAGGAGTAGCCTCTGAATCCATTCACCAACCGTTCTCCACTTCTCATTGATCTTTTAAATAACAGGTACTGATGAGAAATCAAACCTAATAGGAGTAGGAGTAGAAGATGATGGTGTTGACTGAGAAGGTTTTTAGAGCTTGAGCAATACTTCTATCAACTATTCAACTTCTCCTTTAGCTCATCTCTGCTCACCTTCATTTACCTCAGCTTCTGGCGTAACACATTCATGGCATCTTGTGCATCTTGTTGTGCCCCTTTTTTTGTTACCTTTCCCAGATCAACCCTTATAATATGATAATCAGTAACCGCTATATCCTCCTTGGTTTTTTTGGCTGTGGGAGTGGCAATCTCTACAAACTTATTCCCTGATGAATCCATTGAAACCCTCGAAACCGTTTTGGGTTTCTCAGCAGATTATGTAGGAGAGGCCTTGAGTGAACTGAAGTCGAAGGCTGGTAGGGGAACTACCACCTTCCTCTTCCTTGGGGTCTGATCAACTAACCATTGAGGTACAGTGGAAGAAGTTGCCCCTATTGGAGGTGTTATGGTTACATCTGTAGGTGGAGGAAGGTTTACTTGTGGAGTAGTGATGATTGTAAGTGTGGTGACTATGGGAATAGACTCAGGGAATGAAGGTGTGGAAGGAGGAGGCATTTCGATGGCCATCTTAGGTCTAGAAAAGAGAGGTCAGAGGTCAGAGAAGATGTTGGCCATGGCTGATGAAAGTGGCATAGAAATATGAGATGAGGAAGGTTGGAAGACAGGAGGTAAAGACTCTAAAGTAAAATCTTGAGAAGCAAGAGAAATACTTACCTCCGACGATCAATCAACAAAGGAGAAACAAGAGGTTGACCAACCCCAATTTCTAAAATAAGTTCTCCTTGTTATGGTGGAGAAGGTGAATTCAATACCTCAATTGTTTATGAAGGAGTGGCCGATGGTGTGGCTTCTTTCTTTTCTCCCCTTCTTACAAACTTAAATTTTATTTGTCTCTTGGTAGGACTTTTATCCTCTTCTCTTTCTCCCTTGGAGGGTCCCGCTTCTAAAGTAGCTATTTTTGAAAAGCTCTTTTCCTTATAACTCATTCCCCAAGAAGTGAGCCATGCCTTGGTATGGATGAGAATCAGAGAATCCCTTTCAACAATAGAAGCTTTTTCAGCAATGGACCAATCAATTCCTGTGAATCCAAGTTGGTCTCCATCTGACTATTTATACCTACTTTTCAGAAAACTTTTATTCTCCATGGTGCCTTTAGGGATATCAGCCAGATCTAACTTTTAAACTTCTTCAAGTGTCAGTCTTCTATTTTATTTTCTTCGGATGGAAACTTCATCCCAAAGATCAACCCATATGTCTTCCACATGGGACACATACAGATACAAGGTTCCATATGACTTGAGGACTCCTCGGATGTCAAATCCCTCCTTGAACTTCATATGTTTCTTCAATTTGTGTTGAATCTCATGCACCATGTTCTTGGCCTTAACCACTATAGAACATGTATACCTTTAAATGGAAATAGAGAAGGAGACAACGGCCTTGTGTCTACTTTGTTGGAACTTGTGGAAATCAAACAATTATTTGACTAACTCCATAAGGATGAGTTTGTCACCTAAGAACTTGGGCAAATGGAAAGGGTTACCTTGGAACTTTACCACCTGAAGATAGGTGAATTCTTGAATTGTAAAAATATGCAACTCCACTTTGAAACTTTGGCCCATGCCTCATCAGAAACTCTTCATTTCCTCAGATCAGGATCTAGCCTGCAAATTTTTTCATAGAAGAAGGCATTGTTCACTCTTCTATATTGGTCTTTAGACCCTTTTATTGTCAGTTGATGGAAGTACTGATATATGTGTTCTATTTCTCAATTTCCCTTCGCATCTAGCCTTGGGTAGTTTCTCATGCCTGCTGTAACATAGGTGACATATACATAATATAGAACTTGCCAGTAGACAAGATCGTTTTCATTTGGGAGTCTATCTCATCACTTATTAAGCTACCCCAATCAATCCCTTGGTAATTCTTCTTTATGACTACCATGAACCGGTACATCCACCCTTGGAATTCTTTTGAATATGGGAGCCCAAATAAATGGTTCAGTAGGGTGATAATATCACTAACTTCAAGAATAAAATCACTTCTAGGGACTGATTTAGGAAACCTAGAAATAGTTGGCTTAGCCTTGATCAAGAACTTCTTTTTTACATGCCTGATGCAATATTCTTGATCTTTATCTCGGGCATTTTGTGCTAATTTAAGGTCTAAATCAACATACTCCACAAAGTTGGGAAACTTTAAGAGTTGATCAAAGTAATCTCTTTCCAAATTCACTATAGACTCCCCTACTTGATTTCTTACTGAGCGGGAGGGTTAGCCATATTGGGAAGCGCAAGCCAGGATGAATTCAGGGTATTGAGCTGATATTGAAAATCCTACTACAAGAGGGAGACCACTGCCAGTTATCAAATTCATCCAGGAATTCTGAGAAGAATCCTCAATTATTTTCCAGAAGTCTTCCATATCTATATTTCCAAGCTCTATGTCCCAAATGTCATAATTTTAGCTTACATAAGAAGAAGAATCCATCTTCTGATACTTATACTTCATCTTTCCTGACTTATCTGACTTATCATTAGATTGGCCAGGGTCTAACATGAGGAATCTTGAAAATGCCTTGACTTCTAGAAGAGCAATCGGGTGTGAAATCTTGTTGGACAAGTGCACAGACCTGCCACACTGTTCAGATTTTGAAACTTGCAAACCACCTTCAAAAACCCAACACAAAGGAGTGTATGTCGGAAGTCAAGACATGGGAAGCATCAATGAAAACCTGAAACACTACGGAATCTAGAGGATGTTGAGCTAGTTGAAATCCCTGAGGCACTGTGGATCTTGATAGATGTTGAGCACCTGGCAAACCCTGACATAAGGTGGAGAAAGTGAGATGTTAAGCACCCTACAAAACCTGACACAAGTATATTGGGTTTCTGACATGTCAGAACATGAAAACTTCCCACCTCATGATCACTTAAGAATTTTTAGAATCATTATGAAATCTACAAGTTACAACTTATGAAAATAAGTAAATAACTTAGGGGTAAATTTCAAACAAGAGCTTTCATGGAAAAAGACAAGAAACAAGGAAAACAACCCCAAAACCCTAAAACAGAAATGAGGGAAAAATAGAGTGGAAACCCCAAGCAAACACTTCACAAATAACCCAAAAATATTATACAAATAAATAAGAGAAGAATACCTTCAACTAGATTGAAAAATGATCAAAAATGGTTGGTGAAATCAGTCAGTACGCTCGATCGGGTTTAGACGAAGTAGAAGCATCTACAAAAATCCAATGCAGCAAGAAAAACAATAAGGTAACAAATGAAGTGGAAAAATAGATATTTATAATAACTTAGCATTAATTACACCCCATTTGATACGTGTGCCAACTACCAGAAAACTAGTCATTAATGGCATGTCATCATGCTTAGAGCATCTGAAAACCTGATACAAAGGATAAAGACTGAATTTGTGTTTCAGGTTTCAGGAAACATCAGACATGATGCATGACTTGTTTAGATGCTTCTAAGTCCTAAAATCCTAACACAAAGGCTTCATTCAGGTTTCAGGTTTCGGGAAACAAATGACATGAAACATGCATTTGGCAAAGCATGTTTTAATGCTTAGAAGTTCCGAAAACTCGACAAAAAGGAATTAGGCAATTCAGGTTTTGGGTTTCGGGAAACATCAGACATGTAACATGCAAGAAACATGCTTTCATGTAATGAAAACCCGAAAACATGAAAATCTCCTTCAAAGGGGAATTTTAAAGGGATTTGTCTAAAAATTTCCTATGGTTATCTCATTTTTATTTGGAATCCCTAAAACGAGATAACAGCTAGCTCCAATTGGGGACTTTATTTGAAACATCAAAGGAAGAGAACTCATGTATCAAAAAGATTTATCCGTTGGGCTACAAAGTCAGAAGAAGAAAAACCAAAATCAAACAAACAAACAAACAAATAAATAAAGCAAACACACAACAAAAAATAAATTATAATACAGTGCAAGAGCGCATCTTTCATTACTGACGGAACAGCTTTAGATGTTGGCCACTGAAAGGTAGAGGGATAAAATCTCCATCAAGATACGATAGATAGAAGCTATTTTCACCGTTCAACCAATGGGTTTTGAAAGGACCTTTCCATAAAGAATCAAACTTTCCATGCATCCCTTTATGTTCCCTTCTCTTATCCCATAGAAGTATTAGATCTCCAATCTGGAAATCGCATTGCTTTGATTTTTTATCAAATATCTTTTTGACTTTTCACTAATGATCTACAATGCGATCCACTACCTTGCTTCATTCTTCTTCTAGCCTGGCTAGGTACATTATCCTTTTCTCAATGGAACTTTGAATTGTTTCATCCTCAATTGCTTTAGCCAACCGCAAGGCTAGCAATTCTACAGAGATAGGAATCTCAGCATCAATTCCATACAAAACCTAGAACAGGGACATTCCAATAACTCACTTAGGATTAATCCAATCCACCCATAATGCATCATACAAAGCTTTTTGCCACGTCCTCTGATTCTCATCAACCATCTTTCTGATTGTGGTCACCAGGTTTTTGTTGTTCAATTCAGCATGACCATTGCCTTGGGGGTAATAATCAGATGAATGAGCCAATGTGATCCCAAATCCATAAAAAAAATTTGTCAACTCATGTGATGAGAAGTTAGAAGCATTGTCGGAAATGATCTTGTGAGGCACACCGAATCCAACAATTATACTCTCCTTGAGAAAGTTACACACACCTTCAGAGGTTACGTGCTTGATTGGCGCAGCTTCCACCCACTTGGTGAAATAGTCTATGGCAGTGAGCACATAATTATGACTGGCACTGGAGGTAGGATTCAGTACTCCAATGAATTCAATTCCTCATTGGCAAAAAGGTTCTTCAATTATCAAAGACTTCAAGGGGAGAGCTGCCAGCTTAGGATGACCAACGAAATGTTGACAAGCTTCACACTTAGCCACCCATTCTGTTGAATCTCAAAAGAGAGTAGGACAATAGTACCTAGCCTGTAAGATCTTCTAACCCATCACAGAAGAAGAGAAATGTCCTCCACATGCTATATTTTGGAAGGATTCTAGCAGCCTTATCTACTGAGACTTATCAACACAACACAGGAATACACCATCAATACCCTTCTTGTATATACCATTATCCCATAGAATGTATCTTGCGGACCTTAATTTAACTGTCCTCTTTTCTTTTTGGCTTAAATGTGGGGTACATTCACCATAGGTTAAAAAGAAAGTGATATCTACATACCATTCATAGGTTGTGCTTAGAAAAAGCACCATGGGTAGTTCTAAAGAAGTATCTTTAGTCTCCTTGCATTCTGTCTCAAAATTGTTTTCTGTGATCAATTTACACAGGCCTCTTCCTCGTACCAACTTGGTAGGTCTAATGTATAATTCATATTCTTGGAATTTGGCTATCTAGTTACCCCATTAACTACCCAACTCTTGTTGAGTAAAAGTGTACTTAACTACAGTATCAGGAACAAGAACAAAAGTGTGAGAACTCAACACATAATATCTGAAATGCTTCATTGCTCTCACCACTGTATAAGCATTCTTTTCAATTTGTGACATCTTAAATTCATTTTCCTTTAGTGGGCAGCTTATGAAAGCAATGGGAGCTTTGATTCCTTCTTCATTTTCCTGCATCAAGATGGATGATATTGTATGTGTGGAAGCATAGTTGTACATGATGAAATCCTTCTTGAAGTCTGGGCATACAAGAATAGGATCATGAGAAATTGCTCTTTTGACTTCTTCGAAAGAAAGCTTCCCTTCAATGCTCCATCAAAATGGAGTCTTACCTTTCATCATCCCAAGGATATCCTTGGTTTTATCAGAAAATTTAGGTACAAATCTTCTTAGGAAATTGACCTTTCTGAAAAAGGAATGCACCCCAGTTTTTCTTGTAGGTAGGGTAAGGCTTTGGATGATATTTACCCACTTTGGGTCGATCTTGGTTCCTTCTTTAGTCACAATATGACCCAGCAACTTACCTTTTGTTACTTTGAACATGGAATTTTTAGGATTTAATGAAATCCCGTGACCTTAAGAGTACCTGCTCCAGGTGATCATAATGATCACTTCGCTTCTTAAAGAAGACCATCAAGTCATCCAAATATACAACTATGACCTTGCACCATCAAATCTATGAAAGCTAAGTCCATAGCTCTTTGAAATGTGGCTTCGGTGTTAATGAAACCAAAAGGCATCCTCCTGTAAGCAAAGGTCCCCCATGGGGTGGTGAATGCTATGTTTTATGTTGATCCTCAGCGGCTACTTCGACCTGATTATACCCTAAAAATCCATCAAGCATGGATAACATTTTTTGATCTGAGTGACAGTCTGACAATACTTGGGTCCATGATAGACAATGGGTAATTGTCTTTTAATGAATACTGATTAAGGTTCTAGAAGTGAACCCAAATCTGGATCTCACCATTCTTCTTTCTAATGGGGATAATGTTAGCAACCCAGGTGGAATGATGGATTGAAAAGATAATCCTTGCGTCTAACATATTTTGAATTTTCTGCAAGGATAGTCCCTGAGATCTTTGGGTTGTAATGCCTTTGCTTCTTCCCGTAGGGTTTAACCTCAAGTCTTCAAAGGGATGCTATGTTTCACATCCTTAAGGATTGAAAGACTTCAAGATCCACATATGACTAGGCTAGGACATCCATATATCTCTTCAGGAGTGAAGTGAATCTTTATTTATCCTCTGGAGAACATAGAATTTCCCGATGTTTACCATTCCATGGTTGGTTAGAAGATCCCAGATTAACTTGATCTACCTTTGATGAGGAAGCACCTTCAGCTTGCCTTTTATCATGAATGAAATGGTCATACATGTCAAATAGACCTTCCAGAGAAACTAATCCCTTCAAAATCTTATTGCCTTTAAGCTGGATGAATTCACCATTAATCTCTTGATATGAATTCAAGATTTACTCATGGAAAGCTATTATTATGTTACTTTAAAACAAAAGTCACTAAAATTACCAGCTTTCTCAAGAAAAGAAAATACCGTGTTGATCATCATTGAACACTTGCTAATGTGCTACATTATCTGGGAACACTCGGACAATACACAATTTCAATGGTATACGTATCCTGTTTGAAATTTGGGTGAGGAAGGAGAAGAGATGAATACATGGCTAAAGAATCACCTTTATCGTTGTGATCTTTGAAAACTTACCTTAATGGAAAAAAACATCAAAGCATTCTATACTGTCCCATACCTTGTTCCTGTAATGTCGTAGGTGATCATTTTTTCACCTCAGTAGATCCCCCTTAACTTGATTCACAATCAACTCAGCATCTCCCTGTACCTTGAGATTTCAGGTTCAGTTTTGCCTTGCCATTTAGTAATCCTAATAATAAAGCTTCGTATTTAGCTGTGTTATTAGTATTGTCAAACTATAGTTTTAAGGTGAAGGGAAAGATCTCAAAATATGGAGATATAAGAACCACACCAATGCGCCTGATCCAGTAGTTGAACAACTTCTGTCAAACTTGAGGGTCCAAGACAATATTAGGATCTTCCTCCTTGACTTCTACAGAAGGCACCTCTGATTTCATGAAATAATTTCCCAAGTTTGCATCTTTGAAGAGAATTTGAGCCTTGGGGTCATCTGATTTAGTAACCAGGTACTTCACTTGTGCTTCAGGTTGGAGGACACGAGGAACTCCATTTACTAAAATTTTAGCTTTGGTCTAGTACATATTGATTTCTCCCCCAACATATTTGCAAAAACCTCTTCCTAAGAGAATACCATGAGTAGCTGGGATATCAGCAACCAGGATAGTCATTTTTACTCTCTTTTTAGGGAATGCGACAAATGCAAACTTTGCATCCTTGGTTTGTCCAATCAAGGGTACTTGTTTAGTTTCCATAGAGTAATATTGCCCATAAGATTTAGTCAAGGTAACTCCAAGGGCATGGGATACTTTTATGCAGGCATTATTGTTATCAGAGGCTCTCTGAGTCAATTATGTAATTGCTGAGTTTAAAAACTGTTTATAAGTAAGGACAAATAAAACAGTTCAAGTATTTCCCAAAGAAGCAGCAGAGATCATATTACTCTGAGGTAAAGGCTGAGTGGGGCTAGGAAAAATGCCTTTTGAAGATAAAAGGGATAACAACCTTGTTTCTAATGAATTTGGAAAGTTTCTCAAATTGCTCAGGATTTGACTGAAGGTATTCAACTTCTGACATTTGGATTTTAGTCTTCTTTGCATGATCGATTAATGTCAAAAGTGGTATATGAAGGAATGATGGTGGGCTCAGATCTGGTTACTCTGGTCTAAGTCTGAGGTATTGGCCTTAGGGGTAGGAGAAAGAGAGTTAGAAGGTGAAGTTACCCTTTTTAGTTGTCTCCTTTTCAGTTTGCAGCTGAGATAGGAGGAGACATCTTTTAGCCATACACCACAGGAGCTTCTTTACTTTTCTCCTTAGAGCCTTCAACCAGATTTCTGGTGGGTTCTGGGATTGAGATCGAGTGAAGACTGCAAAAAGACTAACCATTATGCTCACTTTCATCTTCCTCGTATTCCAAGTACCTAATGCTGGAGTCACTAGCTGAATCGTCAAAAGACTCATCAGCATATCCTGAAGCTTCAAAAGATTTATGAGAATCTTGATCTTCATGGTTCTTTACCATCCTTAACCATTTCTATTGTTGCATTAACAGGAGGAGCTTCAATGGCTAGCCTTGGTGGGAGCAGCAATCAACCGATTCCTATCTTCTTGCAGGAGGGCACTATTGGTATTGTTGAAATTCCATCTAGGAATATCCTGATAAGGAACGTTGGTCACTTGTTGAGACATTTGTTTCTTCAAAGTGATCAAGCTATTGGTCATCCTCTGAATCATAGGATTAGTAGTACATCTGAGAAGAACTCTAATTTTTAGGCCTTAGATGAATTTCTTATGATCTTTTCAGCTAGAATAAGATCATCCTTCTATTTCAGTGGCTATAGCTTGAGTAGTGGCCAAATCAGGGAATAATAGACCTTCTTAATAAGAAGCTCACATTAGGGGGCTGAATTTTGATGAAGAAACACTTCTAATTTTCAAGAGTGGGAACAACTAGATCTAGAATCTTATGAATTAGCTTGTTGAATTTGTCTATGAAGTCCTGCATGAGTTCATAAGACTCCTTCATATGTGTAAGTTGTACTAAGAAAGGCATGAGAATCTTCAGCTGGTTTGAACCTTTCTTCAAATACGGATCTCATGGTAGCCTAGTTGGTAATGCATACATTCAGAAGATGGTAGAACCATTCTGCTGCTACTCCATGCAATGTTTCAATTAAGAGTTGAACAAAGACATCTTCATGAGAAACCCTAAGGATGTCGCAGGTGACAAATAATGAAGCGATGTGTTTATTAGGGTGTTGATTCCCATCACCATTGAACTTAGGAATATTCTTACGTGATCCATGTGGTATATCATGTAATGACAAAGTTAGGGAAAGAGGACAAATAGCTACACCCCAAGGCATAGGTTGTGTTGCCATCCTTCTGAATGAAGTGTGCATAGGAATATGAGTATTAGACAAAAATAGTACATGGTAGTTTGTAGAAGCTTCTTGCTCTTGAGGAACCTGAGTTCTTTGGATAAGCAAAGAACTTCTTGCTTGACTAGATACTAGACTATTAGGAGAAAGTCTGAAATTGTGTTGTTGCAGCAAATCAACAAATGGATCAGTTTCACCCCTATCTCAGCTTGACCGAGTGAAGATCTTTCTGGCTAGCTTGAACTAGAAAATGGAACTTCTAAAAATAAGAAAAATACAGAGTCACTAGAAACCAATAGGATAATATTAGTCTTATCAATCTATATTCCCCAGTAGAGTCACCAAAAAATGTTGGTTGGATATTTTTTCAGGCCAAAATATGCGGTTCAACCATAGTACATAGGATCAAATCCCTCCTCAGAGACAAGTGAGGCATCCTGTTTATTACTGATCTAAAACTCAACAGAAATAATATGTACAATATTCACACTTTCCTAAACATTGGGTTGGGATACAATCCTGAAATCCATATCAACATGAGATGGAGATGTTACAATTCGGATTAGAAAGAATTATAAGGGAAAATATTATAGATGAAACAAAGTGGAAAGGTAATGAGAGGAACGTATTTTCTTTCAAGAAAACACAGATCAAGAAATACTTATACGAGTTTTAGATAATGAGTGTAATATTTGAAATGATTAAAATAATCAAGAATACTAAACAAATAATAGCTTAAGATCTTGGACGTAAGAACAATCTCTCAAGATAAATGAATCCCACAACACAAAGTCTGCAAAAATAACATTTGTTTCTATTCCTCAATGATTAAAAAGAAAATAAAAGTTTTTTCTTCTTCTTCACAATAGCTCTTAATATTCAAAAAGTATCCCCTCTGGAATGCACAAGCATCCTTTATTTATAATAAAAAGGGTAGAGAGAAAATAGGAAAAATCCTAGAAAATAGTATTTTAACAAGAGTCCTATATTGCTTGACTCTCATGCAGGAGAACAAGTCAAAATTTGCTTCCTATGTGATGAAACAAAAATGAAAAAGACATGAAAATTTCTTGATAGAAATGACATGAAACATTATGCTTATTTTGCTTCGTCATCCTTGTCTTCCTCCAGTGAAGCCTGCTTGTCTAGAAATTCTTGGAACTTCCAGATTATGCCCTGCATCTCAGCTTCATCTGGCGCAATAGAATAATCACTTAGAACCTCACAATTTTCCTGAGTGTCACTTGTGTTACCATGAATTTTCTTCAATCTCTTGTTGAGTTTCCTTAGTGATTCCAAAACATTCTCGATCCTTATGAACTTATCAATGGTTCATGCTGAATTGATTCTTGAATTTTTTCATAGAGATCGTCAGTAGGTAGAATATTCAAGCTTTCATCCAACACCTTGGCAAAAGATCCTGGACAGATCCTCTTCTATGTCATTAGTGGTATCAACTAATTGATCTCTATATTCCCTCAACTTGTTACAAGCTTCACTGAGAATCTTTATCCTAAATCTAATGGCTTTGGCTAGCTGGAAATGCTTATCCCCATGAGGAATTATTCCTTCTTCTATTAAGATCTGAGATGGAACCTATTTTAGTGCATTGAGAGCCTCTAAAGTTAACTCAAGGTTCTCGACTTCCTGTGAAAATTCATCATTCATTTTGTCACCATCCTTCTTTATCTCCTGCAAGGATTTATAAACTTCCACTATGTCATCAATGACCTTTCTTCCTTGTAGAAGTAGCCTCTAAATCCATTCATCAACCATTCTCCCCTTCTCATTGATCTTTTCAATAACAGGTAATGATGAGAAATCAAACCTGATAGGAGTAGGGGTAGAAGATGATGGTGTTGACTGAGAAGGTTTTGAGAGCTTGAGCAATACTTTTGTCAACTATTCAACTTTCTCCTTTAGCTCATCTCTACTCACCTTTGTTTCCCTTAGCTTCTGGCATAACACGTTCATGGCATCCTGTGCATCCTATTGTGCCCCTTCTATCATTACCTTTTCCATATCAACCCTTGTAATATAATAATCATTAACCGCTATATCATCCTTGGTTTTGTTAGCCACAGGAGTGTTAATCTCTACAAACTTATGCCCTAAGGCATCCACTAAAAACCTTGAAGCCATTTTGGGTTTCTTGGCAGATTTGGTAGGAGAGATGTTGAGTGAACTGAAGTTGAAGGTTGGTAGGGGAACTACCACCTTTCTCTTCCTTGGGGTCTGATCAACTAACCATTGAGGTACAGTGGAAGAATTTTCCCCTATTGGAGGTGTTATGGTTTACATCTATAGTTGGAGGAAGGTTTACTTGTGGAGTAGTGATGACTGCAAGTATGGTGAATGTGGGAATAGACTCAGGGAATGAAGGTGTGGAAGGAGGAGGCATTTCGATGGCCATCTTATGTCCAGAAGAGAGAGGTGTGAGGTTGGAGAAGATGCTGGACATGGCTGATGAAAGTGGCATAGAAATATGAGATGAGGAAGGTTGGGAGAGAGAAGGTAAAGACTCTAAAGTCAAAGCTTGAGAAGCAAGAGAAAGACTTACCTCCTATGAGTAATCAACAAAAGGAGAAACAAGAGGTTGACCAACCTTAACTTCTGAAAGAAGTTCTCCTTATTCTGGTGCAGGAGGTGAATCCAGTACCTCAACTATTTGTGGAAGGAGTTTCAGAAGGTGTCGTTCACTCTTCTATATTGGTCTTCAGACCCTTTTATTGTTAGCTGAGGGAAGTACCAATATATGTGTTTCATTGCTCAGTTTCCCTTCGCATCTAGCCCTTGGTAGTTTCTCATGCCTCTTGCCACATAGGTGACGTATGAAATGATATAAAACTTTCCCGTAGACAAGACCATTTTAATTTGGGAGTATATCTCATCCACTTATTAGGCTACCCCAATCAATCCCTTGGTCAATCTTCTTTATGACAACCATGAACTAGTATATCCACCATTGGAATTCTTTTGACTCTAGGAGCCGAAATAACCAGCTTAGCAGGGTGATGATATTGCTGACTTCAAGAATAAAATCACTTCTAGGGACTGACTTAGGAAACCTAGAAACAACTGGCTTAGCCTTAATAAAGAACTTCTTGTTTACATGCCTGATGTAGTCTTCTTGATCTTTGTCTGAGGCATTTTGTGTTGATTTAAGGTCTAAATCAACATACTCCACAAATTTGGGAAACTTTAGGAGTTGATCAAAGTAATCTCTATGCAATTTCATTGTAGACTCACCTGCTTGATTTCTTCCTAAGCGGGAGGTTGATTCTTAGTGGGAAGCGCAAGCCAAGATAAATTTAGGGCATTGAGCTGATATTGGAAATCCTGCTACAAGAGGGAGACCGCTGTTGTCTATCGACTTCATCTAGGAATTCTGAGAAGAATCCTCAATTCTTTTCTAGAAGTCTTCCATATCTATATTGCTGAGCTCTATGTCCCGGATGTCATAATTGCAGCTTACATAAGAAGAAGAATCCATCTTCTGATACTTATACTTCATCTTTCCTGACTTATCTGACTTATCATTAGATTGGTCAAGGTCTGACATGAGGAGTCTTGAAAATGCCTTGATGACTTCTGGAAGAGAAATTGGGTGTGAAAGCTTGTTGGGTAAGTACACAGGCCCTCCACACTATTCATATTTTTAAACTTGCAAACCACCTTCGAAAACCTAACACAAAGGAGTGTATTTTAGAAGTCAGGACATGCTGAGCATCACTAAAAACCTGACACACTGCAGAAGTGAGGAAGTGTTAGACAAGTATGAAAACCCGACACACTGCGGAACTTGGAGGATGTCGAGAAGGTTGAAATTCCCAATGCACTATGGATCTTGATAGATGTTGAGTACCTAGAAAAACCTGACACAAGGTGGAGAAAGTGAGATGTTAAGCACCATGCAAAACTTGACACAAGTATATCGAGTTTCTGACGTGTCAGAACATGAAAAATTCACGACTCATTATTACTTAGGAATTTTTAGAATCATTATGAAATCTACAAGTTATAACTTATGAAAAATAAGTAAATAACTTAGGGGTAAATTTCAAACAAGAGATTTCATGGAAAAAGACAAGAAACAAGGAAAACAACCCCAAAACCCTAAAATAGAAAAAGAGGGAAAAAATAGAGTGGAAACCCCAAGAAAACACCTCACAAATAACCCAAAAAGCTTCTAAAAAGAAAGAAGAGAAGAATACCTTCAACTAGATTGAAAAATGATCAAAAATGGCTGGTGAAATTAGTCGAGAGGCTCAATCAGGTTTAGAGGAAGTAGAAGCATCAATGAAAATCCAACGCAGTAAGAAAAACAATAAGGTAACAAATGACATGGAAAACCAGCTATTTATAATAACCTAACATTAATTACACCTCATTTGACACGTGTGCCAACTACCAGACAACTATTCATTAATGACATGTCATCATGCTTGGAGCGTCCAACAAGCTGATACAAAGGATAAAGACTCAATTCAGGTTTCAGGTTTTGGGAAACATCATACATGATGCATGACTTGTTTAGATGCTTCTAAGTCTCAAAATCCTGACACAAAGGCTTCATTCGAGTTTCAGGTTTCAGGAAACAAACAACATGAAACATGCATTTGGTAAAGAATGTTCTGATGCTTGGAAGTTCTGAAAACCTGACACAAAGACTTAGGAAATTTGAGTTTCGGGTTTCAAGAAACAACGGACATGTAACATGCAAGAAACGTGCTTTCATGCAATAAAAACCTAAAAACCTGAAAATATCCTTCAAAGGGGAATTTTAAAGGGATTTGTCTAAAATTTTCCTATGGTTATCTCATTTTTAGTTGGAATCACTAAAATGAGATAACAAAGTTAATTCCCTAAATTAATTATCTTACCTTGCTACAAATTCGGTATTTTCTACATACTCTTAGTGTGCATGTTAGTTGTTGTGTTGCTTTTATTTATCCCTCAACACATAAGTGTTTTCCTTAGGATTAAGCTAAAACCCATTGGTTTGTGCTTATGCAATTTGTTCCCAATTTATTTTGCATTGTAATCATTCAAAGCCCTCAATCACTTTGGGTGTATCACCCCATTTTAAATTCAGTTACATCAATATTTTTATCATTAAAACTCCAAAAAACCCCAAAAACTTAGTTTAGCACACATCAATAAGGAACCATCATTGATACCAGAGACTCACCTCAACAATAGATGTACCCATAGACCTGAGGTGTTTCCATTGTTATATATATAAGTGAGGGAATAAAGCAAGATTATAACCCCCTGTTGTTATCTCTCAACCAGGGTGCACTTTTATGAGATAACACGTCCTACATCCCAACCACCCAAATTCTCACACCATCAACACTACTTATCAAGATTCTACCCCATCGAAAAATCCACTTACTTAACCAACCATCACACCTACTTCCTCTTTGGACATTGTTCCGACATCTACAAGTCCCCCCAACACTTATCCCCATATTAACACTAATCATATCCACATCTCTATGTACTTCTATCATTGATATTACACCTACGTTTACTTCATCACCTCCCACATCCACTTATCCACATCCCACCACCAAGTGATGATTCTTCCAGGGATGGTCCCCCCTTATTCATCAATGTTGTTTGGATATCCACTCAATTTGGCCGACATGATTCTAAACCAAGAGCCCAATTGAAATCCAAGACTTTTATCATCATCCCTCCTCCTAAGGATAATACATCATCCATGCCTTCATCAAAACCAAAGGTTATCTTCGTTGCTCCTTCTAGCGATCCCACTTCATCTCCATCATCATCATCGAAACCTAATTTTTCTATCTTAGCCACACCTTGACCGATTGAGCAAAGTATTATAAAAAAAATTCATCAGTCCCCATTTAATATGTCACTTTAAGAGCTCAGCCAAAGCTCGCCAGACCATAAACATGATCTCATTGAAGCCTTTAAATGTATCCCAACATCTGGCGATGAGGCTCATCCTTTTGCATCTCTTGTGGGATCACTTGTATCTTCTTCTTCTATATCATTTTATGATGTTGAGATCCCAGATATCCCACCTGAGGACCACGAACTTCCCCTTTTCATCACGATTAGGATCAATGATACTTTCATTCAATGATCCATGATAGATAATGGGCCAAGTATCAACATCATCCCATCACATACCTTCAATCATCTCAAGATCCCTAAGTCCACTATCACCCAAACAACCATAGTCATCTGTGCATTCAATGATGTTATCATTCCTGCCTTGGGAATGGTTGTTCCTTCCCATCCACATTCGTAAAAATATCCTCCACAAAGTCTTCTATATCATAGAGGGGGATTTTCAATACAATGTTCTTTTTGGATGACCTTAGATTCGTGCCATGTGTTATGTCCCCTCCACACTTCATTGATGCATAAAATATGAGCACGAAGGAAATATTTTGATGCTTCTCAGTGATGATCCTACCTTTCAAGCATGTTACATGACCTATCAACCTAACAATTTCCTTATTCCTAAGAATGACCCATCTTAACCATCTAGTATCTCATCCATCCCTTCATCTAAGTTTCCCAATGATGATTCCATAGAAAAATTCATGCACAAACTTACGTTGGGGAGTATCTTCTTCTCATGCTCAATGCACTCCCTATGCCTCATCACATCATCACCTTGATAGAACCAACAAGGATCTAATGTAACAACCCAACATTGGGGACATCATTCCTTTTAGCCCACCTCATCTTCACACCTATCTTGGTCTTGGTGGTGGTGTCCATTCTACTTCTTTTCACATCATTGACCATCCCCACACTAAACCTTATGCTAGAGGGTTATGGCTTCCTTGAAAAACCCTCATTCACCCATACCTACCTTCACTGTTGTGCTTTTTAGGGATTTTTCATGGGACACTATGAGCATGGCACACATGATCTTATCATTGACCATTGCCATAAACCTCATGAAAATTTTGGCCTAGGTTATCAGGAGCAATCTGTCGATCCTATCACACCATTCCACGATCATCATGGTCATGCCTTCTATGCCTTCCCCATCCCATGAGGCCATGGATATAGATGAAACCATGTGTATTGCTTATGACACTTTTTTGTTAGTCTCCACCATCATCTTTGGATTAGATCACTTATCGGTGTGAAAATCAGACTAGGTCCCTTCCCCTTTGCCATCCAGAGATGATAGAAGAGGACTCTTCTACCATAGAAATTATTCATTGCACTAATGATGACACCACCCTTTCTTACATGGGGGGAAAAATATTTGTATCTTCATAAGACCCTTACCATCTAACACATCCACTCTTCTCAACGAAGCCACAATCGATATCAATATCGAGACTCCTTTGTAGCCTCGCATCCTCAAAATGGGTCAATCCCTTGATCCACAAGATATTGATTCATTGACCACATTATTTTGTCATCATATTCAATCCTTCACATGGTCATACTCTAACATACCAAGACTCGATCCTTCTATCATCGTCCACAACATTGTCACTTTTCCTAATTCCAAACTGGTGAAGTAAAAGCTTCTCATTATGCATCCTCAATTCTCTCTCCTTATCAAAGAGAAGTTGCAACACTTTCTTTCTCCTACATTCATCATCCCCATCAACTATCCCCAATGGGTTTCCAAAATTTTACCTGTCACAAAATATTCTAGAAAGCTTCGTATATGCACACAATTTTGAGATTTTAAATATCACTTTCCCTAAAGACAACTTCCCTCTTCCTAACATCGATCAAATTATGGATCTCACCATAGGTCATGAGATGCTTTCACTTATGGATGGTTTTTTTGGTTATAATCATATCCTCATTGCACTCGAATACCAACATAAGACCTCCTTCATTACCCCTTGGGGGACCTTTTACTATCGTTTCATGCCCTTTGGTCTAAAAAATACCAGAGCCACTTATTAATGGGACATGACTTACATATTCCATGACCTCATCCATAAGACTATAGAGGACTACATTGATGACCTTTTAGGTATATATAAACATCAACACAATCATCTAACCATCCTTGAATTCCTCTTCAAGTGCCTTATTCACTTCTTCCTTCGTCTCAATCTAGCCAAGTGTGTGTTTGGAGTACTAACTAGAAAACTCTTTGTATTTATCGTTTCCATTAGAGGTATTGAAGTTGACCCCACTAAAATTAAATCCATCATTGAAATGCCTCCTCCTTCCAATCTTAAAAAACTTCTCAGTCTCTAAGGCAAACTTCAATCAATTCTTTATTTCATATAACAACTTTGAAATCATTGCCAACCCAGTCATCATATTCCTCGAAAATACACTTACTTTAATTGGGATGATAACTACCAGAAATATTTTGATGGTCTTAAGAAGTATCTATTGTCCCTACAAGTTATTACACCTCCATGCAAGGGGTATCCCTTTTATCTATATATCTTTTCCATTAATCAGTCTCTATGGGCTATGTTATCACATTGTGATGACCAAGGTTGTGAGAAGGCCATTTATTACATCAGTCACACCATCCACAATTATGAGACTCACTACACTGAAGTTGAAAATTTTTGTTGCAACCTTTTCTTTTCCACTTCTAAGCTTCGACACTATCTTCTCGATCACAAGACTTATGTCATCACCATCTTTCATCTTCTCAAAACTATGCATTCTAAGCCATATCACAATGATCACATCACTCAATGGCTCATGCTCATGAATGATTTGTACCTAGATTTCATTTCTCAAAAATATATCAAGGTCCAAGCTATCACAGACCAATTATCTGAAGCCCCTCTTCTTAGTAAGCATAGCATATTACTCATGATCAGTTTCTAGATGAATCCATCAATCACATCCATCATGAGTATGGTACCCTGAAGATGACCCTCTTCTTCAAAAGTTCTAAGTGTTAGCAAGGGGAGGCATTGGCATCATTCTCATTCCTTCTTGGGACACTCATATCCCCCTTGAAAATAGATTAACTTTAAGTGCACAAATAATAAGGCAACGTATGAGGCCCTTATCTTAGGTCTTGAAACAGATGCCTTTCTAGGTGTTCAAATTCTTGATATTTATAGGGATTATGAGCTTATTGTCAAAAACTTTACAGGTGAGTATCAATGTAAAAATGATACCCATTAAAAATATAGAGATATCATCCTTCTCTTCCTTGAGGCTTTCAATTCTTAAACTATCCAATTCATTCCCCAGTCATCCAATTGTTTCACTCATATGATGGTGTCTCTTGCATCTCTTATCCCATGGACAATAGAGGAATCCAAACCTTATGTTGGTGTTCATCATATTGATAGACCATTCCATGACTTACCTCGTGTTGATCTCGTCGAGTCTAGTTCGTCAGATATTTGGCACTCCCAAATTTGTGATTATCTATCCAAATCCATCATTCCTTCTGGTCTATCTAAGAATATAAGGAGGAATTTTCTTCAATGCATTAATCACTACATCATTCTTGGTGGCATCCTTTATAAACATGGATTTGATGGTATTCTTCTTTGATGCCTTAAATCCCATGAGTCTTCTCGTGTTATCCAAGAAGTCCACAATGACATTTTTGGTGAACACTTTAGTGGATTAGTTGTTGCTAAGTGCATTCTTCTCCTTAGTTATTATTGGCCTTCTCTCAATCATGACTACTATGAGTATGTCAAGAGCTATGTTAAATGTTAGCAGCATTCCAATATTATTCGCATTCCTAGCCAAGTTTTGCAGTCGACTCAAGATCTCTAGCCATTCCAGTAATTGGGCCTTGATCTCATTAGTACCATCAATACTTGGTCTTCATAATAACATCACCTCAACCTCAACCAAAGTTATTAAAATTATTAATTTCATCTATTGGCATATCATTTTTCTCTTCGACGTTCCTCAAAACATTATCACGAACAACAAAAAGTCCTTTAAAAAAATATCTCAAGTAGTTATGTGACTCATTCAATATCAAACTTAGCTTCTCTTCTCCATACTATCCTCAAGCTAATGGCCAGGTCGAAGCAACTAATTAAACCCTTCATAACATTCTTGCCAAAACTATTGATCAATGAAGTCATAGTTGTCATCTTCATCTCCTTTTCTCTCTTTGGGCTTGTTGGACTAGCATTTGTACTTCCACAGGTGCTACGCATTTTTATCTTGTTTATCACTCTGAAACCATTCTTCCCCTAGATGTTAAAATTCCATCTTTGTGTGTATCTCTTTGTGACTTCATTTTTTATGAATATTATTGCGAAGATCATCTAGGACAGCTTGATTTTTCATGAATATTATTGCGAAGATCATCTAGGACAGCTTGATTTGTTAGACGAATGATGCCTTCTCGCTATTGAGCATCATCATTGTGTGCAAGTGTTTTGTGCTTTTTAGCTAAGTTAGATGAATGAGAACTAACACCTAAATAGTTCTATAACAAAGCTAATGACAAAATCTAAACACCATCAAATATGAGAGCTAAACAAGATTAATACCTAGCATAATGAATTTAACTTTGAATTAAACAATGCTAAAGTATTTAAACCTCTACTTCCCTAGATTACCAACAAACAAGTAAATGGACCTAAATAAGCTCCATGGAAATCAATATTTGGTTGTCCTTGATATCTCCAAGAACCTAGGAATGGGGGCTTATCAAAGTTGGGCTACAAGACCCTTTTAACACCTCCCATATGACCTAAACACTTTAGGCTAGAATAGGAAGCTTAGCTCCTCAAGATGATGAACTCTCAAGAAAGCAAGGTGAAAGCTCTTAGTCTCTTTGCTATATGCTTTGCATTTTCTCTCTAAGGAGTTTAGGTGTAAGTAAAAAGGTAGATGGAGGGCTCGTTAAATAGCCCAAAGGATAAAGGATTCAGCACATCCTCATGAATGTGGGATAATGGTAAAACATGATTAGGAATGGATAAGGTTGCTTTATTAAAGGTAACCTTACTTTAGAAGGGTTTAATACATGTTTAGCAAGTCATGGGAGTTGGGGGGTGTTTTAATTAATCAAAGGTGATTAACTAATAGGTAGCTATAAGCTTATAGAAGCCAATTAGAGGAATATTAATACGATTTAGGCTATTAGAAAGGGATTAGATCAATTAAATATTGATTTACTAGTTAAATGAAGGGGAAGACTAATTAATTAATAATAATTAATTAATCTAGATAGAGGAAGTGATTAATTAACGGAAGGTCGTTAATTAGGTTGTTAGCTGGATAGGTTATTTAATCAATTAGCTTATTGTAATTGATTAACGGCAACAAGAGGGAATATGAGTGCTTTTGACGATAAGTCATCAATTTACAAGAAAGGGGATAATTATCGCAATTTAAGTATTTAAATTACTTATGCATAATTATAAGTGTCTACATTTTCCCCTTTTTGGGGTGGCGTAAGTGACGTCACTTCAAAGATAGTAGATAGAAGAAAATTTTGATGGGATAGAAGAAAAATTGGTAGGAGGGAGAGATGCCCCCTTGAGTGTCGATGTGGTCACCTTGGCAGCCTATTCAGATATATGCGGGAGTTCGATGAGTTAGCAGTGATAGACGTCATTTTGCATCCATATAGGCACTTTCAGTGGCCAGAGGATGCCAGAGAGCTCAACGTGTGCTTGGTGGAGAACTTATTGATTGGCATCCGTAGCTACATCATGGAGCTGTATCGTGTTGACAGATGCCAGTGGCAGCTAGGCTGAGTACAGGGTGTCCCTCAGCCAGATATTTGGCATGCTCATAGGGACTCTGAGAGGAAGACCATGGGGCCTCATATTGTAGCAGCCCAAGCCAAGGCTAGTTTCTTACAAGTGGTCCCACAGGCATGGGACCCATTACGATAGGTTAGAGATCTAGGGACCACAGCTGATTATGCAACATGGTATGCTACAGTGTTACCCCAATGACTTACTATTCTAGAGGTAGCATGGGTAGCAAAAATTCCCCCTCTTGTGGAGGTATGGCATGGGTCAGAGCATAGGGCCAGAGTAGTGGCATTAGGGCCAGACCCCAAGGATACGTTTGATGAGATCCTACACGATGGACAAGGTGCCTCCCAGGCATAAGGACCGAGGCCGCAGGGCCTAGCACAGGCAGCTATGCCGCCACCCTAAGGTAGAGTTTTTGAGTAGGGGAAGTCTTCCAGAGTGCCACATGGACTAGTCCCTGAGGCACACACAACCTCACAACCAGTGGTGCAGACAGCTACAACATAGGTACAAGTACAGTGGCTCATAGCCAAGAGATACGCGGCTAGAGAAGAGAGAGATGAGGCTTGAGGCTGGTGCGTGATAGCCATAGTAGAGAGGGACAAGGCCCAAGCCCATATAGTTATGTTACTTTCAGGGTGGGATCAGGATCAGGTCTAGGCTGGGATAGGCTATGATAGAGCAGTATGGTGGAGCCAGATCCGAGAGACAACTGCACAGGGGGCACAGATACTGAGTCTCCTACATCAGTCCTTGTCACAGCTGCACATGGTCATGGCATAGAGAGACCATGTGCATACTCCTTATCAGGAAGTAGTAGCCCAGAGGGACCAAGCCCATGCCGAGATGTAGGCGATGACCACAAAGAGGGATTAAGAGGCTACCACCTCTAGATAAGCTCAGGTAGACCTGGGCTAGGTTACAAGTGAGTGAGACACTGCCCTTCATGTAGCGCTCACCTCAGGAGATGAAGATCTGATTTGTGATGCCACCAGGCTTGGTAGTGAGGCACTTTTTTACAGGACAACATATTACAGAGTTGTGCTACCAAAGCAGAGAGTGGCATTACCACAGTTATCAGGATCAAATGTATCAGGCTCTCATTCACGGAGGTCTGGGTATTCCACCAGATCAGTCGGACAACCCCTTCCAGAGAAACTGGCGAGACCAAGGGCAGCCCAGCCTACAGATGTCTAGCATCTAGAGGACAAACTTGGGAGCCTTGGTGAGGGTGAGAGCTATGGTTGATAGCCACTTTTGTATTGTATAGATTCTTTTACATGCATGCCTCTTATGAAGGCTGATTTTGATTGATAACGATTGTAGACATGTATTTTGATGATGCCTCATGATGAAGGCTTGATTCTTTCAGATGCGTGCATCTTTTTGATGGCATTGTGTATTGTTGATGTATTTGTATTGAGCACTGATCATGACATTGTATATCTATATACATACATTTTTGATATATCCTTGTTGTACACCTCAGTTGAAGGCATTTTTGATATAGAGCACAAATTTGTATGTATCCATTTTTGATACAGATGTATATTTGACACACATGCATATATATATGAGGAGTACTTTGTTTCGGCTCAGATTCACATGATTATGAGATGATGTATATCTTTTTTTTTTATACACGTATATAGATGGTTTTTTTTATGTGTCTTTAAATTCATGGGGAACTAATTGATGATGGGACATGAATCGTGGTTAATATCTTGAGCAGGCCTATTGTGTGCATTGGATTTAATGCATGTTATTTTCTTGATTCAGCACTTATGGATGTTGTTATGATGTTATCATATGATGCATTATTTTGTGGTGCTCTTATGCATGTGTCACAAGTGGGCATAATTCTATGATGTGAAATATCCCTTTTCAGAAATTACTATATGTATATTTGAATTGCATGTTGTGTTTGTTTAATTCAGCACTTATGGATGCATTGTGACATGAGTGGGCATACATTGATTCTCATTGCATGCCACATGTTTTGATTTAGTACAGATGATGCATTATCTGATTTTGTGCTTTGTATGTATCGGATGTTGATGTTTGACGTATACATGTGTTGTGGATGTTAGATGATATAAATGTTTTCCTCGTGTGTTATTTTGATGTATATGGATGGGATGATATGATGATATTGGTGTGGGGGGGGATATATTTTTGATTATGCACAACCCCTCTTGCCCCCATTGATGATACGATATGTGATGATTAGCTTAGCATACATGCATGATGTAACACTTAGCATTTTTGTTTATATATGATGTAGAGATGATGTTAGATGTGATGATAATGATGGTAAAGTGATGTGAATGATAACAAAACATAGCACATGCAAGAAACATAGCCAAATACTAACAAAGAACACCAAGAATTAATGCAATACATCATGATTCACCCTATCCCATTATAACATGTAATAAACACAATCAAAAGCTTAAGAAAGAACATAATGAATTAACATATTACATCATGATTTCCTAAGATTTGCTAGCATGTTGAGACACACCACAATATGCACAAGAAAGAATGAATCTAATCTAAGCAAGAAAAGATAAACTATGACAAAGTACACCCAAGCAACAAACAATTCAAAAGCAAGCACTCAAAACATTATACAAGCAATAAGAAAAGTAAGGAAACAAGACAATGCAAGTAAATGTTTTTGTAAGATATGTTTTCATGCACCGATTTTCTATTGTTTAGGTTTTGTGAAACAATTTTCTATTGTTTTTGTGTTTTCTTGAAACAATGTTCTATTGTTTTTGTGTTTTCTCAAAACAATGTTCTATTGTTTTTGTGTTTTCTTGAAACAATGTTCTATTGTTTTTGTGTTTTCTCAAAACAATGTTCTATTGTTTTTGTGTTTTCTCGAAACAATATTCTATTGTTTTTGTGTTTTCTGAAAGATTTTCCAAGGCTATGTGTAGGTAACCAAGAAAGCATGGATGCCCCCAGCATTAGATGGGGAATATAAAAGGACAAAAGTCACACATTTATGAACAAGAATGTGAATTCATTGAGTTTCCCCTAGCGTAAGATGGGAAATAACAAAAGACCACACCCCTCACAGATGAATAAAAGAAGATAAAGTCAGATCAAGACTGGACAAGATAATGTGCACCAGGAATCTTAACCACATAACCTCATCTAGGCCAAAGACAACTACCCTTCTAATACAAAATGCTTATGAACAACGAATCCTTTCGAGGTGTTGGAAACTAGTTTACACCCAAGGACTTGTCCAAAGTGTCATAATTGCGTGGTTTTCACTAGTGGACAACCTGTTTTCTTTTTTTCTTTTACTGATGTTTTTTATTTTTATTTTTTGACTTCCTTGCGCCATGTTTAGGCATAGAACCTCTTAAGATGTATGGCATTCATGGGCTCTCAGAGCTCATCACCATTGGTTTGAACCAGTTTGTATGCCCCAGTGCCATACTTGGCAACTATGACATAGGGTCCTAACTAATGTGGTTCGAACTTCCCTTTCTTTTCTCACTTTGCCCTAGTATTGAACTGGTTCTCCTTCATGACTAAATCACCAACCTCAAAATGATGAGGTATGATTCTCTTATTATAGTTTCTGGAGACTCTGTGTTGATATAATTTCAGGTGATTAAGAGTGTGAATGAGCCTCTCATCCAGTAGCTCTAACTCATCCAACCTTTCCATTCGATAATCTTCATCTTTATCCAGATAGTCCCGAAGAGAAATTCTCAGGGACGGAAGTTCAATTTCTAAAGGGATGATAGATTCTATCCCAAACACTAGGGAAAATGGTGTTTCACTTATAGGAGTGTGAATGGATGTCTGGTAAGCCCAAAGGGTTGAATGAATTTGTAGGTGCCAGTTTCAACCTGTTTTGTTGACCATCTTCTCCATTATCCTAATCAAAGTCTTGTTTGTTGCCTTAGCTTGTCCATTACCTTGAGGGTAATATGGCGTGGACCATTTTAATCTAATTTTGAACCATTGGAAAAGACATTTCATAGTTTTTTTTCTTAAATGAATTCCCATTATCTGTAACAATGGCTCTAGGAATGCCATACCGGAGAATAATGTGATTCATGATGAATTTAAAAATATATGCTCCTGTGACATAGGTTAAAGGGACATCCTCCACCCATTTTGTAAAATATTCTGTAGCTGTGATGATATGTGTCTGACCATCAGATGAGGTAGGAGTAAGTTTCCCTATTAAATCGAGTCCCCACTTGGAGAATGGCCATGGGGTAGTAATTGGTTGCAATGGTTGCGATGGAGCATGGATGAAATTTCCATACTTTTGGCAAAGCACACATTTTATAACATAATTGCAACAATCAGTTTCCATGGTAGGCCAATAATAACCTACTCGCAATAGTTTCTTAGCAAAGACCTTTCTGTTTGTATGTGCTCCACATACCCCTTCGTGCACTTCCTTGATTGCCTGGATTGACTCCGTCACATCCAGATAACGTAACAGATTCTCATCATAGCCATGATGATAAAGTGTACCTCCTAAAAGGGTGTAATGGGCTATCTGGTGAATTAGGCTTTGCTTTTCAGAGCGGGAGATATCGAGAGGGAATGTGTTATCCTTAAGATAGGTGAAAATGGGTTCATACCATGGAGAATGGGGACCAACGACCTCACAAGCCAGGAAATATTCTGGCATGTCATATGCGGGTTGGCATAGATTTTCTATGAAGAATGGCATATCATTTTTCCCTGGCAGAATATTAAGCATAGATTCCACCATTTCCATGGCATCTGTCAATCTGTTATGTGCTCTAGGGATCTGCTCAAAGGTGAGGTGCACAAAATACTCCTTTAGAGTTTCCAATAACTTTTTGTAAGGTATGATCTTTTCATACTTAAATTTATACTCATCATAAAACTATTTGATGATCAGTTGGGATTCACCTACGACCTTAACATGATTAACATTCCACTTGATGGTCAACTTCATCACTGCAATGAGTGCTTCATACTCTGCAATGTTGTTCGTGCAAGGGAAGGCTAGGCGGAAATCCTGTGGTATAGGATCACCCAAAGGAGTAATAAGGACTACCCCTACACCTGAACCATGAAACGTAAAAGATCCATCAAAATTTATCTGCCATATGACATATTCTTCAATGTAGAGAAAAGATGCATCTGGAAGATCTAAACTCAAAGGTTCTGTGCTTTGCAAAGGTGCTTCCGCTAGTTGGTCTGCAAGTACCTGTCTTTTGACCGATTTTTGATGGAAAAATTCTATGTCAAACTCATTGAGGAGAATGATCCAATTAGCCATTCTTCCCATGAGGGCGGGTTTGGATAAAAAATACTTGAGAGGGTCGACCTTGGATATGAGCTTGGTCTTAGTATTTGGCATGTAATGGCGAAGTTTTTGAAAGGTAAAAACAATTGCCAAGCAAGTCTTTTCAATTTGTGGATAATTAAGTTCATAGGTGATGAGGGTGCAACTCAGATAGTAAACCTCTTTCTCCTTATGGTTAAGGTCGTATTGGGCAAGCAGTGCACCAATAGTGTATTGTGTAGTGGAAATATAGAGCAAAAGTGGTTCTCCCAGAGTAGGAGGCATGAGGACAGGTGGATTAGCCAGGTACTGTTTAAGCAAAGAAAAGGCTTACTATTGCTCAAGTCCCCAAATGAAAGTGACATCATTTTTAAGAAAATGGGTGAATGAGTGACATTTATCTACCAGTTGGGAGATGAACTAGTGAATGGATTGGATTTTCCCTTGCAATCTCCGCAGTTGCTTGATATTCTCAGGTGGAGGCATTTCAGTTATGGTAGACACTTTAGCAGGGTCTACCTCAATACTTCATCTTGACATAATGAAGCCCAATAGTTTCTTGGATAGCACACCGAAGACATACTACTTTGGATTTAGCCTGACTTTATATTCATGCAGGTGTTCAAAGATATGCAGCAAAATGATAGGATGATCCTCTCTTGTTTTGGACTTTCCCAGGATGTCGTCTACGTAGTCTTCCATGATATCATGAATCATATCATGAAATATTACTATCATGGCCCGTTGATAAGTTTCTCTCACATTCTTAAGGCCAAATGGCATCACCTGATAGTAGAAAGTCCCCCAAGGAGTTGTGAAAGTTGTTTTGTGTTGGTCCTCCTCAGCGATTTTAATATGATTATAACCTGAAAAGCCATCCATGAGTGATAGCATTTCGTAAACTACTGTTGAGTCCACAATCATGTCAATGTTGGGCAGGGAAAAATCATCTTTAGGGAAATCTTTATTGATGTCCCTAAAATCCGTGTAGATTCGGATACCGATAGGTTTCTTCTGGACAGGAACAATGTTCGACATCCATTCAGAATAGTCAATTAGTCTGATGAATCCCACTGCAAGAAATCTTTCCAACTCTTCCTTAACCAACAAGCCCACTCTTGGATGCATCTTTTGGAGCTTCTATTTGATAGGCTTGGCATCTGCATGTACGACTAGGTTATATATGACCAAATTTGGATCTAGGCCAGGCATGTCTTTGTAAGACCATGCAAACACATCAATGAACTCTCACAACAACATAGTGAACGTCTTTTGTTCTCTAGCTGAGAGTGATGCCCCCAATTTTACTATCTTGGGATCCTCTTCTGTACTAATATTGACATCAATGGTTTCTTTAACTAACAATTTTGATAAGTCCTCCATACACATAGGATCAGGAGGAAGGTTGAGATCTTCATCCAAGGATGTCTTCACAAGATTTTCATCCTTAGCATGGTCACTTTGTTTATCCTTTGATTTTCTTATTTGTTCATTAGTCAGTGCCTCAAAGAGGTTTTCACTGTGTGACTACCGAGGCTTTTCTTTATAAATTTTTCCCTCACTTATCTTTAAATTTTGTTGACCATGAAGTTCATCCTCCTCACCAAAGTAGGCGCAGGTGTCTAAGTCGATAAAGAAACCTTTCTTATGATCTCCAATGGGGATTGTATCCCTTATGCCCATGAACTCTGCAATGGCCTCGTCATTCTCAAATAAATCTAGTGGCACGTGATGTTGTTGGTCCCATTCAACAAGGGAAGGGTATACTAGGTCAAGGGTTGGTTCAATGGGGGTGATGGTTAGGACAGCATTATTCATGAAAAGGTTCGTGGAGGCCAAATCCTCATATTGGCTACAACAGGAATCTGTATCGATGTCTAGGTAATCAGAAATATCCTCATGCTCATAACAAGTCACATCTTGATCATTGGGGTGCACTCTATAAGGGTGAATCCTAATGCCGTATATTTCTGCTTTGATATGTGGAAGAGGGACTGGTTCTCTTTGTCCTTGTTCATTCCTCCCACATCCGATGCCTTTGTAGCCCATGAAGTACATCATTTTGCTAGAATTTTCATTATCTGGGGTCTGATAAAAGGATGGCTGATTGTCCTTAGGGACCCAAGTAGAGTAGTAGGTGGATCAAGTAATTTCTCCTTAGCTAACAAGCCTCTAGGTAGGAATGACCCAATAGTGTGTTCTTCTCTAGGTCTCCTAAAGAGGTAGTTGGGTCGACCTCTAGTCTTGGATGATAGTGAGAGGTCATAAACCAAGAGCGCTTATTGTACATTATATTCCCCATAGCCATATTCTAGGATTTTCATCTCCCATGAATCAAATGGAGATGTTGAAGTAGACGCCCCATGAGTGCAAGAACTAAGTGAATCTGAATCCATGTGGGATTCCATAGCCTCAGACTGGAGAGGAAAAACTATATCTGTGGAGGGACATGTTTATGTACCCTTTTGTGTAAAGCTATTTAGAGCTCTACAATGAGCAAAGGGCTCTGAATCTCTTGGTATTATAATCGTGTGTCCCTTATGCTTCAATTTGATGCATTGATGAAACATTAATGGCACGGCTTACATGGCTTGAATCCATGGTCGGCCTAGAAGCATATTATATGGAAGTTCCAAGTCTAGGATGTGAAACTTGATCTGATGACAAGTGGGGCCCACCTCCATGGGCAGCGTAATGGTGCCTGCTGACTCTCTTTTCGTGTTGTCTGATGCGGTGATAGAGATGATATGGGACTCAAGATCCTCCTCCATATGTCCCAGTTGTTTGACCAATTTAAGTGTGCAGATGTTCAATCTAGATCCATTATCCACAAGCGCCCGTTTGATTTTCCTACGAGTAACAACTACCTCAATATATATGGGAAGATTATGTGTAGGATTCTCAATAGGGATCTCCCTATGGTTTAAAGTGAGATGCGAAGGTGTGTAGGATCAACTTCTAAAGGCACTCCTGATCCCTGAAGAGTTTGATATAGAATGTCCTTATGCACATTAGACATCTTGAGAAGATCTAAGATCGAAATATTAGTAGAGGTCTTCTCAAGTTGTTCTAAAAGGTTATATTTACCTATTTGTAGGGTCAACGGAGAGGGTTCCGAAATCACGAGGTGGGCATGCCTTATTACCGTAGTGTAGTCCTTTCCCTTGATCCAGATAGTGTTGACACAGTCATTAGGAGAGCGAATACATCCAATACGCAAATCGTAATGATTGTTATCTCTTTAAGTATACAAGGAATTCACTGCTTTATAGGTTTGGGATGACTCTCCCTGATCCGGCTTTGTCTTTTCTGACTTATCATGTCTAGGGAATGGTTCTTTATAAATCACCATTTTCTCATTAGGTGTTTGTGTTTTTCTAGGGTTATCCAGCTTTATCTCCCCATTATCAATGAGGTCTTGAATATAGTGGCAAAGTGACAGACATTTTTTTGTCTTATGCCCTTTAATGCGATGCATTTCACAATATTCATTCTCCTTATACCATGAAGGTTTAGGAGCATTTTCATCAAATGGTTGTGTTGTAGGATAAGTCATCATGTGGGCCACATCCAACTGTTTTAGTATGACTAACAACGGTTCATTAAGAGAGGTGAATGTTCTTCATTTTGGTGGTGGTTGAATTGGGCCCTTGGTCAGTTTATAAGGTTGACCAGTTTGGACTGTTTGAACGCATTTGGAATCAGTGATTCTGTCTCCCACCACGTTTTTTTTGTTGAAAATATTCGGCTTTTCCATAGGTTTAACACTTTGGTTGTCTTTGGATTGGTTTTTGAGGGTGCCTTTAGAAATTAGAGCCTTTTCGATTTGAATCTCTTTCTCGATAACCTCCTCAAAAGTATGGACACAATGCATTTGGAGGTGGAAGGTGATATCTGGGTTGAGATTGGGAACAAAGATGTTGACCAATTACTTTTCAGGGAAAGCACAAGGGAAGCAACTTGTTATCCCTCTCCATCATTGGACAAAGCTGGCGAAGGTCCCATTTGGGCATTGTTTGATGTCGTACAAGTCTACCATGGTGATGTCACTCTCTATGTTATACGAGAAGTGACACACGAATCTTTCTAACAATTCTGGCCAGGTGAAAATTGATCCTCGTGGTAAGCGTGTAAACCACTCCAATGCCTGACCTCCAAGACTCTTGGGAAAAATTATGATGAGGTACTTATCACTATAAGACACTGTACGTACCTGAAATTGTAGGGTACTGCACCACTGGAACAACGTAACACGTGCCCCAATGATGATACAAGTCTCCTCACAAGGTGTTCGGGATCCAGAAAAGCTCTCCAAGTATGCATTATCATCCCGCATGCCCCGCTTAGCCCCCGCGTGCTTTGTTTTTCTCCTTTTCCCCTCTTTTCTTTGCCTTTTTCTCTTCAGTTACGTGACCTCCGCCCTGCTTAGGGTGGTGGTCCTTCACGCATTTTCCAGAATGATCTGTTTAACATGACTCACGTAAATTTCAACGTTTACCAGCTTTTTTTCACTGCCTTGGGCTTGCATTAATGATTTTGGTTCCCTGGAATAGTGTTTTACCATTGTTTATAGTTTAAGAGATCAATTTGGTTTTTACCTTGAGTAAATGCAAATGCTATAAATAGTTGGCTTGTGCTCAAGCAAATGGCCTCTCAAATTTGCCTTTGAATTTCTCATTGCAATAGATTAGTCTTTCATTTTGCTTAGAATTCTTAGCTTCATTCATTGCATGCCTAGTTAGTGTTGTTTTGTTGTTAGGAAGCCACATATCCATCTTGTGCAATTGTTGTTATCACTTCATCCAAATCAATTGGAATAGGATGAAGCCATTAAAGTTGCAGGTTTTGTTCTTCAAATAGGATAGTTTCAGGTTCTGGACATTTTATGCTGCATGACTCGCAATAAATCCCACTAGGAATTGCATAAGCCAAGCTCTGTACTCTTGTGCTATCTCTCTCCTACTTGCATTGTATTCAGTATGTATCCTAAGCTGCCATTGTCCCAATATCCACTTCTATTGATGCTAGCATTACATGCTTTTCTGGATCCATGTGAACATGAAGGAGCGAGGAGATCACACTGAGGGGACAAGATCACACACACCATTGGATTTTCCACTGTTCTGCAGAATCTAGGTTCTAGCTTTCAAAGTTCTAATTAGAAGAATATCAAATAGAGTAGCCAATCACTTTATTTCAGTCAATTTTACTTTTGATATTGCCAGGGAAGTTGTGGGGATTGATAGTTTCTGAGAGACTATGATTCATTCCTCACTTCTTAGGTAGGATCGAGAGTCTTTCAAATGGATTAGATCAGTTATTTCATTGTTAAGAATAGATTTACAACTGCATATGCAAGTAGCTATACTCAGTTGCTTTGTTTGTTTTAAATTCGTCAATATATTAATTGTCAATTTCTAGATATATTAAAATATCTGCTCCTTCAATTTCATTCATATAAATTCGTCATAAAAATTTATAGAGAAGTCATATATGCTATAGATACACTTTACATAGTTAATTTCACTTTATTACATTTGGATTTATATTGTTGCTTTTGTATGATAATCACGGGACCTAGAGATCCCAGAGAATACGTATTTGAGCCAATCATGCCCTAACCCAATCTCGTCATAGCAATAACTGATATAGATCAGAATCTTAGGATCCAAGTCTTCCAAACAATGGTAAATCTACAACAGATCAGCCTCCAGTTAAGTGGGTAAACATAGAAGATGACAAAGCGCACACGTTTTGGTCAAATCAACCAAACTACAGATTACCCTAGATATATATCCGCATGACTGTGAAAGGGTTTGAAAGAGAGAAAACATTCGGTGTTGATCCTTTGGTCCCACAGCCAGATGCAGGAGACACTCTCACAGATATAGATACCAGCTTAAGAATTCAGGTTGCACGAACGCCTGTGAGATACTCTGAAAAGATCACACAACTGTTAATTCTAAATATAGAGGCTGAGAAAGCATATGACTATTAGATATTAGGGATTAGGGACTGAGTCCACACATGACCATAGTAGGACCACAACAAACACAAATCTATGGTTGTGACCCACAAATCCCACAACCCAACGAATCTATAGGTGAATCAGACATAGATGCTGGCCTACGTACATTAGTATTTAGATCTACTCCACTTCCAGCTATCATCATCGAATAATTATCCTTGTTAGACGTAGTAGCTAACGAAGCTAAGGAATTCTGGACTAGGCCAGAGAATCACCCATAGAGTCAATTATATTTACCATCCACCCTATGACCTTATCTGGAGACATACACGAAACTATCCCAGGTCATTTTTCATGTATTCCACAACCAATAGACCGAATCACGCCAAAGCTCAATATTGATTGGAGCCTTCGAGAAGTCATCCTTGCTGGTCGATCTATCACACCAGTTCAGGTTAGGAGGGCCATCTTTTCCTTAGATTCACAGATTCCACTAGTGCACGTCGAAGATATAAGATTTCCTAACTAGTTTGTCCACATCCCACGCATAGTCCATCCCCACCAGATGTCTCGGCATGACCTTGGGAGGTCGGGTGCGAGGAAAAGTTGCTTGTAGATTCCCATGCTCTCTTGTCACTTTTCCATCATGCGAAATTGGTGAACCCGACGTGAAATTCCTACTTTCTGGTTCAGAGTCATATTTCTACTTGCTCTTTCAAATAAGTTTATTTCATCTTATCTACCTCATCAGTTTTCACCATCAGCTTCACCAACAAAATTGGTGAACCCCACGTGAAATTCCTACTTTCTGGTTCAGAGTCATATTTCTACTTGCTCTTTCAAATAACGTTTATTTCATCTTATCTACCTCATCAGCTTTCACCATCAGCTTCACCAACAAAATTGGTGAGCCTGATGTGAAACGAAACAGTTCTTCTTTATTTTTCACTTCTTCCTTCCACCTTCACCTTTTCCCATTATTCTGTGGGTATTCATATACCCCCCAAATATGTCAGGATTCGATGTAGATGGTAGACCTCTCCTAGGTCTTGAAGCATACTACGCTCAACTGAATAGACAGTCATCGCCCTTTCTCTCGGTATGGGGTGACAACTATTCATATAACTAATTATCAACACAAACTCCATCGCCAAGGGTCAGATATAACTCATCTTTCCAAACAGAAGAGTTGGATCAGCTTGCTCAAACGCAATAAATAGAGCCTTCAGGCTCGAACAATATGACGCTCATAGGAGAATCTAGTTCGTCTCCTCAAGTACTACTTAGACCAAAAATTAGTAGACAAGCTGACCCATACCTGGTTTTAGATAATGAACATTCGATACGTTATGCCAGGAATGAACAACACTCTCGGAGTATGTACCCACCCATAGGGAGTTTACAAACACAACCTGAGGTCTCTTTTCAAGAAAATACCTCCATGCCATTACATATAGGAAATGCCCTCAGGGAAACTTGGCAGGGCAGTGATCATTTCATAACAGGATATAACATGCCTATACAACACCAAGATATACAACAAACGCCACTAAGGAAAAATACTGTGACTTCACCAAATGAAGTCATTTCAATGTTAGTAGAAAAAGTGAGGGGGTTAGAACTTACTTAGGCAAATCACCATTCTCAATTAATGCAAGCAGGAAATTATAAACCTCCACACCATCCTAGCCAGGTAGACCTCCTCATAGGAATAGGCAAGTTAGGCATGACCCCTTAGTATTCACAACAAACCCCAACAAGAACCGCTATTTCTAACACCGTTCTGACACTTCCCGGTCTAGCACAAAATAATCCATTCTTGGACAATACCCCTTCATACTTAAACATGTACTCCAAATCACCACAAGGGGATATGTTCTCCTCTCCCGGCATGGTTCCTCAAACACATGGGTTTCCTTATGCCCCTGCCAACACGTATGCTATGCCGTATCAATAATCCATTCCACCTCCACTCCCTCAACAGGCACCATTAATGATCGAAACCTATGCGATAGGGATATATTCAGAATACTTGAAAGAGCCCTTAGATTTCACCATACGAAGCATCATGCTTCCAAGACCCCTTCCTGATTTTCCCAAGTACAAAGGAGAGGGATATCTGAATGCACATATCAAGGCTTATGCCACAGCCATTCGAGAACTACTCCCTTGGGATGGGGTTGTTGCTAAAATATTCCCCAAAACCTTGGAATGTATCACTCTCGATTGGTATTATAGAATACCTGAGGCTTCCATCCATTCATTTAAACAACTTGTTTTAGATTTCATCAAAGCATTTGACATGAACAAACTGTTAAGAACAGGAATTAGGGAATTCTCACACATTAAGCAAGAACATGATGAATCTATCACTCATTTCATCCAGAGGTGGCGTACAGTTCTTTATTCTTCAGCTAGTGCTCCAAATATGGACCAAATGGAACTATGTGATTTATTCGAGAAGTAAAGGAAGAAGTCCAGAAGTTCCCACTAAGGACTTATGATGAAGTACTTGAGAGCGCTCTCCGAATAGATCAAGCGGAGATTGATAGCGGTTGCAAGACATATGGATTAAATGGGAGATTAATCACCACCAACCAGAATACTATGTCTTATCCTACTACCACAAGCTTCAATCAAGGACCTAAAATCCTTAATAGAAACCGCGGAGTGACAACAGATGGAGTAACTGATCAGGCCAAAAGGGTAAATGTTGTGAATACTCCACCGCTAATAAACAACCAACAAGACAACAATTTTACCCCCAACAATCAATACAGTGGATTTTAATCATCCACAACAACAACAACAATGGTGAAACCCTACACGGGGTCCAAGCCAAAACTCAACTAGATATCAAAACCAAAGCCAAAACCAAAAACAACAAATGCAAAACTTTAATCCTAATAGGCAACAGTTTGATCAGAGTTTTAGGCCACAATATACACCAAGTCAACAAACTAGGAATTATAATCCTAACTTGTATTGTGGTTTTCACAAAATTTGAGGCCATGACACTAGAACATGCTGTGACTACAATAAATTCATGCAACGTTTGCCAGAGGAACAAAAACAAATTTTTATAGATATGTTCTTGGTAGACCCTACGTCACCAGCACCAAATACTTTTACAGGGGCAGATTCACCTCAAAATGCACCCCTCAAGATCTTCAATGATCCACTCCCAAATCACAACGACAACAAGTTAAAATTAAATGGGACAAACAAGGGTGTAATAACAGGAAACCACGATCATGAAGCCTCAAATTCATTAAACCCATTAGTTATGCCACAATTAGGGAGTCAACCGCGACCCAAGATAGTCGGTTTAGTGGAGTTAGATGCCGAACTACCCGTGGAAGTTGTAACAAGAACACGAGAATATTCCTCTCATCCAAATCCAAGTTACCTACCAGGGACAGATAACATTAAACAAATGTTAGTACAACCCGTAGGTACCTACGATTTAATTAGTGATCTAACAAAAACCTTCTCAAACATTTCTTTTTTGGACTTACTACTGAATTCTCCTACCCACAGGGCTGCTCTTTTAAAGGCATTAGGTTTAGGCCATCTAATTAACATCACTCCACCTCCTGAAACATAGGTAAACCATATAGACTTTTATATCCACCCTTTGGGGCAGCCGGATAGGGACACCGAATTCATATTCAAAATAAGCAAAATGCCAACAGACGCTGAGATTGCACGCCGAGGTGATCCAACCTTACATTTGCAAGTATTGGTTTATAACAATTATTTAAAACAAGTGATGGTTAACGATGGGGCAGCAGTTAATGTAGTCCCCTTCTCTTTCCTCCAAAAGCTAGGGTATGGAGAGACGAATCGTTCCACGACTCGAAATACACTAAGAGGCTATGATAGCCTTAAAGCCACCTCAATTGGAACTATAATACTACTGGTCACCTTAGGGCCCAAAACAATCATGACTGAGTTTTATATTATAGATCGGGAAACTAACTATAATATGATCCTCGGCCGACCATGGATACACCGTATGAAGGCTATCCCTTCTAAGTTATTTCAAGAAGTAAGATTCTTGCATTTAGGAAAGGTGTTCATAGCCAAAGGTGATCCAAAACCATTCGATATACACCTGGCTGACCTAAAGAAAAGACCAGGCGCGCACTCGGAGTTTGAACTCCCAACAAACCAACTTAATAAACCTACCGGCCCAAAACTGGAAGAAAATTTGGTACCTACGACAGATCTTGAAACTAGGAGCCTAGCCAAGACAATCCCAGCCCTCAAAGATGAGGCTACGATTGTAGAAACAGTATCATTAGGAACTACTACAAAAATTGTTGAAATGCTAGAACAGGATCTACCAATGTTCCTACCATTTGATTCTGTAGGCATGGGATACACCCTAGGTGTCGGTTCTCTCCCAGCACTAGATCTTTGCATGGTAGAGGTAGAATATGTTAACACAACAAATATCACAGTGCCCATATTCCCAGCTAAGTATTGGACTCTCCATTTCAATGGAGCTAAATGTCGTTACGGAGCTAGGGCAGGTGTAATTGTTACTTCTCCCGAGGGAAGAGTCCTACCATTTTCCTTTAAACTAAACTTCAAATGTACAAACAACGGCGCTGAGCATGAAGCCCTCCTCCTTGGCCTTATCTTAGCTAAAAGGATCGGTGTTAATAATATTAGGGTGTTGGGAGACTCACAATTGGTAGCAAACCAAGTCTCTGAGGTGCATGAAACCAGAGCTGAGCACTTACAACTCTACAAAATAGCTGTATTGAATTTAAGCAAGGAGTTTGACTTCATATCAATTGAAGCAATCCCGCAAGAACAAAATATTCTCGCCGATTCAATAGCAACCTCAGCATCGTGCTTTACTCCAAACAGTAAGTTAGAGGATACTCATTTCATGGTATCCCTTCGTACTGAACCATTGATAAAAACAATGTCAAATCCTCTTTTAAATGGAAATGAAAACAAATCTACTATCCTAGACCACCAATAGTGATACAACCACTCTTGATTTCTTAAACGCCTATGCGGCATTACATCTCACCCATCACGTCGTAGATTTATCCTTAATCCCGCATTCATCCTCCTACTTCGGAAATCCCATGACAGAGCTTCCCCCACAAAAGGAACTTAGCATATACACAGTCAAAAATAGATGACCTGGAATTACCTCCAACCCTGTCTGAGTTTGAAAAAGGTAACGCTTCTCTAATCGAAGAAACAATCGATATTAATATTGGAATAGAAGATGAACCAAGGATATTGAAGTTAGGATCCTCGTTAACTCCATCAGAACTAGAATACACACTCAAATCATCAACGAACATCGGAAGGATTTTACATTTAATTATAAGAAAATGACAGGGGTTGCACCACACATTGTGGTACATAACCTCGTCACTAAATCAGATACAAATCCGATTAAACAAAAATCGAGACCAATGAAACCTAAGGTAGCTCTCATGGTAAAAGAGGAGGTAACGAAACTCCTCCAAGTAGGATTCATCAAGCCAGTCAATTACTCTCAGTGGATATCTAATATCGTTCTTGTCCTCAAAAACAATGGGTAAATACGTATCTACATAGACTTCCGAGACATTAACAAAGTATGCCCTAAGGATGACTTCCTGTTACCATCCATAGACGTCATTGTTGATACAACAGCTGGATTTAAGCTTTTGTCTCTCATGGATGGATTCTCAGGATACAACCAAACCAGAATATCTGAACAAGATCAACCTAAAACCACGTTTATAACTCCTTGGGGAACCTATTGCTACACTGTTATGCCATTCGGTCTCAAGAACGCCGGCGCTACGTACCAACGGGCAATGACATACATATTTCATGATCTTATTCATAAAATTGTGGAATCCTACGTAGATGACTTGTTGGCCAAGGCCAAGAAGCGTTGTGACCATTCGGAAGTACTCTGCATCATCCTTTCACGTCTAATAGAGTACGAAGTCACACTAAATCCAGAAAAATGCGTCTTTGATGTGACAGGAGGGAAGCTCCTAGGTTACATTATATCGTCATGAGGGATCGATGTTGACCCAACCAAAATTAGGGCTACTCTCGAAATGGTCCCACCTTCGGATGAATCTGGAATTAGGTAATTTCTTGGAAAGCTTGGTGCAATCTGGAGATTCATCCCTTACTTAAGCTTCGACATTCATCCAATCAACAATCTACTCAAGAAAGATTATAATATTTATTGGACCAAATATTGTAATGAAGCTTTCGAAGCAGTTAAGCGCTTATTGTTATCACCACCTACGTTAATGCCACCTAAGCCAGACCGCCTGCTAATTTTATATTCGTGGGCTACCAATGTCTCGCTAGCCTATATGCTGGCTCAAGAAGATGATGACAAGAGAGAACACGTGATCTATTTCATTAGCTGAATGTTGATGGACTATGAAACACGCTATACACAGGCAGAACGAGAATGCCTTTCCATAGTCTTTGCAACCAAACACTTAAGACATTATATGTTGAATCAAGAAACAAGGGTCATTGTAAAAACAGAGCATTTACGAACCTTCCTCACGCAAGGGTCCTTGTCTAAAAAGGCTAGACACTTTATAACCTTAATGGGGGAGTTCGAACTAACCTTTGTAAACCAAAATTCTATTAAAGGACAAATCATCGTGGATTGGTTAGCTGATGACCCACTAGACAGAGGAAATCTAGTAGATCTAGACTTTCCTGATGAATGTGTATACTACATCGAAACCAAACCTCCCATCTCTGAGTGTCCTTGGTATGCAGATATTATTAATTACATCATGGATCATACGTATCCGAAAGGCACTACACCGCAACAAAGAAGGCGGTTACGCATTATCGTAGCCAAATACGTCATTATAGAGCAAGTGCTCTATCGAAAAGCATTCGATGGAATGCTTCTAAGATGTGTCGATACAGAAGAATCTAAGAATATTCTCCACGAATCTCACAGTCGAATATGTGCAGGCCACTTTGGTGGCCATGCCACCACTCGTAAAATACATCTAATGGGCTATTTTTGGCCTACTCTAGAACACGACGTAGTAGATTTTGTGCGAAGGTGTCACAAGTGCCAAGAATTCTCCCATGAGATCCACATGGCGGCACAAGCTTTACAACCAATCTTTACTCCATGGCCCTTTTCTATGTGGGGCCTCGATTTGATAGGGAAGTTCTCTCCCTCATCTATAGATAGCCATAATTTCATAATCACGGCCACCAAATATTTTACCAAGTGGGTAGAGGCTATGCCTCTTACTACTGTACCAGGCTCTGTAATTGCCAAGTTCATTTTGAACCAAATCATTTGCAGGTACGGTGTCTCGCAAATCATTATCTCAGATAATGGGACTCCTTTTAAGAATGATGAAGTTCACAATTGTGCAATAAATTCAAAATAATCCATCATACGGCCTCCTTGTATTACCCCCAAGCCAGTGGACAAGCTAAAGCAACAAATAAAACGTTAAAATCCATTCTCCTTAAAACGGTGAAAGAAAACAAACAAGATTGGCATTTGAAGTTATATCTGGCCTTATGGGCCCACCAAACCTCAATAAGAACACCAACAGGGGTGACTCCTTTCTTTCTAGTATTCTGGGCAGAAGAAGTTCTCCCACTTGAGGTTGAAATACCCAGTCTTCGTATCTCATTACAAGGGATCCTAGATGAAGATGCTTACAGATAAGCACGTCTTTCCAAACTAGAAAGCCTAGATGAAGCTAGGTTAGATGCTGAACAGCGGCACAGAGTCTATGCTGACCAGATGTGCCAGCAGTATAATAAGAAGGTCTATGAACGTGACATATATGAAGGTGATCTAGTTTTAAGGCTAGACAGCCAGATCGACAAAAAGACCGGCAAAGGAAAGAAGTTATGGCCCAAATGGTTGGGCCCATACCGAGTCATGAAGGACTATGGAAATGGTGCATATCTCTTATGCACACTGGAAGGTGAGGAATTTGGTGAAACGGTCAATTCCCTACACCTTAAATGATTCTATGCATAAGCAACCAGCACTACTTGTATAATTATAGCTACATTGCATATTCATATAGTTAGGATCATTTTGTTTGCTTGTTTTGTACAACTTTGTGATCAAGGAATTTATTCTTAAAGCAATTCATTACAAACTTCTGATGGTATTGGCATAAACACTCTAATCATACTTTTCATTTCCATGATATCATCAACTATTTCAGAATCATTTCATCAAATAAAGCCAGATATGACAGAGTCTTAATGGTAACCATACCAAGATCTGCATGCTTGTTCTCACTTTTGGTTTCTTCTTAGGATAGGTATCTTTCCTATGGTCTGTTCTAGAAGCTTCATCTTGTCACATCTATCCCATATGAATATCTCTTCAGAAGTAATGGCATACTGACATTTTACTCAAACAAACAAGTCAAGTATAAATCAAACAGAAAATTTTTAATTTACACATTTCCTTGCTCCACCAACCTTTGGTGATGAGCTTGTGTCTCTTACTAGTGACGTAGGGTTGGGAAAGGATGGAAATGCCCTTACTCGCCTATGCCTTACCTTTGGTGATAAACCCACGCTTCTTACTAGTAGCACGGGGCAAGGTGTAGGGGGTCCTCTTAACAAACAAACGTTAAAGGTCATAAACAAACAATTCAAATCTTGAAGTCTTGCGTTAAAAACAAATGAATCAGATGCCCAAAATTCCAAGAGAGTCAAAAATCCTAAAACCCAGATTTTGCCTACCATGTGACCATCTACGGATCTAAGTCTAGATAAACCACAAAGCAAGTTGCATCCCAAACTATGGAGTCACTCGAGTAGAGTAGGCTTGTAGCATCCTAATTTGGTTCCACCAAAGTTTTGTCTATCTCTCATCGCTATCATTTCAACACATTTCATAACTTGTGCCCTTTCTAGCTCTTGGTGACGAGCCCTCGCATCTTATTAGTTGCATGGAGTTAGGAGTGGGGCAAGTTTATCTGCTCATTATACCGGTTTATCTTGACCACTTTGCCAAAATAGATATGAAGTATCAAAATTGCTTAAAGAAGCTAAGAATTCAAAATCACATTGCATCTACATTATCATATATCGGCATCATGAAATACAAAAAGAAAGTAGACACTTGTATCATTTGTTCTCCATTGCATACATTCTAAAAAGCATATAAGCATAACATCATAGTTCACATGAGAAAATGGAAATGGAAGCAAAGCCATAAATACCAAGAGTCTGATCTAAAAGGAATATATATATATATATATATGGTCAAAATTCCTGTACAATGCCATCATGCGCTAGGTATGGTCAAAATGCTCAAAGAGCCCAGGAAGTACAAAAATGTCATGTAAAAATCTAAGAGAGCCAAGTGGCTTATCAATCCCTATAAGATCCCTCTGAAGGTGCGCACCCACGTCTTGGACTCCGGCTACACCGGTGCTCTAAATGCACGGAGGGCTCACGATCCCGAGGGGCAGCTACGGTCTCACCATGAGAATGACTCCTCATCAGGTGCTCTGCTGTCCTATACCCTACCAGCTCAGTATGGAGGGTAGATACCATCTTAGTCACATGCCAGATGGGGGAAAAGACGTCAGTATGTCTGCCAGCTACTGAGGGCTCCCCTTCATCCATAGACAGCTCTACACAGGTCCTCTCCATAGGGATCATCAGGGTATCGGTGCATACCCTGCAAATCAAGTCTCACCACTCATCGGTGATCTCTGCAAGTAAAGGAGAAAATGAATTAGAAATAAAACAAGAGATAAAACACAAGTGTAAAAAAAAGGAGAGATAGCAACTAAGGCAATCCTAATTAAAAACAAACATTAAAAGGAAGGATGGCAACTTACTCGGATCACCAAGCCTCCAGGATGGATCTCTAGGGTCAGCACCTGCCACAGATGTCGTCATTGCCTGAGGTGCTCCCCCCATGACTGGAGTGATGTAGCATCCCACAATGGACTCATCCTCCCCACCATGGCCCTGGGAGAGTAGCTCCTCTGAAACTAGAGTCACCCTCTTTGCACTCTGCTCTGCCATCTCTGCCTGCATAATATCCTGAGTGTCATACCACTCAGGCTCACTGTCCTCCTCAGTCTCCTCCTTTGTCTCTCCCCCTGTGAACTCCTCAGACTTGGAGTCTATGTCGATGGGGTCATCGCTGCTATGGGTAGGACTCGCGACAATCTGAATTAAGGGTGCCTGAGGAGCACCAGTGCTCCCTTGGGCACGTACTACCCGCCTAGCCGCAATAGGAACGCCAGGAGTAAGAACTGTCCAACCCCAGTCCCTAGGACCCCCTCTGGCCTCTCGAACTGACTTGTATACTGGCACTACTAGGGGAAGCATGCCCATGTAAGGTAGGCCAAACTGCTAAGGAACTTAGCCAAAATGGTGTATCTCCACTCACGCTACTCTGTCAATGAGTTGCCCTGTGGTGGAGCAGGAGATCAAAGTAAGAGCCTCCTCGCCCCATAAACCTTCCATGGCCTGATACGGTGTGGCCTCCATGTCATCGGTGGTCAGAGAAGCAACTGGCTGATGAGGTGCTCTAAGCACCAACATGTCTGTCCATCTGGCTACCCTCACAGCTCCGGGATCTGTCACCTCTACACCTCTGCCATAAGGGATGAAGCGCTCGTAAACCCAACTCATAACCAAGGTCGGGTGGCTCAAAGACTGCCCCTGTAAGCAGACTACCATGTATAAGTTGTGGTAGGTAGTCCCACGTATATCTGCTCCCCAGGTGTAAATCCGGCCATGTCCCTCGATCTGTGCAATGATGGGGGACAAGCAGTATAGTAGTGTGTCTCCTCCCTTGTCCCCAATCAATCTCGAGGCAAGGATCCCCATAATGACCTGGCGAATCAAGGGGATAGGCAGGCTAGGAATATATCGGACCCTCAGCCCCTTCTTTGATCCAGTGGAGATAACTGCATCTCCCATATAAGAAGCCCACTATGCTATCTGGGCCCGTGAACCTACTGTCTCAAGGGTGATTTGTCTCCTGATGATCGGGACCCCCAATATATGGTAAACATCCTCCAAAGTGATGGTCCACTCACCTCGGACCCCTAGCAATCAAAAGGTGTTCCGATCAACATCCTAATAGGAAAATAAGTCACAGAGTATGTGACTGGATGGTACAACATGTGGAACCTGCAATATATGTAGTATACCAGCCCTCTGTAGAGTGTCCTGCTCGTCCTGTGAAAGGGCATCTAATACTGTAGGGAGCCATTCACACTCTCTCTCTTAGCTCCACCGAATGTACTCCTCCCTCGCCTGAATACACCCAAAAACACACAAAACAGAGCAAGCTAGCATCTAAATGACATTAGGAAAATCACAAAAACACATAAAGATGCTAAAAATGCAAAAACAATTTCAAACAAGTGTTCTTTTGGCATTTTGTGAAGAACTGCTGCCCTGAGCAGGGCGGGCAGTTTCGCAACCGCTGCCTTAAAGGCAGCAGTCTTGTAACCGCCACCTTGAACAGGGCAGCGGTCACGTGACCGCTGCCCTGTTCAGGGTGGCAGTCATGTCCTAAAAACCCACGTGGGTTTTATACCTTAAAAAGGCCAAAAAACATGAAAAATGACACTTTTAGACTAAAACAAAGCCTACCCAATAGGCACCCCCCCTAGATGGACCTTTTGAACCTAACATTTTCAAAAATGACCCCCCCATGACAAAGATTTTAACAATTCAAAAATTTGGGGGTAAAAATGATAAATTAAAGAAAACTACCCTGTGATCTCGTGGGTCGATGTTCCGCTCGCAAAGGCATGATCGCTATCCCGTCACGAACGTTTTGACTCTACTCTTATAAGAAACCGTCACCGTGGGTCCCAGAGCTCATAATCAATCAAATCAACATGCACAAATGAATAGGAAAATGGGCCCATTTTCATATATATAGCAACATGACTTGTCTTAAATTCCCTTTTCACAGGTTTGGAGCGCCAATGAAGGTAAGTTCTTTACCCCGCACAAATGGTACGTCCTCATTTCACGTTATTTTAGCATTTACTTTCCGATCTATTTTTTCTATTTACACTTGATTCCTCTTTTCATTTTACAGGTGGTGGAAATTTTGGATGACGTCATTGCAACACACAGACATATCAGGTATAACTTCCAACTTCCCATTTCATGACCGCCATACTCGGACCCACCGTTCTACGCCTCTTCATGGCTAAAATGCTTCTCTGAGGGGGCAATATGTACGTACCCAAAATTGTAGGGTACTGCACCTCTTGAACAATGTAACACATGCCCCAATGATGATACAAGTCTCCTCGCAAGGTGTTCAGGATCTGAAAAAGCTCTCCAACTATGCGTTATCATCCCGCATGCCCTGCTTAGCCCCCGCGTGCTTTGTTTTTCTTCTTTTCCCCTCTTTTTTTTTGCCTTTTGCTCTTCAGTTACGAAACCGTTACCCTGCTTGGGCGGCAGTCTCGTGACCGCCGCCCTACTCAGGGCGACAGTCCTTCACACATTTTCCAGAATGATCTTTTTAACGCGACTCACATAAATTTCAATGTTTACCAGCTTTTTTTCACCACCTTGGGCTTGCATTAATGATTCTGGTTCCCTGGAATAGTGTTTTGCCAATGTTCATAGTTTAAGAGATCAATTTGGTTTTTTACCTTGGGTAAATGTAAATGCTATAAATAGTTGGCTTGTGCTCAAGCAAATGGCCCCTCAAATTTGCCTCTGAATTTCTCATTGCAATAGATTAGTCTTTCATTTTTCTTAGAATTCTTAGCTTCATTCATTGCATGCCTAGTTAGTGTTGTTTTGTTGTTAGGAAGCCACATATCCATCTTGTGCAATTGTTGTTATCACTTCATCCAAATCAATTGGAATAGGATGAAGCCATTAAAGTTGCAGGTTTTGTTCTTCAAACAGGATAGTTTCAAGTTCTGGATGTTTAATGCTACATGACTCACAATAAATCCTACTAGGAATTTCATAAGCCAATCTCTGTACTCTTGCGCTATCTCTCTCCTACTCGTATTGTTTTCAGTCTGTATCCTAAGCTACCTTTGTCCCAATATCTACTTCTGTTGATGCTAGCATTACACGCTTTTCTAGATCCATGTGAACACGAAGGAGCGAGGAGATCACACACACTATTGGATTCACCACTGTTCACCAGAATCTAGGTTCTAGCTTTCAAAGTTCTAATTAGAAGCATATCAAAGAGAGTAGCCAATCACTTTATTTCAGTCAATTTTACTTTCGATATTGCCAGGGAAGCTATGGGGATTGATAGTTTCTGAGAGAGTATGATTCATTCCTCACTTCTGAGGTAGGATCGAGAGTCTTTCAAATGGATTAGATCAGTTATTTCATTGTTAAGAATAGATTTACAATTACACAGGCAAGTAGCTATACTCGGTTTCTTTTTTTGTTTTAAATTCATCAATAGATTAATTGTCAATTTCTAGATATATTAAAATAGCTTCTCCTTCAATTTCATTCATATAAATTTTTCAGAAAAATACAAAAATAGAGAAGTCATATATGCTATAGATACACTTTACATAGTTAATTTCACTTTACTGCATTTGGATTTACGTTGTTGCTTTTGTATGACAATCACAGGACCTAGAGAGCCCAGAGAATACGTATTTGAGCCAATCATGCCCCAACCTAATCTCGTCACAGCAATAACTTTTATAGATCAGAATCTTAGGATCCAAGTCTTCCAAACAAAAACAAATCTACAACAAATATGTAACACCCTGAACTATTATTACTTCCTCCTGAGCACTCAAGTGTTGATATATGATTTCTTCTGTATAAGGACGTGTTCCTTTGATTGTGAAGTCATGCTTGATATGGATTGTATTTTCTTTGCTCTTGAAGATCTTTGACTGGGTCAGAATATGTTTGGACTCTTTTATTTCTTTCATTTATAGCACCTGAGTTCAATTTGATTTCAGGATGAATTGTGGATTTATCCATCTTTATGACTCAGCCTTGGATCAGTTGCATTGATCCAAGAGATGTTTTAAGTTTATTCAGGATGAACAAAAATTATTGACCTTACAAAAGTTGTAAGTTCTGAATGAGTTGAATGAGCGATTCCGGAGTTTAACTTAGGCTAATCATGTTAAATGAAATTCGGCTCCAAATACCGTAACATCAGGAAGGCCTAGACCTTAAGCCAGGTAAGATGTTCCTGGGTATACAGTAAGCTTAATTAGCAATACCAGATAGGATCCTTTACAGGGATGTTTTACCCTGTTTGGTTCTGATACTGATCGGTCCTACTTGGGAGACCTAGATTGGATTCGGTAAGGTTAATAACCTTAACCTAAACTATAATTATAACCTATTGGTTAAATTATTGATAATCTAACCTAGCCCTAAACTATAAGCTTAATGCTCCTAAGGTTAGCTACACCTAGCACTATGGAAGTAAGACTAATGTCTTACCTGATGATCTAACCTATGTTTCTAACCTATCTTAACAAATGATAATGGATGGAGGGGGACCTATGAAGGGGCGTGAGTCATGGGTGGTGGTTTCCATGGCATTTATGAGGGGGATAAGGATGAAGGACTTGGGATTTGGCGGAGGTTGCAAACGCTATTATGACCTGACGTGGCAGTATCACCAAATTTGGGAATGGTTGTTTGTTTTCATTTGGCAATTACCAACTTTGGTGGTCGGTGGCAATGGAGAATAGGCGGGAATATGGGAGTTAATGTAATTGATAAACTTCGGTTCCCGAGCGTGGATTTCTTGGGAAGACATGCAAATGGAAAATTGGTTGGTTGTTTGGTTTTCCATGTGTTTTGTTTTTCTCTCTGCTTGATCACTGGTTCTTCGAACCAGTCTACTCTATGTTGCATGGCAACTTTGAGAATATCTAGCTCCTTTCTCTGTCAGGGAAAGTTTATAAGGCATGAAGGTGACAATTTATTGTTGTTTAATTTATCGTGGAAGAAGAAGAGAAGGTGTGAGCACATTCAGAGGTCTTCTTCGGATTTTAAAGTGACACTATCAGGCATGATAGGCCCTAACTTTAAAAAATCTTGCTTTCCTTTAAATGCTTTCATTAGAACAACTTTATTCAGATGATTTTTGGTTCAGTTGGTTTAAATGGTAGCAATGTATGGAATGCCTGCTGTGTTTTCATGCTGGTTCGATTTCTGTTGAATCCTTGCTGAGTGTACATATGGATTCGTTTACTGTTAAAGTCTTTGCTATGAATACTTGTGGATACGACTTCTGTTGAAGTCCTGGCAGTGTTTTCTTTTGAACTCGACTTCTGTTGAATTCCTTGTTGCGTTTTCATGTTGATTCGACTTATGTTTAAGTCCTTACTGTGTTTTCATTTTGGTTAGACTCCGTTGAAATGTTTGCAAGGATTATATATGAAAACAACTCTGTTGGAGTCCTTGAAATGTTTCGTATGATATCGACTTCTTTCGAAGCCTTGCTGTGAATATTTTTTTGGAAATGACTCTGTTGGAGTCCTTGAAATGTTTTCATATGATTTCAACTTCTATCGAAGCCTAGTTGTGAGTACTTGTTGGAAACGACTCTGTTAGAGTCCTTGCTGTATTCTCATGTGAATGCGACTCCTATTGAATGTCCTTGATGTGTTTGCGTGTTGGCTCGACTTCTGATGTAAGTCCTCGCTGTGAATAATTTTTGATTCAACTCTGTCGAAATGTTGCTGTGTTTATATTGGTTCGATTCTGTGGAAGTGTGTGTTGGGTTTTCATACGAAATCGACTCTGTTAGAGTCCCGGCTGTATTTTCGTATTGGTTCGACTTCGGTTGAATATTTTCTAAGCTTATGTTATGGAGGTGACTTCTGTGAAGTCCTTGCTGTATATTCGTAGGGATTAGACTCAGTTAAAATGTTGCCATGTATACATTTAAAACTATAAAACCGACTCAGTTGAAATGTTTGTTGTGTTCACATTTGGATACGTCTTCTGTTTATGATGTTATCTAGTCTCTGGTTTGACTGAGATAATGAGTTCCTAACTGTGCCATGTCAGGCGATGGCGTTGGGTAATTTCATGTTTGATGAATGATATGGAAAGAATTGTTGAGTCTAAAATTAGTAGTTTTATTGATTTTTACTGGGTCGCAAGAACTCTTGTATTGCTTAATAGCTACAGGTGATTTTATAATTGAATTTTGATGGAACTGTAGTTTCTTCTTGTGATCTTGACTGATTTAGTTACATGCGTATAATGTATTAGCGTTATTCTTGAGAAGTCTGTATAGTCCTGAACATGATTGGAATGGAAATCTAATTGCCTCTGTTTCCTTCTCCTAAGCTGTAAAGTATATGTTGATATATATAACTGTAGGAATAAGAAAATAATCTCTCCTTGTCTAGAAACTTTGAGTGCTTTCTTCTTTGTACCCTTATGTGAACTCTACGGTACGGGCTTAGGAAGAAAAGACTGTTAAATTGTATGGAGAGACTGGTAAAATTGTATTGTAGTATAAGTTGGTGTACATGTCAATACCATTGAAATAATGTAATGATTATAAAGGAATCCCGTCAGTTGAGCTTGCTAGATGTTATAATCTACCTTTGTGGAATTGTTAAAAACATACTTGTTGGATACACGAACTGTTAGGAAATTCATTTTTGAATGGAATAATTTGTTGGATTATTGTTGTCCTTGGGATGTTTTGTATTCATTTTTTTCTTCTTAGTCTCTTATATATATGATAAATCATCTGAAAAGTATTTAGGATTATTGGCAACTATAATAGGAGTCATGCGTTAAAAGTCATGCTAGAATTATAAAAAGATGATTAGCCGGATTTATGTCTAAGGATTTGTAGAAATGATTTCATTTAAACAGATTGTTTAATGAGAGCAATTAGTAGAATGCAATTATTTTAAGAATTAGTGCTTATCATGCTCAGTTCACAGAACTGACCTGTGCTAACAATTTTGCAGATGGACATTGTAAGTGGTAAAGACACGCAGATCTGATATGATGCTCAGATTATTTAATCTGGTTTATTGATGAATTCCTATTAGATATCTCTAATTGTACTATATGAAGAAAGTTGTTCTTTTTCTGTTGAGTATTGTATCAAATATGTTGAAGTTCATAAATTGTAATTGTTTGGCTAGGAAATAAATGAAATGGGGAGATTGTTACTTATGTGGCTGCAATTGTATTTTGATGGATTGAACTTCTTCGGTTCGATTGTTTTTAAGTGCATTTTTATTATTGTATACCTTGGAGTTATTTGGATTCTCTAAGTAGGCCTTGTAAACATTATGTGACTGAATACTTCGTGAATGATTAGTAATTCTTTTTATGTTGTGAATAAGGCTAAATTGGAAAATTGGTCCACTGTTTACGGGAAGTTAAGGTTAAACTACATCTCAATAGGTAGCTGAAGCAGGAAGAGTAATCTATTACTTCCTATCCATAACCTAAGTCAAGACAACGTAATTGATGATTTTTTAATCACTATATCTTAATAACAATAAGTAAGATATATTTTCAGTTTTGAGAACTGATATAAAATTATAGGGGTTTAGTTAGCATCCTTATGAGAGGACTTAGGGCTACTGCCCAATTTCGTTGATTAAGATTATTATGAATCAATGAACTCCTTGACGAGATCGTAAATCTATTAAACTTATCTCTATGAAATGGATCTTAAATAAGTAAGGCAACTCAAAGGGAGGAAGCCAAGGGTTGGGAAAAGACTACCCAGAAAGGAGAGTCTTAAAGTATAATTTCATCTCAACGTAAGTAACACCTTAAAGTTAAGTAGATTCTTTTCGAGGTGGTTTTGTAGGATGTTGGCACATGTCAACTGCAAGGTTGTACCTTCAAGAAGATTAGGATCTTCTCGAGGATACAACAATGCATGTGACTTATGGCGGACACCCTTTGCATTGGTCGTTAAGATTTACACCTTAAACTTGAACAAGTTTTTTACTCTGGGACTGGTTAGGAACATGGTCATGTTATAAGGCTACCCTTGGAGACTCGGGGTACCTTGACACACAAGGTTAACTAGGGTTGACCCAGTATGTCAGCTTATCCCTAGTCCTCAAGAGCATCCTTATAACGTTGTCATGTTATTAATCCATTCCTGAGTGAAATGACTTGGGACAGGGGAGGCTGACAGAAAGTCAGTGTAAGACATTCTATATAACATCAGAGTGGGGTGAAGGACGTATTCCAGATTGACGAGTATGTCGTCAAGGAATACGAGACATAAACAGTATGTTTCAAATCTTTGGCCAAAGTATCACAAGTTGCTGATTGCGTTGTCCTATGTCACCGAGTCTAAGGGACGTGATGCCGATGAATAATGGTAACAATTATTCAAATAGGTTCCTTGGACAGAGCATTCTGAAATCCCAGATTAGGGAAGAGAACCGCAAGAGTGAAGTGTTAAAATTAAAACGCCAACTCTATGATACCCATGAATAGATCGGTAGATCACCGAGTCATGGAATGAATAGATCGGCGGTACACCGAGTCATTACAGCTGCGATATGGTTATTTGATATAAGAATGATTGTTTTGATCTGTGAGTTCTAAATTATGTATTTAGAACTAGGAAGCACTTATCAAAAAAAAAAAAATCTTGTTCTAAAGTTCTAAATTGGGAATGTTACAAGATCAGCCTCCAGTTAAGCGGGTTAAACATAGAAGACGACAAAGCGCACACGTTTTGGTCAAATCAACCAAACTACAGATTACCCTAGATATATATCTACATGACTGTGGAAGGGTTTGAAAGAGAGAAAACATTTGTTTGTGATCCTTTGGTCCCATAGCCAGACGCAGGAGACACTCTCATAGATATAGATACCAGCTTAAGAATTCAGGTTGCACAAACGCCTGTGACATACTCTGAAAAGATCACACAACTGTTAATTCTGAATATAGAGGCTGAGAAAGCATATGACTATTGGATACTAGGGATTAGGGAATGAGTCTGCACATGACCATAGTAGGACCACAACAAACATGAAATCTATGGTTGTGACCCACAAATCCCACAGCCCAACGAATCTATAGGTGAATCAAACATAGATGCTGGCCGACATACATTAGTATTCATATCTACTCCACTTCCACCTATCATCATCGAACAATTATCCTCATTAGACGTAGTAGCTAACGAAGCTAAGGAATTCTAGACTAGGCTAGAGAATCACCCATAGAGTCAATTATATTTACCATCCACCCTATGACCTTATCTGGAGACATACACGAAACTATCCCAGGTCATTTTCCACGTACTCCACAACCCATAGACTGAATCACGCCAGAGCTCGATAGTGATTGGAGCCTTCGAGCATTCATCCTTGCTGATCGATCTATCACACCAGTTTAGGTTAGGAGGGCTTTCTTTGCCTTAGATTCATAGATTCCACTAGTGCGCATCGAAGATATAAGATTGCCTAACTAGTTTGTCCACATCCCACACATATTCCATCCCCACCGGCTATCTAGGCACGACCTCGGGAGGTCAGGTGCGAGGAAGAGTTGCTTGTAGATTACCATGCTCGCTTGTCACTTTTCCATCATACAGACACCTCTTGACATGCCATGTAAAAAGTTTTAACATGATCCCTTGGGTCTCCCTTTCCTTTGTATTTTTCAAAATTTGGCATATCAAATTTCTTTGGAAAGGGTTGAAGGGTCATTGTCTTGTCAAAAGGATAGGGGTATAGTTCTTCATATTGATATTTCCTGATGCTCCCTATATTTATCTCTTATAAGCTTACAAGTGTCACTTTCATATATTGAACTTCTTGTGCAAGCAATTGTTCTTTAGTGGGAGAAGCAGGGATGTAAACATGATGGTACCCTATGTCTTCTTCTTCTTGGTTTTCCCGATGGAGTTCGTTGATCTTAACCTTATGCCTCAACTTTTGAATGTTTTTTTTACGTCTTTCTATACATGGGAAGTAAGCAAAGCAAGTTGTAGGCTTAGGTTGCTGATTTGTTATTGGATTGTGGCTTGGTTTATAGTTTCTTCTTCTAAAGGTTCCTCCTCATATTGTGGAGGTTCTTCACCTGCCTCTTGTTCGATCTTGTTTCTTTGTGGCATTTTGATTAGGGGTATTTTATACCCTACCACTTTATCATTTTCTATGTAAGAGGTAGAAGCTTGTCTGTGTGTTAAAATATCTTCCATATTGATAAGGGGATGTTCTTCCCTAGCAGTGTCATTTTTATGTAGTATTGGTTCATTTTTGATGGGCAATTTGGCCCCTAATTCAACAACCCAGGCCAACACTCTATCTTTGTTTCTAAGAAGAAATTCGTCTAGCAGAGTAGGGTCAAAATCAAAGTCTGCATGTGGTGACTCTAATTCATTTCCACTGTGATCGACCGTTTCATCTGTTTCCTTTTCTACAAAAAATATTGGTCCTAGATCGTGTCTGATGAATGGGTTTGACCCTTGTCTATTATAGGTTTCCCAAGCTTGCGCTTGTTGTTCCTCATATGTTTGTTTCTTTAACCCTAGACGTGTCTTGGGAGCCATGTTTTCGTGAAGGTTTCACTAAGGTAAATTGTAGATTTGTTCAAATTTTAGTGACTACCCCTAAGTGAAATGCAAGATGTATTTTCCAAGAGTAAATCAACAATGTGAGAATACCAGTGTGATAGAGTGATAAAATCACCAATGAAACAATCGTTTGGTATTGAAACGTGATCAAAATGAAGTATCTCCTAGACTACGCTTCAAAGTAATTTACATCGCAAGATGATCAACAAGATGTCTCCACTTATGTCAAGTTCAAGCGAATGAACAAGACATAAGTAAATACACGAAGTTAAATGCGATCTCCCAATCAAGATATACGACAAGTGAGTTCAAATCCGATTAAGACCTATATCTTTAAAAGTGCCAATTATGATTTGCAAATGACATAACAATATCACCAAGATATGTTAACCCACTTTGCGAGAAAGTGAAGTATTGATATCAAGGTGTTATTGGTATAACACGCACAAATGGTAACACCTAGCACTCTTTGAAATCAAGGTAATAATAGAACCAAACTAAAAATCTCAAAGTGTAGCTGGGAATAGTTAAAAATGTGTGTAGTGTAACCGTACAATATAGGTATTTATGTCGAGTTTCTACGAGAAACAAGACGTAAATAACAAAATTGTAGTGATAGATATAAACAAGCTAACTCTTCTAAGGAAGTCTGCAGTGATGAACCATGCTTAACTACAATGACGACCTTGACGTGGGTATCAAGATCACAATGGCTACCAATGATGTGAAAATTGCTCTGCGCACTTTAGATGTTTAACTAACCTAGCCACAAACATGGATGGGCATAAATGGACATAAAAGTGAGAGAAACAGTCAATTGGTAACACAAAGGTAGTCACCCTTCTTTTTATCAAAAAGTGTCAAAAGAATGTGAAGAAAACAAATCAAAAGAATGACGAAAAATGCTAGCTTCACTTTGGCAGAGTTTCACCTTGACCTAAGGTAAGTAAAAGCTAGGCGAAAGTAACGCGTCACACATTTCTCAAAAATATGGTTCACAACTCAACAATGTCTTAGAATGGTCAAAGTGGGCTCCTGGCCAAAGTATATTCTCCTAGGTGGTCCTCTCACCCTAGGTGTTACAAAGTTATCTTAAGTGAGTATGATTTACCCAAAAAGTCGCACTGACTAGTTTAGGAGTATCTCAGCTTTACTTGACCCCCTTCAAGAATAGTAGGCAACTAATGCATCTACATGTACTATCACTGGGGTTGCCACATGGACAACTGGTAACGCTATCTCACAAAGGAATCACTAGTCACGTAGGTAGTGGGGAGCACTTCCCGTTTCGTCCACAAGGTTCCCTCTTGCGTGGACTACTTTGGGGTTACTTGAACCACCCCCATTGTTGTAGCTTAAGGCATTATGCCAAAGGGGTTATGTTCTAATTCAGCTGAGAGTGACATACCCTTTTCTAAAACCTGTAATACAATGTTTTGAATATGTTGTTCTTTTTATCTTTTTTAATTAGATGTGGTTTGCTTGAACAATGTTTGGCAACCTTTGCTTGGCAACCTTTTCTTGGTTTTCTTGAACAGCGTTTGCTTGTTCTTTTTTATCTTTTTATATTTTTTAATTAGATGTGGTTAGGGCATGTGTGCCGATCTGACAGGTTTTAGTATGCAGTGGAGGTACAGTACGACATGACGTGTGCACGGGGTTAGTGCACCTGCATGAAGGCTAGGGTATGTGCACATATGTCAGGGGTCAGCAGACAGAATGCCAGATTTAAACAGCACACCTGTGCCACCAGAGAGATGTGTGTGCCCTTAAAATCATTCATGCGCTCTAAAAATTATGCCTGCGCTCTGAAAATTGTGCCTGCGTCAGACCTGCAACCTGAGTACGAAAAAAACAAAGAAAACCTCACAATATCTCTAAATTTTGACAAGTTAGTTTAAAAATGGAAATGAACCATTAAAATTAAGGCTATAAACATGAAGTAACACATATTGAATGAGCAAAAACTCCAAAAAAAAATGGAAATTAAATACTACATGTGCATATCAAAAGTTAGCCAAAATAATGAAATTTAAACTAAAATGCCATGGGACTAAGTGTCCCACCGGGCGTGCCAAATGTGTGCAAGTGTTTTGTGCTTTTTAGCTAAGTTAAATGAATGAGAACTAACACCTAAATAGTTCTATAACAAAGCTAATGAAAAAATCTAAACGCCATCAATGATGAAAGCTAAACAATATTAATACCTAGCATAATGCATTTAAATTTGAATTAAACAATCCTAAAGTATTTAAACCTCTACTTCCCTAGATTACTAACAAAAAAGTAAATGGACCTAAATAAGCTTCATGGCAATCAATTTTTGGTTTTCCTTGATATCTCCAAGAACCTAGGAATGGGGTCTTATCAAAGTTGGGCTACAAGACCCTTTTGACACCTCCCATATGACCTAAGCACTTTAGGCTAGAATAGGAATCTTAGCTCCTCAAGATGATGAACTCTCAAGAAAGCAAGGTGTAATCTCTTAGTCTCTTTGCTATATGCTTTGCATTTGCTCTCTGAGGAGTTTAGGTGTAAGTAAAAGGTAGATGGAGGGCTCCTTATATAGCCCAAAGGATAAAGGATTCAACACATCCTCATGAATGTGGGATAAAGGTAAAACATGATTAGGAATGGATAAGGTTGATTTATTAAAGGTAACCTTACATTAGAAGGGTTTAATACATATTTAGCAAGTCATGGGAGTTGGGGGGTGTTTTAATTAATCAAAGGTGATTAACTAATAGGTAGGTGTAAGCTTATAGAAGCCAATTAGAGGAATATTAGTACGATTTAGGCTATTAGAAAGGGATTAAATCAATTAAATATTGATTTACTAGTTAAATGAAGGGGAAGACTAATTAATTAATAATAATTAATTAATCTAGATAGAGGAAGTGATTAATTAACGGAAGGTCATTAATTAGGTTGTTAGCTGGATAGGTAATTTAATCAATTAGCTTATTGTAATTGATTAACGACAACAAGAGGGAATATGAGCGCTTTTGACGATAAGTCATCAATTTGTGAGAAAGGGGATAATTAGCGCAATTTGAGTATTTAAATTGCTTAGGCATAATTAAAGGTGTCTACAATCATGTTTATCAAGAGTGCATCAAGCACGCTTACAACAAGCACTTCAAAGAGCATGACTTTAATGTTGCGACCTCGTACTTAAATAAAATCATATCATTATTACTCTATAAATGATCCAATGTGGAAATTTTATCCCCAATTAGATTAGACCATACGTCATCACACACAAGCATGGGTCGGGAGCCTATCATTTGGCCTCCCTTGATGGTAAACCGGAAGTAGAACCCCTTAACACATTACACTTGCAACCATTATATTATTAGCATACTTACCAATGACAACTTAGTCATATTCTTCGATCATTCCTCCATCATTAGCCTCTTCCATCTATCATTGTAATGGTTTGTAATTATGTGTTCTACCATCACTTTCCTTGACATGAACTTAAATATGGGCACCACAGCTATGTCTATAACATTTTCCTTATGGATAGGTTCTCCCTCTTTGGTGAGAACACCACGATCATTACATTCATCACCCTCTTGTTTACCTCTTAGAACCACACTAAGGGTCCTAAAGGTGTTACTTGTACATTCATTATCCCCTTCTATGTGGTCTACCTAGCTATTCCCAACTCTTCACCATGTAAAAATTCATGGGTGCTTATCAAAAGTCAAAGTTATCAAAAACAGATTGCTCCCTCGAAGGATAGTTGTTCATTAAAAAAATGAAAATAAAATAAGAAGAAAGGAAAATCAAATAAATAAATTGATCCCTCAAAGGAAGGCTATCATGTGTATCAATCTTTCCATAAAAATCATAAATGTATAAATTAGACCATACCCTCAAAGGATGGCTACTCTCTTATCATGGCATAGAAGGCTTCCCACATTGATCAATTTTCTCTTTCCCCTACCCAGAGCTGGGGCATAGACCTAGGGAACACCGCCTATGGAGAACCCTCTTCCCACATACGATTTACATCGTAAACCCATTTTTCATGTCAAAATTAGGTTTATGAGTTCATTCCATCCATCTTTCTTTCATGATCTTTTGGTATAACTAACTATCATTGGTTATATGTTAACACATGTTTTTGGTCACATGTGCCTTGCATTATTCATATCCCCTTTTTGTTTACCTCCAATATGGTTAGAGGCATCATTTCCTCATGTGTTCCTTGATATGACGTAGCATCATCCATACCCATAGGTAACTAGTCATCGAGTTATGTCCTATTCTAAAGTTTCCACATCTATCTTGTATGACCACAACATCTACTCTATCTGAATCATTTGTGCACTATCCATCGCACAATCTCACATATATTTTACATATTCTTATATATCATCATCTATGTTTTTTCATCTATCCCATCTATTTTCAAATAATCATCACACGTTTTATATTAAAACATCTAACCATTGTATATACATTCATCATCATCATCATCATCAAATATAAAGTAAAAACATATAATTATCATCATTAACATAATATCATCATCATCATCATCATAAATCAAATAATCAACATCACACAATTAAAATATACTAGAACACAACAAAATCATATATCATAAAAAGTGTCTCAGTGCATCATTGGTCATCAAGGGCCCTCTCTCAAAGTAGATATATCATTAAAATCAGTAAATTGTACATCTAATAATCTAAGTACCTCCCCTCCTGGGGAAGGCACAACACCTGATCCCTATACCCCATCACCAACCTATTGGCCCTCCTCTCAGTGTGGTTGAGCAACACTCATTGTTATCCTAGATGGCCTAGGTCCACCTATCACGTGCCTCTATAGATGCTTCCAATATCTCAAACTATGAGGTAGTTAGTTGATCATAATATGCTCATAGTACCTAGCCTCTGCAGATAAGGATTTGTAACGATCCATGCCTATCATACCATGAGGTGCCACCTATCATGTCCCCTATGATATCCTTGTGCCCCACTCGCTGACTCTATGGAAGTTATAGTTATGAGATCTCCAAATCGGGCCCTATAGGCCTCCTATTTCCTATGGTACCAATCCCTAGCCTGTATGGCTCGATCACTCTCATGCATGACTATATCGCTCTCCTAGTGCATAATTCTGAGCTCATGTCTCACGATATCCTGCTCAATGATAGTTTTCTTGAAATATACATGTAGTCATGTTATCTCTATAGAATATACTCTATCCCCACTTCCACCACCTCATGGATTTATCTCGGCCTCTAACTCCATCTCCTCATCATCTCCCCCCTCTCCTAATATCAATGCTACCCAAGTAGTTTCCATCCAGTCAGCAAATCCTGATCTAACTCCTACGTCATCATCCTCATCCTATGGCACCATAGCCTCCTCTATCAAGTCTGACATGTCGATACTAGGTAACTCTCTATCAATCTCCTCTCACCTATAGCAGATAGGTTCCTTGGGTACAGTCTGTGTGACACTAAATAGTCTTCAAATCCTATTAAATTGTATGACCTCAATCATCTCTACCATTCAGCCTTGTACCCACCTCATCCTCCTCATACACAATAAATTTCCATCTGCTCCTGACCATGTAGGGAAATATCTCTAAGGATTCCATCTAGCATTCTCTCCCTCGAGCTCTGCAAACCTATCACTATACCAATCTGCATCTCTCACTCCTATATCTCTGTGACCTTGATTGGCTTGCCATCTCAAAAATCCCACTACAAGATCTATGTGGTAACCTGTGACCCATGATAGCCATGGTGGCTAAATAACCACAATATTCTCATATGTATAATAATGTAAGAGGAAGTGTATATCCAAACCCAACCTCCTCCCCACTCTATACATAGCCAACTCTTAATAAACTTGTGCCAACAAAGTGGTACCAAATGAGAACATGGTCCAATGATAAACTATTTACTAGGATAGCTACTAATGTACATGGAAACTAAGCTCCATTTAAGTCTAGAAATGCATGGTAGAAAATGGCCATCATAAATTAACAAATCAATCTACTTCATGTGTCCCCACTGTCATACCTCATCTCATAAGAGAATGCCCCTGATGTGAATGTGATATGGGGTGCATCGGCTCCAAATAGTTGTGTCACTACTTTTAACCTGCTCTCAACTATAATGGGGACTATCTGCTCTCCCTATATATGTAGCCTAAGGATGTGATACACATCCTTTAAGATGATACTCATCTCACTCATCCTAAACTAGAAGGTTCATGTATGCATATCCCACCTCTCGAATAATGCAATCAACAACCCCACATTTCGTAGGATCCTCTGATAATGTCTGAATCCTCATAATCACATAGTTGCTAAGTGATCCCACTCAGCATCGGCTATGTCCCCTAAGATATGGTCATATAGTGTGGGGACTTAGTCTCTCAAATATAAGGTCTCTCTATCCTGCAATCATCCAAACAACAAGAAAACATCAGTTCCATGACCATTATTTACATCAAAATTTTCATCTAAAAATCAAAATCCTCATCATGCTCGGTCGACGCACCTAGGGCTCAATCGACACCCTTTAGGGCTCAATCAATAGAAACCCTAGCCATTCACCGCCAACCACTCCTAGAACCCATCCAAATTTCTATAAAAATGTAAAAAAATAATAAAACATAAAATTAATTAACAAGCTAAGGTTTTGTTGGCGAGAAAATTTTTTGGCTGGACAAACTTGTGGATTTCTTGCCAAAGCTCTGGGAATCTAAGTCCCTCTACTTAACCAGTGCAGCTGTTGTATATGCATGTGTGACAAAATATGGATTTTTGTGGTGGCCTTTTGACCAGGGATCCAACAAGGGCACTCCACTGACCCTGCAACAAAGCTAGCAATCTCTTGTTAGGGAAGACTTTTTCTGAAAGTGGGAAAGGGAGTGAGAATTGTGGTAGGAGAACTAATGTTGTAGGTAGAAAAGCATATTCCTACACACACTAGTTAGAAACTTCAACACATGCATTTATGGGAAGAAACAACTATGCAAATAGCAACAAGACCAAATATAATTTATTGATCACCAAGTATCAAGAAACCCCTTAATCAAAGAAAGCTAGAAAATCCTTCTTCTTATATTGATTGCTCAAATCAAATTTGTACATAATGTGGGAATGGAAGAAATTTGAGAGGGGAAGAGAGTAGAAGAAAATGGCTATCTCCTTTGCTTTCTCTAGGTACAATGCACTCGTGAGTCTACAAGATCAATTGCTAACCCTTTGAAATGGGAATGGCTATAAAATTTATAGAATAGAATATGACTCTTCATCTACCCCCCAATGCCTTTTCATATGTCCTCGCACAACTTAAAACTTTTCAACTTCCTAGGAAACTTTTAAGTCCCTTTTTATAACATAAAGGCGACTTAAAGTTACATTATATTTCTAAAGTCACTTTTAAGTGACTTAAATGCATATCAAAAAGTGCAAACCCTAACGAAGAATTAGAACATTTGAAGGGATAGGAAGTTGGGGGAGAGGTAAGAGAGAGAAGAGGAGAAGATGTTGCACGTGATGAATTCTAATGATCCTCGTTGATGGAAAGCTCTAATGCGATGAAGTTCTGAATGTCCTATTGTGCCAAAACTGCTCTTTGAATGTGACTTACTATTTTTGGTAAGCACCCATATGGGGTACTTACTATTTTTAGTAAGCGGCCATTATCACTATTTTCTACTTCGGATAATCATTCTGGCCTTTTGGAGATCTTCAATACCCGCTGCCTCTGTCTCAACTTCTTTTGATGATGACTTTACAAACATAGCAAGTCTATATAGGAAAACTTACTATTTTTAGAAAGTGTTTTTCCAGTGCTCTATTTGTGATGGAACATAATTTTTTATATTTTTCTTATTATTATGATCACACCCTCTGAATTTCACATAGTTTTGCCCACTAGAATGTCTGGAAATAAATTTTAAAATTTCGACCTGGCAGTGGCTTCGGGCATGGAGCTGCCATGGTGGCCATTAATGGAGCTTGAAATTTACAGGTCTGGTTTTTTCCTCCATTTGTAATGAAAAAAACTCCATTTTGATAGGTTTTTCATTTGGAGCTCGTGTGCAAATTTTTATCTCGTTTCTATTACCAGAATGATGGGAAATCCAACGAATGTGAGCCCGTGCATGAAGAGAGGGTTTTGTTGGAGAAAATGTTTCTGGGCTCCATTTGACCTATTTTTAGTTGCATCTTGATCACCTTAAAAAATGAGGAAATCTACAAAATACGGCATCATGATCCGACTTGTATCGTGTGAGATATGAAGATTTTTCGATTGAGTGACTTCATGGTTATCTGGAAAAAAACCTTCACTTTCCCCCTGTTCTTCGTCATTTTGCTCAAATTTTCTCTAATAACTACATATTTCTATGTATTCATGGTTTATATAGTTTATGTGGCCATGGAATAGCTGGTTCGAAGAAAAAATGGTGGACCGGGTGTCTAGACAATCATGTACGGAGCTATGGCAAGGTGAGGAGTTATAAAGGAGAAATGAGAGGAAGAAAACAACTGAGTGCTAGATTTAAACTTTTAAAACATGAACATGGAGGGGCCGGGTGAATTTTGATGTCTGTGATGTCCCTAACCTCAGAAATGTGAGGGACAGCAATTTCCATGGTGGTTAAGGTGATGTCATGTGTTCTCAATTCGACGGCAGGGGATTTGCTTGAAAAATACACCTGAGGGCTGAAATTTGGTCACATGGGTGTCTAAATGACTCCCCATAGGGTCTGGGCCCATTTTTACATGTCTTATGTCCCCCACCTTAGGTACATAAGTGACATAAGTTTCCACAGTGGTCCTGAAGGTGACAAGTGGCACCTGATCCAATGACAGGGAATGGATGCTCCAAAAATGCACCTGGGTGCTGAAACTCAGTCACGTGAGTGTCCAAATGACTCCCCATATGAGCTAGGATCATTTTTAAAGGTCTGATGTCCCCCACCTTAGGTGCATAAGGGACATAAAATTCCATGGTGGTCTTGGAGCTGACACGTGGCGCTTGATCCAACAATAGGGAATGGATGCTCCAAAAATGTACCTAGGGACTGAACTGTCAAGTCTGGAGGTCACATGAGGGTCCAAGAGGTCATATGATGGCTGAGATGGCTTCAAGGGTTATGGATGAACATTTTCAACCTTTATGTCCCTGATCTTGGGGGACGTGAGGGACACAAAATTCCACCATGCTCCTAGTGCTGACACGTGTCCTCCCAAACAATTTGGCTAAATCCTGAACTTGTAACAGTGATAACTTGAGCTCCTGATGGAATTTTTTGGAAATATTTTATATGATCCTAAATGGAAATGGCCTTATAAATCCAATTTTGGGTGTATCATGTCTTTATTATTCCATTTTATTCATGTAAAATCAGATTTTTGATTTTGTACTCCACTTGTACCTGAGAAAAACTGCTTACAGACCTGATGCTCCAAAGTGTTGTGAAAAATGTTATTTCACCATAATATAGGCCTTAGAATCCTATTTCTGGAGATTTTTTTTTCTCCTAACTCCATCCAGAGCTCCCAGAATCTTCTTCTGAAGCCCAGCAGTTGTTTTAGGCATGTGTACCGCCTAGGCTTGTGAACCCTGTTTTTTACTAAGTCTGCTCCAAGTCTTGCAAAAATTCCCCAAACCTTCAAAAATCATTTCTTTTATGTTTTAATTTATTCCATTCATCTCCATGTTAAAATTTTCCCTTCAGTTCCACTCCAGGGGATTGATCCAGTCCTGGGAAGGCCAGTGATAAGCCTTCCCTATACTGCTAGAAGATAGTGTCTTTTTAGAACTCCCTAAAAGCACCTAGGTGGAATGAGTAGAATTTCCTAAATCACATAGGGGAAAATTTTGACAACAAATAATGGGTGACCAAATTGATAGATTTGACCTGGGGTGTCTTGAAATGATAGGACTTCAAAAATTCGACACCGGGGTATAGCTGTCGTGCTTGGAAATTATCAATTTCCTTGTTGCACATTTGCATGACAACAGCTGGCTCTAGCTTGGGGAAATGACATGGAATTAGCATAGCAAAGACATGGCATGGGAATCTAGAATATCAACTTTATACCATATAATTCATTGACCATTGCCTTATCCATTGGGCCCTACAAAGCCATGTAAAACTTCTAGAAAGGAAGATTAGAAGAAGGAAACACACACACACACACAAAAAGGGAAACACACCCATCAATCACCTATGGTACAAGGTGGAAGAAAACCAACTTTCACTGAAATACTTTTCATTTCTCAAAATTTACCCCTAAGTGGGAAACATGAAGTGATGATGTTCTGCAAAGCCATTGACGGGTTCCATAAAGTAGCCTCCCCTCCTCAGTTGCTTATGAAATCTAGGTGCTTTCACAATTATCTGTGTACTTGGTAGGAGTGATTCCATGTGAACTTCTTGATGCTCAAGTCCTTGCTTGGAAATTCCACTACCTTCATGTTCTTCTAATTTGGTTTCATAGGGCCAGTTTCCTTCCATGTGTATCCATGTAGCTAATTCTCCATCGAACATTGCATTGCCCCCCCAGGGCTTCTTTTCGTTCAAATTTCTTTTATATTCTAAGTTACTTTTTTTTCCAGTTCTATGCTCATTGACATCTTATCCATGAGAAACACTTGATTCATCCTTTATCTCTACTTCATTGTGATGCATTTGAGTACTGAAGGGAGGATCAGAGGAAAACTTATATTTGTCTTGTATGTCCATGACACTAGTGAAGAGATCAAGAATCAGCTCGGCATCTTCCACAACTTGTACTACATCTAAGATTTCTTGCACAGAGTTATGCTTCGTCATTTCCTACAGGTCATCTTGATATGCCTTTGAAGAATCTTTATTTTGCAACTCAAGGAAACTATCTGGAGGGATTACCTCATCATCTCGAGAATCACTGCACTCTACCGATACTTCATCAAAAAGAGCTTCATCTTTATAGGTGTCGAAACTCCTTTCTTCAATTTATTCGTCATGGAAAAAGTCTTCATCTTCAAATGGGAAAGAAAATATCTCCATTTTGGTATTGCATCCATCAATCATTAGCTCAAGAGCGGCATCATATGTTTCATATTGCCTTATCTCAATATGGCCAACCTTCACATTAGTTAAGGCTCCCAAATCAGCTTCACGCTTGTCTTGTAAATTTGTGGCTTGCATCAGGAGCTCGAGACTAATCTCAGGATCTTTAGTTTCTTCTGTAGCTCTAAGCATTTCCTTTACAGACATTTCTTTCAAACCTTTCCATAGATGGCCTAACTGAGATCATATTCATTCCCAAATGTGAATGAGAATAACTCCTCATCTTGGATAAGTATATAAGCTTATTTTTCTTCTTGAAAATAATTGAAAACCATCTCCTCTCCCTCATGGTTTGCATCATCCAAAAATTCAGGGCTGCCCTTTTGTAACTTGAACCTCCTCAATGCTTCTTCAAAATCCAAATCTCTCCGAGAAGGCATAGTTGGCCCTATCAAGATGGGAATATCTTCTTCCTCCTCGGTTATCACCAAGTAATTCATCCGCCTAGTATTTTGGTACAAAATGTTAGCCTCTAGGCTTCCATACTTTCATGCCGTGTACCTCATCTTCTTCTCGGGATGTAATTTCTCCATGTCTCCCTTCACTGGTATGGTTGTAAAAGACCAATTCATCTGAATTTTCCCTCCCAACTCTTGGCAGAAACTTCTACTCAGCAACATTCCGAATGAGGCTGGGATGTCTACTACCAAAATCATCATTGAAACTTTCTTGTCTGGAAATCTGGTGAGAGCCACCTATGCATCTTTGACCTTCCCTACAAGTGAGACATTTTTTTATTCCAAAGAGTAATAAGAGCCACTAGGTGGAGTCATTGTAAGTTGAAGAGCCATGGTGACCTTTAAAGAAATCACGTTATATGAGGCACTAGAATCTATTATGCAATTGTCCAGTACATATTCTCCAACAAGAAGGGAGATGTAGAAAGGTTCAACTTTATCAGTCTTTGATGCACTCAGAGAAAGCATGTTCTGTGAGGGAGGTGTAGGTGAGTTAAGTAGCATGCCTTTGGAACTATTGGGTGTTAGATTACCACTCCTGATGTATCAGACAAACCTCTCAAATTGTTCAGGATGATTCCGCAAATATTTAGTTTTATTAATCTGCACTTTGGGCTTGTTTGTATAATATATGAAGTCAAAGGGAGAAGATGTGAACAAGTGGGGTGAAGGGACTGATTTTGGATTCTGGATAGGCTTATGAGTAGGATTTGATGTTTGAGGAATGGAGGGAATTTTGAAAGGCACACTAGGAGCTTTTAAGGAATTAGATTTTGTAGGAGTAGATTTAGATTTAGACTTGGAAGAGACATCAGAGGACTTACTTGGGATTACGGGAGCCTTCTTACTTGCTACAGGATCAAGTTCCAACAATGCAGACTTCATGGAGGATGGAAGTGGGGATCCTTGACTGATTCTTTTTTTTTGCAGAGTCGCCATAGGAGGATCATCAACCTTATTTTTCTTAGTAGCAGTGGAGGAAGAGGCTCCTTTCTCAGACTGAGAATGATTGAATACCGCACATGAGAAACTGGGTGTATCTTCTTCATCTCCTTCATCAACTCTAGAATAATCATAGAATCTGATTTGTGTATCATTCTCAAGCTCATCATTTTCTAGGAAATTACCACCTTCTTATTCAAGATCTTCTTCACTTTCTTGAAATCCATAATTTACATTCATGGGTGGGGCCTCCAAGGAAAGTATTTGGGGTGCTCCTACAATCTGATTTTTGTTGCTTCTTTAATAAGAAACTCATTCAAAGAATTCCCTCTTCAAAGAGGCCATCTCATTCACCAACTTTTACAATGATTGATTAGTTCTCTCATCTTTAGGATGTTGGACCTTGCCCTTTGATGGATTCTTGATCCTTCTAGAGAGGATGAGATCATCATCCAATTCAATGGCCCTCCTTTGTGCTTCTATAATGTTCCTTGGTTGAACTCTTTGTAGGAGAAATCCTACCTCCGGTGATTGAGAATTTATGAAGAATATTTTGATATTGTTCTGTGAGAGTAAATCTTCTTCCGGTATCTTACGAAACAACCGTTCGAAATGAGCCACAAAGTTTCTCATCGTTTCACTTTCTCCTTTCCTCATTTGAGCCAACAGCACCAAGATGTCTTAACAATCTTCAGTTTATTTAAATATTTCCTTGAAGATAGCCTTGATGTCATCCCAACCAGTGATGGATCAGGAAGGCAAGAGGTAGAACCATTCTATTGCTTTTTCTTGGAGGGACTCCATAAACAATCTTACAACAACATCTTCATACTAGACACCAAGAATTCCACATGATGTCGTGAAAGCAGCAATGTGTTCTTCAGTATGTTGTGTGTTGTCACCTTTGAACTTTGGAGAGTTCTTGCAAGAACCGGTTGGTAGATCATGAAGAGGTGGTTCAAGAGCAAGTGGGCCCGTATTCCTTCCCCATGGAACAATGAGTTGAGGTCTTTCTTCTTCATCTGCCATTGTTTCTTCTTCTTCTGCTTCTGCTCTTGCTTCTATGAATTCTTCTTCAAATTTTTTTTCTTCCGGGAGCTCAAAGCTAAATGGTGGTTGAAAAAAGGGAGAATTTGAAGGAGTTTGGATAGGATTACTAGGTGAACTTATTGAAGAGCCAAACGAAAAGAAGGCCTGAGAGAAGAAGTATGGATTATCTCTAATTCATTCTTGCTGATTTTGTAACGCCTCTAAAATGGAAACAACACCACCTCTCAACCTACTCAACCTGGTCTGTCTTCCTTCGGCCAGCTTTTTGAAATTCTTGAAGTGGGAATATGAAAAGACACATGCAGAAATCAGTAGTGTGTCTTTTGGAAATAGACTTTCATGAACTCTTTTTTTCTTTCTATTTTTTAAATATATGATTCTTTTGGTATTTTAGGACCTTACAGTCATATTCAGGTGCAGATACTACTAAATCTACCCCAAAGTGGGTGCCAAAAACTGTTGGCAAGAAACTTTTTTGGGTGGACAAACTTGTGGATTTCTTTCCAATGCTCTGGGAATCTAAGTCCCTCTACTTAACCGGTGCAGATGTCATATATGCATGCATGAGAAAATGTGGATTTCTGTGGTGGCCTTTTGACCAGGGATCCAATAGGGGCACTCCACTGACCCTGTGGCAAAGCTAGCAATCTCTTGTTAGGGAAAACTTTGTCTAAAAGGGGAAAGGGAGTGAGATTTGAGGTAGGAGAACTAATGTTGCAGGTAGAAAATCAGATTCCTACACACACACTAGTTAGAAACTTCAACACATGCATTTATGGGAAGAAACAACTATGCGAATAGCAACAAGACCAAATATAATTTATTGATCACCAAGTATCAAGAAACCCCTTAATCAAAGAAAGATAGAAAATCCTTCTTCTTATATTGATTTCTCAAATAAAATTTGTACATAATGTGGGAATAGAAGAAATTTGAGAGGGGAAGAGAGTAGAATAAAATGGCTATCTCCTTTGTTTTCTTTAGGTACAATGCACTCTTGAGTCTACAAGATCAATTGCCAACCCTTTGAAATGGGAATGTATTTACAATTTATAGAATAGAATATGACTCTTCATCTACCCCCCAATGCCTTTTCATATGTCCTTGCACAACTTAAAACTTTTCAACTTCCTAGGAAACCTTTAAGTCCCTTTTTATAATATAAAGGTGACTTGAAGATACATTATATTTCTAAAGTCACTTTTAAGTGACTTAAATACATATCAAAAAGTGAAAACCCCAACGAAGAGTTAGAACATTTGAAGGGAGAGGAAGTTGGGGGAGAGGGAAGAGAGAGAAGAGGAGAGATGTTGCACGTGATGAAGTCCGATGATCCTCATTGATGGAAAGCTCTGATGCGATGAAGTTTTGAATGTCCTATTGTGCCAAAACTACTATTTGAGTGTGACTTACTATTTTTAGTAAGTGGCTATTATCACTATTTTCTACTTTGGATAATCATTCTGGCCTTTTGGAGATCTTCAATACCCACTGCCTTTGTCTTAGCTACTTTTGATGATGACTTTCCAAACATAGCAAGTCTATATAGGAAAACTTACTATTTTTAGAAAGTGTGTTTCCAGTGCTCTATTTGTGATGGAACATAATTTTTTAGATTCATCTTATCATTACGATCACACCCTCTAAATTTCACATAGTTTTGCCCACTAGAATGCCCGGAAATAAATTTTGAAATTTCGACCTGGCAGTGGCTTCGGGCACGGAGCTGCCATGGCGGCCATTAACGGAGCTTGAAATTTTTAGGTCTGTTTTTTGTCTCCATTTTCAATGAAAAACAACTCCATTTTGATATTTTTTCATTTGGAGCTCGTGTGCAAGTTTTTAGCTCGTTTCTATTGCCAGAATGATGGGAAATCCAACGAATGTGAGCTCATGCACGAAGAGAGGGTTTTGTTGGAGCAAATGTTTTTGGGCACCATTTGACCTATTTTATGTTGCATCTTTATCACATTGAAAAATTAGGAAATCTTACAAAGACAGCATCACGATCCAACTTGTATCTTGTGAGATATGAAGATTTTTCGATCTAGTGACTTCATGGTTATCTCGCAAAAAACCTTCATTTTCCCCCCGTTCTTCGTCATTTCACTCCATTTTTATTTGATACCTGAATATTTCTATGTATTTATGGTTTAGATAGTTTATGTTGCCATGGCGGAGCTGGTTCAAAGCAACAATGGTGGACCGGGTGTCTGGATAATCATGCACGAAGCCATGGCAAGGTGAGGAGTTGTGGAGGAGAAATGAGAGGAAGAAAATGACTGAGTGCTGGATTCAAAATTTCAAAACATGCACATGGAGGGGTTGGGTGAATTTTTATGTCCCTGATGTCCCTAACCTCAAGGACATGAGGGACATCAATTTCCATGGTGGTCAACGTGATGTCATGTGTCCTCGATCCGACGGCAGGGGATTTGCTTGAAAAATGCACCTGGGGGCTGAAAGTCAGTCACATGGGTGTCCAAATGACTCCCCATAGGGGTTTGGTGCATTTTTACATTTCTTATTTCCCCCACCTCAGGTACATAAGGGACATCAATTTCCACGGTGCTCCTAGAGGTGACACGTTGTACCCGATCCAACGACAAGGAATGGATGGTCCAAAAATGCACCTGAGGGCTAAAACTCGGTCACGTAAGTGTCTAAATGACTCCCCATAGGGGATGGGCACATTTTTCAAGGTATGATGTCCCCCACCTTAGGTGCATAAGAGACATCAAATTCCACGGTGGTCCTAGAGCTGACACGTGGCGCCCGATCCAACGGTAGGGAATGAATGCTCCAAAAATGTACCTGGGGGCTTAACTATCGAGTCTGGAGGTCACATGAGGGTCCACGAGGTCATATGAGGTTTGAGAGGTATTCAAGGGGGCTAGGAAAAAATTTCCAACATTGATGTCCTTGACCTTGGGGGACGTGAGGGACACAAAATCCCACCAGGCTCCTGGTGCTGACACGTGTCCTCCCAAAAATTTGACTAAGTCCTGAACTTTTAACTGTGATAACTTGAGCTCCTCATGGATGTTTTTGAAAATAATTTATATGATCTTGACTTTAAATGGCCTTCTGAATCCAATTTTTTTTTTATCATGTCCTGATTATTTCATTTTATCCCTGAAAAACAAGATTTTTTATTTTGTCCTCCACCTGTGCCTGAGAAAAACTATCTCCAGACCTGATGCGCCAAAGTGTTGTGAAAAATATTGTTTCACCATAATATAGGCCTTGTAATCCTACTTATGGATATATATTTTTTTTCTCCTAACTCCATCCATAGTTCCCATAATCTTCTTTTGAAGCCCAACATATGTTTTAGGCATGTGTACCGCCTAGGCTTGTGAACCTTGTTTTTTACTCAGATTGTTCCAAGTCTTGCAAAACTTCCCCAAACCTTCAAAAATAATTTATATTATGTTTTAAGGTATTCTATTCATCTCCATGTTGAATTTTTCCCTTTTGTTCCACTCCAAGGGGTTGATCTAGTCCTGGGAAGGCTAGTGATAACCCTTCCCTATACTGCCAGAAGATAGTGTCTTTTTAGAACTCCCTAAAATCACCTAGGTGGAATGAGTAGAATTTACTAAATCACCTAGGGGAAAATTTTGAAAAAAAATAGTGGGTGACCAAACTGATAGATTTGACCCGGGGTGTTCTTAAATGATAGGACTTGAAAAATTTGACACTGGGGTATAGTTATCGTGCTCAGAAATTATCAATTTCCCTGTTGCACATTTACACGAAAATAGGTTTTCATTACCCACCATCTTGCGTACCCTCTTGCACTTCTTGGCGGATCTTCCATATTCTATCTCTAATATCCTCTTATATCTCTCATCTCTCAATCCTCACTTGCAGGTGATGTTAAATCTCTAGATTTGCATAAATAAATTTAACAAAAATAAGTCAAATTAACTCATGGAATGGAATGTATAGAAGATAGAGATAAGATGTAATTAGAATGGAGAAATTTCTATAGAATATGATAGGGCATTTTATACAATTACTTGCTCCTAAAATCATGGACTCGAGTCTTATCATTTTATCCCCATATCTCTCCTTTATTCCCTAATCTTACTCCCAATCCCAAGATACTCTCATACACTCCTATCTCTATGGTTTGTGCATGACAATTAACTATGCACACTCACATATTATTTAAATATTAAATAATACTAATATTTGAACCATATGTTCACACTATGAACACTAATTTCCTACCATGCACCCCCTTAGTGTAAACATGGGTGAGTTTTTTCTAGTACCTTCTCATGTTCTACAATACGATGGTTTTCAAAGAGTACCATTAACTCTAACAGGTTTTCTATTGGAACCATTAACCACTTTGTATGTGATTTTCTAAGAGATTCACAAACTCTCAAATTATTTTTCTAGTGGACTACCAACCACTTTCATAGTGGTGTACACGTTTCCTCATCCACAATTTACAAAATAGAACAAAATATAGGAAAATGTGTTCCTTACTATGAACAGGAATTATCCATTTGTTCTTTATTATAATACACAATGAAAATTAAAAACAAAAAAATAAATGCCACAAATTCATTGTGTGGCCCCTTCGCTTACAGCTGGCAAGAGCTCATTGATTAACCTCCTTCCTTCATTTCCTCCATCCTCCATCATTTGTTTCTTTATTTACTCAGAAAATTTTATCATGAAGCTCAAAAATACCCCCTATAAAGTGGATGTCGCATACAAGTGAAAATGCATCTAATTAAAAAATTACATAAATGTATTAGGGAACACTTTTTCTTGTTTTAGATCCCTATTTTTATTTCCATATTTCTCTTAAACTAGAATTTGGGTTTTTGTAAAATTTTAACAAAATTTATTTAGCTATTAACTAAACAAACCCAATAAGTTTTGTAATATTTAAAATCTGAATTTTTTAGATACAATCAATCTATCAAACATTTGTTTTAAAAACTACAAAAAAAATCACTCAACTTACACAGAAATTTACACATGGATACAAGATGAATATGAAGCTGATGTAAACTACAATATTGTGCATCTTGTTCTTATCTTTCCAGAAAAAAAAAGAGACATCAATCGGATCTTATATGAGTAAATTGGATTCTTTTTACTATGATGTATTTGCTATAAATTTTATTACAAGATTCCTTCAACCATCTTCTTATTTTTCTTCTACACTTGCAGAAGAAAACCTGCTCTAATACTAGATGATGCTAAATCTCTATATTTTTATAAATTAATTCAAGAAAAATAAATCAAATTAACTCATGAAATGGAATGCACATAATATAGAGACAAGATGTAAGTAGAATGGAACAATTTCTATTTAATATAATTGTTTGCTCCTAAAATCATGGAGTCAAGTCTTATAATTTTATCCCCATATCTCTCCGTTATTCCCTAGTCTTACTCCCAATCCAAAAATAATCTCACACACTCCTATCTCTATGAGTTGGGCATGACAACTAATTGTGCACACTCATATATTATTTAAATATTAAATAATACTAATATTCAAACCATATGTTCACACTATGAACACTAATTTCCTAACAACATGCATGAAAATGAGCATTTTCTTCCTACTTTAAGGCTTATATAGATGCCAACATGAGTCATCGTTGACCCCCTTGGGTCGCCATTGATTGGTGTTAAGTGTCGTCAATTTGGCTTTCCCTCCTTATTTTTCGTGTCCTTTGTTAGGACACTATTTCATTATCCATGTTTTCTCTTCAAGTCCACATTTGTGGCCATATTTATTCCCCCTTAGGGCATTTCTGTTACATCACCTTTTTATGTTTTTCCTTTTTTGTCCATTTTTCATGCTCTTTGTTGGGGCACCATTATTTACATCCTCACCTTTGCGAACGTATACCCCTTTTAATCGATTCCTCACATATGAAGGACTTCACATTATTTTGCATTTGGTTTTGCATAATTCTGATGTATACTTATGACCCATTGGTCCCCATGGCTTAAATCCATTTGATATGTTTCCCATTATATTCCCTCTATCTCCTTGTGATTTTCACCGAATCACAGGCCCGTAGGATATTTTCATCTTCTCCATGAACATTGTGACCTTTTTTCCCTGTCAATGTGATTCCTAAGATCATCACCATTATTTTTCACCTTTTTTTATTGAATCCTTCTTGCTAGGGGAATCTTGCCTCACCTCATCATTTTACCCATTTCTCTTATCCCACCCACCCTTCTTCACCTATCTCTTTCAATCTCATGATTGACTCCTCTAGTGTTGTCAATCCCTCATTTGAGGGGAAACTCATCATCAATCCTCTGTCATCCCATCTTATTCTCTTCCTCATCATTTTTGTCTCATAGCCTACTTGTGCAAACCACTAGATAAAAAGGGGCAAATGTAGACACCAAAATTCAGTATCACTACCTTTGTTTCCTGCATTCACATCTTTCCTATCTATTTTAATCTATTATTAATTCACATCAATTATACCCAACCCTCATACCTTTATTTAACTATTCCTAGTTTCCCTTCTCTAGGTTGTTTATCATCTCTAACTACCTAGTTATTTATTCCTAGGCTACCCCTAGCTTTTATTTAATCCCCTTTACCTCCCACCTTACCATGACACTTCCCTAGAAAATCTTAACCCATCTAAGTGATTTAAAACACTCATCCTAATCCATGAAAGCACCATATGTCAAATAAATCATCCTTCTACCACCCAAATAGATGATTCCTCATAGTTGGCGGTGACCCGTCTAGCTCGTCGGTGACCCTATAAGACCCAACATTTACCTCTCCTCCCAAGGGGAGGCATAATCAGAGTTTTCTTACATTTTTGTGATCTTATCTTCAAGACTGAGCTTTCTTACAACTGTTATAGTCTTCTTAGAGTCCCTTGGAGCTTATTTGCATCACTTGTGGATACTTTGGGAAGTTTATCTGTATTTTATATTGGTTTATGTTACCATTTCTTATCATTGCTATTATCTTTTCGAAACTAACATTTTGCAGGTTCAGCTACCATCAGATCTTCCTCCTCAACTTCTTCTTTTAGTCATTTTATTTAAATATTGTCCATCCAATTCATCCATCTTCATCCTTGTTCATAACTTCCCAGGTCGTTGTCACTTCTATCAGGTCTTAGTTGACCCGGCCTTGTTATTTCACCTACCCTACCCTACAGGTCCTCATCACCATGTTTCTTTGTTCTGTCATTATTTCCAATTCTCATATCTATCACTATACCTCTCTATTAATAAAAATGTGTTCTCTCTACTTCCAGTCGCTGCCAACTCAGCCAAGTCATCTTCGACCCATGTTTTGTTAGCCATCTAATCTATCCAAAATCTCATCCTCTTTCATCCTATTTTCTTCCTTATCTTAGGTTTCCCTATGCAAGTTTCTGTCAGTATTTTTAGGCCTCTATAATCGTCTGATAAGCACTCATATCCCTCCAGATCTACATTTTCAGCTTGTTGTCCATATCCATCTACTCAGGTCATTGTTGACATGCCTTCTGCAGTTTGGTTCATCATCGACTCAACCAGGTATAATTTACTTTCTGTTTATTTATATTAGATCTGTACTTTTCATCCATTTCTACAATTTCCAAATTCCGTTATGTTTCAGTTTCAGCATGTTATTTAGTTTCTTATCATTTATTTTATCCTATTTTATCAAACATGAGGGTTGACATCCACTAAGGAAGATAACAATTATCAGAACCAACTTCGTCAGGCACCCCCCTCATCTACCATATAATCCATTTTCCTCTTAGTTACCCTTATTGTGCAAGTTCATCAGATTTACAGTAAGGTTATTTTCTTTTTCCCGTTCATTTTTCACCATCCTCTTTCAAGATACCTTAAACCCTTACATCTTTGGAGTTGTTTGATTTTCTTTGTTATCTAGTTCACTAATCTAGACAGGGAAGGAGAAAATCCAATCAACATAAGCAACCATTGGAGTCCTTGAAACTCAAAACAAAATGAAAATTCATCAGAATAACCTACAAATTCTTCTTGGGAAGCCATGGTATCCGAAACGGAAAAATTTTCATAACTCTTAAACCGATGGTCCGTTCCGTATAAAATTTTCTCAACAACTCCATGATCAAGGTGCCTTCATGAAATATGTAACAGAAAATTCTCTCATGCTCTATATTTTTTACAATAGAAAATCCTCATTCTATGTCCTAGAATCATGCTTTTTTATTTCCCATCATTCTGGTAGGCAGATTGTGATGAAATTTCAACCACATGATCCAGATATTTGACCTATTCCAGTAAAGCTTTTTTTCTCATCAACCAACAAGGGGAAGTGGAACTTCAAAAAATAGTAAGTATTTTTTCTTTATAATTACTATAAATAGAAACCCTCTAAAAAAATAAAATCCTCTAAAGACAATGCACTTAGAATTCAATGATGAAGATAAACTAGGGAAAAAAGCAAAAAAGTACTTTCTAAAAATAGAAATTATCAAATGTCATCAAAATGACACCAAAGAAAGTGTATATGGTATATTAAGATTCTTGTAATAGTGAAAAGTCACAAAGAAATCAAAAAATTAGAAAAAAGTAGACCCAGATTCCTACTTACTAAAAATAGAAAGTGTCTATTTTAGGTGTAGAAAAGATCTATCTTCATCATATTATCTCACATAATTGGTTTTTTCTACAATAAATTTCAAGTTTTATAGTTTGGATCCCGTTTCAAATCTCACATCTAAGTATCTAGAAGTGGGTTACAATGATGTTGCTCACATTGATTTGGAAGACCTAAAGAAATGGATTCTCGGCAGACCCAGTGAGCCTGTGGAAGATAAAATCTACCCAAGTAGTTTGTATTTTGTAGGTATCCATCATCTATCTATTTAGAAGAAAAATTGGTCATGACTTATTGTCAGCATTACAAACCATACATGAAAATCATACGAGTGAATAATAGTGTAATATTGGAAGTTCTCACACCTAAGGGGATATCACAAAGTATGTAGATTATAACTTGGAGCAGCAAGGTTATTATCCCAAAGGCGTTTGCAATAGGTGAATGGTCAAATATGAACTCCTGCCTTCAAGGCCTTGTATTTTGGTCTTGGTTGAATCAAATGATAAAGCCTTATTGTGTGCCTAAGTCTTGTTTTAGACTTGAATTTCACAAAGTTTTCTCGGATGCCATCATACTTCTAACGAGGGTGATGGGAGAGGAAAACACCAAATAATTCCATGATTGTATGGCATTGTTCATCCACAGCATCTTCAAAGGAAAGGTAATTATTGACTAGAGTCAAATCATCAATGACAGCATCCATTTCCAACTACTCTATGTTTTCCACTTTCCCTAACATTGTACAACTTTGTGAGAATTTAAAAAAAGAAAGGTGTTTCTACTTTTCTAGATGACTGAATAAATGGTACTTCGTGTTCATGGTTTTACCTTGTCTTTATATTATTAATGAAATTTCTATTCTTCTCAAATTGTTTATGTGATATTTATGATTAATCTTTGCAAGAATGTGAGTTTTCCTACTTGTAATATTAATCTCTATCCTGATTTATCACTCATGTTTCCCCACCTACCTTGAAAATTCCTCCCTTGCAATCATTTTCTGTAGGTACAGTGGAGTGTGCCTATTGGATCCCCGGCCCCCCAAGGCCAACTACATATTTACATTTTAGTTCACACACAAAAAATGAACTGCCCCATTCAAGTAAAGGGGTCTAGTCCAAGAGTGTTAGCAAAAATTCACCAATTTGTCACATCAATATATTTTATCGCCAACACCACTCAACAAATTGTCCACCCTTCAAAATAATCCTTACCCAAATTTATAGGTGACTTGTTTTGTTGGTGAAATGTCACTATAGAAAACTCTCATTATGATTGTAGGGATCTTAGGAAATCAACCCTTGATTTCTTCATGGGATCTTCCTTCAATCAATCCACCATTATATAAGAGTGTTATGAGAATTATCAATCTTTACAGAGATCTCAATTCAACCGTCAAAATAAGCATCACAAAAACCCCATGAACAATATTGTGGGATAGAGTATTCCTAAGATCAAAATATCCTAGATTATCAATATGTCAATGTAGCTAAGGTAAAATATAGACATAAATCTTCCCAAAAATATCTCATTACTAAAATAAAGAAATACTTTGATAACCCACCTTTTTTTTACTCTTCCCAAGACCCACTAATGGCATAACCCTCTCCCACATTCGAGCTTCCATTTTTGGTGTCACAAGAGGTACCAATTAAGGATCCTATCCCACATTATTCCAATAAGGTAGCTCAGGATATCAAAAAACAACCATTAGGTCTAGATATGTCTTCCATTGTGCCATTTCCACAGTATCATTATGGAAGTTACTCCAAACCTCATAAGAAATGTTTAGATGAGATAAAATTCTTTACATGTAAGATACCCTACATGGAAATCATGCATGTACCTTGGATTCACATAGAAATTTCCTTCTCCAATGGCTACAAATCTATGAGGATCCTCATAGTGAGGCTTCAAAGGCTCCTATTGCATATCCAATCCCATAAATTCATCATATAGAGACTACGGGATCACCCTTACAAAATCCACACTTAGGCTACTTAGCCTTAGATTTTGTAGAGAATGACATGATTACTGACGATGTTCTATTTTGTGTGGATGAACCACTCTTACTCATTATTGTTACCATCCATGATGCAAAATTGTGCAGGGTCCTCATGGACGAAGGATCGAGAATCAATGTAGCTTCTTTCTCCCTCATCAAGAATATTTGATATTTTATCGATGATCTCAAGCCTACTTACATGACTCGTCATGGATTAGAAAAAACTAAATAAAAACCCATATAATGCATCAAGTTACCCATCATAGTTGGACCCAAAATGGTCTATACAAATTTCATGGTTCTAGATCATCCTCTCTCATACAACCTCTTATTAGGTCGACCATGGATGCATCACATGTGCATAGTCACATAGTTTGGGTACTAATGTATTAAATTCATCCATAATAACTAAGTTTAGACATGACACTGATCCTAATCCTTGGTATATCCCAGTATTATTTCCTAGTGAGCCTTTCCGAATGATAAGTAATCCCCAAATCCAAAGCATTCCATACCCGAAATTCTTTGATCTTAGGTATGAAATATAAGTTATATTGGAAAAAATAGATGACGATGAACCTAATGACCTTAAAAACACATTAAACAAAAACAAGTTGTTTGATGACATCATAAATCACTTGCCTATGGTACTCCTGCCACGAGACTGATTTCCCCCTCAAACCTATATGGAGGAGCCAATGAGTGATGCCTAAACCTCCAACCACTTAGAATGTAATGAATTGGAAATTATGAATCTCCTTTTTTATCACCCTCCCGTTCCACCTAGATCTTTCAACAAGATTGGTTTCTCAGATAAGGAGGAGGTGTTTGATCCTTAAGGAAAAGGGGTTTCTTTTTCCTATTCTCTCAATGAGGATTACATCATTTCACAAGTCGAACCCAAGAACTTGTAAGTATTGTTAACATTTTTACACCCATGCAAAAAGGTCAACTCAAAACTTCGTTTCAGATGGAAAAAATTAATGTGATGAACCTAACTAAGGGAAAGAAGTACAATTTCCTAATGTTTTGAGCTACAGAAAATTTAAACAACAAAGAAAACATGTAGCTATGTGTGTTGTTGCAGAACGCAACACCTCACATGTGTTGTCATTCACATTCTCTTCAGAAAATAAATACAGAAGCCCTAAAGGACTAGTGCATAACCTTGATGAATGTGGGAATCAGAACAGATGTGGTAACTGTTGGTGTCGAATCACAGCACCCCTGGGACTCCGCAACGTGATCGTTTGAGACTCCCAGTGTGATTTCACAACATGGAGCTTTTCCCAAGTGTGGGACCTCGTGAAATCGGAAAAGCTCTCCGGATGAAGGCCGGCTCCTATTCCTCTGTTCAGATGCACCAATGAAACGCAGAGGTTTACCCAAAAAAAACTAATCTAACTACCAAGGAGACAGGGAGAGAGAAATGCATAAAAATAAACCTAAGCTAAGGAGGTGATGCACCGAGGAATGAAGAACATATGTTTTGCCAATTAAACACAGACCACAGAAATGCAATGCAATATCATGCACAGATAAACATATTCACAGTGAAAGATCAGGAGGATGCAAAATGAAACACATAGAGGGTTGAGAAACATCCACAGTCATGTATTTATTTGCTCCGAAGGTTGATACAATACACTGCAAAAAATGCCCAGAGGCAAAGGTGCATTACAGTTTCAAATGGGAGGTTTGAGCTCCACAACTCCACCTGCCAAAGAGAAGAAGGGAGGAGGCACAAAACAAAAATGTCCAACCTTTAGAAAGAAGCCCCTCCTTACAATTTATAGGAAGAATGAGAGAGAGAAGAGAGAGAAAGTCCAAATCTACCCCAACGACCTCAGGTTGTATTTAATTCATCTCATTATGGTGGTAGGCTTTCTGAAAAGTCCAACCTTGTGTGAATCGGAGCTCCCAGTCAAAAGTTATGGCCATCTGAATATCTGGGTCAGGGTCTGCTTCCTATCAGCACTCAGAATGTTGCGCCTCCTGAAGGTGCGCCATAGGCGCATCCGTGTGTGTGTCGACATCTTCTTATGTGCGCCATGGGCGCATTCTTTCTTATGTCGACACTCATTTCTGTGCGCCCCTTCTGTGCACCATGGGCGCATCCATTTTGCTGTCGACACTCATTGTCGTGCGCCCCTTTTGTGTGCCATGGGCACATCCATTTTGCTGTCGACACTCATTGTCATGCGCCCCTTTTGTGCGCCATGGGCGCATCCATTTTGCTGTCGACACTCATTGTCATGTGCCCCTTTTGTGCGCCATGGGCGCATCCATTTTTCTGTCGACACTCATTTCTGTGTGCCATGGGCGCATCCATTTTGCTGTCGACACTCATTGTCATGCGCCCCTTTTGTGCGCCATGGGCCCATCCATTTTGCTGTCGACACTCATTTCTGTGTGCCATGGGCGCATCCATTTTGCTGTCGACACTCATTGTCGTGCGCCCCTTTTGTGCGCCATGGGCGCATCCATTTTGATGTCGACACTCATTGTCATGCGCCCCTTTTGTGCGCCATGGGCGCATCCATTTTGTTGTCGACACTCATTGTCGTGCGCCCCTTTTGTGCGCCATGGGCTGAGGTTTGAATTTCTTTGGTTTCCATATTCTTCCGCTTGTCTATATCTACCCGGGGGGAAGATATATACAACAGTAATTTTCATCCCATAATAGTAAATGGGGTTGGTGTTTGCATGCAGAGGAATACATTATTAAGTTACAAGTACATCAAATCTTATCATTTATTTATGATTAAGTGTTATTAATTATGTATTGAGTTGTTCATTTCATTATACGATCCATTACCATAAAGTTAAATGCAGAAAGAAAAAGACAACTCGATTACAGAAATTAATTTCATTTATTCATAAAGAAGTTCATTATTTACCACACAATCCATGGGATGTAACTTATGTTTACTTGAAATAAGAGGTACATATACATGAAACTGAAATCAAAATATTAAAAGGAATAACCCATCATTTCCTTAGGTTCTTGTTATCTTCATCTTCATGTTGTACCATCTTCAGTTGTAGCTCCATCTTCTGTTTTAGCTTCAACTTCTAGCATCCATGTACCTATGGACAGAAACAAGGTTTTGTTAGAGCTTTGAGTTTTAACCTTTAATAGTGTGCTACCAAATTCAAGCAGATGCATCTCCTAAAATTAATTATGCACAAGATACATCAAAAGAAGTAGATGTAGAATCATATCATACAGAAGCACATGGGATATTCTTAGAATCTGGACAGAGAAGAAAAGAGAATCACTATAGTATACAAGAGAGGCTGCAAGCCTATTATTTTTCTAACTATTTTTCTTAAGTGTGCAGGTATATGTAGTAAATGAAGAAATAAAAATATCTTTTGCTTGAATTAACTACTATACTAATAAGAGTCTTTCAAAAGTTCAATTGTTTAAAAGAATATAAGTGGAGATACAATAAGTCATCTTTCCAAGAATCATTAAATGACAATGTTTTATCAAGCATTAAAAGTAAATCTCATACCAAAGTATAGAAACAGTTCAAGTATAGATCAATTCAAGAACCAAATAAAGACTAAATACATGAAGAAAACAAAGTACTTCTGCATCACATGGTACATCTGATGTTTAAAAAGTTTTAACTACTATCAAGCTAATACAAGTATAGCCAAGTACAAGGAACCCACTGTTAAATAAATATAAGTAACAAGTACAGTTGGATAGCTTCAAAGATAAGCTATCAAATACGGAAGTAAATACAAGTTATGAAACAAGGATCTAGTACAAAATTTAGGATCATTTCATTCAGGTCATAGGCATAATAACAAAGGATGATCATCTAATTAATTTACATTCATGATTTTGTAACAGCAAGAAGAATTAAAAATATAGTTTGTAATGATCAAGAAATCAAAAAACAGTTGCATTCAAAAGCTTACTATATGTTGTTTAAGTATCTTTAAGATGCTGATTTCTGTAGATAGGTTAAAGTACAGATCAAATAAAGATTTTTATCAAGTGATATAACACAATTTCACTATTAAGCAGTTTTTAAAAATATCAGAAGGAAAGGACCAAATTAAAATCTCCATAAATTTGATTTCAAATGTCATCAAGAAGGATTCAGTAATGCTCATACATCAACTCAGTAATGGTTATGAAAAATCAAAATCCTTCATAACAGAGCGATAATGTAGATCAAAAGCTGGAAAATCTTAGCCATAAAACCCTCAGAAAAGAAACTTCTACCGATTATCAGTTTGAAATAGCAGTAAGAAAGAGCTTCATACATGTTAATGACGACCATACCCAGATGGGTCAAACATCAGTCAATAAGGCAAAATCGAAGAACCTATATTTGGGTATTGACAAAATAGCACAAGATTTTGTTGAGAAGATTTAAAAACTTAAACTGAAACTCTAATGGAATTGGGTTACAGTGTTTAACAAATATTTTGAATACCCATAAAAGAGACAAATCTCTAAAATGGTGGAGACAATCCAAAGTTCGAGCTCTTATTCATTAAAAAGCATACAGTGTATTTTAATGGCGGCCACATAAGTATGTCACATGAGAATGTAAAAACTAAACCAGAAAACCCACATCCATTAAAGCGGCCAAGTATATGGTTTCAAGTTTACACGAAGTGGACGAGTTATAAACGGTTTGAGCTACTAACATAAAAGAAGAAATAAATCCTTCATGATGGAAATAAATACCCAGATTTTCAACGAATGTATAGGCATAAATAAATACAAAGTGCATTGAAACCTCCATGACATGGCCCTAGCAGGACTCAAATCATCTCAAGAATATTTCAGAAAATTCAAAATCATGGCCAGGGTATAAAGAAACCCTTATCAACAAAGCAAAATGTTTAAACAAAGAATTCCACTCATGAATTTCATCAAAAAATTATAGGTACAGATCAAGGAAAAGATTTCATTCTTCCATGGTCGTGAATTATTTCTCAAATTTTGTAGTAAAAGTTCAAGGTGGAATATAAAACTTACCAAGTTAAGTTGAGCTCGAGAAAACCCTCGAAAAATCATCAAGTGTGGAGCCAAAAATGAAGACCCAGTAGCCATTTTAGCTTGGCATTGCATAAATAGGACCAGAGAATGAAAGAATCAACAAGGGTTTTTGCCAGGAGCAATACACAGTAATGGAGCTCAGAAAATTCAAGAACTCGAGCATTTACAAGTAACAAAATGACAAAGATCACCATCTTTACAAACAGTGACCATTTTTAGCAACAAAACAGAAGTGTTCAAACAAAAAGAGCTCTTAGAGCTCGGTAAAACACTATCATGGTGTTCGAGACAAAATTTTGGTAGGGCTTTGTCCATCTAACCAACTGGGAGATGAAAAATGACCAAAATGATAAACCCATTTTCTTTTTCCCTCCTTAATCCACTCGCGGAGTTAATCAAACTCATTCAGATGCATAGTACAAAGATCGATGGTGGAGGGCAAAAACCTAACTCAACAAGAGTTAATCTGAAATCACTGACATAATCAAGGGGTGAGTCATCATGGTGGAGGGGATTATTTTCCCACTTAAATAATTATACCTTAGACCATGGTCAAAACCATGTGTTAAAACAAAGCAAGGCTAAATGACATTATGTGTGCCACGATTAATCAAAGCTGACCATGTGATTAAGGTTTCAACCTTAATGTTTGCAAAAGGTGCCCACGTATGATGAGAAAAAAGGTGGCACTGTCAGTTTAGGATAGAGAGTTATCATTTCCAAGTAAATAAGACAGAAGCATCTTGATTTGCATGTGAACAGGATAAAGACAAAACATGTATCACATCAGAGAATAATGCATGTGTATGCATGAAGAGGAAACTTGCACATCAAGCAAAACTTAAAATAGCATTTTTAATTATTCACCATACCTTATTCTTCCCAAAGTATCTGTATAATTCATGCAACATTATTTCAGGAGTCAAATTAATTTGACTGATTGTAATTTAGGAATCAAAAGGGCTATTTTTGCCTCATGTATAACATTTTTTTTTAGCCTTTTATTTATTCATGATAAAGGTTAATAATATCATTCAAGTGTAGATATACTTTAGTCTATTTTTAGGGGGTGGGAGTGAATAATTTTTCTATATATTATGTGCCTTGGCAAAGCACAAGAAGGGGCTTTTTTTGGAATACTGAAGCCATTGTACCAAATTTTCCCTTATAAGAGAATCAGTTGTTTCCTTTCCAATTTTTGTAGCAGTGTGTATGTATGTAGTTTATTCTTGTGAATCTCATTCCCTAAATTTTATTAATCTTGCTTAGACTATTTTACCTTTCTTCAAATTGGTGTTTTCTGCTAGTTTTAGTGTGCATTGATTTGCACTGCTGTTGTGATTAGTCCCTCAAAAGTAAAGTATTTGCCTTGCAAGTAGCTGAAAATCATTGATTTTTGATTGTGTAACTTATTCACAACTTATTGTGCATGTATCTTTGTAAATTTTCCCAATACTTTTGGTGTATCACCCCATTTAATTTCAGTTTTAGCCATATTTTTACCCTTAAACTCATAGTTTTAGTTTTAGGGATACTCCAAAGAAGGAACCAGCCTAGTAATCCTGGAGATTCACCTCAAAATAGGGATACCCATAGCCCATGAGGTGTCTCAATTGTATCTACAAAAGTGAGGGAGAGACAAAGTTAGAATACCTGTTATCCCTTAACACATGGTGCGCTTCTGAGAGATAACAAGCATTACACTACTAATGTTCCTTGGCCCAAATACAATCTTATCGACTTGAAAATAATTTCATTGATATGTATTATGGGCCTCCTATATATGATACTAGCGACAGTGATGATGAGCAAGAAACACTTTTTTACATCTCGCTCATTAATCCACCTCTCATAAACATTTCCTAGGTTCTAGAGTAGATATTTGATTCTTCTTTGTGTAACTCTCCCATATAAATACTACCACTCATACCAGTATTTGATCCAACCTCTACAACCAACACTAGTATTGGTGCTCCTAACATGGTCATTTTTTATTTTGCACCTAGAGAGGTCACCTTAGATGTTAAGGTATTAAACGTATGTGTAGACACAAAATCACCCACTTGGGTACATTTCTAGGCCCTAAAATTAGGTTATCATTTACATGATTCCTAAGAAATAATACTAGTGATTAAAAACTATCTTTGGCCTCTTTTTTGTGTTTCTTATTTTCTATTTATTCTTCCAAACCCTACAACCCAGTCAAGACTTTACTGATTTATCTTTTATGACTTTAGACACCAATGCCCATCCAAGACAACAACGCCCAGGTGCTCATGTCCCCTCTGGGTTCCCCTGACCCTTTTTCACCTTTCTCACTCCTTTTGGGTCTCTTTTATCTTTTTGGAATATATTTCACTTATGGGTCGGCCTTCCAGTTTTCAATTACAAAATTAAAATAAGGGAATCATATAAATAAATAATTATGTGTTCAAAATAAATGACCCAGCACTAAGAATTAATATCATCACCTAAGATTTCATTTAAAAAGCCCCTAAAGCACTCCAAGGAATTCATCTAGCATCCATTCAAGGAACAAGGGATGTAAATCTACGTACACACATTAAGAAGGGGAAGTTCATTATATTCCATCCACACATTCCGTGACATTGCTACATTCTAGCTACAACTCACTATCAAGTGCAACTTGCACAAGGGCATCCTAGGGCACAATTTCTACACACACTCACTAGAACTACATGGAGTCTGAGATGTAGTGTAGAACTTGGTCAAAAGTTCACTCTCGGGGTGACCTTCGAGGTCATTTTGACTCCCCATTCGACATTTTCCTTTTTATATTTGATGTGGTTTATGGGATTTTACAGGTGAACATATCTTTTTGTAGGTTACAGGTAGCTTCAATGATCATAGTGTGAATATCATATGGTTAACAGAGAATAATTGTGACACCCTTGTGAAACAAAAGGAACCAACTCCAGAGCCTCTACATAGTCATAGGTGTCCAGATCTAGTCACCGGCGCCCAAGTGCCCCTGTCCTACCATGGGTGCCCATGTATATCATTATTCGTGAGTTACAAACTTTACAAAGATTAATTACAACATTTTTTACATATTTTTCATACTTCTCCCTTCCGAGACTAGTTTCATATTGTGCGGATATCAACTAAGTATTTTTTATCTCATCTTCTTGCTTAGGGTTTCATATTTTAAATATTAGTTTACAATTGTTATTATTGTATTTTACCATTTATACGTCGGTTACTCTACAATTAGATTTAATTTAAATTAAATTAAATCATTTAGTGAACCTCACTCATGATCATACACTTGGATCTTCATTTTGCTTATTTGATCCGATATTATTTCATGACTCCTGAAATTCATCACATATCTTTGCATGACCTACTTCAAAGGCATCCACCTTGCAAGGTTGTTCTCCAAAAATCCCTACACACTATGTATCTCCCTCGTAATACGCCACCCACTCAAGTGCCATTTTTTGGTCATCTATCTCATGACTATATCAATCCCAATTCTCCATCTAATCAACCTATATCAGATTTAATTCAAGATTTACATTGTTTATTTCAAGATAAAATCCAAGTTATGGAAACAACAATCACATCTTGTAAAGCCAAAATCCAACATCTCAAGGATACTCCTCAAGCCCATGTTATTTCTTCTTCTACACCTCATCCCACTTCTATGTCTTCTACATGTGCTCATATAAGTAAACCCCAAGTCTTATCATTACCAACACCTCTCAAGTTTGATCTCAATACTAAGCAACATGATATTATTCATGGGCTCCTTAATCACCACTTAATTAACTTAAATGAATACTCATTTCTACCCTCCTTATCGGCTTTCCAAGTACATAGGTATTCCATTTTACAATTATCACATAACTAATGGACATCATGAAAATGATAGATATGCTTTAAAATGAATAATTAAACACCTTGTGTATTAGGGATTTATCTCATTTACTGCATAACTATTGTCTATTTTTGCACCCCTTGCAAAATAGACCAACTTAGTTTACCACGGACTTGAAACAAAAATTGTGGAGAACTTTAAGTTTGTTGCGGAAAATAAATGCGAGTCACGGCATAAAATATTTGCTTTGATGAATCCGTGGGCCAAGGAGAAGGGACACCAGGGTCTAAGTCACATAACGATGTGAACAGTAGAATTTGATAAATCTACAGAGTCCTAAGCTGTGGAAAAAAGCAAAATAAAAACCGTCAAGTAAATAGTGTGCAGTGTGCTAAAGTCGACATGAAGTTGCGCCATTGTTTTCCACAGAGCAAGGAGGATTACATGTTAAAGCTGCAGACCACAAGGAACAATTAGTGTCATAAGAAGCAATGAATTACACATAGCTACGGTATCAATGAGAGAGCTCCACATATGTCAAAAGCCACATGAAGCTAAAAAATTGAAAAACCATGGAGAATCACAATTCCTGCTCAAGGTAGGATCATCATAATTCTCATTTCTTGGCTCGATCCTTATAGATTTCATATCAATGGAAAGGTGTTGGCTTCATCTATGCATAGGAGTTTAAACTTCAAATTTAAAATATAGTTAGTGGGCCCAACCTTGAGAAAACATCTTCAACATGCCTAAGTGTAATGGCAGTTGGCTTGCCCACCCACATTTAATGCATCATGGGTGCTCATCCCTTCTCCTATAAAGTGTGGCATGTGGAATTAGATCTGTATAGGAATTCATCTCATTTTTCCAAGCATGCAGATAAATTAAATAAAGTTGGTCGATTGGTGGAAAGAGAATTCAAATTTTCCCTCTCTTTCTTCTATCCTCCTTTCATTTTTTCTATATATTGTAAATTAATTCCTAGTTTTAATGTTCGATACTTTGGAATGTGAAGGCATCATTTTATTCTATAAAAATTTTCTAAGGGTGGCATGCCTTAGACTTGAGTTATGTAAATATCTTGCATCTTCTTCATGTATTGTGATGATCTGTGCATGATATTCAGGTAATAAAATTCTAGTTTTGTGGCTTATTTCCACCTTGGCTATTGTTTTATTGTGCTCTCTTTCCTCTCATTCATTTACAGGTGTGTTGTATGTGTTGTTTCAAAACTAGTGTTCATTTTGCATCGTCCAAGTGGAACCCATAATGTGATTTTGATTTGTGGTCTTCATTTGGCCCTCTTCGCCATCATTTTCTTTCATCTTCTCTCTTATTGGAGTATTCATCCCCTTAATTTTATGGTGTTATCACTTCTATATAATAGGATTTCTATTTTATGCATCTCCTTCTCACCTTTGTCGACTTCAGTAGACTACCCACTATTTACTTGGCAGTTTTCACAAGGTTGCACTCACTAACTACTAGGATTTTTGTTTTATGTGTGTTGAAGATGTTTTCTCGAGGTTCATAGGTGTAGTTTAGATTTAGGAGTAAATAGAGGAAGCTAGCCTTCTCTGGAGGTCTATCTCAATTCAAGTCCCATAACTTAGAGATAGTCCTCATGTTAACTCAAATTTCAGGTCGGTCTATGATCTGAATGTGGGTGTAATTTTGAGCCCTAACAGTTTTAGCACACTCGATGGGAAGGAAGTCAAAATATTTCCATATTTATCAAACCAAGTTTGTGCTTGATAAATTTCCATCCTTTCAGAGGTTTTTTGATAACACATCTAGCAAATCCAAGTAGTAAATATATTGATTTCAGCAGATTCAAATGTTCCTTATTCATGAGAAGGATACAGAACCCGATCTATAATAAGGAAAAAGGGTGTATTTGAGTACTTGCAACTATCTCTAGGCATAGGATGAAGAGGAAGAAAGATTTAGAGATCTCCATCTCCACCAAAAATAACTCTCCTCAACACCTCTTCCTGGCAAGCCCTTCTTGCAATCAAAAATATTTCTCAGACCCATCATAATGGCTCATCAACAATGACCACCACCTCAAATCCATTTGTATATTTCACAGGCAGCAACCCATTTTCCTTGAATGCCCAAAATCTTATCCCAATAGCAACTTTGAATAATATTCCATAATTCAGTAGAGAAAATCACACTACTTCAGTTGACCACATTTAGGACATTGCAAATGTGTGTGCAACTCATGAAATTACTAAGATGGATGTGGTTGTAAAAATTCTAGCTTCATCTCTTAAAGGAAAATCTTTGCAATGGTTTAAGAGCTTAATCGCGGGTTCAATTAGGAAATGGAACAAGTTGTGTACAACCTTGTATAATCAATTTGGGGAAAGAGATGATAACTTGTCTCTTTTGGAGTAGTTAACTACAATCAAGAGAGCACCTAATGAGCAAATGGCAGATTTTAACTTCAAATTCCAGAGAACCTGGGACAGGATTCCATCTCTCATGAGATCCATGGCAGAAGGTGCCTTTATTTACTTTCTAAAATCTCTTAACTCTAATAATTTTGTTATGATACAATCAATGAGGGGAATAACCTTACCCGTGGGCTTATGCATTGGCCATTAGGGTTGAAAATTGTTTAATTCAAGATGGAAAATTAACTCCTCGGCCACCTATGCGATTATTCCCTAAATTTCCACAAGCCCTGCAACCTTCCATTACTCCTATTCCCCAACCAAACTCACAACCCATTGCTTCCACATCAAAAAACCACACACAACAAAAGGAAGATGAGGAAATGAAATCTCTAATTATAAATTTGACCAATAAAGTCATATCCCTTGAAAAAAAACAAGGCCAGTCCCTATAGAAACTATCAAAATCAAGGGAAATCTTCAAATCAAGGATATCAACCATATATAAACCAGAATTCATATCAAATATATGTACAAAACTAGAAAAATAATAGATGGAAAGGTCAAAGTGCCCCTCTTCCATTGGCGAATAATATCCTCCTCCACAAACACTCCCTGCTCCTAGTTTGAGTCACGCATTAGTTCTAGCACAAAATAATATGGCACAAGAGACAGAATGGTGTTTTTTTCATGTAATTTTCTGCACAACCAACTTGGTTGTGAAAGGGAAATGAATCTCTAAGCCTACATGATCCAAGGTTCTAGTCAACAGGAACACAGTTTTAGAAGTACCAAACACTGAGAATGAAGGTCAAAAATTTACACCTTATGCTAACTTTATGTTTTTGGAGTTGAGGATTTTTTTACACTCAATCAAGTGTCTAGAAGCTCTAGTAGACCTCAAATGAAGGTTGCTTACAACACGTAGAACAAGAAAAGAATGATGGAAGCTCAGGTTATAACTCCCAGGGATCACAACAATGTTATAGGGAAAGGAAGAGACATTAGAGGAATCAAGGAAAATCTGCAGACTGAAGCAGAAACAAGGAGGCGTGAGAAATCATGGAATTAAGTAGAAAATGTGTCAAAACATCTTGCAGTTCCCGATAAACTTGCCATGGAAAAGGAGGTTGTTGTTTAAACAATATCACAAAAAGAAAGAAAGTAGCATGCCACAGATGCAAAAATCCATGGGTCTCCCATTCAACATAGTTGAGAAAATGAAGAAGACTAATGTCAACGTCTCAATGTGGGATGCACTTCCCATTGCATCTCGGTGAGATCTTCTATGTGAAATCCTTCAAACAACTACCTCCGATGGATCCAAAAATGCAAAAAGATCATACTACAGTTCATGTCTGCCAAGAAAAAGAGGACCAAGTAAGTAAAATTGTTAAGAGCCCACCCTTTTACATGTTATCAATTGTTGGTAAACACGTAGTTCATAATTTCATGATTGATTCAAGGGCTAATACTTTTGTAATTCCCAAATAAAATTGTTGACATCCTAGGTCTCAAGTACAGTCCTGTGACTAGGGGAATCTTGCAACTTGATGGATCGACAGTGGGTGTATTAGGAGTAATTAAAGATTTAGAGTTAACCCTCCATGTTTTCCCGAGTCTCACAATAACTCATGATATATCAGTCATAGAATTTCCACCCATGTTTGAAATTTTCCTGTCTAGAGATTTTACTACTAAAATAGTTGGTTATCTATCTTCAGATTGGGCTCACATGCTTTTAAGGACCAGATATGGCACAAGATTCATAATCCAAGTTGAGCCTATCTTTTCCTATCACATAGAGTCATATGAACCTTCCCCAATCCAAACAAATTGTTTAATAAAAGAAGAACAAGATCAAGTTTCAAGTCCAGAAGAACAACATGTTCCTCCTCTCATGTGTGATTTGTTGTTTAATGAATGGGCTGAGAGAGATCAAAAATTTTATTTGTATTCTCAAGAGCTTAAATCTTATGAAATTGGACTTGGAACCTAATGTGTCTACAATAATAATTTGTTATGCCCGCGACATTAAAAGAAAACATGGAGCCAGTATCTGGCTTATGGTGGATGTATTTTGACAGTTCTATAAGCAGAAATAGAGTTGGGGTGGGTGTTGTGCTTATTTATCCAAAGGAAGAGAATTTCTTCTTCACCCACAGATTACAATTTTCCTATTCCTATAATGTGGCTAAATATGAGGCATTAGTGCATGGCTTGTTGATTGTAGAAAAAAAGAAAGATAAAGAAGTTACAAATCCTTGGAGATACTAAGCTAGGCATTAACCAATTCTGTGGTAGATGTGCTATAAAGAACAAGCTATTGAAGGCCTACAAACATATATTTTGGGACTTGCTACAAAGTTTTGATTCTCTTAACCTACATGTTATACCGTGGAAGCTAAACAAGGAAACAGATCAAATGGTGGTTCTCATATCTTAGTTTTTCACCTATAGAATACCTAGTTAAAGGTAAAATGCAACATATCAAGATGGTTGCTAGGCCATCCATACCTGATAATGCAACCATCTATAAAATATTTGATAGTGATGAACAAATTGTCCAATTCATACACAATGAAGGCTGAATTTTCTTCAAAAATGTAGTCGGATTTGTAGGACATCTATGGTGATCATATTATTCATGTCAAATCAAATAAATTTCCAAATGGATTGGTCACTCTAGAAAATATTTTCATTCTATATGATGATTTCAAAGGTACAAAAAAGAGCATGACAACAAAACAAGAAGATTGTCAGCCTGTTGCAATTTCCCCCAAGAAAAGAACTTTTGATTGGAAAGGTATGTGATCAACATGAAAAGCAAAAAAAAAAAATCTTTATGTCAAAAGTTCAATGATGTGTTCTCATGGGGATATTAAGATTTAAAATATTTCAATCCAATTATAGCCCAGCATTCTATTGATCTTGATCCCGATATCAAACCAGTTAGGAAAAAATAAAGGTTGGTAAAACCCAAGATAGATTCCCTCATGAGAAAAGAGTTATCTAAAACTCATCGAGGCTAAAAAAAATTCCCATTAAGTACTCCACTTGGGTGGAAAACTTGGTTCCAGTTAGAAAGAAGAATGTTGAAATCAGGCTCTGCATAGGATTTAGGGACCTAAACAAGGCCCCTCTCAAGGATCACTTATCCTTTACCTTTAATGGAGCAGATTCTACAGACAGTGGTTGGATATGAGATATTTTCAATGCTTGATGGATATTCGGGCTTCAATCAAATAAAAGTGAAGGAGCAGAATCAATACAAGACTATGTTCACACCGCTAAATAGGGAACGTATGAATATCAAAAAATGCCTTTTGGTTTATCAAATGGAGGTGACACCTTCCAAAGAGAAATGGATATCACCTTCAAAGGATATATTAATCAATTTATCCTTATGTATATTGATGATATCATTGTTTTCTCAAACCTTAACAAAGATCATATTAGTCATCTTGAGAAGGTATTTAAAGATGCAGGGATTTAAGGGGATCTCTTAATCCCAATAAATGTAATTTTTGCAGTCCCTATAGGTAATATTTTGGAGAATTTTGTTTCTAAAGAAAGCTTTTCCATTGATCCAAAAAGAGTCTCTGCCATCCTTTCTCTTTCCTTGCTAGCTCACAAGGAAATATTTACATTCTTTCCTTGGAAAGGTTAACTTTGTTAGGTGTTTTATACCTGGCTTCATGGGTCTGGTAAAGGCCACTAACACTTATGCTCAGAAAAGATTCATCTTTCAGATGGACCATGGAGGAGAATGAAAACTTTGAAAAGAGCAAACAAGAAATAGTCTAGGCTCCTAGACATTGATTAATCCATATTACTCCAGAGATTTTGTCTTATATGCATATGGAGTTGATTTCTTGCATGACCAACGATTTTAACCTAGCCAAATGATCAAGACTAGGAGCAACCAGTGGACTTCTTCAGGAAAACCTTGAAATATTATGAGCTTAAGTACATCCATATTGAGAAGCAATTTTTTCCATCATGTGTGCCCTGAAGAAATTTAAAATCATGATTGTAGCTAGCCGCATAAATATTTTGGTATTGCATCCTAGCATGAAATATTTCATCAGGGGAATAGAGATTAGTGAGAAATGAGCTGGATGGGTCACTAAAATCATGGAATACAATGTGACCGTTAAGGCCACAAAATTGGTAAGAGGTTACACTCTCTATAGACAGTTGGCTGAAGATGAGCAGAATGACCTAGAGACTACTTTATTCCTGGAAGAGGAGAGCCACGTGGAACCTGAGAAGAATGAAGACATAGACTCAGATAACTGGATGAAGATAATGATAACATTCCTCTCCTATGGTATATATCCTCTGTATCTCAGCAAATCAAAGAGGTGAAATTTAATATTGCATTCTTTTCCCTATGTGTAGATTGATGGCATACTATTCAAAAGGAACATTGATGACGTATTTATCAGATGCATTAAAGGTGAGCAATGTGACAAGGTTTTGGCCAAATTTCATGATGGTTTCTTAAGTGGAAATTTCTCTACTAAAGTGACAACTATGAAGAATCATAAAAGTAGGATATTTATGGCCTACATTTTTCACAGATGCTCATAAGTGGGTTAGGAAATGTAAGGAGTGTGGCCTCTTTACCCGGCAAAATAAGATTGATGGCTTTGCCTCTTCATCCAATATAGGTGCATTATCCATTCATACAATGGGTTCTTGACTTCATTGGGATGATAAATCCTCCATCTAGTTCAAGTCACAAATGGGTTCTCATAGCAATAGATTACTTCACCAGGTGGACTGAAGTTACACCATTGAAGCAAGCTACTGAATTATCCATCTTGGAATTTCTTGAAGAAATTGTTACAAGGTTTGGCATACCCTGGACCATTACTTTTTATAATGCTAAAGCTTTCTTGGGATCAAAAATCTCTGATTGGGCTCTTCAGCTTGGGATTTATCTCAAAACTTCCTCCAACTATTACCCCTAAGGTAATGGATTGGCAGAATCTACTAACAAAAATATGATCAGAATCATGAGGAGAACCATGGACGTGAATCAAATGCAATGGCATCCAAAAGTGAAAAATACTCTTTGGGAAGACAGGATAACAACGAAGAAGGAAATTGGCACTTCTTCCTAAAAATTGGTATATGCCAAAGAATCTAGGATTCCTTTGACACTTGAGTTGCCTTCACTCAAATTAACACAAAAAATAGAATTTGAAAGCATGGATCAAAGAGAAATCAGAATGGTAGAATTGGTGCAACTAGAGGAAAATAGAAATGTCGCCGATGGTCAGGATAGAACAACATCATAATTCAACTAAAACAATATTTTGATAGAAAAGATAGGCCTCAAAACTTCAAGGTTAGAGATCTAGTCTTGAAATGGGAAGCGGACATAGCTAAACCAAGAAGACACTCCAAATTTGATGTTATTTTGGAGTGGAACATACATTACCCACCACTTACAAGGAAGCTAACTCATTTGAGATGTATGATATTGGTGGGAATTGCATTTCAAATCCCAGTAAATTGGGATTTATCTAAAACCCTCTCATTAAGAGTTTCATGTATCTTGTGAATAGTATATTAGATTTCTAATTCCTCCAAGTGGTTTTAGCACATTATCCTGTTGGTAGTTTAGGTTTCTTTCCCTAAGTGCTTTGAACATGTTTTTTTTCTTGGGGATCTTGTTGTACAAGTTTTATATCTTCAGAGCATGCTATTGTAAAATGAAGTCCAAGGTATTAACGATCAATTTCTATCAATTGAAGGAGTTAAATGCATAGCAACTAAATCATTCAGAAAAGACTCTGTGTCTAATGGATGCTAAGGTTATTTATCATTTCATCTAGCAAGAATATGGCCCCTCTAATTCAACAAAAAATTGTCTTTTTTTCATCCCTTGCAAAATAGACCAACTTAGTTTTCCGCGGACTTGAAACAAAAACCACGAAGAAGTTTAAGTATGTCGTGGAAAAGGAATACGATCCGTGAGACAAAATATGTGCTTTGATGAAGCCACATGCAAAGGAGAAGGGCAACCAAGGTCTAACTCACACAATGGAGTGAAGGGTAGAATCTGATAAAGCCATGGAACAAAGCAAAACAAAAACCACAAGTTAAATAGTGGGCAGTCCACTGAAGTTGACATGAAGTCATGCCAATTTGTGTCACGGAGCAAGGAGTACATGTTGATGCCAAGGACCAAAAGGAACAAGTCACTCCATAAGAAAAGTATCAAGAGGAATTACACATTGCACGGTATGAGTGAGGGAGCTTCGTGGATGTCAAAATCCACATGAAGCTAAAAATTTGAAAAACTGTGAATAATCATAATTCCCGCACAAGGAAGGATCATCATAATTCTCAATTCTTGGCTCAATCCTTACGAATTTCATATCAATGGAAAGGTTTTGGTTTCATCTATGCATAAGAGTTTGAACTTCAAATTTAAAAGGTAGTTAGTGGGTGCAACCTTGAGAAAACGTCTTCAGAACACATAATTTTAATGGTAGTTGGCTCAACTACCCACATTTAATCCATTTTGGGTGTTCATCCCTTCTCCTACAGAGTGTGGCATGTGGAATTATATTTGTGGAGAATTCAGCCCCTTTTTTAGAGCATGTTGAGAAATTAAATAAAGTTGGTCAGCTAGTGGAAAGAGAATTTGAATTTTCCCTCTCTTTCTTCTCTCCTCCTTTCATTTTTTCTATATTTTGTAAAGTGACGCCTAGTTCTAATGTTGGATAATTTGGAATGCGAAGGCATCATTTTATGCTACAAAAGTGTTCTAAGGGTAACATGCCTTGGACTCAAATTTTGTAAATGTCTTGAATCTTCTTCCTGTATCGTGGTGATCTGTGCATGATCTTCAGGTAATATAATTCTAGTTTTTTGGCTTATTTCCACTTTGTCTATTGTTTTATTGTTCTCTCTTTCATCTCATTTATTTGTAAGTGTGTTGTATGTGTTATTTTAGAACTGGTGTTCATTGTGCATCATACAGGTGGAACCCTGAATGTGATTTTGAACTTTGGTCTTCTCTTGGGCCTCTTCACCATCATTTTTCTTTCATCTTCTCTTTTGTTGGATTATTCATCCCCTTAATTTTTGGGTGTTATCACCTCTATAGATTAGGATTTCTATTTTAATGTATCTCCTTCTCACCTTGATCCCTTGGTAAGTTAGATTAGAGCTAGATAGTTGTCTTTTAATTCCTAGGATTAGTTTAGCATTAGGAGTAAGTAGAGGAAGCTGACCTTCTCCACATGTTTGTCTCAGTTTGAGTCCCACAACTTGGAGACAATCCCATGTTGACTCAAATTTCAAGTCATCTATAATCTGAATGCAGGTACAATTTTGAGCCCTAACAAGAACATTATGCTTTATGTTCCTTTTCAATTGTTAAATACCAGTGAGATACTAAATCTACTCCTTCAATATCTAATGAGAATCACTCCATAGTTACTAATGTTCCTCCTTCACTCAGTCAAGATCTATCTATCCAACCAATTCCAACTAAGAAAGCTCCTCTAAAAATTAATTAATCCCCTCCTCCTCTCAAGTATTCTAGAATGTTACCCATTCCAACTAAGAAAATTCCTCTAAAAAAATAATTCCATTCCCTCCTTCTCTCAAGTCTTATAATGTGTTACAAATTCCAAATCAGAAACCACTCTCTAAGAAAGACCAACAAACTCTAGATACCCTCTTTATGCCTTCTCCTATGAACCCGAAATCCAACATTGGTTCTACTCTTGCTCCTACCTACCATTGTGATGACTCTCTCTATTCTCATAACACATTTAACACTCTCCCACACTGGTATGGTATCTCTCAAGTTATCACATGAATCTCCATCATTGACACACCTAGGGGATATTGCACTTCTCCGCCCTGGGTCAAAGCATATAACTGTGTCCCACTTTTTTGTAGTTTTTATACTTTCAGCAAACTATGTCTGATAACCAAAACATGAACAAACACATATAAAATGACCAAACATGCATTTTTAAGAGGCTATAAATATCAACGTGCAGGGCATTCAGAATTTACCTGATTCTTTAAATTTTTATAGTATTTTTTAATTATTTATTTACTAGTCAGATTTTAAAATATTTATGGCCACAAAGTGGGACAAACTTGTATGCTTTGACCCCCCTTCTAGCACTATTAATTGTTTTTATCATCTACTATCATACTTCAGGCTCTCTACTTCATGTTTAATCTTCTTAAGCACTCTCATACCCTTTCATACATGCATTGTATCATCATTACCCTATTATGCACTTGAGTTCCAAGGTTGATACTCGAAATCTAAAATGATCCCCCCCCCCCCGCATTCACTCTTCACATTATATGCTTCATGATCTATCTTTCTAGCGCACATTCTCAAACCATTTCTTGATTATGCACTCTTATTCTATGTTTCATTCTTGATTATTAAGGGGTATTTTATAAATGAACCCCATCTCATACACATCCATTGGAGGCATGCTACTCCTACCATTGCCACATTTTATGTATCATAACTTCACACTATAGACACCAATTTTTTGTATCACCAGTGCCTCACTCTGCATTCACTATGTTTCATTATCATGCACATACTCACCTTATTACCATTTAAATCCCATATTATCCCATTTAATCACATTTATTCCAATAATTCCATCTTAACATTATATTATCATTCACTGTCTCTAATCCCTCATTAATCACCCTTAATTATACTTAAATCATCCCCTGATCTTTTTTATCCTTCCTAAGCATCCCTTTTATTATCCCTAAGTACCCAAAGACCTTTCATTTAATAAATTTTACCTCCCCCTTTCCTTTATTTAATGTTTTTCACCCCTCACCTACTCCTTATCCTTTCTATGCAACCCTAACATGCCTAAGCACTTTAAACCCCTAATCCCACCTCATAAGGGCCTCATCCTCTTGAGTAAACCACATTTCCACCAACCAAATGGACAAATCTCCATAATCGGAAGTGACTCATCCGAGTTTTCCTTAACCCTATAAATACACCCATACCCCTCATTTCCTCAAGGGAAATTTTTTGAGATCTTAGGTCTTCTTGTGGCTTTATTGTGTTTATTGCTCATCTCTAGCGTGGTCGCCTCCGATCCAGCCCAGTCACCAATGACCCAGTTTAGTCATCATCAATCCAGCCTCGATCACTTTCAATCTATCCCTAGTTACTGTTGATCCATCCCAACTATCAGATCCATCCCGTTAGTTGTCAATCTATCCCTAGTCGCTCCCTATCCATCCCATTAATTGCTAATCCAACCCCAATCGTCGCCAATCTAGCCTGGTCACCGCCAATCCATTCCGGTTGGTGAGTATCCAAACGAGTCACCATCAAACCTATCTACATTTATTAAATTTATCACTTTTCTTTCATCTTTTCTATTTCCACAACTTTCCCATATCAGATTCAATACCTTCTCAGTATTTTACAGCATGTTGCAAACCTGTTTTTTGTATTTTGTGATCCACTCTTCTGCAGTCACCATCGATTATACTTGTCAGTCTCATAACATGACTAACCCAATCAGATTTGGTTCAATATCATTTGTTTTTATCATAACTACATTGTATCTTATCTAGCACATTTCAGATCTCTATTTCATTTTAATTATCTGCTACATCCAATTTATCAATCGTTTATCTATCTCCTTTTATCACAATGTGGGTTGACATCCATCCTTGGAATTTTTCACTTTACAGGACTGACATTGTCAGACAACCCAACCATCTATCTCCTAATCATTTCCCATGTTTTAGTTATCTTTTTTAAGCATGTTACCAAGGCTCACAACCGAAGGGATCTATTGTGCCCATATCCATCGTTATCCCATCTAGAGGTACCTTAAACACTCCCATATTAGAGTTTCTTATTTCCATTTTGTCATTTAATTAACTTGAAACAAGAGCACAAAAAATTGGTAAACTTTCTGGCACTCCCAGTGGGACTCACCCTTATTTGGCAAGTCCTTCATGTTTGCTTTTCATTTTCATCTTCTTTTTGTCTTCTCTTTATTAACCTGTTGATAATTTTTGCACTTGTGACAAAAATGGGCAACTCAAAACATTCATTACGATGGATGGCATCGATGAAGTGAGCCTAACTAGGGGAATACATTAAGCATTATCATGTTTTCAGTAGTAGAAAATAAATGATTACATGTGATTTGTCAGCTATGTGTGTTGTTACAAAATGCATAACAAATCACATAGTTTGCAATTGTATGTTTATCTTCAGCAAGAGAACACAAAATCCCTAAGGATGGATGTATTAGCTTGATGAAGACTAGAATTACAGAATAGGTGGAGTGTTAACTTTTGGAAAAGTAGAAAAGAGTTACATATTACAGTAATTGGGAGTTCATTATTAAAGTTGCAGATATTTTAAATTTCTTTCCTTCATGATTAAGTACATCAAATTATGTTATTGAGTTGTTTAGTTCGTTATACAATCCATACATAAAACTTAAAATGCAGAAAGAAGTACACAACTCAGTTCCTAGAATTTGATATTTTATTCATAAAGAATTTAAATGTTTCCCACACAAGTCATGGGATGTAACTCAAAATTAATTCATAACTACTGAAGTAGAAGGTACATGTGCATGAAAATAAAAGTAAAGGAGTATGAAAAAACCCATCATTTCCTTGAGTTTATTTCGTCTCCATTGCTCCACTTCTATCTCCAACTTTACTTCATCTTCATCCTCTCTATCTGATAGTTGGCATTGTACCTGAGAAACAGGAAAAAGGAATACTATCAGTCACGAGCTCAAGGTTTAGATCCATATTCTTGTACTATCTAATTTCATGACAAATGGATCTCTTGACATCAGGAGGTATGAGTTATAGGCATTAAGATACATCAGAGACAAAAATACAGAATTGAAAAGAGCAGTATTCTACATCAACGTATATGATTCCCAGAATCATTTCAGAACGAAGAAAAGAGAAAAGAAGAAAACTATGGAACATGAGAGAGGCAAAAAATCCTAATATTTTCTAACTAGTTTATCTAAATGTGCAGGTACATGTAAGAAGAAGGAAATAAACACTAACTGTTGTGTTTGCATATCAAAAGTATTACATTCTGCAATTTAAACCTAGAAAAGTACATTTATTTCAGATTCTAGACTAAAGGCTGAATATACAAAGATATACCTATACTAATCCATAAAAGAAATGCAAGTTTAGTGCTGCAGATTCTAACAAATGGAATGCATACAGAAAAGTGCAGAGTCAAGGAATGATAATATCCAAGCCTCATCGTTAATATGATTCCAGAAAAAAACTTGAAAAGCCTTCATGTATAGCTTTTTAGGATCAAAGCTACAAGATTAACTAATTCCAAGAAGTGCAGAAAATAAAGATGCAAGATATTATCCTCAACAGCTTACTGATTACAGAACCAATAAACAATATGCAACAATGGTTTCATGTGGATTAACAACTTTCATGAAAAAGGAGTCATTCATATCTGCTATACAAAGTACAGAAGTACTAAAATCTCAAATTCCAAAATGGAGTGTCAAGGTGAAGGTGCTATTAAAGAAGCTTAAAATTATCCAAATAGTTTGAGCATGAATGGAGATACACTTCATGAGTGCAACATAAACTTAATATTATTTCACTATTGGATCAATACAAATCTATAAAGAATATCATAGAGTTTAATCAGACCATCTACAATAGACTGACACAGAAGGTAGTAACTATTAATTACAGTTATGGTTGAAAAGTTACTAAAAATGATAAAAAGAGTCAAATTGATGTAGAATCTAAAAATGAATTTCATAGAAATAACGCATCTTGAAAGTCAAACATTATGGAGTTGGGATTCATCAATGAGGTTGGCTAAATTTTAAAGGAATAAAATTTGAATCAAAGTTATGAAGTACAAGAGCATAGATTTATTGACTTTCCAAATGCAGAGATTTCATAACTCATGTATTCAAAGTTCATTATTTATAGATGTTAAAATCAAAGATAAGGTATCAAGTCATCAATACAAGGTACAAACATATCACAAATTTGTAAGTTAGAGATGGAATTCACAATCATTGTTTTCAAGATAAGATATTGCATCGAGATTCAATTGAATGAATGGTAAACCATCAAAGATTCAAGTTCTTACAAATCAATCAAAGTAATTCAAGCACATGAATCTAATGAAAAGATGAGAAAAATTTTAGTTCAAGGTTGTTGCAAGGTCAATCTAGGATCACATAATCAGCTCGAGTGCTACAGAAAGGATGCACATTATGCAGAGTGCTACCTATAAGAAGTGATTCATCAAAAATCGGAACAGATACAAAGGAAAACTACAGGGCTCTACCTTGTTTCAGGATATTAAAAGACTAGTTCATCAGTTCCGAATATAATTCAGATACAACTATGAGGTGATAAGATCAACAGAGTGCATTCATCAAAGATCAAACTCATGTTCTATAAATCAATATGATAGAATCATTGTACAATCATCATTGATTTCAAATAAATGCTATTAAGAACAATAAAGAAATAGTTTCAGAAGTTTCAAGGATCTATTAGAAAGAAAGTAAATTGAAAGTTCACAAGCCCAAGCTTGTGGATCACAATGATTATAATATTCAGCTCATGAATAAGATTTTTAATCAACACATTACATTATATGAAGAGTCTAACAAGTCCATATTTTCAATTTGAGTACACTATGAATGCAAAGAGTTTTTAACAAAATATAGTTCTCAAGGCCTATCAACATTATATTTAAATTGACAATCCTTGCAAATGCAATTTTACAGAAATCAGTCTAAAAACCTCAGCATTGCCAGTCATGAAAGTGTGAAGTACGTTTCATTAGTATCAGTAAGATCCATATTTCCAGATAGAGGTAGGAAAATAGAATCCATAATATCTCTTGAAAAGATCAGCTTCATACCAGGCCTCAACAGGATCGAAGAATAATAGTTCTTAAAATTTATCAGTAATGCAAGACCAGTAATGGAGTTGCATTAAAAAGTGTTCATAGATACAAGACCTTTTCAAAATGATACATCACGGTGAACCAATGATAATGTTACAGCAATCAATAGGAAATTGCATTATGAAACTTCATCACAAATTTATCATGATGCAAACCAATACAAAAGGTAAGTCATTATCTTTCTTACAAGTAACAATAGAAGGTTTCAACCTAAATGAATGTAAAGTTCAAATAAGACAATAATGGAACCAGCATGGGATCATACCCAGATTTTCAAGAAAATTTGAAGAAAAAGAAATTGAAAGCATGGAGCCATCAAGTTACACCAGTATGTAAGAACACAAACAAGGAGCAACTTTATTAAGAAAGAAATAAGTAATCCCTTCCATAGTGAAAAGCTACAACAAATGGTGGCACAATACGAAAAATGAAACAAGAGTCGATTCACTGATGAAAAAGAAATGATGGTTCAGAGGGGCCCTTCAGATATAAAAATTTAAAGAATTGAATCTAGATTATAATCTTTTCCCAGGTCTTAAAATCACAAACAGAGTCCATATGAAGGAAATCATAACTCATCAAAGAACAGATCAGAATGGTTCATACAAAATTGGTGACTGAGAAAATCTGAAAGTCCAAGACAATCACACAAAATCAAGATCAATACCCACATCAAAATACATACAAATAATAAGAACTCAAATGGTGAGATCAAAACAAAGCTTCAAAACCTATCATTAATAAAGGAAGACCATATGAGTCAAACCACTAAATTGCGAAGATACATAACTCATAACCCAAAAAAAATGGTGACTTAATTAAGTAAACCATCAGAAATATTATGCAAACAGAGGTTGGGAACCAACTCACCAAAAATGGCCAGGCCACCTCAAGGAATTCAATGGAAAAATCAGGTGATAACCATTTTACCAAGAAGCGGTCATTTTTGAAAGAAAATGTCTCAAATACCCAATGAATAGATCAAATTTCTCACGGCGGGCCTCAAGATACAAATAGAATCGCAATAACGAAGGAGTTCCATCAAGTTTTAGATTTGAACCCCAACATAGAAGAACAATGCATCAAATACATTAGATGACAGAATAGAAATATACCTTATCCATATGAAGTTGCACTATTAGGTAAATTCCATGGCTCAAAAATCATAATAGCTCGAAAAAATCACGTGCTCAAGGACCATAATGTGCGAGTTAAATCAGATACCCAAAACCTGTTTCAAGCTCAAGGGTGCCATTAAATCACAAGTATGTCCAAGACAACACAAATATCTCACCCATCAGGAGAACCCTGAAGGAACCATAAAGAAATAAAGGAGACATAACCTGTAGCTCTTAAGCACAAAATAGATACCTTGGCTCAAATCAGAGCTGCAGAAAAGGGTGGATGGGATCTCTGATCTAAGCTATTAGAACTAAAACTAGTACAAAATATCTCAAATCAAGAAAATATCAATGCAAATCCTCCAAGGAAAAGCTATAACGAAATCTAGCTTGAGATAACATTCATGGCTGAGTGGTTCGAAATCTTGCCAGCGGCTTAAAACCATAAAATAAAATGCAAAAAGAGCTTGTGAAGGTAAAGAACTAAACTTCCAAGTTTCTCAAAATACTACAACTCATGGTTACCTAAAAAGCCATGAGTTAGAAATGGCTCGATTACCAGAAATCAATACATAGCTTCAAAAATCAAATGGTATCTATATGATAACCCACATAACTCACACAAGCTCAGATCAATGGTGCAAAGATCAAAGTACATAATCAACAAATGAAGGGGTTTGAAGGATTTTTCTACCAAACCCAGTAGTTCAATGCAAATTCAGATCACGCTCAGAATTACCAATGGTGTCAACTCGCCATGAAACCCTTAAATCAACATGTATGATCACGATCCATGGGAGTGTAAAAAAAATCTACCACATGATTGCCCACAAACTCAATGAGTGTCAAAAGGCATCCAACCATCTTAAAGCATGATCAGAACCCTAACTGAAGGTACATAAGTACCAGAATCAACAATGTGATCATGCAAATAAGAACAACATGGAGGTCACCAAAAACCTTAGAAATGATTACCATGTTTTAATCTTAACCACGGTAATGTCTGCATCCACTGACAAAACAGAAGGGTAATCATCATGTAATGAGGGGACCAGCCCCAGTATTTATGCCAAATTACATAATTGACTTAGTCAAAAACGTCCCAAAATCATACATTGTTACCATGGATTCACCATTGATTAGAGGGTCACAAAGATCTTAGAGCTTCTCAATATAATCAAATGCCGAGACCATGTAAAAATAAAAGGGGCTGAAATAATATGCATGCCCAAGTCACATGGAAACCAAAGGTTTTACCAATGATTAAATTCATGACCTTAATACCATAGTCTATGTGCCACCAAGTTAAGGTAAATTATATTATTTGGTATGGTCTTTCATCAAAATATATCAAACTATCCAAAGTAAATATGCATGGTGCAACCAAAGGAAGGGGAAGACTATAAAGACTTATATTATGTAGTGATTGGCCTAAGGGAGCTAATTAATCCTTTGAGAACAAGTGTGCACACATAATGAGTGGTCCCTACCAGGTGGGAGAATTGATACAATGTTAAATTATATTTGCACAAGAGTGTAATTTTCATGTGACCACAAGAAGACAAAACAGATGTCAACATCAGAACTTGCAAGGTGGTCCTCATCATGATGGATGCATGGGTGAATAATTTTTCCAAGTATTGCAAGTTAAGGAGTTATTTTTGCTCACATAGAGAGAGATTTATTTTTGCATGTGCACCCAAGGGGCAGTATTAAAGTTCTAATTTTACATTGTAAGTGGATCAAATTGTAAGTGTCACATCAAGCACTAGAATACATAAGTTGCATGCACATTGGAGAAAACTTACTCATCAAGCAAAGCTTATTATTAGCCAAGTTATTCATCCAACCTTGTTAAAAATAGAACAGTCAACTGTAGTTTTACTAGGATGTATTTTGTAACCAAGGATATTAATGCCTCATTGTATTAGCATGTTTATTTTATTCCTTTATTTATTCATGATAAAGGATAAAAATAGGATGCATGGGCGAGTACAAATTTTAGCCTATTTTTAGGATGGTTGGGATGAATAAACTTGTTATATATTATGTGTAATTGCAAGGCACAAGGAAAGGACTTTTGGACACAGGAGTGCTAAAGCATAGTTTTTACAGTTTTTCCCTTTGAATGAGAATTGATTTATGCCTTTCCAATTATTTGCAGTTCTGTGTATACCTTATTATTTCTTGTGAATGTCAAAATTCCTTTGATTAATCATCTTACCTTGTTGCAAATTTAGTAATTTTTGTATAATATTAGTGTGCATGTTTATCTTAACAGTATTGTTGTGAATCATTCCCTCAATACATCAAGTGTTTTTCCTTAATATTATGCTAAAAACTATTGGTTTGTGCATCTAGAATCCATTCTCAAATTATTTGTGCATGTACTCAGTTAAAGCCCTCAACAAGTTTGGTGTATCACCCTAGTTTTCAATTCATTTACAGTCATCTTTTTACCCTCAAAACCCCTTAAAATTAGTTTAGGATACATCAAGAAGGAACCGGCCTTGATACCAGAGACTCACCTCAACAATAGGTATACCCAAAGACTTGAGGTGTTTCCATTGTATCTACAAAAGAGAGAGATTTAAAGCAAGCTTAGAACCCCTGTAGTCATCTCTCTACAGGGTGAACTTTCAAGAGATAACATAACCTTTTAGGTAGGAGCATTCTTTTTCTTTCTTGTGGTGGATTGCATTGCTTGGATTGGCTCACTCACTTTCTTTAAAAATTAAAATAAAAGGAAAGGCATTATATAGGTATTCCTTGTTTTTCCTGCCCATCTCTTTTTCATTCCATTGTATCTCTTGTCTGCTTCTTTCATCGAATCTACAAACTTCATTTTTAAATTAAAAATAACCTTCATATTTTCTTGGAAATATAACATAACTATGCGGCTTAATGCCTTTGAATACACTTTTATCAAACACAAAAAAAGCACATGCATCAGAACTACACATCTTAATTCTTTCCTCCCATGTGGAACTATTGGGATTTCTTCACCCAACAAGAAATTCTTCATGGTTTTTTTGCCATGTTACAAATTTTTTGGCTACTGGTATATTGTCTAAGCACCTAAAACCCTTATCACTATGGTGTATGACGTGCGGGGGTAGGCCCCAATATCAGGCCATGTACCAGTATTCATAACATACTTGAGCCTCACATACATTTAGGTGTATCGATGATGCCATCCAAAACAACCTAAAACCATCCATAATTTGGACATTTCCTAGGCACCCTTCAATCCCATTTTCTTTTCTTCCTCACATTTTCTAATTAATCAAGATGATCAAAAAAATTGTTTGATTTGTTTATTAATAAACTATATAAATTTTTAATTTTTTGTTTCATTCCTACTATCACCCATTCTCAAGCTAAGAAAATGTGATAATCTACCTCATCTAATAACATCCCCACTTTCGATGATCTTTCCCAAAAAAATACCACACTTGCCACTGATCCTTCTACACCTATGATCACCACACCTTTGGCCTCGAAACCCCTTATTTCTACAGTATCTCTTCATGAAAACCATGACATTCAAAATGATCCCCATTCTAAAACCAATCCTTCTACCTCTTATCAATCCATTCCCTCTAGACCAATTATGCCTTCATCTTCTACTCTTTTGGAGACTCTTGAACCTCCTACCGTCCCTCGTGGATGCCTGGAAACTCAAGATCTCCTTGACATTAATCCTATTGCCCTTCATGACTATCTAATTTGTAAGTCCACCATAACCCTTCAATCCACTCAATTGGTAATGCCCACTCCCCCAAATTTTCCTCACATTAACACCTTTATCACCTCTTCTAATCCATTCACCTCTTCATCCACTAGGGTCATTAGTGTGCCTATCTAATCATCACAAGAGTCACATTTTCTTCCTCCTCCATCTGAACAGCATAATCAGACTTTTTCTTTTATCTCCACTTCCCATTTCCATGTGAATGTGATCACCTCACAACCCCATCTATCTGAATCAACTCAAAGCCATCAAGCTCCTCTTTAAGAGGCCTTTCACTACATACTTCCCAACCAATCCACTTAATTATCTTAGCCACCTATCACCTGTATTCCAACTCATCACATACCAAATCAATCCAATGTCCCCATTATCCAAAAACCAACTCAATCTCACCAATCTTATCACATCCCCATCACTCAACAACAAACTTTATCTCAACCCATTCAATCACAACCATTTAACTACATCCCCCCTTATCAAATAATTCCAAAAAAAACCTACACTTCCTCACACATACCAACAACCTAACCCATCCACTTTTAATGTTCCACTACCTTATCTTTCAATTTCTCATCCTCATACATCCAATGACCCTATACATGCATTATTAATTAGAATGGTCAACCTTGAAGCCCCTACTTTGGGTTCCAAGACTACCTTCTCCTATGAATAGATTTGTAATGAACATATTAATCCATCAATTCCCATCAAACTTATCCTCCACATTGGGAGCTACCAAAATTCTCTAAGTTAAATAGCAAGGAGGATCCAAAACAACATCTTCATCGTGCCTTTAGAAATGCATGCTACCTCATTACCCGTGATCAAGACCTTATGCTTTACACATTCCCCATATCGTTAGCCAGACCCACATTAGATTGGTATAATGAAATTCCCCAACATTCATTATTTTCCTTTACCCAACTCGTGCGATTATTCCTAGAGCACTTCGTAATCAATATTATGCATAAAATTACCATTATCAACCTCTACGCCATTAGACAATTTGATGATGAATCTCTTGCAGACTTCATCACTAGATGGTACGGCATAATCAATCAATTTTCTTTCTCCCTTCCACAAACTAAGCTAATCAAACTTTTCTCATGGTCTTGTGTGATGCATATCTCCTCTACTCTTCAAATACAGTCATTCCAAACCTTTGAAGAGGCATTCACCATGGCTCGTAAACTTTAACTTCGCACCCTTGAGAAAGGCCATCTCAAATTTCAATCCAACAAGCCCACACCCAAATTTACGAAGCCATCAAATCATAATGAAAAATCCAAAGAACATGGCCAATACCATCATAGTCGAATCTTCACACACGTCCACTTCTCACACAGAGCCTCCTCAGAGAGCTCCTTGGCCAACCCCAAACTATACTCCCCTTGGAGAATCATATAGCTCTATCTTTGATAAATTAATGGCTATGCATAATCATCTCACTTCCTTCCATCCACCCTGTCGATGAATCACATCCCAAACCTAAGTTGTATCGCGAGGACCACTATTGTAAACACCATCGGGTTTTTTACCACAATATTGAAAAATTTGTTCCCATAAGGACCTTGTTCAATGTCTTATCAATCAAGGGGACCTCCAAGTGGACAACCCTACCTCACCTCCTAATCAACCTCTAGATATCTTCAAATAACCTTTTCCCAACCATGCATCAAACAATAAAAACTAATTAATCTACATTTAAAGAACCCAACACCCACATGATCAATACTTTTTTTCTAGATTCAACATTACCACCCACATCTATTTCCCCCTCTATTATACTTGTATCTATTGATCCCACACCTATCTTGATATTTACCTTCACCCCTACAATCTCATCTGTATTTGCATCAATGTCTACTTATTTATCCACATCTATTATACTTATATCCACATATATTACATCCACTTCAACTATCTCTATTCCACCCACACCTATCTTATCCACGCCCATTTCCACATCCATGCCAACTTCAACTTATTACCCTTTATCTACTGTCCCACCTACTTTGAATACATCTATTTCCCCATCCATATCTACACCTACTACATCCACGCCCATCATACCTAGCTCTTTATCCACATCTACTTTAACCTCTATCTCAATGTCTTCAATGCACATCCCTACATCTATATCCACCACCCTCAAACACATCCAAAATTAAAACCATTCTCGCATCAACATCTAAATTTATGTTTGCATCCTTGTTATCCCTCAAAACTCCTACCAAGAAGGCATCCTCCTTTGGTCCCATTACAAAGGATCTCCCAATCCCATCTTCATCTCCAATAAATACTATCTCTTTTGTACCCATACCTACAATATATATGTAATCTATGACTCATTCTAACCTCATCAATCATATCATCCAAAATCTGCTTCCATCTTCCATTTCCACATCTATAAAGAAATCCACACCATTTGACTCTAAGGATCCTGTACGTCGGAAAAGCAACAGGCGAGCGTGAGAATCAACAAGTGACTCTTCCACGTACCCGACCTCCCGAGGTCGTGCCGAGACAGCCGGTGGGGGTAGAATATGCAGACAAACTAGTTGGGGAGTCTAATGTCTTCGACACGCACTAATGGTATTTGTGAATCTAAGGCAAAGAAGGCCCTTCTAACTTGGACTGGTGTGATAGATCGATCAGCGAGGATGACTGCTCGAAGGCTCCAATCAATATCGAGCTCTGGCGTGATTCGATCTATGGGTTGTGGGATGCGTGGAAAATGACCCGGGATGGTTTCGTGTATTTCTCCTGATAGGGTCATATGGTGAATATAGTCAACTCTATGGACGATTCTCTGGCCTAGTCCAAAATTCCCTAGCTTCGTTAGCCGCTATATCTAGTAAGGACAGTTGTTCGAACGATGATAGGTGGAAGTCGGGGTAGACTGAAATATTAACTGTGCGTAGGCCAGTGTCTATATCTAACTGTCTTGTGGATTCGTTGGGCCGTGGGATTCTGGGGATCACAACCATAGACTCTTGGTTGTTGCGGTCCCGTTATGGTCATACGGGAGATCAAGTTCTGATCCCTAGTATCCAGTAGTCATAAGCTTTTTCAGCTTCTACGTTTAGAATCAGCAATTGTGCGATTTTCTCAGAATACCTCACAGGTGTTCTAGCGACTTGGATTCTTAAGCTGGTATCTATATCTACTGAGGGTGTCTCCAGCGTCTGGCTGTGGAACTAAAGGATCGCACCCGAATATTTGCTCTTTTTCAAATCCTTCTACAGTCATGCGGATGTTTTCTAGGATAACCTGTAGTTTGGCTGATTTGACCAAAACAGTGTGTGCTTGGTCGTCTTCGATATTTAACCCTCTCAACTGTGACCTGATCTGTTGGAAGTCTGTTGTTGTTTGGAAGACTTGTATCCTAAGGTTTTGGTCAATATCAGTTATTGCCACTACGGTATTGGGCTGGGGCACAATTGGCTCGAAAATGTATTCCCTGGGCTCCCTGGGTCCCGTAATTGTCATACAAAAGCAATAATGAAATAAACTATGATAAAGTAAAAACTAAGTGTACTTCTAACATATATAATTTCTTTTTGTATTTTCTGGCAATTTATAAGAAAGCAGCTATTTAAAATATTTAGAATTGACAACTAAACTAACAACGTAAAACAAACAAAATAGCCGAGTGTAGCTATTTGTCTGTGCAATTTCGTATATCTATCCTAAACAATGAAATAACTAATCTATCTGCAAGATTCTCGATCCTACCTCAGAAGTGAGGAATGAATCATAGTTTCTCAGAAACTATCAATCCCCACAACCTCCCTGGCAATATCGAGAATGGAAATAACTGAAATAAAATGATTAACTACTTTATTTGATAAGTTCTAATTATAACTTTGAAAGATGGAACCTGGATTTCGCAGAACAGTGGCGAATCCGACGAGTGTGTATGTTCTTGTCCCCTCAGTATGATCTCCACGTTCTTTGTGCTCACGTGAATCCAGAAAAGCGTGAAATGCTTGCATCAACAGGAATAAGATATTTGGATCAATGGACAGCCTTCGAGAATGCAGACAGAATAGAATGCGGATAGGAGAGGGATAGCACAAGAGTACAGAGCTTGGCCTATGCAATTCCTAGCGGGGTCTACTGCGAATCATACAACAAAGAGCGTCCAGAACCTGAGACTAGCCTGTATGAAGAGCAAAAACCTGCAACTTTAATGGCTATCTAGACCGTTCTACTCCGAAAACAATAATACTGTCTGCACAAGTTGGGTCTGTGGCTTACCAACAGATAACATAAAGCTAAAACAAACCTGTAAAGGATTTAAACTGTTCTACCAATCCTGAGCAAACTAAAACGACCATGAACTACTGAAAACATGAAGAGTTGGATTGAAGAATGAGTGGCCCAAATGATGTTTGCACTTGCACAAGTTGGATATGTGGCTTACCAGCTGCAATACAAAACTAACCAAGGCACTCAATGAGAAAACTAAGAAACCTAAGCAAAGGAAAACTAAATCTACTGCAACAAGAAATTTAAAAGCAAACTTTTGGAGCAAAATTCAGAGGCCAAACTAATGTTTGCACTTGCACAAGTTGGATATGTGGCTTACCAGCTGCAACACAAAACTGAAACAAACCTGCAACAAACTATGCTACCAATCCTAAGCAAACTAAAAAGACTACAGCACTGAAAAATAAGAAAGTTGGAGTGAAAATAGTGGCCATTTGCATGTGCACCAACCATGCATTTATAGGAATTCCAACACTCAAAAACCAAAATCAAATTGAACTCCTAAACATTAAACAAAAGAAAAACACTATTCCAGGGGACCAAAAACATTAATGCAAGCTTAAGTCGGCAAGAAAAGCTGGTGAGTAGTGATATTTCACGCGGGTCGCGTCAAAAGAGCGTTCTGGAAAATGCGCACAGGACCGCCGCTCTGAGCAGGGCGGCGGTTTCGTCACTGAAGGCCAAGAAGCCAAAGAAAGAGGAAAGAAAGGGAAAAACAAAGCACGCGGGGGCTAAGCGGGGCATGCGGGATGTTAACGCATATCCGAAGAGCTCTTTCTGGATCCCGAACACCTTTCGAGGAGACCTGTATCATCATTGGGGCACTTGTTACATCGTTCCATAGTACAGTACCTTACAATTTTGGGTACGTACATATTGCCCCCTTGGAGAAGCGTTTTAGCCATGAAGAGGCATAAAACGGTGGGTCCGAGTATGGCAGTCCCGAAATGGGGAGTTAGAAGTTATACCTTACACGTCCGTGTGTCGAAATGACGCCATCCAAAATTCCTGCCACCTGCAAAATGAAAAGAGAACTCAAGTGCAGATAGATACAATAATTTGGAAAATAAACGCTAAAATAATAGGGGAAGAGGACGTACCATTAGTGCGAGGATAGAAACTTACCTCCGTCAGCGCTCCGAACCTGCGAAATAGCCATTGTAAAACGAAACAGAACGATATATATATCAAAGTTGGCCCATTTTCCTATTCATTTGCGCGAGTTGATTTGATAGATTTTGAGCTCTGGGACCCACGGTAACGGTTTCTCACGCGAGTAGAGTCAAAACATCCACAGCGAGATAGTGATCATGCCTCCACGTGCGGAATGCCACCCCGCGAGATCACAGGTTGGTTTTTCTTCAATTTTGTGCTTTTCCCCTTTTAAATTTGAAATGGAAAATTCTTTGTAATGGGGGGGAAATTTTTGAAAATGCTAGGTTCAAAAGGTCCACCTAGGGGGGGCGCCTACTGGGTAGGCTCTTTTTTTAGCTAAAATGATCTATTTTTGCGTTTTTTGGACTTTTAGGGTTAAAAACCCGCGCGGGTTTTCGGACCGCGACCGCCGCCCTGGCCAGGGCGGCGGTTACAAGACCGCCGCCCTGTCCAGGGCAGCGGTTACGAGACCGCCGCCTTCAAGGCGGCGGTTACAAAACCGCCCCTCTGCCCAGGGCGGCGGTTTTGCACAGAATGCAAAAGAACCTCACTTAAAACTTTCACTTGTATTTTTTAGCATTTGTGTATGTTTTTATGACTCTCTTGACATTGTTTAGATACTAACTTGCTCTGTTTTGTGTGTTTTCGGGTGTATGCAAGCGAGGGAGGAGTACATTAGATGGAGCCGGGAGCAAGAGTGTGATTGGCTGCCCGGGGTATTGGATGCCCTCTCAGCAGATGAGGAGGACACATTGCAGAGGGCCGGCATATTGCGTATATCGCGTGTGCCCCATGTTACACCATCGAGTCACATCCTTTGTGACTTATTTTCTTATTGGGACGCAGATCGGAACACTTTCCGATTGCCAGGGGTCCGCGGTGAGTGGACTATTACTCTAGAGGATGTTTACCGTATCCTGGGGGTCTCGATCATCGGGAGGAGACTCACACTGGAGACAACTGGGTCCAGAGCACAGATTGTACAGTGGGCAGGCTACATGGGGGATGCAGCTATCTCCATGGGGCCAAAGAAGGAAGTGAGAGTCAGATCCATTCCTTCTTTTCCCATCCCCATATTTCGACAGGCCATCATGGGGATCCTTGCCTTGAGACTGATCGGGGACAAAGGAGGGGACACTTTGTTATACTGTTGGGCCCCCATCATTGCACAGATAGAGGGGCATGGCCGGATATACGCCTGGGGGGTAGACATTTTGGGGACCACCTATCACGACTTATACAAGGTGGTCCGTTTACAGGGACATTCTTTGAGTCACCCTACTCTAGTTATGAGTTGGGTGTATGAGCGCTTCATTCCCTATGGCAGAGGCATGGAGGTGGCAGATCCTGGGGCTGTGAGGGCAGCCAGGTGGTTAGATATGTCGGTGCTTAGAGCACCTCACCAACCAGTAGCTTCCCTCACTACAGCAGATATGGAGGCCATACCGTACCAGCTCATGGCCGGCATTTGGGGAGAGGAGGCTCTTACATTGATCTCTTGCTCCACCACAGGGCAGCTTATTGACCATGTGGGACGGGTGGAGGTACATCCTTTTGGCAGGGTTCCTCAGCAGTTCGGCCTCCCATATGTGGGTATGCTTCCTCTAGTAGCACCAGTTTACAAATCAGTTCGGGAGGCTAGAGGGGGGCCTAGAGGCCGTGGTTGGACAGTGGTTACCCCTGGCATTCCTATTGCAGCCAGGGGGATAGTTCGGGCCAGAGGGAGAGCTGGTACGCCTCGGGCACCTTTACTTCAGATTACCGCGGGTCCTGCTCATAGTAGCGATGACCCTATAGATATTGACTCCGATTCTGAGGAGTCCACAGAGGGAGGGTCAGAGGAGCAGACGGACGAGAGTGATCCTGAGTGGCATGATCCTCAGGATATCATGCAGGCGGAGAGGGCAGAGCAGAGTGCAGAGAGAGAGACTCTGGTTTCCGAGGAGCCACTCTCCCGGGGCCATGGTGGAGATGATGAGTCCATTGCGGGGCGTAATGTTGCCCCAACTACAGGAGCAGCTCCTCAGTCAGCGGCGGCATCTGCAGTGGGTGCTGGCCCTAGTGACCCATCTTGGAGGCCCGGTGACCCGAGTAAGTTATCCTTTCTCCCTTTCAGTGTTAATTTGATTTAGGACTTGTTTTAACTGCTATCTCTCCTTATATTTATATCTTGTACATTTTAGCCTCTTGCCTAATTTCTAATTCGTCTTTCCTCTTTGTTTTGCAGAGACAGTTGACGAGTGGCGGGATCTAATTCGTAGGGTATGTACTAATTCTCTGATGATCCCTATGGATAAGACCCGTGCGGAGCTATTTGTAGATGTCGGGGAGCCCTCAGCAGCCGGCAGGCACACCAACGTCTTCGCTCCCATTTGGCATGTGGCCAAGATGGTGTCGACTCTCCGTACAGAGTTGGCAAGCTATAGGATAGCCGAGCGCCTTATGAGGAGCCATTCTCATGGCGAGACCACGACCACTCCTCGAGACCCTGAGCCCTCCGTCCATTCAGAGCGCTAGCGTAGCCGAAGTCCTAGGCGAGGGCGCGCACCTTCAGCGGGATCGCGTAGGGGTTGAGAGGCCACTTGGCTCCTATGCACCTTTTGTGTTATAGATTCGTTTGTGTATTACGGGCTCTTTGAGCGTTTTGACCATGCCTAGTGCATGATGGCATTGTATACAAATATTGACTATTTATATATATGCGCCAATTTTGGATCAAAACTTTGTCACTTGGGTCTTCCCTTTCTGTTTCCAGCTTATTCGTGTATACTACGATGTATGTTTTATATGCTTTCTAGAATGTATGCAATGGAAAATAGATGATGCAAATGTTTGCTTTCTTTTTGTGTTTCATGATGCTGATACATGATATTGTAGATATATTGTGATCTTGAATCTTAACTTTTGTTTAGCAATTTGGATACCTCATGATTTGTTTTGGCAAAGTGATGAGAACAACCAGTATGATGAACAGATTAATTTGCCCCACTCCTAACTCCACGTAACTAGTAAGATGCGAGGGCTCATCACCAAGAGCCAAGAAGGGCGCAAGTTATGAAATGTGATGAAGTGATAGTGATGAAAGACAGACGAATTTTTGGTGGAACCAAATGAAAACTACAAGTTTATTCTACCTGAATGACTTCATAGTTTTGGATGCAACTTGCTTTGCGGTTTATCCAGACTTAGACCCATAGATGGCCACATAGCAGACAAAATCTAGGTTTTTAGGATTTTTAACTCTTTTTGGAATTTTGAATATCTGATTCATTCGTTATTGACTCAAAGTTTGAATTGATTGTTTATGACCTTTCAACATTTACTTTGTTTAGAGGACCCCCTACACTTTGCCCCGTGCTACCTGTAAGAAGCATGGGCTTATCACCGTGGGCAAGGCATAGGCGAGTAAGGGGCATTTCCATCCTTTCCCAACCCTAGTCACTAGTAAGGACGCAAGCTCATCACCGAAGGTTGGTGGGGCAAGGAAATGTGTAAAATAAAATTTTCTATTTAATCACTTCTTGACTTGTCTATTTGAGTAAAATGTCAGTATATGCTTATTTTCCTAAGAGATGTGTATATGGGATAGATGTGACACCATGAAGCTTCTAGAACAGACCATAGGCAAGACACCTATCCTAAGAAGAAATCAAAGCGAGAACGAACTTGCAGATCTTGGTATGGTTACCGTTAGGACTTCGTCATGTCCAATTTTGTTTGATAAAAGATTTTGAGTTGATTGATGATATCGAAGACAGAGAAGTATGATTAAAGAACTTCATGCCAGAAACATCATGAGTTTGTAATAAATTGCTTTGAGAATAGATTCCTTGATCACAATTTGTGTAGAACAAGTGGACAAATGATCCTAATTTATATGAAAATGTGATGTAGATAGTTATATAGGCAGCGCTAGCTACTTACGCGTAGAAACGTTTGAGGTGGAGAGAATTGACTGTTTCACCAAACTCCTCACCTTCTAGCGTGCATAGAGGTATGCACCATTTCCGTAGTCCTTCATGACTCGGTATGGGCCCAACCATTTGGGCCGGAATTTCCTTCCTTCGCCGGTCTTCTTGTCGATTCGGCTGTCTAACCTCAGAACTAGGTCACCTTCGTATATGTCACGTTCATAGACTTTCTTGTTATACTGCCGGCACATTCGGTCGGCATAGACTCTATGTCATTGTTCAGCATCTAACCTAGCTTCATCCAGGCTTTCTAATTGAGAAAGACGTGCTTCTCTGTAAGCGTCCTCATCCAGAATCCCTTGTAGCGAAATACAGAGACTGGGTATTTCGACCTCAAGTGGGAGAACTGCTTCTGCCCCAAATACTAGCGAGAAAGGAGTTGCTCCCGTTGGTGTTTTTATTGAGGTTCGGTGGGCCCACAAGGCCGGATATAACTTTAAATGCCAATCCGCTTGTTTTCTTTCACTATTTTAAGGAGAATGGCTTTCAGTGTTTGTTCGTTGCTTCAGCCTGCCCATTGGCTTGGGGATAGTACAAGGAAGCCGTATGATGGCTGATTTTAAATTGTTGCATAGCTCACGAACTTCTTCATTCTTGAAAGAAGTTCCATTATCTGAGATAATGATTTGCGGGATACCGTACCTGCAAATGATTTGGTTCAAAATGAACTTAGCGATTACAAAACCAGGTACAGTCGTAAGAGGCATGGCCTCTACCCATTTAGTGAAATATTCAGTGGCCGTGATTATAAAATTGTGGCCGTCTGTGGACGAGGGAGAGAAATTCCCTATCAAGTCCAGGCCCCATGTAGAAAGGGCCACGGAGTAGCGATCGGTCGCAAGCTTGTGCCGGCATGTGGATCTCATGAGAGAACTCCTAACATTTATGACACCTGCGTACAAACTCTATTGCGTCATGTTCTAGAGTGGGCCAGAAATAGCCCATTCGATGTATTTTTCGAGCAGTGACATGGCCACCGAAGTGGCCTCCACATATACCGTTATGGGATTCATGGAGAATCTTCTTGGACTCTTCTATGTCAATACACCTTAAGAGCATTCCATCGAATGCTTTCCGATAGAGCACCTGCTCTATAATGACGTATTTAGCTACAATAATGCGTAACCGTCTTCTTTGTTGAGGTGTAGCTCCTTCTAGGTACCTATGGTCCATGATATAACTAATGATATCAGCGTACCAAGGGCACTCAGATATAGCAAGTCGGGTTTTGACGTAGTACACGCATTCATCTGGAAAGTCTAAGTCTACTAAGTCACCTCCGTCTAGCGGGTTATCAGCTAACCAATCTGTGATGATTTGCCCTTTAACTGACTTTTGGTTTACAAAAGTTAATTCGAAATCTCCCATTAAGGTTATAAAGCATCCTACCTTTTTAGACAGGGACCATTGTGTGAGGAAGATTCGTAAGTGGTCAGTTTTTACCATGACCCTTGTCTCTTGATTTAGCATGTAGTGTCTTAGGCGTTTAGTAGCAAAGACTATGGCAAGACATTCTCGCTCTGCTTGTGTATAGCGTGTTTCATAGTCGAGCAATGTTCGGCTAATGAAATAAATCGCACGCTCTCTCTTGTCATCGTCTTCTTGGGCTAGCATGCAAGCTAACGAAACATCGGTAGCCCGTGAATATAGAATTAACGGGTGATCTAGCTTAGGTGGCATTAGCGTAGGTGGTGATAGCAGGAAACGCTTGACTGCATCAAAAGCTTCATTGCATCTTCAGTCCAATCAATGCTATAGTCCTTCTGAGTAAATTGTTGATTGGATGGACGACGAAGCTTAGATCCGGGATAAACCTCCGGATTGCACCCAGCTTTCCAAGAAATGATCTGATTCCAGATTCACTCGAGGACAGGACCATTTCGAGGATAGCCTAAATTTTGGTTGGATCAACATCGATCCCTCATGACGATATGATGTATCCTAGGAGCTTTCCTCCTGTTACACCAAATACACATTTCTCTGGATTTAGCGTGACTCCGTATTCTATTAGACGTGAAAGAATGATGCGGAGTACTTCAGGGGTGGTCACAGTGCTTTTTGGCCTTAGCCAATAAGTCATCCACGTAAGATTCCACAATTTTATGAATTAGATCGTGATAATATGTATGTCATGGCCCGCTGATACGTAGCACTGGCGTTCTTGAGACCGAATGGCATAACAGCGTAGCAATAGGTTCCCCAAGGAGTTATAAAGGTGGTTTTGGCTTGATCTTGCTTGGATATTCTGATTTGATTGTATCCCGAGAATCCATCCATGAGAGACAAGAGCTCAAACCCAGCTGTTGCATCAACAATGACATTGATAGATGGCAATGGGAAGTCATCCTTAGGACATGCTTTGTTAATGTCTCGGAAATCTATGCAGATGCATATCTTTCCATTCTTCTTGAGACGGGAACGATGTTTGATACCATTGGGATAGTCAAATGGCTTGATGAATCCTACCTGACGGATTTTAATTACTCCGATTTACATAAGGGCTACTTGGGCTCATGGGTCTTTGCTTTCGGGTTCATTGCTGTGCATCGATCTAGTGACGAGGTTGTGCAACAAAGGTGGGGTTTTGGTTGTTGCACCACAATGGGGAGGTGGCAATCCTGTCATCTCTTGTAATTAAATGCAAAATGCCTTCTGATGTTCTTGAGAATTGGTATGCTTTCCATTCTTGGGGTTAACAAACGATCCTAGTTTAAAGATTTATTGGACTCATTTCCGTGCGATATGACATCGATTGTTTCTTCAATTAAAGAGGCATTACCCTCTTCGAACGCAGGCGGGTTGATGGGGGGGTTGGGGGTAAATCCAAATCATTCCCCGTGTCCACCACGTATATATTCGGTTTCTTTTTGTGAGGAAAGATCGTTACAGATTTCCGAAAGTAGTAGGAAGATGACTGCGGGATCATGAGGTAAATCTAGCGTTTTGGTTTTGATAGGCGAGATGTAGTGTTGCCATAGCATTCATTTAAGTAATCCAAAGTAGGCCCGCATCATTTCCAACATGGTCTGGACGATAGATTAAACTTATGCTTGGAAAGAGGATTTATCATTGTTTTTATCAATGGTTCGTTTTTCGAATGGATATTGGAATTGCGTATTTTCTAGCTCATTTCTTGGAGTTGAAGCGTGCTCCGAAGTTGCTATTGAATCGGCGAGAAGTTTTTCTCTCGCGGAATTGCTTCAATGGATAGAAGTTGAAACGCCTTGCTTAAATCTAAAAAGTGTTTTTGTAAGTTGCAAGTGTCGGCTTTAGTTTCATATACCCTGAAAACTTTGGGTTTCCCAATTGCGGTATCCTCTAAAAACTCTGATATTATCAATACCAATTCTTTGGCTAACCGGTAAGGCCAAGGAAGGGGCTTCGTACTCGCGCCGTTGTTTGTGCATTCAAAGTTCACTTAAAAGAGAATGGGGAGGACCTTTTACGGGCGAGGTGTAAGAATTATACCTGCCCCCGACTCCATAGCGGCATTTAGCTCCATCGAAATGGAGAAGTCCAAATACTTAAGCCGGAAGTATGGATGTAGGTGTATTTGCTGTGCTTTTCCACACTCTACTTTACCATTAGAGATCTTCTGCTAGCAAGGAACCAACACCTAGGGAAAACTCCTATGCCTACTGAATCGAATGGTAAGAACATGGTGAATCTTGTTCTACCAACCAACGATCTTCGCCAATAGTCCTAATGATAGATTTCTTTAGGTGTTGTGACTTTAGGGCGTGGAAAATTGTTTGGGCTATGTTGGTCGTTTCAAGATCCGTCGTACGCGTATCAACTTTTCCTCGGGCTTTGGGTCAGCAGGCCGTTTGTTAAGTTGGTTTGTTGGAAGTGATTCTGAGTGATACCACATGTTCTTCTTAAATCAGCTAGGTCTATGTCAAATGGCTGTGGATCACCTTTGGATCCAACTACTTTCCCAGATGCAGGAATCTTACTTCGAAATAGAGTGGAGGGATGCCTATGCGGTGTAGTCCATGGTCGGCCGAGGAGGCTCATATTATAATGGTTCACCGATTCTATATATTAAAACTCAGAGGGGGGGGGATTGTTTTTAGGTCCCAAGGGACTGGAGTATTATGGTTCCTATCGATGTGGCGTAAGGCTATCGTTAGCCCATACAAGGTTATTCGTTTGTAGTAGAACAGTTCGTTTCTCCATAGTCCCAATTTTTGGAGAGAAAAGAGAAAGGGGATATGTTAACCGCCCAGTCCATCGTCAACCATATGCCTGTTTTAATTAATTTTATAAACCCTGTACTTGACAAGTGATGGCTGGATCACCTCGGCATGGGATCTCGGCATCCGTAGGCCTTTTAAACTTATCTTGTATATGAATAATACATCATATCCGCCGTCAGGAGGATAAAAATCAAAGTTATATGATTTACTTGTGCTTTGGTGGTGGAAGTGATAGAATTCAAAAGGACCCACCAAACCCCTAACGCTTCTAAAGAGCAGCACCTGTGAGTAGGGGGCATTCTTTCGTAAATCAAGGGAATGAAATATGCGAGAATGGTTTTTGTTAGATCATTATCGATGTACGCCACATAGGTTTTGCTACGGTTTGCTGGATGTTATCTTGCTTCTGGTAGATGGCTTGGACTTGGTTGAGAGAAATACTCTCGTGTCCTCGTAATTGCTTCAATGGGTAATTCGGAGTCTAACTCTACTAATCCAACTACCTTAGGTCGCGGCTAACTTCCTAGTTGTGGCGCGACTAACGGATTTAGTGAAGTTGAGGGCCTCGTGATCGTTGTTTCCTGTCATTGCGCCTTTGTTTGTTCCAGTTGGTTTCAACCCATTGTTATCATGATTTGGGAGTGGATCATTAAAGATCTTGAGAGGGGCATTCTGAGGGGAAACTGCCCCTGCGAAGGTACTTGCCGTTGGTGACGTAGGATCTGCTAGGAACATATCCATAAAAAATTGTTTTTGCTCATTTGGCAAGCGTTGCATGAATTTGTTGTAGTCACGACACGTTCTAGTGTCATGACCCCGAATTTTATGGAAACCACAATAAGAATTGGGATTATAATTCCCATTTTGTTGGTTTGGTGTGTATTGTGGCCTAAAATTCCGATCAAACTGTTGCCTATTAGGACCAAAGTTTTGGAATTGTTGTTTTTTGGTTTTGACTTTGGTTTTGGTAACCAAATGAGTTTTGGCTTGGCCCTTGCATGGGATTTCACCGTTGTTGTTGCTGGTGGATTATTAAAATCCACCGTATTGACCATCGGGGGTTAAAATTGTTGTTTCTTTGGTTGTTTTTTTTGTGACGGAAGTATTAACGACATTTACCCTTTTGGGCTGGTCAGTTACCCCATCTGTTGTTACCCCACGATTTGTTAAGGATTTTTGGGGTCCTTGATTGACGCTTGTGGTGGTTGTAGTATTTTGAGTAGAGGTGATTAACCTCCCGTTGCTCCATACGTCTTACGGCCACTATCTATTGTTGCTTGATCAATTCGCAGAGCGCTCTCAAGTACTTCATCATAAGTCCTTAGTGGGAACTTCTAGACTTCTTCCTTCACTTCTTTGCTAAGAGAATGAAGGAATAAATCGCATAGCTCCATCTGATCCATGTTTGGAGCGCTTGCCAAGGAATAAAGGACTGTGCACCACCTTTGGATGAAATGGGCGACAGACTCGTTATGTTCTTGCTTGATGTGCAAGAACTCCCTGATTCCTGTCCTTAATAGTTTGTTCATGTCGAAGGCTTTGATGAACTCCGACATGAGTTGTTTGAATGAATGTATGGAAGCTTCAGGTATTCTATAATACCAATCGAGAGTGATTCCTTCCAGCGTTTTGGGGAATATTTTAGCAACAACCCCATCCCATGGGAGTAATTCTCGAATGGCTGTAGCGTAAGCTTTGATATGCGCATTTGGATCTCCTTCTCCTTTGTATTTGGGCAAATCAGGAAAGGCCTTGGAAGCATAACGCTTCTTATGGCGAAATCTAAGGGCTCCTTTAAATATTCTGAATAAGTCCCTATTGCATATGTCTCCACCATTGATGGTGCCTGTTGAGGAGGCGGTGGCGGAACGGGGTGTTGATATGGCGTAACGTACGCGTTGGCAGGGGCATAAGGCAGTCCCTGCATTTGAGTAAACATGCTGGGGGATGAGTACATATCCCCTTGTGGTGATTTGGAATACATGTTTAAGTATGAAGGGGTACTATCCAGGAATGGATTGCTCTGTACCGGACCAGGAGGAACTGTGCTAGCGATATTGGGTCTAGTTGGCACTTGTTGTGAATACTGAGGAGTCATACCTAACGTGCCTACTCCTGTGAGGAGATCTACTTGGCTAGAATGGTGCGGAGGATTGGAACTCCCTATTTGTATGAATTTTGAATTTTGATTTGCTTGGGCAAGTTCTAATCCTCTAACCTTTTCTATTAGCGTTGAAATGACTTCGTTTGGTGAAGTCACGATATCGTGCCTTGGTGGTGTTTGTTGTATATCCTGGTGTTGTATAGGCATGTGATAGACTGTCATGAACTGATTGCTATCTTGCCAAGTTTCTCTGAGAGTATTTTCTATACGTGATGGCATAGAGGTATTTTCTTGAGGAGAGAACTCGGGCTGTATTTGTAAAAATTCCTACAGGTGGATACATGCCTTGAGAGCGTTGTTCATTCCTAGGATAACGTATTGAGTACTCGTCATCTAGAACTGAGTATGGATCTGATTGTCTGCTGATATGTGGTCTAAGTAGCACCTGAGGAGATGAAGGAGATTCTCCAGTCAATGTCATATTGTTTGAGCCTGAAGGCTCTGTTTGTGTTTGAGCGAGTTGTTGCTCCAACCCCTCTGCTTGGAAGGACGAACTATATCTAATCCTTGCATTTGTGTTGACAGCTGATAAGTTGAATAGTTGTCGCCCCACATTGAGAGTGAGGGTGATGATTCCCTATTCTGTTGGGCATAGTATGCCTCAAGACCCAGGAGGGGTCTGCCATATGCATCGAATCCCGACATATTCGGGGGGTATATGAATACCCGCAGAATAATGGGAAGGAGTGAAGGTGATTTGTGAAGGGAAACGTGATATTTATGACTCCGAACGAGAAGGTAGGAAGTTTTACGTCAGCTTTTACTAATTTCGTTTGTTTCACGTCGGGTTCACCAATTTTGTACGTCGGAAAAGCAACAGGCGAGTGTGAGAATCAACAAGTGACTCTTCCACGTACCTGACCTCCCAAGGTCGTGCCGAGACAGTCGGTGGGGGTAGAATATGCAGAAAAACTAGTTGGGGAGTCTAATGTCTTCGACACGCACTAATGGTATTTGTGAATCTAAGGCAAAGAAGGCCCTTCTAACTTGGACTGGTGTGATAGATCGATCAGCGAGGATGACTGCTCGAAGGCTCCAATCAATATCGAGCTCTGGCGTGATTCGATCTATGGGTTGTGGGATGCGTGGAAAATGACTCGGGATGGTTTCGTGTATTTCTCCTGATAGGGTCATATGGTGAATATAGTCAACTCTATGGATGATTCTCTAGCCTAGTCCAAAATTCTCTAGCTTCGTTAACTGTTGTGTCTAGTAGGGATAACTGTTGAATGATGATAGGTGGAATCGGAGTAGACTGAAATACTAACTTACGTAGGCCAGTGTCTATGTCTAATTCTCTTATGGATTCGTTAGGCTGTGGGATTTGTGGATCACAACCATAGACTCTTGGTTGTTGCAGTCCTGTTATGGTCATACGTGAGATCAAGTTCTAATCCCTAGTATCCAGTAATCGTATGCTTTCTTGGCCTCTACGTTTAGAACCAGCAATTGTGCGATTTTCTCAGAATACCTTACAGGTGTTCTAGCAACTTGAATTCTTAAGCTGGTATCTATATCTATGAGGGTATCTCCAGCGTCTGGCTATGGAACTAAAGGATCGCACCCGAATATTTGTTCTCTTTCAAATCCTTCTACAGTCATGCGGATGTTTTCTAGGATAACCTATAGTTTGGCTGATTTGACCAAAATGTGTGTGCTTGGTCGTCTTCGATGTTTAACCCTCTCAACTGTGACCTGATCTGTTGGAAGTCTGTTGTTATTTGGAAGACTTGTATCCTAAGGTTTTGGTCAATGTCAGTTATTGCCACTACGGTATTGGGCTGGGGCACAATTGGTTCGAAAATGTATTCCCTGGGCTCCCTAGGTCCCGTAATTGTCATGCAAAAGCAATAATGAAACAAACTATAATAAAGTAAAATCTAAGTACACTTCTAGCATATATAATTTCTTTTTGTATTTTCTGGCAATTTATAAGAAAGAAGCTATTTAAAATATTTAGAATTGACAACTAAACTAATAACGTAAAACAAACAAAATAGCCGAGTGTAGCTATTTGTCTGTGCAATTTTGTATATCTATTCTAAACAACGAAATAACTAATCTATTTGTAAGATTCTCGATCCTACCTCAGAAGTGAGGAATGAATCATAGTTTCTCAGAAACTATCAATCCCCACAACCTCCCTGGCAATATCAAGAATGGAAATAACTGAAATAAAGCGATTGACTACTTTATTTGATAAGTTCTAACTAAAACTTTGAAAGATGGAACCTGGATTTCGCAGAACAGTGGCGAATCTGACAGTGTGTATGTTCTTGTCCCCTCAGTATGATCTCTTCGTTCTTTGTGCTCACGTGAATCCAGAAAAGCGTGGAATGCTTGCATCAACAGGAATAGATATTTGGATCAATGGACAACTTTCAGAATGCAGACAAAATAGAATGCGGATAGGAGAGGGATAGCGCAAGAGTACAGAGCTTGGCCTATGCAATTCCTAGCGGGGTCTACTGCGAATCATGCAACAAAAGCGTCCAGAACCTGAAACTAGTCTGTATGAAGAGCAAAACCTGCAACTTTAATGGCTGCCTAAACTATTCTACTCCAAAAACAATGATACTGTTTGCACAAGTTGGATCTGTGGCTTACCAACAGCTGAGTAATGCAACCAAGCATGTAAAGGATTTAAACTATCAAACTTAAGCAAACTAGAAGACTGAACTACTGAAAATGGTGAGTTTGAAACAAGAATGAGGGGCCCAAATAATGTTTACACTTGCACAAGTTGGATATGTGGCTTACCAGCTGCAACACAATACTAACCAAAGCACTCAATGAGAAAACTAAGAATTCTAAGCAAAGGAAAACTAAATCTGCTGTAACAAGAAATTCAAAAGCAAACTTTGGAGAAAAACTCAGAGGCCAAAGTAATGTTTGCACTTGCACAAGTTGGATATGTGGCTTACCAGCTGCAACACAAAACTGAAACAAACCTGCAACAAACTATGCTACCAATCCTAAGCAAACTAAAAAGACCACAGCACTGAAAAATAAGAAAGTTGGAGTGAAAATGGTGGCCATTTGCATGTGCAAAAACCATGCATTTATATGAATTCCAACACTCAAAAACCAAAATCAAATTGAACTCCTAAACAATAAACAAAGGAAAAACACTGTTCCAGGGGACCAAAAACATTAATGCATGCCCAAGTCGTCAAGAAAAACTGGTGAGTCGTGATATTTCACGCAGGTCGCGTCAAAAGAGCGTTCTGGAAAATGCGCACAGGACCGCTGCTCTGAGCAGGGCGGCGGTTGCAGGACCGCCGCCCTGAAGGGCGGTGGTTTCATCACTGAAGGCCAAGAAGCCAAAGAAAGAGGAAAGAAAGGGAAAAACAAAGCACGCGGGGGCTAAGCGGGGCATGCGGGATGTTAACACATATCCGAAGAGCTCTTTCTGGATCCCGAACACCTTTCGAGGAGACCTGTATCATCATTGGGGCACTTGTTACACCGTTCCGTAGTACAGTACCTTACAATTTTGGGTACGTACAGATCCCCTAATCGAAATCATTATAATTCCCACCAAGAGTAAATATTTGCAAACAAAACCTAAAAACCCTTAGCATTCTTCCTCATAAATATCTCACACATCCACATAATAAATTAGTGTTCCCTCCTTCGAATCCCTAACAATCCAAACTGTATAAGCAATCCAACACCTCATCATTTATCTTAGGACCTTTCCCATCTATTGTGGGACCGTACCCTTCATCCAAACCCCCCATCAACAAAGTTGTATCCAAACCATCTCTTCCTTCTCCCAAGTCTAAACCAAAATCATCCAAGTCACTTATCCCCCTCCTAAATCTAAATCAAAATCACAATCATCCACTCATTCTTCTAAACCCAAATTAGAGTCTAAGGTGCCCATAAAACCTCACAAAAATGAAGAATCTTTTTTATCTTTATCCAATACCCCCAAATCATCTACCACAATCCACACAACCTCTTCGTCCATTCCCCTTTTGGTCATACATTGATATCTTTAATTGCCTCATTTAAGCATCTACCATTACTCTCCCTCCTATCAAATCCTTCGATTCACGTGGGCCAAAAGCCACATGGTTTAATTCTAACGTCATTTGTACTTATCATCGTACTCATGGGCATGATACAGAACATTATAAGGACCTCCAAACTCTCATTCACAGTCTCATAGAATAACATGGCCTTCTCATCAACAAAGACCACCTTCTTCCATCTATCTCATCCACATTCAAATCTGATCCTCTAATTGAATCCTCTCCTGTTAAGGAATCTAAGTTAGGATATCCATATAAATCATTCATCGTAATCCCTCCCCCAAGCTCTATTTATCCTAAAGGGAGGCCCCCTTTCTTCATCTACACCATCCACATTACCAATCCTCCTCACCCTCATGATCCTCAATCATCTATTCAATCAAAACCCATATTCATCATCACTACTCCTCATAACGATCCCACCCTAACTCCCTCATTTATATTTGCATCCAAGTTTCCTAATGTGATGCAGAAACTCTCATCAGAGGAGTATCAAATCCTCACTCTTGATCCTCTCACATTTACTTATTCATCTACATCCCCCATGCACATCTATCTATCTTCTTATCCATACAACCATCCCATGAATACGGACAATATTGCATCCTTGCCCCTTAAATTTTTTAATCTATAGCACTTTAGAAAGGAGCCAACATGGAAAGTTTTCTCCCAACTAGATTGGACGATACACTATCACACATAAGTATGGGTCAGGAGACTATCGTTTGGCTTCTCTTGATGGTAAACTAGAAACGGAACCTCTCAACGCCTTGCACTTGCGACCTTTCTACTATTAACATATCTACCAATGTGACCCTAGTCACACTTAACAATCTTACATCTTCCAATTAACCTTCCATATCTCCTCATGATGATTTCGAATTATGTAGTCTAACTATCACTTTCCTCTATATGACCTTAAATATGGGCACCACGGATCTATTCATAGAATATTCCTTACGGATAGGTTCTTCCTTGTTGGTGAGAACTCTGCAATCATTACATCCACTTCCATCTTATTTACCTACTAAAACCACACTAAAGGGTCTCCAGGTGTCACTCGTACATTCTTTATCCCCTCCTAAGTGGACTACCTAGCTATCCCCAGCTCTCCTATCAAAATTCAAAATTCCAGATGCCCATCTAAATAGCTATCATATCCAAAATAAAAAAAACTACTCCTTCAAAGGACAACTGTTCATAAAATCCAAAGATGTCAAAATTGTAGAATGATCCATCGAAGGACATCTATCATGCATATCATATCATGTCATCTAAAAAAGTCAAAATTTAAAATCTAAATGTAGAAAACTCCCTCAAAGGATGGATACTCTCTTATATCATTGCAATAAAAGGATTCCCACATTTATCAGCCTTACAAATCTCAAAAGAAAAAGCCAAATATCAAAATTAAATCATCATTGGAAAGCTTCCCACATTGATCATCTTTCCCATCCTTCGAAAACTTCCCACATTGATCAGGTTATGCCATATCTCTCAAAGTTGGGACATGGACCTAGGAGTACCACCTAAGGAAAACCCATCTTCCCCATAAAAGTTCCATCTTGACCCCTTGGTCATGCTGACATTAGGTCTATAAGCACACTTTCCATCTCTTCCTAAATATCTTAAAATGTGACTAATTATTGTTAGTTATCTGTTAACACCTATCAGTGGTCACGAGTGCATTTCTTTGCATTGTTCCCTTTCACATTTACCTCCAATCCAGTCTAAACACGCCCATCTTATGTTCACTCCTTCATATGATGGCATGTCCTTGATATATTTCGGTCATCCTCATAAGGTCACATTTTATATAGCACATCCATTCCAATCTAATCATACCACCTTATCTCATCTCATCCAATTTACTATCTCATTAATCCAATATATCATATCCAATATTTTTATCTTGTTTCACCCAATCTATAATCTTATCTTATCCAATCACTTTTCTTATCTCAATCTCTTATCTCATCTCATCTCATCTCTTCACCCAATCCTTTACATCTTCCACTTTAATATTGTGTGTCACCCATAACACATTAATCTTTTCTATGTCTACCTCATAATGTTATCCTAGATTGCCTATTATTTTATCTAGCAACGCATACTTGATCACATCTCAAGCCCACCCTTCATGATCATCTTTATGTTCCCTCTTGGATCACCTTACCTCATCTTAAGCCCATCATCATTGTCATCTCTCCATTTTCCATCCCACCAGGATGCATATTTAATCTATTCCTCAAGTACGCAGTATATCATATCCACTTTTACCCCATCATTCTGTCAAGACCATTGTATTGACCATACTCACATTTGTTTTTGCATACTCTTGATTTCTTCCTTTGACCCATTCATCCCATGGCTTGGAATCCATTTAAGTGGACTCCCATTGTATTCCCTCCATGTTGCATTGGTTTATTTTACTCACAGGTTCATAGGACATTAACGTCACCTCCATCACAGGATGTGATATGTTCCCTACTAAAGTGATTCCAAAATCACTTCCATATTTTTGTTTTTGTTTTTTTCCTCATCCCTCTTTTCCTGGAGAATATTTTGTCATCATTTTCTTTTTCTCATCCCTGCAACCCTCTTTCTCCCTCCATCTATCTCTTTCAAACTTGTGATCGATTACCCTTGGTTTTGTCAATCCTTGGTTTGAGGGGAGTACCTCATCAGTCATCTTCTCATCCTTTCTCATTTTTGTCTCATGGCTTTCCCAACACAAACCACTCGACAAAATGGGGAACATGTAGAAACAAATTTCTGGTATCACTAGTCCCTCACACACATTTGATCTCTTTTGTTACCATGCACATACTCACCTTATTCCCATTTAAATCCCATATTTCCCCATTTTTCACATTTATTCCCATAATTTCATCTTAAAATTATATTACCATTCACTCTCTCTAATCCCTCATTAATCACCCTTAATTATCCCTAAATCATCCCCTAATCTTTTTATCCTTCTTAAGAATCACTTTTATTATCCCTAAGAACCCAACCACATTTTATTTAATAAATTTTACATCCCCTTACCTTTATTTAATGTTTTCCAACCCTTACCTACCCCCTTGACTTTTTTATGCAACCCTAACCCATCTAAGCACCTTAAAACCCTCATCCCACCTCATAAGGGCCTCATCTCTCAAGTAAACCACATTTCCACCACCCAAATGGATGGATCGCCACAATTGGCGGTGACTCATCCAGGCCTTCATCAACCCTATAAATATACCCATACCCCTCCTCTCCTCAAGAGGTAATTTTTGAGAGATAGGGTATTCTTGTGGCTTTGTTTTTTTTCTTTCTCATCTCCAGCATGCTCACCTCTAATCCAGCCCAGTCTCTTCTGAATCAGTCTAGTCACCACCAATCTAGCTCCAGTCATCACTGATCCAGCCTAGTCACTACCAATCTAGCCCCATTATTTTCCAATCCAGCCTGGTCACCGCTAATCCAACCCAGTCACTTCCAATCCATCCCAATCACCATTTATCCAACCCTAGTCACCACGGATCCAGTCCGGTCAATGCCAATCTAGCCCGATTGGCACCGATCTAGACAAATCACTATCAACCCTATCTACAGTTATCAAATCTATTAATTTTTCTTGCATCATTTCTATTTCCACAAATTTCCTATATCAGATCCAAGACCTTCTCAATATTTCAAAACCTGTTACAGACTTGTTTTTTGTATTTTCTTATCCACTTTTATGCGGTCGCCGTCAACTGTACCTGTCAGTCTCTAATCTCCATTGACCTAATCCAATTTGGTTTAATATCATCTTTTTATGAGATCTACATCTTATCTTATCTAGCACATTTCAAATCAGTATTTTTGTTCAGTTATCTGCTACATTCAATTTATCAATCATTTATCTATCTTCTTTTATCACAAGGTGGGTGACATCCATCCTAGGAATTTTTCACTTCTCGAGACTGACATTATCAGGAAACCCACCCATCTATCTACTAATCATTTCCCATGTATTAGTTCTCTTTTTGTGCAAGTTACCAAGGCTCAAAGCTAAAGGGATCTATTATGCTGATATCCATATCCATCCCATTCATAAGTACCTTAAACCTTCTCATATTGGAGTTTTTTATTTCCTTGTTGCCATTTCATTAACTTGAAACAAGAGCACGGAAATTTTGTAAACACACAATCATACACAAAATTTTCATATCTTGGTTGCATTTACTCTTGCTAGCTTATTTTATTTACAAGTTACACTTTGTTTTCCATGTTAGATGGATTATTAGTATGTCATTATCATTCTATATATACACATACATGTTCACTTAGTCTTTTGGAGTGAATGTAAAACTCTTACAGATTTTCACATGTTGCAATGATGCTCGATAATGTATCCTTTTTCAGTCTCACCGCGGCTCCTGGGGGCATCTACCTTTACTACTCTCACACATTACAGGTGTTATTGTTTCATCCTTTACTACTTCTACTTTCTAGCACATTAATTTCTATTAATACATACATTCATTGGCATACTATTTATCTAACATGCTAATGGGTGCTTCATGTGTAAAATTTTCTTTGCGGGACTATATTCCGCCGTGGTTATCAGATACACTTGGCTTGCCATTATTTGCCATTGTATGTTATTATTTATGGGATTTGGCATATGTCTTTTATTCTTCATGTATGCTTTTGGTTGCTTCGGCCTTGATTGTCTTGTGACATTGTGAGTGATGTCCCATATTTGAAACCCACTTTTCATGGTCCACTTTGTTTGCACACTTGTCGGTTACATTGTATTCTATTTCATGCATGCTACTTTTCTATTAACACATGAACTACTAGCCACTTTATTTCCATGTTCCTTTGTTTCTACCATGCACATTCCCTATCCCCTGTAGTCATCATCTTCATATTAGCATCATGTCCTCTCTTTTTGGCCACACACTCCTACAGTTGTGGCGTGCACCCCAAACAAGGGGGCATTTATTCGGTGAACAAATCACCCCTATACTAGCTCAGAGCTACTATACAGATCTGCACAATATATGAATAACACATAAATACAGTCATAGAATGGCCCAGAATCTAACTTGGGTCCTCACCAAAGCATACACACTAATGCCCAGACTCAGACATCAACACTTGTATCCTCCCCTGAGTGCTAATGTCCCAAGGGAACATATGGTCAACTTATCAGATTCACACAATTCACAGAATCCTTCAGAGTAGTTGTACAGTTACAGGAAAATTCCTTCAGTTATAAAATACATGATATCTCCTATAATCAGTACAACTTGAAACTAATTTGGAACAATTAGGACAACAGGAAAAAATAAAGGATGTGTCATCTACAGTGGTGCTTATTGGGTAGAGTCATGGAAGGAGAGAAAAACTAGACCTCTCTCCCCAACTTTTTCTCTTTGGCATGAGATCATCCAAAAAACTCGCACTTTGCATGAAATCACCCAAAAAAAAATAGTCTTGACATGAGATCGCCCAAAAAACTTGCTATTGTCATGAGATTACCCAAAAAACTCACTCTTCATAGCATTTTTAGGACATTTTTCTATCCTTTACACTCTTCTACATTAAGTGTACACTTTCCTTTACTATTACTTTTACATACTTGTACACATTGTTCTCTGATTTATCATATGCATAACTTTGACTACTCTTTCGATCTTCTTTTGTAGGTCCATCCCTAATATGCAATAATAAACACCCTACAATAGAAAGTAAAAGCACAACAACATGTAAAATGCAATGCACACACTTCACCCCTAGGGTCACTTTCCTTTCCTAGTCTCCATGCTTCACTTTGTATCATTTCATGCTTCACTTGTCCACTCAACACATTATTTTCCACACTTTCTATAGTATCATAAGGTACACATCTCTTATTTACTTGATGTTAATGAGTATTCACTCAACAACATAAATTTAGGGAAAATGTAGACAAAAAATCTCACACTTGGTGGTCCTAAAAGCATGATAGAATTTACATGATTCCTAAGAAAGAAAACAAGTGATTGACAACTATCTTTGGCCTCCTTTATATGTTTATTGTTTTCTATTTTTTTTTCCACAACCTACAGCCCAATCAGGACTTTACTGATTTATATTTTATGGATTCAAATAATAGCGTAGAGGTTCTCATATCCCCTCTGGGTCCCCTTGACCGTTTTTCACCTTACTTACTCCTTTTGGGTCTCTTTTATTTTTTGGACATCTTTTTCACTTATGGGTCGGCCTTCCAGGTTTCAATTATGAAATTCAAACAAGGGAATCAAAGAAATACATAGTTATGTGTTTAAAATAAAGGACCAAGCACTAAGAGTTACTATCATCACCTAATCTTGCATTCAAAAGGAACCTAAAACACTCCAAGGCATTCATCTAGCATCCATTCAAGCGAAAATTTATGCAACTTTGCATACACAACATAGGAAGGGGAATTTCATTCTATTCCATCCATACATTCTACTATATTGCTACATTTTAGCTACATCTCGCTATCAAGTGTAACTTGCGTAAGGGCATCCTAGCACAAAATTTCTACACACGCTCACCAAAACTACATGGATTCTGAGATGTAGTGAAGTTATCAGTCGTAATTTCACTCTCGGGGTGAGCATCGAGGTCATCTCGACTCCCCATTCTGCATTTTTTTTTTTTTAGGTTTGATGTGGTTTGTGGGCTTGTGCACTTAAACATCTCTTTTTGTGGGTTCTAGGTTCTTTCGGTGACCATAGTGTGACTATAAGATGATTAACAGAGAATAAGTATGATACCCTTACAACACAATAGGAACCAACTCCAGATCTTCTACACAGTCATGGGCACACAGATCCAATCACCAACACCCATGCACCCATGTTCTACCATGGGCACCCCTTTCAGTCATTATTTGTGAGTTACAAAATTTACAGAGATTAATTATGATGATATTTGCATCTAGTTTATCACTTCTTCCTACCCAAACCAGTTCCAAATTGCACAGATATCAACTAAGTCTTCTTATCTCATCTTCTTGCTTAGGGTTTCATTTTTTAAATCTTATTTTGTTTGTTTCATTATTGTATTTTACCATTTATACATCAATTAATCTATAATTAGATTTAATTCAAATTAAATTAAATCAATATGACAGACTAGTTCTAGGAAACATAGAGATGATAGGCAATACATGGGTCCATAAATCAATGTAGAATACCATGGGCCTCTCCCTACCTTAGACAATGATGGTTTTATTCTCGAACTCATGTATGCACAAGAGGATAAACTCCCTCAACATCATCATAAGTTGGGAAACTTATCTAAAAAATTTATGGGCTTAGATGATAATGTCGCTACTATTGATTGCATTGGGACGTGGATGGCTCTCCTTATGGAGTTTGACCTTTGTACATCACACGAAAGGTGGTAAAATTCCAAGTCATAACATACTAATGTGTTGACACCCCAATCTCTACTCCTCAACCCATTCATGATGCATTACTTGATGAGGACGTACTCCTCATTGAGGGCATTTATAACATCATTATGATAAAAGATTCCTACTATAGCTTTACGGATAGTCTTAAGGCCTAGTGTTGCAATGCCACTAATGAAGTGCCTTCCCCACCTCAAACCAAAATGATGGTCAAAATCATTGAGAAGGTGGTCACCATTGATCTCCATGAAGATACATGGTTGTTAAACTTTGATAGAGTAAAATACCTCCAATGAGCTAGGGCAAGATTTGTACTCACCGACCCCTCAGGTCAAAATTTCCCTCTTTCTTATCAACTAGAGTTTGGAGTCACCAACAACATGGACGAATATGAGGATCTTATCTTAGGCATACATGACACCTTAGCTAATAATTTATCCTATCTCCATTCCATGGGGGATTCCCAATTAGTGAGTCAAGAGGTTAGTGGCACATATCAATGCCATAGTGAAAAATGTAAATCTTATTATGACTTAGTCCAGGAGTTAACATCGCACTTCACCTCATTTACCATATAATTGATCTCATGTGAACAGATTTACTGGATTGATTCCTTGGCCACGTCTACCACCCAGTTCTAGTCACATTTTGATTCTCATGATGACACCCTTATAATAAAAAATTTCCAAGCCTTAACCACCTAGCTTCCTCGAGATGTTAGGGATGTATTTTAAATTGAGCCACACATCCCTATGCATGATCCTTGGTATGTTGATATATGTCAATTCATACAATACCAATCTTACCTAGACAGTACTAACCCACAAACGTGATTACAAATACGTAAAAAGGCTCTCAAATACATATTTAAAGACACCATATTATACTAACATAACTTCAAAGTAACCCTACTTCGATGTGTTAAAAATATGAGGTCCCCGTTGTCTTATAGGAAGCGCATGGGGGCACTTGTGGTTACCATTGTAGTGGTTATACTACTGCATGAAATTTCCTACATATGGGTTACCATTGGCCTACACTAGAGTTTGACACTCATGCCTTTTCCAAAAAGTGCAGACCTTGCCAATATTGTGATAAATTAATTCATTCCCCTCCAGATGAGCTACGATTTGTTACAGCTCCCTTTCCCTTAAGTATATGGGGATTGGATTACATCGAGAAATTACCTTGGTCTTAAGATGGTCATATCTTCATCATTACAACCATGGAATATTTTACTAAGTGGGTTGAATCCATACCTCTCACTAATATGTCCAACCTTAATACATCTAAATTTTTCCTTAATAAAATCATTTTACACTTTGGAATTTCCTAAACCATCATTTATGACAATGGTGGGAGCTTCAAATATAAAGAAATGAAGCAAATTTGCACTAAGTTTGAATTTAAACATTGATTATCAATACAATATCATCTACAGTGCAATGGATAAGCTAAGTCTGTGAATAAAATTCTCAATAAGATCTTATAAAATATGGTATGTGAGTCATGCAGCAGCACCCCTGGATGTTGATCAGAGCTTCTAGTTTGACATCTTGGACATCCAGTGTGATTGCACAACATTGAATCCTCTCCCCAAGTGTGGGACTTGTAAAAATGGGAGAGGAATCTCCAGATTAGAGGCTGGTTCCTCAACTCCTCTGATCAGATATATCACTTACAAGTTGCAGAGGTTTGAATTCCTAGTTCCTACCCTAAATTCCAAGGGGACAAGGATAGGGAATGCAAGAAAATGAAGCTAATGCTAATGAGGTGATGCACCAAAGGAGTTGCAGACACCTAATACTACAATACATACACAATCCATAAGAAAACACAGCACAAAGCATGCACAAATTGCTCAAAATGTAATGAAAGATCAGGAAAACAATGGTAGATATATGAAAGGATTGAGGGATTTTAATCACAGAGCATATATTAACATTCCAGATCCAATACAATGCATTACAGTGATCAAGAGGCAAAAAGGGGTGTTGTATTGCATGGAAAGGTAAAAATTTCCACAAATTCTACCAAAAAGGAAGAAAAAGGGAAGTTGCAGAGCTGAAAAGTGTCTCCTCTTTTCAAAAATGAACCCATTCTGGCTTTTACAGTGCAAGCCACGACCCCAGGAGAGAGAAACATGGGAAAACATGGGAGAGCTTCAACCACCAACCCAAAATGCATTAAAACAGCATGGGCATCCTTACAGGCCCATCCCCTGACATTTTTCACCATGCTGGGAGAGAATGCGAGCCATTCTTCATTAAAAATGGTGGTTGAAACGTCATTTCTGTCCATGACCACGTGCCAGAGGTGTTTTTCAATTTTCTCTCTCCAAAACTCCATCAAAATAAAAAAATGACCTGGAATCTTGTAGATAATTTCACCAGCTTTCCATTGATATAAAGAACGTGAAAAACTGAGCTCTGGATCGAAAGATATGGCCGTTTGAAATTTTAGGGCAAAACAGGGCCAAATCGGATTGGCGGGCAAATTTTTTTAAATTTTCCACTTTTTGGTCATTTGGAAAATTTTCCAAAAATTCCCCATGCTCCACCATTCTGGGTGCCACGTGGCATGTTTTGATTGGATGTGGGCCTCTAATGCTTCATTTTCCATTGTTTTTCCCTTTGGAAAATTTTCCAAAAAATCCCCGCTGGGCCGATGATCTGAGGACACGTGGCACGTGCTGATTGGGGTGCGGGCCTGTCCTCCTAAATTTTTCGTCACTGTTTGACCCTATTTCTTGACTCAGACACATGGTAAAACCTCATTCGTTGTGGGCCTTTCCCTTCAAATTTTCCATGCGGGCTTGTCTTGAGTTTTTTGGCGCCACCTGACACGTGGCAAGATGTGATTGGTTCGCACGTTCGGGGGGGTGATTTTTTCCTTCGAAATTTTCTTCTTTTTCCTTTGGGAAAATTTCCCAAATTCTCCCCGCCTTCCACCAGTCTAGGACACATGGCAATGTCTTACTGGATGCCCTGGGCAAACATTTTTCCTTTTACGCAATCCCTTTGGGAAAAAATCCCAATGCCATTCTGGGTGCCCGTGGACACGTGGCCTATTCTGAATGGTTGGCGGGCCTATGCGGGCCAATAATTTTCCTTTTGAAATTTGGCAAAACACTTTGCCAAAATTCTAACTTCTCCTCCATGCTCCAAAGGTCCGATGCCATAGGACACGTGGCAAACATGATTGGGTGCGGGCCTTTCCTTTCAAAATTTTCCATGGCGCCAACACTTAGTCAAATTTTTCAATTTTCTCCCCTGGACACGTGGCATAATCTGATTCATCGGTGGGCCTGCGGGGAAAAATATCCCTTTTGAAAACTTTACCAAACACTTGGTAAAAAACCAAGTTTTCCTCTGACCCCCGCCACTTCCTTGGACATGTGGCGCCATTTCATTGGCTGCGGGCCTTTCAGGGGAAAATTTCCCACAAAAACTCCATCGGGCCATAACTTCAAAAATACATGGAGTTAGGAGGAAAACTTTACCTTTCTGGAAAGCTGAGAAAGAGCTCTATCCAATGGTGCCATTTCTAGAAAGTTTTGAGTGCCTAAAAAGCAAAAAATTATGACTGAGGCACAAGAGAGGGAAGAATGAAAGGAGTTAGCCACAAAATGAGCAAGGGGTACATTTTGGATAACAATTTTGGTGACTCAGAGGGGTCATCTGCCTACTGGATGAAGTTACCAGTTTCCTGAAGCAATCCATTGGGCATGGAGTCATCAAATTCTCTGTTTGGTACCCCAACTGACTAGAACACTGCAAGGAGGAAGATGGAGGGTGGAACATCACCTGATTGGAGCAAGGCCTGCAAACACATTTCCAGGGACATAGCAAGCTTGTGCCAAAGCACTTAGGGAAAAAAAAAAACTAATCTACAAGCAAAACAATGTGCACAAGCACTTGGAGGAATGAAAACCTAGCTAATATGTACAAGGTGGAGAATTCCCTTTAGTAGCAATGCTTTAGATAGATCCCATTGACTAGAATCTGCAGTTCTTCACCATCCAATGAAGACAATTGGAAAGCATTGCTATCCTTACACTTTGTGACCATGTATGGGCCACTCCAGATGGCATCAAATTTTGAATGCCTTCCCTGGTTTTTCTCTATCTGCATCCCATTTTAACACTAGATCTCCAACTTGGAAGGATCTATTCTTGGCCTTTCTATCAAAGGTCTTCTTTATCAAAGCTTGATCCTTCTCCATTGCTTGGGATGCCTGATTTCTGATTTCTTGGAGCTCCATCAATTCTACATATCTAACCTCCATGGGCTCAAACTCCAACAACTCCAACTATTTCATGAGTTCCAATGTTGGCAACTCAAGTGACATGGGCAAAATTGCCTCTCTTCCATAAACAAGCTTGAATGGAGAGTTACCTGTAGATCTCTTGGGAGTTATCCTATCAGCCCATAAGGCTGATTTCAACTTAGTATGCCAAGACCTCTGATTTTCATCAAGAGTCCTCCTAATGATCCTCAACAAGTTCTTATTTGTAGATTCAGCCTGGCCATTACCCTGAGGGTAATAGTTTGATGAAGTGCTTAGGTAGATCCCATTCTTGACAGCCCATTCAGTTACCTTGGACCCAATGAATGCCAATGCATTATCTGATATTATTGTAGTAGGTATGCCAAATCTGGTTGTTATTCCCTCATAGAAGTCTAGGATGCTAGATTCATTTGCTTCCTTGAGTGCTACTTGCTTCAGTCCACTTGGTGAAGTAATCTGTGGCTGTTAAAATCCATTTGTGCCCTTGGCTTGAATTGGGATTAATGACTCCAATGAAGTCCAAACCCCATTGCATGAATGGCTGGTCAACTGAAATTGGATGCAATGGAAGGGCAGCTAGCCTCTCTTTACCTGTGAAGAATGCACAATTCTTGCACCTCTTGATCCATGCATAACAATCACTGAAAATCTTGGGCCAATAATAGCCAGCCCTCATGATCTTTAGAGCTGTCACTCTTGGTGCAAAATGACCACCAGCTGATCCACCATGGAACTCTTCCAACACCCTATGAATCTGATTTGTACCAATGCATCTCAGCAGCACTCCATTCACATCCTTTTTGAACAAAACACCATCAACAAGGGCATATGGGACAAGCCTGCAATCTGAAGTGTCTTCTTTTGGTCTTGTTCATCTCTGGAGGGCATAGACCTGTGCTTAGGAAGTGCATTATGTCTTGGGTCCAGCAAGGAGTGAGGACACCATCATTCTCCTCTTGAGTGCTTCCTTGCTCATGGTTGTCTTGCAACGCCAAAACAGCCTCCTTCTCATTGCATGCTTCCTTTTGTTTGCTCAAAATCAGCTGCTCACACAATCCTTTTCCTCTGACCAACTTGGTGACTTTGATCTCAATGTCATACTCCATGACATGAGTAATCCAACCTGCTCTCTTTTCATTCAAGTCTTTGTTGAGGAGGAAGTCTTTAACTCCCACATGAGAAACCAGCAACTGAACCTTGTTGTTTGAAACTAGATGCTTGAATTTCTTCAAGCTCCTGATTACTGCAAGAACATGCTTTTCAATGAAAGAATATCTCACCTCATAATCCTCCAGGCTTTGGCTGAAGAAAGCAATTGGCTGCTCATCATTGTTTTTGTTCTGCTGTACCAAAATTGCAGAAATAGTATCATCACCCCCAAATGCATAGAGGATGAAATCCTTGGAGAAATATGGGTTGATGAGAGTTGGGGCTTGAGAGATGGCTTCTTTGATTGCTTCAAAAATTTCCTTGCCTTCTTCTGTCCATTTGAAAGCCATGCTTTTCTTTAACATCTTGGTGATAGGCTTGACAAGGGCTGCAAAATTTGGGACAAACCTCCGAACAAAATTTATTCTCCCCAAGAAACTTTGAAGGGCCTTCTTGTGGCTTGGCAATGGTAGTGCTCTTATGGCTTCAACTCTTTCTGGATCAATTGCTAATCCTTCTTTGGAGACAATGTGGCCAAGGAGTTTTCCTTCATGGGCTAGAAAAATACACTTTTTAGGATTCAAGGATACTCCAAATCTTCTGCACCTTTGGAACACTTGTCTCAAATGAAAGAGGTGGTCTGCTGCATTTTTTGAAAAAACAGTGATATCATCAAGATATATCAGCACAATGTTGTTAATCAAACCCTTGAACGCCATGTCCATTGCTCTTTGGAAAGTAGCTCCAGCGTTGGACAGCCCAAATGGCATTTTCCTGTATGCATAAGTTCCCCATTTGGTTGTAAAGGTTGTCTTGAACTGATCCTCTTCTTTCACCATAATCTGATTATACCCTGAATAGCCATCAAGTAATGAAAACCTCTCAGAGCCAGCAACAACCTTAAAATCTGCTCCATAGAAGGAAGTGGATAATGATCCTTGAGAGATGCTCTATTCAAATCTCTAAAGTCAACACACAATCTGATTTCCCCACTCTTCTTTCTAACTGGAACCAAGTTGGCTACCCAACTAGAATGCTTGATAGGGAATATGATTCTTGATTCTATCAACTTATTCAATTCCTTTCTCATGAGAGGCTCCATGTGTGGATTGACTGGCCTTTGTTTTTGTCTGATGGGTTTAGTACTTGGATCCAATTCAATGGTGTGTTGAGCTAACTTGGGATTGAAACCTTTCAAATCTTCATAGCTCCAAGAAAACACATCAGGGAATTCTTGACAAAGTTGTATGAACTCATACCTTTCTTGTTCAGTTGTCATCTTACCAACTTGGAGTGATTTGCCTTCTTCCACCAAGATGGACACTGAATCTTCTCCCTTGACTTGGATGTTTGCTTTCTCCTTCCTAAACTGATCATTAGGATTGAAAATGGACTCCAAAGTAATAAGTCCCTTTGGAAGTTTGTTGGTTCTCAGCTGTACCACTTGGTCACCATACTGCTGCTCCAACTTTTCCTGATTTTTAGCTGAGAACTCAGCCTCTTCTTGCAAGAAATGGATGATTTGCTGATCATTTTCAAACACTTGCCAACTTACATTGTTGTCTGGCACTGAAGGCCTTACAATCACATGGATGTTTGGTTGTACCTTGTCTTTTTGAATGCTTTCAACAACGTCAAAGGCTGCCCCAACTGCTGCAAGCCTGTCAGCAGCTTGGTTCTCTTTTCTAGGAATGGATTTTATGCCAAAGCCCTCAAAATCTTCAATGAGGTCCCACACCCTGTTTTTGTAGCACTTGAGTAGATCATTCTTGACAGCATGCTGCCCCTTAACTTGGTTGACAATCAACTCACTGTCACCAAAGACTTGCAAGTTCTTTATTCCTCTCTTGATTGACCAATGCAATCCTTGTATCAAAGCTTCATATTCAGCAGTGTTATTAGAGCATGCAAACTGAAATCTAAAAGTTGAATAATACTTAACTCCTTGAGGTGAAACAAGCATAGCTCCCCCTCCTGCACCTTGTCTACTCCTTGATCCATCAAAAAACAACTGCCATACCTCATTGTCATCCTTGTGGTTTGGCTTGGTGATGCTAGGAATAGGCTGATTTTCTTCATGCATGCAATAGACTCCTAGCTCAGATTCTTCTATTTCTTGATAAGGATCAAAAGCATGCACCTTGTTTTCCCATTCATCAAGAGTTAGATCTGGGATGCTTCCTACCTTGGTGTCAGTTTCATCAGTGCTTGGATAATCCTCTTGATCAAACGCTGAACAATTGGTATTGATCTGACTTGGAGTGTAAGGCTCAATGTGAAAGTTTGCAATAGGTTCAGATCTGATTGTGGCCTTGGTTCCATATCTTGTTCTGAACAACATGTGTGACCAATCAGTAGATAAGTAACCTCCAATCTTGGCTGTGAAATCCCTTGACAGACATAGGGCAAAGAGTGGTGGAAGATCTATTACTGAGACATCTTGCAAAACAACAACGTTGGGGCATGCATGCAAAGTAAGACTCAAGTTTTTTATCACTCCAACTGTTGTTACTGTTGTCCCATCCAATTGCACTACCCCTTTGGATATGACTTCATATTGAATTCCCAACTGATCAGCTATTTGCTTGGGCATTACTGAACTACTTGCCCCGGAATCAATCATGCAATTGTGTACTAATTGGTTTCCAATGATCAATGAAACATAGAATGGAGGGGGCTTCAACATTTTACCTTGCTGTCCTCCATGATTCCCTTCAGGCTGGGCAGCATTTGTGAGCACCTTTTCTTGCATTTGGACTTGCTGATTTGAAGTTGACCAGTCCTTCATGGCAGCTTGTAGCAAATCTCTTTGGCCTGGGATAGATAGTGATTCCCACATTGATATGTTTACATTTGTCTTCTTCATCTGATCAATGATGTTGAATGGAGATGAAGCATCTCTCTGTTGTCCCTTGGCCTGCACATTCATTCCTTGCATATGGGCAGCAACAACTGGCATTTGAGTTGGCCTAGGAGCTGTTTTAGGCAGCCCTTGTGTGTTTGGAACTGAATTTTGTTTGCCAATAATTTGTGGAGTAGTAGGAGGTTGTGGATTATTTGGAGCCAATGGTTGTTCTTCACCCAAATTCCTCCTTTTTGACCTTGTGTTGGCTGCAACACTTTGGGAAACTATTTGATTCATGCCACAAAAATCCTCTGCCTGCCAGTTTACAAGTGTAGTATCATTTGGAGCTGATTACTGCTGGAATGTTTCTTGTTGTTGGTTATTTCCTTGACTACCTTCACCCTCCACACCAGTAGTTGTCACCATTAATGCTTGATTTAAGGCACCGTTGAAACACATAGACTGGTTGTGAGGTTCATTGCATGGGAAACACCAATCATACTCTTGAGCTATGTTGTTTTGCACTGGCACTAATGCCTTAGAGGCAGATATAGCATTGGGATTATAGGGCTGAAATGGTCTGTTGGCAGGAGGTCTTGCTTGGTTTAAATTTGCAGCTGGATTGGGTGGTCTTTGAGGTTGGTATGGCTACCTGTTAGGCTGAGCTTGAGGCTGGAAGGGAGGTCTAAAACCTTGGGCTTGCTGCCTCTTGAGTGTAACCAGCTCATTACCTAGATTTTGCAATTGCTTCATGACTTCTTGAAGTTCATTTGAGGCACTAGAAGATGAAGTAGAAGCTTCACTTAAATTCTGATTCCTAGGAGTGGGAATAGGGGCTAAAATAGGTGTTTGATTAGTGTTTGGGCTCTCTAAACTTGGAAACAAGTGGCATTGGAGGCCTAGGAGCTAGCTTGCCAGCTTGAATCAAACAATTTTCAGCTCTAATGGCAATGCTATAAGCAACAGGGATAGTTGTGCCTCCCATGGATTGAATTAACATAGAAATATCAGAATTTAAAGCTTTAAGGTAATATAGAAAAGCACCTTCTGCTGCTGGCCTTACTGCCACTGGAATTCTCTCCCAAGTCATTTGAAATCTGAAGTTGAAGTCAGTCAGCTGCTCATTGGGAGCTCTCTTGATGGTTGTCAGCTGCTCCAAAAGGGACAAGTTGTCTCCCTTTTCTCCAAACTGCTCATGGAGGGCTATACATAGCTGGTTCCAATTTTGGATAGAACCTGAGGCAAGACTCCTGAACCATTGCAAAGCTTTCCCTTTGAATGAAGATGCCAACAGTTTGACAGCAACTTGCATCTCATTGATCTCATGGATTGCACAAATATTAGCAATATCCTTAACATGATCACCAGGAGTGGTCTGATTCTCTCCAGTAAAGTATGGGATGTTCTTCAATGCTGCAACTGGGATTGGATTTTGTGCATTGAGAGCAAGTGGGCTGCTGCCAGTGAAATTGACATAGGGGTTGTTTTGTGCCATTCTGATTGGCCTTAGAACCCTTGTTGATTGAATGAAAGGCCTACCAGGTGGAGGAGTTGATAGAGTTCTGTTTGGTGGAGATGGAGACCTTTGAATTCTCCTCCCTCTTTTCCTTCTTCTTGGAGATAACTGCAGATACTCAAACAACACCTCTTCTTCTCCAACTCTTGACCTTGTGGTGATTCTTCTCATGAGTTTTCAGGTCTGCACTGCTAAAACCAGCTGATTCTTCTTCCTTGGAGTCACCAGATGTGTAATTTAGGGCTCTTTTAAGCAAGAAACTTGCAAAAAATGCACATCAATTTTGTTTCAATGAAGATGAAGACCTCTAAGGTCCCACCGGGCGTGCCAAAACTATTGTTGCAAATCAGCAGCACCCCTGGATGTTGATCAGACTTCTAGTTTGACATCTTGGACATCCAGTGTGATTGCACAACATTGAATCCTCTCCCCAAGTGTGGGACTTGTAAAAATGGGAGAGGAATATCCAGATTAGAGGCTGGTTCCTCAACTCCTCTGATCAGATATATCACTTACAAGTTGCAGAGGTTTGAATTCCTAGTTCCTACCCTAAATTCCAAGGGGACAAGGATAGGGAATGCAAGAAAATGAAGCTAATGCTAATGAGGTGATGCACCAAAGGAGTTGCAGACACCTGATACTACAATACATACACAATCCATAAGAAAACACAGCACAAAGCATGCACAAATTGCTCAAAATGTAATGAAAGATCAGGAAAACAATGGTAGATATATGAAAGGATTGAGGGATTTTAATCACAGAGCATATATTAACATTCTAGATCCAATACAATGCATTACAGTGATCAAGAGGCAAAAAGGGGTGTTGTATTGCATGGAAAGGTAAAAATTTCCACAAATTCTACCAAAAAGGAAGAAAAAGGGAAGTTGCAGAGCTGAAAAGTGTCTCCTTTTCAAAAATGAACCCATTCTGGCTTTTACAGTGCAAGCCACGACCCCAGGAGAGAGAAACATGGGAAAATGTGGGAGAGCTTCAACCACCAACCCAAAACACATTAAAATAGCATGGGCATCCTTACAGGCCCATCCCCTGACATTTTTCGCCATGCTGGGAGAGAATGCGAGCCATTCTTCATTAAAAATGGTGGTTGAAACGTCATTTCTGTCCATGACCACGTGCCAGAGGTGTTTTTCAATTTTCTCTCTCCAAACTCCATCAAAATGCAAAAATTGACCCTAGAATCTTGTAGATAATTTCACCATCTTTCCATTGATATAAAGAACGTGAAAAACTGAGCTCTGGATCGAAAGATATGGCCATTTGAAATTTTAGGGCAAAACAGGGCCAAATCGGATTGGTGGGCAAAATTTTTTAAATTTTCCACTTTTTGGTCATTTGGAAAATTTTCCAAAAATTCCCCACACTCCACCATTTTGGGTGCCACATGTGGCATGTTTTGATTGGGCGTGGGCCTCTAATGCTTCATTTTCCATTGTTTTTCCCTTTGGAAAATTTTCCAAAAAATCCCCGCCGAGCCGATGATCTGAGGACACGTGGCACGTGCTGATTGGGCGCGGGCCTTTCCTCCTAAATTTTTTGTCACTGTTTGACCCTATTTCTTGACTCAGACATGTGGCAAAACCTCATTCGTTGTGGGCCTTTCCCTTCAAATTTTCCATGTAGGCTTGTCTTGAGTTTTTTACCGCCACCTGACACGTGGCAAGATTCCATTGGTTCGCGCTCGGGGGGTGATTTTTCCTTTGAAATTTCCTTCTTTTTCCTTTGGGAAAATTTCCCAAATTCTCCCCACCTTCCACCAGGTCTGGGACACGTGGCAAAATTTCATTACTGGACGTGGACCCTGGGCAAACATTTTTCCTTTTGCGCAATCCCTTTGGGAAAAAATCCCAATCTCCCCCCGCGCTCCGCCATTCCATGGTGCCTGGGGACACGTGGCCTTCTCTGAATGGTTGGTGGGCCTGCGGGCCAATAATTTTTCTTTTGAAATTTGGCAAAAACACTTCACCAAAATTCTAACTTCTCCTCCATGCTCCCATAGTTTGATGCCATAGGACACGTGGCAAACATGTGATTGGGCATGGGCCTTTCCTCCAAAATTTTCCATGGCGCCAACACTTAGTCAAATTTTTTAATTTTTTCCCCTTGGACACGTGGCATAATCTGATTCGCCGGCGGGCCTGCTAGGGCAAAATATCCCTTTTGAAATTTTTGTCAAACACTTGGTAAAAAACCAAGTTTTCCTCCGACCCCCACCACTTCCTTGGACACGTGGCACGCCATTTCATTGGCTGCGGGCCTTTCAGGGGAAAATTTCCCACAAAAACTCCACCAGAGCCATAACTTCAAAAATACATGGAGTTAGGAGGAAAAATTTACCTTTCTGGAAAGCTGAGAAAGAGCTCTATCCAATGGTGCCATTTCTAGAAAGTTTTTGAGTGCCTGAAAAGCAAAAAAATTATGACTGAGGCACAAGAGAGGGAAGAATGAAAGGAGTTAGCCACAAAAATGAGCAAGGGGTACATTTTGGATAGGAGTCTTGCAATGTGACATATCTTCGTGAAAGGTCATGAATGGCCACATCTTCAAAGAACCAACAGTTGCTCAATTCCTAAAACTTAATCATGCATTACGCTGTGCAAGACTCACGATGATGTTGGTACAAAGCCGCCATCTCTCATCCTCTCCTACTCAAATTCACTACTGCATCAACCGTTTCCTTGTCCCTAGAGACTATGGAAACATTGCATCAACACCTTGGATTTGTACTACATCTTAATCTGTTCCCATTGCATGATCGTGAGATAACAAGTGAACTCGAATGCTTTGGCTTATGCACCATACAACCCAATTAAGTAACTATAACACAACTTTCCTCTGGTAATAGTGTGCATCTCATAAGGTCTCCAATGGATCCACCAATTTTTAGTGTGCATTTCGACCCTTGGTGCTAAGCCACATTACATCCTTAACTTGTGCTTCTCCATCTCACCAAATATTATTTGATATTTTGTGTGTTGGCTTCCCAGTTCTAGAACCACATGGTATTTCTTCACATTTTTCAGCGTTGTTGCGGTTGCACCTTCGGGCTAGTTGTCTATGACTTTAATGTCACTTTTGTGCTCCTAGTTCTTTCACGATGACATTTGTACCTTCATCCCATAAAGGCCCCAAAATTGTAACATTGAAGACTTATCGTATTGATGATCCTATAGCACCTAATTTTTCATGTTGTTACTAACAACTCTTTCATGTAGATAAGGGTCGTTGCATGCATATATTTCACCTAGACATGGCAGTGACTTAAGTGACGCCTGTCAGGTACACATTGGTGGTTATGATTTCATTACACATAGTCCATTCTTACTTATGGGATCAAACACAATCACATAGAGAGATGTACCGCTATGTTGCATTCCATTGACCACCTTATGTTACCCTTGCTTCCGTCAGTTCAGTGATTTACGGTTGGCACACATGTAGTACTCTTGAACTTGCTTAGTACATATTGACTTCATCAATTGACACTTATTTTGCTGACTAAGGGCCCTTGATCCATGACATCTATTTGCACCCCACTTGACATTAGGGTTATCCTTAAGGTTGACTGTCATCGCCCGTGGGCGTATGATTATTCGCATGTTCAGGTTTTCCGTTAGAGTCAGTACACAGAGAGAGTCATTGCTACGTGGTCTGAGCTTTAGTTATCCTTTGCCGGGTATTTATCAGGCACATCTAGCACTCCCAACACTTTCATTAAAGATAGGGAATGAATGAATGACACCTATTAGCGCTGCTCTTTTGTGCCATCTGATCGCATGAAACATTGCGCTCGGCATCTTGGCATTAAAATCTCTGCTAACTTGATTTGGTTTGGACACTCTTCTTGGGCGATGGTGTTAGTGTTAGGTTTTCCCTTGGCTGACACCATCATCCTGCGGGCGATGGCGCCGAGGTATGTAGGTACATCACACCTTGACATTTCATAAAAGAAGGGAATGAATGAATGAACCAACTATCTAGCTCTGCTCTTTTGTGCCATCTTCACATTTGCTCGCATCGTCTCTTTGGCTATATCTTGTGCTTGATTTAGTTTGGACACTCTTCTTGGTTATTGGATTGCTTGCACTTTTAGTGTCATCTAGTAGTTACTCTAGGACAAGAACAATGTTCCCCTTCTTCACCCATATCGATTCTCTCCCGGCGTGCTGATTTCTGTAGAGAGATAGATGCATCAACGACCACCCCACAGGGGAGCTGCGCTAAACTCTCTTTGTCATTTGGCATAGATTAGTTCATCTTCCTTTCTCATTGCTCTATGTTAGCCTAGTGTTGTATGTACATTGATGCTAGCCAACATATTGGTCTTGCATGATCAACTCCGTAGCTTTCCTTTACTTGTATTTCAGTTACATTTCAATTATATCAGATTGTGCATGCTTGTTATTATCTTTCCATTGATTTATATATCTCTCCCCCATTATCCAATATCCTAGAAGGGTACTCTCCTCTTTATCTTGATTGCGTAGGCCTTGGAAACCCTAGGTTGACCTAGTGTGGGGATCATTGCCCTATGGATATGCGACTTTAGCGCTCGTTGTAGCCCCTTTTAAATCAATCAAATATGTGTTTATTCATGTGTGTCTCCTCTTCATTTCCTCATACCCTTGTAGAACGAAATACTTAAGAGTACAATCCATTGAGACACATTTTTGGCCCATCATATAGAATTCACTAAATGTGATGTAGCTAAATGTACAAGAAGAGATGGGAATCATATTCAAACATGAGTGTTGGGTAAAATAGCCACATAAGAGAGGTTGTCCTCCATTATGATAAAAATGGGTAGAGAGAAAGAAGAGTAAAAAGGAAAGAAAGGAAGAAGCTAGAAAATATCAATGTGAGGTACCTAGGGAGTTTTTCTCCATCATGTGAGGACATGGGAAGAGAAAAAGGTGTAGGAAGGATTGTGTATGAAGATAAAACAAGGAAGGATGTCCCATATTCATGCCTTACCAAGCTACTAAAGTGGTTAACATCTAGATTACATGTGTGGCATAGGCTATCAACATGAAGAATGAAGAAGAAAATAAGAACATATAATCCCATGAAAAAATCAGATAAGGGAGTTCCTTGCATAAAGTACGAACCAATGGAGAGATTGGTTGAGGAGGTTATTTAAGAGACAAGGCACATAAGACATTCCATACATGTAACACATAAAGATGAGGACAAGAAAATGTATCTGGAATAGAATAATTAGGCATAGTAATAATTGATGGATTATGGTTAAGGGAGTGTTACACTAGGAGGAATTGAAGGGAGTGGTTAGAAATCATAAAGAGGAACCCTAAAAATATGCCTTGGGGAGAAGTGATTTGGGGCTAGGCCTAAGGTCCCACGAATGGGATAAATTTTGGTAGTAAAACATCCTAGAACCGAGATGTCCCTAAGAAAGATGAGTATTGAGTTGCGTAGGTGAGGAGTGCGTATATGGATGAGTAGAACTGGATATAACTCTATAAGATTGTGCCTTAGAGTGTGCAAAGGAAATGGGAACTTTTGATTCCAATAAAGAGGAATTACTTTTGATAAGGGACGCTAAAGAGGAGGAGAAGTTTTTTTAATTAAAAGAAAATATTGAGCATAAGGTTGCTTTTCCCGAAAGAAAAAGGAAGAGGAAAATTTTTTGTTTTAGGATAGAGAATGAGGATTGGATATGATTCACTTGGATCACATCAGAATGCTTTCCAAGAATGTAGGTGGAGAAAACCTATGTTAGTGCAGGAGATTCTAGGAAGGTAAATTAGGAATTTTTAAGAGGATGATGAACAATGGGAACCATGATAAGCATGAGGATCTTGATCCTAGGAGGAGAGTGGGTAGATTCATTGATCAAAGGTATCCAAAGAAGAAGACAAGGACTAGTAAAAAAATTTATCAAAGGAAACATGAGAAGTATAAAAAATATTGTCGAAAATGTTGGTGTGAGGCAGGGAAATAAACACAAGTTAGAAGAAGCACCTATAAGAGGTATCTAAATAAGTAATCAGCTAACAGAAGTGTCGACATGAGGTTGTGATAAGAATAAGAACATATTAGTTCAATCACCTATCTAAGGAAATCAAGAGGGAAATGAGAGTAATACAAAAGTATTGGTGCGTACAATAGAGGAAAATAGCTTGAAAATGATGTAAGAGCACAACTTTATTTTTACACGGCACTTAATACATCACCAAGAAGAAAGAATATTTTAGCTTGAATTTTATCATAATGTAGTTGATATCGTGCATAAGAAAGGAAGTATGTAAATTATAATAGATAGAGAGAATAGAAGGCAATGGGAGCACCACAGTGGAAGACTAGGTTGGAAGGGGGAAATTATCCTAAAGAAGGGGGGATCGGTGTGAATCTAATGAGATACGTGCAAGTTTCGATTACGTAAAACAATTTGACAAAAGCATGAAATTATCAACTTGATGTCTTCGCACATCAAGAGTGAGAATTCCACTAGAAGTTAACTTAAAGGATGTTGAGATTATTATTATGGACATGTAGAGAAAATTGAATATAAGAAAAGTAGAGAATATGCGGTAACATATTTGTTACACCAAGGAGTCTCTTGGAGGAAATGATATCAAGGAAGAAGCAATAAGGGAAAGACACCCGCAAGGATTAAGGAGCGATGCAAAAGAAAATGTTTGAATGTGGAAACACTTAGCCAAGAAGATAGGTGGGTGAAGACCCACAAAAGAAGGAATGAGTGAGTGACCCCTAAAGGGTTAAGAAAATAAGATATTTTCAGGGCATAGCAAGCATGAGGGGATCTTTAGACATTGCATTAACGACATGGTGCTACCATTTTAGTACATTTATGAGAATATTCTCAAAAAAAATTAGTTAAATATGGAGTTTGATGTAGGAACATACAAAAAAAAATCAACTCTAGATTTACATAAAACTCTAGATTTGCATAATGATAGCATGGCACAAGAATGAGTAGAAGGAGGCACATAAGAGTTTGTATAAGGCATAAGGAGAATTCCTAAGAAGCGGCACAAGATATAGGCACATGTGGAGAGCATAACATAGAAGAGTTTATGCCAAGAGTAGAACAATAGAGACACGAAGGAACATGAGCTCATAGAGAAGAAGGTTTACATAAAGAGAAGGTGGAGCTTGCAAGGGGATAAAAAGAGGATAGAACTTGTCAAGAAGTGTAGGAAAGGAGAGCGTGTGGAGGATGGCTCAAAAATAATTAGAGGATCTACAAGCACAGGAGGAGGAAGGTTCCAAGAGGAGAAGTCAAAGAGAAGAAATAACCTGAGATAAATTCATGTAGAGAATTGGGGGACAAATATCTAATAGAAGTAAAATGGGTAAATGTGCATATAAGGCACAAGAGAGAAGGATTGAGGTAATGGATGGATTAGAGCTAACACGTAATTGATGCTTGTGAAGGATAACACACAAAGGAGGAGAACCTATCAAGGGAGGCACAATGCTCGAGGAGTTAACCATTAGGAATATGAAATTGACTTGGACAAAGAAGATATGATTTCAAAAACACATTACATATAAGAATTATATGTATGGATTTCCATTTAATAAGGAGTGGTGTGTGAGACAAGGAAGTATATGATTTTAGACTAGATATTTAACCGGATAATAGGTGGCATGGTGGCTAGAGCAGTGAACCATTGATGGAGGATTGGATCCCAAGAATTTAAAGAAGAGGAATTTAGGGGAATATGCAAAAAAAGAGAATGAAGAACTCAAGTAGACTCAAGATAAATCTTGATGGAGAGAACATCTCTATGGCAAGTCAAGAGACACGAGGGATTTAACAACAAGATTTAAAAGGAAGCTAGGTCCTGCTAGAGAAGGGGCCAACATGTGTGTGAGAGATATATAGATAGATAGATAGATAGAGAGAGAGATAGATAGATAGAGAGAGAGAGAGAGATCCAAATTTGAGACCTAGATAGAGGGTTAGAGAGTTGAGAGAGCTCCATTATACCTCACAGGATAGGATCAAAAGTGGATAAGCCATAGATATATATATATATAGAGAGAGAGAGAGAGAGAGATATATCCAAATTTGAGGACTAGATAGAGGGTTAGAGAGTTGAGAGAGCTCCATTATACCTCACATGATAGATTGGAAGTGGATAAGCCATAGGAAGGGGGCTCCGCAAAGAAGCCTACTCAATATATTTTAAGTTTCTAGGTCAAAGTGAAGAACCTTTGAGTGCATATCCATTGTATGACTCTCATGGTTGTATGGTTGGGCTTCCCTTTGTTAAGACCCCTAACCACAACTACACTACTCTATACAAAACTGTGTGTGTGTGTGTGCGTGTGTGCATGTGTGCGTGTGCGCGCGTGTGCGTGTGCGTGTGCGTGTGCGTGTGCGTGTGCGTGTGCGTGTGCGTGTGCGTGTGCGTGTGCGGTGTGGTGCGTGTGCGTGTGCGTGTGCGTGTGCGTGTGCGTGTGCGTGTGCGTGTGCGTGTGTGCGTGCGTGTGTGTGTGTGTGTGTGTGTGTGTGTGTGTGTGTGTGTGTGTGTGTGTGTGTGTGTGTGTGTGTGAAAATAAGTAAGGATACATATTGCAATGGTTTAAAATTCTCCCGTAGCATTCATTTATCATTATGCTAGTAACATGGAAATATAATAGTATAATGCAAAGTAGAATATCCCAAACATTGCTCACTTACATTAAAAGAGTGTGCCACATCTTGTGAACTATTCAGATATCATAGTTATAGATATCAACTTGTTTTTTAAAACAGATAAACAAAAATCCTTCCAAACGGAGAATTTTATATTCTCTTAAAAATCACACAAGACACTAATACAATTGGTTTTGGAATACGGTGTAGGAAATGATAAATTATTCGAAAAACCCTAACTTAAAAAGCACGTGTGGAAAATGAGCATATCGATATATTTAAGCTCTATGATTAATTGTTTTGCAATTTGTATATTACCCTTGGTACTAATAATAATATATTCTTGTAAATTAGTATTTTAATTATTTTGATGAACATTCCTTCTCTAACTTATTTGGTTTAGCTTTTTCTATTGGTTGTTTTTAAAATTAGGACACGAATAAAGTATATTTTAGTTTTTTTTTGGTAATCTATAAGGTAATCTTTTAACCTCAATTTCTATTGTTTAAACAAGGGTAATTATTTTTTAAAATTATTTAATACTCTATTTTTATTAATTTAATATTTATTATTATTATTTATTATTGATTTTTTCTTTCAATATTATTTTAAGTCATAATATATGTTATGTCATTATTGTTTAAAGAAAAGGTTTTGGAATTAAAATTAGAATATATTTTAAATCATTTTTTTTTAATTTTACATGCATATTCATATAAATAATCATTATTATAATGATGTGTTCCCTTATATATTTTTAGTAATAATTATAATTGTAAAATAAAGAGACTCACTTAAAACACAAAGGTTATAAATATTTGTTAAAAAAATATATATATTTTCAATTATCTATAATATCCTTGAACATCCTTAACTCTCTCTTTTTAATAATAAACGAGATTAACATTTTAGTCAAATAATTAATAAGTAAAATGTTCTTAAGAAACCAAATCTTAAACTTGATTTTCTTTAACCATCTCAATCAATCAATCATCTAGTCACACCCACTAGTAAAGAATATTATTTGAGAACAATGATTATCCTTGCCCTAACTAAAGAAAATGACAAAATGTTTTTCTTCCATAAAGATGTCCTAAAATAAAATACAAGCAAGTGCATCCAAAGTGCATGTGAGAGGTTGATAGACATATAGGAAGATATATTGAAATGACTATATTGTATATATGAAATACATAAAGTATGAGAAGGGGATTGTTAATATTCTAATAATGTATTGAGAATGTTCAGATGTTCTTATGCAACACAAATACTCTTAGCTCACTAGATATATGATACTTTTCAAGCATTTCATTTGAACTTGTCACATGTGAAGTATCATTGATCGTTAGGGTGAAGCCAAGTTTAACATTAAACAATATCACTTGGACTTAATGATAGACCTCCTTAATGTAATGAATTTGATGAATATTCATAGGGTGTTATAAAAGGATATTCTATGTTTTAACTAATTCCTATAAATCATTTCAAACTATATCTAATGCTATATATAATATTATTTATAATAGATTTTTTTCTTTCAATAATATTTTAAGTCAAAATATATGGTTATATCATTTTGTTAAAAAAATTGCAATCTAATATTTTTAATTTAAATTTAAATTAGAAAATATTTTAGATCATTTATTTTTTAAATTTTATTTACATATTTATTCAATAACCATAAACATTTATGAAAGACTTTTTATTTATAAATTTAACATTATTTATAATTATGCAGAAACTAAATGTTGTGAATATTTTTTTCAAAATTAATTGTGGTAACTTTTTTCAATTTCAAAACTAAGTGGGCAACTTTTTTAACTATTTATTATAACATATATTTTATATATTATGTATTTATTGCAACAAATCTTTTATATATTATACCTACAAAAACATTTACTATTTATTACATCAAATGTTTTCAAAGTGGGTAACTACTTTATATTGTTTATTACTATTATATATTATGAGGTGTTTACTATTTATTATTTTCAAAATCAACTGCACAATTTTTTTTAATGTTGATGTAAATGAGTTACTTCGAAATTATATATATACTTTCTATTAGATATTTTTAATTAATTATTTGTTAGTTAAATAGATTTGATATTTGTTAGGAATTTAGCCGTAACTTTTTTCATTTTCAAAATTAAGTGTATTGAATATTTTGTAAATGAATTATTTATATAAATACTTTCTATTTTATAAGTTTGATTAATTATTTGATTTAATTTTATAATGTAATATATTATATATTATATGAAAATTTTGTTATAGTTCCATATATTATATATTGTATGTAATTAATATTATTATTTTTAAATATGTAAGTGATATTAGTATTTGTATGGACACATTATAATGATATATTAACTAGCAATCGCATGTGTACAATGCAATGTGAACGCCGAATGATATATGTTTTTTGATTTAGAGGGATGGTTATAATTTTTGTAGTTGATGTTCATAAATGGTGTGATTGATTTTGTAAAATATATATGAAGCATTATCTTTAAAGGTTGTATCTCTACATTTCAAATTTGTCACAACTTGATCATAAATCAAACCCTGCCCCAGCCACTTGTGTAAGAGTAATGAAAATATCCATAGACTTCCGGAAGAATCAAATTTAGCTGAGAAGAAGTAATTAAGATGCAAAGTATTTATCTAAAATGATATATAGATCGTATCATATTCAAACAGATTAAAAAAAAGGGCTGTAGCGATGACAAACACGGTTAAACATACGTGAGCCCACAGTCACAAAAAATGTAAAGAAGTACATGCCAAATATGTCAAAAGGGTTGCTAAGACATTATTTCGCTAATTGTTTTGACAAAAAATATGTTTCGTGATGTTGAATGTGGGTAGCCTTTGCAAGCCAATTCAATTTTGTTTCTTATGGTTTTTCGTATATCAACAATTAACCGATGCCAGTAACAATAGTTGTTTTTTAAATAGATCAGGTTCCAAAGACTTTCTTCTATTGTTATCAACATATTGGCTAACTTGGATATGTATGATTTTGTGTAACAAAATTATGGACCAATGCAATGAACAACATCTATATCAAAACCGGAAATTGTTTGCATCTATTTAGGTTTAGTAATACTATTGTGCATAATTATTGAGACTAATCATCACAACATACCCAATAAGGATTGGATTTGTAGGCTATGAATACTCTGTGAAGTTGAAAGTGAGGAACATTCTATTTTTATATCTCCTATCTAATATGAAATTTAGGGGACATATTCTTTATTGCCCTAGCCAAAATATTTGGGCCTTCTTCTTCAGGAAATGATTTTAACATCCCACCGGCCCTAAAGGAGAGACACTTGTATGGAAAGTTCAATCCCATAGGATTTGAATCAACCAGGAAGTTGAAGAGATGGATCAAATGATGAGTTAAGGCGTTAAGGTAAAAAATGTTATAAGGTGGAAACCAATCCCTTGAAATTATTTTTTGGATGCCTTTGCAGGGGGATCTTGATAGAATCAACTGGGAGGAAGAACAAGAGAGACACGCTTCGTAGGGAAGACAATAAATTTGAGAGGAGTTCAAAGATATATTTTAAGTTTGTTGCACCTCAAGAACAAGCTTAGGAAGCAAAAAATTTAAAGACAAAACACGTGGAGTGTCTTTGAGGTAGCCTAGGTTCTTCATGTTTTTCATTAGCTGAGAATGAAATAAACAAACTCGGGAGTCTGAAATAACTTTAAAATAATCCACATCCTTCAGGTGAATGGTAGCGGTATTAGTTTTGGATTGGAAGTCGTGAATCAAATTCTTCTTGTCAACTCAACACCATCCAACACCTTCACAATTAAAGATGCCAAGAAATCTAGTGTACTTGTTCAAATTCCAAATTTTTAGTAAGTTGCAAGGAAAAGCATACACCAGAGGACACAATAAATTTTTAGTAAGACTTTCTTCTATTGTTATCAAAATATTGGCTAACGTGGATATGCATGATATTGTGTAACAAAATTGTGGACCAATGTAATGAATAACATCTATGTCAAAAACAACATTTGTTTAAATCTATTTGAGTTCAATAATATTATTGTGCATAATTACTGAGATTAATCATCACAACATACCTAGGACAACAAAAAAAAGTGGGGTTTGAAACACTCTATACAGACGAGATTTGAGAGCTTTTTCACCTTGTTCATACACAAAATTTAAAATGAAAGTATGGCACTCTTAAGAAAAAAAATTACTCAAAATGTAATTGGATATAAATTTAGTTTCTGTCATATTTTAAATGAAGAAAGTATAAGAGCTCAAGGCTACAACAAAGTTCATAGTGGCTGAAATTTTAGAATCCAAAGCAGGATATAAGTAGCACGCTTTTTAACTGCATGTGGGCACCCCCATGAGTGGGTAAAAAAGGAGGGGTCCATATATACATATTTCGAACTATATACCTAACAGAAAAGACTCTACTGTCTGTCATGGAGTGTATTTAAAACTTTATTTTGTTTTATATGAAAAAAAATCACAACTAAACGGACTTCGACTTTCTTTACTTTAGATAATATGTACTCAACGCATCTATTTAGTAGCTATGTTATTGTAGTTGTTGTGAAAAAAGAACCCTATAAACATCTCATGGAGGAAAATTGTAATGAAAAAGAAAAAAACCAGGAGAGAACAAGGCAAGTCTGTGTTACAAAACTTACCCTTGTAACGAAATCGTGAACTACGAGAGCAATGCTATCCGTGCAGGAGATAGTGAGACCGCACGCCTTATCCATGTGGCTTTTGATGTCATCTATCATTTGAAAATATTTGGGCCACAACGTTAAATTTGGAGAGGCGTCTTGCTCACCTGGCCCGCTTGATGATCCATCCAGCAAAACCGATGCATCACATCCCTACACGGCACACAAGTTTCCACATTAAATGCAAAAAAATTAGTTTGATTGCGCTTCATTTCAATATGGAGTAAATAAATAACTTTAAAAGACAACCTGAATGAAGAAATCATGGAAATGAAGACGCAGCAACCCTGTGGCCTGTGTAATATCCTCCTTCAAATAATGGTCAATGCGTTTCTTGACAATGGATTCCATTTTATTTTGGGCACGTCTTCGTCACTGGCAACAACAGCTAAAATGGAAAGAGTGCAGAAGAGACATAGAAGAAGATTAAGCAGCTTCTCCATTGCTTGACAAAGCTACTTACCATTTGGATTTGTTGCCCATTTGCAAAACAAATTCGAAGAACCCAAAAAACCAAAACAGAGGAATTCCAATTAGTAAAGGAAAAAAAGAGAATTGAGAATGAGAATGAGATTGCATGTAGAGATAGAGTGAGAAGGAATTTCACATTGAACGATGCACCTCACAACAAAATAAGGCAACAAACTAGGCCAAACATACCATGAACGAAGCCGAGTATGAAAGGATCAATAACCGTTAAAAATAGTACGAAAATGTGAAAACGTCCAGACGGCCGTCAAACTGTCAAATTTAACACCATCGCCATTGGGGGTAATACAGATCATCCATCTTCCAAAAACCGGTGCATATCCATGCTGGAGAATTTTTCTAGTAGACAAGCTTGAACTCAAGCATCCTAATGAACATGGGTCAGTGTTTGAATCCTATGCTTCACCAAATCAAAATGAATTATTGAGTAGTTGACGATTGATGAGAAACTGGATAAAACACATAATTAAGTGGATGGAAAATGGAATGACAAAATATATACCAGATACATAAGCCATTGGGGGTAATACAGATCATCCAACTTCTAACAACTGGTGCATATCCATGCTGGAGAATTTTTCTAGTAGACAAGCTTGAACTCAAGCATCCTAATGAACATGGGTCAGTGTTTGAATCCTATGCTTCACCAAATCAAAATGAATTATTGAGTAGTTGACGACTAATGAGAAAATTGATAAAACACATAATTAAGTGGATGGAAAATGGATTATATAACCAAATTAGAATCAAAGGTGCACACAACCAAATTCATTGCTATAGCTATAGTCAAATATAACCAATGAGAGTAGGTCAGAATCAAATAGTGAAACAAGGTTGTTAAGGCCCATGAAAAGGGTTTCATCTAATGGAGAATAATGCGAAGCTCATGTCATGGAGTTTCATCTTCCAGGGGTGAATTGACATCTCACAAAAATGCAATGAAAAAATATTTACCAGATACATAAGCTATTAAACTATAGTTTCCCAAAAAGGTAAAGCCTCCATTTGGGCAAGGCAAGCCTTCTTGCTACGTACAAAAAGATGAAACTATAGGGCTTTTACTGCTCATAGAGCTCAGGGATTCCTTCTGCCATTGAGGGTAATACAGATTATCCAGCTTCCAACAACTGGTGCATATCCATGTTGGAGAATTGTTCTAGTAGACAAGCTTGAACTCAAGCATCCTAATGAACATGGGTTAGTGTTTGAATCCTATGCTTCACCAAATCAAAATGAATTATTGACTAGTTGAGGGTTGATGAGAAACTGGATAAAACACATAATTAAGTGGATGGAAAATGAATTATATAACCAAATTAGAATTAAAGGTGCACACAACCAAATTCATTGCTATAGCTATAGTTAAATATAACCAATTATACTTACCAGCAGTCACTTTCCAAGGAAGCTATAATTGACTGTTTACTATTCCATAAGACAACATACCAAATCATTGCTTCTCTAAAGATCAATATAAACTATAAAGTAGAAAACCATCATCATAAGAACACGAATCCAAATTCTTCCATTACATAATTTTTAATTCATAGTCCATTTATGAATATAAATGAGTATTGTATTTTACGAGTCAACATGCTGATGGTTTAATATTGTATTATATTTTTTTGATGACTGAAAAACTTGTAACACTATTGAGTACTATAAAACCCACATTGAGCAGAGGATAATTATTACTTGTATCCAAGTTGGCAACGATGACATCTTTTCCAAATCCTGCTTTTCTCCAAAGAGAAAAAGAAGGGATTTCTTCAGTCTCTGATTTTGGATCTCCATCTTCTAAGCCAAGGAATCCCCTATTGAACGAGTTGTGTGCAACTTGTGTTCTCTGTTGAGAAATACAGATACTACTCCTAGGAGCTCTGCATTAGTTCCACAATTAAGTTTTGTTATATATCAGAGGAATTTCCTAAATTCCATAAATTTGTGATTCTTCGAAATACAGTGGTGTTATAGAAAATTACTTGAAATAGCAGCGGCATGTTCTTCTTCTAAATCAGCAGCAAACCCATTAAAACTTTTGTATGAGTAAAAGATTGAATCCGTGGCTGCTTCCTTGCTGTCAAGAAAATAAAATGTCAAAATCATATCACAATAGTTACATAAATCCATGGATTCTCGAGTCGCAATTCATAATCCCACAAATTCGTGCAGTCTCGAATGAAAATCTAGAAGAGGATTATTGAGCTTATTATTTAAACTTCATCCGAATCCGTTGCCTGCAATCACATGAAATGATTTTTTCATCCATTACCTTCCCAGTGTCGATAAAAGAAGTTCATGATGAGATTTTGTAACCGATTCAGGCTCCAAGAAATCTTCATGTTGCCCTCCCAAGTACACCACATACGACTGCAACCACCCAAATGAAAAAAAATTACCATTCCAAACTCAAAACTAGAGAGGACAAACCCAATTATACCATGAATATGCATGATACAAAGAAAACTGCACCTCCACCAATACCCAATCTCTTCCTACTTGCCTGTTTAATACCCAATACTTCTCTCAGTGATAGAAACAATACGAAAACTGCAATCAAGCTTCATGCTCCCTTATCCATGGCGGATAAGCTTCTGAATATAATCTATTTGTATTCTCAGTATTGCTGTGCAGTGCATATGCAACCCCTTCGAATTGCATGTGCACAGGTTCTGATGCCTCGTATTTTGGGCACTTTTAATTCACTAAAATAGATTTTGGGTAATTTTTAAATCAGTAAATTAGATCTGGAGTATTTTTTATATAAATTAGATACATAACTCGCCATGCATTAACTGCACAAATATTCTAGAATCTTTGAAAGTCAAATGATATGCTACGCTGTAAATTCTGTCATGCCAAGAAGGAAGTGAAGCTTTTCTCATAATATTGTGAAAAGTATGAAGGCAGGTACTTCGTTTAAAGACGTCTATATTTCACGGATATTGTGAACGGATTTTCGTAAAGTTTATCGGTACGTCTATATTCCTGCAAACAGCGCAGGTAAAAAAAACTGTAAAAATTTGAAAACGTCCAGACGGCCGTCAAGCCGTCAATTTTAAGACAGTGGCAGAAACGTCCGGAGGTCCTTTACCATAGGGGGAAACGCCTTCGGCGTAATTAATTAATTTTGTATTTTTTCATATTTGAATGATTTTATTATTATGATGTGTGTACGCGTGTGTGCGTGTGCGTGTGTGTGTGTAGGGATACAAATGTGAAGAATTTTATATTTATATATATATATATATATATATATATATATATATATATATATATATATATATATATATATATATATATATATATATATAATTCTTCACATTTGTATCCCTACACACACACAATATATATATATATATATATATATATATATATATATAATTTATGTAAAATATGTTGAGAGATATCATTCTAGAGGCGTTTATATTAAATTTAAGACATAGATTGAATAGGCGGCTCGACAATAATACATCTCAACGTATTTTACATAAATTTTTGTAAGATAAATATGCTAGTATCTTTAAACATCCTTTAAAGTACTTTTTCAATGGTAAAAAAAATTAAATGCTTAATCAAATTTCAATGATAAAAGAGATTAAATACTTAATCAAATAATTAATAATTAAAAAAAATTAAGAAACCAAATCTTAAACTTACTTTTCATTACCCATCTCAATCAATCATATCACACCCACTGGTTAAGAATCTTATTTGCCGTTTGTATGCCACTAATGGAGTTGTTGAGAAAATGACAAAAACAAATCTTCCATAAAGGTCGCATAAAATAAAATAATATATGTTGTATTATGGGAAAACTTGTCCTTTTTCTTCCTTCTCCGTGAAGGAAGGGATTAAAAAGTTCCCAATCAAAAAGGAGGCCAACGGTTATTAAATTTCATTCACTTCCCACTAAACTTTAAATTGGATACCATTATCATTATCAAATGCCCTTGTCATGATATTTCGAAGTACAAATATTTTTTTAATATAAATATAAATTATGATATTATAAAACCAAATCAAATTTGGCAGCATAAGGGCATTGAGGGCTAGAAACCAAAGAAAACAAATGGCCTACATGTTGTGTTAATATGGAACATCACTTACCGCTTAACAATGGTGAAGTGTTTTACATCAAAACACTAGATACATATACCCATAAACATGTAAATAGATAATATTTTTATTTTATTTTTGTTAATATTTCTAATATAATAATAATTAGAGAGGGTTAAGGAAGAATATTTATTTTCATATAAATATGAGATTAATTGTTAGAGTCGGACAATGTATAAAGGTCAAATGATAAGATGAAGAAACCTAAAAAACAAGAGAAGACATAGAGTGCTCTTAGAATCATGCAAACACTTTTGAAAGAGTAATGTCACTCCAGAAAATGTGAGGTCAGACCTAGTAAATGATAGATATGAGAAAATTCATTTGATGATCATTTTTGTTAGCTCTAGGGCTTCAAAAACCTTGCTCTCTTTCTAGAAATTCCACATGTATCCATGCTAAATTAATCTCCATGTTCAAAACTTGCATAAGGCAACTAAGGATGCAAAATGATAAAAGAAGGGATTTTTTGGGGGTTTGTTATAAACCAAAGAAAAATATAGCTTCTTTGATATTTTCAAGTCCCCTCAATAATTAATGAATAAAACATTCTTGAGAAACCAAATTTTAAACTTAATTTTTTGTACCCATCTCAATCAATCAATCATCTTGTCACACCCACTAGTAAAGAATCTTATTGGAGAACAATGAGTATGCTTGCCCCACGAAGCAATAAAGTCGTTTGTATGCTACTAATGTTTGGAGTTCTTGAGAAAATGGCAAAATATTTTAGTTTCATAAAGGTGTCTTGAAATAAAATACTAGCAACTACATTCATAAGTGCATGTGAGAGGTTGATAGGCATATAGGAAAATATATTGGAATACATAAAGTATGAGAAGGGGATTGTGAAGTGATGTATGTAGTTGGAATTTAGAAACTACCAAGGAACTATACTTTAAAGAATTATTTTAAGTATAAAGCATCAACAATTATTATTCAATTTGTAAAAATCAAGTGAATAGGTGAAATAATGTGTGACCTATACAAGTTCCATTGTCTCATAACCTTTTAAAAATATATTCTTTATAATTTGTGTTGGCTTAATATAATAGTTAAAGATGCATTGGTAGGCTTCACTTGTATTAGAACCTAACTTCCCCCACCCATGTTTTGTGATACAATGATAGGTTAGTTAGAAATCAAAAATAAATGTAAAAATCAAAAATAAATGTAAAAAATGCTCAATTAGTGGATGATGAACTTGAAAAAGATGTAAAAAATAAAAATAAAATGGATGAAATAAATAGTCTTTTTAGGATTAAACATGATCTTGATTTTACCAATAATTTATAGTTAATATTCTAATAATGTATTAAGAATGTTTAGATGTTCTTATGCAACATAAATACTCTTAACTCACTAGATATGTGATATTTTTCCAACATTTCATATGAATTTGCCACATCTGAAATATTGATTGATCCTTAGGATGAAGCCAAGTTTGACATTGAACAATATCACTTAGACTTAATGATAGAGCTCGTTGATGTAATGAATTTCGATGGATACACAGAGGGTTTTGTAAATGGATATTCTACATTTTAAATAATTCCTATAAATTATTTCAAAATATATATGTAATATTATTTAGTATAGATTTTTTCTTTCAATATTATTTTAAGTCAAAACATAGGGGAGAGGACCCTATAACATTGCACCTAACTTTGGGGGGGGGGGGGGGGGGGGGGGGGGGGGGGAGGGGTGTGCGCACGCGCATGCGCGCACGCACACACACACACACACACACACACACACACACACACACACACACACACACACACACACACACACACACACACACACACACAGAGGTATGTTGGTAGCATAAAAAAATTATATCATTGTGTAGTGTATGATTGTGTCATATCAACATTTTTGTTTTGCATGTTTATTTGGAGGGAAAAGTAGTTTTTGAATTGATTTAATATGAAGAAAATTAATATAAAGCATTTGAAAAAGGGACCAATGATCGAGTGCCCTATGTGTCATATTCTCATTAACTCTTAAAAAGTGTCATTAACCAAAAAGTGAACAACTATTGGTAAGGATGGAGCATTTTGGACTGGTTTTTTCCAGTAAACTTTGTGAAGATACCTCTAGGCTGAGCACTTACAGCATAGGCAAAGATTCAATTATCTTTATGAATAGTGCTCTTCTGGGAGGGGCCAAGGATTGTGGCTGTCTCTTTCAAGGAGGTTCTTTTTAAAAATGCAACCCCTTTGAAATCTCCAGCTACTCCTCCTCCTCCTCCTGCTTACATTATTGAACAAGCCTCTGAAACCCCGGTACTGGAGATTATGGACGAAGAATATCTGAATCTGTTGCAAGAAATAAAATCAAAGGCTTTGATATGCAAATTTAATGGTGTTTGGCTATCGTCTAATGCAGTAGTGCAGTGGATTCATGCGTTTTGGACTGATAATTATCAATACTTCCTGTGTGCTTGGGGTTTATTCATTGTTTATTTTAATGAATAGGAAGACTACCATAGAGCTATGGAGGAGGGCCCTTGGTTCCAAGGCTTGGCTAGACTTTTCATTGCCACATGGTTTCCATATTTCGACCCAAATACTTTTTCCATCTCGTGGGTCCCAATTTGGGTGAGATCACCAAACCTTCCCCTGCATTTCACCTCCTCACTTAAGGACATTGATAACCTCTTTGGGAGGTTCATTAAGGTGGACAGCCAGAGATTGCAAAGCAAATTGTGTACTTTTGTTCGAATTTATGTTAAAGTTGATCTCAGCAAGGGGTTACTAGAAAAGATTATACTCAAATTGGGTGAAACCAGTTGCTCTCAAAATTTAGACTATGAAAATACAACTTTCAGATGTCAAAGTTGCAGAATGACGGGTCATCTTCATGTTGCCTGCCCTCAAAAGAAAACCAAGGCTCCTCGAAGGAAAGGAAAGACTTCCAAACACTGAAGTCCGCCAGATTTAGTAGACAAAGAAGTATCAGATGATGAGGACAATTTGGACTTGGAGGAGTAAGGAGTTAAGGCTAGTGCTGCTTTAGCTACAACTATAGCTCCGACTGCTGATACTTCAGTACCCTCAACTACAAGCCCTACGGATTCAACTCCTCAAGCAGTTGGACAATTACTGGTTATCTTGCCCTCTTTGGAGTCCCTCTTAGGCACCAAAGCGGCCCCATGAATCAAATCACTATGGCTCAGACAAGGAAAGTGGACTTCCCTTTGTTGATTCCTCGACTTTGGACTTAACAGAATATAAGCCTTTCATCTCTAAGATGCTTCAAAAATATAAATGACAACTTGTTCATTCAAAGAAAGGAAAAAAGGGTAGACATTAATCTCCCTATCTTTCTCTTCCCCTCTTTGTCTTGTTGTTATCTTCTTTCCTTAGTTTTGTAGCCATCTGGGTTACATCTTCCCTTCCTCCTTTGTCTCTCTTTCTGTTGCTTCTGAGTGCATTTGTTCGGGGTTTGCTCTCCCCTTCTTCTTTGTTGCAACTGGTTTCATCTATTAGACAGTTGCTTCTCCTCATTTCCTCTCTTGTGTTTCTTCTTTTGGCTTGGTTGGTTCCTTGCTCTCTTTACCCTCGAGCATATTCTCTTCTTTGCTTATTTTCTCTATCTAGCCTTTGGGGCTCTTTGTATAAGGATGTGGGTCCTTTCAACACCCTCAACTTTTACCTAAATCCAGAACAACTATTGGTACTTTTGTCAACAACCCATGGTGAAAAGAGATGTACATGTTTTGGTGCATGCGGGTCCTCTCCCCTATAGCTATATCATTTTGTTTTAAAATAATAATTGAAATTTAATATTTTCAATTTAAATTTAAATTTAAAGATATTTTAGATCATTTATTTTTTTAAAATTTGTTTACACATTTATCCAATAATCATAAACATTTGCGAAAGACTTTTTATTTTCAAATTTAACATTATCTATGACATCCTTAACATTATCTTTTCAATGTTAAAAAGAGATTAAATACTTAGTAAAACAATTAATAATTTAAAATATATATTTTTAAGAAACCAAATCTTTAACTGAATTTTCTTTACCCATCTCAATCAATCATGTCAGCGAGGATCCTCGCCCCGAGGAAGCAATAAAGCCGTTTGTATGCCATTATTTAATGTTGGGAGTTGTTAAGAAAATGACAAAAACAAATCTTCCATAAGGTGGCCTAAAATAAAATAAAATAATATATGTTGTATAATGATGCTTATGGTAAAACTTGTCCTTTTTCTTCCTTCTCCGCGAAGGAAGGGATTAAAAAGTTATCAATCAAAAAGGAGGCCAACGGTTATTAAATTTCATTCACTTCCCACTAAACTTTAAATTTGATACCATTCTCGTTATCAAAATGCCCTTGTCATTATATTTCGAAGTACAACTATTCATTGTACACATCTGAATCAATTACCAAGTTTAAAAGTCCCATTCTAATTGAAATTCTATTAGGGAGTACAAATTAAGGTGCTCAGCGTACCCAATGCCATACGTTGCTCAATGCACCCAATGTCATACGTTGCTCAATAGAGAAACTTAAGAAAATGGAACTTGGAAGGAGAGAAGCTCAACATTATGTAGATATTATTGAGTTTGGTTTGAGAGGAATGATTGGGAAAGAAGAGATGGTGGATAATGGTGAAGAAGAAGATAATGGTGAAGAATATGATGGTGGAGAATGGCAAAAAATCTGCGAGTGAAAGGATTAATTTTATACGAAATGCCAAAGATGGACGATGAGCAAAGTCAAAGCTTGAATGCAAACTTGAGAAGTAGAGTTTTTGGAAAATGTGAAATAGTTTCATATTAAGAAAGCCCAACAAAGCACATATTCTTTCGATTTGGATTTGCCTATTCTTTTAGTGTTCCGTAAAGTAGGCGAGATGAAACTACGCTACAGAAATGGTGGTGAGAATTTACCCTTGAATGGAAAAAATCCAATGAAAATGAATTCCAAATGAAACAATCCTATAAAAGCAAACCAAGTGACAATAAGAAATCTAATGAAAAACTATAAATGTTGCACAACCAACTCCACCTATGGTCCCTACTTCATATGTGAAAATACAATGGAGCCATTTTCTAGAAGCTATTCATTAGATTTTTTAAGAAACTCCTAGATTGATATCTCATGGAGTTATCTCCTCCCATTATAATCTATGCATCAAGATCACAAAGCACACAATTTGATAACAAGGTGTATTTTGATTACCATATATGTGTTGGAAATTCAACCAAAAGGTGCTTTGTATTACACCTTATAATCCAAGGGATGATTAACACTAATGATATATATGTACAAGACTTGGACACACCTACTGATATAACAATTTATCAACCCATTTCCAATTTGAGTGTGTTTACTGATCCATTTCCAATTTGAATGTGTTTACTGATCCATTACTTAATCATACATAGGCCCATAAGGGTGATGAAGTGCACATTACCTCCTCCATAAACTTATACTTCTAATATACATCCTATCAATGGCATTAGAAGCTTGACCATAGAGATATTTGAGTTCACACCACATATCAAATTTGAAGATTCTAATATTACTCTTGATAATGAGGAAACATCTAGACCTTTCTTTATTCTAGCACATGACCATTCATATCCAATCACAAGCATGATAGAAGACCATGGCTCTAGTTGCAACCTTTTCATTATGGCGCTTTTTAGTACTCTAGTATATACCGCACAGGACATCATTAACACAATAGAAATAATTCATTGATTTGATAAAAAACAAAATCCACTTAGGGGAATCGTAATACAATTATATATTGGACCTAAGATGACTCCCATGTGATTTTAAGTGTTCCCTTATAACAACACATTCAACATATTATGTATATGCCCATGGATTTTCTAGATACATGTTATCCCTTCCACTTTACAAGGGTTTCTAAAGTATGTACACAATAACATGGTGGTTATCATTCCTATAGACATTCAAAAAATACACCTTGTACATAAGCTCTCTTAAGCTAAAAATAAAAAACATTATAAAATTCAATAATCCCTAAAAAATCAAATATTCCCACAAAACACCTAAAATTTTAAAAATAATTGTACTTTGATACATGGCATCCTCTTATTCATTCTCATCCACTCACATTTAATTTGTTTGCATCCCTCTATACACTCCACCTACCCATTGTCATCTTCAATGCACTATGGACCCTTATCATCTCACCTTTCTATGTACAATGTACTCAAATCCATCACAATCGTCTATGCACTCCAAATCTATAAAATAACACTCCACCCCTCATTTCACCCCTTGTCTTTTACAAAAAAAAAATCTCTTACTTACACATGCATTGATTTATGGTTTTGGACAGACAAAATCGGATCACAAAGTATTGTTGCATCCCATGGCACATCTACTTTGGTGAAATTACAACACGTCTCAATAACACCCACGATTGGCTTACAACTGTTATGTGACTTTTTATCGATTTCTACTGCGACTGGCATACGACTCAATCAAGTACATTGTTTTGTTTTCATTTATCATTTTGTCAATTTATTTTATAAAATGTATTTAATCACCTTAAAAGGGTTAGGGATCTAACTAATACATGTCCCACAATTAAAAATAATAACATTTTCCTATAGTGTGTGATCTATAGATTTAGATTTTGGAGATTTAACCTACTTTATTCATAGATATAACCCTATGAAGTCCCTCCATTACTCAATGGAAGTATCATAAGCCTTCCTTGTTTAGTACGTTTATTTGATTTGATTTGATTTGATATATCTAACACTTTTGCAAGGTGGATCAATATCAAGGGATATATTTCTGTCACCACAATGGGACCCTTAGTTGTAGGTTAAGCTACCATTATCTATATATCTAACATAATTTTGCATTAGTGTTTTCCTTTCTTTTATTTATATTTATTTTTCCAACATTTTTTATAGATCTAACATTTATTTTTTATATATTGAAAAAAAACTAGTCATAGGTGCAACTATCGTGCATTTTTCCTACCAAATGTGTGTGTGTGTGTGTGTGTGTGTGTGTGTGTGTGTGTGTGTGTGTGTGTGTTTATATTATATATATAATCTAGTTACAGGATAGTCACATACATATCTATTATGCATTATATATTTTACTTTCTTTTTGTACACATCACAAATCCATTGGCCTCATAACAATAATTTGTACAAACGGTGCCTCTAGATCATGCTTATAGGTAAATCCATCTTGTTTAATTATTACACTATCACATGACATATCCAAAAAAATGGCATATATGGAAACATCCCTTTAAAGTGCCAATAATTTATACGGACACACACACACTTACATTCCCCCAGATCCCACCATTAAATCATTAGGTATAAACTCCAAAAATTTGGAACACATTAGCTTATGTACAAAGGATTCCTCATTGTTGGCCAATGTGTGTTTGTGTTGTTGTCATTGATGTCAATTCCATTGATGTCAAAGGGTTTCATGTGGTTGTATGATTCTCAATTTTTTGTTAGTCAATGGTCAAATATGAAGCTTGATTGGTAGTGACAGGATTTGGTGAGTTCTAAGAGGTCTTGAGTTTGGTTTGCTAGGCATACTCATCATTTGAGTCCTCTTGAGTTGGTTGGAGAGTTTAAGTGTTAAAGATGTTTATGGGTTTTCATGAAGTCAACAAGGTCAATTCATGGGTTTTCGGTGTTGAGTCAAGTCATTATAGACCTATTCCTAGACTTGGAGTGTGCAAAATGAGTTGGATTCATGAATTTTGGAGATGATCAGTTATGTTGGAGAATGGTAGAATAGTGGTGATAATGTAAATGATGTGTATGGTGACTTTTAGGTCAAAACTCAAACTTTTTGATGCATGTATGATGTCCTTGAGAAGCAAATAGTGAGAAACATACAGGTAAGCATGGTAAAATGGGATCGACTAGAGAGTTTCATATCTATTTGGGATATGAGGTGAGTTTTTTTAGTTATAAGAGGTTCTCATGATGCTTCATGACAATTTTTTGGGTCATTCTGAAGAAAATTTTGCAAGATATGCAATTTTTGGCAAAACCCGGTGTTTTATAGTGTGTTTTTAAGGATAATGTGGACCTTCTTATGCTCATTGGAGCTGTGTAATTTGCATGGGTACCCGATATATTTGGCATAGCTTCTTAGATCAATTATTAAGAATTCACAAAAATAATGAGGTGGTTTTTTTTTTTGGGTTTTATGAACGATCGTTAAAAAGGTAAGTTGTTTTAAAACCCTAGCTAAGAGCCACTTGGAGAAAAAGAGCTATATTGAGCCATTCTTGATTTATTTTGCTAAATTTATGATTGCATGTTGTATATAACTATTCCATATTTCCATAAAGGTATATTAGTGCATGTGAAATTATGTGGGCCCCACTTAAAATTGCTTGTTTTTGAAGAAGTTTAGTTTAAGGTAAGATTGTCCAAAGGAGTTGAAAAATAAAATAACATTTTTTTTATCCCTTGATTTTTTCTAGATTTTCATGAAGGTTTCAGATCATGATTGAGGTGAAATATGGAAAAGTGTACCCTATTTATGAAGACTAGTTTTTGGGGTAGTTTGGAGTAGCTTGCACTAAAAGTGGAAGTGCAGGAGCTACATGAGGATTTAGGACTCCGTTAAAGTTTTCGTGATCCTAATTTAGAGATATTTCTAGTGGTATATCAAACTTGTTTTTTTTAAAATAGTATGAATAAGTTATGATCCATTCTTTGAGGATTAAATATGGAGGTTGTTCATTCTAGCAAGGTGTGAAGTGGCTTCAAGAGGTAAAGTAATAATTTTGCATTGTTATTTATTGGTAAAGGTTGTTGAATGCTTAGAAATAATGTATAAGTGTGTTTCATGATTTTGTTAAGTGTGGACGTGAGTTTTGGTGTGATATCTCACAAGATGAGCTCAAGGTCGGTTCTTGAGTCCTAGAAGGCTTAAGAAGAAGTTTGCATAAATTTGCTTGGTTGAAGGCCTTCCACTTGGATTTGGAAGGAGTTCTAATATGTTCTAGAAATAGGATTCATAGGGATTTATAATTATATAATGTTTGTCTCTTGGTGATTTTTTTTATGGGTCTTTTAGGTCAATTTTTGAAGAAGAAATATGTTTGGTTTTCAGGACATATCTTCTTAGGTTGAAAAATTGAGTTGGTCGAGGCATGAAATGGATTGGTTGATGCTTTATAATCAATTAGAGAGTGAAGAGGGATGAATTTTATTCCTATTTCAGGTCTTTGGAGGCATTGAAAGTGATAGAAAGGGTATAAAACCATCATATTTGGGTAAGTACACTGATTTGGGGGGCCAAAAAGCGGACACAAATATGAAAATAAGCTAAACGCGTACGCGTATTGTAATAATGCATATGTGTTTTGTTTTCTTTAGTTTAGAGATCCCTTAATCTAAAATGTGTATGTGTTATAACACATATGTGCTATAATGCGTACGTGTTTTTAATGCTATGAGAAACTAGGGTCACTCTGCACCTGATGGAAGTGGCCCCATAGCTTCAACAATTATAATCTATAAGATAGTTTTTCAAAATCTAATCTGGTAAGCACTTACTCATTTTTAGGATTTTAACAAGGACCTAAAACTTTCATGGCATATATATTGTAGACGGACTTTGTTTTGGGAAAACATTTAGTCATTTTTTTAGGTTTTTTGACCTTCTAGATTGGATTTTGGACCTACCACTACTTGAATTGGTACTAATTTTGAAATTTGGTCCATAAATCACTTTAGTGACCATGAATCAACTCTATGATGCTTATCTACTTCTTACTAAAATGAGATCCTCGCTTTGTAGATATAGGATTACTCCCTGGAGGGGATTCTTGTCCTATGGTAAAAATGAGGTGATTTTAGTGTGCCTCCTCCTTAAGTTGTGATCACACTACTAGGTGTTGAATGATTTTTTATGAATATTACCAAGTGAATTGCATTAAGTGAACTCAAATGATTGCTCATTCTTAGAAACATGGTGCTCCATATAAAGATTATCCTCTCACCTTTCTTGGCTCTAAAATCATCCTTTCATGGAATCATATTCATGATTCTCATATTTGTCTTTTCTCCTATGTCTCTCATGGAGATAGATGATGCCTTAATACTTCACACATGATGGTCTTGGATACCTCAGTGGCATGACTAGCTCATTTTAGCTTGTTGTTTGGAGAGATTTGGGTAGAATGACAGAGTCAGGATATGATGATCATCAAGTCACTCCTTGAGCTCCACATTTCATCTTTGAACATGATGAATCCTTCATAATTCAATTTATTGACCAAGATGAAACATGGGTGTAAGAATGCTTATGTTACATGGACACATTTTTCTCAAATTGCTCCTCATGGAAATAGGTTTCCTCCTTCAGATAGGGGATGAATCCTTGAATGAAATTTTAGGATGAGTTATATGTTCTTGACCTCCATACTTCACTAAAACACTAAAAATAACATTTTACAATCAATTAAACTATTCTAAAAATCTAATTATGCATGCAACTCAAAATTTAGGTCTTATTTCATTTTGAATTGGGAGGGGTAGCTGAAAAGTTTTGTAATACCTAAAGAAACATTTAAGCTTTGAATCAATGTTGATTATTCCACCTTGTATAATATTCTAATAGATTTCCAATGCCTATTTTTTTAATCCTAACTCTTTCCAGAACTCTTGGAATCATCTAGAGAATTCATCTTTCACCATTTTTGCTTTCATTCCCTGCACTTGAAAACCCGGTCTTAAAAAGATTGCTCTTGAATGAGATTTTATTTCCTAAACTTTCCTAAATTTACTTAGAAATCTTCAATTCTCTCTAAAATCACCGTCATATTATTTATATTTCTCTAAAAACTTTCAAAGGGTGTTTAATTAGCTACAAAATGGCTAAAATGGCCTTTTTAGGCCTTCGGAGGAAGTAGTCTCTCATCAAAACTAAAGGAGTTGATCAATCACCTTAGACACTATTCCCTACACAATGAAACACATTGAATGATCTTATTAGGAATTTACTTTAAACCAGGGTAAATGTTGAACTGATGATAGGTTGTCTAGATGGTACAAAGCACCCTGCAATCCTCTGTATATAACTTCAACTCAAAATACAACTTCCCCAATTCAACTTTCTCCTTTTCCCTTGTTTCAAGTAGGTCTAATTAGGGTTTGAAAGTAAAATTAAGGGTTTAATTGATTACCACCTATTTCATCCTTACATCCTCCTTTCAACACATCCATACACCTTACTCAAGCACACCTCAATGCTTCATTACTCATTTATCCATCATCTTGCTAGATTTTCAACTTTTGGTTTTTTAAGACTCCTTGTTTGATCAAGCTCTAAACAATATTCTCAACTTAGGTTTTCACCTTCACCTTGAATTTTACTCAATTTTATTTTCACTCATCTCACTATTCTTACCCATCTCCTAATCACTAATACAAATCACTCAAGTATTCCTCTTTCACTTAAGGTTTTTCATACAAACCCTTACTCTCTCTAGGCTTCTTTATGGAACACTGCAGGACAATCAATAGGTCTTCTTCATTAAATTTATATAAGGATTTTCCCATGTTCCTCAAGGACTAAAAAAATTCTAACACCACTCCCACAATAATAGATACAACTTCCTTATGGGTTTCTTTCCAAAGACAGTTATTTCTCAAGGTTGGTCTTAATAGTCACAAGAAATAAGCATGATTGTACATTCCTTTACCTACTAACCACTCAATACTCTATCCTTATGTCCTAATTTTATGAGTCCTTAATGCCCTTAGGCATTCCTCTAGGTTTCCATAGGCTCCACCAACTTCAAACACATGGAATAAAGACTATTTTTCTAAAAGTACATCTCTCCTAGCCCTCAAACTAGACATTAACACTACTAGACTGTATTTGCGCATTCCTTTGCTTTTATTATTATTCCAACCTATACTAGGGGTTTTAAAACTCTTGGTATTCTTATTACCTTCCTCCACACTTATCAAAGACTCTACTAGGCATAATTATTAACTTTTACAAAGAATTTTCTACTCCAAGCCCTTAAGAATGGGCACACATAGTTAGGATTGTGAACGTAAATTTAATTTATGAAATCATCCTTTAGATGGCTTATTATCTTTTCTTGAATTTTGCAACACCAAGTCCTTGTGATCAATTCCCTGAAATAGACTCAAGGATTCCATTGAATCATTGTGTTCATACTACATACTACTATACTTCTAAAACAGGGTATAATCTCAGTCTGAGTAAGTCTTGTTATCTATTTCCTATTCCTTGGACACTGTGAGGGTTCCATGAATCCTTGAACACCATTATAGACTAAGAAGACAATCCATAAACAAAATATTTACTCGTGAAAATGTTTTACAAAATAGTCTCTAACCTCCAAATCTGATATCTCAATCTAAGAGGATTTTGCTCACTTAACACCTAAGCCTATAAAATACCTAGAGCTAGTTTAAATATTCAAATTATAAATTCTGGAGGGAAACTCCCTATTCTTTTCTTATGGAATCCAAATGGACTATTACAAGCTATGAACATCTCAAGTGGACCCAAGATAATCATAGTCACCTAAGAAATCAAAAATTGATTATTAATAAGATGTTCCTGCATCACCAAAGGAAGGATGCATAGTGACCGAGAAGCTTTATTTTCAATTAAGGGATTAGTTTTCATACTTCCAAATTTTCAATTTCTAGATGTTAGTTACTTATTCCATTCTAGAGCTATTAAAACACCATCTGAGAGAGTTTAGGAAATATCTTAAGCTTCCATAGGTGATGTCAGAGAATATTGGAAGTGTTGAAGGTAATTTAGGAAGATTTAGGAAAGGTTTGATCATTCAAGGACTACCTGCTCAACATCGGGTTTTCTAGGTGTAGGGAACAAACACTCTATTGGTGAAGCCTAACTTCTCTAGAAGATTCCAGGAGCTCTATAAGGATTTATAAGGGAAAATAGGCATTGGAAAGCTACATAAATCCTCTACATATTGGAGACATCCATTTTTCTCTAACACTTGAAGGTGTCATGAAGAATTTCAAAATAGTGAAGCTGCCCTTTTTGGTTCCAAACCAACACTTCACCAATGCAACACTTCATGACATCAAAATAGGGCACTACTAATCAAAATTAATGCTTCTTGATGATTGACACCTCTTGTTGAATCCTATACCACCTATACACCCTTTTACAATCAATGCAACTTGACATCAATGACAACGCCAATGACATTATTTCCAACACATGTGTTTTGAGTTCTTATGTATTATAACTTGGCATTTCATGAGTACATATATTTGAGTAGCTGTTGTTTCCTTTGAAATTTTTTAGGTTTTTAAAATCTAATTTTGACACATCTAACAGTCCTTCAAATGTCAGTAAACAATCCAAAAGGACCCAAAACCTAAATAATGATTATATTAATTGTCAAAACAGACATCGATTGTAGAATTTAAATGGTAAAATATTTAGGATGAATGCTGAAATCCTAATAATTACCTATGTATTGACCTGATTAGTTAATAAAAAACTATCTCCTAAACCATGATTCATGGACTTATGAGACTAGTTCCATAAGGTGTAGAGTGGCCTTAATTTCTTATATTTACTAAAATAAATTTAAAGGATAAGTTTTTCATTTAATAAATGAAAAAATTATACTTAAGCATTTAATTTTGTAAATAGAAGCATGCCAAAAATACATATAATTTCTATACTATGCAGAACACGTACACATTATAACGCATGTGTTTTGTGTTTTTTCTTTTTCCAATGCATGCCTCTAGGCTTGGATCTGGTTTGGATCCCCAATCTTGAGGCATGGACCTGAAAAAACACAGCAAACCGCATGTTTTTGCAGAAAAATGGTAAAATATCTATTCCTCCATAATAAATCAAATTAAGACGATTAACCAATTTAATAAAAATATGACTATGAGGTCGAGAAAACTTTCTTCTTTCTAAAAATATGATTTTTCAAATTTTCTTACTAATATAAGGTTTCCATACTAAGTATTTTCTAATTATGCATTTTGTAGCTATTTTCTAGATATTATACACGTCTATCTTTCATCGTATATATTTTGTTCAACTCATTGAAATTGTATATAAAAAATTTTGGCCCAAACTAGGACTAATTCTATACATATTTAAAAAAACTAATTTTCAATATTTTTTTAGGTAGTTAGGGGGGCACAGTCGGAGCTCCATTATTTTTCAAAAAATTTAAAAAATTTATTAGAAAAATCATTAAAAAATACTCGCTAAAAAACTGTTGATGCAAAATCACAGCACCCTTGGATGTTGATCAGATTTCTAGGTTGATCACTCTAGCATCAGATGCACACGAAAAATGCAGAGGGTTTACTCAAAACCTAATCTAATCTTGCCAAGGAGACAGGGTAAGAAGATGCATAAAAATAAACCTAAGCTAACAGAGGTGATGCACCGAGGAATGAAGAACACCTATCTTGCCAATAAACACAGACCATTCAAATGTGATGCAAGATCATGCACAGATAACAAAATTTGCAGTGAAAGACCAGGAGGATGCAAATGAACACAGAGAGGGTTGAGAATCATCCACAGACATGCATTACTTGCTCCAAAGATTGATACAATACACTACAAAATGCCAAGAGGTAGAGTCACATTACAGTTTCAAATGGGAGGTTCGAACTCCACAAATTCACCTGATAAAGAGAAGAAGGGAGGAGCAAAACAGGAATGTTCGACCTTTAGAAAGAAGCCCCTCCTTACAATTTATAGGAAGAATGAGAGAGGGAAGAGAGAGGAAATCCAGATCTACCCCAACCACTTCTAGGTTGCATTTAACTCATCTCATTATGGCAGAAGTGGCGAATCCTGGCAAAATGGTGGACTGTCTAGCAGAAACGGTGAACTGTCTGTTGTATTAAAGCTGGTTGTTGAAACGTCACTTCTGTCTATTATTACGTGCCAGAGGTGTTTCTCAATTTTCTCTCTCCAAACTGAACCAAAATTCAAGATTGACCCCAGAATCATGTAGAGAATTTCACCAGCTTTCCATTGATATAAAGAACGTGAAAATCTGAGCTCTGGATCGAAAGTTATGGCGATCTGAAGATTTAGGGCAAAAACAGGCCAAAAAACGGGAAAATATTTGAATTTTTCCCACGCTCTGCCACTTGGATGACACGTGTCAGGCTCTGATTGGCCTGAGCAATTCTCTCTCTTCCCTTTCCGTGGGTTTTCCTTGAAAATTTTGACTTTTCTTACACTTTGGAAAATTTTCATTTTTTCCCCCCGCGCCCCGCCACTTGGGACACGTGGCATCGTTTGGTTCGTTGACAGGGGCGCGGGGAAAACCTTTACCTTTTAGTTTTGGGCCAAAACTTTGCTAAGTTTCCAAAACTCTCCCCGAGCTCCGAACTCCCAAACCACCTGGGATTTCATTGGACGCGGGCCCTCCTTGTCTCTGTTTGCGGCCCTTTCACCTTTTCGCGTCGTCCCTCGCGTACCTTTGGCCCGGATGTCCCAAACTGATTGGGACAAAAATCTTCGAACCGCCCGATTCGGGCTTCCTTGCTCCTCTTTGCGGTGAAGACACGTGGCGAGATTCCATTGGCTCTCGGCTCTTTCGGCTTTTCGCGTCCCGCGTACTTTTGTCCCGGGTGTCCCAGACGAAAGTTCCCTCTGTTTCGGCCGATCCGGGCGGTTCGCGTCCTCCGCGTACCTTTGTCCCAACTGTCCCGGACTGTCTGGGACAAATTTCTCCGAACCACCCGAAATGGGCTGACTGTTTGCTCTCGGCCGCTTCGCCTTTTCGCGTTTCGCGTCCTTCGCGTACTCACGGCCCAGATGTCCCAGACTGCCTGCACAACAGTTAGTCAATTTTTTCACCTTCGGCCGGTTCGCCCTTTCGCGTCCCGCGCGTCCCCATGGCCCGGATGTCCCTTTGCTGCGCGGACCGTCTGGCGGTTTTTCGGCCGATTCGGGCCCCGACGTCCCAACTGTCCCTAGTGCTGCCTTAGTCGATTTTCTCTGTATTTCGGCCTCAAGCCTGGCTCTTTGCAACTTTTTCACATACTTTTAAAACGTTGGGTTTTCTTCTTGGACAGGAGGGTTAGAAAGAAACCGAGGGGACCCCAGAAACATGATTTCAGGCCTTGAATTTCTACCTTGACAATCAATGCATGTTATCAAAATTACCTTGGGGGGGGAATTTTGGATAACAGTTTGGTGACTCAGCGGGGTCACCTGCCTGCTAGGTAGAAGATCAGTGGCCTTTTAACAATCCATTGGGCATGGAGTAATAACCTGAAACCAACTTGATCTCTGATCCCGATCCTGATACCGCAACTCATTCTTCGAGAGCACTCTGAACTGTAGAAATTCAACCTGAGAGTGACAAAACCTGTGCCAAAGCACTTAGGAAAAAGAAACCTAACTACAACAAGACAATGTGCATACGCACTTAGAGGAACTGAAATCTAGGCTAATATTTACAAGGGTAAACCTTTTCCTTTTTAGTAGCAATGTTTAAGATAGATTCCGTTAACTGGAATCGGGAGTTCTTCTCCATCCAATGCAGACAATTGGAAGGCATTACCACTTTTACATCTCGTGACCATGTAGGGGCCACTCCAAATGGCATCAAACTTGGAATGCCTTCCAGGTTTCACCCGATCTGCATCCCATTTCAGAACTAGGTCCCCCTCCTGGAAGGTCCTTGCTCCTGCCTTCTTGTCAAACCATCTTTTTACTAAGGTCTGATCCTTTTCAATCATCAGAACTGCATGTTCTCTTATTTCTTCCAATTCCATCAACTCTGCGTACCTGGCCTCCATTGGTTTGAACTCAGACAACTCCAACTGCTTCATGAGCTCCAATGCTGGAAATTCTAATGATATAGGCAATACTGCCTCTTTCCCATAGACCAATTTGTAGGGAGAACTACCTGTAGACCTCTTTGGTGTTATCCTGTCAGCCCATAATGCTGATTTTAGCTTGGTATGCCATGTCCTTTGGTTTTCATCCAGAGTTCTTCTGATGATCCTTAGCAACTTTTTGTTCGTGGACTCTGCCTGTCCATTACCCTGTGGGTAATAATTTGAAGAGGTGCTTAAATAGATTCCATTCTTGACAGCCCATTCTGTAATCTTGGAACCTATGAATGCTAATGCATTATCTGATATGATAGTGGCCGGCACACCGAACCTGGTCACTATTTCTTCATAAAAGTCTAGTATGTTAGACTCACTTGCCTCTTTGAGCGCTACTGCTTCGGTCCACTTGGTGAAATAGTCCGTCGCCGTGAGAATCCACTTGTGGCCTTGGCTTGAGTTTGGGTTGATGACCCCGACGAAGTCCAATCCCCATTGCATAAATGGTTGGTCAACCAAAATTGGGTGCAATGGAAGCGCTGCTAGTCTTTCTTTTCCCGTGAAGAGTGCACATTTCTTGCACTTTCTTATCCATGTATAACAGTCACTGAACACTGTGGGCCAATAATACCCTGCCTTCATTATCTTGAGAGCTGTTACTCGTGGGGTGAAATGTCCTCCGGAATCTCCATCGTGAAAATCTCGTAACACCCTCTCAATTTGACCTGTCCCAATGCACCTCAGTAGAACTCCATTGATGTCTTTCTTAAACAAAACACCATCAACAAGCACATATGGAATGGCTTGTAATCTAAAGTATCTCCTCTTTGCTTTGCTCATTTCTGGAGGGCATAGGCCTGTCTGTAGGAAGTGTATCATATTCTGAGTCCAACAGGGAGTGGGCACATCATCATTTTCCTGTTCTTGACCATCCTGTAGTACCAAGACAGCCTCTTTTCCATTACCTGCTTCAACTTGCTGACTCAAGGCTAGTTGTTCGCATAGTCCCTTCCCACGTACTAGTTTGGTGACCTTAATCTCGATGTCATATTCCATGACACGGGTTATCCATCCTGCACGTTTCTCATTCAGATCCTTGTTTAGAAGGAAGTCCTTGACTCCCGCATGAGAGACCAATAATTGGATCTTGTTGTTTGAGACTAGGTGCTTGAATTTCTTTAAACTCCTGATCACTGCAAGTACATGCTTTTCAATGAAAGAGTACCTAGTTTCGTATTCCTCCAAGCCTTGACTGAAGAAAGCAACTGGTTGTTCTAATCCTTCTTTGTTTTGTTGTGCCAGGATTGCAGAAATTGTGTCTCCACCACCAAAGGCGTATAGCATGAAACCCTTGGAGAAGTCTGGATTGACGAGAGTGGGAGCTTGAGATATAGCCTCTTTTATTGCCTCAAAACTTGCCTTGCCTTCAGATGTCCACTTAAATGCCATGCTCTTTTTTAACATCAGCGTTATTGGCTTTACGAGAGCTGCAAAGTTTGGAACAAACCTGCGGACAAAATTGATCCTTCCCAAGAAGCTTTGAAGAGCCTTCTTGTGACTTGGCAATGGCAACGCTCGAATTGCTTCAACTCTTTCTGGGTCAATCGTCAATCCCTCCTTTGAAACAATATGGCCTAGAAGTTTCCCCTCATGAGCCAGGAATATGCATTTTTTGGGATTCAATGATACCCCAAATCTTCTACACCTCTGAAATACCTGCCTCAGATGAAAGAGGTGATCCACTGCATTTTTGGAGAATACAGTGATGTCATCAAGATATATCAGAACTATTTTATTGATCAACCCTTTGAATGCCATATCCATTGCCCTTTGGAAAGTGGCTCCAGCATTTGATAGGCCAAATGGCATCTTCTTGTAGGCATATGTGCCCCATTTGGTGGTGAAGGCCTGTCTTGAACTGGTCTTCTTCCTTCACCATTATCTGATTATAGCCTGAATATCCATCTAGCAATGAAAACCTTTCTGAACCAGCTACAACCTGCAATATTTGCTCCATGGAAGGGAGTGGGTAATGGTCCTTGAGAGAGGCTCTATTCAAGTCTCTGAAGTCAACACACAATCTGATCTCTCCACTCTTCTTTCTGACTGGAACTAAGTTGGCAACCCAACTAGAATGCTTGATTGGGAATATGATTCTTGACTCAATCAGCTTGTCCAATTCTTTCCTCATGAGAGGCTCCATGTGTGGATTGACTGGTCTTTGTTTCTGCCTGACAGGCTTAGTATTTGGATCCAATTCGATGGTATGCTGAGCTAAGTTGGGATTGAAACCTTTCAAGTCTTCATAGCTCCAAGAAAACACATCAGGGAACTCTTGACACAGCTGTATGAACTCATACCTTTCTTGTTCAGTTGTCATCCTTCCAATTTGCAATGGTTTGTTCTCTTCTACCAAGATGGATACTGAATCCTCTCTCTTGACCTGAATGTTTGCTTTCTCCTTTCTAAACTGATCATTGGGATTAAAAATGGACTCCAAAGTGATAAGTCCCTTGGGCAGCTTGTTAGTTCTCAGCTGTACCACTTGGTCACCATACTGCTGTTCCAATTTTTCTTGATTCTTGGCTGAGAACTCAGCTTCTTCTTGCAAGAAATGGATGATTTGCTGGTCATTTTCAAACACTTGCCAACTGACATTGTTATCCGGCACTGAAGGCCTCACAATCACGTGGATGTTTGGCTGTACCTTGTCTTGTTGAATACTTTCCACAATGTCAAAGGCTGCCCCTACTGCTGCAAGCCTGTCAGCAGCTTGATTCTCTTTCCTAGGAATGGATTTGATGCCAAAACCCTCAAAATCTTCCATGAGGTCCCACACCCTGTTCTTGTAGCACTTGAGTAGATCATTCTTGGCAGCATGCTGTCCCTTGACCTGATTTACAATCAATTCACTGTCCCCAAAGACTTGCAAGTTCTTTATTTTCTTCTTGATTGCCCAATGCATCCCTTGCACCAAGGCTTCATATTCAGCAGTGTTATTGGAGCATGCAAACTGAAATCTAAAAGCTGAATAGTACTTTACTCCTTGAGGTGAAACAAGCACGGCTCCACCTCCTGCACCTTGTCTACTCCTTGATCCATCAAAAAACAGCTGCCATACCTCATTGTCATCCTTGTGGTTTGGCTTGGTGATGCTAGGAATAGGTTGATTTTCTTCGTGTATACAATAGACCCCTAGCTCAGATTCTTCTACTTCTTGATAAGGATCAAAAGCATGTATCTTGTTTGCCCATTCATCAAGAGTTAGATCCGGGATGCTTCCAACCTTAGTGTCAGCTTCATCAGAGCTTGGGTGATCTTCTTGATCAAATGCTGAGCAATTGGCATTAATCTGACTTGGAGTGTAAGGCTCAATATGGAAGTTTGCAATAGGTTCTGACCTGATTGTAGCTTTGGTTCCATACCTCATTCTGAACAACATGTGTGACCAATCAGCAGAAAAATATCCTCCAATTTTGGCTGTGAAGTCTCTTGACAAACATAGGGCAAAGAGTGGTGGAAGGTCTATGACTGATACATCTTGTAAAACAACAACATTTGGACATGCATGCAAGGTAAGACTCAAGTTTTTAATCACTCCAACTGTTGCTACTGCTGTCCCATCTAGCTGCACTACCCCTTTGGATATTGTTTCATACTGGAGCCCTAGCTGATCAGCTATTTGTTTAGGCATTACTGAGCTACTTGCCCCGGAGTCTATCATGCAATTGTGCACTAGCTGATTTCCAATGATCAATGAAACATAGAAAGGAGGGGGTTTCAACATTTTACCTTGCTGTCCTCCATGATTTCCCTCAGGCTGGGCAGCATTTGTAAGCACTTTGTCTTGCATCTGAACTTGCTGATTCGAAGTTGGCCAGTCCTTCATGGCAGCTTGCAGCAGATCTCTTTGGCCTGGGATGGATAGGGATTCCCACATTGATATATTGACATTTGTCTTCTTCATCTGATCAATGATACTGAATGGTGATGAAGGATCTCTTTGTTGTCCCTTGGTTTGTACATTCACTCCTTGCACGTGGGCAGCAACAACTGGTATTTGAGTTGGCCTAGGGGCTGTTCTTGGCTGCCCTTGTGCATTTGAAATTGGATTTTGCTTGCCAACCATTTGTGGAACCATGGAAGGTTGTGGATTGGTTGGGGCTAATGGCTGTTCTTCACCCAAATTCCTCCTTTTTGACCTTGTGTTGGCTGCAACACCTTGAGAAACTACCTGGTTCATGCCACAAAAATCCTCTGCTTGCCAATTTACCAATGTGGTGTCATTTGGGGCTGATTGCTGTTGGAATGTTTCTTGTTGTTGGTTGTTTCCTTGACTGCCCTCACCCTCCACACCAGTAGTTGTCACCATTAATGCTTGATTCAAAGCACCATTGAAGCACATGGATTGGTTATGAGGCTCATTGCATGGAAAACACCAATCATACTCCTGGGCAATGTTGTTTTGTGTTGGCACCAATGCCTTAGAGGCAGATATGGCATTTGGATTATAGGGCTGAAATGGTCTATTGGCAGGAGGCCTTGTTTGATTTATATTTGCAGCTGGATTAGGAGGCCTTTGTGGTTGGTATGGCTGCCTGTTAGGCTGAGCTTGGGGTTGATAAGAAGGTCTAAAACCTTGGGCTTGTTGCCTCTTGAGAGTAACCAGCTCATTGCCTAGGTTTTGCAATTGCTTCATGACTTCTTGAAGCTCATTTGGGGCACTTGGAGATGAAGTGGAAGCTTCATTTGAACTCTGATTTCTAGGAGTGGGAGAAGGAGCCAAATTAGGTGCTTGATTGGTGTTTGGACTCTCTAAACTTGGAAACAGTGGCATGGGAGGTCTAGGGGCAAGTTTGCCAGCTTGGATCAAACAATTTTCAGCCCTAATGGCAATGCTATAAGCCATAGGGATAGTTATGCCTCCCATGGACTGAATCAACATAGAAATATCAGAATTTAGAGCTTTGAGATAGTAGAGAAAAGCACCTTCTGCTGTTGGCCTGACTGCCACTGGAATTCTCTCCCAAGTCTTTTGAAATCTGAAGTTGAAATCGGTCAGCTGCTCATTGGGAGCTCTCTTGATGGTTGTCAGCTGCTCCAAAAGAGACAAGTTGTCTCCCTTTTCTCCAAATTGCTCATGAAGTGCTATACACAGCTGATTCCAATTTGTGATAGAACCAGCTCCAAGGCTTCTAAACCATTGCAATGCTTTCCCCTTGAATGAAGATGCCAGCAACTTGACAGCCACTTGCATCTCATTGATTTCATGGATTGCACAAAGGTTAGCAATATCTTTAACATGATCACCTGGAGTAGTCTGATTTTCTCCAGTGAAGTATGGAATGTTCTTCAAGGCTGCAATAGGAATTGGATGTTGTGCATTGAGGGCAAGTGGGCTGCTGCCTGTGAAGTTGACATAGGGGTTGTTTTGTGCCATTCTAATTGGTCTTAAAACCCTTGTTGACTGAATGAAAGGCCTACCAGGTGGAGGAGTTGAGAGAGTTCTGTTTGGTGGAGATGGAGACCTTTGAATCCTTCTTCCTCTTTGCCTTCTTCTTGGAGATAATTGCAGGTATTCAAACAACACTTCTTCTTCTCCAACTCTTGACCTTGTGGTGACTCTTCTCATGAGTTTTCAGGCCTGCACTGCTGAAACCAGTTGATTCTTCCCCTTGGAGTCACCAGATATGCAAATAATAGCTCTTTTCAAGCAAGAAAATTGCAGCAGATGCACATCAACTTTGCTGCAATAAAAATGAGACCTCTAGTGTCCCACCGGGCGTGCCAAAACTGTTGATGCAAAATCATGAGCACCCCTCTAGTGTCCCCCACCGGGCGTGCCAAAACTGTTGATGCAAAATCACAGCACCCCTGGATGTTGATCAGATTTCTAGGTTGATCATACTAGCATCCAGTGTGATTGCACAACATGGAATCCTTTCTCCAAGTGTGGGACTTGCAAAAATGAGAAAGGAATCTCCAGAGAAGGCTGGTTCCTATTCCTCTGTTCAGATGCACACGAAAAATGTAGAGGGTTTACTCAAAACCTAATCTAATCTTGCCAAGGAGACAGGGTAAGAAGATGCATAAAAATAAACCTAAGCTAACAGAGGTGATGCACCGAGGAATGAAGAACACCTATCTTGCCAATAAACACAGACCATTCAAATGTGATGCAAGATCATGCACAGATAACAAAATTTGCAGTGAAAGACCAGGAGGATGCAAATGAACACAGAGAGGGTTGAGAATCATCCACAGACATGCATTACTTGCTCCAAAGATTGATACAATACACTACAAAATGCCAAGAGGTAGAGTCGCATTACAGTTTCAAATGGGAGGTTCGAACTCCACAAATTCACCTGATAAAGAGAAGAAGGGAGGAGCAAAACAGGAATGTTCGACCTTTAGAAAGAAGCCCCTCCTTACAATTTATAGGAAGAATGAGAGAGGGAAGAGAGAGGAAATCCAGATCTACCCCAACCACTTCTAGGTTGCATTTAACTCATCTCATTATGGCAGAAGTGGTGAATCCTGGCAAAATGGCAGACTGTCTAGCAGAAACGGCGAACTGTCTGTTGTATTAAAGCTGGTTGTTGAAACGTCACTTCTGTCTATTATTACGTGCCAGAGGTGTTTCTCAATTTTCTCACTCCAAACTGAACCAAAATTCAAGATTGACCCCAGAATCATGTAGAGAATTTTTCCAGCTTTCCATTGATATAAAGAACGTGAAAATCCGAGCTCTGGATCGAAAGTTATGGCGATCTGAAGATTTAGGGCAAAAAACAGGCCAAAACGGATCGGCGGGAAAATATTTGAATTTTTTCCACGCTCTGCCACTTGGATGACACGTGTCGGGCACTGATTGGCTGAGTAATTCTCTCTCCTTCCCTTTCCGTGGGTTTTCCTTGAAAATTTTGACTTTTCTTACACTTTGGAAAATTTTCATTTTCCCCCCGCGCCCCGCCACTTGGGACACGTGGCATCGTTTGGTTCGTTGACAGGGGCGCGGGGAAAACCTTTACCTTTTAGTTTTGGGCCAAAACTTTGCTAAGTTTCCAAAACTCTCCCCGAGCTCCGAACTCCCCTGCCACGTGGCACGATTTCATTGGACGCGGGCCCTCCTTGTCTCTGTTTGCGGCCCTTTCACCTTTTCGCGTCCTTCGCGTACCTTTGGCCCAGATGTCCCAAACTGTCTGGGACAAAAATCTGAACCACCCGATTCGGGCTTCCTTGCTCCTCTTTGCGGTGAAGACACGTGGCGAGATTCCATTGGCTCTCGGCTCTTTCGGCTTTTCGCGTCCCGCGCGTACTTTTGTCCCGGGTGTCCCAGACGAAAGTTCCCTGTTTCGGCCGATCCGGGTGGTTCGCGTCCTCCGCGTACCTTTGTCCCAACTGTCCCGGACTGTCTGGGACAAATTTCTCCGAACCGCCCGAAATGGGCTGACTGTTTGCTCTCGGCCGCTTCGCCTTTTCACGTCCTTCGCGTCCTTCGCGTACTCACGGCCCAGATGTCCCAGACTGCCTGCACAACAGTTAGTCAATTTTTTCACCTTCGGCCGGTTCACCCTTTCGCGTCCCGCGCGTCCCCACGGCCCGGATGTCCCTTTGCTGTGGACCGTCTGGCGGTTTTTCGGCCGATTCGGGCCCCGACGTCCCAACTGTCCCTAGTGCTGCCTTAGTCGATTTTCTCTGTATTTCGGCCTCAAGCCTGGCTCTTTGCAACTTTTTCACATACTTTTAAAACGTTGGGTTTTCTTCTTGGACAGGAGGGTTAGAAAGAAACCGAGGGGACCCCAGAAACATGATTTTTTGCCTTGAATCAATATGTTATAAAGGGAGAGAATCCTATAAAGCAAGTGTTTTGAGTTCATTTTTGAAGTAGTGCTCTTGGAGGGAAATGTGTGACCCATATATGTGATAGTGTAATAGGTTTGAATGCATGATTTGAAGTTTGAGGAATTGTGTTAAAGGTTTAGGAAGGATAGAGAGCATGTGAGAAAGGGTTTAAATCCAAGACAAGTTGAGAAAGAAGAAGATATAACGAGTTGAAGGAATGCGGGTTTGAAGAAAGGTTTGTGAGTTGAATTAGAGATTTCCATTAGTTGTGAAAGAAATTTAAAAATCAAATAGCATCGTCATCAGATGGCTGAGTTGGTGCTTATTCATCTTAGGTGGTTGTATCATCCTTTTGAAGTGGGTGCTTCACTAAATTAGGGGTTGGTGCTCTTTGCAGGGTTGGTGCTCTACTACACTAGGGGTTGATAGTCCTTGCGGGGTTGGTGCCTCACTAATTTTTGAAACATGGAAATATAATGGTTGTGTTTCAATGGATTTTCTTCCCCTTGAGGGTTTTCCACTTATATTTTTTGTTCATGTTTACTCTCTTGTTATTAATCTTGTGTATGGTTGTTTTTATGTTTAAGTATAAGTACATATGGTTATGGATGTTGAATGAATGAATGAAATGATGAATGTATGAGATGGTAAATCAATTTAAATTTTTGTAGGAATGATTCACCCCCCTCTTATTCCATCGTTCTTATAAAACTCATAAATGGGTACCATTGATCTAATGATTTCCTTTCATATTTTATTTATGTACCTCATACCATCTTTTTATCATGTGCATTAACGCATCTCTCACGTATGAATGCCTATATTGAGAGGGATATATTCTTTCATGTACTTAAAAGTATATATAAAGGCACATATATTGAAAGGATTGACATATAAACCTAATAGTATATTAAAAGGTACATCTTATTGGAGTGATAAGATCCAATCATACATTTCATAGCATAATTTCATTTTTATTTGCATTTAAAAAAAAACTAAATTAAATTCCAAAAACAACACATGTCCTTCCAACCACATCACAATATTCAACCACATTCAATCATATTTGAGTCATATCCATTAGTTTCCCTATCATAAACCATTTTTTTTCCTAAGCTTTTGCAATTTTCCCACATCCCATTTCCTTGCATATTTTCCCAGTCTCTATTGTAAGTGCGACTACCATGTGATTTTTACTCTATTATTTTCCCAGTCTCCTACGCCCTTAACCTATTGCTTGTATTAGGATATGAGTAGCCAACTTGTGGCTTACCATATCATTTTATTATATCATTTATACTTTCTCATGCTTAATAGGTCGGCCTGGGTGATGGCCATAACATATGAATAGTATATATAGAGGATTGTAGGTAGTAGGTCATTATCATTTGATCATTTGAGTCTTATTATATGGTTTGGAGGTTGCCCCCTCGAAGTGGCGAAGCTATTACAATTGCATATTGAGATCATTATTATGAAATATTGTGTTATTTGGTGTTATATTGCTGCTCATAATCTGAATTATACTAGTAATTTCATTACACATTCCTAGTTACTAGTGATACTTCCCTATGAATTTTCACCCATTGTATTTTTCCATTTTTCATCTTGTACATTCCATGTACATCTATATGTTACACAATCTCAATCACCAATGTGATTATCCCACATTACTCATGTTTTATTTTCTACTTCTATTATTCATCTCTACTTTCATTCCCATATTATTCCATTGTCTCTAGTCCCCTTCATGTCCTCTTTGGTCCCCTCTATATTCTCTATCTTGTGTGCTCTTTGGTCCCCTCTATATTCTCTACCTCATGTTCTCTTTGGTCCCCTCCGTGCACACTATGGATCATGAACTCTCTAGTACCCTCCACATGTTCTCTACCCCTTGTTATCTCTAGTTCCCTATACCTGTGCTCCACCCCTTGAACTCTCCATTCACCTCTGTGTAATCTCTCATCCCATACGCATGTACTCCAACCATTTCACTCTCTGATCCAATTTCCCTACACATTTATACTGATATTTGACTTAAATTTTTCCATGTTCCCTTTGGTATTTAATATGGATCCATCCATCCCATTTCATCTCCATCTAGTCACACCCACAACTCATACCCGCTCCCCACTTCTCACTTCCCATTTCACCCTCCCCACACCGTCCTAATTGGTCATACCCACAAATTGGCTTTTAGAAGTCACTCCTAACTTACCTCTAGCTAGTCACATGTGTAGCCCATTTAGAACCCCTTCCATACCACTTCTATTCATATTCGTGATATCATTTATTGAGTTTCACATTATTTATTCCTCCAAAATTTTCCTGCTAAGTCAAGTGATAGGTGTAACTCTTATGGTCACACATGCAACCACCAACTTCTCTCCCAACACATTCCCTTATCAATGGGTCTTTTTCTATCACTTTCCTATCTATCCATTATTCCAGTCATACCTAACACTAGTCCTAGGTTCCTCATCCCACCCCTCAAAGTGTCCTTTGAGCACATCATAATTTCTACCCACTTTCTCAATTCTATAACCATCTCCACTATCTTCCAACCCTACTCACTTGTCACTATCACAACCTCCTTATGATCTTGACCCTCTCTCACCTACCTTAATCCAAACATAACCCCCGCCTTCTCATTCATCATCATTTTCCTCTTCTCTACGGTCATAATACCTTCCCACCATCCCCTTCCACCTCTCATCACCTATCTACTATTTGGCTCTTCCCCACTCTTCCCTCTCTCCACATGAATTATCCACAATCTCTACTATACACCCATTTGTTGCTTGGATTTTCCCTGCATTCTCACATTCCTCTACTCACGACTAAGAAACCACACCAATCTCATTCACAAATGTACCTTGCTTGGATGCACCCATGACCATTTCCTTACAAATAATCACTCCAACTACTTCCCTCACAGCTTTCCTTTTTTTTAAATTAGAAAATTGGTTTCTACCACCTCATCATTTTTATTGTTGGTCAGTGGTGTAACCTATGTGATCACACCCATAACCCTGGAGTCCTTTGATGTACTTTATTAGAATCTATCATTCTTATAAATTTTCATCCCCAACTCATATACTTTGCATCCTTTCGATATATCCTTTAAGAATGTCACCTCTTTTCTATCACATGTAAATATAATTAATCATTATAAAGATCTCACCCTCACAACTATATATAATCCATGACTCTTCCCATTTGTTACCTAGTTGCATTCACAACTCGTACATGTTTTTTTCCTCCTGTTTTTTTATGAGCTCCAACATGTTATCACCTTATTCACCCATATTCACTAGCACAAACTTCATTAATCAAACCTCGCAAGTTGTAGGCACATTTTCCTAATGGCCCCTATAGTCATAATTTCAACACCTATCACACAATATTCCCTACACCCACATCCTATCTATGACATATTCACACTTTCTATTAACTTTCACTTTATCCTTCACCTCGATTTCATTTCCTTTCTTCCAAAACCCTAGGATGCCATATACCTAAACTACCTTAAGTCACAATACTGACTATCATCCCCACTTCACTACACTCTCCTTCACTATCCTATCTAATATTTTCTCATTCATCTCAACTCAATCCCACCACCTTTTCTCTGGTTGCACCATAACTAATGCCAATCACTCAACATCCCCACTCAATTTCACCTTGTGTTTCATCTTCTAAATCATCCACCTTACAATTTACACCATCATATGATTAAAATTTTGACTATATGTACTCATTTTCACATTTTTTATCATCCTTGATAGAATCATCCTCATCATTCTTATCACCTATATGTTTATATCCATCACCACCCCATCATGTTCTTCCATGTTGGATTCAACATCATCTACTTCATCGCTCACTTTGGCCATTTCTCCATTTTCCACACCCACATCATGCTCCCCATCCCCTTTTGCATAACCATTCATGTCGTGGACTAAGTTATATTCTTCCATGCACCTCTTATTACCCCCATCATCACTCATTCAATAACCCTTCTTATTACCGACTACTCGTTCCCCTCTCACATCATCTATAGTGACTACACCACCACTTGTTCTAAAAAATATTCCTCACAATCCTCTTCCACTTTCAATTACACTTTCTCATCATTTGCATTAAATTTTTACACACTCTGATATGCTTGAATTCAAATTCTACATCCCTCATCCTATTACATGCGCTTGTCTTCTCATCACACCAATTCGTTACAATACCCCATCACTTACCATTATAATTCCTTTAGACATAAATTTGTTCTCTACCTAACACCATCTCTCACACATTTTTTAATTCCACTCTATTTCCTACCATTAATTTGTTCTCTAGTCCTAATCCACTCAAAATTATAGTACATTTACCCAACTTAAAACATACCTTGATTGCTCCATCTTCAAATCAGGTATAATCACTTACATCATATGGATTTTAGTTGGCATCATTGATTCACTCTTCTTCAACATGATCACACACAATCCCATTCACCAGTTCCTCATCTACTAAATTATTCTCTACATCATATATCTTCTTTACCTAGTCTCTACAAGGACATGGGGGAATTTCACTTCTCTACACTATCTTGCTCTTCCCATTGAGTACATTTTTCTTCTATTCATCTAACCTAGATTTGAAACATGTCTCAATCCTCTACACCTCTCACTCCATCATCATTAAAAAAAACACAAACATACAAAATCCAAAAATAGCTACAAATATATATATATATATATATATATATATATATATATATATATATATATATATATATATATATATATATATATCAAAAATATGCAATAAAGAAACACTTTCTCATGGATTTTCTTCTATCAGTACTACTCTATTCACTCATATTTCATTCCAATTATTAGTTCACTACTACATTGTTATTTTACATTTCATTCACATTCCATGCCATGGTTCGTTTCATAGTTTTTGGTGAACTCTTGGTTATATTTTCATGTTTTGTGATTTAATAGCGTCTATTGTAGCTGTTTGACCTTGGTATCTCATTTCCTAGCATATTAATAACAAGTGTGATCCTAGAGATCCATGCACTTGTTAGTGTAGAATCACAACACCCCTAAATTTCTACAACCAGATGGGTTGAGACTCTTTGTGTGATTGCACAACATGGAGCATCTCTCAAGGTGTGGGACAGTGCGAGTTGAGAGAGCTCTCCGGATTGAGGTCAGTTCTTATCCCTCTATCCAGGTGTACACAAACAAGTTATAGAGAATCTATTCTAAGTCTATTCTATCTACCAAGGAGACATGGCTAGAAAGATGCAAGAAAATAAACCTAAGCTAATGAGGTCATACACCAAAGGAATGTTAGACAATCGTCTTTCAGTTTAACACAGACCACAGGAATGTAATACAAGCAACATGCACAGATGACCAGATCGCAATAAGAGATCGGAGAGATAATAACAAATACATGAGAGGGTCAAGAAACATCCACAGACATATATATTATTGCTTTGGATTTGATACAGTATATTGCAGTAGCCAAGAGTCAAAATTTGCATTACAACCCGAAGGAGAGGTTAGAAAATCTCCACAAATCCTTCTATAAACAAAAGAAGAAGGGAGGGCGCAAAATAGAAATGTCCAACCCTTTAAAAAGAGCCATGACCCTGCCTTTATAGATTCAGCACAAAGAGAAGGAGAAAGAGGCGGGAAAATTAATTCGAGGCTCAGCTACTATCATCAATGCCTCCTAAAAAATATGCCCCAAATCTGTCATGCCTACATCAATTACTTGTTCGGTGCCTCGAAGGAGGAGGAAATGGTAGATAAGATCGAATCCAATCTGGTTGTTAGGGAAAATAGATCCTGTATTAATGGCCCAAAGATGTTTCTTCCTTTTTTCCCACCTAACCTCTCCAAACTTAAAGTTTCAGATCTCCATGGCATAGACGAGGATGAGATCTTTCCAATGGTGCTAGATTTGCCAAATTTCAAACCCCGAGTCGAAAGATATTCCCATTTGAAATTTGAATCGGGTCTGTACAAAATGGTGGGAACCATATACCAAAATGGGGCCCCTTTTAAAACCGGACACGTGGAGGGTTGGTGCATGTCTAAGGGCAGCCTTTGTATTTCACTTTTGAAGTTGTGTCATGTTGACATGTGGCTTCTTCTATGGCTTTCTCAGTTTCCTCATGTTTTTGGCTAAGTCTTTTTACTCGGCGAGGTCATATATCTAACTAGGAACACGCACAGGCCTGACGCTTATTTGGAAACCTTCCCCCAATTTTTCTCTTGAATTAGCATCGTGTTGACACTTGGCACCCTCTGCTGGCCTGTCTCAATGATTTGACTATTCAACCCCGACCTTGTCCCTTTATGAAACCGGATGCGTGGAGGCTATGCACTCACTTAGAAACCCATTCAGGATTTTACCTTTGAAGGAGCGTCGTGTTGACATGTGGAGGCCTCTGTAGGCTCTTGGAATTTTCAAAAACTTCTCTTACCTTTTTGGACCCTAAACACGTGGCAAGTTGGCGCTCATTCGAGTCTGCCCTTTTAGATTCAATCTTTAGAGGTGCGTCGTTTGGACACTTGGCAGCATCTGTTGTCTCCTCCATACTTAGTCATTTATTGGGCTCGTTCTGAATCGTTTCAGAGCCCGAAGACTTTTAACCTTCATCGTTCCTTCTCTTTAGAGCCTCTATATTGTTTGACATTGTCTCCTCATTCCCTAACCCTGCTACTCCATTTTTGAGCCCACCTGTAATCTGTTTGTTAGATTTGAAGCACGGATTCGCTCGACAGATCCATTTCTTGAATTTCTTTCTGCATGTGGTCGTTTGATCTTTCGCAGGCCCTGCCACTCCATTGTAGAGTCCCTTGACAACCTGTTTGCATAATTTGAATGTGATTCCTCTTATTTCTTCTATGCGGGGTTGTGGCTGATATAATTTTTTCGGGGGGAAAAATATGGATAACAATTTGGTGACTCGCAAGGGCATCTTCCTACTAGATGAAATGAACAATTCCCTTGTTATATCCATTGGGTGCAGAGTCAAGAATGGTGGCCTGATACTGATCCTGCCTCTGATCCGCAAGCGTAACCATTTGCACTCTCAATTCTCATAAGAAATCTTGAAACAAGGTTTCTAAGAGTAGAAAATTATTTTGACCTGGGGATTTCATCTATCTCTGAATGGACTATCTTGAAAATGTTCTTTAGTTACTCTACATTTGTTTTATTTTGAAATTTGCAATTGTTACAGGAAACTATGAGTCTTCTACCATGAATAGTGAAGGACTTGGCCTTATTAGCTCTGGATCAATACAAACAAAACTTATGTACAAAAAAAAAATCATACATGCCTCAAATGAGACATGTAGAGTGTGCACAAGAACCATTATACTAAAAACAAAATCTACTCCTACCCCTACACTAACCAAAGAGAAAAAAAAGCTTAAACAAATCCTATTATAGGCAAGGAGAAGTAGCTTCCCTTTCTCAAGAGGGGCAGCCATGCAAATGATTTGACACTAAATATAGCTGCCTGCATGAGTGAAAATTTGACTTTAAGTTGATCCTCCACCCATATCAGCAAGGTATCAACATTAATGGAAAATACCTCCCCAAGCTACTTTGCATTGGAGTCCTAGAGGTGTTGATGGTTAACCTTGGTGCTTTGATATTCATCCTCATTCCTTGAAGTAGGCATGACTATTTTTGGCTTCTCCCTTGGCTCCAATGAAGCCAAGTATCTGATTGGGCAAAGTATGGTCCTTTGAATCTACCCATGGTTCTAAAATTTAACTCCAAGAATGGAGCCTTCTTGCTGACCCTCGTGGATGGATGATATGGGAGAAATGATAGCCTCATATTCTTTCTCTTCCTCTATAGCAGGTGTGACTTTTGGAAGATCGAAATCTTCCAACTTTGATTCAGGAGGCATGTTACAAACAACAGTTTGTGTTTGCATGTTCTCTTCCATGGCAGTAGGTTCTTGTGATTGAAGAATGAATTATGGGGAAGAAAATATTGTAATTTCAAATGGCTCCTTCTTATCAAAACATTCTTTTGAGCCTGATAGGAAATCAAACTCTTTACTATCCTGTTGTAACAAGGTCCCTCCCTTTTGCATGGTGATCTTAAAATCTTCATTATTTTCACCATATGAAGCCTCATCTTCAAACATGAAGCTAGTGAGTTCAGGATCTTCCAAAAAAGCATACTTTTGGAGATATTGAAAGGGAGAGGGATCTGTACTTTCTTGTGCAACCATCTCTTGATTCAATGCCTCTGAATTTGTTTTGGTCACCTCTATATGCTCCTCTTTAATTGGACTTGGAGCTGACTGTTCTTCTTCCTTCTCTTGTGAAGAACATGGAAGACTCATATCTTCCAACCTTGGTCTTAGAGAGTTGTTATGAAATGCACGTTGTTGTCCTTGAATGTCCTCATTCATGGCAGCAAGCTTATATGCTTGGAAGATGGATGGGAGAGGATTAAATGATGTGATCTCCTCAACCTCCTCTTCACCAAAGTAATCTTTTGAGTCTGACAGACAGTCTACCTCCTTGTTGTCTTGATGCAGTTGCTCTACCTCCTCCATGGTGTCCTCCTAATCTGAAACTTGCTCACCATGGTTCCCCTCTTCCTCAAACATAAAGTTTGAAAGTTTGAACTCCTCTTCAACATTAGAGCTTGAAGGGGATGAAGTGGGAGAAAGAACTGAAGGTTCTTCTATAGCCTACCCTACACTTGGAGCCTCTAAAACTGTATGGTCCTCCTCCATCATGGAATTAAACAATCAAATCAGGCCCTTGAAATGAAAGCAAAGGATCTTTAATGATGCTTTCTTCATTGAGTGGCTTCAACACTGATTTGATTTCTCACATCTTCTCCTCTTCAATGGTACTTGGAGCTGATTGTTCTTCCTCCTCAACTGGTTGTGTAGTTTTGATGATATCAGCATCCTCTTCAAACAAAGTACCATTAGGGACATTGTATTCAAAGAAAACAAGTTGTTGATCTTCTTCCTTCTATTTTTTTTTCCTTCTTTGATGTAAACTCAGCCTCAATCACCACTAGCTCTTCAACTTTGACCTTCTCTATTGGTTTAACCATCAAGGGGATCTTTGTAAACTCAAATTTGGCAGCCCAACTCTTCGGATTGTCTGTCATTTCTTCTCTGTTGGGTTCCTCTTATTACTACCCTTGGCTGGTTATTTGATTTTTATATCCCCAACATGGATTTGGGGAAGCAAGAGGAGTGGCAGGTTGGGGTTCAACCAATTTTTCTATTGTTTGCGGTGGAGAGGGAGGTGGAACTTCTTGTTTCTTTGGGGGGAATAACTACTTGGGAAGGAAAAGGGGAGAAGAATTGAGATTTGATGGAAGACTATGAGATGGAGAAATGAAATCAACACTTGAGGAAGCAAGTGAGGGGCTTGACTCTTGATCATACTGAAATGATAAAGATTGAGAAAGAGAAAATGAAGGATAGGGAGCTGGTGATTGACTTACCCATTGACAAGGTTGTCTTGTGTCTAGATCATAAGCCTCAATATCTTCAATCCAATGTGTAAGATGAGGTAGCATTTGAACCATGAAGTCAAGATTCTCTTGAGGACTCTAATTTCTTGGAAAAGGGCCTCCCCATGGACAAGGTGCTCTACAACCAATCTTGATTGCCTTCATTTGTGTTATGGCCCTTGACTGAACCATGCCAGCCTCCATTTTTTGAATATTCTCCAGCAAACAAGCATTCTCCACATAGTTTTCACCATTGTATGTGTCCCCTTGTTCTTGATAAGCTCTATGGCCAAACACACTTTGACCCTGCTCATATGGGTAAGCATAATGGTCCTGGATCTAATTATAATGCTGATTTAGAGGAGTTGGGAAATGCATTGGAGGTGAACTGCATTGCTGCTATGAGTTCTAAGAAAGAAATGAAGCCATGATTACACAAATTCATGGGATGGGAGAAAATGAAAGAGATGGAAGAAGAAAATTGATGAAAATGAGTGGAAATGGGTGGGAAAGGTCTGCAACTCATAGGATGGGTTATTGACTAGATGGAGTCACCAGATGTGCTTTAAACATGCCTCTAAAGGCTAAATCTCACTAAGAACACATCAACTTGATGAAATGAAGTGAAGACCTCAGTGTCCCACCAGGTGTGCCAAAGTTGTTAGTGCAGAATCACATCACCCATGAATGTCTGCAACCAGATGGGTTGAGACTCTTAGTTTGATTACACAACATGGAGCATCTTGTTTCGCACGGAATGTTTCAGCTCTGCAGAATAGACTTGCTTCTATCCTATCTTTCCTTCGAGAAACAGATAAGCGTTAGGGCTAGGAGGAATACCTGTTGAATGTTGAGATGGTGTGTGCGTACCGTAGAGAGAGATCAGATCGATTGCGAAGAACTCCTTTTTGTCTTGGAAGGAATACCTGCAAGTAAGAATACAAGACCACAAGATTTTAATTAGACAACAAATGAGGGATCTGCCTTAGGCCCAGGAAATATAAAAACTTCCTTTTGAAGGTGGTCAGTTCCCCTTTTAATACGATTTAACACAAATGATAATATAGAAAGCTATTGCAAAATCACGATTTAGGTATCTCGTTACAAAGCAATAGAAACTAAACTATCAATAATAAAGCGCCACTTTGTTTGTTCGGTTACTGGTCGTTGATACGTTCAGGTTGATTTATAGGGATAAACCAGGCTGGATTTGGGGTTGTTAGGTGGCAAATAGGCAAGCAAAAGGTTTTGGGGTATAAGTCACAGTGACCGACGGCGGTCACTGGGTAACCGACCGCGGTTAGATAACCACTGCCGGTAGAGGATAAACGATACCGGTAGGGGCAGCAATCTAAGTGCTTCTGGATAGAAGTTGGTTGCAAGGTGATTATGGGGTTATTAGGATTGGTGGATGGCTGAGGGGAATGATGGGAGGATAGGGAAGACTCAGAGTGTGGTAAAATGGCCTTTTGGGTAATATCAGGGTGTGTGGGTGAAGGTTAAGTGCAGTAGTGGCTGGTAGTAGATCTAGGAATAAACTTATGATTACTATTAATCAACAGGCTCAAGAAAATGGTGCTTAGAAACATATAACATACTACTTACTTGCCCCTGATGCAAATGTAAGTTTCAGGACTGTGATGATGAAGACAGGACCCAAGTTAGATGCAGTTTTCTTTTCTGATGCTCGGATGAGTGTTACTGGGCTCTGGTTATTCAGTTGCAGTCTTGGGCTTGATGTCCTTCTCTACAATCTCTTCTTGTTTCTTCACTTGTCTCTTCTTGGCCAAGCAAAATCTGGATTCCCTCAATGGTTTCTCCTTCTCCCGATCAAAAATGAAAATATGATCCTTGTTTTTGGTTGGAAGTGGTCATTTATGGGGAACCGATGGCGGTTATGCAACCGACGGCGGTCGAGTAGGAACCGGTATCGGTCTGGTCAAAGTGGGCTATTTGTTGGTAAAATAGCCAGCTTTCCCTCCTTTTCTTCTGAGGGGATTGGTAGTAGGCTTGGTCAAGTCATTATGAAGTTGGTTGTAGGTGCGGATGAGGAGCAATTAGTCATAGGTGTGGAATTGGACCAAGTTATAGGTCTTAATTAGGTTAGTTTAGGGTTAAGACTAGGTCACGATGAGGTGGTGACATGAGGGTGGCAGGTATGGTGATGTGGATTTATTAATTATAAGGTAATTAATAAATAATTGTGTAAGGTTTAGGTGGTGAGGTTAGGTTGCGAAATGCGATGCGGGTCATAAGGGGTCGTAAGACACAAATTTGGTGTCTACATTAGCCCCTTATTGTCATGTAGTTTGTGTTGTAAAGCTGCACAGACAATAATAAGAAGTGGTTACTCCTGTTAAGGGTATAGGTAATCCCCCTCAAATCTATCACAGATTGAGGGTAGCGTGAAATCAGGGATAGGGTTGATAAAGGGGTAAATGGTGTTGAGATGATGGTAAGATGGTGGGGTAGGTCCAAGGAAGCAAACGCACGTTGAAATGCAGTAGTGCGACCAGGGTACATGATTTGAAGAGCAAACAAGCATTTCATAGGCAAAGGTCGATAGTTTATCCAAACAAGGGTGATATAATCCTGGTATCCAAGGCATAGGAAGTAGCTCCAGGGTATATAACGGGTAAGGTACAGGAACGTTTTAGGCTTGTTCGGGCAAGTAACAACTGGTTGGTTTGGTTGAGATAAATGTCACGGTCTAGGTCTAGGCAAAGTTGGTTGACAGATCAAGTCAAGGACCCTAATCATGCTAAAACACAAACAGGTGAGCTCGATTGAACAAAAAAATTACATGATGGGTGGATAAAAGTGTATATTGTTGATGTTGGGTAAGGTATTGAAAGTGGTACGGCCTTGGGTCGGGCCAAGTTATTTGGTTGCGGCCTTGGGTCGGGGCCAAATGGTTGGGGTGAGGCCTTGGGTCGGGCCAGATGGGTAGGGTGAGGCCTTGGGTCGGGCCGGATGGGTAGGTTACAGCCTTGGGTCGGGCCGATTGGGTAGGTTACGGCCTTGGGTCGGGCCAAATGGGTAGGTGGCATGGCCTTGGGTCGGGCCAAATGGTGAGGGTGAGGCCTTGGGTTGGGCCAGATGGTTAGGGTGAGGCCTTGGAGGATGGAGAGGCTAGATGAGTTAGGCATCGACGATCACTTGGGTCACCACCGGATTCAGGTTAGGAGGTGCAAGAGGCTAAGTGGGTCGGGCCGGAATATTAGAATAAATAAGGGTGCCGGCCTATGGGTCGATGATAGCCGAAGATGGTATAGGGTGAGGCATCTAAAATAAAACTAAAGATGTATGTTTTTCGAGTGCCGGATGGTAATAAGAATGGTGTGTGCCTTGGATGTCGTTTTTGGATGTTTTGAAAAAGGGTAAAGCGGAACCTTGGCAAATCGAAATACACAAAAAATATTTATATTTATGCGGCCTGATAGGGTCGGGCTAGATGGTTAGGGTCGAGCTAACCTTGGGTCGGGCTGGATGTCTCCTAAGTGCTGCCTACATAGGCCATTGGGTCAAAGCAAGGAATGGCCTTAGACCGATGTAGTTCTCCCTTAGGAGTCAGGCCGAGAGGTGAATTCAGGTAATTTGGTTATGGTTAGGCAATTTTATTGGTTGGTAAAAATTTGATGTTGGTAGGGTAATGTTATTGGTGTTGGTAGGGTAATGTTGTTGGTGTAGGTATGGGTTGAAGCAAAAGTTAGCATACTTAAGCAATAGGGAATCGTGTCCTGATTAAGGTCAACACACAATCCTAGAGCTGATCAAAAGAGGCAAGAGTGTCCAATAATTGAGAAGAGCTAAACAAACCACATATTAATGTAGGATGAGCTTGAATCCCTAGGTACCTTGCATAGGCGAGAAGTCGATAGGTGAAAAGAGTGGTATAATCACAATATATCGGATATATGTCACGTCCCTTGAGTTTTTGGTGCTTTGACAAATGGTGAGGTGAGGTGGTTGATGTGGGCGAGGGTGCAGAGAACTTATTATAAGATGATGATTCTGACAAAAGAAAACCAAACCTAAATAGACAAGTCCATGACTCAAAAGTGCTTTGAAGTACTGCTTTTATTTTTATTTTTCTGGATATAGATTGATCGATGCGGGAAGTCTACATGGGATACGTAGTTTGTTGTTCTTGAGGTCTTCATGAAGCTAATCAATGCGAGAAGCTTCTAATAAAGGCTAACTGTGTATAGTTGTCCTTCAAAGGAGCAGTCTATTTATAGTAGCAGATGCAATGTTTATGTATAGCTGTCCTTCGGGGGAGCAGTCTATATATAATAAGAGCAATAGTTTGGCATATAGCTGTCCTTCAAGGGAGTAGTCTATTGTATAAGTTAGAGGTCTAGATGTCCGTTGGGCATGAAGCATCTAGTTTTTTTTGTAAGAAGTTTGACTCAAGAAAATCCCATAAGTGTGTAATTAATAATGTGTCATTTTGATACTTTGAAGTCATGGACTAGACTAAAAAGGGGAAGGCATATTTTAAGGGGAGGTGATAATCAAACCATATGAGCTTGATTGGACTTTGAGATGTAAGAAACAAAGTGTATGCGGTGGTAAATGAGCTCAGGGGACGAGCGTAAGGTAGATAAGCAGTGATATAACACTAATTTCAACAGTAGAATGGTCGAAGATGCAAGGCATTAAGGGGCTCAGGCTCAGGTTTACCATTAAGAGAAGCTAAACGATAAGTGCCTGATCCATAAGTGTGAGTGATAATGTAAGGCCCAATCCAATTAGGAGCAAATTTTCCACGTTTACTCTTTTCTAGTTTGGTTACATGTTGATTCTCTTTGAGGACAAGATCACCAACCTTAAAAGTATGCTCATGAAGCCGTTTATCATAAGCACACTTGATGTGTTTTTGGTAGATTTGAAGGTGATCAAGAGTCGTAAGACGACGCTCGTCAAGAAGCTCTAATTGGGCTAACCGCTCTTGGCGGAAATCATCGTTGGTGAGAATATCCTGAAGAGATATTCTGAGGGAGGGTATTTGTACTTCGAGAGGCAAGACATCCTCGGTACCATATACCAAAGAAAAATGGTGTGGCATTAGTGGAGGTATGAATGCTAGTACGATAAGCCCAAAGGGCAAAGGGAATGTGATCATGCCAGTTTCTTCCGGACCTCATTGACAACTTTCATGAGGATTTTGATTAGGGTTTTATTAGAAGATTCAGCCTGACCATTGGCCTGTAGATAGTAAGGCGATGAGAAACTAAGTTTGATACCAAAGTTGTCACAAAGGTCTTGTAATAACTTATTTTTAAAAGATTTACCATTATCTGTTATTAGGTGATGAGGAATACCAAAACGACAAATAATGTGATGGTTAACGAATTCGACATTTTTTTTCTTTTTTGATTGAAATGAGTGGAATGGCCTCCACCCATTTTGTGTAATATTCGGTTGCTGTGATTATCCAACGGTGACGTTGCGAAGAAGGTCGGGTGAATCTCACCAATAAGGTCTAAACCCCATTGTGAGAAAGGCAAAAGATCTCGTGCGACCTGTAGCGGATGGCTAGGAGTATGTTGAAGGTTGGCATGTTGTTGACACATAACACAACGCTTAACATATTCGTAGCAGTCGTTGTTAAGAGTAGGCCAATAATAACCTAGGCGAAGGATTCGTTTAGCCACGGCAAGGCCCACTAAAATCTCCACCACAAATCCCATCGTGGACTTGTTGGATGGTATAGGTGACCTCCGCGCTGGTTAGACATCGAAGGAGGATGCCATCAAAGCCACGTTTATAGAGGATTCCCCCCATGACAACATAATGAGAAACACTTTTAAGAAAAGCACATTTGCCGTTACTAGTAAGGTTAGGTGGGAGAACAGAGGTTGTAAGGTAGTCATGGAATTGGTGGTACCAGGTATCCTGCGAATTAGTAGACACAATATTTATCATACAAACTACCGGGGCTGAGTAGGATGGGGCAAAAAGTTGTTGGACCAAGACAAATATGTCAGAGTCAATTGGTGCAGGCAGGAATTTGCGAGGCTAAGCAAGCCATAGTATCCACAAATTTGTTAGTGGAGTGGGGAATGGTCTGGATAGAATAACGAGTAAATGAGGTCAAAAGTGAATCCACGTAATGTTTGTACTTTTGAAGTTCCTCATTCTTACATTGGTAGATGCCCGTAACTTGATTGACTACTAATTGAGAGTCGCCAAAAATATTAATAGATTTGACACTTAAGTGTAACGCAACCTGGAAACCCAAAACAAGGGCCTCGTATTCCACTGTATTATTAGTGCAGGGGAAATCAAGCCGGAATGGAAGAGGCATAGGTTCAGCATCAAGAGGGATGAGAACAACGCCGGCTCCTCCGCCACGCTGGCATTTAGATCCATCGAAGAAGAGGATCATTTGATACGACTCTTCCCTGAGTGAAAGAGTGGCGATGAGTTCGTCGGGGGAAATTAAAATTGGTGAATTGTTCCCCAGGTAAAGGGGCCTCCGCAAGTTGGTCTGCAATAGTTTGTCCTTTGATTGACTTCTGTTGTACAAACTCAAGGTCGAGGTTGGCAAGGGAGCATTAAGCCATCGGGCGATGCGTTGGTTTAGATGTGGTTTGGCATACATATAATGAATGGGGTCCGTGTTGGTGATGACAAAAGTTTTGTGATTCAGGACCTAATGTCGGAGTTTGGTGGCTACGAATGATAGGGCTAGGCATAATTTTTCTACATGTGTATACCTAGTCTCGTAATCCACGAGAGTACGACTTATATAATAAACGGCTTGTTCTCGACGTGCCGAGTCCCGATGTATGAGCATAGCTCCCTATAGCATGGTTAGTGGCAGAAAGGTAAAGGTAGAAAGGACGATCATCCTGAGGTGGAATAAGCACGGAGTGGTTTGCAAGAGATAGGATTTGAGAGCTTCAAAAGCTTGGTGACACTCTTCACTCCATTGAAAGGCAATGTTCTTTTTAAGAAGGTGATGGAAAGGGTGACATCGATCTAAGAGTTGGGAGATGAAACGTCGGATGGATTGAAGTTTCCCCTATAAACTACGCAATTGTTTGAGGTTTTTTGGGTGGGGGCATTTCTAGGATAGCTTTGAATTTAGATGGATCGACCTCAATGCCACGTAAAGAGATGAGAAAGCTAAGAAGTTTTCCCGAAAGAACACCAAAGACGCATTTCTTTGGTTGAAGCTGGACTGAATATTGTAACAGGCGATCAAAAATAATGGTTAAAACATCGAGATGTTCACTGCGATGTTTAGATTTACCAAGAAGATCATCGACATAATCCTCAAGAATAGTGTGCATAATGTCATGAAAAATGTAAGTCATAGCCCGCTGATAGGTAGCACCAGCATTCTTAAGGCCAAATGGCATGACACGATAACAGAAGGTTCCCCGAGGAGTTATGAAAGTAGTTTTATGTTGATCGGCCGGGGCTACCAAAATTTGATTATATCCCGAAAAAACCATCCATGAGAGAAAGCATTTCATGGCCCGCAGTGAGATCAACAAGTTGATCAATACTTGGGAGGGGGGAAGTCATCCTTGGGGCAAGCGAGGCTAAGGTCTCGGAAATCCGTGCATATCCGAAGTCCCCCCCGTCGCTTTAGTGACAGGTACGATGTTAGAAATCCATTGAGGATAGTCAATAGGCAAGATGAAGGAAACAAAAAGAAGTCATTGAAGCTCTTCTTTGACCAAGAGGGCGATGCGTGGATGCATTCTTTCTCAGTTTTTTGTTTGACTGGTTTGGAATCGGGGTTTAGGGTGATGTTATGGACAGCAATGGTAGGATCAATTCCTGGGCATGTCAGCGTAGGACCAAGCGAAAGCTTGGTTGTGGGTACGGAGAAAGGTAGTAAAGGAGGCTTGTTCTAATGTGTTAAGGGATTGTCCAATCTTCACAATGTGAGGATCCTCCTCTGTGTGGATGTTGATTTCTATAGTCGACTCATTCAACATGGTTTGAGTTTCAGATGGTAAGGCACATTGAATATAGGAGTCTATCCGCACCCAAGGTAAGTGAGGATGGAGTCGTCATCCTGGCACTCGACAACATTAATCGAAGGTGAAGTCCTCTTCGATCATGTCTAGATACAGAAGGGGAAGAGAAGATGGATCCTCATTATCACGTTGATAAGTGAGAGGACCTATGAAGATAGCATTTATGAAGAAAAAAAAAAGTTAGGAGGGATAGATTCAGGGTCTATCGACTCTGTGGGTGATGATGGCAAAGTGGGGTGATGATGGTTTGGTAGGGATGACGTTCGTCTTCTTCCAGGACACAACTGACACGAGGTGTCTCCTGTGTAGGTGTTTCAAGAAAAACCGAGACCACTACGATCATTGTGTTTGCGTGTAGTCATGGGAATGAGTGTATGTTGGCCTTGTTCGTAAAGACCAAAACCAAAGCCTTTCCAAGCACAGCGAGTCAAGAAGGTGAGGGCAAAACGACGATTTGTCAAGTATTGAAAATCAGATTGGAAGGGAACCACACCAAGAGGAGGTTCCAGGGGTAATGGAGGATGCGTCAACACCCCCATACATTAGGTTGGTGCGGCAATGGGGTGGTCCATAAGAGATTACCTCCCCCACGCGACGGTCGTAGGTGAGATGTGCATGTAACTGTTCGTACTCCTGCGGGGTATGGAAAGAACTAACGTTATATAGGCGGGTACTCCCCCAGCGTAAGGCGTTGAAAAACATCTACTAAGGGGTTGGAGGTTGGGATGTTATCTGTGGGAAAGGAAGTAATATTTGTAACGGCGGTTTCATTGGTTGAAGGCATAGGTGCGTCGGAAGTAGATGGCTGGGTTGGATGAACGGGTGTCTTGACTAGTACAAGTACATCATTAGGGCGATACAACATATTGCAAGTTTTGAAGGGGGGAGGATCAACTTTTACGGTGTAGGACTTCCCCTCAAACTCAAATTTTATGCATCTATGTAAGGTGGAGGGAACGCATCCCATAGCCCGGATTCAAGGGCGGGCCTAACAACATATTGTATTAGAACTCTCCCTCAAGGACATAGAAGAGTTCGGGGTAAAGTACGTGGTCCTACACGAATGTAAAGGATCATGGTGCCTAAAGTAGAAGTAATAGCATCATTGAATGATCGCAACATGATGGGGTTGGCACACATGCAACTAGAAGGGATATTCATTTGTTGGAAGGATTTTGAAGAGATGATGTTTAGGCTAGCACCCCTGTCAATCATAACATGATGTACCCAAATATCTCCGAATGTACGCTGAGATGAAAAGAGCAGGGTCAGGATCTTCGGCACCAAAGTCGATAATTTCATCTTCGGAGAAACTGACAGCAGCGGCTTGCTGTACAGAGACAGGAGTGGTTGGGGAGATAGATTGTTTGGTGAGCGAAGCAACGTGATTGGGTGTTAGAATAGAGGTAACAGGAAAGGTTTCATTAGGTAAAACCTCTATCCCTTGCAGGATCTCAATGAGAGCTTGTCGATGAGATTCAGAAGTCTGAATGAGATCATACAATGTCATTTTTTACGGGCGATTGGTGAAGCTTGTTTGATCATAGTTCAGATGGGCAATGCCGTTAGAGACGGGATAGGTGGGTCTGCGAATAACCACTTTAGGTGGTGGTGCAATCAGGATGGTGGACGGAGAGAAAGAGATGCCGCAAGCATGTTTTCTTTTGCTTTCCCATTGTTTTTTCTGCCCTCGAGTGGCAACACTAATCATATTGACCTCATGAACACGAGAGGAGGAAGACGGTAGGGATAGGTCATGGTTTTCGAGAGGTAGGGCTGTAATAATGATAGATCTTGGGTGAGGTGGGGGACAGGTGGTATAGGAGAGGGAATTGAAGCTAAAGGTCTCTCTCTTCGTAAGTTTGTCTTTCTTAAACTTTTCTATCTGAGAGGAGGTGACGGGTGAAGTATGGTTTTCAACACTTTGCATCCCTCTACGTCATGTCCTAGTGTACGGTGGTAAGCGCAGATTTTAGACTCATCGTAACCTATAGGTTCAAGGTTTAGATGGATCATAAGGTCTAAGTGGGGGTAGGGAAATGGTCGCATTCTCCACCAACATAACAAGGATTTTGGCATAAGACCCTTTGAGTGGGTCAAAGTCAAAGGAAAATGAGGCTATTGACTGGGTTGATTCTGGTGATGATGTGGTGTGGTTGGTTTGTATGGGGGGTGGTTTAGCCAAGGAGTTTTGATAATGGGTTTTACCTAACCGTGGTTTCTTTGTCGTAGAAGCTATGTTGGATGATGAGGCCACAGATGATGTGGTATCAGAAAACAACCACGGGGAAATAGGAGTGACCGAAAAATAATCTTTTGATGATGGAATTTGTTTAGGGTTGATAGGTGGACAGGATACGCGGGGTGACGGTGTTGTTATACCCTTGGATTTCTGTATGGGTGCAGAAGGCATAGGTCGCTTTAAATAAAACGCAGGAGGTATGATATATTGATGTAAGGTAGAGGGATGGGGTCCCAATATGGAAGGTAGGTGTGACGATGATGGTTTTAGTTGTGATAGAGGCATAGGTTGAGGAGATTGAGTCTGTCTCCTAATGGGATGGATGGCTTTATTTTTAGATAAATCAAGCCACTTAGGTGGGTGTGTTAGACTAGGTATGGGTAAGGTCCCAAGCGTAGGGGAAGATTTGGCTAAGTTAATAGAAGTGGACGAGGTATTTGGTAGAGATGAGGGGGGTGAAGATGAGGACATGGGCATTTTAAGCTTCTATAAACACTTCGGGTATATGGTAGAGGCATCAGGATCAGTCATTTGCATTTGAGTAGAATATGGCGTACTCAAACGTTCCCATAGAACCTGTCTATCTTCTGTGGAATGACAGTCCTCACGTGTGAATAGGAACTTTTGTATGGAAGAAAGGTGGGTTGTGATTCCATTCCACTGTGGGTGTGATACAAGGGGTATATGAGGCACTATATCAATGGGCGTTAAGAGGTCAACCGGTTGTTGAAAAGATTTAGGTGATGAAGGACTAATAGGTAGAAGGGCGTGTTTGAGAGGATCTGTCATGTTTAAAGAATGTGGTGATGTCGGTTCAAGAGGTTTCTCGCCTAAGGATGACAAAAGAAGTGGCAAGCCTTCCTCTTGTATAGCAAGAATGGTAGAAGGAGACGTTTGGGAAATAGATAAATTAGATAACATCCACTCACAGTCTTGCAAGGACGTGGTGTAAGAAGGCTCATTTGTGAGAAGGGAACTCTGGGCAGTTAATTCTTTGATGGGTAAAGGAACAACAAGGATTTCAGTTTGTCTTGATGGTGAGGAAGGGGGTTCGGTTTCCTGCGTTAGTGAAGAGGTTTGATTCAAAATTTGTTCGATAGAGGTCTTTGGCTGGGAATCGAAGACTGCATGGATCTCATGAACACTCTCTTCAGCTAAGATATCTTGGTTTAGATTACTGTTAGAAGAATGATTCGGGAATGGTTTGTTGAATATTTTCAAATTTCAGTTAGTAGGGGCGTTAGGATTATCAAGGGCTATATCCCCTGCATCAACCATTTCCTGCACTATGTTTTTCAACATCTTGCAGTTCTCATGACTGTGTCCCTTCACGTGGTGGAAGTTACAGAAGTCATTTTTTTTGTACCAGGAAGGTATGGCGCGAGTGGAATTAAACCCAGAATGAGGTTTAACAGGAGGTAAGGTAATAGCTCCTGCTTTGAGCAATTTTTCCAATATCACGCCATATGTTTCTCCCAAGGGAGTGTAGTTGATGGGTTCTGCTTTATAATTATAGGTGGTTTTTGGCGGGGTATTAGACGGTGGTTGGGATTTTACCATCACCGCGTGCACGGCCCCTTTTGATTTCGAAGTGGTTGATGGGTGAGGATTGGTGGTGTTAGGTTTGTTGGTGGAATCTTGGGTTCGGAAAGTGGGGTTTTTGTTACGCAACCGCAATTTCTCTTCCTCTAAGGCTCGAATCTCTAATTTTCGAGCCATAGTAAAGGCCTCGTCAAATGTACAGAAAGTTTGAATTTGGAGGGTAGGAGAGATGTGCTTAGCGCAGGCCCGCGTAAATAGTTCGATAAGTTCAGTCTGAGGTAAGGCATATGTAAGTTGGTTGATAAGGCCCCGCCATCGTCCAACGAAATCTGTGATAGATTCGTCTTCAAATTATCGGATGGCATAGAGGTCAGTGATAGATACTTTCTTGGCAATTTTAATGGAGAAATGATCCAAGAAAGATTGGGCTAGCTGGTTAAAAGAGAAGATTGAGTGCTAGGTTAAAGCACTGTACAAATCCAAAGAGGGTCCTGATAAGGACATGGGAAAGGTGCGTAGTAGTAAAGCGTCGTCGTGAGCAATCAGATAGCAGGCATGTCTAAATGACCGCAAGTGTTGTTGAGGGTCCTCCTTACTATTAAAACAGGTAAATTTTGGTAATTCCCATTGAGGAGGATATGAATGAAGGGGGACTGAAGGGTGGATAGGCTCCTGACAAACTTGCTCATATGTCAAGGCGCTACGACTTCCTAAAACAGAAGCCTCCAGGTTTTGCATTTTGTCCATCATTTGTTTAATTAAATCAGTAGTTGGATGAGATGATGGTGTGGTTGTGGTAAACGGAGGCAAATTGGGCCAAGGGCCACCGCTAGACAATGGTGGGGTTAAATGTTGATAAGGTACGGAGGACGGCTGTGTGGAGGCAACCAAATAAGGATGTCCTATATAAGTTGTTGAGGTTACCGGATATGTGTGTGGAAATGAAAAGGTGGGCGGAGCTTGAGAAGGAAAGCTCGTGTGGATAGGTGGCAGAGAGCAAGTCATGAATGGAACAGTCTGCAAGAGAGATGAGGTAGGAGCAGTCGGTGGTAATGACATGTTGGGCCCAAGATTAACCAAAGGAAAGCCAATCTGTGCCGTATGGACCCCTGAAGCTGCTGAGCTAGACGACGGGACTAAGGATGCAGAAGGCAAAGCGGAGTTATCAGGCAGAGAAGGGGCTAAATGAGCAGCTATACTAATAGGCATGCCAACAAGGAGTTGACCGTCAGGTGTACGGTCAAGGGCATGAGACAAATAGTATTGTACAGCACTAGGATTAGCGTCCAGAAATTTGGAAAATTCTTTATCTCCCACAGGAATTTTAGGAACCTCGCTGGTGTCCGTAGGATTCCCCACAGAATGTGAAGGGGGTGATTCAAGCAAAGGAACAGAGCAAGCATGTGAAACCATGGCAGCAGCTTGCTTTTGAGTGATAACAACCATGGACAAGAGTTCACAGTAGGGTTTCAATCTGTCAAGAATAGAAACAGACTCAGACTGGTGAAATTGGTAGGTTGCTAGTTTGTCAGGAACTGGAAAAGACAGTAACCGATATCGGTCTGATAACCGATGTCAGTTAGACTATAGCCGACGTCGGTCAGTTAACCGATGTCGGTGTAATAAGACTGGTAATATAAGAAGCTGCTGATTTGATTGTTAACAACGCTCAGTATATTTATCAAATTGTTCTAAGGTAATCACAAAAGACAGTGTATAACAGAGAAAACAGAACTGAAAACAAACAAGATGCACACGTAAATCCAGAGACTAACCCTAGGGTTAATTTTAATTATTGTGGGCTTATGCCTTTAGACGTGGAATGATGTCAATCCTAAACAAAAGACTTAGGGGAAATGTCAAGTTTGTTTTGGCTTATAAGGTTACCTCAATCGGGCGGAGGAATACCGCGGAAAAGGGGGGATGTTTTGAGCTGTTGTGTTAATTGTGAAGTGATTCGGTATGTGTTGTGCAATGAAAGTAAGATTAATTTCCTATCAATACCGTGAAAATCACCCCCACGTGTACGACCTGTTACTTAGTCTATGTTCACTAGAATTGAAAACAACAAGCAAGAATGTAATGCACGTGTCTTAAACCCAAATCGAAAATGATATTCGATGAAGCAAATGAGATGACTTTCACTAATGTGAAACTAGGAAAGCAAGAAAAATTCTTTACTAAATATATAACAAAAACAGCAACAGCAAGTATGCTTCCTAAAATGAAAATAAGCAAGAGAAACAGAAACCCGAAATGGGTCCCACCGGGCGTGCCAAAATGTTTCGCACGGAATGTTTCGGCTCTGTAAAATAGACTTGCTTCTATCCTATCATTCCTTTGAGAAACAGATAAGGTTTAGGGCTAGGAGGAATACCTGTTGAATGTTGAGATGGTGTGCACGTACCGTAGAGAGAGATCAGATTGACTGCGAAGAACTCCTTTTTGTCTTGGAAGGACTACTTGCCCCTGATGCAGATGCAAGTTTCAAGACTGTGATGATGAAGACAGGACCCAAGTTGGATGCAGTTTTCTTTTCTGATGCTCAGATGAGTGTTACTGGGCTTTGGTTATTCAGTTGCAGTTTTGGGCTTGACGTCCTTCTCTGCAAACTCTTCTTGTTTCTTCACTTGTCTCTGCTCGGCCAAGCAAAATCTGGATTCTCTCGATGGTTTCTCCTTCTCCCGATCAAATAAAAATCCGATCCTTGTTTTTGGTTGGAAGTGGTCATTTACGGGGAACCGATGGCGGTTACGCAACCGACGGCGGTCGAGTAGCAACCGGTATCGTTCCGGTCAAAGCGGGCTATTTTTGGTAAAATAGCCAACTTTCCCTCCTTTTCTTCCGAGGGATTGGTAGCGGGCTTGGTCAAGTCATTATGAAGTTGGTTTTAGGTGCGAATGAGGAGTAATTAGTCATAGGTGTGGAATTGGACCAAGTTATAGGTCTTAATTAGGTTAGTTTAGGGTTAAGACTAGGTCACGATGAGGTGGCGACATGAGGTGGCAGGTATGGTGATGTGGATTTATTAATTATAAGGTAATTAATAAATAATTGGTGTAAGGTTTAGGTGGTGAGGTAGGTTGGCGAAATGGCGATGTAGGTCACAAGGGGTCGTAAGACACAAATTTGGTGTCTCCCCCCATCTCTCCAGGTGTGGCGCCCTGCGAGTTTAGAGAGATCGCCAGATGAGGTCGGTTCCTATCCCTAGAGTTAGGTGTACCCCCCAATTATAGAGGATTCTTTCTAAGCTATTCTATCTACAAGGAGACAGGGTTAGCGAATGCAAGAAAAAAATTAAGCTAATGAGGTGATACACCACGGGCCATTTTTTAGACACTCCATTTTTGCAAATTTAACATTAGGACACAGAATGTATTACAACAACAGGAACAGTGACCCACTACCACTCAGCGATCAGCGAGATGAAACGAATACATGAGAAGGTCGAGACAACCCCACAGAACATATCATATTATGTCTTAGAGTCGATCGAACAATATTAAGCAGTATCCAAGAGAAAAACTTGCATTAAAATCGAAGGTAGGTTAGAAAATTCCACAAAAGCCTTCTAATAAACAAAAACAAGAGAACAGCAAGTATGCTCCAAAAGAAAATGAAAATAAAGCAAGAGAAACAGAAACCCGAAATGGGTCCCACCGGGCGTGCCAAAATGTTTCGCACGGAATGTTTCGGCTCTGTAAAATAGACTTGCTTCTATCCTATCATTCCTTTGAGAAACAGATAAGGTTTAGGGCTAGGAGGAATACCTGTTGAATGTTGAGATGGTGTGCACGTACCGTAGAGAGAGATCAGATTGACTGCGAAGAACTCCTTTTTGTCTTGGAAGGACTACTTGCCCCTGATGCAGATGCAAGTTTCAAGACTGTGATGATGAAGACAGGACCCAAGTTGGATGTAGTTTTATTTTCTGATGCTCAGATGAGTGTTACTCGGGCTCTGGTTATTCAGTTGCAGTCTTGGGCTTGACGTCCTAGCCCTGCAAAACTCTTCTTGTTTCTTCACTTGTCTCTGCTCGGCCAAGCAAAATCTGGATTCTCTCGATGGTTTTCTCCTTCTCACCGATCTAATAAAAATCTGATCCTTGTTTTTGGTTGGAAGTGGTCATTTACGGGGAATCGATGGCGGTTCCGCAACCGACGGCAGTCGAGTAGCAACCGGTATCGGTCCGGTCAAAGCGGGCTATTTTTGGTAAAATAGCCAACTTTCCCTCCTTTTCTTCCGAGGGATTGGTAGCGGGCTTGGTCAAGTCATTATGAAGTTGGTTTTAGGTGCGAATGCGGAGTAATTAGATCATAGGTGTGGAATTAGACCAAGTTATAGGTCTTAATTAGGTTAGTTTTAAGGGTTAAGACTAGGTCACGATGAGGTGGCGACATGAGTGGGTGGCAGGTATGGTGATGTGGATTTATTAATTATAAGGTAATTAATAAATAATTGTGTAAGGTTTAGGGTGGTGAGGTTAGGTTGCGAAATGCGATGCGGGTCACAAGGGGTCGTAAGACACAAATTTGGTGTCTACACATCTCTCAAGGTGTGGGACCTTGCGAGTTTAGAGAGCTCTCCAGATTGAGGTCGGTTCCTATCCCTCTATTCAGGTGTACACAAACAAATTATAGAGGATCTTTTCTAAGTCTATTCTATCTACTAAGGAGACAGGGTTAGAAGAGATGCAAGAAAATAAACTTAAGCTAATGAGGTGATACACCAAGGGAATTTTAGACAACTCATTTTGCAATTGTAACATAGACCACAAGAATGTATTACAAACAACATGCACAGATGACCAAATCACAATAAGAGATCAGAGAGATGATAACGAATACATGAGAAGGTCGAGAAACATCCACAGACATATATATTATTTCTTAGGAGTCGATACAATATAGTGCAGTATCCAAGAGGCAAAACTTGCATTACAACTCGAAGGATAGGTTAGAAAAATTTCCACAAATCCTTCTATAAACAAAAGAAGAAGGGAGGGCACAAAACAGAAATGTCCAACCCTTTCCAAAGAGCCCTAACCCTACCTTTATAGATTCAGCACAGAGAGAATAAGGAGAAATAGGTGGGAAAATTAATTCAAGGCTCAGCTACTATCATCATGGCCTCCTGCAAAATCCACCCCAAATATGTCGTGCCTACATCAATTACTTGTTCGGCCACCTCAAACGAGGAGGAAACGGCGGATCAGATCGAATCCAATATGGTTGTTGGGGAAAATAGATCCTGTATTAATGTCTCAAAGAATTTTCTTCATTTTCCCCACCTAACCTCTCCAAACTTAAAGTTTCAGATCTCCATGGAGTAGATGAAGCTGAGATCTTTCCAACGGTGCCAAATTTTCTGGATATTTGAGCCCTGAGTCCCACAACATGGGAGCTCTCGTCAGCTTGCATGGTCCCACACCTTGAGAGATGCTCCATGTTGTGCAATCACACTGAGAGTCTCAACCCATCTGGTTGCAGATATTCAGGGGTGTTGTGATTCTGCACTAACAACACTATTACACACTTAACAATTACTGATGAAGGCCCCATGGTATTATTTGTTGAGATTGTATAATATCATCTACATACTCACTTCTAATATAATCCATCAAGTCATTAGTGGTTATAAAACCCTTTTTAAAAAATAAAAAAATAAATTAAGAGAGTTGAATAACATTTTAAAAAATAAATCAAAAAATCAAAAAGAAAATTCAAAATTTTAAAAAAAAAGAAAAATCAAAACTCTCTCTATGTTCTTTCTAGTATCTTTACTAGGCATATGGACAGCCATATATTAATATAGTAATTTTGTGACTATAATAAAATGTATCTCCACTATGGATATAAGTTCCTAGCTGGCAGTGGATCAATACAGAAATTCCAATTTCCTTTCCTTTCCACTATTTCATCAATAAACTATTTCCCATCACTCTTACACATTGGCTAGTGTATTCACTTTTTGCCTCACAAGCCTCCACTTCCACTGGATATTAAATAAAAATAGGAATAGTGTGTTTTTAGGTGATGTTTATACCTTGTTCAAAAAACAAATTGTCCACTTATTGTCTTAGGATACATTCCTTCTAGATCATCACATTTATCACTAACACTCTTATTTTTCATACACATACACATCTATTGCACTCAATTATTTCATACATGTTACTTGCACACTTGAATTCCACTCCTCATGGATTGATCATTTGTGTGATTTTGCTACCTACTGCACAATTTTTCATAGCCACCATTTCTCATGAAATTTACCTTGCAATCATTTCTTATCACTATTGGGTAGGGGAAGCACTGCTCTCACACTCTCTAACTTGCATTTACTCTTTCACCTTTCATTTATCACTTTTCCACTTGCACATGGCTTGGGAAATATTTTCCTCACTTTAATAATAATTCCTTTACCAAGTTTCATTTTCTATCACATATCAATTGCCATTTTCATCTCGTTTCATGTTGGGGCATCATGTATCTCAATAACTACCACTTTATGGGGGATATTATACTAATCCCTTCTCATTAATCTTGTGGCACTTGTCTATCTTAGTCAATTGGCCAGATAGTATCTACCTTATGAAAATAAACCTATCGATCTTTTCATAAACTCTAGCTAAATCGGCCCATTGATCAAATTTCCAACTTCTTGTCTATATACTTACTCATATAAGCCTTTGTGTGTGTAAATCATTATCGTAGGGTTGGATGACCCCCGTCTTGTACTTAGTTTTTACATTGCATATTTTCCTACTAGAACATGAATCCCAAAAAGGGGGAAACATACAAACATCATAAAACACACATGTGCATCAGGTCTCCTAAGCTAGAAATATAAAAAAACATTAGAAAAAATAATTATCCCTAAAAATTAAATATTCCCATAAAACACCTAAAAAATAAAACATAAGGTTGATTTAAGACATGCCATCCACTTGTGCATCCTCATCCACTCACATTTAATTTTTTCACTTCCCTCTATAACACTCCACCTATCCATTAACATCTCCAATGTACTATGGTCCTTTATCATCTCACCGTCACAATGCACTTTACTTCCATATCCATCACAATATTCTCACCCCCAAATCTATAAAATAACATCACCCCCTCACTTCACCCCTTGTCTTTTGAAGAAAAATTTTCTCTTGCTTAAATATGCATTGTTTTCAAGTTCTAGAGAGGTGAAATCGGATCAAAAAGTATTGTTCCATCATATGAAACCAAATATTTTGAAAAAAAATCAACAAATGTCTGAGTTGTGCCCACAATTTTCTTCTGATCCCTGTCTAATTTTTGTGTCAATCACAATTTTAACTGGTTTATGACTCATTTAGGTATATTGCTTTATTTTCATTTATCATTTTGTCATTATATTTCATAAAATGAATGATTTCACCTTAAAGGGTTAGGTATTTGATCAAGGTAGGTCCCCTGACAAAAAAACTAACATTTTTCTATATTATTTGATTTGCATATTAGTTTCATGTTTTTTAGATTTAACATACTTTATTCATTGATTAGAACCCTAAAAAAAATCTCGTATTTAATAGTAGTAGCATAATCCATATTTTTTGGTAAGTTGATTTGATTTGATATATCTAACACTTTTGAATGGTGGCTCATTATCAACAAATAGAATTCTTAAATGTTCCTTATGAGTACCTTATTCAACCTATCATGATTTCCACTTCTATTATAGATCAATGGGTAGTGTCTCATACCAAGGCACAAAATTTGTAACCCATACAATATTTTGATCACATTCCTATATAGACTATGCAACATACACTAATATAACATCATCATGAGTGAAATTTTGACATCTTCTACTCTATAGGTACACCTTGTGTTACCTAGATATGTATGAGAAACTACAGTTTTATATCAAACTTTATGATTTTGAATCATATGGGACACCAAAGCAATATATTCATACACATCAATGTCCTAGCGTTACTCAAACTACTTGTGACCCAAGAAGTATGTATACACAAATTACTATTGTTGATACTTAGGATACAATATCATACATGGATATAATTTAAATTCATACAAAGGATATATACTATTTCAATCCCCACTCTTTTTGTATTCCATGCATAGTTTTACCCCTTGATATAGGAAATTTATATGATCATCTCATTAATGAAATCATAGGATATCATTATTATGCCTCTCTTACTCACATATACAAGTGCATATCATTTGCACATAATTTTCAATGCAAATATTTTGATACTATTTTCCCATCAAAAGAATTTACTCAAAGGAAAAATACACATTTCTTCCAACACCTATGTATATTCCATGACTAATAAATAACATCAACAATGCAACATATTTTAAGGGTTCAATTTGATTGTTGAGGTAATAGTAATTATTCATGACCCCATCCCCTTTCATCTATTATTACATCTTATGGCCCATGTCTCGTAGTATGTTACAAGATGATAGTTTATTTACAATGTATCTTATGAAAAAAAATAGAAAAAATGATCCATTATAGAAAAACACAAAACCATGGCCTACATTTTATTGGCTTATTAATTACACATATTTAGACATTTTATAAATTTATCTTTAACAATCTACACACTTTACATCCTTATGCACCTGCTCTTTATTATAAAATTAATTCAGTTCCAGATACTCTTAATCATTGAACATCATGTGCATCCAATCTACATATTCTTAAGTCTTGTATCCTATAAAAAAAAAAACTCACCACATTGGATGCATAAATACACTAGTGTCATCATTGTATACAAAGCTTAATTAGATCATATCTTTAAAATAAGTAGGCTTCTTGTAGCCCTGTATTTGGGGAATACCTAACATATTTGGAGATTACGTATATTAGGGGAAACTCAAAAACTAAGCTTATCTAGATCATATCTTTACACACCATTCCATTAGTGATACAAAGATTTTTATTGTCTATGTTCCATTACCTTACATCTTATAACATGTCTTACATTATACTTCATATGATAATCACATTAGTGATACAAATAGTTTATTTCATGTGTTGTACCACTTTACATCTAATGGGTGGTGTTATATTATGCTTCATTTAATTATTACATAATTTATTTACCTCTATGTAATTATATGACATGATCCATGCTCATTTTTGTTGATGAATTATTTACTCCTTGTTTACTACATAATCACGCTACATGTGTGGACTACTATTGTCCTTACAGAACATGTTTTACTCCCACACATTGTTTGAATAAGAATTTGTTTTCTCTATGCATGTTTATGATTACTCTGATTTCCTTGAGCACATTTTTTTACAAAATTTTCTCTATGCATGTTGTATGGTTCCTTGTTTTCAGCAGGAACATTTTTATTACATCTCTTACACTATGCACTTGTTTTCTCTATGTATTGTTTTCTTTGTGTCATTGTTTGTTATATGTACTTTTCTTATCTCTTTCATTATTTTCTCTATGTACTTATCTAATATATGTTGTTGTTTTTTATATACAATTATTTTCACTATGTAGTTAATTTATCTATGCACTTGTTTTCCCTAACCATTTTTTGTCTGTCATTTTTTGATATATGCACTTTTTTTTATCTATACACTTATTTTCTCTATGCCATTTTTTTTTTCTCTACAGACTTCTTTTATAATAACACATTGATTGGTGCATATCTTGATATAGAAATATTTATCATAGAAAATTAATACATCTCTTGATGATAGATATTTATCTTGACACATTGATTGATACATATCTTGATTTATGCCATTGTTATTAGCACATTGATCAATACATATCTTGATTGGGACATTTTTTGTATAACATTGATTGATTTATTATACATTATTACTAGAAAATTTATTGATACATATATTTATTTATAAACATTACTCATAGCAAATTGATTGATACATTTCTTGATTTAAACACATTTATCTAACATGTTGGAGTTACATCTCTTGATTTAGACTCATTACTCCTAGCACATTGATCGATACATATCTCGAATGGTATACTTTCTCCTAGCACATTTATTGATAACACATAATATTTGGGATAAATTTCTTATGAAACTATTTAATTTACATTTATATTATTGTTGACCTCTGTTGTTTGATAGATAATATTTTTCCATACATAACTAACTACTACTAATAATATTTGAGTAGTTTTCCACGATGTCTTATTAGTTATCTAATTTATATGGAAATATTTCCATTTCATGTTTCTTCATGTTGTATCATGAATCCTAAGGGACCCATTAGTTTCAAATCATGTGTCAATTAACATACTACTCTACCATTCACTGTTACACTCTTGATTATTTATCTGTATGGATTGTTGGGTATTCTTACTATGTTTCTTACCTATGAGATGACATCATAAAATTGTTTCTAATGATCGTATCTTATACACATTATTTATATCACCATTTTTAGTTTATATAATTTTATATGGCTCACATCCTATATGATTTGATTATATAATTTTTATATCTCTGATTTTCTCTTTTGAGAAAATATGATCTATGACTAACATCCCTCATCTCAAAGGGGGGTTATTTTAGACTCTTCATAGATTTCACACAAATTGTGACCAAGGTACCATAAGGTAGAAAAGTTGATTGTATTTCACACTAGTTGATAATATTTCATTCCTGAAAAATTATAGGTTTCATATCTGATTAAAGCTAAAATGTAATTTTATATGCCTAATGTGATGTTATAGTAGTAGTAAATAAATGCAACAATGGAGTACAAAAATATATTAAAGCAAGCTAAATAATAAAATGTAAAACCCCAACTGCAAAGAGGGGGTAAGAAGCCTTAGTTGATTCGTAGAGTTATGAAGAATGCAAAGATTTGGAAAAATAGAAAAGATAAAGCACTAACCATCACACTGGAGCTCAAAAAATTACAGAATTGTGAGGAATAAGCTGCACTGGGGCGTCTGGATAGGGATAAGGGCACTTGTGGGCGCCCTAGGCCTATTTCTGGACACCTGGGTCTACAAAAATGCTAACAAAACCTCATTTGAGGTGTTGTAAGGTGTTCCTTTAGTCATCTTTAATCACTTAGAGGTCACACTAAGATCACCGAGCTCACTGAAAACCTATAATGAAGAATGAACCTGCAAAACCCTCAAATAGACATCAAACCCCAAAAAAGAAAGATGCAGAATGAGGGGTTGAGACTTTCCTCAGCTGTCACAATGGTGAACTTACGACTGATGGTTGCAGTATATCTCAGACCAATGTAGTTCTCTCTCTCTCTGTGTGTGGAATTGTGCCCTAGGTTGCTCTTGTGTTAGTCACACTTGGATAATGAATAGTAGCTAGATGTAGAATGTAGTAAATGTGTGCATGGAATAGAATGAACTTCCCTCCTATGAAGTGTGATGCAGAAAACCATCCATTGTGTCCCTTGTGATGGAGCTAGATGGATGCAATGGAGCTCTTAGATGCCTTGATAGATGCAACCTTAGGTGGTGATAGCTAATGCTTAGTGCTTGGTCCTTTATTATGATCACATAACTTTATATTTATATGATTCCCTTGCTTGGATTTTGTAATTAACCCCAAAAAGGCCGACTACCAAAAAGATAAGATGCTTAAACATGCTAGAAAGGACCCAAAAAGTGTGAGTAAAGTACAAATGGGACAAGGGCACCCAGAGGGGATGAGGGCACTTGACGCTGGCGTCTGGCTGGGTGCTAGTGTCCAAGATGATATAAGTTAGAGTATAAAAAGACATACCAAGCAAGTTAGGGTGTAATACTGAAAGGAGCAACAAAAAGAAAAAGAAAGGTGGCCAAGGACATGGGTTAATTAGTACTTTTCTTACTTAGGAATCATATGAATAATATTATGTAATCATGACTAGATAATTACCCAAAGTGTGTGATTTTGTGTCTACATTTTCCCCCACTTTATGTTGGTGAGAGAAAAACTCGGTAACATAAAGTAGATAGAGATGCGTACCTGATAACCATGTAGATTGATGCAACAAAGTGTGCCAAGGGACTAGACAAAGCGTGGAGTGATAAAAATGTGAAGCGTGGATGCTAAGGAGGAAAAAGTAAAAAAAGTGATGATGAAAATGAACCTAGGGAAGAAATGCATGTGTAGATGTTGTGATGTACCTGTTGTTGATGTCAATGTTGTTGTTGTTGTGTTGTTTGTGGATGATGTTGAATACCGCTTCCCATATGGATGGACTTGCTAAAAGAGAAGCCAATAAGTAGTCAAATACACATGTATATGTGTAAAAAGCATGTAAAGGAGTATGTAAAATGAAAAAGTGTGAAAAAGGAACATGTGTACTTGATCCATGATGAGGAAAGAGTGTAGAAAGGATCCTATAAATGATGTCAACACACGAGTTTTTCAGGAGATCTCACGCCAGTGAAATGGAAGAAGTGTAGGGATAATTGTCTGGTGTCATCCACCAACCTTTAACTACTTCCTGACAATGTAAAACACCACTAAAGATGGTGTGTATAAACTCATGCTAAGGACTATCTACCCTATAAAAGCCGTTATGTATGGATTTTTGTAGATTATGCTAAAACTACCAATCATTGTGTAATTGCCCCTGGTCTCATGGTATCCAAGAAAGATCATGTATATTTCCTCCTGGTTTTAGGCATCCAAGAAATATTGTTGTGCTAAGGACCCAAGTCTAATTATGAGCCCTATCTGAAACTGAAAGCTATGTTGTACCAATACCGTGTTGTGTATAATGTTGTATGGGGTGACTGATTCACCCAAATGATGCCCCCTCGTTTGGGGTGCATGCGACATCACTAAAGGAGTATGTGGTCCAAAAGAGGACTGACCTTTGTGCTGAAAGTGTGCCCTGTAGGGGGAAGGGAATGTACTTGGTAGAAAATAAGGCACACATAAATACAAGTGGCTAGGAAAATAAGTGTTAGTATAATTAAAGAAAACACTGCATATAAAAGATGAAATGTAATCTAAGTAGACAATATGTAATCTAAAACGCAAGTTAAAAACAATGTAGACCGTGAAAAGTGGGTTATAAACATGGGAAACCACTCACGATGTTGTAAGGAAATCAAGGTCAAAATGGTCATAAGCAGACAAGTGTGCACAACAAGACAAACTGAAAAGCCCACAAATAAGATCATATAAAGAGCAAACAATGGCAGATAATGTAACAGACAACCATGGAAGCAAATAGTCCTGCATAATAAATGTTGCACACGAAGCACCCATTAGTATGTTAGAAAGATAAAAAGTATGTCAAAATGCATGTATAATCTGAGTAAGTAATGTGCTATGAAACAAAATGAAACAATACTACCTATAGCATGTATGAAAGTAGATGCCCCCAAGAGCCACTGTGCGACTGGTAACATGTACTACGCCAAGCATCCATGCTGCGTGTAATAGATCTGTAGGGTCTATGATCACAACTAGAAAGCAAGTGAATACACATGTGTGTATGATAAAGATAATGACATACAAGATATCTATCTAATATGTGTAATAAAGTGACCATGTAAGTAGAAGTAAGCAAGAGTAAATGTAACCAAGATATGCAGTATGTTGTGGAAGAGGCAGAATGGAATACAATGTGAATGATAGGAGCAATGTGCCCCCTGAGTGGATGGAAATGTATGCAAGTGAGATTCATTTGTTTATGCCCCCTCAGCACTTAAGAATGAACCATAAACGAGAGTGTGTCATTGGGAAATGGTTTGAAGGATGTGTTGTATGTAGAAAAAGTTGATGAATTAGAGTGATGATTATAGAATGGTAATGCGTTGATGATATTGTATGCGACATAAGGATGATGGATTTTGAATTTATAGAATGATGTGTGATGATTTATCCTAAAGGACATATCACTAGATGGGTAAGTAAGATGCTAGTACGAGTGATGATGTAGCACAAGACATCTATCACGAAATAGATGAACGTGATGTTGGTAGAAAATGTGATGATGTTGCACAAAGCATATATCACGAGATGTATGAATATAATTCTAGGAAAGGATGATGTATGCACTAAGTGTATATAACAAAATGTATATATGCAAATGATAGAAAGCATGATGATTTAACACAAAGCATATATCACGAGATGAATAAATAGGAAAGCTAGGAATGTCGCATGTTAAGAGGATTGAATGATTGAATGCGTGAGTTTGATGAGGTCCATTTGATATGTATACCATCGGTAGTTGTGTATGGACTGTGGGACTAGAGTGTCGTTGAGTAGTGACCGCAATCATGTAGTAGATGTCATAGATGTGTATATGTAAAGATGGAATGAAATGTAAGTGTGGAAGTGTAAAAATGATGTCGAAGATGTGGATAATGTAAAGTGTATAATAATGCTACGATGTAGAAGATGTCTATGATGTATGAGATGTATAATGGGTAGTGTGACTATGTACAATACTATGGAATGTTTGGTATATGTAGTCTAGTGTAAAATGTGTGACTATGTGTGGTGATGTATAATGTGTAGCGTATAATGTGTGAGGTTCATGTATATAGGATGCCCTCAATAGTTAAGTGCAAACCATAGCACAAGAGTGCGTCACAAGGAAATGTCGATATGAGGGTGTGTGAAGATGTATATGCTAAATTTGAGGTGTGAAATGATGTGAATAGGGGACACATATCAATGTTAGGGGGAGGAATGAGCATAATGCCCCCCCCCCCCCCCCCCCAAGTGTGTGTTGATGAATGATCTATCTGATAAAAGTAAAGGATGAAGGTCCTCTACCCGATGTTTGTGGTAATGAAAGTGTGAGACCATGCTATAAGAGTGGTGGTATATAAGATAGATGATGTACATGTGAGTTAAATCTATATGCATGTGATTGATGAGTGTATGGTGGAAACCTTGGCGTAACAAAATGTGTAGGTGATGGAGACCTATGTGAAAACAAAATGTGGTGGTGATGGACACCTACGTGGAATAAAATGAGGTGGTGACGTGTGTCTAGATGTATGAGATTGTCCTTGGGAGGGATATAGACTAATGTACTAGACTAGAAGAGTGATGAGACCACATAGGTCATTGTGTGAGCAGGTGAGCTAGCAGCATAGTTACTGCTTTAGGTGCTAGAGGTCATGGCATACTAGATAGACTAGGTGATGCATTGACAACCGCGAGAGGAGATTGTGACCATGGAGGAGATGGAGGCACACCATTAATATAAATGAGTTGATTGTTGTAAATGAATTTTAGATGTAAATTATTGATGGAGATGATATACCTAGACATGTGGATCCAATTAAGGCCTAAGAGCATGTCACACCCGTTGACTGTTTGTCCCACAAGGAAGGGAACTAACATAGTAAGAGGACTGAACTGTAACATGAATCTTGACAACACCATAGGAATTTTTCATCGAATATGAAATTTGTGAAAGTGGATAACCAATAGCGGCGAGAAGTGGAATATAACACGCGCTGATGGGCCATGACGGATCAACCTTGGTGTTATTGATAGGGATATATCCGATAGATGCATTAATGTGTAAATGATTAGAAGAGAATGTCACATGATAATCGTGGTGAGAGAAAAAATGATTGGAGGAGACATATCTATATTAGTAACTAAGAAATCAAGAGCCCCCGATGCAAGAGGAGGCACTACGCGATATGTATGATTAGCTGAGGATCTAGTTGGTTTCTTGTCATGTTATGGAAGAGGATTGTTAAAGATCTTGAGCTTATGATTGCCATTGACATGTGCATAAGTTGTAGGCTCTGGAAGCTCAAGTTTATTATTATCGATAAGATCTTGAATTAGATTTCAAAGTTTGAAACAATGGTCTACAGAATGCCCTATGCATTGATGATAGTCACAATGGAATTTTTCATCATAATTACAACCTTTTTGACGAGATGGATCTAATTAGAGAGGAGGGAAGCATAATGAGATTACTTTCGACAAGTTGTGGAAGATCAAAATATGTGGAAGGATAGTTAACTTCGTGTATGTATGCTGAGGAAGTTGCGATTAGAAGCTCTTTGGTGGTAGATACCATGTTGACGATGACTTTAGCTTCAGTGGGATTCATAGTTGGTTTGAAGGGTGTCTTATTTCGAAAGTATGTAGAAGATGAGGCTTGCTCTTGATACTTAAGCTTTCCTATAGATAAGAGTTTAGTCTCGTGTAGCTTGAGAGTGTGACACAAGTGATCAAATGAGGGAGATGTTTCAAATAAAACACTTTCTTGAAGGGGTGGTAATAAACTTCGAATAAATAAGTCGTGAATTTTAGAGTCCGGAAGCACATTAGACATCTTAGCTAGGTTATTTTTGTAATCGTAAGACATAGTCTGCTACATGTTCATTAGTGCCTTTGTTTAAGTTGTGCAAGTTGCACATATGAGATATTAGATTCAATATTGATAGATGTGTGAAAGATGTTACCGACTGGACAGGTAGGTCATAGAACCAATGCCTCACATAATCATGGAGACTACGGGGGAAGATTTTAGCCAAAAAGATATGATCATCCACAAAATCTAGACAATCTACATGGAATTCTCATAGATGATCTTGTGGGTAACCATGTCCTTTGAATATTGGCAACTTAGGGGAATTGAAGTTTGGTGGTAGTGGATAAGTGGAAATGGCGGGTGCGAAAGGAGTATGACAGAATTAAATTGGATTCAAGAGATGGAGATACACGTGAAAAGGAAAGCTATAGCTGGTAAATTTTCATCTGGAAATCATAATATAAAGAAGTTAAATCAATAGTATTTGAAGAAGATCTATGTTGTACAATTGGGAGTCATTGGATGGAATGATAGGAATGGTGGTGGTAGGAATGGAAACTGGAGCAAGAGGTTGAGTGGAGACCATGGGAACCGAAGAGTTAGCAACAAGAGGAGCCAAGGCAACGACACAATTTTTTTAAGTAGTAATCAAAGCATGGAGAATATGTAAAACATGAGTGGGATGATTACGCAAATCTTGTCAAAAATCAGTGTGTTTAATTGGTCTTGATCGACATTAGTATCCTCATCATGCGATTTTTCACTATCAGATGTTTCTATTTCGGTAAGGAGAACATTGCGAGAGTTTGGAAAGGTATTTTTAGGTACACGCATTGATGTAGGGACTTCAGCCGTTACTTTGGAAACCCTACGGTAGGATGGAGGAATATTGAGATATTTGAGGGACCCAAATCGAACACTATGGGTGACAGGCATAAGAAGAAAAAAACCCTAGAAAAAAGGTGGATTTGAGTGATGGGGTTCGCCAAAATTATTAAACTAAATTGTAATATTATATGCCTAATATGAATGCAAGATTATATTAAATGAATAATAATTAAGTACAAAAATGATACATAAGTAAACTAAGAAATAAATAATAAATCCCTAATTGCAAAGAGAGAGTAAAAAGGCTTAGCTGATTTGCAGAGTTCTGGAGAATGTACAAAGTTGGAAAACTAGAAAAGACGAAGCACTGACCGTCACATGTAAGCTCTGAAAAATGCAGAACATGAGGAATAGGGTGGACTGGGGTGCTTAGAGAGGTATAAGGGCACCCGCGCATGCGTTGGTCCTAATTCTAAGAACCTAGGTCTGTAGAAATGCTCAGAATACCTCCTCTAAGGTATTACAAGATGTTTTCCTTTATTCACCTTTGATCACTCTAAGGTCACACCAAGATTGTCAAGGTAGTTGTAAACAAGCAACAAAGTATGAACTTGCAAAACCCTCAAATAGACATCAAATCCTAAAAAAGAAAGATGCAAAATGAGGGTTCGGATTATCCTCAACTGTCACAATGGTGAACTTACGAATGAGTGTTACACTACATATCATACCCAATGTAGTTTTGTGTGTGTACAGAATTGTGCCCTAGGTTTCTCTTGTGTTAGTCGCACTTGGATAGCGAGCAAGTAGTCAGATGTATAATGTAATAAATGCATGCATGTAATAGAATGAACTTCCCTCCTATGAAGTGTGATGCAGAAAACCAACCCTTTCATCCCTTGTGATGGAGCTAGATAGATGAAATGGAGCTCTTATATTCCTTGATGGATGTAACCTTAGGTGGTGATAGCTAGTTCTTAGTTCTTGGTCCTTTATTATGATCACATAACTTTATATTTATATGATTACTTCACTTGAATTTTGTAACTAACCCTGAAAAGGCTGACTACCAAAAATATAAGACGCTCAAATGGCTAAAAAGGACACAAAATGTGTGAGTAAAGTACATAGAGGACAAGGGCACCTAGAGGGGACGAGGGTGCCTAGCGCTGATGTCTTGGTTGGCCATTAGTGTCCAGGATGATAAATGCCAAAGAGTAAAAGGAAGACTGGGGAAGTAAGGGTGAAATATTGAAACTAGTAACAGAAAGTAAATAAAGGTGGCCCAAGGACATAGGTTAATTAGTACTTTTCTTACTTATGAATCATATGAATAGTAGTATGTAATCAGGACTAGATAACTACTCAAAGTGTGTGATTTTCTATCTAGAATATCAAAATTACAAGGACTTGGGATGGTTCATCATTATAAATTAAATTCTCATTATAAACATTTATCATAGTTCTATGGACATAGGAAGGTTCATTATTACAAATTCACTCATGGAATTTATAAGATTTATATGGACTTGGTATGGTTCATCATTACACATTACAGAATCAAACATGGAATATTTACATGGACTTGGGATGATTCATCATTGCATTACCAATTTATATCATATTTGCATAGACTTGGCACAAGTTCATCTTATAACTTCAATCACACATATGAAATTTACTCATTATATTAATATGGATTACCTATATGACTGATGCAATGGTGACATATTGTTGGAGTTTAATATTTATTTGGGTACATTAAATATCTCAATATTGTTTATTATTACTATCATGAGAATTATTAATTGAAATAATATGGTTTAGTTGATGTGGCATGTAGCCTTCACCTCTTTCGTCTTATTAGAGATAATTCCTTATTATAATGAATATTAGATTTATATTTCAAATGTAAATCTTTTTTCCACTTTGCACCCACTTCCCTTCACTTCATAGGAAATAATAACTAAGTACACACTTGGAGGTTGGCTAATGCAATTGTTAGATTTACATTGTAACTCCTTATTCTATCTTCACTCTATTTCAAGAGTGTTTGGGTTTCTTCCTTAACATCATCACTAAACAATTGCCTCATTCAACCCAAAAAGGAATACCTATCACAAAAATATATTATGGGGAGAACCATTATCATAACACTTGCTTTGTAATATAAAAAAAATCCCATCTGTGTTAAAGAGAGTAAGCAAATCCTGAATTAGTCGAAAAAAATTTAAACTTGGACCAAATCTCTAGCCGTAAAAAACTCATTCATACCAACCACACCAAAATAATTTCTTATATATCCCTAAAATATATCCAACAGGTAGTGGGTGTAACAGTTCTTGGGTCTCCTTGTAACTAGGAGGTCCAATGTTCAAATCTTGGCTTTGTGTTAAGGCAGCCTACTACCAACGGTTTGGATACCCTGGTGATAGGGCACCATGATAATGTGGTTTAATCTAATAGATTTCTGAGATCTTAAACTGCCATCCTTAGATGGTTCCATGGCCGGTGTGGTTTGGTGATGCCACAAGGGCTAGGTATCTCTCCCTAGGTAACTCGAGCAAAAAAAATTCACATATCGTCATTTCTTATTTTTTCATAGGAATTTTGCTTCCTCCATTTCAATATTTAGTTTTATAATTATCCATTATAAATTTATAAGGATACAATACACATATTTTTCGTGTGATGAAAATATTTGCATTGGATTGGTGTGGGGTAAATACGCTCTAGTGTCTTACATCATTCTCCTATGATTGGGTCAGAGGTTTGCATTCACTTACTCCTTTTATTTTTTATTTTAGAAATTTCATTACTAGATTAAAATGGGGGACAATTATAGCACCTTAATTTTAGTTTTGTGGCACTTGAGAAAAATAATTTGAAATTTATCCCAACATTATTGTTAGCGAATAAGAGATAAAATATGTAGAATTAATCCCTTACAAAACCGCAAACAGTAGAAACTAATATGCAGAAAATATTACAGATCTCAAATAAAAGTGCAGAATAAATAACACAACACAGAGAGACAAGATTTAACGTGGTTCACCCAATTTGGGCTACGTCCACCAAGAATCACTTGCTCAAATTTTATTACAAGCCTCCACTCTCTCAATACAATACCCAGATCCGTTTGGAGCTATGCTCAACAAACTCTACAGAATTCCCACCCGAATTCAAAGCACATCTACAATACATTTGCTTGTATCTCTATCATATGCATAAGACCATATAGATAGACCAAATGCTTAAGCAGTTTGATACAAAAACCATGGGTATCAAAACCATGGGCAAAAAAACCGTGGGTATCAAAACAATGGGTACCAAAAAACCATGGGCCCAAAAACAGCCCATAACGGTTACCCATTACCCATGGGTTAATAAACTACCCATCGAAAATTTTCTTCGGGGGCTTCGCCCCTGAACCCCCTTGACCCCGCTCACCGGCGAGTGGGACCGCCGTAAAAATACCCGAGTGTAACACATAGAAGGTGTACCACACTCTAACATGAAAATAGGCTCCACAAACATAACAATTATCCTATTTATACATTTATTTACTACACTTAAAGAAATATTTTTCTATCCTACACTCTGAGTCCACTAGGTCATGCCTTGTTCTTCAGCTTAGTGCTTCAATAATAAATTCACATTATAGAACTTAGGTTCAGACATTATATAAACTATTTCATGTCTTGGATATGATTTTATATTAAGCATGGATGGGTTCATGCACCTAGGTTAGATTTATTATATGAATATGTCCTATTACCAATGAACCTATTCCTTATACTTGAAATATTCATCTTATAAAATACACAAGTTACCTTGGTCAACTTAGTGTTAGTGGGTTGAGAAGGTTGCATTGTTAAGGTTAGCAGCTACCTTTGGTTGATGAAGATGAAGGGTTTATAAGACATGAAAACATATGGTAAGTCATGCTTTGGATTTCCCTGATAGGTTGAGAAGATGTTATTAATTGGATTATGAACAATGAATATCTCATTAATACATTATTCGATGACATCCATTGCTTCCAAAACGAATTCAAGAATTTTGTGAACAATTTTTTTCATTTTGTTGAATTAGGATAATATTCATCCTACTCACCCTCTTTCTATAATTATGCCTTATTGTTATACTTTTTTATTAAGAGCTAGTAGAAAATCTATTTTTTCAGTTGTGTTAGGAAATGTTTTCTTTAAATTAGAAGTATCCATATTACAATCTGCATAGAATATTTAAAGTTGAGTAAAAGAGGCCCACTATGTAATTTTAGAACTATATAGATGTTCCATCATAATAATGGAAAAATAAAAATTTAGGGGATAAATTAGGGAGAGAAAATAAATTTAGAAAGAAAAGTATGCTTGGAAAATTGGTGATGTTAAGATGAAAAATAAAAGGGATACAAAGGTGATGTGATATGAGATGAAAAGAAATGTATAAATGAATCAATAAAGTGTGGAGTAAGATTCACATTATATTCACTAGAATTTATATTATCTAATATGGTCAATATGATTATCCTTTTTCTCTCCCCCTCTCCATTTATCTCCCTCTTCCCCTCTCTCCCCTCCCATCTCTATTTCTCTCCTATCTCTTCATCCACATCCCTCTCTCCCTCACTCTCTCTATCCCTCTCTACCTCCCTCTTCACCCTCTTTCTCCCCCTCTTTCCTCCCCCTCTCACTATCTCCCTCCCTCTCTCCCTCCCTACCCCTCTCTTCCCCTCCCTCGTTCCCCACCCCTTTCACCTTCCTCTCCCCCCTCCCTCCCCCTTTCCCTTTATCTCTCCCCTCTCCTCGTCTCCTCCACTTTATTTTAACCTCCTATCTACTCTCTCTCTCCCTCTCTCCCCTTGTCTCCCCCCTATTTATGTCCCCCTCTCTCTCTTTCTCACTCTCTCTCCCTATCTCTCTCTCTTCCCCTATATTTCTACTTTCCCTCTCTCCCTCTCCTCGTATCACTCCCAATACCTCCCCTTTTTACCTCCTCTCTCCCCCCTCTCTCCATATCCCTCCTAATCTCTCCCCTCTTCCTCATCTCCTCCCTTTATTTTACCTCCTATCTACTCTCTCTCTCCCTCTCTCCCCTTGTCTCCCCCTATTTATGTCCCCCCTCTCTATCTTTCTCACTCTCTCTCCCTATCTCTCTCTCTTCCCCTATATTTCCGCTTTCCTCTCTCCCTCTCCTCGTATCACTCCCAATACCTCCCCTTTTTATCTCCTCTCTCCCCCCTCTCTCCATATCCCTCCTAATCCATCTCTTCTCCTCCTCCCTCCCTCTCCTCACCTTTCCCTCTCCCTGTCCCTTTCCCCCTCTCTCCCACTACAATAATTTTAGGTAATAGACACTAAAATGTAGGTTTATAACACCAATTTGTGATTCAAGGACACTGGTGTTAGTTGTGTGGTAGTTATTGGATAACACCAAAATTGGTTATGGCATATAACACTAAAAATATAACACCAAATTTGGTGTTACATTATAACACTAAATTTGGTGTTATATTTTTAGTGTTATATGCCATAGCCAATTTCAATTTTAGATTTTAGTGTTACACAACCACCACCCAAATAACACCAACATTGTTGAGTCACAAACTGATGTTTATGCCCTTATTTTAGTATTTTTGTGTTATACAAATTTGACGTCTATGCTTGAAATTTAGTGTTTTTTGTGTTAATTGTTTAGTGTTATACACATTCGTTGTTATCTACTTTAAAATAATTATATTTAGTGTTTAATTTTAGTGTTTTATCGTAGTTCTAGAGACAATATAACGTCATAAGCCTCATTATTTTTATAAAACAATTACAAAAATAATATTTAAGGCTTAATATTTTGCCCACAAGTGAGTTCACAAGCATTTTATTAATATCAAAATGAGAAAATAAATTAGAAGGGTTCCTAAAAAATTTTAACCCTTAACATATAATAGTAAAATACAAGGGTCAAAACACCTGATTCAATTAATATACTCCATAAAAGGTCGATTGAATACTAACTAATTACATTATAATATTCATGTAAGTATTTGAATTATTTAGGTGATTGGAAGCCAACATATTCTTTTAAACTCAAAAATCATGGCCAATGAATTTGAAGCCTCATGCAACTTCATAGTACATTAAGAATTAGAATATTATTCAACTTCATGATATTTAAAAAAGAGAAAAATATCTCATATTCATGATATGTAAAAAAATACTCGAATGAATGAAACCATTTTAAACATTAAAGGCATCTTAACAATTTTAAAACAATTTTTAAGTATTACTTTTATTTTTTATTAAGTTACATTGATATACAATATCAACTTTATATTTATATCCAATGATCACAAAGTGACAAGCCATATGAAATTGTTTGCATATTTATTTTTCATGTTCACTTGATTGATAACCTGGTGGATTTGGTCATGATTACCATGATTTTCACATGCATGATATGACTTAGTTGTCTCATCTATTCCTATCGCATAATTAAACTTGGCACATTATTCAACTTTGTTTTATTTCATTTCACCTAGACCTTGGCACATGAATTCCTCCATTGTCAGTTGTTATTTCCTTTCAGAGAGCCCTTATCTATGAAAGTCCCTCCATATCTCTACAATCCACTCCATATCTTTACAATTCCCTCTAGAAGCTACGAGTTATCTTGGGTTTTGAGGCAAAAACTTAAAAAAAAGATTTGAAATCCAAAGAAGAAATGTGAAAAAAAGGTTATTTTGAACATGAAGGAGTTGAGGATCTATGGAAGAGCATAGAAATTGTGGCCATATTTAGGGAAGTTGGATGGATTAGCTTCTTTGAGAAAATGTAGGTGTTTGATAGAGATATTGTAGAATATTTTTTGGTTAATCATGAAGAATTCCATACCAAGGTCAAAATGTAAAGATTTAAGTGACTCTTGTAAGAATAAGTGAATTGACTAGAATCCCAAATATAGGTGTGAGAATTTGAGATAGACCTACTTATACAAATATTTTGTAAATATTTCATATAGAGGGTGAACAAATTTCTTCTTTTCTTGTAAATACTAAAAATTAAATCAAGGGCATAATTAGAAATACCCTACTTGGGCCATGGAATAATATAGCCTACTGGATAATGATGTATGTCAATTATGAGGGGGAAATATCATATTGTTCTAAGGGGAAATGAGATGGTAAACCATTTAATACACTCAACTAGTAAACCTAAGTGGAAAACAAATCTTCCTAGGTATTTATATGACTCAATCCAAATAATGGCCAGTAGGTTTGTTAAGGGAATTGGATCATTAAAACACCAGGAACTAATGTACCTTATTTGCTATCACCATTTTCTTAAATAGCTCCATGAGGGAGGAGTTATGGAAGAATTTTTTAAGTGAGAAAATAGGTAGGAAGAAATTAAAACATACTGCAAAATAATCCCTTCGCCCAGTGTAGATAATTTAAAGAAAAATCTCACTGAGGGTCAGGCTCAAATTAGTACTTCTCTTGAGACTGTCGACATTAAAATTTTCCTCTGTAATTTATATTTTATTAATGTATGTATTAGGAATAGGATGTTGTTAAGTATAATTAGTAGTGGTGTCCAATAGAAGATAATGGCGCCGTCAGTACGGTGCCACCAATAAAGTAGAGTACGGTAACAGTCAAAGTACAAAAGGAATGTTGTGGTAAAAAGTAAATATTTGTCGTAAGTGGTCCGGTAATGTTAAAATGTCAAAGTTGGGGTAAGTAGAGAAGTAGGGTCTACATGATTAGGAATTAGAAATATTATATTTGTAATAAGGACAAGGAGTGATGTCATAAATATTTTGTGTATTTTATTTGTAGAAAAGTCTAAAAAGGTGGAACCCATGTGAGATGATAAGGTTTATCTTATCTTAGAAGATAAGCCTACATGTAAAGGCAAGAGTTTAGGCATGGAATATGATTGGCCGGAAGATATTTCCTATCCTATCTTAGAGATAGGGTGGATAAGCCTTAATTCCTATAAATAAAGAGGCCACCCCCCTCATTTAGCATAGAGGGAAGTAGTGAGAAATATTGTATGAGTAAGTGTGTAAAGGAAGCCATCATTTAGAAGGTGTGTTAAAGAATCCATTGTGAAGTTTCTCCCATAGTTATTGTTGGAAGGCAAGTGAAGTCTGTAACAGTTGAAGTACCTCATGGGTGAGATTGTAACAATTTCATGTTGATATTATAATTTACACTTATATTTCAGATTTGTCATCGTTCCTTCGTATCATAGTCTATGGTATTCTTGTGTTATGTTTGTTGTTGTGTTTCCAGATTACATCCACCAAACTAAAGGTTGTGCATTAGTAAATAATCATAGCACGAGGAGTTCCCAGTGGAGAATTATCATAGTGCCGGATTGGTGATGACATTTTGGTTCTGTTGTTGGGACCATTCCTCATTGGTGGATTTTCTAGAGAGATATTCCCACTTAGTCATAAATCAATTGGAGGGTAACCTTGTTTTTACTGTGCCTAGTAGTTACCATGGTAAAGTCACTTTTTTACCATGCATAGTATTTACCACAGTAACTTTACTTTTTACCATGAATAGTATTTACCACAGTAACTTCATTTTTTACTATGAATAGTGTTTACCCAGTAACTTCATTTTTACCATAAATAGTGTTTACCACAGTAAAGTAAGTTTTTACAGTAGTAAGTCAAGTTTTACCATAGTAAATGTAAGATTACCATGGTTATTCTTATTTTACTGTAGAAAGGTGTAAAGTCACTTTCTATTGTAGTGATTCCAATTATTTGTGCACATAAGTCTTACTGATTGTACTTGTGAGTTGGTATTTCACTATGGTTACTTTTAAAAATGGGGAAGATTCCTATTTTTTCAGCCCAATCTAATGAAGATGCTTCATCTTTCATTCAAGAGTTTAAACGATCTTGTATTTGTAATGGCCTCATAAGAAGGGAACAATGGACTGAATTTTTTCCTACCTTTTTGGATGGTTCAACCCTTAGGTGGTTTGAAACACTAGGTGATAATGTGAAAAACTCATGGGATTTATTAACTGAAAGTTTTCTTGAAGAATTTGGTGAACAACAGAAATATGCAGATCTCATGATCGATATCACAAAGCTAGCCCAAGGAGAGAAGGAGAAGATAAGAGATTATCATGCTCATGTTCTAGAGCTAAGGAGGAAGCTCGATGCCCAGATCCAGAAGGAAGGATTAGCGGATGGGTTGATGAATGGCATGGATAATCTCCTCTGTAAGCACTTCATTCTTGGGATGAAGCCAGAGATCAGACAACGAGTGAAGTATGACCGCCCAACTACCATTGAACAAGCAAAGGAGATTTCAAGAAGGAAAGAAGAAAGCATGGAAGAGGAGCCCAAAGAAATTGTTGCTAAAGTAGAGCCTACACCAGCACCTTTGGTCCAGAATCCACAACCACTCTCGGTGAGCACAAATATTTCTCCCTAGTACATCTACTGAGTATGAAGATCTACTCAAGAAGATGGGTCAGTTAACTATTAATCTTCTTCAAGGAAAGGAATTTAGTTCTCAGGGAGGAGATAGAGGTCCAAAAAGAAATATTTCTGAAGTTGTATGTTATGGTTGTTATAAAAAGGGTCATTATAAGTATAATTGTCCAGATAGAGCTTCTACATCTGGTACAAGAGATAATGATAAAGGAAAAGCACCTGTGAATTCTTTTGATGTAATAGATAGGAGCATAAATAATGAAGCAGATGTGTTTGTAACAAAAAGAAAGAAAGAAAAAGATAACCAAGATGGAAATGATCCTAAGAAGATGAAAGGAGAAACTAGTAAGAAACATAGGAGAAGAAAGTTGGGTGTGTAGGATTTTCTAATTTCACAGGGACAAGGACCATACTCCATCTTAGAAGATCTATCCAAAAGGACTGCAAATATTACATATGGTCAACTTCTAGCTATGTCTTCTAAGAAGAGAAGGGAGTTGCGAAGTGGACTCAATGCTCGATGAAGTAAGGAGGTTGAGGTACCTATTTTGGAGGCAGAGGCAGATCCCTACGCTCCACAAATCTGAGGTATTATGTAATGGTATTTCAATTCATGATGTCTTAGTTGATGGAGGTGCTGCAGTTAATGTAATGACCGAGTCTGTAATGAATATGTTGGGTTTAAAAATTGATCACCCCTCAACACTTATGTTAAGGTCATTAAATAAGGGAAAAACTAAACCAGAAGGTGTTGTTTCAAATGTGGCAATATCTGTTATGGGTGTTGTATGTGTGGTAGAATTTCAGGTGATGAAAAATGGTACTGTTGTGTACCCAATGTTGTTGGGAAGGCCATGGCTAAGGAGAGTTCATGCAAGAAACTACTGGAATGAAGGCTTCATGACACTTGGATGTGGTAGAGAGAGGGTGAAGATAAATGTGATCCCTTGGCATCATAAGGCAGAACCTATGGATTCAAGTGATGAAACTGATGATTGGACATCCTCTGATTACTCTAGTACCAGTGAAGTGGACACCGAAGATGAAGAAAGTGAGGTTGATGTTTCGGTCATGGATATCCTTCCAGTCACACCGACTCATGAACCCATAAAATTATCTGAAGAAGAAATTGATGATCATCTCCAACAAATAAAGATTGGTGATGCTGTGATGGAGAGTGAGAAGGAATCCTACCTCCAGCTCTTTCGAAGGTACATACACCTATTCACTTTTGATTACAAGGAACTCCATCAAGTAAGTTGGGTAGAACATTCTATTGAGCTGGTAGATGGTGCTAAGCCCATAAAGTAAATGCCATATAGAATGAATCCTAATTTTTCCAAGACTGTAAAAGAAGAAATAGATAAGTTGCTTGATGCAGGATTCATATTTGCTGTGGAGAATTCAGAATGGGTTTCTCCCATTGTGATCTCAATAAAAAAGAATGGGAAACTAAGCATTTGTGTTGATTATAGGAAGCTCAACAAGGCAACAAAGAAGGATCATTACCCTCTTCCATTCTCAGATCAGATCTTGGATGAAGTAGCTGGCCAGGAGTGCTATAGTTTTGCTGATGGATATAGCGGATACAACCAAGTTCGTATAGTAGAGAAAGATCAGCTGAAGACCACATTCACCACTCCTTGGGGAATGTTTTCTTATAGAGTTATGCCTTTTGGGTTGTGTAATGCTCCGGTAACATTCCAGCGCTTGATGAATAGGGTGTTTGAACCCTACATTGGGAACTTCATCAAATTATTTCTGGATGATTTTTGCATCTATGGGAGCAAGATGGACCACCTGCACTAGATGGAGACATTTCATGAAGCACAAGCCTCACTAAACCCTACAAAGTGTGTCTTTGGATGTTCTAAAGGCATTTTGTTAGGGCATGTTGTATCCAAAGATGTATTAGTACTGATCCTGATAAAGTTTCAAAAATCAAAGAGTTACCATTTCCTATGAATAGAAGTAAGTTGAGATCATTTTTAGGCCATGTGGGTTACTATAGAAGGTTCATCAAGAATTTCTCAAAGATTACACAGCCACTAACCCAGTTCTTGAAGAAGGATGTTACTTATGAACCAGGAAATAAGGCACATGAAGCTTTTGAACAACTGAAGGAAGCCTTGGTGTCTTCACCTATTTTAAAGAATCTAGATTGGAGCAAGCCATTCATTGTGTATACTGATGCTCAGATGCAGCACTAGGAAGTACTCTGAGCCAAAAGGATGAAAATGGGAATGATCATCCAGTTTACTTTGGGAGCAGACAAATGAGCAGTGCTGAGGTAAATTATACTGTAACTGAAAAAGAGGCTCTAGCTATCATTTTTGTTGTAAAGAAGTTTAGAAATTACTTGCTAGGGCAGAAATTTATAGTTGTAACAGATCATCAGGATCTAAAATATATTGTAAATAAGCTTAACCCATCAGGGAGGATAGCAAGATGGATAATTTTGCTACAAGAATTTGAATTTGATATTATAGATAGGCCAGGAAAGAAGCATGTCAATGCAGATGCACTCTCTCGAGCCTATGATGGTTTAGGTTCATCTTGTGATGATGATGATTTCCCAGATGCAGCATTGTTATCCCTTGACACAATCCCTAGTGAATACATAGATATTTGGAATTATCTGAATGAATTCAAGTTTCCTGATGGTGCAAATGCAAAGACTAAGAGGAAGATTACTCAATTCAGTCATCCATATTCTATTCTGCATGGAGTATTATTTCGAATAGGACCTGATGGACAGTACAAGAGGGAAGTTGGACATGATCAAGGGAAGGAGCTAATAGAAGAATTCCACAATGGTACATGTGGAGGACACTTCTCTGGACAACTTACAGTAAGAAGGATCTTGGATGCAGGTTATCACTGGCCCACTCTTTTTAGAGATTGTTATAATTATTGTAAGACATGTGATATTTGTCAAACACATGGTAACCATAAGACTTCATCAGCTCCATTATGCCCTATTCTTCCACTTGGTCCCTTTGAAAAGTGGGGAATAGATATTGTAGGTCCACTTCCAACTACCCCATGCCAAAATAAGTATATTGTAGTTGCCACAGATTATTTAACCAAGTGGGTTGAAGCTAGGCCATTGAAAACAACTTCCATGGATGAAGTGGTAAGGTTCATATATGAACGCATTGTCACCAGATTTGGTTGCCCATTAGAAATTATAACAGATCAAGGAAGCCACTTCATTAATGAGGTGGTAGAAGCCCTAGTCAACAAGTTTTCTATTAAGCACAGGAAGGAAACAACATAAAGCCAAGCACAAATGGACAGGTGGAACGAACAAATTTTGTGTTGTGTCAAATTCTAGCAAAAGATGCAGCCTTGTAAGTACATAAGTGGGATAAAAGGATTCATGCAACATTGTGGGCATATAGGGCAACATCAAAGTCAACAACAGGATACTCCCCATTTCAGTTGGCTTATGGCATTGATCTAGTTCTTCCTATTGAGTTTGATATTCCCACTGTGAGAGTTATGAAAAAGGAAAGGATGGATGAAAGTGATTCAGTAAAAGAAAGGTTGGTGCATCTTCATTTGCTAGAGGAAATGAGGGAAATAGCAAAGGATACAAGCTATAAGAAGAAAATGAAGCAGAAGGAATACTTTGATCAAAATATCCGTTGGTCTCCATTTCATGTGAATGACTTGGTTCTAGTATATGATTCCAGATACAAAAAAAAGAAGGCAGAGAAAATTTCTTCCCAAATGGATGAGGCCCTACAAAATAGCAGTTGTGCATGAAAATGGTACATATCGACTGGAGGAATTAGATGGCACTCCCATTACAAAATGGGTCAACCATGACAAGTTAAAGATTTTCCAAGCACAGCTTTAGAATAGTCTACTCCGAGGACGGAGTAGAAGCTAGGAAGGGGGAAAATGTTGACATTAAAATTTTCCTCCGTAATTTCTATTTTATTAATGTATGTATTAGGAATAGGATGTTGTTAAGTATAATTAGTAGTGGCGTCCAATAGAAGATAACGACGCCGTCAGTACGGTGCCGCCAATAAAGTAGAGTATGGTAACAGTCAAAGTACAATAGGAATGTTGTGGTAAAAAGTAAATATTTGTCGTAAGTGGTCCGGTAATGTTAAAATGTCAAAGTTGGGGTAAGTAGAGAAGTAGGGTCTACATGATTAGGAATTAGAAATATTATATTTGTAATAAGGACAAAGAGTGATGTCATAAATATTTTGTGTATTTTATTTGTGGAAAAGTCTAAAAAGGTGGAACCCATGTGAGATGATAAGGTTTATCTTATCTTAGAAGATAAGCCTACATGTAAAGGCAAGAGTTTAGGCATGGAATATGATTGGCCAGAAGATATTTCCTATCCTATCTTAGAGATAGGGTGGATAAGCCTGAATTCCTATAAATAAAGAGGCCACCCCCCTCATTTAGCATAGAGGGAAGTAGTGAGAAATATTGTATGAGTAAGTGTGTAAAGGAAGCCATCATTTTGAAGGTGTGTTAAAGAATCCATTGTGAAGTTTCTCCCATAGTTATTGTTGGAAGGTAAGTGAAGTCAGTAACACTTGAAGTACCTCATGGGTGAGATTGTAACAATTTCATGTTGATATTATAATTTACACTTATATTTCAGATTTTTCATCATTCCTTCGTATCATAGTCTATGGTATTCTTGTGTTATGTTTGTTGTTGTGTTTCCAGATTACATCCACCAAACTAAAGGTTGTGCATTAGTAAATAATCATAGCATGAGGAGTTCCCAGTGGAGAATTATCAGAGTTCCGGATTCGTGTTCACAGGTCATGACTCAAACTGGTACTTCTCATGTGACCTTTGCCTTCTAACATTAATGAGGGAGAAATCTCTAAGACAAAGAGTGGTGGAGATCCTGAAAATCCTATAAGAAAAAGGATGACTTCATAAGAAAACCACTATCAAAACACCTTCAATTATAGAGGAAAGTGAGGAACAACATGAATTTATTATGCTGTCATAAGATGAGCAGGAAATAGTTGCCACTCATTCCTCCCCATGTGAGAAGAAGTAGTAGAAGTATTTCTTTACATAAGAACCTATCATAAAACCCTCACTAATAAAATATAAGGATAGCAAAAAAAACCTTCCCACAAGAACCTATTCCTCATTCAAGAGTGAAAGGAAAGAGGGTCAGTAAGAAACCTCTTACAAAAGAACCTATGTCTCAATAAAAAAGTCGTAAGAAAAAAAGACTGGCAAAGAGGAATCCCCACAAGAACCTACCCCTAAAGAAAAACATAAAAGGATTAGAAAACTAATTCTCCCTACAAGTGAATTAGAAGAAGAACTTGAACTTAGGGATATTGCAGAAAATAATTATAATCATTCAATCAACATCCTCCAATCTATCAAGAATCACCTAGGCCTATAGACATGCAAGAAAGTGTAGAGCCCGCCAATGAACAAGAAATGGAAGGTACTACAAATGTTTAAAAGATAACATAATCCATTGATATTCAAAGATGTGCATAGATGGAATAAAAAATAATTTCCTTTCAAAAGTATTCTTCCTCACAGGTAGATAAAGGAAATTTAATAATAATGGAAGAAGATATTGAATTACAAGGTCTAACAAAGGACCAACAGCTACACTAATCCTTAACCCTGTTAAGAACAAATCTATTGATCAATCAATAAGAAGAAGAAATCTAAGTTTTGAGACAATCTCTAGCTGAGAAACAAATGAAAGTTCTTGAACTACAAAATTAAGTTCAAGACTCAAAATCTAAACTACAGAACAAGGATACTAAGTTAGTGAGTATAAAATAAGATCTAGCTCTTACAAAATAAGAGACTAGTGAAAAAGACAACATTATTCTGGAATTGATTCAAAATGTCAAATATTAGAGAAAAAGAATAATGAAAATGACAACAACATTTCCAATCTCAAAAAGAACTTCATGAAGTAAAAAGTCAAGTGTCAATAAAAGACACTCAAATTTAGGATTTGAATCAGACTGTGGAATCTATTAAAGTGCAAATCCCTCCTCTAGACATTCTAATAGAAAATGATGAGAAAAACATCTTGAATAATGAGCAAATTATGAATATTTGGGAAGAAACTAAATCACAGGTGAAAAGTCTAAGAAGAGAAATGAAAAAGGCCTATGAAAATCAAGAATTAGCAAGAAGGATTTTCTCTTACGTGTCAGTATGGAGAAACATTGACAACCTGTAGAAAACCATTTGTAGTTCTAACATTTGTTTCTAAATGAACAATATTGTAGGTGGAAAATTTTCTTGAATTTGGAAAAAATTACCTCATGAGATTGAAACTGAAGTACAATTCTTGAAAGCATACTTTGTCAACACAGTAAAGGGACATAATTGATTATGTGAGTTCTTATTTCATGGTTACATTTTGGGGCACATCACTGATTTCGTGATAAAATTATATGTTGGAGGGTATAGCTAAGAGCTTTTATATCTCTTTGTCAAAACCAAATCCTATGGAGGAAGGAATAACAAACTTTCACCATTTTAGAGACAAGCACCATCTTACTCATGAGGCATGAGTTCCCAATCCCAAATATTTTATTATAAAATTCCATTATTTAATCTATAGTGGAAAGTAGGAGAGCAATATTTACTTCAAATGAAAGGTGCAATTTCCAACTTTCAACATTTTTACACAAGAAATTCATTGTTGCATTCACAACCTGTGTAGTGAGATGGGATTCCATGGAGTTTTACATGATGAAAAGAGAAGTTATTTCACCTACTTCTCTAACATGGATATCTAGGAGAGCAAGATCCATTATGTAATTCATGAGAAAATTTGGGAAATAATGGATATGAATGAGGTATAGGCCTCACATACTCTTATATCCTACAACATATTGGAAACATCGAGGAGAGGAATGTTTAGTTTAATTCACTCTATGGGAGGATAAAATTAGAACGCATAAAGGGTTCAGAAGTGAGAAAAAAAACTATTCAGCCATTTTATCTTTCTGAGTATGATTTGATGAGACTTTGTGATGAAGAGAGAGAAGAGGAATAGCTTGCAATCTTTTGTATCATTTGAGAATTATATTTTATCATCCAAGCGTTAGATTTCATATGATTAGTGTTGGAGTCTATCAGTTGAGTGCCAAAGTTCATATGAGTAGCACTAGAGTCTATCAAACTACAAGATTTCATCTGAGGAGCATTAAGAGTTTATCATACCAAGTGACAGATTTCTATATTAAGAGTGCCAAATTCTATCAGCATGTCCATTTTTGGATGAAGTATCATGTAATTTGTAAAATTATATTGAAACCTTGTAGAATCCATATTGTAACTAATGTATATTGTATTGATATTGTCACTAAGGCATAATCTAACAAAAAAACAAGATTTACTAGACTGAGTAGGGTTTAGATACTCCTTTTCATTTGAAATATTATATTTTAAAGATTTATCTAACTCATTGAGACCTAAGATTTGTCAAATTGACTCTCGTGAAGCACTAAGAAGAGTTAAAACCCTTGGTACCCTATTTAGGAGACAAAGTACATAAAAAGTAAAGATTTTAATAGTATGTAGGGTTTTATGAATAAATCTCATTTGTTTTGGTTTGTGTCACAATAAATTCACCAAAATAAAATATAAACCTGTAGAATGAGAAAATGATTGTTCTCTAAGTCTGCTCCTTTCACTTCTTAATTGTCTCGAAATTTGGATGAATTCGCGTGACTACAAAATCACTTCCTTTAACACGTTCATAATTTTCACCATCCTCAAAAAAAAAACACTGAGGTATAATAATGGAAGAAATTAATACAATCAAATCCACAAATACCAAGGTTTAGTTGACTTCACTTTATGGGAGCATAAAAGTAGAAAAAATAAAGGGTACAAAAGTCAAAAAAAACTCTTTGGCCAATATATCTTTATGAGTATGATTTGATGAAACTCCACAATGAAGAAAGAGAACAACAATAGCTTGTAAAGGGATTTGCATGAGTTTGGGTGTGGGGGAGATTATGAGTCCCCAAAAATAGCTATTTTTCTCTCTTTTTACCTACATTATGTTCCTAATATTTTGTATAAAATTTGACATTGTATAAAGCATGCATAAATACCAATTCAATCTTGAAGTTAAGTTCCACCAACCAAGGATGGGATTAACCATCTTCGGATTCTATCAACCAAACGCCCAAAGTTCATCTGAGGAGTGTCGGAGTCTATCAGCCAAGTGTCTGAGTTCATCTGAGGAGCGTCGGAGTCTATCAACCAAGCTCTAGAGTTCATTTGAGGAGTTAGAGTCTATCATATTAGAAAAGTTCATCTGAAGTAGCACAGAGTCTTCATCTAAGGAGCACTAATCTATCACATAAGTGTCCAATTCAATCAGATCAAAACAATAAGGCTTAAATCTTGGGAGGAATGATCAAAATATACTTATAGGAAGAGTGGAAAAGCATACATCTTTGTCCCCATTATCACCTTCTAACCCAAATTGTCTTTCTAATAGCTTCTTCAACTCTTTTCCTAGATGTACTTAGATCTTCACCTCCCTCTCCATTACCTTCATCTTCATCCTACAATATTCAAATATAAATATCACTACTCAATCATAATATCAATACACTAATCAATGTCATTTCACTTATAAATTGGTAAGAAACAAAAATGGTCTAAAATAAAATCCAATAAATATTTCTATAGCATGTAGGGTTTTAGGACTAAATCTTAGTCTTGTTGGACTGTGTCACAATAAATTCACCAAAATAAAACTAAACCTGTAGAATGAGAAAATGATTGTTGTCCAAGTCTACTCCTTTCACTCTTAATTGTCTTCTGTAAAAATGCCCCGGTTGTTGAACTTATGAATTGTGACTACAAAATCACTTCCTTTAGCAATGGTTTGAAATAAAATCATAATTTTCACCATCCTCAAAAAAATACCAAAATAAAACACTTGTAGAATGAGAAAGAGGTAGTCTAATAATTGAAGAAATTAATACAATCAAATCCAGAGATACAAAGAGAATACTTATAACATAAAACACAGATATAAAAATCATGGCATAGATTCTTTGTAGAATATCAAAAAGAAATTAATATATGTCCAAAATTGCTTCCACTAGAAATTTGTTTGAAACCACCAGACACAAATCCATTTTGCTAAGAAACATAACATTGTCATTTTATTACATACAAAGAAGTTAAACAGGAGCAATTTTTCAGTTGACAACTCAATGTCATGAGCTATTTTTTATAATTCTTGTATAAAATACTTGCACAATAACTCTATCGGCCATTTTAAAAAGTAACATTGTTTTTGAGATAAATTGGTGCAATCATCTAGCTTTTCCTCGTAAGGAAGAGGAACATCTATCAACACTTTTAGTACACAAACATTGACATCATTTGGACCAAGCCTCTCTCCATGACATGTCTCAAGTGAATGTATCCTTCCATGTCCTGTAACTTTTTATGTGATTGAATCTATCATTTCCACTTTATCACCCACTAGAAATTGAGTTTTCTTCGAAACACTAGGCATAAAAAAGTAATATTAGTATATTTGAAGTAAATAATAAGTGAAAAACAAAAACTCATATACACAAGATTAAGTCCAATATACTTACCATGCCATATTTTTCTGCAAAATTATTTTTCTCACCATTAGCATGGTCAATATAGGTCTCATCATGAGCATTACCTTTTCCTCCACCTATATCTTCAGATATTTTCATTATTTCCTTATATCACAAATGAGATAAAATGATTCAAATGAGAAGAGTCATATATAATCTAGTTCATATATATAAATATATGTATAATGGTGACAACTATTCAATTTTACCTCTAAAGGATTAGGATCTTTATCTTTTTGATTCCATGCACTAATAATTGGTGCAATTGAGGAGGAAAGTGTGTCCATTTTTTAGTCATCTTAGATGAGAATACCTCCATTTTTTCAAAAAACATTTCCATAACCCTCGTTTGATCAAAATTACTAGATCTTGCAACATGTGACTGTAGTTCTTGGATTTTAGCATATGAATTTGTTGAAGGTGGAGATTGTGACCTCCCTTTCATCATCTCATTTTACATAACATTTCAGCTTGTCAAATGGCATAACACATAAGTTGTAGACCTATTATGTTTTTCTTCTAGAAAAAAATAATGAGGCAGGAGCATCTAAGAGTCTGAAAGGGTCTTTAATGATCCAAAATAAGACCATACAAAAATGTTTATATGTGTTAGATTATATTTCAATTCCCAAGAGGTGTATTAGATGTGTTTTATGCTTTGAGAAGGGTTTTAGAACATTTTCTTCAAAAATAATTAACAAATCAATAGAAAAAATGATGTTTAGAGACTCCAACATAACAACATTACTTCATGGATTTTGATTGATGAAACTGTTGGAGGAAGAAATTTTCTCCTGTCTTGCATCATTTGAGTCTTCATAACATCTTATTTTGTCAATATACATATCTCATCAATTATAGGTTCTCTATCATGTTGCTCCTCCTATAAAAATTATCAAATTTTGGTCAAAAATCATGTCATTTTAGCACCAATTAAACTCAAACCACGATCAGGTCTATTCAGGTAGAAGAAGGTAAAAAATAAGTACATAATTAAAAAAACTTACAAATATTTCTCTTCTTACTCTCACCCCTACTCTTCTAAAAGCACATTGAGATGTCATGGAATTTCTTTCTTTTTGTCCCCTGCTACTTCTTTCCAAAAAATCCACATAACACATACCCTCTTTTAATGCATTCCAAATATTTGGATCCAAGGCTGAATTTTCTTCCTTCCTTCAAGAATCATGTTTCTACACTTACACCTGTAATTATTTATGATTTTTCAGATTTTGTATCTATAGAATTTGTGTGATACCACCCCACCAATACTCTCAAACATGTTTTCCATTTTTTGAATAACAAGATCTACATGTCTTTGGTTTTTTTGTGATAATGATTCAATGCTAACATCCAAATGTGACCTCACTTGCACCCCCAATATTGTGGCCCACCTTGTAACATGTCTTCCTATAGGAACCCCATCTCTCACCTCAATCACATAGGGAACCTTCCCTTCCTTTTCTCTTTGATTACATTCTTTCAATGTGTCCTATAACAACTCTTGATAAATTCTACATTTTTTGATAGATCAAAACCATGACTTCGATGTTGAATCATGAGCATGTAGCTCATTTGACTCAGCTGCATTGAAATTTTTAGGTGTTGTGGCTACAAACCTCTCTAAATAATCCATAGAAGGAACTTAATTAACCATTGAAGGTGTTGTGGAAAAGTTATTTGTATTACATTTCATCTCTTTTCTATTATAGGTGGAGATGGTACTTGATTATTTGCAACAGGTGTCATGAGACCATTATGATTATTTTCCCCTCTTCATAAATTTCTTCAATAGTTCATATAATGCTCGTCAAATTGGGGTCAACAACTTGATTTAGAAGTTTGGGGTCAACAAATTGGATTTAGAAGGGGTCCATGTTTAGCATTTAAATTAACATGTTCATTGGTGTCATTCCCTTCTTGAATCGTTTCTTTTGAACACATGTTTTCTCAATTTTTCTGAGAAGATGCAATTTCCTCAATATCTTTTTGATTTTTACCCTTTTTTGTAGACATTTTTTGGCCTGAAAATTAGATTACATAAAAATGTATTATATAAAAATAAGAAGTATACAATAGTACTTTAATTAAATATATACAAATGTAAATGAGATTCAAAATATTGGAGACATACACTGATGATTTGGAGTTGTTAATGGATATACCAAGTGACATTAAATATTCATTATTTTTCTTCACATTCTCACTATGGAGATGCTCATAATTTATTCATTCATTCTTGTGCATCATCACAATCATGTTTCAATCCCTCATTGATTTGAACAACACCCTACACATGAACATAAAATTAGAAACATAGTCATTCATTTCATGCATTCTTTTTCTAAAATTGGTGACTAAGAAGATAGTAACAAAGATACATCAATGGAATGTAACAAGGATAAGATAATGGAGTAGAAAGATAATTGAGTTGTTTTATCTTTGTAATATCTTTAGGAATTAATATCTAATACTCATGATATGACTTTTAAAAACATCCAAATGAATATTATAGATAATGACAAAAAAGAGAAACTAAGAAACATCAAGATGAGCATAATTGATTGTTATTGCACCACACAATGAATTTCCCTTAGACCAAAATAACTCCCTTATTTTCAAGAGATTTTTCATGTACATTGATACTTATTCAAGTATGCATGAACTGATGAGAAAAAATCATTAAAAAAACATTTCAATTTAGAGAGGAAGGTCATCATCATCTTTTGTGTCATTTGAATGGAACTCTTCATCACTCATATATGCATCTACTTCAGTGTTCATCCTCATCACCATTTATTTCATTACCCTCCCCAACATCAATTTCAAGCTCTCCATTTGGATATAAAGTCACTTCTTCAAATCCTCTAATCTCATCTTCACCATCATCAACTTCAATGTCTGTTGTAATGTATCAACATATTGTCCATTGTGCATTACATCAAAATCCATTAAATGATGTATTTTGATCGAGACTATTTGAATGACATAAGACCATCCATGATTCATGACATCATCAATAAAAAACTTTTTTGACTTGAGAAGGGAACACATATGGTTCATGTATCGGTGACAAAAATTGGTGAGTATTAGCAAGTATAAATCCATACTCATTATGGTGTGTTACAGATGGTTTGACCATTTACATTTCAATAGTATAGGGTTTTTCCCCATAATCAACTCAAATGATCTCATTTATGATACCAACATAAATTTTTCTTATGAGAACCATGTTGAAATTCAACACTGACAACACAATCACAATTTTCCTTCCCTTGGTCTTTGTCTTCCACTCTAAAATGATTTCCATATGCCCACATTCCACTGAATTTGGAAGCCATAATTGATGGAGGATTTGAAAATCATATTCCCCCATAGGTATATCTTGACCTTGTTCTTGTTCTTGATTCATTTGCATCAATAATCCATTCATAAAAGGATGGAAATGAAGATTCTTGAACTATACATCTTGTCTATGCTTTCGAGAAAGAGGCATTCCTATTGACTTATCTTGACTATATTGCCTACAAACATAATCATTGTACAAGATTGCCAAAATTTTAATAGAAAAGAGTGAAAATAATTTCATTAAAAAATAAATAATAAAAACATCACTAATAGAGAATATATTCACCTGTACCACTTCTCCATTGTAGACGTGTTTTGAAGAACATAAGAATGTATCACATTTCTTTCATTATGTGATAGCTCAAAACAAGTCTCCTTTCCTTCTAACAACTCACTTGCAACTCTTTCCTCTTCTTCATCATCCCATACATGTCAAGTTACACTTGTAAATTCCTTCATATACTATGTGCAAAATCGATGGCCTCTTGCATTATATAGCCCTCAGACATGCAACCTTCAGGTCTTTCCTTATTACGAATAATTTTTTTCAAAACCTTCATGTATCATTCTATAGGATACATCCATCTTGTTCTCAATGGCCCTAAATACTCAAGTTCCTTCTCTATATGTATTATAAGATGCATAGAAATATTAAATATTTCTGGTGGAAACTCACATGTTCCAAAAAACAAAGGACTTCAACAACCTCTTGCCTCAAATAATCAAAATTTGAAGGATCTAACACATGTAAACTCATACTTTTTAATAGCAAGCATAGCCTTATGTTTGCTATTTTGGGCCCTTTTTATAAAATTTATATGACTATAATAGGTAAAATATCCTCAATCAAAACATGATAGTCATGGTTCTTCAAACCTCTTAAACATTTAATATTCAATCTTGATGTCTCAATGAATTGCTTGCATATCCATGGGAAACCATGTTTGAGACAACAAGCTTATGAATTTTCGACATTGTGCCTCTATTGATAACAATGGTATAGCTCTAGATACCAAATGATAGAATAGAATAAGATTTCAATGACCAAAGAGGGACAGAAGCCTCACAAATATTATTGATCATGAAATTAGATTACATAACAATGCAAGAGCTGTAATATTTATAGATATTAGACAACCTCATATGGATAGACATGACACCCTATCAGGCACCAACTACGGGATGATAAGACCCATCTCACATGCACATGTAATTACTACTAATACCTATATTGAATGTTATCCAACATAACAATATTGAATGCAAGTCACTAGACTAGAGTGCACATGTTGCACATTATTAAATAAAAGACAATGCAATAAAATGCAATAAATATGCCTATGCTAAATTATGCTAACATTCCCCCCCTTAATTTTGCATAGTTTCCAATGAAGTGGAGAGGAACTCTCTGAACAGTGTGAATTTGTCACGTGCAAGTGACTTAGTGAAAACATCTTCCTTCTGTTCAGCTGTAGGACAGAACTGGAGCTGTATGTTGTGCTTCAAGACATGCTCGCGTATGAAATGAACCTGTACTTCAATATGCTTGGTTCTCTCATGAAATACTGGATTGCGAACAAGCTTCAGAAATCCTTCATTATCAACATATACTGGAGTAGATTTCTGTTGTGGTAGACCAATTCCTTCCAGTATTCGGCATAGCCATATTGCTTCACAAACAGCTTCAGCTGCAGCTCGATATTCTGCTTCTGTAGAAGAGCGAGAAATGAAGTTCTGTTTCTTGCTTCCCCATGATATCGATCCAGATCCCATAAAGAAGATGAAGCCTGATGTTGACTTCCTATCATCCATGTTTCCTGCATGATCTGAATCTGAATATCCGGTCAAGAAGAAGTTGTCGTTCTTCTTGTACTCTAGACCAAGGTCAATTGTACCCTTTAGATATCTTAGTATTCTCTTTGCTGCTTTCCAATGACATATTTTTGGTTCTTGCATGAAGCGTGATAAATAGCTGACTGCAAAGCTGATATCTGGTCTAGTATATGTCAGGTAAATGAGACTCCCGATCAACTGCCGATAGAGAGTTGCATTCACCGGTGGTGATGGATTGGAACGAGATAACTGAAGTCTCGCTTCCATAGGTGTAGCAATAGGAGTGCAGTCCATCATCCTAAATTTCTCGAGCGTTGTCTTGGTGTATTTCAACTGTGACACAAAGATATGATTCTCTTTTTGCCATACTTCCAACCCAAGACAATAGTGCATGAGCTCGAGATCTGTCATGTCGAACGATCGATTAAAATCCTTCTTTGTTGCATTGATCATCTTCACAGAACTACCTATAATGACTAGATCGTCGACATAAACAACCACAATGACAATCTCCCCCCTTGCTTTTTGAGGTAGAGATTGGGGTCATAAGGATTCCTTTCGAATCCATGACTTATGAGATGCTCATCAATTTTGATGTACCATGCCCGAGGTGCCTGTTTTAGGCCATATAGAGATTTTATGAGTCTGCATACCATCATCTCTTTTCCTGGTATTACATAAACCTCTGGCTGAGTCATATAGACTTCTTCTTGCAAATCTCCATTAAGAAAGGCACTTTTCACATCCATTTGGTGGACTTTCGAACCAAATTGTGCAGCTAGAGCAAAGATCATCCTGATTGTCTTGATCTTAGCTGTGGGAGCAAATGTCTCCTCATAATCAATGCCTTCTTGTTGTGCATACCCCTTTGCTACAAGCCTTGCTTTATACTTTTCAATAGTTCCATTTGATTTGTACTTAGTCTTGAATATCCATCTGCATCCAATGGCTTTCTTCCCTGGTGGAAGGTCGACAAGTTGCCATGTGTTGTTCTTCATCACTGACTGATACTCTGAATCCATGGCATCTTTCCAAGCTTTTGATTGTAGGGCTTCCTGAATTGTAGATGGCTCAACTGTTTCAACAAATCTGCTCATTAGGGCATAATTGACCTCTTCACGAGCTTGACTGCGAGTTCTAGGTCCAGGATTAGATGATGTGCTAGGTGCTTCATCCAAATTTGCAGCTCTTATTAATTGAGTATACCATTTGGGTAACTTCTTAGCTATTCCATTGGCTTGTGGTGGATCCAAGTTTTCACCATCATCCAATTCATCAATGTCATCTTCAGTGGGAACATCAAATTCTGTCTTCACAAGAGGTGTATTATGCATGTTTGTTGAGTCGTTGAGTGGAGCATCTGCTTGTTTCTTCTCAAATAACTCAACATCCCTACTTGTGTATACTTTCTTTTCTTTTAGATCCCATAATCTATACCCAAGTGCTTCTTCACTGTATCCAATGAATATCAGTTTCTCAGCTTTCATATCCAACTTGTTCCTGTTCTTCTTGGGTATGTGCATGCTAGCTTTACACCCAAATACTCTTAGGTGTGCAATTGATGGTTTTCGATTTGACCATGCTTCTTGAGGTTGTCACTCCTTCAAGAGCTACTGTGGGCACTCTGTTCAACAAATAGACTGCAGTTCTTGCAGCTTCTGCCCAAAATGTCTTTATTAAACCTGAGTCGTCAATCATACATCGCACCATTTCCATGATAGTATGATTCCTTCTCTCAACTATACCATTCTGCTGTGGTGTGTGAGTAGGAGAAATTTGTCGACGAATCCCATGAGCTTCTAGGTAAGTCTTGAACTCATTGCTTGTGAATTCCCCCCCTCGATCTGAGCGGAGAGTTTTGATCTTGCGACCAACTTCATTCTCAACAAGTACTTTGAACTTCTGAAATGTCTCAAAGGCTTGACTCTTGTTTCTTAGAAAATATATCCACATCTTTCTTGAGTAGTCATCAACATAAAGCATGAAGTATTGACATCCAGAAATGACTTGGTTGCATGGGCCCGCAAAGATCGGGTGTGCACCAAATCAAGCTTTCCCTTAGCTCTAGTTCTTCTGGAAGGGTACTCTGTGTTGCTTTCCAGCTAGGCAATTGTGACACTTGTCAATGTTGTGCTTGAGTGTAGGCAATCATTTCACCATGTTGCCCTTTTGAAGTGTTTGGAGATAGCCAAAACTGATGTGACCATATCTGTGATGCCATAGTTCTGTAGATTGTGTGTCTTTGGCCACTAAAGCTTGGTCATCCTTATGGAAAAAATCAAGTTGGAACATACATCCCACATTGGAGGCTCTTGCTACAATCTTGGAACCTCTTGACTTATCTCTTATCAAGCACACTTTTTCTCCATTATTACTGTCAAAATCTAACTTTAAGTTGTGATCAAGGAGTTGACTAACTGATAGCGAATTCTTGGTCAACCCAGGTACATACAATACATTTGTGATTTTGCAGTCATGCTTTCCAAGAGGTAGTGAAATGTTTCCAATGCCCTTGACACTGTATGATGAGTCATCACCTAATGACACATGGTTCTTGTTAGGTGAGTCACATAGTGTGTAGAACCAATCCTTGCGTCCAGTCATGTGTCGAGTTGCACCCGAGTCAACATACCAGATATCTTGCGTGGACTTGGTTTCTTCATCAAATTGAGCAGAATACATGTGGTGTCCTTCATCTGAATCATCCTCATGTTCGGTGATGTACCCTTGTTGTTTGGGTTTTCTTTTCCAATTACCATTTTTCTGCCCTTGATTGTTGTTGTTGTTGGACTTCCCTTTATTTGAATTATTGTTACCCTGTTGGTTATTGGGTTTTGAATTACTTGTTGAACCCTTTTTGTAGGAATTGTACCAATAATCTTTGATGTCATGTCCCCCTCTATTGCAAATGGGACAATTCTTGGTGTTGTCTCGTTGACTTTGGTTTTGTTGGGACTTCTTGTGATTGGACTGAAATTTTCCCTTTCCTTTATGATTGGAAGATAGTGCTTGCTCATCTTCCTGATCTTTGTTGTTCATTGCCTCTTCTTATTGGAGTAGATTGACCAACTTCTCAAAGGTGACTGTGTGTTCACTCATATTGATAGTTGTCACAAAGATTCTGTAGGAAGGAGGAAGTGCTCGCAACACAATTGGTACGAGGTCTTCATCACTTATCTCTTTTACCAATGCCAATAGAGATGCCCTCAAAGTAGCAACTCGTCTCAAAAAAAATTCAACCTTCTCATTGTGCTTGAACTTGAGAGTATGCAGTTGTGATAGTAGGTTGAGGATGGCATTCTTGTTCTTTGCCTCATAGACTGTGCTCAACTTATCCCATGCATCCTTGGCCGATGTGGCATCTCTAATGTGGGGGTTGCACATCGTCTGTTACGCTAAACAAGATGATCAACTTGGCCTTTTTATTGGCCCTGTCAAATTGAACTTGTTGTCTTCCATCATCAAGTGATCTTGTTGTTTTTCCATCTACAACTGTCCATAGGTCTTCAAACTCAAGTAATGTCTTGATCTTCGGTTTCCATACAGCATAGTTGTCTCCTCTAAGGCAGTTGTGAATCTAGCAAAAAGAACTTTGGTGCTTGTGCACCCATTTCTGTAATCTGAATTTTTGAAACTCTGAATTTTTGACAAAGGGTGAGGCTCTTATCACTCCAAGTTTATGGTCTCCCTCTCAATATACCGTTAGGCCGATATACCAAACCTTTCTATATACACTCCCTTCTAATATACCCGTCGATACATGGAAGAAGATCACCCTTTCAATATACCCGTCAGTTTGGAAAGAGGTGTTAACGCACGTGAAAGAATTTAGTACGTGGTACTTAGACAATACGGAGAGGGGTTTGTGCAAGCACAAACGGATGGGAGGGCTCAAATGTGTGTGTATTGTGTCCTTATTACTCCCCGTCGATTTTGTAGGGTCGATGCCCAGACGACGTTTAGGCAGTTGTGTTAGGTGTTAAGTGCAGTAGTAGTTGCGACGGCATCACCCGTAAGCGCTTCCCAGAGGCACCGTATATACCGAACGCTGCTATGAGATCAAAGATCTCGTGTGATAGAACTAAACATAAAATGAAAAAATTGCACTTTTTTTTTTCACTTTATGCACCAAGATTACTACAACATGCTCCAAAAGTACATAAAAATGAAGTTTTTGTGTCCCCCCTCTTTACAAAAAAGGGTCTAGAATCACAAAATACACAATTTAGGCCAAAAATATTTTTTACCCACCAATAGGTGTTTTTCCGCTAAGTTTAGCGGTGGCTCTAAATGTGTTTGGTGAGCTTCTAAATTTAGAAATCTCCCAAAATTTATTAATTTCTCCAAATTTTCCAAAAAAAATAATTTAATAAAAAATATGGAGAGAGTGGGAATCGAACCGCTGACCTGTTTGTTCCCAAGATCCAAACAAACAATCTGAATATTGTTTTCAGCTTTTCTCACAAACTGTGATCTAGGTTTTTCTAAAATTTTGACAGCAGCATCATACAATATTTATCTTGAAACCCACAAAATTTCAGAAGAATGGGAATCTTGGTTTTTGAGATCTTACCAATTTACCAGCTAGATCTGATTTTTTCAGAAAAAAATGATCCAACTTGTACAGACTTTTTGTCACATGTAGAAGTTGAATCTGAAGATGATGTAAACTGTAAATTTGTGCATCTCCTTCTTATCTTTCCAGAAAAAAAATGGCACATCAATCCGACATTGTATGAAAAAGTTACGTCCTTTTTTATAAGAGCTATCTGCTGGAATTTTGTTGACGGGACTGCTTCAACCTTTACTCCCGAATTCTTCACACCTCCACTTTCAGATCTAATTTTTTTTTTTTTTTAGATCTGATCTTTTTTTTCTTTAGATCTACAAAAAAAATTTCAAGATCTCTCTCCTTTTCTTTTTTTTAAGATCTCTTTTTTTTCACAAATCTTTTTTTTTTTAGATCTGTAATTTTTTTCAAGATCTTTCTCCCTTTTTTTTTTTTTTAAAGATCTCCAAATCTGAAATATTCCACCAATATGTTAGATCAATTGGCTATACCAATGACTAAAAAAAATTTACCTTCCAAATAAGTGGATAGGTCAAATTTTAGTTGAGGGATGCTTAGAAGGAATGGAGGCTGCGGGATGCTTCAATGGCTCTCCTTTGATGCAGATCTTCTTCTCCAATGGATCCTCTCCAATAGTGCTCCTCTTCAACCTTGCTTGGATAGAACCTGCTCTGATACCAAATGATAATAATGGTATAGCTTAGATACCAAATGATAGAATAGAATAAGATTGCAATGACCAAAGAGGGACGGAAGCCTCACAAATATTATTGATCATGAAATCAGATTACATTACAATGCAAGAGCTTGTAATATTTATAGATATTAGACAGCCTCATATGGATAGACATGACACCCTAGCAGACACCAACTACGAGATGATAAGACTCATCTCACATGCACATGTAATTACTACTAATACCAATATTGAATGTTATCCAACATAATAATATTGAATGCAAGTCACTAGACTAGAGTGCACATGTTGCACATTATTAAATAAAAGACAATGCAATAAAATGCAATAAATATGCCTATGCTAAATTATGCTAACAAAATTTTCCAAAATAACACAAGCAACATTTTCCTCACAAAGCATGAAGTTAACAATGTGTCTAATTGGAAATTCTACAAAGTATGGCAGCTTGTAGAATACATACATTCGTTTTACACTTGTATCATTTACTGGATCATATTTACCATCACAAATACCACCAGTTTCCATAAATTACTTTCTGATTGTAGATTTATCAATAATGTATTCACTTGTTATTTCCAATGGGGATTCCTGAAACTCTTCATTGCCATCAAAATATGATTTTCATGCAAGAAGTTTGTGTATTGTAATGATACCCTTAATGTGAACCTCAAAAAAGAACCATCCCTTAAATATTGAAATGCATCAACCCCTTCTCAAAATTCTTTTAATTCATCATATTATGGATCAAAATAAACATCTATTGTACATGAAGTTACACTTTTCCTCCCTAGTATAATCAATGAAATAATTAAGAAACATGGCTTGATTACTAACCAAAGAGGGAAATTGTAATTTATTAAAAATACTAGATAAGTTGACCAAATATTGCTCATATATGAAAATGGGTACACACCATCTAAAGCCAACCCGATCCTTATATTGTGTTGTTATTTTGAAAAAATAGGATATTTGTTATCAAATTCTATCCACATTTAGGAATCAATAAGATGGTGTTGTTTTCCATCATGGATCTTATTTTGGGTGTGTTATTGCATATGTTCAACAATTTCTGGACACTTATACAATCAAAGTAACCTTTTTCCAAGAGGAAAGTGACGAAGAACCTTTCTTGGAGCATCTGATTTCAAACCTATTTTATACCGTCATTCTCCACATATTGGACAATGGATCTCATTTGCAAGTGTTTTTTGAAATATCACACAACCCTTCACACATGCATCAATGTTTTCATAACCTAATCTTATCTTGGAAATCAAAGTTTTATATTTATATCGTGTGGTTGGGAAATGAAGATCCATCTAGTAATAAATCATGTAGAAATTATAGCAAGTTATCCACACTATCATTTGTCCATCCATGAACCACTTGTAAATTTATAATGTTTAGGATTTTTTATGTTGGTGTGAGTCATTTTCCACATCACGTGGCAGGTCATCTCACTTAGGTGAGTTCATAAGTCTAGGTGTCATTAGGATTCATTGTGAGATTCCTTACGCGTCAGTGTGTCATATGGGAGTTACTTCCATTCTGAGAATGTAAATCCTATTATCCACTTGAGAGGTCATGATTGCATGAACTGGGGGTATCACAGTACCAACTATTTTTTACAGTGCCTTTTTTAGACCTATGTCGAATGAGGATTTTATGATATTTTTCCCCATTTCAAATATTTGCATGCACATTAATGGTTAATGATCACTTTCCATGAGACCTCGTCACACTTCCAAAGTACAACTCGGTTGATGTTTGCATCATCCTGCATGATCCTCGTGTTTTGCATTTTCACATTCTTCATCATGGTATCATAGCACATGATGTTGGGATCTGTGATACTCGTTGTCTACCATTGTTCTCTTTCTCTCCGTTCATGATTTTTAGGTTTCGTGTGTGTTTATCATAATGGATATTCCATCCATTCTCTACTTGTATTGATTTCGGGTTTTCAATCTCGTTTGTGGTTCATTTTTCGAGTGTTTTTCATTTTCCAGGTTTGCATGTTTTTCTATTGTTCTAGAGGTTTATCATTATCTCAGGTTATAGATCTGGGTTTTTTGGTGTTTGTTTCTTTTGAAGTTCTTCGTGGTCAAAGATATTTTTGAGCTCAACTCGACCCCAACTCACTGAGCTAGGAACCGATTTGGCTCCCCCAGCTCGCCCTCTCTTCCTAACTCACCTTCTCGAATTCATTCTACATTCGAATGGTTCGGCATTGAGTTTTGTATTACATCAAGGTTGTTTAAGTTCTTCGACCACTCAACCTGCATGGTTTACCTCATGCCTGAATTCTTTATTGCTTATGATCCAGCCATGTTTGGCTTACTTCAGCCCTTGCGCTAGGTTTTGATCGCCCCTACACGTATTCTACACAACCTCTATTTTTTTCACTCCACATTTGCTCCAAATCAAATTCTAGTTGTAGCCCGATATCTTAGTACAAATTACACAAGGGAAACCTAGTTTCAAGGGACGTGATTCTATTACACACACAACATTATAACTACATTTAGTTTGAAATATAGTGCAATGCTTGGTGAAAATCACATTGGGGTAACCATCGAGGTCAGTATGACTTAACCATATGCATCTTTTATTCCATCTACTATGTTTGATCCTTGTGTAAGTAGTTAGGGTTTGTTTTGCAGGTACAGGTGTGAGAGGAGAGCCCTAAAGTGAAGTAAACATGACATAGAGGAGATTGAAGGTGATAATATCAAACATTGAAAGGATTAGATCTGCATTCTTATCCAAGACACTAACACCTAGATCAAACACTAGTACCCCAAGTGATTTTTTCCATGCCTAGACACTACTATCCAGTACACCTATAGATTAATGTCTCCCAAATGAAGCATGCACAATCTATATTAAGCATGTTCCACTATAATTCAAGTCAAAATTCAATATAGACAAAATGATATCATCTAATTCACTCTCATCCTCTTGTTTCTTGTACTTTCTTTTCATTTCATGTTTGTACTTGTGTGTTTATGATATATCAGATTGATCACTAGTTCTCTGAATAAGATTTAAATTTTTGTTAAATCATTTGGTGAACCCGATTATTGAATTGTGCACATCGGATCTATTTTCTTCTTAATGTGGCTAGTGTTTATCATGAATTTACTATTGAAAAAATTAATTACCTAAACACATACATTATTGACCATCCCGAGAACTTGGATCTCTTATTATATGTTGCTCATGAAGAGGAACAACAGATATTTGTGTCAACCCCTCTAGATACTAATTCCATTCCCACTAAGGCTCCCACATCTTCTATTCCACTTTCTTCCCATTACTAATACGGAGGCGTCCATCATCAATATTCTTATTCCCACACCTAACACTCACTTCTATTCCTTTATTATTTCTCATATCCAACCTAATCCCTCTTTAGGAACCTAGGCCATAGAGTCTATGTACCATGATTTATAGGCTCAAATTCATCAATTATAACACATTTTTGTCATCATCTCCCTCTCTTTAATCTTCACTTATCATATATAGTCCGCTTGCACCCAAAGTTTATTCTTACCCACTTCCCCTTAATTGTGTTTCACCAAATTTTCCTCTTTTTGATAATCATGAATATCCACAAGAGCGTATTATATCATTTCATGTTGCATGTTTGGACTATGCTTGTGTTGATATTTTATTGACTAAATTATTTCCTAGGAGCTTACATGAATATGTTTTATGATGGTTCTATAATTTACCTTTGCACTCTGTTAGATCTTTCACTTTTTTATCAAATCTATTCTTGGAACATTTTTATATGAACATTGGAACTAAAATATCAAATGCACAAATGGATAAATGAAATAAGCATCTTAGTGACTATGTTTTGTGTTTTAAGAGTGATCTTGATATAATGAATAATGTCCTAGCTGAATTTGAATTGCAAGATATATTTATCCAAATTCTCTTGCCTCCTTTACAAGAATGTGTGGTCTTCAATTATTTTCGTTATTTTGATCATTTATGTCATATTCTTAAAGAACGTGAACATAAGTTACTTTCTATGGAAAAGCTTAAATCTGGTGATAATACTTCCCATCCATCTAGTAACAAGTTCCAAAGTAAATCTACTTTTAAGAATAAACCTAAAGAGCCAAAACCAACCATTAATGTTGTATCTCAACCAGAAAATATCCAAATCCAATGTACACAACACATTTTTACTAGATTTCCATATCCCCCTCACATCATTTTGCCTAAGCTCATTGAAAGCAATCTGATTTCTCTTCTATCCCCTCTTGATTCAGATCCTAACCATCCTCATGGATATAATTTTGATGAAGATACACATTGTGACTATCATATATGCAATGGTCATTCTACTGATAGATGCTTTAAGATTAGACATTTGATTCATGACTTAATTGATACTAATGCACTCAATTTTCCTCAACCTACTATTTCTAAACCTACAAATGAGAATGGAAACTTAATATTTTAAATGATCCATTACCCAAACATGAAAAAGTAGTTCTTGAATATTCCTAATCATGTTTATCATGTGATTTCCCCTCCATCATCTTTTAATTATCCTCTTGGGTTTATTGTTGGTACTACTGATATTACCCCATATGTTATTTCTTTCATTGATGTGGATTTTTCATGCTTATTTTCATCACATAGACTATACATTAATGATTTTCTTGTTCATGTTGTTAACAATGTCATGGTGCATCCTATTTTCAAACCTAATGCATATTCATTATCTTTCCTATGAGCTATTAGATTTCCATTATCCTAGATGACACTTAGATGACCTACTTCTTATGGGCATGTGGTTTTCCCAATAATTGTTGGGCCTCTTACTATATCTGTGTATTTCGATGTTGGCTCGAAGGTTATGCATTATGACATGGTATTAGGACTCAATTGGATTAAGGATCCTAAATTTGTTGTATCCTTAATTCATATATGCCTTAATTTCATACATGAGCATCATGTTTTCATTATTCAAGGCATCCCACCACATACCCCTTTATCTTTGGCATCTATCACTGACACATCTTCAGTTAATACTATCACTAGTACACCCACTTCTACACTTATTGATGATGGTCACATGGCTTTGACATACATTACTTTGATATCTAGAGCTCCTACCACTCCTAGTGTGTTTATGTATACAAATTTTCTACATTTTATTTGACAATCCCATTGAAAATTTTTCCCCTTTTCGTCACATTGGTCAAAATAGTCAAATTTGTCAAGATTGCCAAAATTGCCCATTTTTAAGGTTCAAATTTTGGGAAAGATTTTGGGAGCCTTAAAGTGTTTCAGAAGTTCTAGTTATAGTCAATGGAAAGGTCTTGTATTTTTCCCTACAATGGTATGATTTAGCAAGTATTATGGAAGATTTTGAAAAGTCTTGGGAAAGATTTCTTCCTAGGTGTAATTTGGAAAAATGGAGTGTGTGTGCTTTATTGAAGATTCAACTTTGGTGAAAGGTTTCGAGAACCTCGTATGGTGTTGGGAGCTCATATCCCAATAATTAGAAATATTTTGGATACTACTCCATGTTAAAATTAGTAAGGTGGAATTTTGGAGGTATAGAAAGTGAAAACCTTTCCAAAACTTACCCAAGGTGGACTTTCTACACATGAATTTTACACTGAGGGTTTTGGAAACCTTGAGTAAAGTTGGGAGCCTAACCAAAGTTAAGATGATATAAAAGTAAATCCCCTTCATGATCCATAAGTTAGTTCAGTTTATGTTTGTTGGAAACTCCTCCTGCAACTCAACTCATCAGCATACCACCATAGGAAAAAATGGAGGTACAAGAAAAAAATTTGAATAACTCATTTTCAGACTTCATAAATAATTTCGTTTGATTCATCATCCCATTTCCATGTGAAACCATACACTGTACGTCCCAAATTGACTAAGTACGGACCCTGTGGTGAAGGAAATACTCCATGTGAAAAACAAGTGGTGCACATGAGGTCTTAATGTTCACCTTGGTGCACTTGTGCATTTTTGAGGTGGAATGTAACCCCATAAGTGTTCCTCTATTTGATTCGTGAAGGAAATAAAGTGAAAAAACTGAAAATGCAAAGAAAAAACACAAGGTAGAAGGCATAATTCAAGTTTCTTTGCAAAGTGGGACTCACTACACCTGTTATGGTGCATTTTGATTATGAAATTTCACTTAGGCGCACTTTTAAGGTGAAATTTCACCCCAAAATTGTGTTGGAAGCTGGAGGAAATGCCCATGGGGCATGCAAATGAAAAAAAGTGGAGATGCAATTTACATTTGTAAAGTGCATCCTCCACCAACACCATATAATTTACTTAGAGTTTGTTTCCCCTCCAACATTTCAAAAAAGGTCATTCAAAGACAGAAAAGTAACCAATAAAGCACTTTTTAAAGTTGATTATTCACCCCTCCATGCTTGTAAAACCCCTCATGTTATATAGGAAGAGCAAGAGTTATTTTACACATATCTCATGATCCTGTGGACCAGATCACTTCAAATTTTAACCATCAACTCCTCTTAAAAATGCATTCATGGTGATCTATGATTCATGGCATGAGATTATGCCACTCAACGGTTATTAATTATTGTTTTTTCTAGCTAGCATACCCCTATTTTTCCTAGAATAATTGATTTTTTCAAATGATATTTTGAATTTAAATCCCTATGAAGGAAGACTATCAAACTTGGAACATATATTCCTCTCATTAATACCTCCATTTTGATCCATTTTTCATGATCTAAGATGAAGTGTTTATGTACTTGTGATAAAAATCTACCATTCTCTATTCAAGCCCCTTGTAAACCACATGTGCTAAGAAATTTTTTTTAGCATTTTCTCTCAAGCCACGAAAGAGAATTCCTTCAAAATTAGAGCAATGTTTCCCCTCACTGATACCATTATAACGAATTGAAACCCACTCAAATCAAACAGTAAGTGCTCCCACGGTGAAGAATCAAAAATTTTCCCTTCCTCCATTAATGCCCTTTTGTAAGCTTTCCCCTTCAGCCAAAACTTGTTTTTGAATTTTCCTATTGATTCTGATGAGAGAATCTCACCAAATTTTGAATGTCTACTTATCTTAGGAATATCTTTCTAATGAATCAATTCGCATCCAATTTGGATTTTATTTTCTCTTTTTTTACCCAGAATATGGATACAATTGCTCATAACATTAAAATCCATTCAAATTTATGAATTTTCAAAAATTATTGTGCAATCCATTTTTGCTTGCATCATAGCATTCTGGACATTTTATAAGACCAGTGAGATCATAAAAAACATAAAATGAAGTTGCACTATTCCAAATATGAGCCTATTTCTATTCTAGTGTCTGAGTACCTAGACATTAGGGACATCAATGTGGACAACATGGACTTCGACAACTTGAGGAAAAGAATGGAACAAGGAACCCATACACTCTAATCTTATTGGATATTCCAAAATGGGATATAGAGAGCTTTTGGATTTCCTCTAGCCATCCAGGACTCTGAATTCATTCCATCTAGCACCAAGAGCTATAAAGCTGAGAGACAAACCATCATTGTTGATGATAGCTCAATCATTTTTGTACTATCTCCATAAGGTATCTCAAAATGCATGCCTCTGCATTCTGAGGCCCAAGAATGTCATGATCCTTAAAAATATTATGCATTGGCCGAATGAGAAAGGAAAGATTCATGATTGCAAGGGATGACCATTGGAAATTGGATGAATATTCCAAGTAAACTCTTGTGGTTATCAAAGAATCTTTCTCAATTTGATTTCATTGAAGATATATCTAATTGCATTGTGTTCCTTAGCAAGCTCATGGGAGAACCATCAACTAACGAATTCCATCCATGGATGTCACAATTCATATTGATAGCTACCCAAGTATCCCAAAAATTTTATTGGAGTCAAATTATTAGTGATAATTTACATTCCCAACTAATCAACCTTGAAGGCACGAAGAAATTCACCATGACTTCATTTTTGGTATATTTCGTTGTAGCATTATAAAAGTGGCTCAAAATGAATTTGGAAAGGAATGTTCCAAAAACCATGTCACTATATCAAACCTACCTTGAGTTCATGTTGAAGTAATTTTGTTGGAAGCACAATGACGGGGGAGCTGAATCAGTCATTTAAAACTTTCATTCAATTAATCATGCACAATTAAAAAACCTTTAAGCATTAAGATGATAAGACTATGCATATTCAAACATACACATGAGCAAATGACACAATGACACAAGATATATTTGGGAAACCCTCAACAAGAATAAAATCCACTGAACCTCTATATATATTACTCAACACAAATGACTCCTGTGTATATTACACAACACAAGAGATTTCTTTAGTGAAGCACCCACTTCATAGGGAACACCAACCCCTACAACTTTAGTGAGCCACCAACCCCAAAAGGATCACCAACCCCTATTTAATAGAGCACCCACTCTCCAAGGAGGCCAAAACCACCTAATATGACCAATCACCCACTTAGCTACCTGATATGAAGATCACTTAATTTCATTTTTTTCTCTACCAACTGATTGTGATCACTTTTTAATCCCATTTCACTCAAAACCCTCTAAAATTGATCACTTTTTAGCTCATGTATACAATCATATGTACTGATTAGATCATATGACCTAGATTTTCACACTCTCTACCCATGTCATATTATCATGACACTAATTCTTCCCTTATCACATGGTCCTTAATACCTCATCTCTGCTCAAGCATAACTCATTAGCATACAATCCTCAAAACATACATTCTTCTCTTTCGCTTCGCATATGCACCTTATAGTGTAAATTAGGTCAAGTGACCTAGTAGATTCTTCTTTTGATCTTCTCAAATTATCATGTCTCTTCTTTTCTCTTCTCTAGATCCCTCTAACCTCTTCACACACTTTCTCTTGCTCGCTCAAAACTCCATCCCTACCACTTGCTCAAATGAGCTTTACACTTGGCTTTATATATATGACTCATGCCACAAACCACTCTAGGTCAGAAAATACAATTACACCATTAAAGGTTGGTCATAAACAACATAATACGATGCATTATGAATATAATCAAATGATATTACATGATACTTTAGGTTGGCAAAAGCCTTACAAACATAAACATGTTCAACTAGGCCTAAAACACTAGTCATCTCTCCCCAACGATCATAATTTAAACTTCAAGGACATAAGGCAGCTCCACCAAGACTCCATCATCTCTAGACATGTCTTCAACAACCTCTCAACACCATCTACAAGTAGAAGTAACTCTGCAACTTCCATCTTCAACACGGATCACTCCATTTGGTAAGCGACCACCTATTAGTTCTAAGCGCCTAATTTGACACTCTTCAAAAGAAAACATGTTCTCATATCAAACCATGATATCAAGACTTATTAAGAACTTTTACTAAAGTAACATGATCCTATCTCACTCTTTAGATCCATGAGACACTATAAAAATAGGGCATGAAGGCCTCAAATACTCCAACTCTCTTACCTCGCTTGAGAATGCTAATAATGCTCAAGAATAGGTCTTCAAGAACAATTTGATTGATATATCAAATCACCTCTTTAAGATACATATGGCACATCACTGGAAAGGAATTGACATTAAGAAACTTATTCAACTCATACAAACTTCTAATTTAGGGCATAACAATCCAAAAACCCTCCTCTAAAACTGCTCAAATCTACATATAGGACTCAAGAACCAGTCTTGATCTTATCAAGATCCAACACCCCAAACTCCACTTCCACACTCAATAACTACATGGAACACTTCAACCAAGGACTTTAACAAACATATTCAAGCACTCATATGCATATGTCACACTGATAATTCTGCACTTTCATACTTGTTCCACAATCCTTCTTGACAATCCTAATAGGGCAGTTTAGGCCATTAGGGATTTAGCCAAAATATATCACTTATGATCAAACCGTGAGATCAAACACATCATGTCAAACCTGTATAATATATACATATTCATATAACCCTATTATATGATGAAAATCATCACAAACCCCTTTGGACCTTCATGACTGGTTTTTCCTCTTTAGTCCATTAGCGGTAAGCACTTTGGGAGAAAGGTTTCACCAATTTATTACATATAACCTATCCAAATATTTTCATGGACATTTAGAACACATCCCAAGCTTGAAGAATCAATTGGTTTCACTTGATGAACCCTGCAACACATACCTGTACATACAAATCTTCACAAAACAGAGGTTTTTTTTATAGCTTACCATCACATCTCGAGCATGCCACCACCACCAAAATGAGCTCTGAAGAATTTTCTACATCCCTAAACCATCATACTAGCCTTATTATGTAATTTTTAGACCAAACCCTTCATATTTAGTTCATTTCTCTAAAACTGGGGTTTTACAAGGGTTTAAAACCGCTTGGCTTCTTAACAATGGTTCATAAAAGTTTGATGACCAAATGAACCTCATTCCACTTAAAAAATATTCTTAGCTCCATGTCCTAACATAAAAAAAAAATCCTAGGTCCCGATGCAGAGTACACACATGTGGGTGAGTACTTACAAAGCTGACCATAGAGCTGGGAAAGACGGTTTTGAGAGCTTGGTAGAGCTCAAAACAACTTTTCATGCTTTCTCCTTTGACCTTTGACCTGAAACTTTACATACACCTTTGGGATGACCTCCTCCATGATTTTCAATTCTCATTCATGCTTAACTTCATTTCGAACTCACCACGCTACCTAGTTTACCCATGTTTTTTGTCTTTTTTTTCTTGCATTTGCCTCCAAGGACCTTGAACATGCACTATACACCTTAACAATGGCCTTGTACACCTTCCACACACACTTATGTAATGTCACAATACTCCTCACATGCTTACACTGACTTTCCTTGGCCTACTTTGCTTCATACTTCATGACATGTTTGCACTAGGTCTAGGACTAGGCCTAGTTAGGCTTGCTTAAACCCATGCCATATTGAAATTGACCTTGATATCACTTTGTGGACATGGATACACCTCTGACACATCTCTCTAAACATTTTAGACACAATAACAACCTTTTACCACCTCTGGAGCTCATACAAGTTGACCTACTTGCACTAAACCATGCATATGCACCAAGACACCATGTTATATGACTAATGCAACACCTTATGAAAAAAAACTAGGACACTACCAATGCAACCTTCATTTCATTTCACCTCATTTTAAATCAATGAACATCAATGACAACATAATGCATTTTCCTATGCACACTAAGACTCCCTTTGACATCAATGTGACTTGACATCAATGAAAACAACAATGACACATGTCCAGTAATCTCCCCCTTTGTCATTGATGGCAACCATCTTCAGAAACATTGATGGAACCCAACCTTGTAAACACCTTCAGGTATCTCTTTTTGTTTCTGAGTTCACTCTCCCCCTTTGACATCTATGAAAAAGGCTCCTACAAGAACTTGAAAGCACAATTACAACAATGCACATATAATTACTTATTCCCCCTGAGATTATTTTCACCTTCTTGACCTCAAAAACTACTACATATCCTTGGACCTAGTCTTCAAACATCCACAAGACTCCCCCTAAGCAAATACATACCTTATTTTGACTTTTCATCAGTTGAAGATCATCTTCTGGACCTAAACCTCTAAGAATCATGCTCTTTTTTACTTCACCTTGGACTTGCTTGATATACATTACCGAAACCATCTAAACCATCTCCCCCTGAGATGATGCATCCTCCTACATCTCATATACAAAATCTACAACCTACTTCATACCTATTTTGTCACTATTTCCAACCATGGAATTGACTCCCCCTTGGATCGTGCTCTTTATAACCTTGGAGACCTAGTGGAATAGGTTTGTCTCCTTCACTACACAAATTTACTCATCCTAAGCCAAAAAGGTCACTCACATCTCACAAGAACCCTTTAAGCACTCAGTGGAAAACATTTTGTAACATCTACCATACTCATATTGTATTGAAACTCTATTCACTCCTGGTTCCCATACTTTATCTTGCCTCTTCTCCTGCACTCTAGGAGCCTAAAACCTCTTGGTATTCCTTGAAGGACCATGAAAATAGTATTTTGCAATATGTCCAACATGATTACAGTTATAACACATAAATTCACTCTTACCTCTTATTTGATATGAATTGAAATTCCTTCCTTTATTCCATGATCCCTCATACTTGGATGATCTTCTACACTCTTTTTCCGTCTATACAAAATCCATTTCAACTATAGTAATATCCATTGAAATAATTCTCATACCTTAATGCATTATGTTACCTAATAGACCATGTTCCTTTCATGCTCTTTTTCTTCATCTGATATTCTTTGGTACTTTAACCAGCAATCTCCTTTACTTAGATCAACATCTTCTTTCATTACCTCTTTTCCCTTAAGGTTTCTCCTTGAACCTTAGACCATTCATATCTCCTGCAAACCTCTTGACTATCCAAGAGATCATATAGATCCTTGGAGCTCTTCTCAAACCTCTGGAATTAATCTTTCCTTTCTAGTTGATTCAGAATGCTTATACTTTTAGAGACAAATACTTCCTTTTCAAACTTGATGCACTCATTCCTCTTTGGATTTTAGGCTTGATGATAATATCTCTACTTTAATCTATAACTAGTTTTTGAATCTCATCAAAATTATTGGTTATCATTCCAATACTTATCCTCAAGATCATGAATCTTTTCTTCATATTCCTTGATTTGTACTCTTAGCTTTTTGTTTTTCTTCTCAACATGCTTCAACTCTTCTTGAACACACATTAGCTCAGTTTCAAGATCACCCTCTTCTTCTTTAGAATGCATGTAAGATCCTCTAAATATGGAATCTTCACTTTTAGAGCTCTTAGAACCCTTGACCATGAATAGGACTTCATCACCTACATCATCATGATCAGACTTAGAATTAAAAACACCATCATCACTACTTACCTCAAATGAGCAAAAAAATATTCTTTGGAATAGAAGCTTTTCTTGGTCTTCTTCTTATTCTCAAACTTCTTGAACTTCTTCTTACTTTTATCAGACCTATGAGATGTTTTATCATGATCTCCATCATGCTTTTCATCATCTTCATTATTATTATTGTGAGAACACTTATTTGAAAAATGAAAAATCTCGCCACAGGTGAAACATTTGAAGGGAAGTTTACCCTTATATATGCTTGAACTAGTCTTTATCTTCCTAGAAAACATATCAATCAATTCATCATCATCAATACCAGAAGCATAATCATTATTGTTCTTCTTATCTTTTCACTTCTTCTTGGCCTTTAATGCAACCTCCTTCTTGATAGGTTTTGTATCAATGGTCCTCATCTCATAAGATGTTAAAATACCATAGAGTTCATACATCAACATAGTTCTCATATCCTTGGCTTCCTCAATGGAAAATAATTTAGGATCAAACTTAGGAATAAGATATCTCAACACTTTTTTCACCACCACAACTTCTTTCACATCTTCACCTAATCCTCTAATGGTATTGAACGCCTGATCAAATATGAGAAGATATGCAGTAAGGGTTTGTTTTTCCTTCATCTCCAAGCTTTCAAACTAACTTCTATAAGTCTAGAGATTTTCCATATTTACTTTAGTGTCACCTTCATAAATTATCTTTAACTTTTCCTACATAGCCTTAGTTTTAGTACACTGTATCACCTTGACAAACTCTAATTCTGCCAAACCACACAATTTAGAATTCATAGCTTTAGAATTATCATTGTTATCCTTTTTTACTCGCACCATCAATTAGAGGGGTTTGAGGAATGGTGTAGCCATCCACAAATGACTGTCATTTATCACATCTCAAAGACATGATGTGATTTATCATCCTGATTCTCTAAAAATCATAGTTTGACCCATCAAACATAGGATCTTTTTTAGTAAAGGAACCACTCCACCGACTCACCATTTTTGTGCTTCAAAGGATACCCTTTAAGTATTTACACTTAATTCAAAAGGACATTACTCTGATACCAATGGTTATAAGAAAAATGAATAAGATGGGGTGAATCGGTCCTTTAAAATTTTCATTTAATTAACCATGCATAATTATAAACTTTTAAGCATTAGGATGATCATACCATGCATATTCAAACATACACATGAGAAAATGAGACAATGACACAATATATATGCAAGATACCCTCAATGGGAAGATAACCCAATGAAACTCTACATATATTACTCAACACAAAGGACTCATGTGTATATCATAGCACACAAGAGATTTATTTAGTGAAGCACCCAATTCACAAGAAGAACCAACCCCTACAACTTTAGTGAGGCATCAACCCCACAAGGAGCACCAACCCCTATTTAGTACCACTCTACAAGGAGGCTACAACCTCTAAATATTACCAAACACCCACTTAGCCACCTAATATGAAGATCACTTAATTTCCTTGTTTCTCAACCAACTAATTGTGATCACTTTTTTAGCCCACTTCACTCAAAACCCTCTAAAACTTCTCTCTATCCTTCTTAGCTCATGTATGCACTCTTATGTACTAATTAGATCATATGACCTAGATTTTCACACTCTCTGCCCCTACTAGATCATTATGATACTACTTCTTCCCTTCTCACATGGTCTTTAAGACATCATCTCTTCTCAAGCATCACTCATTCTCACACAATCCTCAAAACATACCTTCGTATCTTTTACTTCACATATGCACCTTATAGTACAAATTAGGTCAAGTGACCTAGCAATTTCTTCCTATGATCTTCTCAAATTATCATGTCTCTTCTCTGCTCTTCTCTATAGCCCTCTGACCTCTTCACACACTTCCTCTTACTCACTTAAAACTCCATCCATGTCACTTGCTCAAATGAGCTTTACACTTTGCTTTATATACATGAATCATGCCACAAACCACTCTATGTCAGCAAAGACAATTAGACCATGAAAGGTCAAACATAAAAAAAATAATAAGACACATTACAAACATAATCAAATGATATTACATTACACTTTAGGTCATCATAAGCCTTACAAACACAAACATACTCAATTAGGCCTAAAACACTAGTCATCTCTCCCAATGGTCATAATTTGAACTTGAAGAACACAATGTAACTCCACTAAGACTTCATCATCTCCAGACACATCATCAATAACCTCTCAACACCATCTACAAGCACAAGCAACTCTGCAACTACCATCTTTAAAATGGATCACTCCATTTGGAAAGCACCGCCTATTAGGTCTAAGCACCTAATTTGACACTCTTCAAAAGCAAACATGTTCTCATATCAAACCATGATATCAAGACTTCTTGGGAACTTTTACTAAAGAAACATGATCCTATCTCACTCTCTAGATCCATGAGACACAATAAAATGGGGCATAAGGCCTCAAATACTCCAACTCTCTTACCTCACTTTAGCATGCTAATAATGCTCAATAACAGGTCTTCAAAAACGAGTTGGTTGATACATCAAATCACATCTTCAAGATACATATGGCACATCACTAGAAATTTATTGATTTGAGGCAACTTATTCAACTCATACCAACTTCTAATTCAGGGAATAACACTCCAAAACACTTACTTCTCTAACACTGCTCAAATTTGCATATAAGATACAAGAACCAGTCTTACGTTTATCAAGCTCCAACACCTCAAAATCCACTTCCACACTCAATCACTACATGAAACACTTCACCATGGATCTAAAAACATATTCAAGCAATCATATTCATATGTCGCACTCGAAATTCACACTTTCATACATGTTCCACATGCCTTCTTAACAAGCCTAATAGGGAAGTTTAGGCCATTAGGACTTAATTCAAATACATCACTTCTGATCAAACCATGAGCTCAAATACATCATGTCAAACCTCTACAATCTATCTATATCCATATAACCCTATTATACCATGTAAATCATCGCAAACCTCTTTGGACCTTCCTGATTAGTTTGTACCTTTTTAGGTCATTAGCAGTAGGCACTTTGGGAGAAAGGTTTCACCAATTTATTACACATAACCTATCTAAATATTTTCATGGATATTTTGAACATGTCCCAAGCTTGAGGAATTAATTAGTTTCACTTCATGAACCCTGTAACACATACTTGTACATGTAAATCTTCACAAAACTGAGGTTTTGTTCTAGCTTACCATCACACCTGGAGCATACCACCACCACCACCAAAATGAGATTTGAAGAATTATATACATGCATGAACCATCATACTAGCCTTCCCATTCCATTTGGATACCAACCCTTCATATTTTTTTCCAACGCTCTGAAACTTGGGTTTTACAAGGGTTTAAACCCACTTGGCTTCTTAACAATGGTTCATATAAGTATGATGACCAAATGAACCTATTCCAATTAAAAAATAATTTTATCTCCATGTCCTAACATCCACAAAAATGGCTAGGTCTCCATGCAGAGTAGACATGTTTGGGTGAGTACTTGAAGTTGACCATCGAGATGAGAAGAGTTTTGAGAGCTCAAAACAAATTTTCATGCTTCCTCCTTTGACCTTTGACCTAAAACTTTACATACACCTCTGGTATGACCTCCTCCATTATTTTCAATTCTCATTCATGTTTAAATTCATTTGGAACTCACCATGCTACCTATTTTTCCCATGATTTCTTGTTTTATCTTCTTACACTTACCTCCAAGGACCTTGAATATACTCTATATACCTGAACCATGACCTTGTAAACCTTCCACACATACTCTGTAATGTCACAATACTCCTCACATGCTTACACTAACTTTCTTTGGCCTGTTTTGATTCATACCTCATGTGATACTTGCTCTAGGTCTAGGACTAGGCCTAGTTAGGCTTTCTTCAACCCATGCCATATTGAAATTGGCCTTGATATCACTTTGTGGACACACATACACCTCTAACACATCTTTTTGAACATGTTAGACACCATATCAACATTTTACCACCTTTTTATCTCATACAATAGCTCATATAAGTTGAACTATGCACTAAACCATGCATATGCACCAAGACACCATGTTATATGACCAATGCAACACCTTATGAAAACAAACTAGGACACTACCAATCAACCTTCATTTCATTTCAGATGGATTTTTTTTAAACACCTGGTTCAGACATCATAGAGATAAACACATCCCACATCATGATATAATCATAAAAAAATCATACAATGGACCATATAGGTTGCCAAGATCACCTAGAGCCTTCTAGACCACTAATAGGACTTAAGAAGCCCTAAAACACAGAATCAAGCAACTTGTCATACAGAGAATGTTCTAGACCAAAAAAACTTCACCAAAGCATGGAAAATTCTTAGAAATGATTTCCAATCCTTTGAAAACCTACAAAAACCCTGAAACACATTGGAACAATCATTTCACCTCATGAAGCCACTCAAGAGCATGCACAAACAAGCATCCCAAAAACTAGTCTTTAAAGAACAAGCCATAACTTGCTCAAATCTCATCAAAAACACAAGTGTGATAAATTAATAGAAATATCTTGACCTCATGTTCATCATCAAACTCAAACTATTCCACAAATTTGATTGTAGCACCTCCAAAACTGCGTTGCACCTGGACTTGTCCAAACTACCAAAAGTCAATCCTCAAAAATAGGGAACACTTGACCTCTTAAAGGATCAACCATGATCTGAAACCATCATGGAAATCAATTAAATTCCACATAATTCCATAAATTCTAAATTATTCATTAGGTCCAATGGATAACTTTGTCACAAACTGAAACTTTCCAAAAAACAACATATTTGAGTGGGGCCCATGTACTGTCACAACCTCTAAATTACACCAACAAAATTTGGAAGAGTCCTCTATAACATCCAATAATAATAAAATTTGTAAAAGGAGTCAATTTTTTACCACTACAACCAATTTATTCCAAGTCACTACCAAGCTAAGGTTTCAAGAGGGTTAAAAAATGTGTTTACCTTCTTAATGATTGTTCATAAAAACTTGACAATCAAAAAACCTAATTCCACTTGGAAAATATTCATAACAGACCTATTCAACTATCCCCATGAGCATTGGGTCACCATGCAAATCATACAATCTCCAATGAACATCAGAAAGTCAACTTTTAGCTCAAAACCTTACCTTTGGGAACTCGGTAAGGGAAAAAATCACATAACATGCTTAATATTGCATCTAAGACCTGAAACTTGTACCAAACCATCATATCAACCTGATCTACCTTTTTCAATGCTCACCTTTCCATTTACATACTCAAAACAATCCAACTCACTTAATTAGGGCATATTTTCTCAAGGATTAGGTCTAGTGTAAACCTAAAAACCATGATTTCTCCTCATATCTACACTTTGAGACACTTTTGAGTGTCCTTACACCTCATCCACATGCTTCCCATTCTATCACAATGCATATCCAGCTGCTACAAGATTCACTTAATCATTCCATACCTCGTATTTCTCTTTAGGCCTCATAAACAAGCACCTGAAACATGTTTACATCACTAAATCTAACCACCTCGTCACCTTGGCTACCTTACACACCTAAAATGACCTTCGACACACTCCATGACATCATCCTAGTATCACCAAAACAATCCATCACCTCTGCAATCCCTCAAGCTGACTCAAGACACCATGAACCGTCATACAAGACCAATAAGACTCATCTTGGCTAGACACTACCAATCAACATTCATGACTCATACTGCTTCTGAAATTAATGACACTTAATGATAATATTGACAACATCTCTCTTTAACATCAATTCCAACATTATGCCAACTTAAAATACACTATGCAAGGGTGAGTGAATGATGTCTTTGTGATGAACTTGATCAGGAAGATGGAAGATGATACCAAACATAAGTTCTCAACAGAATCTTGCATGCCGATAAGTAAGTATGGGAGCTATTTCACACATTTCAGGACCTTATCCTACATCCACATTGGGGGATTTGATGAAGTTCCATTGAGACTCCCATGGTACCCAAGTAATAAGTTGGTACTCATTGAGCTATGAAGGAAATTTTCAAGAGTACATGTCGAGTGCTAGGAAAGGAAAAGGAAGGGGGTGGTAACAGTACCAATTCATTTGGGAATCTACTCTTGCAAAAACTTAGTGGACACAAGTAATATTGAAACTTCCCTTATATCCTTCAATTTTTACTCCTATTTAATACAGATGTATTTTGACAGTAAACAATACATGAAAGGCAGACACAAGTATCTCAACTTGAGATAAAATACTACTGGGAAGATTGTGCAGATGAGATGGAAGTCAAAAATATAGATTTATCAAGGTTGAGAGTGCAAAAATGAGATATATCCTGATAGAATGGGCCATCATGGATATTGAATATGATGGGAGTGATATATTTGATCTTGAGTACTTGGAATCCATTCCGTTTAAGCATATTCCCCCTGTGGATTGGTCGGTGGTGGAACCCATTGATGTCTTCACCTACACTACAATGGTTCTGCATAGGTCAAAGCATTGATACCTCAAAAGGGTTCATAAGATAAGTTACATTCCTTATTCATCTTACAGAAAATCAAAGAAGGTATTGAGTATTGTATGTAAGAGAAGTGAGATCCCTAAGACATGAGGGAACATCCCAAGTCAGGAAAGTTCTACCATAATCATCGCCAAAATCCTCACTTATGCCCTCTCGCAGGAAATTATCAGGGAAAATATTTGATTCAAGTGTTGTTGATCCCAAAGAATTCATTTTTTCTCTCGCAAGGATCAAATCTAAGTCTCTGGAGTTGTCTGTACATTCATCTCATAGGTCCATAATTCCTACAATGTAATCTCGCAAAGATAGTACTTACAGATCCTCTCTAGTGTAAAGTCAAGCAGTAGTGTCAATTCCTCATGTAGGTAGCCTAGTGGTACATGATTTATCTTCTTCTCTAATCCATGTGTTCTCATGGGTAAAATATATCATTAATGACTTACAATGTACCATGGCCAAGGTAAAAAATCTAGTGGTCAAGATATCTCCCAAACTCTTGAAGCATACTTCTTATTCATGAAAAGTCAAGATGACTTCTCGGCTCATGACAAATGTCTCAGGGTCTCAATTCATTGACTTTTCCTAACCATGAGTGCATAAAAAATATGAGAATCATTGAATATGAAATGAAATTCTATTTTCTTGGAAAGCTCGGACCTGAAGGACACATCCACAACTTTGAGCAAACTTTTACCAAGCTTGTTTCCCAAATAAGGGAGAGTGAGGAAACCAAGAAGAAATTGCAAAGTCAATTGTATATCTTAACCTCATATGTCCAAACCTTCTTAGACCCATATTCTCCTCCCCTCAATCCTTATGAGAAAATTTCCCCCCTAAGCAAAATTGACTTACATGCAGTCCAAGAATTCAAAAGGATGGGGAAAATGGGCAAAATAAAAGATTCGTGGATAGACTCTATCATTCAAAAAGGTTGTGAACTGCTTCCACAAATTATCCGTATATTCGAGATCATTGCCTTATCAACTAAAAAGTTAAATCATGTTCTCTCCACAGTCAATAAGTAGACCAATCACTAGAATGAGCTATTGTGGATCCCTCATAAAATGAGCACAGTTCATCCAAATTCATTATTTGAGAAGAGGGTATTCCTGAATCAAGAAGACAATTATTCTCACACATGGGGTGAGAATAATTGAGTGGAAAATGATATCTCTAACCAAGGACATTGAATATTTCCCATATCATTCAACTCGAGGTTGTGAAATCAAGGATAAAATAAATGAACATTTGAGTAAGATGAGATGTCCCGCATTGCATTCATAGTCAATGTGGCTTGATGAGTTAGGTGAGTACTTCAGAGCCATTGTAAAAGGTGAACTGTCTAATACATGATCATATAGAAATGAACACATGGATAGATTGGCTCAAATTAGATCAGCTATTTCAGACACATTAGATAAGATTTCCAAATGGCTCAAACATTGTAAGATAAGACAAGGTACAATTGATCATTGATTGGAAATTATCACTAACACTATCGTCCCCCATAGAAAAGAAGAATTAAAGGAATTTTTCATGTATAATGTAGTGATGGAGGACCACATGAGTTCTCCAATTCATAGTATCAAGGAATATTCGTCATGTGCTTCGTCTGTTGATTGATTTCTACTCTCTCTCACTTTCCTTCTCTCTCTCATTCTTGCATAAATAAAGCAAATTTTCCCAAAAGTAATCTAAAATATTTTCTAATTATTCATTGGGAAAAACATTTTTTCTAAAAAGTAACTTAATTCACCTCTTAAAATAAGGAAAAGTGTCTTAATCTGGAAAAGAAGGTGAACAGTCATGTCAGAATGCAAAGAGTCACATACCTCTAGGCTATATATTGTGGTTCTCTCCTCATTTGTAGGTATAGTATTTTTATCTTCTTTAGCAAAATATTTTCTATTGTTCCTATCTATTATTTCCTCCATTCTCTCAAATTCATACTTGGCCGAATGTATTGAAATATATTGCAGGAATGAAAATATTTGTAATTTATTTCATGGAATGAAATTATCAGTTAAACTTTGTATTGATTGTGATTTTTGTTTCAAGTCCTTGCATAGTTGTGTGTATATTTTCATGTGTCTTCTAATTTAACTAGATATATTATAGGTTATCAGTTGATGGAATCTTCAATACTACCATTATCATAACTCCCTCCCTATCTTTCCACATTATTTCTCTCATAAATTTCTCTTCTCCACCTCATACCTTTCTCCCTCTTGATTTAATATAAATGGAATTAAATCTAATTTCAAAGTAACTACTATAAATAAATATATATAAATGATAGTATAAAATAAATGGACAAGCAATAAGCATGTAATAATATGAAACCCTAAGTAAGAGTTAGAGAGAGAGGGTGACTTAGCTGATTTCAAACAATCTGGAGATGATTTGGGCAGGTGAATAACTGGAACATAATAGAAGCATCATCGTTGAGGTTCACTAGAGATTTTGAGAATCATAAATTTGTAGGGCATAAGTGCCCACAGAAGGACAAGAGCGTCCAAGTGCTAGTGACTAGATCTAGGCGCTAGTGTCCACCTATATGCTCAAGTTCTGATCTTTTATGTGCAGAAGGAGCTTCACTATTGATCTCTGTTTGTCACTCTGAATTTGTTCCAATGTCAATATTCAAACCTGTAACCTACAAAATAGATACCTAGTTGCACATACCCACAAGCCACATCAAATCTAAAAATAAATATGTAGAATGTGGAGTCAAACTGACACCGGTGATCACCCAAAGAGTGAACTTAGTACCGAGCGTTGTACTACATTTCAAATTCCATGTAGTTCTGTATGAATGTGTGTGTAATGACTCCCTTGGATTCCCTTGTGTAATTTGCACAATGATATTTGGCTGGATCTAGAATAATAGTAAATGTCTAGAATTTGTGTGATAGAATAGAATGAACTTCCCCTCCTATACTATGTATGTAGAGTGATGCAACCCTTGTCCCTTGAGTGAATGTGTTTGATGAATAATTTGTAATGTTGTTTGTGTCATTGGATGCAATCTTAGGTGATAGTAGATAATGCTAGTGTTTGGCCTCTTATTTGTGTGTGTTGTGTGTGTGTGTGTGTGTGTGTGTGTGTGTGTGTGTGTGTGTGTGTGTGTGTGTGTGTGTGTGTATGATTCCCTTGTTTGAATTTTGTAATTGACAACTGGAAGGCTAACCCAAAAGTGTAAAAGATTCCTAAGAAGTAAAAGAGACCCAAAAGAGTGAGAAAAGGCTAGAGAGGGTCAGGAGTTCCTAGAAGGGACAAGAGCACATGGGTGCTTTTGTCTTAAATGGGCACTAGTGTCCGAGGTCATAAAAGATAAATCAGTCAAATACCGACATGGCTATAGGGTTTGTAAGGTCAATAAAAGTATAATATATAAAGCAAAAGACCCAAAAGATATTTTCAATTACTATTTTTCTTGCTTAGGATTCATGTATATATTAGTATGTTCTAGGACCTAAAAATGTACCTAAGTGCATATATTTTGTGTCTACACCTCTCTCACTTGAAGTTGTAGTTACAACAAGGGTTTTTTACACTTTCACCACTATATGACCACCCCCAATAGTTAGAATTAGTGTACATAATTCATATTTCAATAAATGGGAGCCGCCCCATCTTAAAGCAGAGGGATTCAATCCCGTGAGCATTAACAAAGCACATATTTTGTCCTCTATAAAATATTTTGCCAACATTTTTAGAACCCACCATGGGGCAGATTTTTCTATTCTGCAACCCTTTTAAAACTACAAAATCCTCATAATTATATATCCAAAAAAAGAAAACCATAAACCTCAAAATAGCCTTAATGTTTACCATGTCTATTGTCGCCAATAAACATTCCTAGAAATTACACAACACTATAACATTAGTTTCTCTTCTTCCTAGATACTCAAGATGTAACACCTTGGACTGTAGTTACTTCCTCCTGAGCATACAAGTGTTGATATGTGATTTCTTTTGAAAGGATGTGTTCCCTTGATTGAGAAGTCATGCTTGATATGTATTGTATCTTCTTTGCAAATTGCAAATCTTTGACTGAGTCGGAATATGATTGGACTCTTTTATTTCTTTCATTTTACACCTGAGTTTAATCTAATCTTGGAATGAATTATGGAGTTATCCATCTATAAGACCTAGCCTTGGATCAGTGGTATTGATCCAAGTGGTGCTTTAAGCTTATTCGTGATGAATTAAAATTATAGAACTTAAGCAGGTTGCAAGGTCTGGATGCATTGAATAAGCTAGTCTGGAGTATAACTCAGGCTGATCATGTTAAATGAACTGGTGCCTGATATCGTGATATATCTGGAAGGTCTTGATCGCGGACCAGGTAATAAATTAGTTACATAAAATTCATTAGCCTATTGGCATTACAGGAGTGAACCCTGTTCGTGAATGTATGTTGTAGGTTCTTTTTCTGAGCATTTGAAATATTAGACCTAAACAGGATTTATTAAGGTTAGTAACCTAAAACTAAACTTTAACGTAGGGGATTAGATTAGTGTTAATCTAACCTAGGCCTAAGCTATAAGCTAAATGTTCTAAGTTAGTAACTTTGTGCAATGAGGTTAGACTAAGTGTTATCCTAAATCCTAACCTAAAGTTACTAACCTAACTAATGAACAAGGAAGAAAGGGGACCTATGGAAGGGTGCAAGCCATGGGCAGTAGTTTCGATGGCATTAAATGCAGGGATAAGCATGAAGGACAGGTAATTTGGTAGAAGTTTTAACGGCTAGTAAGAGCCTACGTGGCAGAGTCGCCAAAGTTAGAAATGGTCTTTGATGTGCATTTGTCCATCGCCAACTATGGCGGTCGGTGGCAGTGGAGATTGAGCGGGAAATTGGGAGTAAATGCAATTAATGAACTCGGTCTTCGAGCTCGGGTTCCTCGGGAAAGCATGCAAAAAGGAAAACTAGTATTTTGTTTGGTTTTTCATACGCTCCGGCTTTCCCTCTGTCTGATCACTGGTTCTTCGCACCAGTCTATTTGGTGTTGCATGGAAAAAATGAGTGTAACTCACTCTTTTCTTTGTCAAGGAAAGTTTATAAGGCATGGGAATAACAAGTTATTGTTGTTGAATCTAACGTGGAAAAAGAGGAGAAGGCACGAGCTCTTTCAATGGTCTTCTTCGGATTTATAAGCAAATAACTAGGCATGTTAGGCCCTAACCTTTAAAAAATCTTGCTTTCTTTCAAGTGATTTCATTAGAACAACTCTGTTCAGATGATTTTTGGATTCAGTTGGTTTTTATGATAAGCTGTGCGTGATTTTGTTGCTATATCTTCTTACTGGCTCGATTTTTCAATAAAACCCTTAACGGGTGTGTGTTGTGTTTCGAACTGTTGCACTATCTTGTTGGGTTTTGCATTTTGGTTAGAATTAAAGAAATGCTTGTAAGGAAAAATACATGAATTCGGCTTGTGGGAGTTCATGCATTGTTTTCTTGTTTGATTCAGTCGATACCTTGTTGTTTTCACTTGTTGAGAAGGATACTGTTGAAACTCTTGAAGGTGCATGATATATCAACTTCTGTATATGATATGTCGTGGGTAATATACGTTATTGATGCTGTTGAACTTCATTAAACAAAATTACGTCTTGTTTTCTGAGGAAGTACAGTTGTGAATGCATCTTGTTATTGAATACTTGAGTTGATAGTATTTTGACTTCTGAAGGAGTTTTTGATGGAGAATATTACTTGGGTTCGACTTATTTTAAACCATTGATGCGTATGTTATGTTTTCCTCTCTGTGTAACTTAGAGCGGATATTGTTTTTTTTTTGGGCTCAGTTGGAATCCTTGTTACTTAACCAGTATTTTGCTTCTGTAAAGGCCTGAACAGTGAATATTATCATTAAAATGCATTCATCTTGTATAGCGGCTTCTGTAGAAGTTTATTTGTAAAATACCACATGGGTAAGACCTCTTTTTTATCCTGGAGACGTATATTATGTTTTCCTTCTGAATTTTCTCAGTTGTGAATACTGTTGTGAAATTCTTGAGTTGTGGTCTCATGAAATCAATTTCAGTATAAACCTGTTTAGAGCATTAGTGGTATGGATACAGTTAGAGAATTGAAATGATGCGAAGTGGCTTGATTTTCGATTTAACCTTCGCTATACATGTATAACGTTCGGACTCTTATTTTAATTTCTCGTGTTCCTTCTGTCTGTCGTTGTGGAAAGTAAAGGAAGAGTTTTCTTTTCATAACTTACTTGGTTGAGACCTTGTTGAAATTGTTTCCTGCAAAACGACTCCTTTGTTAGTCATGGCTGTGTTATTTTAAATTTTGTTCCAGTTAATGAGGCTGTGCGTGTTGTGTGGATTCAGTACGAATATCTCTACATAGGCATAGGGAAAACATCATTTGTTTTAATGTTGTTGAGCCTCTCGGTTGACTGTGATAAAAAGGTTGTTTTTTTTTATTACGGCCTTGGAAACTAAGTCCTCACAGAGTTTTAGTTGGGATGAGATTGAGCTGTACGTTGTTGGGTGGAATTGTAGTCGTGCTTGTGCATAGTTACGTCTTCTAATAGTATGAATATCCAGTCTTGAGCTTGACTGAACTCAAGAGCTGATTTTGTACCTCGACAAGCGATGACATTGGATACTCTTCTCATTTGTTGATTGTATGGAAGGTTATGTGGGTCTGTTAATAGATTTTCATTACTGTCTTGGCGCGAAATCTACTGTATTTCTTGGAGGCTACAGGAAGTTGTTATAATCCAATTCTAAAAAAACTGTGGTTCTTCTTATGGTCTCATTTGACTTATTCGCATGCGTATAAGGTGAGTGCTTACTCTTAAGGAGACGGTACAGTCATGAGCATGATTGGAAGGGAAATATGAATGACTCGTTTTCTTTCTCTTCTGTTGTAAAGTATATGTTGATATATTTTTATCTAACTGTTGGAACTGTTTTAACTACTGCTGGAATCATGGGTTGTTATGATATTCATTTTACTATGATGAATGTAATGATCTGTCTAATGTTTTCTGTCCTGGGGATTCAGATGGATAGTTGTCTCAGATACTTTCATTCTTCTTGATCCCTAATATTTTGATGAAATATGTTTACTTGTTGGGTGAATTAATCTCATTTAAATAGGGTGTTTAATGAAAACAATTGATGGATTGCAATTGTTTTAAGAGTTAGTGCTTATCATGCTCAGTTCATCGAACTGACCCATGTTGACAATTTTTGCAGATGGATGCCGTAAGTGGTAAAAGCATGCAGATCTGATAGGATGATCAGATTGTTTAATTTGATTTTATGTTGAAATACAGCTTGATTTTCTAAATGTACTATATGAGGAAAGATGTTCTTTTTCCGTAGAGTATTGTATCAAGTATGCTGAATGCATAAAATGTATTTGATTAGTTCTGAAAGGAATGGAAATTGATATTTGTTACTTATGTGTTTGTATTCTTATCTTGATAGTTTGACCTTCTTCGGTTCAAATATCTTGAGAGCATTGTTATTATTGTATAATTTGGAGACTTTTTTGATTATCAATGTAAGCTTGCAAGAATATGTGACTAAATACTTATGATTGTTTAGCAATTCTAGTGTGTTCTATCTAAAGCTAAATTGAAATATAGATCACTGTCTTACTGGAAACTAGGGTTAAAATAAACCTAAGTAGGACGCTAAACAAGCTGAATTAAATTATTAATTCCTAGTCTTGATTAAACCAGGACAACGTGTAATTGGAATCTTAATCACTATATCTCGATACTTATAAGTAAGATATAAGTTCAGTTATGAGAACTGAATTAAACCTAAATGGGGTTCAGATGGCAATCTCATGTGAAGTTTATGAGTTATTGTCCAATTTCGTTGATTTAGAATTATGTATATTCTATGAACTCCTTGATGGAACCTTAGTCTTAATAACTTCTCTGTGTAAAGGGTTTTATTAAGAAAGGTCATTCTAAGGTGAGGAACCCAGGGATCGGGAAAGGCTAACCTTAGGGGAACGTCTTTTAATATAATTTAACTCAGCGTATGTAACACTTTTTAATAAGTAGATCTTTTCGAGGCGGATTTAAAGGTTGATAGCACAAGTCAACTGCAGGGTTGTACCTCTGAGAAGGTTAGGATCTTCTCAAAGATACAACAATGCAAGTGTCTTGTGACGACACCCTTTGCATTGATCGATAAGATTTACACCTTAACTCGAACAAGTTACTCTGGGACCGATTAGAAATGTGGTCACGTTATAAGGCTGCCTAGGAGACTCGGGGTATCTTGACACACTGGTTTAACTAGGGTTGACCCAGTATGTCATCGTATCCCTAGTCCTCGGGAGCGTCCATATAACGTTGTCACCTTACTAATCCATTTCCGAGTGAATAACTTGGGATAGGAGGGACTGACAGAAGTCAGTATAAGACATTCTACATAGCATAAGAATGGGGTGAAGGACGTATTCCAGATTGACGAGTATGTCGTTAAGGAATACGAGACATAAGCAGTATGTTTCAAATCTTTGGCCAAAGTATCGCAAGTTGCTGATTGCGTTGTCCTGAGTCACCTGGTCTAGGGGATGAGATGCCGATGAATAATGGTAACAATTATTCAGTTAGGTTCCTTGGACAGAGCATTCTGAATCCCAGAATAGGGAAGAGAACCGCGAGAGTGAAGTGTTAAATGAAAACTCCAACTCTTATTACTCATGAATAGATTGGTAGATTACCGAGTCATGGAATGAATAGATCAGAGGTACTCCGAGTCATTACAGCTGCATATGGTTATCTATTATAAGAATGGTTATTTGATTTGTGAGTTCTAAATTATGTATTTAGAACCTGGAAGCATTTATCAAAAAAAAATGACTTGTTCTAATGTATAAAATGAGGATGTTACACAAGAAGATATCATTATAGATTTAAGAAACTACATTTAGAACCACTGAGTGGATAACACTCATTACCATACTATTGTAAGGATTCTAAACCTAGAAAAAGAGTGTGCCCAATTTTTGCAACTTGTTAGTCAAGTTCCAAATCAGCCAAAGAGGGTGTACATAAAACTATTTTAAGTTGAGCATAAATCTTACAAACTGGTGGAAAGAAGATATAATAGAGCTGAACAAGTAAGTGGCCTTGTTGACCCTACATTTGAAGAGAAAAAATGAGTAGATTTTAGACTCCCCTTTGTTCACACAACAAGACAAGTTGGTCAAGAGTACTTTCTTGAATTTAATCTTGAATTTCGTATTGAAGAACCTCTTGAAGATCCAATCACACCTGACTTAGAGTGTATTCCTCCCAAAGAAGAAGAATAAGAAGAAGAAGAAAGGATGGTTGCACTTGTACCATGGGATCAATACATAGGCATGTTGGCCCTACCTCCTCCTATCCATGAACTCCCTAGAAGTTCAAGAAAGAACTTACCCAAATTCAAAGGGGAAAGAAAACAACATCCAGATGAGCATAAGGGGAGTGTTGGGAGTTGAACATGAAGATGTGTCAGTAAGGTTATTTATTGAATCTTTGTAAGATGTTTCCACAGATTGGTTCTACCACCTACCTAGGAGGACCATCACTAACTAGAATCGAATGAAAACAAATTTTGAAGCTAGATTTAAGTCAACCAAGGATGCCCATGTTTTACTCACTCAATTGTCACAATTAAAAAAAGAACCTCAAGAATCTATGAGAGATTTCATGGCTAAATTCAACAAATTGATCAAAAAAAATTCCTGAGAAAGTCATGCCAACTGATGACAATCAGCTAGGGTTCTTTACCAATGTACAATTTCCTGAGGTTGGATTCATCCTAATAAGGGCTCAACCAACTGATCTAGATGAATTTCATGGCCTCACGGTAGAAGTAGAAGATGATCACATAGTGTCTGATAAGATAAGAAAAGGATCCAACAAGGACAAATGCCAAAGTTCTAACTTTGGAACCACTAATATGTTACTATAAAAATTATCTCATGATTTGATTTCTCTCAAGAAGTAACTTGCTCAAAGTGCTCCATATAAGGACATGCCAAAGAAATATTTCTAGAAAAATAAAAAGGATTATAGCAGCCCCATGAAATCTTTCTCTAGAAGCATCTCCAGTAAATGTATTATACGAAATTCAATAAGATAAAGAAGAAAAAATTGAAGAATCTAAAGAAGAAGAATGAGGAAACTTACTAGAAGTTGAGGAAGTTGGAGACATTGACATCAGTTACTATGAGTAATCCTTAGATAATGAGTGTGATGAATCCACAGTAGACATGAATAGTTATTCATGTGTGGTGTCCACATGTGAACAATCTCATAAGGAAGCTTCTTCTAGTGTTGTACAAAATAATGAATTTATAGATTCTCAAAATGTGACTCTACTAAATGATATAAGCAAGCAAGGATCACCGCTACCTCCTTCTATGGAATCTATAAGGAATAATCCTAGTTCTACAACAACTAAATCTACTTCTTATTCTCTAGGTAAGTCGCATGCACCTACCCCAATTAAGGCTTCTTCTACTAAAGTTGTATCTTCTTCTTTGGTCCCCAGAACTAATTCCACTCCATTTAAAATAGCCACAACTTTCGAAACTTCCACTATTGTACCTTTTTATATCATTGACCATGTCAAGAAATCCAAGGTGCAAATTTCAAAATCTGAATAATTACAAACTCATCCAAAGTTGTTTGAAAAGCTATTCAATTTCATCAAGAATGGTCGATCTGCATTTAGCCCAAACATGTCTACCTACAAAGGACTACTACCTACCCCTCTTACACCTTCATATCAAAACTTGATTCCTACTAGTCCATCCACCTCAAGAAAGGTATAACCATTCTACCTTTCTTGTCTCGTTAATGGTGACAAGTTAAATAATTGTATCATTGATTTCGATGACTTTGATAATGTTATGGCTACTACGGTCACACATGCTCTTGATCTTACCTTGACATGTGCTTATCGTCACTATTATTCCATATAAACCAAAGAGGTTCCCCTTTTTGGTCAGATCAAAGATGCCCAAGTTGCCTTCAATGCCTTCCCTAACAAGAGAGTGAAGATAACCATATTGGTTGTGGACATGCCTATTTCATATGAGATGTTGTAAAGCATAATCTTTGGTCAAGATATGGATAATGAAATACAAATGGATTGGTCATTTTTTACTATCCATTTCAAAGGTCATATCAAGAAGCTCCTTCCTTAAAGGAAGATGAAGTACACAACTCAAAATTCAAATGATCCCTGATCTAATATTCTGTACCAAGACAATGATATGGGAAATTATTTTCTCACCACATAAGAAGATGGAGAGTTACCTATCATATTGGAGGAAGAAGAAAATGAACTGTGGACTCTAGAGTTTGAAGAAATTTTTTCTTCTTCTGGTTCAGGTGTGTGTGTAGTGCTCACTTCTCTTGTAAGTAAAATCATTCATCTTTCTTATAAGCTTCAATTTTCAAACACAAACAACACAATATAGTATAAAGCTCTATTGTTAGGAATGAAATCCACCAAAGAAATGGTAATTAAGAAGCTGCAATGCTAAGGTGATGTCGAGCTCAATGTAAAGAAAGTGAAAAATTAGTTCCAGGTCAACAATGTAAGGCTTGAGTATTATAGAAACATGGTATGGGGTTGCATGGAAACTTTTGAAGCCTTTGTAATTCATACAAACCCACATGAACAAAATGAGAAGACAGACTCCTTAAAAGTCTTTGCATCTTTATTCATTCCTCATCCAACTTTTGGGGAACAAAAATATTTAATCGAAATTGTCTTCAAACCAAGTGTGTCAAATAATGCTAAGAATTGGTGGGTATTTAATGATGAAAAACACATTTTGTCTTTCTCATAGTAGAAAGACAACTTCATTACCCTCTATTATGAGGGAAATGATGCTCTGCACAGTGAATCTAATTCAAGCAATGGAAAAGATGAAATTGAAGGAGTAGATGATGAGGATGTCACCAAGTTAAAAGGTAACAAGATTCTTAAAGGTCTCGTTGTTTCACTCAGAATGTTTCAGCTTCTGGGAATAGAGTTACTTCTATCCTTTCATTCCTTTTAGAAACAGATAAGGTTAGGGCTAGGAGGAATACCTGTTGAATGTCGAGATGGTGTGCACGTACCGTAGAGAAAGATCAGGTTGACTGCGAAGAAATCCTTTTTGTCTTGGAAGGACTACCTGCAAATAAGAACACAAGACCACAAGATTTTGATTAGACAATAAATGAGGGAACTGCCTTGGGCCCAGGAAATATAAAACTTCCTTTCGAAGGTGGTCAGTTCCCCTGCTAATATGAATTAACACCAAAAACTGTAAAATATCAATTAAATTGCTTCGTTGAGACGGGTAGGGGAAAGGCTGATTTCTGGTTTTGAGTCACAATAACCGATACCGGTTGCTGATAACCAATATCGGTATGGTCTAGGATCTGTAGGTTGGTTGTTTTATGGGGTGGTTGTGTCATAGGGTAACGGTGTTGTTGGTAAGGCTGGTATATGAGTGATATTAGGTAATGAGATGGTGAGAGGTAAATGAATGATAGTTAGATGCAATGACACGTTGGGTAGTGGATCTAGGAATGGATTTATGGGGACTGTGATTCAAAAAGTCTAAGAAATGTTATTAAAGAGGACATGCAAGATGTAACTTACTGGTTATTGACGAAGATGCAGGTCCAGGAACTCTGATGACAAAGGCAGAACTTAGGTAAGATGGCTTGACACACAGAAGATGAGAGATCTCCCTCCCGATGATCAGCTGAGTATCACAAGTTTCTGGCTATTCCGTTGCAGTTTTGGGCTTGATCTCCTTTGCTGCAAACTCTTCTGGTTTCTTCACTCGTCTCTGCTCGGCCAAGTAAAGATCCGGATTCTCTTGATCGCTCCTGATGATCTCCGTTGATCCAAAAAACCTCCCCCCTTTGTTTTTGGCTTGGGGAGCCCATTTACAGGGAACCGATGGCGGTTACGTAACCGACGGTGGTCGAGTAGGAACCGGTATCGGTTAGGAAAAAGCAGGCTATTTTTAGTAAAATCACCCACTTTCCCTGCTTTTCTCCCAAGAGATTAGTTGCGGGCTTGGTCAAGTGACTAGAAGGTCGGTTTTGGGTGCGAGAAAGGGGTCATTAGTCATGGGTGTAGGTGTGGACCAAGTTATAGGTCTTAATTAGGTTAGTTTAGGGTTAGGACTAGGTCATGATGAGGTGGAAAAATGAGGTGGCAGGTAAGGTGATGTGGATTTATCAATTACAAGGTAATTAATAAATAATTGTGTAAGGTTTAGGTGATGAGGTTAGGTTGCGAAATGAGATGCGGGTCACAAGGGGTCGTAAGACACAAATTTGGTGTCTACATTAGCCCCTTATTGTCGTGTAGCTTGTTTTGTAAAGCTGCACAGACAATAATATGAAGTGGTTTCCCTTGTTAAGGGTATAGGTAATCCCCCTCAAATCTAGCACAGATTGAGATCGCGTGAAATCAGGGATAGGGTTGATAAAGGGTAAATGGTGTAGAGATGATGGTGAGATGGTGGGGTAGGTCCAAGGAAGCAGACGCACGTTGAAATGTAATAATGCGACTAGGGTACATGATTTGATGAGCAAACCAGCAATGCATAGGCAAAGGTCGATAGTTTATCCAAACAAGGGTGATATAATCCTGGTATCCAAGGCATAGGAAGTAGCTCCAGGGTATATAACAGGTAAGGTACAGGAACATTTAGGCATGTTCGGCAGTACCAAATGGTTGGTTTGGTTGAGATAAATGTCACGGTCTAGGTCTAGGCAAAGTTGGTCGACATATCAAGTCAAGGACCCTAATCAGGCTAAAACACGAACAAGTGAGCTCGATTGAACAAAAAACTATATGATGGGTGGATAAAATTGTATGTTGCTGATGTTGGGTAAGGTATTGAAGTGGTACGGCCGTGGTTCGGGCCAAATTGTTGGGTGGCGGCCTTGGGTCGGGCCGGATGGGTAGGGTGAGGCCTTGGGTCGGGCCAAATGGGTAAGGTGAGGCCTTGGGTTGGGCCAAATGGGTAGGGTGAGGCCTTGGGTCGGGCCAAATGGGTAGGGTGAGGCCTTGGGTCGGGCCAAATGGGTAGGGTGAGGCCTTGGGTCGGGCCAAATGGGTGGGTGGCAGGGCCTTGGGTCGAGCCAAATGGTTAGGGTGAGGCCTTGGGTCAGGCCAAATGGGTAGGGTGAGGCCTTGGGTCGGGCCAGATGGGTAGGGTGGGGCCTTGGGTCCGGCCAAATGGGTGGGTGGCGGGGCCTTGGGTCGGGCCGGAGTGGTTGGTTGCGGCCTTGGGTCGGGCCGGTGGAGTCAAAAACGGCTAAAGAGCAATGGAGCATATAGGCGATGTGGTAAAGAGGCAATGTGGTGGGAAAGGGAAAGTAGTGAATAAGGGCAAAAAGTTGGGTAAACAAGGACAAAACTGATATCGGTTATCTATGACCGGTACCGGTTAGATAACCGACGCCGGTTCCTTAGGGCATGATTTGACCGGTATCGGTTCTATGTTAAAAACCTATAAAAAGAAAAATACGGCCGGTCATTGTCACTTTGTCAATTTGGAAACCAAATTAAGTTGTCTGAGGTGGAATATTGATATTGGTGTATTTGTTGGCTGAGGTGGCACTAGTTGAGTGGAGAAGTGAGGTGATTGGCGGGCCCGAGTGAGGAGGAGGCAGTAGTTGATTGGTTGAGGACCCAGAAGAGGACATTTGGAGCCATGGCACAGCCAGGAGGAGCAGGAGGAGCTGGACCAGCTAGACCACCACCACCCATCCCACCACGACGACGTGTCGTCGTACCGGTAAGTTCGAAACCTTGCATTGTGTTCATTTGATGTTATTAAGCTAGATTTGGGGTTTGGGTAGGAATGTACATGTTTTTAGGAAATAATTAGAAAATGGAAATAATTTGAAAAAGGGAGAGGGTAGATAGGTGAAATAAGTCGAGGCGGCTGGGTGGGTAGGTTTTTAGAGTGTTTGGGTGGGTAGAGAGGGAGAAAAATGAAAAAATGTAGGTTGGGGGCCGCGCGGGGGTTCGGCTCCGGCTAAATACAGCGACCGGCATCGGTCGCAAATTTTCAGGTCACGGTGCTTTGTGTTTGACCGGCGTCGGTCGTATATCGGCCGGCGTCGGTGGGTGTTGTGTGTTTATGTTGTGGTTGTTTTTGTTTTTTGTTTTGTTTTTTGTGGTTTGGTTGTTTTTGTTTGTGTTTTTGTTTTTGTGGTTTGGTTGTTTTTGTTTTTGTTTTTGTTTTTGTGGTTTGGTTGTTTTTGTTTATGTGGTTTTGGTGTGTGGGCGTGGTTTGGGTTGTGTGGTGGAGTTAAGTTTTTGGGTATAGTTTGGGTGTGTGGGCGTAGTTTGGGTTGTGTGGTTGAGTTGAGTTGGTGTTTTGGTATGATTGGGGTGGGATAGGGATGTTTTGATATGATTTAGGTTGTGTCGGTTGTTGGATTTGGTTGTTTGGGTATCGTTTTGGTTGTGTGGTAGTATGGTGGGGGTTGTTTGTTTGGGTGTGAAAAGGGAGTGGGATATTGGAGAAGATAGGTGGGTAGAGGGGTGTGTTAGGGAGTCGGGGTGTGGAGAAGGTAGGTGGGTAGAGGGGTGTGTTAGAGAGTCGGGGTGTGGTCGGGGGGATAAAAGGGGGTATAGAGGGTAAAGTAGATGTTGTGATAAAGAGTAGGGCTAAGGTTGTGGGTTGGTTTTGCAGGCACGTCAGCAGCTGACGATGCGGGACAGGATGCCCCCACTGTTGAGCCGGATGCGACCACATGTGTCTGCAGCACACTGGGCTATCATGCGCGAGGTGGGACTCGGCGGAGTCCAGCGATACAGAGCGATCGACAGAGATCATAGTTTGATGGTTGCCCTCATCGAGAGATGGGATCCGGCGACCAATGTGTTCCATCTCCTGACTGGAGAGATGACCATCACATTGGAGGATGTGTATCGCATCCTTCGATTACCTATCGATGGAGAGGCCGTCTTTCAGGTGGATGCAGAGATAGCCATGGACAGCATCCTACAGGTTTTTGGGGATGCAGCCGCGCTATTGACATATCACAGCACGAGTATCGGGTATGGGGATATGTACCGTGCGCACCAACATGAGACACGGCTTGCCGTGTTGATGATGATTGGGATCACCTGCTTCGCCCTCCCAGACTCAGAGGGAGGCCGCTTTCCACGGGCGCTGATGGGGGTGCTACATGAGATGGTGGAGGAGCACACATGTTATGCTTGGGCACCAGTATACCTGGTGCAGTTATATAGAGAGCTGTGGGGCTATCGCCGGATGAGGCGATTTGGGATTTGTTCGACATTTTTGCTTCACTGTTGGGCATATGAGCACATCATATGCATTAGACCAGTAGGATTACCCCAGCAGCCAGGGCCACAGGTCATATATAGATACGGCTTTCAGAGGTGGTTGGGGGTCGTGGGTCAGCCACGAGCAGTGCTTGCAGGGCGAGACGTTACTTACTACAGGCATTTATTAGAGGGCCTGACAGCGGTAGATATTGTATGGAGACCATATAGAGGTCATCACCCCCGTGGAGGAGCCCGAGGACAGTTGCAGTGGATCTAGTACACATTCTGGATAGCGGGACGAAGGCCGGGAGAGTATGAGAGGATACCCCTGGAGAGGGTACGCAGGCAGATGGGGCTACGACAGGATGAGCCCCCTCGCTTCCCTCAGTACCAGAGGGATGATGTAGAGGCCCCACTGCCTGCACCACAGCCCGTGGATCCAGATTGGGTTGCTGAGAGGCCGGCAGATGACACTGTAGATGATGTTGGCTGTACGGGAGCATATATGGTTTGGTGGGCTGGTCAGAGAGCAGCGAGGGTAGCACAGCCTGCACAGCCAGACTTGGCAGCGGTGATGGCAGAGCGAGATCAGCTCAGGGGTCAGGTGCAGCTATTACAGGGGCAGCTGGCTGCTGCACAGGCACAGATAGGTGTTTTACAGGGGCAGCTAGCCCAGGCTCAGGTACAGGCACAGGCACCACCACCAGCAGCGGTACAGCCAGCCCCAGGCACAGGTACAGGTACAGGTACCACCACCAGCCGGTACAGCCATAGCCCCAGGCACAGGTACAGGTACAGGTACAGGTACCACAGCCACAGGCACCACCAGCGGCACACTAGCACAGGCACAGGGGGCACTGGTAGTAGGTGTCAGGGGACCAGCCCCAGTACCTACGGTGGCTCGAGAGCGTTACATGGAGGCTAGAGCGGAGGCCCGATACTATCAGGATATTCTTGATGGTACCGGGGCTGATTATCAGCCCTATGCGGCACATAGAGCAGAGACCTCTCGGAGCCAGAGGTCTCAGGGAGGGGTAGCCACAGCTGGTGGGTCCGTCACAGGCAGGAGGCGAGAGGCAGGACAGGGACTAGCAGGCAGACAGGCAGAGGGAGGTGGAGAGAGCTGAGGGGTCCCTGCACTTTTTGTATATTAGACATGGGCACCGGTCTGCGAACCGGTTGTGTTGATAGAGGCCTGCGTGCCTACATATTATTCATTGATTCATTCATGTATTTATTATACCGGCCTGCGAGCCGAGTACGGGTTGTACAGTTGATACCGGCCTGCGAGCCGAGTCTGTTTTTGATATGAGAGACCGGCCTGCGAGCCGTGTTGAGGTTTTTGATGGTTATTGCGGCCTGCGCGCCGGCTTTGTTGTATTATGAGATCACAGAGGCCCCGATGCAGGGCACATTGTATATTTGAAACCTTGTCTATATATATATATATATAGATATGATGTTTTGATCCACATGCTGTGTTTAAAAATGCGTTAAATGTTTTGTCGATGGTTTGTGATATTTGATGTATGATGAGTTGGATTGATGTCTTTTGTGGAAATGGTATATAGATTAATGGTTTTTGTATATTAAGTTGGATTGTTGATGATTTGTTTGTTTTGGTAATGTGGATAGATGATATGGATGAAATCGTAATGAGATGTGGATTTGATGAAAAGATTATAGCTATCGGTGTTGGTATGCAGGAAAAAGAGGCGGGCGCCTCCAAAAATTAGATAAAAAATAAAGAAAAGGACTATGTTTTGAAAAAGGTGGGTATGTGACCGACGTCGGTTAGCTAACCGATGTCGGTATAGTATAGACCAATATCGGTTAGGTAACCGATACCGGTTACTCCAAAATGAGATTTTTCTAAAAATAGAAAAGCGTAGGTGGCAACTGAAGTTCTTATTTTGAGAGGCATGCAAGATGTTAAATATGCGAATGCGACGCTATTTTAACGACTGAGACAAGTAATTGCATGAGAGATTTGAGTGATAAGGAGGAAAGAGACAGGTAACGTGATTGTGGGCTGAGATCAAGAAGACAGAAATCCAAGCTATATTTGAAGAGGGTGGTGAGCATGGCTGAATGAGGAGAAGCATCCAGCAGGCATGGACGAGAGGGAAGACAAGTTCCACCGCAAGCTGCTGCAGCCCAAGAGGTAAACGATTTGGTTGTAATTTGGTGTTTGCATGTTTTGTAAATAGGAGGAGGGAGATTAAGTGGGTAGATATGATAAAGAAAACGTGATAGCAAGGGTTATAGGTGAGGTGAGTGTTATGGGGTAGGTAATCAGGGGTTTCGGGTATGTCTGTGTATACAGGGAGGAATAAACGATCAATTTATTGTCGTAGGTGGTTGTTTAGGCAAGGTGTATGTAATTGACAGTGACCGATAGCGGTTAGGGATAACCGGTATCGGTTACTGAACCGGTACCGGTTATTTATAACCGATACCAGTTACTGGAGGAATTTCCAGAATGTGAGAAAAAAAAAAAACCTTTAGGGATTCGATGGATTGAATGGTTATTTGTTGTTGTGACGTATGCAGGCAGAGGCAGGGCCGAGGATGAATGATAGTGTACCAGCGCTGTTGTCACGAATCCGAGCGGATGTAACACCAGCTGAATGGACATTGATAAATCGTTTGGGGTTAAGTGGAATCCGCTATTATTCACGAATCACACATAACCATGCTATGTTGCAGGCGTTGATTGAAAGATGGAATCCAGAGAAGAATACCTTCTATCTGCCAACAGGGGAGATGACAGTAACATTGGAAGATGTGTTCCGTATTTTGAGACTCCCTATTACAGGAAAACCAGTATATCAGGCATTACCTAGCGCGGCGCGGGAGCGATAACAGCAGTATTTGGTCCATACGCACGAGATTTGACACAGCGAGGTTTGACATTCACATATGGGATAATGTATGCAGCACACCCTGAGGAGACAAGGTTAGCAGTGATATTAATGATAGCGGTAGGGTATTATGCATTACCGAGGGCGGATGGGGGAAGATTTCCAAAGGCATTGATGTGTGTTATTTGGGAGATGATAGAAAGGAACGTGACTTTTGCATGGGCACCTGCATATTTGGCGGAGTTATACAGGGGTTTATGGGCTTGTAGGTGAAATCACAGGACGACACTGGATTGTTCATACTTATTACACTGTTGGGCCTATGAGCACATTATTTGTGTGCGACCAATAGGCCGACCCATCCAGTCAGGAGAGACCGGAGTACAGAGGTTGGGATTCAGACGATGGGTCCAGACAGAACAAGAGGCAAGATCCCAGGCCGTGACGGGTGACATTGAGTATTACAGGCAGGTATGGGAGAGGGTGACGATTGCAGATATCTGTTGGAGGCCTTACGGGAACTATATGGTAACAGAGAACATAGCTGAGGAGTTGAGGGGTGTAGAGCGATTGAGGTGGATCGCAGGGCACAGACCAGGTGAGTATGAGAGGATTCCTCTAGATCGCGTGCGGCGACAATTCGGATTTGTGCAGGATATACCCCTGGCTTATAGACCATATATGAGGATCGACGCCGAGGCAGCATTCTCACCTCCCGGCCAACACCTCCAGAAGGGCCAGAGGAGATAGCAGCCGATCGCAGGGTAATGGATGCAGGAACGACAGAGGCCTATAGGTTATGGTGGGTAGCAGAGCTGCGAGGTGTACGTGATCGCCCTGACATAGCTGTGATTATAGCGGAGAGAGATCGTCTGCAGAGTTTAGTTCATCAGCTCCAAACGTAGATGAATGAGACAAGAGGATTGTTAGCGGTTGCGGAGTCACGAGCAGAGAGACTAGAGGTTGGATTCCTCCATGCGAGAGGGCGTATTCATATGTTACAGGAGAGATTGGCAGATCAGTGGGTGGTACCAATAGCCGCGGTACCTTTGAGGACGGAGAGGCCCGGCGAGAGGCGTCGACGATCACGATCATCTCCTGGGTCGGGATGAATCGTGAGGGTCTAAGTAAATGTTATAGAGGTATAAGAATAAATAAGGATGCCGACCTGCGTGTCGATGATAGAGAAGATGTATTTGTTTAACATCTAAATAAGACTGAATATGTATGTTGATTTGAGTTATGATAATAATAAGAATGTTTGCGTTGTGATTTTTGGTGTTTTGAAAAAGGATAAAGAGGAATGTGATTAAATAGAAATACACAAAAATATTTATATTTACCACACATGATAGGTTATGGTAGGGGATGGTCGAGCTAACCTTGGGAGACCCCATGTCTCCTAAGTGCTGCCTACATAGCCCATTGCACAAAGCAAGGAGGGGCCTCAGACCGATGTAGTTCTCCCTTAGGACCAGGGAGAGGTGAATTTAGGCAATTTGGTATGGTTAGGCAATTGGTTGGTTGGTAAAAGTATTGATATTAATATTGGTAAGGTAAGGGTGATGGTGTTGGTAACGAGTTGGTGATGTTGTAAAAGGTATAAGGGAAGCAAAAGTTAGCCTACCCAAGTGGTAGGGAACCATGTCCTGATTAAGATCAACACACAATCCTAGATACGAGGCAAAGAGGAAAGAGTGCTCCGTAGGTAAAAAGAGCTAAACAAACCACATAACGTAGAACGAGCTTGAACCCCTAGGTACCGTGCATAGACGAGAAGTCAATAGGTGAAAAGAGTTGTAAGATCACAATATATCGGGTGTACGTCACGTCCCTTGAGTTGAAACAAATGGTGAGGTGAGGTGGATGATATAACGGAGGTACAGAGAACTTGTTACAAAGCGAGTGTTCTGACGAAAGAGAACCTACCCTAAATAGACAAGTCCATGACTCAAAAGTTCTTTTGAATGAGGCTTTTATTTTACTGAATATAGACTGATCGATGCGGGAAGTCTACAAGGGATATTGATTGTACTATTCTTGAGGTCTTCACAAAGCTGATCAATGCGAGAAGCTTCTGATAAAGGCTGACTGTGTATAGCTGTCCTTCGAGGGAGCAGTCTATTTATAGTAGCAGATATGATTTTAGTGCATAGTTGTCCTTCGGGGGAGCAGTCTATATATAATAGTAGCAATAGTTTGGCCTATAGCTGTCCTTCGAGGGAGCAGTCTATATATAAGGTAGATAGCTAGATGTCCTTTTGACGTGAAGCATCTAGTTTTTGTAGGAAGTTTGACTCAAGAAAATCCCATAAGAATACGGCTTATTTTAATACTTTGAAGTCATGGACTAGACTAAAAAGGGAAGGCATTGCTGAGGTGAAGTGAGAATCAAACTATGTGAGCTTGATTTTTATTATGAGGTGTAGGGAACAAAGTGTATGTGGTGGTAAGTGGGCTCAAGGGACGAGCGGCAGGTAGATAAGAAGTGATATAACACTAAATTCAACAGTAGAATGGTCGAAGATGCAAGGCATTAAGGGGTTCAGGCTCAGGTTTACCATTAAGCGAAGCTAAACGATAAGTGCCTGATCCATAAGTGTGAGTGATTATATAAGGCCCAATCCAATTAGGAGCAAATTTTCCACGTTTGCTCTTTTCTAGTTTGGTTACATGTTGATTCTCTTTGAGGACAAGATCACCAACCTTAAAGGTACGCTCATGAAGTCGCTTATCATAAGCACGCTTGATACGTTTTTGATAGATTTGGAGGTGATCAAGAGCTGTAAGACGACGCTCGTCAAGAAGCTCCAATTGGGCTAACCGCTCTTGGCGGAAATCATCGTTGGTGAGAATATCCTGAAGAGATATTCTAAGGGAGGGTATTTGTACTTCGAGAGGCAGGACAGCCTCGGTACCATATACCAAAGAAAAAGGTGTGGCATTAGTGGAGGTACGAATGCTAGTACGATAAGCCCAAAGGGCAAAGGGGATGTGATCGTGCCAATTTCTTCCGGATTCATTGACAACTTTCATGAGGATTTTGGTTAGGGTTTTATTAGAGGATTCAGCTTGTCCATTTGCTTGTGGATAGTAGGGTGATGAGAAGCTGAGTTTGATACCAAAGTTGTCGCAAAGGTCCTGTAACAACTTGTTTTTGAAAGATTTTCCATTATCTGTTATCAGGCGATGAGGAACACCAAAACGACAGATAATGTGGTGGTTAATGAACTCTACAATTTTTTCTTTTTTAGTTGAAATGAGCGGAATAGCCTCCACCCATTTTGTGTAATATTCGGTTGTTGTGATAATCCATCGGTGACGTTGTGAAGAGGACGGATGAATCTCACCAATAAGGTCTAAACCCCATTGTGAGAAAGGCCAAAGATCTCGGGCGACCTGTAGCGGGTGGCTAGGAGTATGTTGAAGGTTGGCATGTTGTTGACACATAACACAACGCTTAACATATTCATAGCAATCGTTATTGAGAGTAGGCCAATAATAACCTAGGTGGAGGATTCATTTGGCCACGGCAAGGCCGCTAAAATGTCCGCCACAAATACCATCATGGACTTGTTGGATGGTATGGGTGACCTCCGCACCAGTGAGACATCGAAGGAGGATGCCATCAAAGCCACATTTATAAAGGAGTCCCCCCATAACAACATAACGAGAAACGCGTTTAAGAAACGCACGTTTGCTGGTACTAGTAAGGTCAGATGGGAGAACAGAGGTTGTAAGGTAGTCGTGAAATTGGTGATACCAGGTATCCTGCGAATTAACAGACACATTATTTATCGTACAAACAACCGAGGCTGAATAAGATGGGGCAAAGAGTTGTTGGACCAAGACGAAAATGTCAGAGTCAGTTGATGAAGCTGGAATTTGCGAGGCTAAGCAAGCCATAGTATCCACAAATTTGTTAGTGGAGCGGGGAATGGTTTGGATAGAATAGCGAGTAAATAAGGCTAGAAGTGAATCCACGTAGTGTTTGTACTTTTGAAGTTCCTCATTTTTGCATTGGTAGATGCCCATAACTTGATTGACTACCAATTGAGAGTCGCCAAAAATATTGATAGATTTGATACCTAAGTGTAACGCAACTTGGAGACCCAGAACAAGGGCCTCGTATTCCGCTGTATTATTAGTGCAAGGGAAATCGAGTCGGAATGAGAGAGGCATAGGCTCAGCGTCGAGAGGAATGAGAACAACGCCGACTCCTCCGCCGCGCTGGCATTTGGATCCATCGAAGAAGAGGGTCATTGGATATGACTCCTCCCTGAGTGAAAGAGTGGCGATGAGTTCGTCGGGGAATGTAAAATTGGTAAATTGTTCCCCTGGTAAAGGGGCTTCCGCAAGTTGATCTGCGATGGTTTGTCCTTTGATTGATTTCTGGTGGACAAACTCAAGGTCGAGGTCGGTGAGGAGCATGAGCCATCTGGCGATGCGTTGGTTTAGATGAGGTTTGGCATACATGTAATGGATGGGGTCCGTGTTGGTGATGACGAAAGTTTTGTGATTCAGAAGGTAATGTCGGAGTTTGGTGGCTACGAATGATAGGGCTAGGCACAATTTTTCTACATGTGTATACCTAGTCTCATAATCCACCAAAGTACGACTTATATAATAAACGGCTTGTTCTCGATTCTCAGAGTCACGATGTGCAAGCATGGCCCCTACAGTGTGGTCAGTGGTGGAAAGGTAAAGATAGAAAGGGCGGTCGTCCTGGGGTGGGATAAGCACGGGTGGCTGCAAGAGATAAGCTTTAAGAGCCTCAAAGGCTTGGTGGCATTCGTCACTCCATTGAAAGTCAATGTCTTTTTTAAGGAGGTGATGGAAAGGTTGACATCGATCCGAGAGTTGGGAGATGAAACGTCGGATAGATTGGAGCTTACCTTGTAAACTACGCAATTGTTTAAGATTGGTAGGTGGGGGCATTTCTAGAATAGCTTTGACTTTAGATGGGTCGACCTCAATGCCACGCAGAGAGACAATAAAGCCAAGAAGTTTTCCCGAAAGGACACCAAAGACACATTTCTTTGGTTGAAGACGGACAGAATATTGTAACAGGTGATCAAAAATAATGGTTAAAACATCGAGATGTTCACTGCGATGTTTAGATTTGCCAAGAAGATCATCGACGTAATCTTCAAGGATAGTGTGCATAATGTCATGAAAAATGTAGGTCATAGCCCGCTGATAGGTTGCACCAGCATTCTTAAGGCCAAATGGCATTACACGATAACAGAAGGTTCCCCAAGGAGTTATGAAGGTAGTTTTATGTTGATCGGCAGGGGCAACCAAAATTTGGTTATATCCTGAAAAGCCATCCATGAGAGAGAGCATCTCATGGCCTGCAGTGAGATCAACAAGTTGGTCAATACTAGGTAGGGGGAAGTCATCTTTAGGGCAAGCGAGGTTAAGATCCCAGAAATCCGTGCATATCCGAAGTCCCCCCGTCGCTTTAGTGACAGGTACGATGTTAGAAATCCATTGAGGATAGTCAATAGGCAAAATGAAGGAAACAGAAAGGAGTCGTTGAAGCTCCTCTTTGACCAAGAGGGCAATGCGTGGATGCATTTTTCTCAATTTCTATTTAATTGGCTTGGAATCGGGTTTCAGTGTAATGTTATGGACGGCAATGTCAGGATCAATTCCTGGCATGTCAGCGTAGGACCAAGCGAAAGCTTGGTTGCGAGCACGGAGAAAGGTAGTAAAGGCGACTTGTTCTGATGCGTTAAGGGATTGTCCGATCTTCACAATGTGAGGATCCTCCTCCGTGTGGATGTTGATTTCTATAGTAGATTCGTTCAGCATGGTTTGAGTTTCAGATGGTAAGGCGCGTTGAATATAAGAGTCATCCGCGCCAAGGTAAGTGAGGATGGAGTCATCATCCTGACACTCAACAACGTTAATTGAAGGTGAGTCCTCTTCAATCATGTCTGGATACAGAAGGGGGATAGAAGAGGGGTCCTCATTATCGCGTTGATAAGTGAGAGGACCTAGGAAGATAGCATTTATGAAAAAAAAAAGTTAGGAGGGATAGATTCGGGATCTATCGACTCTGTGGGTGACGAAGGCAAAATGGGTGATGATGGTTCGGTAGGGGTGACGTCGTTGTCTTCTAGAAGACAACTGACACGAGGTTCCTTCGGTGTAAGTGTTCCCGGAAATCCGAGGCCACTACGATCATTGTGCTTACGTGTAGTTACGGGGATGATTGTATGTCGGCCTTGTTCATAAAGACCAAAACCAAAGCCTTTCCAAGCACAGCGAGTCAAGAAGGTGAGGGTGAAACGATGATTTGTCAGGTATTGAAAATCGGATTGGAAAGGAACCACACCAAGAGGTGGCTCAGGGACAATGGAAGATGCGTCGACACCTCCATATGTTAGGTTAGTGCGGCAGTGAGGTGGTCCGTAGGGGATTACTTCCCCCACACGACGGTCATAGGTAGGATGTGCATGTACCTGTCCGTACTCCTGTGGGGTATGGAAAGAACTAACGTTATATAGGCGATACTCCCCCAGCGTAAGGCATTGAAAAACATCTACTAAGGGGTCTGCGGTTGGGATATTAGCTGCAGGAAGGGAAGTGGTTTTTGCGACAGTGGTTTCATTTGAAGGTGTAGGTGCGGTTGAGGTGGATGGTTGAGGCACATTTGAAGAGGATGGTTGGGTTGAATGAATGGGTGTCTTGATTGGTACAAGCACATCATTAGGGCGGTATATCATATTGCAGGTTTTAAAGGGGGGAGGATCAGCTTTTACGGTGTAGGACTTCCCCTCGTATTCAAATTTTATGCATCTATGTAAGGTTGAGGGAACGCATCCCATAGCCCGGATCCAAGGGCGACCTAGCAATATATTGTATTGAAACTCTCCCTCAAGGACATAGAAGAGTTCGGGTAAAGTACGTGGTCCTACACGAATGTTAAGAATCACGGTGCCTAAGGTAGAGGTAATAGCGTCATTGAATGACCGCAACATGATGGGATTGGCACACATGTAGCTAGAAGGGATATTCATTTGTTGGAAGGCTTTTGAAGAGATGATGTTTAGGCTAGCGCCCCCGTCAATCATAACACGACGTACCCGAATGTCTCGGACGTAAGCTGAGATGAAAAGAGCAGGGTCAGGATCTTCTGTACCAAAGTCAACAATTTCGTCTTCGGAGAAACTGACTAGCAGCAGCTTGTTGTACAGAGATAGAAGTGGTTGGGGCAGTGGGTTGTTTGGTGAGAGAAGCAATGTGATTGGGTGTAAGAATGGAGGTAACAGGCAGGGTTTCATTAGGTAAGACCTCGATCCCTTGAAGAATTTCCACGAGAGCTTGTCGATGAGATTCAGAAGTCTGAATGAGATCATATAGTGTCATTTTTACGGGTGATTGGTGAAGCTGTTTGATCATGGCTCGATGGGAAACTCCATTGGAGATGGGGTAAGTGGGTCCACGAATAACCACTTTGGGTGGTGGTGCAATCGGGATGGTGGACGGAGAAAGAGAGGACGCAGGTGTGCTATCTTTCGCTTTCTCGTTGTTTTTCTGCAGCTCGAGTAGCAACACTAATCATATTAATCTCGTAGACCTGAGATGAGGAAGATGGTTGGGATAAATCATGGTCTTCAAGAGGTGGGGTTGTAATAATGATAAATCTTGGTGAGGTGGGGACAGATGGTATAGGAGAGGGAATTGAAGCTAAAGGTCTCTCCCTTCGTAAGTTGTCTTTCTTAACCTTTCTATCTGGGAGAGGTGACTGACGAAGGATGGTTTTTAAAGCTTTGCATCCCTCCACATCATGTCCTGGTGTGCGGTGATAAGCGCAGATTTTAGACTCATCATAACCTATAGGTCGAGGTTTAGATGGGTCATAAGGTCTAAGTGGGGGTAGGGAAATGGTCGCATTCTCCACCAACATAGCAAGGATTTTGGCGTAAGATCCTTTGAGTGGGTCAAAATCGGCGGAGGATGAGGGCATTGGTTGTACGGGTTTTGGTAATGTTTGGGCATGGTTGGTTCGTACGGGCGGTGGTTTAGCCAAGGGGTGTTGACACGTGGTTTTCACTAAACGTGGTTTCTTTGGCGCAGGAGCTACGTTCAGCTAGTTAGATGATGAGGCTACAGATAACGTGGTAGCGGGGAACAACCACGGAGAAAGGGGAGTGACAGAAAATAAATCCTTTGATGATGGAGTTCGTTTAGGGTTGATGGGTGGACCGGATACGTGGGGTGACAACGTTGATATATCCTTTGATTTCTGTATGGGTGCAGAAGGCGTAGGTCATTTTGAAGAAAATGCAGGAGGTATGATATATTGATGCAAGGTGGAGGGATGAGGTCCCAATATGGAAGGTAGGTGTGACGATGATGGTTTTGATTGTGATAGAGGCACGGATGGAGTTTGTCTCCTAAGTGGCGGGGCGGCTTTATTTTTGGATAAATCTAGTCGCTTAGGCGGGTGTGTTAGGCTGGGTATTGGTGAGGTCCCAAGTGTAGGGGAAGATTTGGCTAAGTTAATAGAAGTGGACGAGGTATTTGGTAGAGATGAGGGGGGTGAAGGTGAGAACATAGGGATTTTAAGCTTCTGTAAACACTTCGGGTATATGGTGGAGGTGCATCAGGATCGGTCATTTGCATTTGAGTAGAATACGGCGTACTCAAACGTTCCCATAGGACCTGTCTATCTTCTGTGGAATGACAGTCCTCACGTGTGAATAGGAACTTTTGTACGGAAGAAAGATGGGTTGTGATTCCAGTCCACTGTGGGTGTGATACAGGGGGTAGATGAGGCACTGTATCAATAGATGTTAAGAGGTCGACTGGTCGTTGAAAAGATTTAGGTGATGAAGGACTAATAGGTAGGAGGGCGTGTTTGAGAGGATCTGTCATATGGTTAAAGAATTCGGTGATGTCGGTTCAAGAGGTTTCTCGTTTAAGGATGACAAAAGAAGTGGCGAGCCTTCCTCTTGTACAGCAAGAGCGGTAGAAGGAGACGTCTGGGAAATAGATAAGCTAGATAACATCCGCTCACAATCTTGCAAGGACGTGGTGTAAGAAGGCTCATTTGATGAGAAGGGAACTCTGGGCAGCTAATTCCTTGATGGGTAAAGGAACGGCAAGGATTTCAGCCTTTGTCTTGATGGCGAGTGAAGGAGGGTTCGGTTTCCCTGCGTTAGTGAAGAGGCTTGATTGAGAATTTGTCTCGATAGAGGTCTTTTGGCTGGGAATCGAAGACTACATGGATCTCATGAACACTCTCCTCGGCTAAGATATCTTGATTTACGATTACTGTTAGAAGAATGATTCTGGGAATGGTTTGCTGAATATTTTTAAATTTCAGTTAGCAGGGGCGTTAGGATTATCGAGGGCTATATCCCCTACATCAACCATTTCCTGCACTATGTTTTTCAGCATCTTGCAGTTCTCATGACTGTGTCCCTTCACGCGGTGAAAGTTACAGAAATCATTTTCTTTGTACCAGGAAGGTATAGCGCGGGTAGAATCAAACCCGGAGTCAGTTTTAACAGGAGGCAAGGTGATAGCTCCTGACTTTGAGTAATTTTTCCAATATCACACCATATGTTTCTCCCAAGGGAGTGTAATTGATGGGCTCAACTTTGTACTTATAGGTGGTTTTTGGTGGGGTATTAGACGGTGTTTGAGATTTGACCATCACTGCGTGGACAACTCCTTTTGATTTTGAAGAATTGGATGTGTGAGGAGGGGTGGTGTTTGGCTTATTGGTAGAATCTAGAGTTCAGAAATTGGGGGTTTTTGTTGCGCAACCGCAATTTCTCTTCTTCTAAGGCTCGAATTTCTAATTTCTGAGCCATGGTAAAGGCCTCATCAAATGTACGGAAAGTTTGAATTTGGAGGGTAGGAGAGATTTGCTTAGCACAGGCCCGCGTAAAAAGTTTGATAAGTTCAGCCTGAGGCAAGGCATATGTAAGCTGGTTGATAAGGCCACGCCATCATCCAATGAAATCTGTGATAGATTCGTCTTCGAATTGTCGGATGGCATAAAGGTCGGTGATAGATACTTTCTTGGCAATGTTAATGGAGAAATGATCCAAGAAAGATTGGACTAGCTGGTTAAAAGAGAAGATTGAGTGTTGGGTTAAAGCACTGTACCACTCCAAGGCGGGCCCTGATAAGGACATGGGAAAGGTGCGGAGTTAACAAGGCATCATCATGAGCAATCAAATAACAAGCATGTCTAAATGATCGCAAGTGTTGTTGAGGGTCCTCCTTACTGTTAAAACGGGTAAATTTTGGTAATTCCCATTGAGGAGGATATGAATGAAGGGGGACAGAAGGGTGAATAGGCTCCTGACAAACTTGCTCATATGTCAAGGCGCTACGACTTCCTGAAACAGAAGCCTCCAGGTTTTGCATTTTGTCCATCATTTGTTTAATTAAATCAGTAGTTGGATGAGATGATGGTGTGGTTGTGGTAAACGGAGGCAAATTGGGCCAAGGGCCACCGCTAGACACTGGTGGGGTTAAATGTTGATAAGGTATGGAGGATGAATATGTTGAGGCGACCGAATAGGGATGTCCCATATAGGATGTTGAGGTCACTGGATACGTGTATGGGAATGAAAAGGTAGGCGGAGCTTGAGAAGGAAAGCTTGTGTGGATAGGTGGCAGAGAGAAAGTCATAAACGGAGCGGTCTGCAAGAGAGATGAGGTAGGGGCAGTCGGTGGTAGTGATATGTGGGGTCCAAGATTAACCAAAGGAAAGCTAATCGGGGTCATATGAACCTCTGAAGCCATCGGATTGGGAGACGGGGCTAAAGATGTGGGAAGCAAGGCGGTATCATCAGGCGGAGTGGGAGCTAAATGAGTAGCTATACTAATAGGCATACCAACAACAAGTTGACCATCGGGTGTACGGTCAGGGGCATGAGACAAATAATATTGTACAGCACTAGGATTAGCGTCCAGAAATTTTTGCAAATTCCTTATCTCCTACAGGGATTTTAAGAACCTCGCTAGTGTCTGTATGATTCCCCACAGGTTGTGAAGGGGGTGATTCAGGAAAAGAAACATGGAGTAGGCATGTGAAACCATGGCTGCAACTTGTTTTCAAGTGACAATAACCATGGACAAGAGTTACACAGTAAGGATGCAATCTATCAGGAAGAGAAGCAGCAACTCAAAATGTTGAAATTGGTAGGTTGCTGGTTTGTCAGGAATTGTGAAAAGATAGTAACCGATATCGGTCTAGATAACCGAGGTCGGTCAGGCTTTAGCTAGACGTCGGTCAGGTTAACCGATGTCGGTATAATAGGACCAGTGCTAAGAAGTTGTAGGAAGGTTACTGATTTGATTTTTAACAACGTGCTTAGTATGCCTGTCCAAACTGTTCTGAAGTGATCACAGAAAACAGTGTATGATAGAGAAAATAGAACTAAAAACAAGCAAGATGCACAAGCAAATAAACAGATTAACCCTAGGATTAGTTTTAATTATTGTGGGGCTTATGCCTTTAGACACAAGAATGATGTCAATCCTAAACAAAAGACCTAGGGGAAATGTCAAGTTTGTTTTGGCTTATAAGGTTACCTCAATCGGTCGGAGGAATACCACGGAAAAAGGGGGAATGTTTTGAGTTGTTGTGTTGATTATGATGTGATTTGGTATGTGTTGTGTAGTGAAAGTAAGATTAATTTCCTGTCAATACCGTGGATATTAACCCCATGTGTATAACCTGTTACTTAATCTACGTTCACTAGAATTGAAAAACGGTAAGCAGGAATGTGATGCACGTGTTTTAAACCCAAATCGAAAATTATGTTCGATGAAGCAAAGGAGATGACTTTCACTAATGCAAAACTGATGTGAAAGCAAGAAAAATTCTTTTACCTAAAGGTAACAATATATCTTGTGAATATTTTAGAAGAAGAAAATAGCAAGTGTGTTTCCTAAAATGAAAATAAGCAAGAGAAGACAGAAACCCGAAATGAGTCCCACCAGGCATGCCAAAATGTTTCACTCGGAATGTTTCAGCTTCTGGGAATAGAGTTACTCCTATCCTTTCACTCCTTTGAGAAACAGATAAGGGTTAGGGCTAGGAGGAATACCTATTGAATGTCGAGAGGGTGTGCGCATACCGTAGAGAGAGATCAGATCGATTGCAAAGAACTCCTTTTTGTCTTGGGAAGGACTACCTGCAAGTAAGAATACAAGACCACCAGATTCTAATTAGAGAATAAATGAGGGAACTACCTTGGGCCCAAGAAGTATTAAACTTCCTTTCAAAGGTGGTCAGTTCCCCTACTAATATGAATTAACACCAAAAACTGTATAATATCAATTAAATTACTTCGTTAAAACGGGTAGAGGAAAGGTCTAGATTTCTGGTTTTGAATCATAGTGACCGATGTCGGTCACTGTCATCGGTACCAGTTTCTGCTAACCGATATCAGTAGGGGCAGTGGTTTAGGGGCTTTTAGTGAAGGTCTGGCTAGAAGGTGGCTATGGTGTTTATAAGGCTAGTAAATGAATGGGGATAGGGTAATGGTGGTGATGGAGAAGACTCAGAGAATGTGGGGGTTGTTCTTGGGGTAATGTAGAGGGTGAGAGGTAAATGAATGATAGTTAGATGTAGGGTGTTACACGTTGGGTAGTAGATCTAGGTAATAGACTTATAATGGGGACTGTGATTCAAAAAGTTCTAAGAAATGTTATCAAAGAGAACATACAAGATACTAACTTACTAGTTCCTGATGAAGATACGAGGTCCAAAGAACTCCAATGACGAAGGCAGAACTTCAGGTAGGATGGATCTGACACATCAGAAGATGAGCTATTTTCTCTCCCAATGCTTGGATGAGTGTCACTGGGATTCTGGTTACTCAGTCGCAGTCTTAGGTTTGATGTCCTTCTGCTGCAAACTCCTCTGGTTAACTTCACTTGTCTCTGCTTGGCCAAGTGAAGATCCAGATTCTCTTCCAATCGACTTCTGATGATCTCTATTGATCAATGAAAATCCAGTCCCCCTTTGTTTTTGGTTGGGGGAGGTCATTTACAGGGAATCGATGGCGGTTACGTAACAGACAGCGGTCGAGTAGGAACTGATGTCGGTTAAGTCAAAGTGGGCTATTTTTAGTAAAATAGCCAACTTTCCCTTCTTTTCTCTCGAGGAGATTAGTTGTGGGCTTGGTCATGTCATTATTAGGTTGATTTTGGGTGCGAGGTGAGGAGTAATTAGTCATGGTTGTAGGATGTAGACCAAGTTATAGGTCTTAATTAGGTTAGTTTAGGGTTAGGGCTAGGTCATGATGAGGTGTGTGCAAATATGGTCGCAAGTTTGGAGATGTGGATTTATTAAATTACAAGGTAATTAATAAATAATTGTGCAAGGTTTAGGTGGTGAGGCTAGGTTGCGAAATAAGATGCGGTGTCACGGGGGGTCGTAAGACACAAATTTGGTGTCTACACTCGTGTCTCTAGAAAACCTCTTTGAAAAACATGACAAGTTTGTAAATATGAGATCTAAGAAGTTCCCTTTGAGCTCCATAGAATATGAGAAGGTTAATATTGGGATAGTAGAACAACCTAAGGTCATAAATATTGACAAATGTTATTCTTCAAAAGAGCGTAGGGAATTTTTTCACTTCTAAATAAGTACTCGGATGTAATGGCATATTCATATGAAGAGTTGAAATCATTCAAGCCTAAAGAAATGTAGCATTCCATTCCTCTAAGTAAGTGTTGATACGTAATCACAGCACCCCTGAATGTCTGCAACTCGATGGGTTGAAACTCTCAGTGTGATTGCATAACATGGAGCTTTTCCCAAAGTATGGGAATTTTTGATTGGGAAAGATCTTCAAATGAAGGCCGGTTCATATTCATCTATTTTGATGCACACATACAAATTGTAGAGGATCTACTATTAAAACCTACTCTATCTTGCCAAGGAGACAGGGTTAAGAAGATTGCAAGAAAATAAACCTAAACTAACATAGGTGATGCACCAAAGGAATGTTGAACACCTTCTTTTCCATTTAAAAAAAATCATTAAAAATGTAATACAACCACCATGCACATATAACCAAGATTGTAATGAGAGATCAAGAAGAAAGAAATGAACATAAGGGAGGGTTAAAAATCATCCACAGACTTTTATTATTGCTCCAATGATTTGATACAGTGAATTACAATGGCCAAGAGGCAAGATTTCATTTTATAGTTTAGATGGGAGATTTGAACTCCAAAAGATCAATTACAGACAAGAGAAGGAGGGAGGGTGCAAAGCCAAACTGTCCAACCCTTTGAAAAATGCCCCTCCTTACAATATATAGGAAGAATGAGAGAAAGGGAGAAAAGAATTCAAATTCTTGCTTCAACCACCCTAGAATTCATTGAATTAGCCTACAACAATTATGGGTGCCACTGCAAAAGCCATACCCCCATGTACTATTCCTTGTTAGGCAAGAAACAAATCCTTGGTATGAGGATAACTCAGGATAGGAAGGAACAGAAGCTGAATTTATCTCAAGAAGAGTACATTAAGAAGGTAATGGATAGGTTTAACATGTAGGATCCTAAACTGGTTGGGACTCCTTTGGCAGGCCATTTTAAGTTATCAAAGGAACAATGTCCCAATATAGAGCAGGAAAGAAACCAAATGTCCATGGTGCCTTACTCATCAGTGGTTGGTAGTTTGATGTATGCTATGGTGTGCACTAGGCCTGATATTGCCCATGCAGTGGGAGCTGTGAGTAGATTTATGAGTGATCTAGGTAAAGAGCAATGGCAAGTAGCTCACACCCACCAAAATCTCCAAAACTCTGGTATTTCAGAGTTTGACCATTGGGGACTTTTGGAATTTTGTGCTACAGTGGATTTTTGCTTGACTTTTTTCCAACTTTAGCCATTGGCTATGTCCAAGATCCTCAGACATGAACGTCTGGAGATGTTGACAGTAGGAGGATTTCACGATTCCAGGTTATATTTACACTGTAGGACCTTTTTCAAATAGCAGTCCAGCTAGATCTTCAAAATGCCACTACATGCGAAGTCTGAAAAATTCAAGGCTTTATCCATTCTTCTACTTGAGCTCTGATCTTCTTCAATGTTCCCTTGGCCATTCATTTGGCAAGCTTGTATTTTCATTATCGATCCTGCCTATAACAACATTTTTGGAATTGAAATGTGAGCTTGCATGCACTGAAGCAGACCTCTCCATTTCCTCCTGTGCAAGGTCGTAAGTTTGATCATATGTTTCCGAGGGGTCAGATTGGATAACATGTTGGTCCGAAAATATGTCACCTGGACAGATCTATGGAATAGACGAGCCAACAGTGTGCAGGGCTTAGCCCCTCTTTGAGTCAGCAAAGCGAAACTGGTTTATTGCTATTCTACCAGCAGGAATCTATGCAAGTCTCACAGATTCTGCCTTCGGGGGTTTGGGATCTCATCCCAGTAGAGTGTTTCAGGCTGCGAAAAGAAAGGAATGAAAGAGGGAAAAGAGAAAGAACAGATCCGAAGGAAGAAAAGAAATGAATTCCAAAGCAGAAAGGTCAGAAGATTTATGTTTTTGGGTTGGTAGTAAACAGAGCCAAACCTACTTGCATAAATAAACAAAGCAATACTGATGAGCAAATGACAGAAAAGTAGATATGAATCCAACAGATTAAACACATACAGATCTAACGTAAGGAAGATCTAATACATAACACAGCTATTGAGCACAAAGTCTTAATATTTGTATTACTATTTTCTTCTGTTACAAGAAAGCTCAAAGTCTTTCTCTCCTCACTTCTATTTTCATCTAAAAAATGTTCACCCTGAATACAACAAGTATTCCAGTATTTATAGAAGAGAGGAGAAGGAAAGCAAAAAGGAGCCAACAAATATTTACAAAGATATTTACAAAATATCTAAAAGTCATGTTGACTTTTGACAACTTGATGGATGACATCATCCCATGATGCAACATGGATGATGTCATCATTTGTGCCAACACACTTTAGACATTTCAACAAGAAAGTCAGAGAATAGAGAGAAGAAGAAGAAGAGAAGAAGAAGAAGAAGCAGCTACTCGTCATCGTCATCCTGCGGCCGAAAGGGGGTTGCCTGCTTCTGATGCTGCTCAGGAGATGATATGTGGAACTGAGTGCGGTATTCCAAAAACTTGTTAATCATGGGCCCAAATTGATCCTGTGATGGATCCTTGTGTCGTTCGCTGATTGCTTCACAAGTCTCCCGCTCGCTTATGAGCTTTTCTGGGAGTTTAGAATAATCTTTCTCCACCTCGATGAGGAACCCGATGAAGTCCCTACAGGCCAGCAGGTTGTTGATAGATTCAGTGTCAAATGTGACCTCTGGCCCCGTTCCTTGAGAAGCGATCTCCTTGAAGATCCGGATAGTTTCATCAGCTGATCTCATGGTAAAGGAAGGAGTGAGCAGCCCTGGAGACATGTTAAGAACAATTCACTCCATTTGATGCATCGCATCCAGGGCCTCTTCCTTCACCTTGTCTATCTTTTCCAGAACAAATTCCAGCTGATCTATCCGATAGTCCAGAGTGGACATGGTTTTGTTGAGGGCCCTTGGATGGCCGAAAACTCCGAACTTGACCAGATCTTCGACTGAACAGTCGAACATTTGTTGAAAGGTCTCATGTTGGAGTCTAGCATGATCTAGCTCTTCTGATATGGGACCCGCTAATACTTGGAGTTCCTTGTTCACCTTTTTGATGTTTAGATATGAATTGACATACTCGGCGATCACTCTTTCACTGTCCTTGAGGATCTGGCTCCTCCAAGCAGAAACGGCCATACCCTGCTCGCCGATCTTTGAATATTCATTGATTTTCTCCTGGCTGAGAAGCTCAGAAGTCTCGGCGGCAGTCGTGGGAGGTGCACTACCCATCTTCTGTAAGGCTTGAAGCAGATATTTGTTCTGCTCCTTCAGTAGCCTTTTCTCTTCTTTTGTTTCCTTGAAGCTTTTGACAAAGGGCGTCGACTGCGGAAAGAGCTTCCCCCTGGAGACTTTCAGAAGATGTCCCCATTGTGACTTGGGTCACAGTAAAATCTGCCGGAGACAGATCCTTTTTCTCTTTGAGGGGATCGGGGTATGCAATTTCCATGATCCTCTCACCTGCAGCACTTTTAGAGAAGCGTGCAACAGGCTTCAGCTTCTTTGCCCCTTTGGCTGGAATCACTGAAAAGTCCATCGGAGCGATGGGAACTTTCCTCTTTTGTTGGCTCAGCTGCTGAGAGATCCAGGCTGGTCCCATAGAAGAAGGACCAGAGACAGAGGAGGAGGGAGCAACAGTAGAAGAGGGGAAAAACGTGGAGACACGCGGCGGTGGCATTGAAAGCATAGCCGAAGAAGTGTCCACGGGAGGAAGGGAAACCGCAGCTGCAGAAGACAAAGGAAGGGAAGGGAGCCTGGAAATGAGGGAAGAAATGGAGGAGGAAAGATCAGCGAGGGAGGAGAAGATAGACAAAGAGGCAGGGGAAAGAGTAGAAGAAGGGGCGGAGGACATGACCAAAGGGGTGGTCGTCTGAGTCACTCGAGGAGGGGAAGGAAGAGAAGAAGAAGGAACAGAAGGGACCTCTGTGGTTGTAGCAATGCCGACATCCTGAGTGGATGGGCGTATGGGACTATCCTCTGCTGCTTCTTTCTCTGGCGAATCTAGAGTTATTACCTGTTCTGGCGCTGTGGAAGGAGGACTTTCAGGGGCTTCTTCCTGAATGGTGCTAGGATTCACCTTCTACACCTTTTCCTTTTAGCTTCTTCTTGGACCTTGGAGGTGCATTGCCCAATGGGGAGGTTGTGAAATCTACCCCGAGGTAGATCAGCCCGTTCATGCGGCACCAGTGCTCTGTTCTGCGCATAGTCTCCTTGACCCTCTCCTCAATTGTTTGAGGAGCTTTGCTTCTATCAATGGCCGGGAAGGGCCAATCATCCCCTTCCGTGTCATTATACACCTTGTCTACTTCATCTTCCGTAGTTTGGAAGCCTTTGGGGACAATGGCCACTCCGTATTGGATAATTTCCGCCAATGCTAAGCGAGAATGATCCTTTCTTCTGAGTTCCACCTCGTGGATGACGTCAATGTAAATATCCTCAATTTGAGGGACATGGATCGGATCAAGCTTAGCCCTTGGCAGGCAGCTCCTTGGGTCAAAGGTAGGCCTGGCTGGGAAGTCATGTTTCAAATTGAGCAACTCCAGCTCTGCGAACATTTCCTTCGCCTTGTGATGGGAGGAGCATGTGTACCGGCCCACTGTGAGGGGGAAAGGAGTTCCGCCCTTCTTTCTTTTGAGGCATTTCTCATGGTATGTGACCAGCTTCCTTGATAACTCTAGTAGAATCAGCTTAGGTCCAGCATACCTCGGTAGCCTGGTTGGCTCGCCCAAGAATTTGACAGCCCCTCAGATAGGTAAATGTGGGAAACTGGGTGAACAGGGCCCCCCATTTCTCCACAGTTGACACAATGTTCTTGGTCGTGCGACCATGAGTTAGATTTGGCCTCAACAGGCAAATGATGTGATAGAAGAAAGCATCATTAATTTTGGCGAATTGAGGGATGCTGTTCTCCAACCTTAGTTCTGGATAATATTCATATATTTTGACCTGAGGCCAAATTCCACTTCGGTTTAGCCCTGGATAATCCCTCTCCAACGCTGCAGCGTAGACTACGTAGGAGTTCATATGGAACACTCCCGTTGTGGTGAATTGTTGTAGCTGCTCGGAGATGGTGCTGCTTATTATTTCTCCCCAGCAAAAGTGCTGCTCAGGCACATTCTTATTCATTGTTTCCAAGTACCTCAGCATCCATTTATGGAAGTAGTGGGCGTCAGAAAGCCCGAAGACCCTGCTCAGGAAAGTGATAGTATCGCTGAGCTCTTCTGAGAAGTCACTGCGGTGGATGATTTGGGGCCACCGGGTTACCACCTTCTTGTTTTTCAAGTAGACTTCGTTCATTAGTTGCATGCATTGGTCTTCATTGTCTTCCCAGGCCTTGATGCACTCTTCTTGGCTGATGGCCACAAAGTGCCGGTGGTGAGGGATGCCGAGCATTATCTCAAAATGACGGGCAGTGAGGTTTATGACTACCTCGCCCTTGCTGTTTTCGACACATCTTGTGTCCTTGTTGTAAGACTGTGCAATCACCATCATGAATTCATTGTTGACGGCACTGACGGGGATTCCTCTGGTGAAATGCAGGGCACTGCCTATTAATTTGTCCATCCACGGACTTCTTGTAACCTTCTGAGTCCTAACCCAGAATTCTTCCATGTCAATGTGACCCAACTCTGAGTCCCTGACATCCATACTGCATTCAGCCTGTGATTCGGGCATCCTGACCCTTTGATATTTGTACTTCATCTCTTCCTCTGTAAGCTTAGCCTTTCCTCTTGGTTTGGTGGGTCTCTTGCTGGATGTAGACATATGTTCTTTTGAACTCAGTTGCTGATCTGCATGAAGAAGAAGCGAGACCCAATCCAAAAAGGTTGAATTAGCCATTTGATCTTCCATCGGAATGTTAGCAGAAGAAAGAGTTAGAGATTTTAAGGCTCAGGGCGCGGGGCGCATGAAAACTGCAGCTAACAGGGCTAAATAGATAGGGCGCACAGAAAAGGAGTGTTGCAGAGGTTAAATTGGTGCCAAAGGCGCATGGCGCATGGATACTGCATATTGCATTTGATATAGGGCGCATGAGAAGCACGTGTTACATTGGGACAGGATGCGCCCAAGGGAATATGGCGCGGCGCACGAAAAACTCACACAACATGGTGTTATTGCAATCGGGGATGCGCCTGCGCCTTTATAGCTTCATACTTAGCGCAGAAAAAACTTTTGTTGCATGGAAGCTGGGTGCGCCATGGGCGCATGGAAAAGGGATTGCAACATGGACGGATGGTGCGCCATTGGGGTGCAGTTTCAGCACTTGTAGCACGCAGAAAAGGTGCGCCTTGAGGGCGCATGAGCTCATGATGCAGCAGGCCGAAAGGGTGCGCCATTGGCGCGGATTTTGCTTTTGTAACAAGGCGGGTAGATGCGCCATGGGGGCGCAACTGTTCTTAGTGTTGTAGGGGTGACAGACGCGCCAAGGAGAAAAACAGAAAACCAAACTCTTAAAGGGGGTTATACATGATTCTTAGATTTCTTCTCCTCTTTGTTTTTTAACATGCTCAGTGGGCAAACGAAACGGTTAAAACCAAGAGGATTACAACCACGGTTTCAAGAAAATGACCTTCTCCAGCAGATCTGGAAAGAGGAAGGATAGCATGGGGGAAAAGAAGAAACAGCAAACATAGGAGGCTAGGCCAATCACATTTATATATAAACAACCACCCAACAAGCAAGAACCAAACCAGGAACACACCAGGAACTGAAAGCACAAAACGCACAAGAGAGAAATAACACCTCTTACCTGGATATATAGCAAAAGTTTGGGAATGGGTCCACAGGACGATGAAAATGATGGAGCAGAGGCTGACAAGTTCAGAACGATCACGTGCTCAACAAAAGTGAAAATGACATTTGGGAGCGCACTCACATATATATAGAAAAACTGGTCATAAATGCGCCAACCACTTTTTCAAAGGCGCATGAGATTTGTTGTCGACAGGAGAAAGCGTGCGCCCTTTGGCGCATGAGAGTATTTGACAACAGGAGACGAAGTGCGCCTTGGCGCGCCAAAAGCATTGTCGACATGAAGTTATGTGTGCCCTTTGGCAGCGCACCAAAAAGTGGAGCAACAAAATTTGTGTCAACAATAAGGCGCATGCGCCTTGGCGCACGCAAAAGAGACTCAACATCCTTTGGCGCACCGAAAGATGTGTTAACATGGAAAACCATGCGCCAAAGGCTTTTTAAGGGGGCGCATCAAAGGCTAGTGTTACAAGGATATTTCATGCGCCCAGCCAAAAAAGGCTCAGAAAGACTAAGTTCGAAAACTAGATTTCCCGGGAAGGGATTTTACAACGTTTCGAACGCGAGGGATCCCTAACGAGGGATCGAAACAAAATTTTCGTATGGTTATCGGTAAAATTTCCCTTGTCAATTTTACAGGATAACATAACAGTAAGGAGTGGAACCACTCAAACAAAAACAAAGGCAACACAACCCCAAGATAGTCGGTACTATCAAGGAGGAGATACTCAAGATGTTGAATGCTCATATCATCTTCTCTATTCACCACTCTACTTGAATAACAACCATTGTTCCAATCCGTAAGAAGAGAAGTGAAATAATAATTTATGTTGACTTCATAAATCTCAACTAGACTTCCCTAAAAGATAACTACCTGATGCCAATCATGGATCAAATCTTAAATTATTTAACACCTTGCAAGAATATTTTTCAAGGGGACTCTCTCTCTCTCTCTCTCTCTCTCTCTCTCTCTCTCTAAAATAAAGAAAATTTTCCCAAAAGTAGTCTAAAGTATCTTCTAATTCTTCGTTGGGAAAAGAACTTTTTCTAAAAAGTAACTTAAGTCACCTCTTTTACATTTTTGTAAAAGTATTTTTCTTAAAGTAAGGAAAAGTGTCTTATTCTGGAAAAGAAGGTGAACGGTCAAGTCAGAATGCAAAGAGTCACATGCCTCTAGGCTATATATTTTGGTTCTCTCCTCATTTGTACTTTTCTCTCCTTTAGCAAAATATTTGATGTTGTTCTTCTCTATTGTTTCCTCCATTCTCTCAAATTCACACTTAGTCGAATGCATTGCAATATATTGTAAGAATGGAAAGATTTTTATTTTTTATCAATTAAACTTTGTGTTGATTGTGATTTTTGTTCTATGTATCTTGCGTAGTTGTGTTCATGTTTGTGTGTGTCTTTTAATTTAACTAGACCTATTATGGGTTATCGGTTGATGGAATCTACAATACTACCATTAACATAGCTCCCTCTCCATCTTTCCACACTATTTCTCTCACAGTTTTATCCTCTCCACCTCATATTGTTCTCTCTCTTGTGCTTGCAGTTGCAGCTATAACAAGGGTGTGTCTATGCTTTCACTGGTATATGACCACCCCTAAGAGTTAGAAATAGTGTACATAATTCAAATTTTAATAAATGGGAGTTGCCCCATATTGAAGTAGAGGAATTCAATCCCACGGGCGTTGATGAAGCATGTGCTTTTTCCTTGATAAAATATTTGTCCAATAGTTTTTTGCGCCCACCATGGGGCAAATTTTGTTGTTCTAAACCCCTTTTAAAACTACAAAATCCTAATAATTATATATCCAAAAACCAAAAATAAAAAATAAAACCATAAACCTCAAAAGAGCTTTGATGTTTACCTTGTCTATTGTCACCAATTTCCATTCCTAGAAATGCCACAACACTGCAGCCTAACCTTCTCTTATTCCAATGATATTTAAGAAATTGCATTTGGAACCACCTATCGGATAGTGCTTATTACCACACTGCTGCAAGGATTCTATACCTAGAATAAGAACATGCCCAAGTTTTGCAATGTGTTAGATAAATTCTAAATCATCCAAGGAGGGTGTAAATAAACATATTTTAAGTTGAGCATAAATCTTGCAAACTAGTGGAAAGAAGATATACTAGATATGACCCAGCAAGCAACCTTGTTGATCTTGTGTTTGAAGAGCAACAATGAGCATATTTTAGGCTCCCCTTTCTTCACATAGCAAGATAAGTTGGTCAAGAGTACTTGTTTGAATTTAATCCTAAGTTTCCTATTGAAGAACCTCTTGAAGATCTAGTCACAACTACCTTAAAGTTTATTCCTCCATAAGAAGAAAAAGAATAAAGGATGGTTGCACTTGTACCATGGGAACAAAACATGGGCACATTGGCCCTACCTCCTCTTATCCATGAACTCCCTAGAAGTTCAAGAAAGAACTTACCCAAATTCAAAGGAGATGGAAAATAACATCCAGATTAGCATATTATTGCTTTCATTACAACTTATGGAGTGTTGGGAATTAAACATAAAGACATGTTAGTAAGGTTATTTGTTGAATCTCTGCAAGATGTTGCCGTGAATTGTTTATACCACTCACCTAGGAGGTCCATCACCCAACTGGAATCGAATGAAAACAAATTTTGAAGCTTGATTCAAGTCATCCAAGGATGCCCATGCTCAATTATCACAATTAAAAAAAATAACCTGAAGAATCTATGAGATATTTCATGGCTAAATTACCAACTGTTGTTACTTTCTCCTAAGCATACAAGTGTTGATATGTGATTTCTTGTATAAGGATGTGTTCCTCGATTAAGAAATCATGCTTGATATGTACTGTAATTTCTTTGCAGATTGCAGATCTTGACTGAGTCAGAATATGATTAGACTCTTTTATCTATTTCATTTTGTATCTGAGTTTAATCTGATCTCGGAATAAATTATAGAGTTATCCATCTATAAGATCTAGTCTTGGATCAGTGGAATTGATCCAAGTATTGCTTTAAATTTGTTCGTGATGAATTAGATCACAGACCTTGAACAGGTTGCAAGGTATGGAAGCATTGATTAAGCTGGTCAGGAGTATGACTCAGGCTGATCTTGTGAAATAAATTGGTTCCCGATATGGAAGTATATCTGGAAGGTCTCGATCGTGGACCAGGTAATAATTCGTTTACATACGATTCTGCAGTAGAACAGGAGCTAACCCTGTTCAAGAAGGTATGATACAGGTCTTTTCTGAGTGTACAGAACGTAGACCTAACTGGAATTATTAATGGTTAGTAACCTAAGACTAAACCTAACCTAGGGGTTAGATTAGTGTTAATCTAACCTAGACCTAGGCTATGTGTTAATGTCCTAAGTTAGTATCTATGTGTAATATGGTTAGAATATGTGTTACCCTAAATTCTAACCTAAGATATTAACCTAACTAATGAGGAGAATGGAAAGGGGCCTATGGAAGGGGGTGCGAACCATGGGCGGTGTTTTCTATGACATTTAATGCATGGATAAGGATGAGGGACAGGTCATGGCGGAGGTTTAAGCAGCAGCTAACCTGTTCTGACGTGGCAGGTCGCTAAGTTTGGAAATGAACTTGAGTTTTCGTTGGACTGTCGCCAACTCTGGCGGTCGGTGGAAGTGGAGTCTTAGCGGGAAAGTTGGTTTAATGGCATTCAATATTCTCGGTAGACGAGCTCGGAACTCGCGAGAAGGCATGCAAACGGGAAGTTTGTGGGGTTGTTTGGCTTGTCGCAATTTTCGGATTTCTCTCTGCTTGTTTACTGGTTCTTCGCACCAGTCCTCTTTGTGTTGCATGGCAAGTATGAACTTATCCAGCTCTTTTCTCTGTCATGGAGGATATATATGTGATGGAGATAGCGAAATTTTGTTGGTCGCTTTAACTTGGAAGAAGAAAAGGAAGTTTGAGCTCTTCCAGTGGTCTGCTTCGGAAATTTGATTAAAAATCCAGGCATGTTAGGCCCTAACCTTTAAATATCTTGTTGTTTTTCAAGTGATTTCATTAGAACAACTCTGTTCAAATGTTATGAGTAAATAGATAATTTTCTATGGAGGTCTTGTTTGATTTTTGGTACTGTATCTCCTCTGGTTCGATTTTTCAATTTCCTCTTGATGGGTGTTTATTAAAAATCGAATTGTGGCTCTATTTCTTGAGTATTCATTCTGGCTTAAATATGTGAGATATTTATTTTTAAATGAGTATGAATGCTCGGCCTGTTCGGCGTGAGCCCATAGAATATACCTGTGTTGGATATAGACCACTGTTATGTTGTTGATTTGTGGTCGCCGTTCTTGTTGTGGGAACTGTATGAAGGGATACTGATGGATATCGTATGATGGATCAGTTTTATTGATCCTTTGGAAACTCTGTCGTGGTTTTTGGGTGACAGTGGCTAATGATGCTTTTTGGGTTTCGTCTTGTCTTTAATTTGTTTGGAAATAGGTAACTGTTGTGTTACCGTAGTCTATACGACCCAGTGGAAGTTGTTCTTTCTTGTTATTGTGGTAACGGGATTATTTGTTGACTGTATACATTATTGATATATCTATGATTTATTTGAACGACTCAGTGGAGTCCTTGATCGAGTCGTATATTACTATCCACTGCTGAGAATATAGATTCATCCTTGAGTTTTGTTATTTGTTTTCGTGGAAGCCTTGTAGAGGTAACAGGTCTTTTGTTCACTGCCATTTGTAATGATTAATGGATATAGATTTCCTGGGTATGCATTTGCATTTCTTTGTGTAAGCTGTTCGAGAGTTTTGAAGAGGCTCAGTTGATTTCCTTGCCTTGAAATGGGTATTCGATTTGCTTACACTTGTTTTATTCTGAATGATTGCCATAGTTGGCATAGAAGGATTCATCAACTAATTTCATCTTACGCTGTTGTTGGGTTCAGCGGTTATGGGTATAAACCCGTTAACAGTATACAGTGTGAATATATGGATTTATAATGGTTGTAATCTGCACGACTCTGAGGAGTCGATTGAATGATTTATATTTGTAATTGAGCCGTTGTTCAAGTTGAATATATTAAATAGTTGGTGATTGATGAACCTGGGACTTGAAGGAATAACACGTACTAAGGCCTCTGTTATTTTCTGGAATTACTTTTGTATTGCATGGATTTTGTTGTACAGATTCTTGGGTGTAATTTTATGTTCATTCCTTGCAATCTTGTGCGAAAAATTGGCAAGACTTAGTCGGGTTTCTTGATTTGAAATCGGTAAATTAAAAAGTTCTTCCTGAGTTTTATTATGTACACTATTTACTTGTCCAGAGGGAAACATTGGCAATCATTTGTCAATCCACTGTTGTTCGGGTTTAGAGAATTGTGGAAGTTAACCTGTATCTTCTATTGTCTCAGTTGAAACTTGACTTGATATACTGTTGTTTGATATTGGACATTTTGTCTGAGTAATGGTCTGTATCAAGTAACGTGACTCTGTATAAGTGAATCGTGAGTACTTTTTGACCAACTCCGATTTAGCACAGATGTATATACAGGATGATATGTTCCTTTCTGATTTCCTAATAGGATGCGGTAGTGTATATTACGGCATTTGTAAGGTAATCTCTGTATGGTCTTATAGAAGCATCAATTGCTTAATGTAAATAAGTCTGTTGTTGACAGCGATATGCTAGAGGTTCCTGATTTCGAACTTGGTTCGAAAGCCTTACTGTGTTTAAAAGGAACTAGTATTGGGCTTAAGGTTGATATATGGATTGTTGATGTGATAGTTGCTGTACAGGAGTTTTGCTGTGTTTCTATTTCTTGATTTAAAACAGCGATCTTTCTTGTGGCTTGTCTGTCTTGTTCATATACAAACTGGTTGAATGTTTTCATATGTGAAAGCAGTACAGTAATGAACTAATGTGAATGGAAGTATGAATGATTTGGTTCTTTCTCTTCTTTTGCTTAATTGAGGATATCTGTCTAATAGTGGGAATTGTTTTGTAACATATTGGAGGAATCCCGAATTGTTATGATATTTCCCTTTTTGGATGAATGAAACAATCTGACCAATGTTGTGTTTTTGGATTCAATGATTGTTTGTGTACATTCGTTCCTTGATTTCTTTTAATATTTGATGAAATATTAGAAAGTGATTAAGACTATTTTGTAACAATGTTAGAGTTACATATTTGTAATCATTTTGTATTACAAGGGCATAGTCTGAATATGTTTACTTATGTGGATATCTGATCTCATTTAAACAGGGTGTTTAATGAAAACAATTGATGGATTGCAATTGTTTTAAAAGTTAGTGCTTATCATGCTCAGTTCATTGAACTGACTCATGTTGACTATTTTTGCAGATGGTTGCCGTAAGAGGTAAAAGCAATGCAGATCTGACAGGCTGATCAGATTGTTTAATTGATTTATAATGAATTACAGCTTGATTTTATAAATGTACTATATGTGAAAAGATGTTTCTTTTCCGTTGAGCATTGTATCAAGTATGTTGTTGCATAAAATGTAATTGTATAGTTTTGAAAGGAATGAAAATAAGTGTTTGATACTTATGTGTTGTATTCTATTTCTGATAGTTGACCTTCTCCGGTCTATATACCAGAGTGGTAACGTTATCTTTGTGTAATATGGATGCTTTTGTGATTGTCAATGAAAGCTTGCAAGAAAATGAGATTGAATTCTTAAGAGTGTTTAGTAGTTCTAATTTGTTCTAGTGAAAGCAATATTGGATTTAAATAATTGTCTTTCTAGAAGATAGGTTAAAAATGAGCCTAAAGAGAACGCTAAACAAGCTGGATTAAATTACTAATCCCTAGTCCTAAGTATAACAGGACAATATTAAATTGGATTCTTAATCATTTATATCTTTATACTAATAAGTATGATATAAATTCAGTTAAGAGAACTGATATACAATCAAATGGAGTTCAGATGGCAATCTCAAGTAAAGGTTATGAGGTTTTTGTCCAATTCTGTTGCTTTAGAATCAGATGTATTCTAATGACTCCTTGATGAGAACTTGACCTTAATACCTCTACCATGTAATGGGTTTTATAGAGGAGGGTCGTCTTAAGATGAAGAATCCAGGGATCGGGAAAGGCTAACCTTAGGGAAAAGTCTTTAAAGTAATTTAAACTCAAGTGCGTAACGCATGTTATTAAGTAGATCTTTTCGAGGCGGATTTAAAGGTTGACGACACAAGACAACTGCAGGGTTGTACCTCCGAGAAGATTAGGATCTTCTCGAAGTTACAACAATGCAGATGACTTATGGCGACACCCTTTGCATTGATCGCTAAGATTTACACTTGATTTCGCACGAGTTACTCAGGGTCCGATTAAGAACGTGGTCATGTTATAAGGCTGCCTAGGAGATTCGGGGTATCATGACACACTGGTTGAACTGCAAGGTTGGACCAGTATGTCACCATATCCCTAATCCTCGTGGGCATCCATATAACATTATCACCTTGTTAATCTGCCTCCGAGTGAATCAGTTGTGAAAGGAAGGACTGGCAGTAGTCAGTGTAGGACATTCTATATAACATATGAATGGGGTGAAGGACGTATTCCAGATTGACGAGTATGCCGTTAAGGAATACAAGACATAAACAGTATGTTTCAAATCTTTGGCCAAAGTATCGCAAGCTGCTGATTGCGTTGTCCTAATTCACCTAGTCTAAGGAATGAGATGCCGATGAATAATAGTAACAATTATTCAGTTAGATTCCTTGGACAGAGCATTCTGAATCCCAGATTAGGGAAGAGAACCGCAAGAGTAATGTGTTAAATAAAAACACCAACTCTTATTACTCATGAATAGATCGGTAGATTACCGAGTCATGGAATGAATAGATCGGAGGTGCTCCGAGTCATTACAGCTGCATATGGTTGTCTGTTATATGAATGGTTAATGATTTGTGAGTTCTAAATTATGTATTTAGAACCAGGATGTAATTATCAAAAAAAAAAAAAAAATTCACTTGTTCTAAAGTATAAAATGAGGATGTGGAGAAGTACTTTGCAATAAGGAACTTCTCAGAGAAAACCAAAGCTATTTGGGGAGCCTATCAGCTTTCTCACGAAGCATCTTCATGGTGGGATAGCCGAAAAGCTGAGCTAAACATTGATGAGACCAATATTACTTGGGATCAATTTAAAGGCTATTTTAGGCAACGTTGGCTACCACAACTTTTCTATGATCAGAAAATGACAGAATTTTAGAACTTAGCTCATGGGAAGCTAACGGTAACTGAATACTGGGAGCGGTTTACAAAACTCCTCAAGTATGTACCACAGTATCAAACTGACGAAAAGTTCAGAATACAGAAATTCATCATTGGGATTGAATCCTGTGATAGGGGGAGAGGTCAATGTTCATAGTCCAACCACTATGGAAGGAGTTGTTGAAAAGGCCATAAGGCAAGAACAGAAATTAAAGGCTATTTCTGCTCATAAGGAGGAAATGCGGAAGAAGACTGCAAACCCTTCTTCAACCTCTCTTGCACCCAGAAAAGGACCATGGAAAAAGTTTGGAAACAAGAGTAAGTTTCCAGGAGATAACAATAAGAAAGCAGCAGTAAATAAGCCTGCTGGAAACGTAAAGGATAATTTTGTTAAAAATTATAATAATGGGCAGAAGCCCTATGGAGGACAGCGTGACAATTATAAAACTGGAGGTAATACTTTGAGCCTAAAAAGGGACCTGTAGGAGGCTGCTACAATTGTGGCAAAGACCACTATGCTAATCAGTGCCCTTTGAAGAAGGATGATCGTAATCAGCAGCATAAGATACATGCTGCAGTAGCAGACAAGCAAGCTGAAAAGCAAGTAACACCTATAGAAGTTCCGGGTAAGTTATTCGGCATACCTGTCACTATTATTTTTGATACAGGAGCTACTGAATGTTTTATTTCTAATAAACTTGCTTCTAAACTTAAAAGAAAAGCTGGAAAAATGGATAAATCTTGGACTGTAGAGTATGGTAATAATTCTGTTCATACAGTGAGTATGTGTCTTTTTGGGGCAGTCCTTGATTTACCTAACTTTCTCCACGGAAGTTGATCTCTATGTTGCACCTTTGGGATCGTATGACATTATCATCGGTGTCAATTGGTTAGCTGACCATAAAGAAAAGGTAGATTGCTATGAAAAGAACATAAAATGTTTAGATGATCAGCTGGAATCAGCAGAGATTCAAGGTGTGAAACGGGAAATTTCAGTTAGAAAACTGTCAGCTATGCAGCTTAAAAAGGCTAAAAATAAAGGATGTACTCTTTATGCGGTAAAGATATCTGAATCTTCAGAAGAAGATGATGATTTCATGGAACAATTCCCTCTGCTACAAGGTTTCAGGGATGTTTTTCCTGAGGAATTACCAGGGTTACCACCCAAGAGAGAATTTGATTTTACCATTGAAATCAAGCCTGGAACTGGAACCTATTTCCAAAGCGCCTTATCGGATGACTACTACTGAGTTAGTTGAGCTTAAGGCACAGTTACAAGAGCTTTTGTCTAAAGGATTGATTAGACCAAGTGTTTCACCTTGGGGAGCACCTGTGATATTTGTGAAAAAGAAGGATGGAACACTAAGGCTGTGTATTGATTATCGGATGTTGAACAAAGCAACAGTCAAGAACCGATATCCACTTCCTAGGATCGATGATCTGTTTGATCAGATGCGTGGAGCAGCGGTTTATTCTAAGATAGACCTTCGATCTGGTTATCATCAGTTAAGGATTAAAGAGGAAGATATTCATAAAACAGCTTTCCGAACAAGGTACGGACATTATGAATTTACAGTTCTACCCTTTGGATTAACTAATGCACCCGCAGCCTTTATGAATTTAATGAACAATATTTTTCAAGAATACCTGGACAAGTTTGTACTTGTATTCTTGGACGATATTCTCATTTATTCTAAAAGTGTTGAGGAGCACAATGAGCATTTGAAGATAGTTTTGGGAATTTTGAGAAAGAGAAAGTTGTATGGTAAGTTATCCAAATGTTCTTTCTTTGATTCAGAAGTTCACTATTTGGGTCATGTCATAAGTAAAGAAGGAATCGCTGTAGATCCTTCAAAAATAGTGGCAATAACTGAGTGGCCTGCACCAAAGAATGTGCACGAAGTAAGAAGCTTCATGGGTCTTGCTGGTTACTATAGGAAATTTGTAAAGGATTTTTCTAAGGTAGCTGCACCAATAACTTCATTGCAAAAGAAGGATAAGAAATTCATGTGGAATGACAAGTGCGAAGTGGCTTTCAAAAGTCTGAAAGACCAGTTGACTTCTGCACCTATTCTAGCTGTACCAGACCCTAATGGGAATTTTACTGTTGTAACGGATGCTTCTGGGGAAGGCCTTGGAGGTGTTTTGTTACAAAATGATCAGGTCATAGCTTATGAAAGTAGAAAACTTAAGTTACATGAGCTGAATTATGCCCCTCATGATTTGGAACTTGCTGCCATTGTTCATGCGCTTCAAGTCTGGAGACACTATTTACTTGGGAAACCTTTTGAGTTGAAAACTGATCACTTAGGACTGAAATATATTTTTACTCAGCCCAATCTGAATGCCAGACAGAGAAGGTGGTTAGAATTTTTATCACAATATGACTTTGATATCAGCTATATCAAAGGGAAGGAGAATAGAGTAGCTGATGCTCTAAGTCGTAGGAGGCACATTTCTACTCTTATAACATTAAGAACTCAGTTTAAAGACGAGGTAAAAAGTGCCTCAGAATCAGATGCATATTTTCAGCAAGTAAAAGCAGCGCTTGCTGCAGAACCTAAGGATATAAGGTATAAAGGTTTTCATTTTGATAATGAAGGAATCTTGCGTTATGAAAATAGGGTATATGTACCTGTGCTGAACGATTTGAGAAAGAAGTTGTTAGTAGAATTTCATAATTCACCTTTCTCAGGACACCCAGGTATCACAAAAATGCTTGCTGATATGAAACAGCAATACTTCTGGAAAGGTATGAAAAAGGATGTGATAAATTTTGTGACTCATTGTCTGGAATGTCAGTGGGTGAAGGCAGAACATATGCACCCTGCTGGACTGTTATATCCTCATAGCATACCGCAGTACAAATGGCAAGTAATAACCATGGATTTTGTACAAGGACTACCTATGTCCAGAAATAAACATGATGTTATCCTGGTAGTTGTAGATAAACTGACTAAGGTAGCTCATTTCATCGCTGGAAATCTAAAGGATGATTCACCAGTGCTGGCCAAGAGGTTCGTACACGAAATTTTCAGATTGCATGGTGTACCAGAACTGATTATATCTGACAGGGATCCTAGAATGACGTCAAGGTTTTGGCAAACGCTTAACGCAGCCCTAGGAACGAAACTAAACTTCAGTTCTGCATATCATCCAGAAACAGATGGGCAAACTGAGAGGGTAAATCAAGTGTTGGAGGACATGTTGCGAATGTATTGCATGGATCAACAGTATAAATGGGAAGAGTATCTTCCATTAGTTGAGTTCGCATACAACAACACTTATCACTCATCTCTTAAGATGGCACCATTTGAAGCACTTTATGGAAGAAAGTGCAGAACCCCTATTAGTTGGGACAGTGTTGAGGATAGAGTGGTAATTGGACCAGAGATTCTCACAGAAATGGAACAGCAAGTTAAGTTGATTCGTGAAAGATTAAAGGAGGCAGCAGATAGACAGAAGAGCTATGCTGACCTTAAGCGGGTTGATAGAAAGTTTGAGCTTGGTGATAAGGTTTTTCTTCGTGTTAAACCCAGAAAGAGTTCTATAACTTTTGGCAAGGCTGCCAAGTTGTCACCTTGATTTGTGGGACCTTTTGAAATTGTCGAAATAATCAATCCTGTAGCTTATCGTTTAGCATTGCCACCTGCTTTATCTCGCATGCATGATGTTTTCCATATTTCTTTTCTTAAGAAATACATTTTAGATCTGTCACATGTTTTAAATTGGAATTCCTTGCAGGTCCAAGACCCAGGAATAATCATGGTTAAACCCACACGAGTGCTGGAAACTCGCCAATTGCATTTAAGAAAATCGTGATATTCAGCAATGTAAGGTCCAGTGGGACCAGTTTAGCGAAGAAAGTGCAACTTGGGAAAATCTGGAAGAGATGAAAATTGCTTTTCCTTCTCTTTTTCAACAGAATGAAATCTGTTGATAAAACATACTTTTATGAACTGATTGTTTTTAAGTATTTATGAAATCCAGATGAAGGCAGACTTTATTCAGGTTGAATAAAATGTGCTGTGACATTGATTTCTGGAACTATTCAAATATGAAATAGGCACATTATTTGTGTATTGATAAGTTGATTGACTGAAGGTTAATTTAATATGTAATTCATCGGGATGATGAATCTTTTTAGGAGGGAAGCATGTAACACCCTGAACTGTTGTTACTTTCTCCTAAGCATACAAGTGTTGATATGTGATTTCTTGTATAAGGATGTGTTCCTCGATTAAGAAATCATGCTTGATATGTACTGTAATTTCTTTGCAGATTGCAGATCTTGACTGAGTGAGAATATGATTAGACTCTTTTATCTATTTCATTTTGTATCTGAGTTTAATCTGATCTCAGAATAAATTATAGAGTTATCCATCTATAAGATCTAGTCTTGGATCAGTGGAATTGATCCAAGTATTGCTTTAAATTTGTTCGTGATGAATTAGATCACAGACCTTGAACAGGTTGCAAGGTATGGAAGCATTGATTAAGCTGGTCAGGAGTATGACTCAGGCTGATCTTGTGAAATAAATTGGTTCGCGATATGGAAGTATATCTGGAAGGTCTCGATCGTGGACCAGGTAATAATTTGTTTACATATGATTCTGCAGTAGAACAGGAGCTAACCCTGTTCAAGAAGGTATGATACAGGTCTTTTCTGAGTGTACAGAACATAGACCTAACTGGAATTATTAATGGTTAGTAACCTAAGACTAAACCTAACCTAGGGGTTAGATTAGTGTTAATCTAACCTAGACCTAGGCTATGTGTTAATGTCCTAAGTTAGTATCTATGTGTAATATGGTTAGAATATGTGTTACCCTAAATTCTAACCTAAGATACTAACCTAACTAATGAGGAGAATGGAAAGGGGCCTATGGAAGGGGGTGCGAACCATGGGCGGAATTTTCTATGAAATTTAATGCATGGATAAGGATGAGGAACAGGTCATGGCGGAGGTTTAAGCAGCAGCTAACCTGTTCTGACGTGGCAGGTCGCTAAGTTTGGAAATGAACTTGAGTTTTCGTTGGACTGTCGCCAACTCTGGCGGTCGGTGGAAGTGGAGTCTTAGCGGGGAAAGTTGGTTTAATGGCATTCAATATTCTCGGTAGACGAGCTCAGGAACTCGTGAGAAGGCATGCAAACGAGAAGTTTGTGGGGTTGTTTGGCTTGTCGCAATTTTCGGATTTCTCTCTGCTTGTTTACTGGTTCTTCGCACCAGTCCTCTTTGTGTTGCATGGCAAGTATGAACTTATCCAGCTCTTTTCTCTGTCATGGAGGATATATATGTGATGGAGATAGCGAAATTTTGTTGGTCGCTTTAACTTGGAAGAAGAAAAGGAAGTTTGAGCTCTTCCAGTGGTCTGCTTCAGAAATTTGATTAAAAATCCAGGCATGTTAGGCCCTAACCTTTAAATATCTTGTTGTTTTTCAAGTGATTTCATTAGAACAACTCTGTTCAAATGTTATGAGTAAATAGATAATTGTCTATGGAGGTCTTGTTTGATTTTTGGTACTGTATCTCCTCTGGTTCGATTTTTCAATTTCCTCTTGATGGGTGTTTATTAAAAATCGAATTGTGGCTCTATTTCTTGAGTATTCATTCTGGCTTAAATATGTGAGATATTTATTTTTAAATGAGTATGAATGCTCGGTCTGTTCAGCGTGAGCCCATAGAATATACCTGTGTTGGATATAGACCACTATTATGTTGTTGATTTGTGGTCGTCGTTCTTGTTGTGGGAACTGTATGAAGGGATACTGATGGATATCGTATGATGGATCAGTTTTATTGATCCTTTGGAAACTCTGTCGTGGTTTTTGGGTGAAAGTGGCTAATGATGCTTTTTGGGTTTCGTCTTGTCTTTAATTTGTTTGGAAATAGGTAACTGTTGTGTTACCGTAGTCTATACGACCCAGTGGAAGTTGTTCTTTCTTGTTATTGTGGTAACGGGATTATTTGTTGACTGTATACATTATTGATATATCTATGATTTATTTGAACGACTCAGTGGAGTCCTTGATCAAGTCGTATATTACTATCCACTGCTGAGAATATAGATTCATCCTTGAGTTTTGTTATTTGTTTTCGTGGAAGCCTTGTAGAGGTAACAGGTCTTTTGTTCACTGCCATTTGTAATGATTAATGGATATAGATTTCCTGGGTATGCATTTGCATTTCTTTGTGTAAGTTGTTCGAGAGTTTTGAAGAGGCTCAGTTGATTTCCTTGCCTTGAAATGGGTATTCGATTTGCTTACACTTGTTTTATTCTGAATGATTGCCATAGTTGGCATAGAAGGATTCATCAACTAATTTCATCTTACGCTGTTGTTGGGTTCAGCGGTTATGGGTATAAACCCGTTAACAATATACAGTGTGAATATATGGATTTATAATGGTTGTAATCTGCACGACTCTGAGGAGTCGATTGAATGATTTATATTTGTAATTGAGCCGTTGTTCAAGTTGAATATATTAAATAGTTGGTGATTGATGAACCTGGGACTTGAAGGAATAACACGTACTAAGGCCTCTGTTATTTTCTGGAATTACCTTTGTATTGCATGGATTTTGTTGTACAGATTCTTGGGTGTAATTTTATGTTCATTCCTTGCAATCTTGTGTGAAAAATTGGCAAGACTTAGTCGGGTTTCTTGATTTGAAATCGGTAAATTAAAAATTTCTTCCTGAGTTTTATTATGTACACTATTTACTTTTCCAGAGGGAAACATTGGCAATCCTTTGCCAATCCACTGTTGTTTGGGTTTAGAGAATTGTGGAAGTTAACCTGTATCTTCTATTGTCTCAGTTGAAACTTGACTTGATATACTGTTGTTTGATATTGGACATTTTGTCTGAGTAATGGTCTGTATCAAGTAACGTGACTCTGTATAAGTGAATCGTGAGTACTTTTTGACCAACTCCGATTTAGCACAGATGTATATACAGGATGATATGTTCCTTTCTGATTTCCTAATAGGATGCGGTAGTGTATATTACGGCATTTGTAAGGTAATCTCTGTATGGTCTTATAGAAGCATCAATTGCTTAATGTAAATAAGTCTGTTGTTGACAGCGATATGCTAGAGGTTCCTGATTTCGAACTTGGTTCGAAAGCCTTACTGTGTTTAAAAGGAACTAGTATTGGGCTTAAGGTTGATATATGGATTGATGATGTGATAGTTGCTGTACAGGAGTTTTGCTGTGTTTCTATTTCTTGATTTAAAACAACGATCTTTCTTGTGGCTTGTCTGTCTTGTTCATATACAAACTGGTTGAATGTTTTCATATGTGAAAGCAGTACAATAATGAACTAATGTGAATGGAAGTATGAATGATTTGGTTCTTTCTCTTCTTTTGCTTAATTGAGGATATTTGTCTAATAGTGGGAATTGTTTTGTAACATATTGGAGGAATCCCGAATTGTTATGATATTTCCCTTTTTGGATGAATGAAACAATCTGACCAATGTTGTGTTTTTGGATTCAATGATTGTTTGTGTACATTCGTTCCTTGATTTCTTTTAATATTTGATGAAATATTAGAAAGTGATTAAGACTATTTTGTAACAATGTTAGAGTTACATATTTGTAATCATTTTGTATTACAAGGGCATAGTCTGAATATGTTTACTTATGTGGATATCTGATCTCATTTAAACAGGGTGTTTAATGAAAACAATTGATGGATTGCAATTGTTTTAAAAGTTAGTGCTTATCATGCTCAGTTCATTGAACTGACTCATGTTGACTATTTTTGCAGATGGTTGCCGTAAGAGGTAAAAGCAATGCAGATCTGACAGGCTGATCAGATTGTTTAATTGATTTATAATGAATTACAACTTGATTTTATAAATGTACTATATGTGAAAAGATGTTTCTTTTCCGTTTGAGCATTGTATCAAGTATGTTGTTGCATAAAATGTAATTGTATAGTTTTGAAAAGAATGAAAATAAGTGTTTGATACTTATGTGCTGTATTCTATTTCTGATAGTTGACCTTCTCCGGTCTATATACCAGAGTGGTAACATTATCTTTGTGTAATATGGATGCTTTTGTGATTGTCAATGAAAGCTTGCAAGAAAATGAGATTGAATTCTTAAGAGTGTTTAGTAGTTCTAATTTGTTCTAGTGAAAGCAATATTGGATTTAAATAATTGTCTTTCTAGAAGATAGGTTAAAAATGAGCCTAAAGAGAACGCTAAACAAGCTGGATTAAATTACTAATCCCTAGTCCTAAGTATAACAGGACAATATTAAATTGGATTCTTAATCATTTATATCTTTATACTAATAAGTATGATATAAATTCAGTTAGGAGAACTGATATACAATCAAATGGAGTTCAGATGGCAATCTCAAGTAAAGGTTATGAGGTTTTTGTCCAATTCTATTGCTTTAGAATCAGATGTATTCTAATGACTCCTTGATGAGAACTTGACCTTAATACCTCTACCATGTAATGGGTTTTATAGAGGAGGGTCGTCTTAAGACGAAGAATCCAGGGATCGGGAAAGGCTAACCTTAGGGAAAAGTCTTTAAAGTAATTTAAACTCAAGTGCGTAACACATGTTATTAAGTAGATCTTTTCGAGGCGGATTTAAAGGTTGACGACACAAGACAACTGCAGGGTTGTACCTCCGAGAAGATTAGGATCTTCTCGAAGTTACAACAATGCAGATGACTTATGGCGACACCCTTTGCATTGATCGCTAAGATTTACACTTGATTTCGCACGAGTTACTCAGGGTCCGATTAAGAACGTGGTCATGTTATAAGGCTGCCTAGGAGATTCGGGGTATCATGACACACTGGTTGAACTGCAAGGTTGGACCAGTATGTCACCATATCCCTAATCCTCGTGGGCATCCATATAACATTATCACCTTGTTAATCTGCCTCCGAGTGAATCAGTTGTGAAAGGAAGGACTGGCAGTAGTCAGTGTAGGACATTCTATATAACATATGAATGGGGTGAAGGACGTATTCCAGATTGACGAGTATGCCGTTAAGGAATACGAGACATAAACAGTATGTTTCAAATCTTTGGCCAAAGTATCGCAAGCTGCTGATTGCGTTGTCCTAATTCACCTAGTCTAAGGAATGAGATGCCGATGAATAATAGTAACAATTATTCAGTTAGATTCCTTGGACAGAGCATTCTGAATCCCAGATTAGGGAAGAGAACCGCAAGAGTAATGTGTTAAATAAAAACACCAACTCTTATTACTCATGAATAGATCGGTAGATTACAGAGTCATGGAATGAATAGATCGGAAGTAATCCGAGTCATTACAGCTGCATATGGTTGTCTATTATATGAATGGTTATTTGATTTGTGAGTTCTAAATTATGTATTTAGAACTAGGATGCAATTATCAAAAAAAAAAAAAAAATCTCTTGTTCTAAAGTATAAAATGAGGATGTTACAATCTAGATGAATCTTAGGGCTGCGTAGTATAAGTAGAATATGATCTCATAATGTCTAGTAAGATAAGAAAAGGATCCAACAAGGACAAAGGCCAAAGCTCTAACTTTGTAACCACTAATATTTTGCTGTAAAAATTATCTCATGATTTGATTTCTCTCCAAAAGAAGCTTGCTCAAAGTGTTCTATACGATGATGTGTCAAGAAATATTTCCAGAATAAGAAAAGGATTATAGTAGACTCATGTAAGCTTTCTCTAGAAGCACCTCCATTAAGTGTAGTCTACGAGACTCAAGAAGATGAAGAAGAAGAAGAAATTGAAGAATTTGAAGAATAAGAAGAAGATAAAGGAAACTTACTAGAAGTTGAGGAAGTTGAAGATGTTGACATCGGTTACTGTGAGTACTCCTTAGATGACGAGTATGATGAATTCATAGCAATCATGAATAGTTATTCGTGGGCAGTGTTCACATGTGCTCAGTCTCACAAGGAAGATTCTTCTAGTGTTACACAAAAGAAGGAATCTACAAATTCTCAAAAGGAAACTCTACAAAATGATATAATCAAGAGAGGATCTCCACTACCTCCATCTATGGACTATGCAAGGAAGAATCCTAGCTCTACAACAACCAAAGCTACTTCTTATTATTCATGTAAGTCTCATGCACCTACCTCAGTTAAAGATTCTTCTACTAAAGTTGTAGCTTCTTCTTCGGTTCCCAGAACCACTTCCACTCCATCTAAAATAGCCACAACTTATGAAACTTCCACTACTCTACCTTTTGATATCATTGACCATGTCAAAAAATATAAGGTGTAAATTTCAGAATCCGAATAATTGTAAACTCATCTAGAGCAGATTGACAAGCTAGTCAATTTCATCAAGAATGGTCAATTTGCATCTAGTCCAAACCCGTCTACATGCAAAGGACTACTACCTACTCCTCCTACGTATTCATCTTAGAAATTGCTTGTTGCTAGTCCATCCACCTCATGTAAGGTATAACCCTTCTACCTTTCTTGTCTCATTAACGGTGACAAGTTGAATAATTGTATCATTGATTTTGATGCCTTAGATACTGTCATACTTGCTAAGGTCACACATGTTCTTGGTCTTACCTTGACCCATGCTTATGTTCAATGTTATTCCATGAAAACCAAAGAGGTTCCCCTTATTGGTCGAATCAAAGATGCCCAAGTTGCCTTTGGTGCCTTCCCAGACAAGAGAGTGAAGATAACCATATTGGTTACGGACATGCATGCTTCCTACGAGATGTTTGCTAAGTAGAATCCTCTGTCAAGATGTGGGTAGTGAAATACAAATGGATTGATCATTTGCTACTTTCCATGTCAAATGTCGGATGAAGAAGCTCCTTCTTGAAAGGAAGATGAAGTACATAGTTCAAAAGTCTGATGATCCATGAGCTGATATTTTGTACCAAGACAACGATATGGGAAATTATTTTCTCACCATAGAAGAGGATGGAGAGTTGTCTGTCGTATTGGAGGAAGAAGAAAATTAACTATGGACTCTAGAGTTTGATGGAAGTTGTTCTACTTTTGGTTCAGGTGCAGGTGTAGTGCTCACTTCTCCTATACGTAAAACCATTCCTCTTTCTCATAAGCTACAATTTTCAAACACAAACAACACAACAGAGTATGAATCTCTATTGTTAGAAATGAAATCCATCAAAGAAATGGGAATCAAGAAGCTACAATTCCAAGGTGATGTCAAGCTCAATATAAAGCAAGTGAAAAAACAGCTCCTAGTCAAGAATGCAAGGCTCAAGCATTATGAAAACAGGGTATGGGATTGCATTGAAACTTATATAGCCTTTGCAATTCGAGTAGTCCCACATGAGCACAATGAGAAGGAAGATTCCATAGCAGTCTCTACATCTTTGCTCATTCCTCATTAATATTTTGGGGGAAAAAATATTCAATTGAAACAGTCTTCAAACCAAGTGTGTCTGATAATGCTAAGAATTGGCGGGTATTTTGTAATGCCCGCTTCAAACTACCACTTGAGACCAAGAAACAAACTAGGATTAGCTAGGAAAATTATGGAATAATTTTTTTTTTTATTTAGAGTGTTTGCAAAAGAGGGTTACAAGATCACAGTTAGCACAAACCAGATTAAGGATTAACAAGCAAGACTGACTTGCACAAATTTCTCAAGCAACTAATATCAACAAGGCACAAGGTCAAAACAAGAGGTTAAATTCATCACTTAGGTTAGGAGAGTGAAATCTCACTCATCTCTACCCTAACAGGATTACAAGGTTCAACTTGATTTTTCACACAATTAGATTCATCAAAACTTTCCTAAATCATTTCCATTGGATAGGAAATTTCTTCACCTTTCCAACCATATAAAGAAGTCCTCCTAACTCCTTATAAAACTCAAGTTATAGGTGGGCGGAGTTTCTAGGGAAGATATTTTCCCTTGAGGGACACGTGTCAAGAGGCTTAGGAGAAATTTTTTTTCCCTTGGGTGGTTCAGAGGGTCGCGGGGGAGGCATAGATTGGGAATTTTCCCATCGCTTGAGCTCAAAGGCCAAAAGTGTGATTTCCGCTCCCCCCACAGGTTTCCGATTGGACACATGTCGCTTCCCAATGCTAAGCAGAGAAGGGAGAAGGGAAAGGCGGGGCGGTGGAGTGGTTTTGGAACCTTGCGCCAAATGAAGGCCAAAAGCTTAAGGGAATAAGGTGTGTGGGTCCGTGCACCAATGAAGGGACAGGGTCTGAGAGGGAGGCAGGGAAGCGAGACCATGGGAGAAATTTAGGAATTTGTCCCTAGGCCAAAGGAAACGTATCAAGGCGAAGAAGGGTCCACCCTTCCACCTCCACCCCTAAGTGTCACGTGGCACACCCCCGTTGGCCACGAGCCGACGGGGCCAGAATTTAAAAATTTATTCCCAAATTTTTTTTGAAGAGTTAAGTCTAAAAGGGAAGCACGCGGGCTCTGCACGTAGCCACTAGGGGGACATGTGGCGTACCTCTGATTAGCTGCAAAGGTGCGGGGACCGGTGGAAGGAAAAAGTGAAAATTTTTCCCAAGAGAAATTTTCAAAAGCATTAAGTTTTCAAAATTTGAAAGAAGTCCGCGTGCTTCCACCAAGCCACGTGGCAGCATGTGATTGGCTATGGGTCGGCGGGTTTGCGGGGAAAAAGGGAAAATTTTTCCCAAGGTCAAAATTTTTCAAAAGGATAAGTTTTCAAAAAGAGTCTGCCCCTCCAAAGTGCCACGTGGCAGCATATGATTGGTTTGCAAGGGTTGCGGGGCCATGCAAACTTTTTGGGGAAATTTTTCCAAAGGTTAAATTTTGAATTTTTTGTATATAGTTAGATTAATTTTTTTTTGGATGGCCATTTTGAAGTAAAACTTCAAATGGCCATAACTTTTGATAGAAAAGTCAGTTCTTGGAAAAACAAGGACTTTCCGGAAAGCTCTCAGAGTCCTCTTTGCACAAAAATCATCAATTTTGGATTTTGATGAAGTTTCAAAGGGAAATTTTAAGAAATCATTCTGTATGCTTTTAATTTATGAACTGGCAATTTTTCCAACTTGTCAAGGTTTGTTCAAATTTTGATTTTCTCCTTCACTCAACATGTCAAATTGAACATGGAGGATTGATCTAGGGTAAGTGTTTAGAGTGTTTTCAAGAAGTGCAATTTGTTAATTGAAGTTTAATTCGTATGTTTCCAACTTTTGACAAAAAAGTGGTTATGCAATTCCTTGAGGTTTTAAAAATTGATTTTATGAATGTTTTAAATTATCTTTCTTTGAGTGTTCCTTTGTCAATTTGAGTTCTTAATTATGGTTGAGCTTATTAACATCTAAATTGCATTGTTTAATTTCTTAATTTAAGTTGCAAATCCGAACTGTACATTTTATTAGCTAATTTTAAGTGCCAGATTAATCTGGAATGAAACAGAGATCATTAACTAACAAATTTATTAATCTATTTGTTCAACTCCCAAATGTGGGAACACATTGTCAAAACTGTGTCTAAGACATTCCAATTCTTGTCTAAAATCAATTAATTGATTTATGTGATCATTCAAAAGCACAAGGCAAAGCATTTGATATCTCAAATTGTAAATAACTGCAAAGAACATAATGTTGTCTTTTCCTTCCATACGCATTTTATTTTCCAAATAGAAATTATCAATTTCAAACAACAATTTCCAATTCAATACAACAATACAATTTTGAGAAAGGAATGTATTTCTCTTATTGATTCCAAACAACAGCTTTACAACTTATCCTTCTTTCTTTGAGTTTCAACTTACAAAACACAATACATGTTTCATCCTTTACACGTTATTTTAAAAACAGAGAATGAAATAATAACTCCTTTACATTTCAAAAATGAATCTCAATCTTTCCATTTGCAATACAAATAACTTCACATTTTAAATAATGATACAATTCATCCACTTCAAGTGGGAAGGTTACAAATAAAAATTTTCTAAGGAAGGGACTAGTCAAACTACATTTTCTCCAAGCTCCAAAACAACAGCATGTTGATTTCTTCATCTTTTCATTTGATCACAACAAGGAAGGGGGAAAGACAATGCTCTCCACCCAACCAAGACATCCAATGGGAAAGGAGAAGCCATCTTTCCCCATTGGCCCCCGAGCCCCAACCATATTGAAATAGAGTATGAACATCAACACATGGCAACAAAGGCTTCTATCACAACAAACAACATTCTTTCACATGCATAACACAACAAAATACACAGTCCAAACAAAGATAGCAGTTCACAACTGCAATAAGAATCATACACACAGCACATGGGCTTGATCAAGCAAGCCATCAAGAGCAAGAACTATGGGGAAACTACTTATGCCTCCCTATTTGGAATTGGGCATCCACCTAAACCATACCACCAATAAACATATCAAATCCCATAAACCTTATATCTCCTAACCCCTCCTTATGTTTCTCCCCCCCCCAATAGTAAGAAATGCAAGCAGTTTCTTTTCCTAGGTGGATCCCAATCCAAAACTCCCTTCAATATAGAACAAGTGCCATTGGCAATCCCTTATGCCCCCCATATGAAATCCCCATAGCCTTCTCCTACACCTTGCCCTAAGTAGTCTACCCAACCAGCCAACAATACACAACACATTTACCATTTTATTCATGCAAGAAAAGTGAAAAACAACATTTAAAAAGGACAAGATCCTACCTCTCCATAATGGAGATTGTTTCCAAAACAGCAAGCTCTTCCAATGCTCAAAATGCAGTCTAAAACAGCAACACTAAGCATGCAAATGAATTTCCAAACTCCCTCTGCAAGTAAGTCTCCAAACAGTAATAAAAATTTGACCCAAGGAGGAAGAAAAAATTTTCAACAACCATCAACAAGAGAAGAATTCAAATTTTAAAGGAGAGGGAGGAGAGAGGATGATGTGGATTCCAAGTGGGATGCCACATCATTCTTACTCAACCCCAAAAAGAGAAAGTCAACTTCACAACTAATCACATTAAATGGAGATGACAATCAACTTACACACTCAAAATTAACCCATACTTTAACAAGGACTGAATTAAAATTTTGTAAGTAAAGTGCAATAAAAACTTACACATAATCATTTCAAAATACATTTAAAAAGTCTAGTTTTGACTCCAAAACCATAGGTATGGTTGGTGGATGATTTTAAGAGGTGTGGGACAAGTTTAACTTGTCCCACAAGCCTCAAAATGCAGCCCTCAAGGAAAAATTCAAGTTCCTTTGAGGATGGAGTGTTCTACACTCCAAAATCTGACTTACACAATCTTACACATCACTTACACACCTCTTACATCTTCTTACACATCACTTACATCATTATTATTTAAACTCAACAACTTTATTAATTACATTCCATGTCCCAATTAAATTTAAATAAAGTTTAACTATATGACTGTCACATTAAAACTATCACATTTAAATTAATTAAAAGAAGGAACACATTACAAATAAAATACATACAACAATAATTAAAAAGGAACACATAAATAAAACACATATCCCATGGTCACATATAATGGAAATCCCCCCATGGGAATTCCTAACATAACACAATACACGAACTCGTAACAATAGTTGCCATGGTGACCTTGTTGATTTCACCCGGAATTTCAATATGGTTAGTCTCCAGTCCCCTGACATTGTTGTGATTTTTAACCTACAAAATAACAAATACCTCTTTCAGCCTCGTGGCCGCATCAGACATCCAAAATGATATAAACAATATCTAAAGGTCAAATCCAAATCACAACAACATCAAGAATTCAACATCATCATTTAAATTGAATTTGCGACTATATCATCATCCAATGAATCTCTATACTAGAGCCACTCTTAACATCAAATGTCACGTGTCTAAAATCAACATCAATACTATATCCATGTCAACAAGTATATCATCATCCATATATAATAATGTCTCTAATAATTATCATGCATGCTAACTGAATCAAGGTCCATAATAATCCATGATCTAACATCCACACATCATACTAAATCAAAACATAATAATGTCCAAAATGAGATCAACAGTATCAAGGTTAGTATCTAAATAGTGTCAAAGGGAATTGGGCACTACATCCCCCTCCCCTTAGACTCAACTTCCTCCTAGAAGTCACTGGAACAAATCCGGAAACTGCACTCGTAACATAGTAGCATCCTCTCAAGTGGCTGTAGTCTCATTGTATCTATCCCACTGTACTTGTACCTGATCAATCTCTCTACCTCGAAGGCCCAGGGTCCTACGATCTATGATATGGATGGGCTCCACCGTCACCTGCCCCTGATCCTGCACCTGTAATGATGTCCAGTCCAACACATGAGAAGGATCTGTAATGTACCTCCTAAGGATAGAAACATGAAACACATCATGTACCCGAGACAATCTAGGTGGAAATGCTAGACGGTAGGCCAAAGGGCCGATACGCTCCAAGATCTCAAAAGGACCAACGAACCGAGGAGCTAACTTAGAACCTTTTCCATAAAGGATAGGGCTCTTGTGTGGCCTAACATGAAGGAACACCTTCATGCCCACATCAAAATTACGCTCGGTCCTATGTTGATTAGCGTACTTCTTCTACCTATCCTGTGCCTCCTGTAATCTCTGCCTGATCAACACTACCTACTACTCCATGTCCTGCAAAAGAGCTGGTCCAAGAGATACTCTATCCTCCAACCTATCCCAGCTAAGGGGTGTCTTGCACTCCCTACCATATAATACCTAAAAAGGAGCCATGCCTATAGAACTCTGAAAATTATTATTGTAGGCAAACTCCACTAAGTACAGGTACTCCTCCCACTTAGATTGCTGATCCATCACATACATCCTAAGCATATCCTCCAAAATCTTATTCACTCGCTCAGTTTGTCCATCTGTCTCAGGGTGATATGCTATGTGCTGAAAGTTAATCCTCGTCCCGAGGACATACTACATGGTAGTCCAGAAATGTGAAGTGTACAAAGGATCACGGTCATAAATGATCTTCCACTGGATCCTGTGCAACCTAACGATCTCATCCAAATATACACATGCCACTGCTCTAGCCGTATAAGTGGTCTTCACCAGAGAAAAGTGAGCCACTTTTGTCAATTTATCAACCGTGACCATAATGGCATCGTGGTGATATCTCGACATAGGTAGTCCAACAATGAAATCCATGGAAATGGTGTCCCACTTCCATTCCAGTATGGCATGAGGATAAATAAGGTCTGTTGGATGTTGATGCTCAGCCTTAACCCTCTATCACTCTAAACATCATGACACAAACTGAGCCATGTCTCGACAAAGTCCTCTCTAGTGATACAACTGTCACAAAGTGGCGTGCATCTTCTTCACCCCGGGATGGGCTGAATAGGGTGCACGATGTGCCTCTACCAAAATGTCCTGCCTCAAACCTCCATCTCTGGGAACATATATCCAGCCTCTGTGTCTGAGAAGACCATCTGCCTCTAAGGTGAAACCATCAAACTTCCCCTCAAGGGGTCTCTGTGACTCTATCTCTGCTCGAGCCACAATGTAGAAGCTGTCAAGAGGAAGCTGCTAAAGAATCCTACTCTGCAAATCTATGCTCACTAAGGTAGCCATAGCCACATGTCTCTATCTGCTGAGAGTGGCTACTACCACATTCTCCTTCCCCTTCACATGCTCTATCTCCATGTCATACTCACAAAGCAACTCCATCCAACACCGTTGACGAGCGTTTAGATTGGACTGCGTGAAGAGGTGGCGAAGACTCAAATGATCTGTCCTGAGTGTGAATCTCCGTCCAAGAAGGAAATGTCTCCATCTAACCAAAGCATGCACAACTACCGCAAGCTCAATATCATGGGTAGGATAATTAATCTCCTGATCCTTGAGTTTGCGAGACTCAAACGCTACAACCCTGCCATACTGCATCAACACACCTCCAAGCCCTGCTAAAGAAGCATCTGTGCAAACAAATAACTCACCCCGTGGATCTATCACTGCAAGAATGTGTGTTGTAGTGAGACACTCCTTCAGTGTTCTGAAGTTCTACTCACATCTATCCATCCAAACAAACTTCTTCCCTTTCCTCTAAAGGGAAGTGATACAGTGCACAATTCGAGAGAAATCCTGAACAAATCTCTGGTAGTATCTGCTAAACCCATGAAGTTGTGCACCTCAGTCACTGTAGTGGGTGCTGGCCAATCCATAATGGCTCTAATCTTGGAAGGATCGACTATGATACCTTCCCTAGAAATAATATGACCCAAATACTGCACCTATGTTTGGAAGAAAGCGCACTTCTCTAAGTTCCCGTAAAGTTGCTGCTCACGAAGACACTGGAGAACCTGTCAAAGGTGCCTCTCATGCTCCTCATGTGTACGTGAGTATATCAAAATGTCATCAAGGAAGATGAGCATGAAGCGATCTAAAAAGGTTCTGAATACCCCATTCATCAAACTCATGAACATTACAGGGGCATTCATCAAACCAAAAGGCACCACTGTGAACTCATAGTGCCCATACCTTATATGGAAAGCGGTCTTATAAATGTCTGCCTCTGAAATCCTCAACTAATGATAGCCTGACTTAAGATCAATCTTAGAGAAAACTGTGGCTCCCTTCATCTGATCAAACAAGTCATCAATGCAAGGAAGAGGATAACGATTCTTAATCATTACCTTGTTCAACTGGCGGTAATCAATACACAACTGCAATGATCCATCCTTCTTCTTCACGAAGATCACCGGTGCACCCCAAGGGGATACACTAGGATGGATAAGGCCCTTCTCCAAAAGGCCCTCAAGTTGTAACTTGAGCTCACAGAACTCCGGGGTGGTCATTCGATAAGGTTCTCGTGAGATAGGCTCTGCTCTAGGGACTAGATCTATATGAAAATCAATCTCACGCGGGGGTGGCATCCCTGATAGCTCCCCTGGAAATATATCAAAAGACTCTCTCAAGATGGGATGATCATCTAGTGATGGCCCACTAAACCCATCCTTAGATCTGTCACTGACTGTAACAGCATACATCTGATAACCCCATCGCACACACCGCTTAAGCTGCATAGCGGAAATGGTGCAAATAGAAATGGGTCTCCTAACTCTAGAGTTCACCGACTCAACTCCCGAATCATCTGCACATGCTATAGTCTTATGATAACAATCCATCCTGGCCCTATGTGCAAATAGCCAATCCATACCTAAAATGACTCCATACGAACCCAAAGGAAGAATACGAAGATCTGAGGTGGTGGAAAAAGGTCCCAAATCCACTACACACTCCTTAACTAAGGAGTCCACAGAGATCTTGGCTCCAGAATCCATCTCGACATTCCAACTAAGACCCTGCCTAACTGCCACTAGCCTACATCGCTCTACTAAAGATGGTGCAATGAAAGAATCAGAAGAACCAGAATCAAACAATACAAAGGTAGGAATACCACCAATGCTACATGTGGTCTCAATGACTGTGCTCTGGTGCTCTTCCTGGCGGTTCTCAACTGCTACATAGATCCTGTGGCTGCATCCCATGTCACCAACTGTCGGCTCAGAAACTAGTGCCTTACCCTTGTTAGGGTTCTGAGGGCAATCTCTCCAAAAATGTCCAGCTACTCCACATCCAAAGTAACCACCTGATCCTCTTTAAGGAGTAGCACCTCTAATAGGTGCCCTAGAAGCCTATGGTGTGGATCCTGATGATCCAGCTGTGGTCTGCGGTGGCCTCTACTAGTGAGCTCCAGCTGACTGAGCTCTAGGTCCACCCTGTGTCCTGATGGGACCCTTAGGAGGAGGTCCCATGCTCCGACCTCTCTTTGCATCAGCTCTCTGAGGAGGTCTATATGGTGGGTGATACTGCTACTGCTGCTCTTGTGGCCTAAAGGATGACTGTGCTGAATTTTTTCCACCACGAGGAAGAGGTACTGAACCTCTCAATCTACCGTTTTACATCTGTTGAATATGGCTCCTGACTCGGCCTCTAGCCTGCTAGGTTTTACCCCGAGTCCCCTTTGCAATATAAGCCTTCTCGATGGCCTCTACTAATGGTTGTGGGCAGTGAATCCGTACTGCCCATCCAATGTCCAAATTTAGGCCTCGAATGAACCTGTGAATCTGCACCTGCTCATCTTGCATATACTCTACATACTAAAGTATATCTAGAAATCTACCCTCGTACTTTGCTACTGAAAGGGTATCCTGTCAGAGGTCATGGAACTTATCAATCCTCTGCTGGATGAACCTCCGTGATAGGTACCTACTCCTGAATCTCTCCTCAAACAACTCCCAAGTCACTTTCTCTAAATCTACATGGATTTTCTGCTCCTCTGTCCTCCACCACACTCCTGCTCCATCCCTTAGTAGATGGATCGCAACACGAGCTTTTGTGTTGTTAGAAAAAGGACAAAGCTTGAAGCAACAACTCAAGCTCACTAGCCAGGCCTTTGCCTGAAATCCACCTGTATCACCTGAGTAGTGTGAGGGCCTAAGCTTCAGGATCTCCTTGATGTGATCCGTTAATGTGGTCTGTCAGCCTCTAGGCCTCTCTGCAAGCTCATTCCTAAGCCTAGGGCTCCGAGACCTCTCTCTCTGCTCTGGAACTCTGTCACCCTGTCTCCTAGGTGGTGAATCCACTCTGACCGACTCCACATGGGAGTTCTCTCCTCTATGCTCCTCGCTGAGTCAAGGGGGTACCTGACCCTTGATAGAAGGAGCTCGATCATGACTAGCTGTATGCCATCCTACTGATCCTCCGCGTAGAGCGGCATTAACATCCTGAAGGGTCTATAGAATCTAAGGTAGAATGGCTGATACACCCTGATCCGGTGGTGGTGGTGGTGGTGGTGAGTCTGAGTCTCTATGAATGTTTGTCTCGCTCCTTCTACGCCTCCTGCACAGACCAAAGCGAGAGTTAGTTCATTACTTCAAGCCTTCTTCGGTTTCTAAGTTTACTATCATGAACAATTTTCAAACAGTTTTGATTTCTAGATTAACATGTTTGCTAATTTTAAGGTTTCAAGTCTCAATTTTCTAGTGTGCCCAATGGTCCAAGCTTTTGAACCACTGCTCTAATACCAAGTGTAATGCCCGCTTCAAACTACCACTTGAGACCAAGAAACAAACTAGGATTAGCTAGGAAAATTATGGAATAATTTTTTTTTATCAAGAGTGTTTACAAGAGGGTTACAAGATCACAGTTAGCACAAACCAGATTTACATTAACAATCAAGACTGACTTGCACAAATTTCTCTAGCAACCATTAACAGCAAGCACAAGGCCAAAACAAGAGATTAAATTCATCACTTAGGTTAGGAGAGTGAATTCTCACTCATCTCTGCTCTAACAGGCTTACAGGGTTCAACTAGATTTTTCACACAATTAAATTCATCAAAACTTTCCTAAATCATACTCATTGGATAGGAAATTTCTTCACCTTTCCAACCATATAAAGAAGTCCTCCTAACTCCTTATAAAACTCAAGTTATGGGTGGGCGGAGTTTCTAGGGAAATTTTTCCCTAGAGGGACATGTGTCAAGAGGAGGGGGAATGTGCCTTGGGCTGTTTAGCGGGTCGCGGGGCGACATAGGGAAATTTTCCCATCAGCACGCTCAAAGGCCAAAAGCATTCCGCACCCCCGTGGGTCCCCGAGAGGACACGTGTCGAGGCCCTGTGCTAAGCGGAGAAGGGAGAAGGGAAAGGAGGTGGGTTTGGCGCCTTGCGCCAAATGAAGGAGAAAAGGGGGGAATAAGGTGCGCGGGTCCGCGCACCCGCGAAGGGACAGGGTCCAAGAGGGAGTCGGGGAAGCGGGTCATGGGAAAAATTTAGGAATTTCTTCCTAGGCCAGAAGAAATGCATAAAGGCGAAGAAGGGTTTGCCCTTCCGCCTCCACCCCTAAGTGTCACCTGGCACGCCTCCTGTTGGCCATAGGCCGACGGGGCCAAAACAAAAATTTATTCCCAATTTCTTTTTGAAGAGTTAAGTCTAAAAGGGAAGCGTGCCTCTGTCGTAGCCACAGGGGGACACGTGGTGCCCTCTGATTGGTTGTGGGCTGGCAGAGGGAAAATGAAAGCAAAATTTTCAAAAGCATATGTTTCAAAATTTGAAAGAAGTCCGCTCTTCCACCGTGCCACGTGGCAGCATGTGATTGGCTGCGGGCCGGCGGGTTTGCGAGGAAAAAGGGGAAAAGTTTTCCCAAAGCAAAAAATTTCAAAAGGATAGCTTTCAAAAAGAGTCCACCCTCCGAAGTACCACGTGGCAACTTCTAATTGGTTGCGAGGGTTGCGGGGTTGCGGAAATTTTGGGGAAATTTTTCCAAAGGTTAAATTTTGAATTTTTTGTTTATATAGTTAGATTATTTTTTTTTTGGATGGCCATTTTGAAGTAAAACTTCAAATGGTCATACCTTTTGATAGAAAAGTCAGTTTTGGGAAAACAAGGACTTTTCGGAAAACTCTTGGAATCCTCTTTGCATAGCAATCATCAATTTTGGATTTGGATGAAGTTTCGAAGGGAAATTTTATGAAATTGTTCTGCAGGCTTTTAATATATGAACTGGCAATTTTTCCAACTTGTAAGGTTTGTTCAAATTTTGATTTTCTCCTTCTCAACATGTCAATTGAACATGGAGGATTGATCTAGGGTAAGTTTTAGAGTATTTTCAAGGTGCAATTTGTTAATTGAAGTGTAATTCATATGTTTACAACTTTTGACAGGAAAGTGGTTATGCAAGTTTTAAAAATTGATTTTATGAAGTTTTAAAATATCTTTCTTTGATGTTGAGGTCAAATTGAGTTCATTAGGGCTTATTACATCTAAATTGCATTGTTTCATTTCTTAATTTAAGTTGCAAATCCGAACTGTACATTTATTAGCTAATTTTAAGTGCCAGATTTGGAATGAAACAGAGATCATTTACTAACAAATTTATTAATCTATTTGCAACTCCCAAATGTGGGAACACATTCTCAAAACTGATCTAAGACATTCAATTCTTGTCTAAAACAATTAATTGATTTATTTGATCATTCAAAAGCACAAGGCAACATTTGATATCTCAAATTTTAAATAACTACAAAGAACATAATGTTGTCTTTTCCTCCCATACGCATTTTCTTTTCACACAAAGATATCATTTCAAACAGTAACTCCAATTCAATACAACAATACAATTTTGAGAAAGGAATGTATTTCTCTTATTGATTCTAAACAACATTATAACTTCCTTCTTTCTTGGAGTTTCAACTTGCAAAACACAATACATGTTTCATCCTTTCACGTTATTTTAAAAACAGAGCATGAAATAATAACTCCTTACATTTCAAAAATGAATCTCTATCTTTTCCTTTGCATTACCAATAACTCCACATTTTAAATAATGATGCAATTCATCCACTTCAAGTGGGAAGATAACAAATAAAATTTTTCTAAGGAGGGGACTAGCAAACTACATTTTCTCCAAGCTCCAAAACAGCAGCATGTTGATTTCTTCATCTTTTCATTTGATCACAACAAGGAAGGGGGAAAGACAACGCTCTCCACCTAACCAAGACATCCAATGGGAAAGGAGAAGCCATCTTTCTCCATTGGCCCCCGAGCCCCAACCATATTGAAATAGAGTATGAACATCAACACATGGCAACAAAGCTTCTATCACAAAAAACAACATTCTTTCACATGCATAACACAACAAAATACACAGTCCAAACAAAGATAGCAGTTCACAACTGCAATAAGAATCATACACACAGCACATGGGCTTGATCAAGAAAGCCATCAAGAGCAAGAACTATGGGGAAACTACTTATGCCTCCCTATTTGGAATCGGGCATCCACCTAAACCATACTGCCAATAAACATATCAAATCCCATAAACCTTATATCTCCCAACCCCTCCTTATTACCCCCAATTTTTCTCTTTTATGCCCCCCACAATAGTAAGAAATGCAAGCAGTTTCTTTTCCTAGGTGGATCCCAATCCAAAACTCCCTTTAATATAGAACAAGTGCAATTGGCAATCCCTTATGCCCCCCATATGAAATCCCCATAGCCTTCTCCTACACCTTGCCCTAAGCAGTCTACCCAACCAGCCAACAATACACAACACATTTACCATTTTATTCATGCAAGAAAAGGGAAAAACAACATTTAAAAAGGACAAGATCCTACCTCTGCATAATGGAGATTGTTTCCAAAATAGGAAGCTCTTCCAATGCTCAAAATGCAGTCTAAAATAGCAACACCAAGCATGCAAATGAATTTTCAAACTCCCTCCACAAGTAAGTCTCCAAACAGCAATAAAAATTTGACCCAAGGAGGAAGAACAAAGTTTCAACAACCATCAACAAGAGAAGAATTCAAATTTTAAAGGAGAGGGAGGAGAGAGGATGATGTGGATTTCAAGTGGGATGCCACATCATTCTTACTCAACCCCAAAAAGAGAATGTCAACTTCACAACTAATCACATTAAATGGAGATGACAATCAATTTACATACTCAAAATTAACTCATAGTTTAGCAAGGACTGAATTAAAAACTTGTAAGAGAAGTGCAATAAAAATTTACACATAGTCATTTCAAAATACATTTAAAACATCTAATTTTTACTCCAGAACCATAGGTATGGTTGGTGGATAATTTTAAGGTGTGGGACAAGTTTAACTTGTCCCACAAGCCTCAAAATGCAGCCCTCAATGACAAATTCGAGTTCCTTTGAGGATGGAGTGTTCTACATTCCAAAATCTGACTTACACAATCTTTCACATCACTTACACACCTCTTATATATTCTTACACATCACTTACATCATTATTATTTAAACTCAACAACTTTATTAATTACATTTCATGTCCCAATTAAATTTAAATAAAGTTTAACTATATGACTCTCACATTAAAACTATCACATGTAAATTAATTAAAAGAAGGAACACATTACAAATAAAATACATACAATAATAATTAAAAAGGAACACATAAATAAAACACATATCCCATGGTCATTTATAATGGAAATCCCCCCATGGGAATTCCTAACATAACGCAACACACGAACTCGTAACACAGTTGTCATGGTGACTGATCCGGAGGATTTTTCACTATGAAAATTTTCCCTAAACTTCCCTAAAATTGGACCATACTGAAGGGCTTATTGAGACCTTTCTGACGGTATGCTGAACTCCAGAAACAGAGTCCGTATGCAAATTCTATCGCCGGTCAAAGATGGGCCTCCAAACGGGTCAACTCTGGTCAATAGGTCAACCAGTGGACCAATGACAGGGTGACACGTGGAAGTTGGTGATAAGGAAAAATAGATGGTACTGTAATGTTTCAAAATCAGTTCCATGGTATAGAGCTCATCGCAAGCTTTCCGACGCATTTTGAACGGACCAAATCTGAGTTCGTATGCGAAAGATATGCATAGTCAATGTTGCGGTCAAATGATGACGTGGCACACTCTAACGTGGACAAATGGCGTATTATGGGCGTGACACTTGGCAGGTTTGTAGTGGATTTATATTTTAAAATAATAATTGTAAAAATCTATTTAATCCATTCCATGTGAATAAACTCAAATCCCATGGTATAAGGAGGATTTTGTGGCCAAAAAAGCTATTTTAAGGCTTATCTTATCTCTTTCCCACCAAACGTGGGGTCAATGGCTAAATTGGGTGCCTAAACCTATGGAAGGGGGATTTGAACCCTTTCCAAAATAGTAATCAGCCTTACCAAGCTACCACTTTGTAGCAAGTGATAGAGAAGGAGATCACATCTATTTAAAGGGAAGCTTTTGGTAGGTTGGAAAGGGGGACAGCGAAGGACCAGTTTGCAGAGATCACAATTTTTGAGGCACTTATGGTTCGAATTAGGACTTGGTGTAAAAATAAAAGTTGTTCAAAATTATGAGATATTTCCAGAAAGGTAACTTTTGTTGCATGAAGTGCTATATATTTTTCTGTGTAGGCGTTTTTCCATCGCAGTTTCACAGAACAGGCACGAGGGGCAAGCAGAGATCTATATTTTGCATCCACTTCTGATCTGAATCAGACCATGAAGTAAAAAGGGAAGTTTTTAATAATTTCCTAAAGTTTCCAAAAAATGTAAACCTTATTTGTATAGGTCTTTTATATTTCAAGTTGTAGATGTTTTTTGAACGTATTTGCACAGGGAACAAACAGAAGAAATACTGTAGGAGCCACGGATGAACTTGGGAATGATTATGGTAAATTGCAGAGTTCCATGAGGTTTGAATCAGCTCATTTGTAGGTATAAAGGTCTGTTAAGTCAAGATTGAAGGGATATTGTACTTCATTGGACGTTTAATGGATCGATTCACTTTTTGTGAATCCGGAGATGTAGCCTTCGGGTGAACTCCGTTATCAATTTCTTGTTTTGTGGATTTGTGCATTTCAGTTTTTAAAAGCTTTTTATCAGTTGAAATTCATCATTGGATTAATTTTATTAATTGATAAAATAAGTATAAAACTGGAGTAAATGGATTGAAGGAACTTTCAGTATCCATAACCCACAACAAGATTTGAATACACTTATCATCTTAGATTCAAATGTCAGTTTGAGTGTATGATTAAAAATCAACTGTGAAGTAAAATGGATTTGTATTAGATTCAAGCGATTCACTTAAAGTTGAAAAATCGGATTAATTGGTCTTTTTGGAAGAGTTGAGGATTTGGGTTTCAAGACACCTAAAAATTGGATCAAATTAACTCAAGATCAATGTTGAGTCTGTAAATTTCAAAATCTGGAAATTTTCTAAGTACTTCAAAAAAAAATTAAGTACCATTTTCAGATCAAGTTGGTATCAGAGCTGGTTTAGCTTTTGATTTGCATCAGTTGATTTGGTTCAGTTTGGTTTTTGCATTTTGGGCTTGATATTTCATTTGCAGTGTGCAGAGTTTGGAGGAACAGGTGTGCAGGAATCATGGGTAAGATGTCCAACAAGACCAAGTTTGAGGAACTGGAAGCATGCAATCATCAAATTCAGGAAGAGAATGCCTTCCTGAGATGTCAGGTATTGGCTCTTGAAGAGAAACTTGACACATTGAGAAAAGAGCTAGAATCTAAGGATGAGCTCTTGATGGTGTTGCAAATTGATGGACCTAACAAGGTACCAGTTATTGTTGATGCCTCCACTATGACAGATGAGTGCACAGTAAGTATGACAACACTTAATTCCTCACCCAAAGCTAATTTGGATTCTACTATAGTGCTCGGTGAATTTGAAAAGCACACTAAAGGTATAGGATCTAAAATTTTGAATAACATGGGTTTTAATGGAATTAACCTTGGTAAGAATAACCAAGGTATAACTAACCCAATCTTGGTTGAGGAGAGACCTCGTTATGCAGGACTGGGATATGCTAGTGCAGGGGAAATGGAAATTGGAGAGAACTCCAAGACCGCTGGAAGAAGAAAAGCTTCTAACAGCAAAGAGTCATCCCCGCTAGCATCAGGTGGTTCATCCTCATCAGGAGGATCTGGTAATAATTCACCACGGAGAGGTATAGAAATCCCCCCACCTTCGGTTTACCATTGCTCAAAAATGAAAGGTAAACAAATTGATCCCTTATCTACACTGGAAAAATTTGGCTATAATTTTCAAGCTATGTTGAATAGTTATCCGTGCACATTCTGTGGTTTGTCTAATCATTGTGTGGCCAAGTGTAGGAAGTATAAATCCATAATGGAACAGTTTGAGAAAATGCATTCTCCTAACCCGGGTTCGGCTAAGAGCAGTCAAGGTAAGGTTCCTAAAAATGTGGATCCTAAAAAAATGGATCAAAGGTTTTGTGATCATTGTAATAAACAAGGTCATGAAATTGGTAAGTGTTGGAAGCTACATCCAGAACAAAAATTAAAGTTTGTTAAAAAGGATAAAAGTTTTAAACCAACTAATTTGACCACTTCGGTGGCCCTGGTAAAAACTGAATTGAATCAACCCCCTAAAAAGGACAGTATGCTGAGTAAAGTGGGTAAACAATTTATCAGTTTTATGTTTGCATAGTTGATTGTGGAATACATGCAAACTAACAAGGTAGTTTTGGAAATCCCACTAAATTGTGAAAAGGATAAGTACAAAATTTATTTTTCTGCCTTGGTGTTGGTGAAGTATCGTAAAGAGGAAATAATCAGGTGACAGGTTTAAAATACTTGATGTAATTTTCTTTTTTAATGGTTTTACAACTTCATTTTTCAGCAGTATGTACAGTTCAGTGGGCATGATCATTGGTCGGATGTCTATATGTGGATTGTAGTTAAAATACTGTTATTGTGCAATTTGTGGCATGTAGGCATTGTTTGTAAGTGCACAACTTATACAAACTCTTTGTTTACTATGCATGACATTTGTACATTTGTAAGTCTTATTGATAGACTTAATATTTGTAACTGTTAGGTATAGTTGCAAATGGTATGTACAAGTTTTGCACTAACAAGCTGTGAGTGCAGGTTACATTTGCATTGTTGATAGTGGTGAGTGCAGGATCAGGATGTACAAAGGAATATGGCAGTTGCAGTGTCATATCAGTTGCAGTTTAGGCCATTGGGTTATATTACTATTATTGGCATTTGATTATTGCAATTTTTATGGAAAAATTACCATGCTATAAACTGGGTTCTATGTTTGTATTATGCAGAGAACGTGTGTATAGTTCAACAGAGTGAATTTCCATTTTGAGGTCAAAATGGTCTTACTGGGGAGGAGTGATCCGGAGGATTTTTCACTATGAAAATTTTCCCTAAACTTCCCTAAAATTGGACCATGCTGAAGGGCTTATTGAGACCTTTCCGAAGGTATGCTGAACTCCAGAAACAGAGTCCGTATGCAAATTCTATCGCCGGTCAAAGATGGGCCTCCAAATGGGTCAACTCTAGTCAATAGGTCAACCAGTGGACCAATGACAGGGTGACACGTGGAAGTTGGTGATAAGGAAAAATGGATGGTACTGTAATGTTTCAAAATTAGTTCCATGGTATAGAGCTCATCGCAAGCTTTCCGACGCATTTTGAACGGACCAAATCTGAGTTCGTATGCGAAAGATATGCATAGTCAATGTTGCGGTCAAATGATGACGTGGCACACTCTAACGTGGACAAATGGCATATTATGGGCGTGACACTTGGCAGGTTTGTAGTGGATTTATATTTAAAAATAATAATTGTAAAAATCTATTTAATCCATTCCATGTGAATAAATTCAAATCCCATGGTATAAGGAGGATTTTGTGGCAAAAAAAAAAGCTATTTTAAGGCTTATCTTATCTCTTTCCCACCAAACGTGGGGTCAATGGCTAAATTGGGTGCCTAAACCTATGGAAGGGGGATTTGAACCCTTTCCAAAATAGTAATCAGCCTTACCAAGCTGCCACTTTGTAGCAAGTGATAGAGAAGGAGATCACATCTATTTAAAGGGAAGCTTTTGGTAGGTTGGAAAGGGGGACAGCGAAGGACCAGTTTGCAGAGATCACAATTTTCGAGGCACTTATGGTTCGAATTAGGACTTGGTGTAAAAATAAAAGTTGTTTAAAATTATGAGAGATTTCCAGAAAGGTAACTTTTGTTGCATGAAGTGCTATATATTTTTCTGTGTAGGCGTTTTTCCATCGCAGTTTCACAGAACAGGCACGAGGGGCAAGCAGAGATCTGTATTTTGCATCCACTTCTGATCCGAATCAGACCATGAAGTAAAAAGGGAAGTTTTTAATAATTTCCTAAAGTTTCCAGAAATGTAAACCTTATTTGTATAGGTCTTGTATATTTCAAGTTGTAGACGTTTTTTGAACGTATTTGCACAGGGAACAAACAGAAGAAATACTGTAGGAGCCACGGATGAACTTGGGAATGATTATGGTAAATTGCAGAGTTCCATGAGGTTTGAATCAGCTCATTTGCAGGTATAAAGGTCTGTTAAGTCAATATTGAAGGGATATTGTACTTCATTGGACGTTTAATGGATCGATTCACTTTTTGTGAATCCGGAGATGTAGCCTTCGGGTGAACTCCGTTATCAATTTCTTGTTTTGTGGATTTGTGCATTTCAGTTTTTAAAAGTTTTTTATCAGTTGAAATTCATCATTGGATTAATTTTATTAATTGATAAAATAAGTATAAAACTGGAGTAAATGGATTGAAGGAACTTTCAGTATCCATAACCCACAACAAGATTTGAATACACTTATCATCTTAGATTCAAATGTCAGTTTGAGTGTATGATTAAAAATCAACTGTGAAGTAAAATGGATTTGTATTAGATTCAAGCGATTCACTTAAAGTTGAAAAATCAGATTAATTGGTCTTTTTGGAAGAGTTGAGGATTTGGGTTTCAAGACACCTAAAAATTGGATCAAATTAACTCAAGATCAATGTTGAGTCTGTAAATTTCAAAATCTGGAAATTTTCTAAGTACTTCAAAAAAAAAAAATTAAGTACCATTTTCAGATCAGTGACCTTGTTGATTTCACCCGGAATTTCAATATGGTTAGTCTCCAGTCCCCCGACATTGTTATAATTTTTAACCTGCAAAATGCAAATACCTCCTTCGGCCTCATGGCCGCATCAGATATCTAAAATGATATAAACAATATCTAAAGGTCAAATCCAAATCACAACAACATCAAGAATTCAACATCATCATTTAAATTGAATTTGCGACTATATCATCATCCAATGAATCTCTATACTAGAGCTAGTCTTAACATCAAATGTCACATGTCTAAAATCAACATCAATATTATATCCATGTCAGCAGTATATCATCATCCATATATAATAATGTCTCTAATAATCATCATGCATGCTAACTGAATCAAGGTCCATAATAATCCATGATCTAACATCCACACATCATACTAAATCAAAACATAATAATTTTCAAAATGAGATCAACAATAGCAAGATCAGTATCTAAACAGTGTCAAAGGGAAGTGGGCACTACATATTTAATGATGACGAGCACATTTTATCTTTCTTGGAGTAGAAAGACAACTTCATTACCCTCTATTATGAGGGAAACGATGCTCTGCACAAGGAATCTAATTCAAGCAATGGAAAATATGAAATTGAAGGAGTGGATGATGAGGGTGTCACCAAGTTGAAAGGTAACAATATTCCTAAAGGCCTCATGTCTCTAGAAGACCTCTTCGACAAACATGACAAGTTTGTAAATATGAGATCTGAGAAGTCCCCCTTAGCTCCGCAGACTATGAGAAGGTTAATATTGGGACATTAGAACACCCTAAGTTCATAAATATTGACAAATGTTGTTCTTCAAAAGAGCATAGGGACTTTGTTTCACTTCTAAATAAGTACTCGGATGTATTGGCCTATTCATATGAAGAGTTGAAATCATTCACGCCTAAAGAAATGTAGCATTCCATTCCTCTAAATAAGGAGTGGAACCACTCATCCAAAAACAAAGGCAACAAAACCCCAAAATAGTCTGTACTATCAAGGAGGAGGTACCCAAGATGTTGAATGTTCATATCATCTTCTCTATTCACCACTCTATTTGGGTAACAGCGATTGTTCCAATCCGTAAGAAGAGAAGTGAAATAAGAATTTATGTTGACTTCATAAATCTGAACCAGACTTCCCTAAAAGATAACTACTCGCTGCCAATCATGGATCAAACCTTAAATTATTTAATGCCTTGCAAGAATACTTTTCACTAAATTCCAATGCATCTTCTAAGAGCCTTAGAAACAAATAGTGTAATGGATGGTCTTGTAATTATTCTCCGGGAAGCCTCCACCTTTGAAGTTGTCTTCGCTGGAAAGTGTCAAAATCCGCCAATATTTTCTGGACATACTTTTTCCAACAATATTATTTTCCCCTATACCAAAATAAATATATAAATATTTGAATTCTCTCGGAATAATTTGCACCTTCTATGCAATTGCTAGTATATATACTTTCCTATGTGTACACACGTATTTAACTGGACTGAGGAGGTTGGTAACGGATACAGACAGCGTTCGTACACAAAATCAATTACGACATCGAGACGTTTGTCTAAAATTCACATACAATTAAAAATACTTAATACTTATCTCCGTGCTTTTCCTGTTTGAGGTTTAAAAATGAGTGAGTGGAACAGTGGAGGTTGAAGTGGTCAGCCCAGTTACTGCAATTCCAAGCAAGTAAACATCGAATGGGATCATTTGATGGTGACCTATTGCTCTCCACCTGCCACAAGCATCATGATCATCATTTTCTCTTCAAAACTCCCTAAGATTCTAAGATATGCACTCAAATTTAATGTGTAGGTAGTGTTTTGTGTGTGAAATCTAGATAGATTTTTCATCTGTCGTAAACAAGAAATGGAGAAAAAATTAAGTTAAATTTAGATTTTCATGGTTTAGAGTTGGACCATGTCAATGGTGGGTGCAGGTTTGTCAGATGGAGTTTGTGTGCAGAGACTTGTGAAAGAAGTCAAGAAAAGCTAGAATGGTAGATTTTGAGGTAGGTTTGTCAATACATGGATGTGTTAGAGTTCAGAAATAGCATATAAGGATATATATCGATGCCTAGACATGTTTGTCAATGCAATGGGTGTGCTGCGCCTGCTTCCTTAGAAAGACCCAGTAAGGAAATATTCGTAAGTGGGTATGTTTGTCAATGCTGAGGAAGTTTGAATTCGTCTATTTTTTAGGAGGAATTTAGAGACAGTAGAAGATGGTATTCCTCCAGATTCCATTCTGAATGATGGTGAGTTTTTGGGGCTGTGTGATTTTGATTTTGAGTTGGTGAGGGGCAGGGTTCAGATGTTAACGAGGGGTTTTTAGGGATTGAATTCTGTTTTCCTCGTTTATACGTCTTTTTCAAAGAGTTTTGAGTTAAAAGAAGTGCTGGTCAGGCCCAGAGTTCAGATTTTAACCGAGAATTTTTAGAAATTGAATTCCATTTCCTCTTTTTTCTTCGTGTTTTCAAATAGTTTGAGTTATAGAATCAGGGTTCAAATGCTAACCAGGGATTTAGAGGGAATTTGATTTTTCTCATTTTTCTATGTTTTTCAAAGAGTTGGAATTACCAAAGTGCTGTTAAAGCTCGGGGCCCAAATGCTAACCCATGAATTCAAGGACAGTAGTATTTGGTGGAAATAAGGACAAGAAGGGGTTACAAAAAAGAGGGATCCATAAGTGTTGGTGAGGCTCAGGGCTCAAATGCTAACCATGCTTACGAGGATACTGAAGTGATTTGAATTCTATGACAAGAGTATTGGTGGGAATAAAGGTAGGGATGGAAAAAAATGAAGGGATTCAAGAGAGTTTCTCTGAGTACTGATCAGTAGATGGCTAATGCTTGTATGAGGCTCTTTTGACAAAGTTGACAAAGAAGCTTAAAAAGTTTACGAGCAATTTTTTCTTTTAAAAATGGAGTTTTGTAGCAAGTTTCGAGTTTTTGAGCATTGGAGTTTGCATTTCCTCTGGTTGATCGTTGCAATCAAGTCTATCTTTCTTGCAACAGCAGCAAGTGGGGTTGTAAATCGAGAAGGTATGGGTTTTAAACACTGCAAGGTTGGATGCACTCTGTATTCTTTATGGTAAATTTCAGTAGTATGGCACTCCAGATTTGATTTCAATTGACATCAAATTAGAAATAAAAATCCTACCTGAATATTCTTTAATCTATGCTTGAGATTAGCTGAACTCATTAATCAGTTTTGATTTCAGTAAGTAGTCGCATTTGTGCATTCATTTAGTAGCCACAGCTGGTGTGTGTATGTGTGCGAATACCAAGACCATTATTTCGAGTCCTGTAATAAGACTTACATTGAAGAAGAAACCCTAAGAGAATCATAGGGCCAAGAACACTAACAGATTGATTTGATTTCTAAGTCAATAAATCCTTCAACCTAAGATCCATGACAACAGAAGATTTCTTATTTAGTTTCCCTGGTTCGATTGAGTACTTGAAATTACAGGTTTTTGACAAGCTTTGAGCTAGATCGAGAGATAAAACAAAGATGGTACACAACACTGATAATTGCAAGGAAGGCTGTGATTTCAGATTTGTTTCCCAACAGCCAAGAGAACTTCAATATATCATTTTTCAAGAAATTATTAGTAGATATTTCACACATCTAATGCAACAAAGCTACTTTCCCTATTCCCAAGCAGACAAAGCAAGTGTTGTCTATTGTGAAAACTGCCGTTTATAACTGCATTTCATGCAAGGTTTTATTTGGTGTTCTACATCATAAAATTTGACAATAGGCAAGTAAACACTGGAAATCCCACTTTTTAGAGTGTCCGCCTACTTCCTTAGCTTGGAAAATACTCTGAAATCTGGTGTAATTTAACATCATTATTGCAATTCTAATCACTATCCATGCTGCAAAGACAAAACAACAGATTTATTTTAGCAAGATGTGAGTGACCTTTACAAACCATGGCTATTGCTGTATAGCTTAGCTTTGCTTCATTCATGTCAGCACATAAATATCAATTCATGGTAATGATTAATAAGTATGACCAGTAATAACACGCTTCTTGAAATTTTTGAAATTGAATGAGTAATTTGGGAATTTTGATCTAATTTATGAAATTTAATGAGTTGTGTAGGCTCCTGTATCCCAAACCAAACCTGATTAAACTATTTGTGGGAAATGGGGATGGGCCTGGTTAGAGTTCTTTTGGAGAAAAGCCAATAGAATTAACAGACCGACCGTAATCATTCTCCGGGTTGGGTTTTGCAGGTTTTTTAAGCTTATCATGTGGAGCAAATGCAAATTATACAGATGCTTATAATATTTCATGGATTCCAGATGATCCATATATAACTGCTGGTAACAAATCAACTGTAACCTTCCCCAGTGGGAACTCTACAGTTAAAACTACTTTGCGCTTTTTCCCCAATTCAGAGGATCAGATTTGTTACAGCATGTCAGTCCAGAAAAACAGACCTATTCTGCTTCGAAGCACATTTATTTACAAGAATTATGATGGCTTTAACAAGCCTCCATTATTCACGGTGTTTTTAGGGAGAACAAAGCCTTCCAATGTGAACCTCTCAGTGTCTGATCCCTGGGTGGAAGAGTTCGTAACTGCAGAAAATGCGGACAAGTTATCATTCTGCTTAATTTCTACTGAAGGAGGTGGAGCACCCTTAATATCTTCCTTGGAAGTTCGCCCACTTCCCGCAAGTGCTTATAGTGGTGGAACAGGACCATATGCCAACAAAATGCTCCGTAAGATGATCAGAATCAATTGTGGCTCCGCTGCCAAAATACTACGGTGAGAAAGTTTAACTACTTTGGTGAGACTAGCATATTGTTTTCCTATAGCCTTCTTTATCCAAGATTTGAACTAGGTCTGGAACTAGGACTTTTGTTGTTGGGACAATTCAGAATTGATCTGGTAAATAGGAAAAAAATACCTACATAGTGAATTAGATGCACTGCTGCTCTTCTAGTTACCTATACAGCTCAAGAGAAGACCTTGAGATTGTCACTCAGAGTACCATGTTTGTCTAATTTGAATTTTTTGCAAACTACTTATTTTTTGTTGGATATTTTCCCCATTCTAGCACAGGGAGCTAAGAACTATGAAGCATGCTCAACAGTTCTTTAACCCCTCTTTCATAATGGGGGGAATAGAATTGTGCTATGAAGTCCTTGAAACATGTTATCATTGTTTCCTTCAAAGCAAGAGACTAGATGACAGATTTTAAATAGTTGGTAGTAAGTGTTGGCCCTTGGAGGGATATTTTGACTTTCAATGGAGTAAAAGATTTATAAGTTCGGTCTTGAATCAGGTACCCTGCCGATTCTTATGATCGCATATGGGATGTTGATCAAAACTTTTCACCACGGCACCTTACCACAGGGTTTGATATACAAGTAAAGATAAATAGTTCTGGAATTCCGGAGAGCCCTCCTGATGCTGTGCTTCAATCAGCAAGAATATTGGTTCGAACAAATAATTTATTCTACAATTTCCAATTCAATGAGAAAGCAACTTACTTTGTAATTGCATATTTTACCAAGATTTTAGCTGTGTACTCTACATTCAATGTATTGGTTAATGGAGATATCATAAAATATAATTACACTCTTCAAAGTGGCGAGGCAGGCGGAATTTATCACTCTACTAGTGATAGTACCTCAGAGATAAATATCACAATCCACAATGTCAGCTTCCATCCACAAATCAATGCTCTAGAAGTATATCAGATAGCTGACATTCCTGTAGAAAGTTCCCAGAGTCAAGGTTAGCCATTTTGACCTTAACATGTGCCTGACTTGTGTTTGAGACATGATGGCAGGATTTGCATTGTTGCATGAGTACAAGGCTCTTGGGTATTAAAGATTATAACTTGCTTCACTCTCTGATTTCATTGCAGTGTCTGCTCTTAAGGCTATTCAACAAGTTTATCATTTCAACTTAGGGTGGGAGAATGATCCATGTTCTCCAATTCCATGGAGAGGTGTTGAATGTAATGAAGCAAATGAGGTCATCTCTTTGTAAGTGATAAAATAGCCACTGGAAATGATTCAAGAATTTTGAGTCTCTGTTCTGCAGTAGGTTCTGATTGAAGAAAACAATAATTCTGTCATTGGAAATTACAAACCTGAGACTATGATGTAAAATTTCATAGGACTAAAAGGCTACAATAATTCATGTTACAGGGACCTCTCAAACATGAATCTGGAGGGACCAATTTCTGTAGCATTTGGAGACCTTCTAGAGCTTCAAAAATTGTATGTCAATCTCAATCCTTGGTCAATTAGCCTTTGTGGTATATAGTATCAGTCTCAATTAGTAAAGTTTTAAAATTATCACCTTCAGAATTTTTTAAGCCAAGCAATCAATCACCCTTTACTGTTTCTGATGTAGGGACTTGCATAACAATTCACTCACTGGACAAATCCAAAACTTTGGTGCTCTTTCTCAACTCCAAAAATTGTAAGAGAACACTTCCTCATGGGATGTCGATGGAACATAGATAAATTGATCTAACTTTTATATGAAAAGGTGCTGAAACTGAATATTGTTATGCTGTACAGGAATCTCAGCTTCAACAGACTAAATGCAGAGATACCAGACCTGAGTCCCTTAAGGAGCCTGCAAGATCTGTAAGTTGCCTTTATCACTTTCAGCTCTTTTCTACTTTGGGCATATACTGCTACATGGATTAAGTTTCGGGCATATGTATATATGAGATCTGGCAAGAACTAACTACATCCTTTGATTTAATAGTTGGAATAATATGATCAGATCTTGCATATTATTGTCTGTTGATTGTGGGTCTCTGTTCCACTATATTTTACAAGTTACCTGATTTGATAAAATTTCTTATGATTCAAACAGCCGTGTTTAAAAACAGTGTTTTTCATGAATCATTCCTGCAATTCGTTCCAACTGGAAATCTAAGTAATTACTTTCTAGTTATTAGTAAAAATTCAGATTTAATTGTTTGGTTTCAGCTTATGCAAACTTTTATGTATTATACTATACCTCTGAAGTTACCACTAATAGGAAATGCAAAAATTAGATGGGAAACAACAAACATACTGGAATTAGGATCGAGGTTATGCAAATAATTTAACCCTACATAACACAGAATTACAAATAATATAATTATTTTCTTAATGTGAAGCAATGAAAGTTTGCAAAAGTTCTACAATGAAAATCATATCAATTGGGGTAACATGATAAAAAACCCCACATAAAGAAATAGTCCTAAATAAATTTCACTCAAGAGAACCCCACATAAATCTATTCGATTAAGGCTTATAATCTGATAGCCACTCCTACCTATTTCCGTTTAAAAAATTAAAATTAACGAGGATTTCCTTTCCAACAAAAAAATATATATTTTCTATCTAGGCAGTTAATTATAGTGTAAATGTACAGTAATTAACTTTTACATTTTATTGTAAATTGTCATATCTTGATAATCAGTCAGATAAATTGAATATAAAATGATAAATTCAAAGCAGTTAACATAATCATTAATTGGAAAACTCCTCTCATGTTTTTTATAAGTTGAATTCTTATAGCTATTTTCATAGTAACACCGTGATTGAAACAGATTGACACAGCTCATAGAAGAGGCCATTTATTCAAAGGAACCGCAACATTTTTATTTGTTATTATTTTTCTTATAGCTGGTTAAGATGCTTAAAATTGCCTGTTTCTCTATATATCAAATAACACCCACTTGACTACTATGTCTGTTGTACTTTGAGCAGGGACATACAGAACAACAGTTTTCATGGAACAGTTCCAGAGACCCTAGGAATACTCACAAATCTCCGCTTGTTGTAAGTTACCCTGTTTTAAAATTCAAACTAAAATGCCGATTTGAATTCTACATTTTAAGTTTTCATACTGTACCAATGACTGACATTCATATATTAACATAACTTTCAACAGAAATTTGGAAAACAATCAACTTTCTGGAACCCTGCCAAACTCTTTGAATAGGACTACATTGGACTTGAGGTACATGTTAGTAACTTTTGCAGTTTGATGTCTTGTTTGAATCCAAAATGAAGGATTTTTCTTTTGGTTGTCTAATATATACATGGATTCTACATCTTTTGTTTTATGGCAGGACATCAGGGAATATATGCCTTAAATTTCTTGGCACAGCCTGCTCTTCAGAACTACCTCCCATTCAGACCCCTGAAGTTACAGAACCCCCAAATAGCAAAGAATAAAAACCATATAAAGGCTATAATTGGAGGCATTGTTGGAGGAGTAGCATGTCTGCTTATAATTGGTGCAGCTCTACTGGTTTTTCTACATCAGGAAACACAAATCAGATGATGGAACCTCCATAACAAGTATGCTTATTTAATCCACGTTAGCCTCTCTACTACTTACACTCAACAATTACTGCTAATTTCGTAATGTTTACTGTGTTTTAAACATGTGAGTTGATTGGCAGGAGCTGATATGAGAAATTGGAATACATCAAAAAGATTTTCCTTCAAGGAAATAAAAGCAGCAACAAATAGTTTTAAGGATACAATAGGCCGGGGAAGCTTTGGGTCTGTTTATCTTGGAAAGCTCCGTGATGGGAAACGTGTAGCTGTCAAAGTCCGCTTTGATCCATCACAGTTAGCTGCTGATTCTTTCATTAATGAGGTATGTAAACAATGTTATTGGATGTTAAGGGTGGCTATATCTTGATCACTTTCCTATAACCTAAGAGGTCAATAAGAATATATTATGTGCCACCTGGGGTTGTATCACAACGGCAAGCCATTGCATTGGTGATCTCTGGTGCAAACTTATTTTAAAAAATAGCGATCCTTTTTACGCCTGCTAGAAATTTTTTAAACGTAAAATTTGGAAATTTTAAGTTTTTAACCAAGAACATTTGTTTAGAAGTTTTAAAAACTTAAATATTTTCCACCATAACTTATTTCAACTTTGGAAGTTTTCCTTGGGACATGGTAACAAAGAATAACATGGAAGCAAAATCTAACTTATAAGCCAAATTAAACTTTTGACATCTACAGGTCATGAGTCACCAAAAACAAGCATGATGCCGGAGCATCAACAATAAAAATAGATCCCAGCCAAGAACAATACAGGAGCATTAAGACAAATGTCCATTCAATAGTAAATCCTTGTCACATCCATGTGAAAGACAATAATTGTGCACCAATGAAAACATAAGCTTGGATGAGAGTTAGCTATGTTCGGTGCCCTCTATTTGGAGATAATTTAATATCAGAATATTTGAGTGTGTGGATAGAAATAGAGAATTTATTTGTATTGGTTTCTTTGCCACTTGTGTTAGTGGCACGTGGATCTATTTTGTCTATTGTACTTTATTTCTTTAGTTCGCACCTAGGATTCTTCCTGGAAATTTATATTGTATCCTTGAGTCCCATTGACTTACTTTCAGTCATTTGTGGACATTAATATAATTTCTTTCTTTCTTTCTCACCATTAAAAACCACCACTATCCCATTCCCTAGCTCCACCCAACTCAAGGCTGATTGGAGCAAGGATTGGCCCCTTTTTTGGGGCCATGGCCTTCTCACATAGAATTCCCATTTTAAATGCAAACTCTCATTTCAGATCAGCTTTCTTCCTGATATATATCAGATATGTAAGGAAGATTTTCCGTGAATTTAGCCCCGGGCCCATAGGAAGATTTCCCATAATTAATTTAGCACCACGCCTGTAGGAAGATTATCAGGTCTTTTCTCCCCTCCGATAAGGAAAATGCTTGCTACTTAAGGATGGATCCCCACCAAAGGTAAAAATCTTCCATTGATGAAATGGAAAATAGACTCCTACTCCTCAAGGAAATGATTATCTGCAGATTTATGGGGGTTTTCCCTGACTTAAAACTCTGAAAATATGTGTGCAAGAAAACTAGAAATCCTCATGATATATAGATATTCACATGACACCAAAGGGATATTTTATGGCCATCTTCACCACAAAACAAGAAAATGATTTGGTTTTCCAAGGAGGCCACTGGTTTATGTAAATATCTGGTTTGTTCACAAAGCATGGGTATGCTGCCTTAAATCCCATAGAAGATCTGTCGAGCACAATTTCAGTATGAGTCATGCTACCCCTACTTCCTGGTGAATATTTGAAAGAATTCACCCTCAGAAAGATCGGAGGAGCAATAGGTGAGTACATCACCGCCTTTGAATTTACCAATTATCGTGTTCTTTGCTAGGCCCTTATTCCTAGGTCATGTATCAGATATCTATGGATGACTAACTTGTGACTAACATAATCTCTTATCATGTCATATCACATTTATTTACACTTTCATATGCTTAGTAGGTCATCATTCGTGCTTTTCATAACATATTAGGGTATATATAGGAGTTGGTACCTAGTAGATGATTATCATATTGAGCACTTGAGTCTTATTGTATGGTTTGGATGTTGTCCCCTCGAAGTGGCTAAGTCATTCTACTTGCATATTGTAATCATTTTCTCTATATTTTGGTGTTCTTTGGTGTTATATGTTAGATATTCAGATATATCTAAGTAATTTCATTACAAGTGGTATAAGAGCTTCGATTTGGGCCCAAAATTAAGTCAAAACCCCTAATGTTTAAGATTTACTTATATCTCCAAAATGGATTTACAAATTTTTCTATTGTTTTTTAACTAGAAGTGATGAATTCATTCAAGTAAGGTTACTCTCCAAATTTCAATATGATTTTTACTTATTTTGTGACATTTTATTGTTTTAAGGTTTTTCATAAATTCACTCCATAGGCTACAATTTTTGGAACTTTTCTAAGTTTCCTATATTTTCGGAAAGCTTTCCAAAAAATTAGCAAGGGTTTATTCTCTGTGTTTCTCTATATTCATAAAAGAACCATAAAAAACCCCAAACCATAAATTCCTACCCTAAACCTATACCCTAAACCCAAAACCTATCATGATAGGGAGATCAACTAGAGCCCAAGGAATGGTTCTACGAACTCTAGGGAATGACTTGTAACATAAGGAAGATGAAGATTCTGAATCTTTAGTTTTGGGGTATCGGAGGTAGTCACATCAAATTCGGGAAAAGGAATTTCTTGGTGGGTGAAAAAACATAGCCATTGAATGAAGAGGATAACCTCAACAATGTGAAGGCCAAGTTTGATAATAACTTGTCACTCAATGAAGGGTGAAATGAATCTCAAAATTGATATTAAATGGATTTCCACATAGATGAAGGGTGACATGAAAATATGATTTCAAAATCATTGAGGAAGAGTTGATGTAAGATTAGCTCATTCATTAAGTTATGGCAATAAAATCCATTCAAGTAACACAAGGAGGATCCTCAATAAATGCACACTTAAATTCAATCCACACCAACTGGAAGGTAGATCCTCTATGCCCAACCCAATTGATCTTCTAGCCAATGGCATAACATTATTCCTAAAAGTGGAAATGCCTAAGTTTAATGGAATGACCATTGATCACCTAGATCAACCAAATGGATAATTTATTTGATCTACATCATGTCCCAAGTGGGCATAAGGTACTAATGGCATCCTTATATCCAGAACTAGAAAAGTTCATTTGGTATAGATGGATGTGTGAGCAAAATAAAAATAAGGATCTCCTTGTTACTTGGTCCATTTTCACTAATGAGTTCCAAATGACACTATAATAGTGTTACAGAGAACTATTTTAGCCAATTAGACAAGCTACGAAAAATAGGGACAGTCAAGGATTATATCTATTTGTTCCAAAATCTATCCTTACGAGTGAATGAAATCTACATAGGATCATCTAAATGATCTGTTCTTGGTTGGACTCAAGGATATCATCCAATTTGATGTTCACCTTCTTAATCCGGGTTTGATATCAAAATCCATGATAGTTTCTCATCGATGTAGAGAAAGAGATAAGGTAAACCATAGGGTCTCACTACTCATTAAAGGAATGCATGATTCTAGACACCATCATTTCCCAACCGACATGATTGAATCCTCAACAAATTGAAGAGAACTGAGAAAAAGTGTCTATGTTACAGTTTTGATAACAAGTGGAGAAAGGGACATAAATGTCATCTGTGAGAAGAAATTATTCTACAATTGAGGGTCTTAATGATTCGATGGAAGAATTTCTAGATGAAGAGGAAGAGGTTGAGGAGGATTGAATAATCTCAAAGAATCTCAACCATCTCATTTCACCCCAAAAACCTTCAAGGTCATTGGGTTCATGAAGAAACAAAGGGTGGAAGTACTACTTGACTCTTAGAAGTACTCACAACTTCATCAATCATAAGTTGGCCTTACACTTAAATTGCTTTGTTTATCTAGCCCCAAAGTTTCAAGTCATGGTTGCCAATGGAGGATAAAATTAGATTGTTCAGGAAAGTGTCATAATTCATTAAGCTATCCATGGGAAATTTACCTTTTAGAGGGCCCCATGTAATGCCATTTCAATGGGGGGAGCAGACATTGTGTTAGGGGTCTAATGGCTTACTACCTTGGGAACTATTGAGATGAAATTAATGAGGATTTGTTCATGAGGTTCCATTCTAAAGGGAGGAATTTTGAGTTGCGATGGATGAAGGAAAAAGCTCCACAATTGGTGAGTTCTCATCAAATGTAGAAAATCTTCAAAAGGGTGCAATGGGTTTATGGCACAACTATTTTCACTAGAAGCTCAACCATCAAAAGGTCCTATACCATCAAATCTACAAGAAATTATTAATGAACACTTAATTGCTTTTTGGGATATTATCGAAAATGGTTACCTCCCAAAAGATATCATGATCATGTTATTCAACTAGTACCAGGAATCCAACCACCCAATATTTGACCTTATCAAGTACCATTATCTACAAAAGAATGAGATTGAAAATATGGTACAAGAGATGCATAGAAGTAGGTATTATTCACTCATAGTTAAAGTGCTTACTTCTTCTCCAGTGGTGATGGTACAAAAGAAGGATGAAGGTTGGCGCATGTGTCCAGGACTACAAGGGAGCTCAACAAATACATGATAAAAGATAAGTTTCATATTCTTGTCATTGAGGATTTGTTAGATGAGTTACATGGTGTTGTTTATTTTACAAAATTAGATCTTTGATCAGGATATCATCAAATCAGAATTCGTGATGAAGATATTCATAAAACAACATTTAGGACACAAGAGGGCCACTATGAATTTTTGGTAATGCCTTTTGGCCTTACAAATGCACCATCTACATTCTACAATTTGATGAATTCAATCTTTTGGCCATTTCTGTGAAATTTTGTCCTAGTATTCTTTGATGATATCTTAATCTATAACAAGACATGGGAGGAACACTTACATCACATCAATAAGGTTTTGGACACTCTTGAACAATACAACACCTTTATGCCAAGCCCTCCAAGTGTGCTTTTGGAGTTATGGAGGTAGAATACTTGGGTCATATTATTTCTCATGAAGGTGTAAAAGTGGATCCTCACAAGATCTAGGCCATGGTGGATTGGAAGATACCTAAAACCCTCAAAAACATCAAGGGATTCTTAGGGCTTATAGGTTACTATTCACAAATTTGTGAAGAATTATGGTAGAATTGCAGCAACACTCACAACTTTATTGAAGAAAGACTTCCTTTCATTGGAATGAGGAAGCAACCCATGGCATTTGAGTCATTGAAGAAGGCCATGTGTACCACTCCAGTTATGGATACCCCATATTTCTCCAAAACCTTAATTGTTGAATGTGATGCTTCAGGGTGTGGCATAGGTGCAGTACTCATGCAAGAGGGCCACCCCATTGCATTTGAGAGTCATCAACTCAAATGTAAGAACCTATCAAAACCAACTTATGAGAAGGAAATGATGGCTATTCTTCATGCAGTCAAACAATGGAGACCATATCTCATGGGTCGTCACTTCAAGGTGAAGACAAATCATGAAAGTCTTGAAATACTTCTTGGAGCAACAACTATCATCTGAAGAACAACAAAAATGGGTCACAAAGATGTTGGGATATGACTTTGAGATCATTTATAAGAAAGGAAAGGAAAATGTGGTAGTTGATGCACTATCCAGGAGAGATGAGTCCATAGAATCATTGTTATATGCCATGTCCATATTACAGGAAGATTGGGTAGATCAAGCAAGATTAGAATGGAAAAATGACATAGAGACCCACACTCTCATTCAAGAATCTCCAACAGGATCCAAGCATTTTAGAAAAAATTGTATGGAAGGGGGATGCATTATGGTATAAGGATTGGTTGTACTTATGCAAGAACTCTACCCTTAAAAGTTAGGGTATCTCAGAGCTCCATGCTTCTCCAGTGGGTGGCCATTCTGGGTTCCTAAAAACTTATCATAGAATTAAGCAAGGGATTTCTTTTGGGAAGGGTTGAAAGGGGATGTCCAGAAATTTTTGACAGAATGTTTGGTGTGTTAGTGTAACAAGGGAGAAACTATTAAGTCTCCTCAAGTCTTTTGCAACCTCTATCTATTCCTAGTGAGCAGTGGGCAGAGGTTTCCATGGATTTCATCACATGATTGCCAAAATATGAAGGGAAAAGTGTAATTATGGTGGTTGTGGATAGACTCAGCCAAATATGCTCATTTTTGTGACTTTTCACATCCCTTTACAACGAGTACAACTAAACATATCTTTTATGGATACAATTGAAAAGCTACATGGTACACCCAAGATTATAGTAAGTGATGTGACCCTATATTTATTAGCAATTTTTGGACTAATTTATTCTGCATGTTTGGGTACTCAATTAGTTTGTAGTTCATCCTATCATCCCCAATCATATGATGGTCAGACTGAGGCAGTGAACAAATGTTTGGATGGGTATCTTCGATGTTTTGCTTTAGATAATCAGGAAGAAATCTGGGTTCAGTGACTACCACTTGCAGAATGGTGGTATAACACTCCATTTCATACCTCATCCAAAATGTCCCCATTCATGGCATTATATGGTTACCATTCACCATCCCTCACCTCCAACTTGAGGGTCCAACCTAAAGTGAGAGTAGTTGAAGAGCACATTCAACACCAACGATGAGGTACTCTCTAGCCTTAAAGAGAATTTGGTAATGCACACAAATTGCATAAATCAACAAGTTGATCAACACTCGTAGTGAGAAAAGCTTTGAAGTTGAAGACTTTGTTTTTGTGCTGATTGCACCATATAAGCAACTACCTTTGAAACAACAGAAAAGGATAACAAACTTTCACCTAAATACTATGGCCCTTATCAAGTATTGCAAAATAATTGGTAGTGTGGCATATACACTGGAGCTTCCTCAGTCAACTAAAATACATCCATTTTTCCATGTTTCTTGCTTGAAGAAGGTCATTGAACAAAAGGTGTCTTCCCAGTCAGTGTTACCCAGAGCTTGATGAGGAGGGACACATCATCTTGGAGCTTGAAGGAATCCTACAGACACGCACTAAGAAGTTAAGGACAAGGGTCATCACCGAGTATCTGATCAAGTGGAAGAATTTGGACATTGAAGATGCAACATTGGGAAGATGAAGCATTTGATAGCAACATCCAAAGATTACCAACATTGGGGACAATGTTGCTTTGAAGGGGAGGGGCATGCTATGCCCTTGATCCTAGGTCATATATCGGGATATGTATGGCCAACTTGTGGCTAACATAATCTCTTATCATGTCATATCACATTCATTTATGCTTTCATATGCTTAGTAGGTCGGCCTTGGTGCTTTGCATAGCATAGTAGGGTATATATAGGAGTTAGTAGCTAGTAGATGATCATCATATTGAGCACTTGAGTCTTATTGTATGGGTTGGAGGTTTCCCCCTTGAAGTGGCTAAGTCATTCTACTTGCATATTGTGATCATTTATCTATATTTTGGTGTTCTTTGGTGTTATATTTCTACTGATTTCTGATATATCTAAGTAATTTCATTACATTCTTAACCATGTAAAGATCCGTGTTAGCTTTGATCTAGGAAAACTTGTGCCCTATTGTATTATATTAGAAATGGTAGGGATTGAATGGGACTGGCTCATTGAGAATTTCCACTTTTAATGCAGGCTTTTTCGTGAAAAAGGCCATCTAGACAAGGTCTAGCTTGTGCATCAACTAGAAGAACAAAGAAGCAACCTAACGAGATCAAAAGCCACAATCCCTCAAGAACCCTGGTTACAATCAAATGAGCTTCCCAAAGACGAAAAAGTGTCCAATAATAAAGACAAAGCCTCATAGATTGAGGATAACTTCCACAAGGCATATGTATTCAAAGGGAAGCCTCAACAAACAAAGATTAAACGAATCAAAATCACAAACTCTTTACATGTTTTGGCCTCATAAGAAGACAACGAAGTGGAAGACATCAAAATTGAACAGCCAACAGCCAAAGGATTCATGAAAAACCTTTCAGCACCAACTTGGGACTAAATAAGCAAATGCTCCAACTCAATCAAATAATCTTCTTGCGCCAAACTTTGATCAAATTCTATTCACATCAATAACTGATCCTTAAAAAACAATAACCATCTCCATAAATTCCACAGGAAAGTGAAAGGATAAGCCTTAAAGCCTTGATTCTTTAGCCCAAGCACTTTGTTGAAAAACGAAAGCCAACACCAAAGGTCTCCAAAAGAATCCTATTGAGAGAAGCAATAGGAAGCTTAGAGGAAATAGACTGTATATATGTAGGAATGTATTCTAAAGAAGCACTTGCATAGATCCCTAGGGAGTGCCTTGTTGATAGCTTTGAAATTGAAACTACCAATGTCGGGTCAATGACCAATACACTCTTCAAGCAAATGCAACATTGAAATCTGGTAGATTTAGATGCTTAATTTTTTTATTCTAGTTAACTTTTGTATAGATTCTCTCAAACTTAGAAGTTGAAATCTGTTTTGTAACACCCCTTATTCGAATATCTAGGCATTATTGACATTGCAGTTCAGATTTTGATATTGTAATTTTTTTAAGACACCTTTTACTACAGTACTTTTGACCTTTATGAAAAAAGGAATAGAGGAAACAAAACAACTACGTTGCCAGGATACGGATACGAGTATCGGTTTGGATACAGATACGATACACGGATACGTCAATTTTAAAAAACCCTTGGATACGATATGTCTTGGATACGTCCGTACATATATATTAAAAAATTAAAATATATATATTTTAAATTTTTTATGTACATCTACTCATTTTACTCATTTTTTAGTCCACAAAAAACTGAAATAGTAATACAAAACTTGAATCAATGTTCAAAACCTTCAATATACTTAAGACTTTGCATTTTTATTAATCATGTGGCTGCCATACATATGATATACGCAACATGAATACGAGAAGTCAGAAATCATTTAGTGTTTATTCACGGTTTTAGGGAGTAGAAAAGTCAAAAATTAAAAAAAAAATGAAATAAAACTTAAAAAAGGAGTATTTACTGCAGGATACATGTCTGATACGTACGGGATACGTCACGGATACATCTGTACGTATCTGTGACGTATCCTGATGTATTTCGTACATATTAGGCACGTATCCGTTTCCGATATGTATCAAAGGGGATTCGAGGGGGTCTTGGGCGTATCCATGCTTCATAGCAAAACAATAAATATTGAAAGAATTAAATTTAATTTTATTACTAATAGAGTTTCAATTTATAAATAATGATGTAATTCCCTCTACATATGAGGATAGGTGTGATTGTGTTAAGGAAAGAAGCTGACATTAAATATAGAAGTTATGGACAAAATCCGTCTCTTGAAACATTTGTGCCTATTAAAGTATATCTTTGTGATTTATATAGTCTTGCATGCTCTTGTCGAGTTCTTATAGCTTCCTACTACATCAGTGGTATCAGAGCAGGAAACATCTTGAGATTAGAGAAATAGATGAAGCTCTAAGAATAAAATTTGAAAGTGAATGAACTATCGAGTTGTAAGAAGATCCATAGTGGAAGGATAAAAGAGGCATATCATTGAGAAACGGTGAATTATTGTGCATGTATCCCAAGAAGTGGCAAAGAGAACTGCATCAATCAATATGGTAGGACCAATGAAAGGTTGGCTGAGGTGGATGAGAAATTGAAGTGCAAATGAAGAGAAGAACACATGTTGGAGAAGCTAGAAAAATTTAAGACGCCAAAAAAATTATCAAAGAATCTTTATAGCATTATAAAAAAGAGCAGAGAATAATAGACTAGCCAGCTGTTTATTTGTAACCTGAAAATGTTACAGTTGTGGAAGAGATGATGGTGAAACAAGTTTTCCATTTAAGACACAGACGTGGTGGAATTGGTTTGTTACCTAGAAGAGGGTTATACACTTGAAGAGTGCACACTGATAAAGGAGCATGCAATTGAATGCATGTATGAAGAAAATAAGTTGGAAATGAGAGAAGAGAATACTCTCTTGAAGATTGGTGATTAAGTAGAAGATAAGCATACAAATTATTGCATGCATGAGGGTAAAATTGAAGTTGCAACTGAGTTGCAAGTTGTAGTAGAAAAATATTCCATGGAACATGAAGATAAATATGAGAGAGGAGAAATAAGACATGGAATTATTCCCTTGGAGAAGACAACAGGTTCAACACATACAACAAACTTTGCTCATCCATTGGATATTGTGCTTTCGAAAAGCATGTATGTGGCTAAGGTTAAAGGCATAGCAGAAAAAGAGTCCGAGGAAGATGTGTTAAGGGATGGAGATGCTCTTTACGATGTTGCCCATGACACATTGATCGAATACTTTGTGACTTATGATAGTATAATGTTGGCTTTATTTTGAGGATCAATTTCAAAATAAAAAGAATAAATGACCTCAAACTAGGAAGCTAAGAATTTTTCTTCCAAATATGGACTATGATGCATTAGCATCAACAATAGAAATGGAGACCATCCATGTATAATGCAAGGAGCCTTAAGACAAGTGGCAAGCATCACAAAGGATAATACATGTGCATCATCAAAAATATAACATGCATAAGAGAGTAGCTATATTTGTTGTTTGTAATTTGAAGTAACTACACATTAGAAAGAAAGAAAAAATTGCTAATATACACAAATGATGAATATTGTCCAATGGAACTAAAAAGGTACAAGTACAACTATCTTAGCATAGATAAGAAGAATGCTCAATGCATCTCCAATACCTATAGAAGATAAATCAGAAACCATCCATCAAAAAAGAGAATGTGCCAAAATATCCAACTAAAATGTAGAAGTACAACTATCGTAGAATAGACAAGATCGCTCAACGCATTTTCCATAAGTTATTGAAGAAAAAGTAGAAACGTAGAAAATGTCCACCCACATGGGAGAATGTTCTAAAATAGCTTGCTAAAACCATACAGCCCACCATTGATCATCTTGCAATAATGTGAGAAGCATCAAATGGACTATCAATTTGAACAATGTTACCAAGAAAAAGTCTAAGAATACCATTTGGAGAGTGGCCTAGGATAAGAGTCATGGATCTTATCCTAAGGTCATTTGGAGAGTGGCCTAGGATAAGGCAAGGGAGAGATCTTATCTTTAAGGGACAAATATTTCTAGATGTTGTCCTCCTAACACCCAAAATTGTTGAGCCATTGGTTGAGATGATGAAATTGATGAGATGGGTTTAGTGAGGGAAGTTGTCATTACATGCCAACAATTGGCTTTAAGAGTTTTTGTTGAGCTTGTGGTTGTAAGGTATGTTGTGGGCTTCTAGACAACCCTAGTAGTATCTACATCATCTAGAGAATAATTTTCTTGATATTACATACCACTTTCATTAAAGAGAGGCCATGACAAGGAAGTAATCAAAAGGATCAATGTAGACAGACTTCAAAGATTCTTGCATCTAAGAGGTATCATCTCCCAAAGGAGGGAGAAACAACTTTGGTTAGGATATTTAAAAAGTACAAATAATTCATCTTCTATCTATCTATCAAGGCAATAATATCTCCTTCGATTCTCATAGTCAATACTAAATAGAGCACCGAAAAATTAAATGCTCTTGTTGAGTTCTTGTATCTCCCTACTACGTCAAAAAAAGTTCTTGTGAAGGGGTCTTTCTTTTTAATATTAATTATTACTTCTTAAAAATAGATGAGCCAGAAGGTCAGTCCCATAGGTTAGGTTACTCTATCTAATGACCTTAAATATACTGAAATGTAGAGTGACATGCCACATGTAAATCAAAGCTATAATTCGAAGACATGGTTTTTATTTTGAGCTAGTGAGGCTTAGGGCAGAAATTCTAGCCTAAGCTAATTAGGACACCCAAGTTCAGCACTTGGTTGCAAAGAGACTCTTTAAGAGGCTACTAGGGGGATAAGGACTGGTGGCTGGAGGTAGGAGACCTATATAACCATGGGATTACATGGAGGAACGACACCAGCCTAGCAAGGTAAAAGCCCAATATCCTCATTTCTACATAACTAGTAGAGGTTTTTCCCTCACTTAAATGGGGTTGGATCCAAGAAAAGAATAGACATAACTAAGCCATTTTTAGTACCAAAGAAGAGGATTCCATTAACACAAAGACCCAAGGACTTTCCTCAATATTTTCTTCCATAGAAATAATTAAGTTCCCCTTAAACTTCCCCTCCTCACAAGCTATCATTGCACACTTACATTGCGCTTGAAGAGATAATTAGATTTCTCTTGCTTATATCGACAACATTGTTTGTAATTCAGCACTAATACGGTAAAGTTTCCCCATAAGGAATAATGTTATTGGTCTGAACAATAGGGTCAAGTGTCAACTAGTAATTTTCAAGGAATTACATTGACAATTGCATATTGAATTCTACTAATTTTTTCCATGACCAAGAATGGAAGGTGTGCATGATCAGTAAACTAGGTGGATATTCCACACAAGAATTATTAACACAAATTCTTCATAACTCCCGACTTAGCAATGATTAATTAACTGCTGTTCTATGCATGTTTAGATTAAATGCATTGGAATTAAATTATAGACTGCTGTAATAAACATAGAAGCATAAGATAACACAAAGCATAACTATGAACACAAGGATTTTACCCAGAGAAATCTGGTGTGGGAAAAACTCCAATGGGTGAATCAACTGAACTCCCCAACCCACTATGTGTAATTCAACTAACAAGTTTATTGCCAACAATTGCCTATATGGAAAGATATATAATTCAACTCTATGCATGGCTTGCACACTTTGCTTTGCACTCTTACAACCCTACTCAGACAATTCACAATATTGAAACAAATACTTCCAGCTAAGAGAACCGATGATAAACTAAACATGGACCCAAAACATCCACTGGACAACTGAAGCCAACTCTCACCGACTGCTTCTTCCTTCCACATACGCCTATGTTTACACTCATGCTTTAGGAGACCTGCTAGGAAGCTCAAACGGACAGCCAAAGGGAAGAGAAAATGTTTGCAACCAATTTTTCTTCATGTTCTACTGTTCGTGGTGAAACCGCTGCTCTACGCAGACCAGCAGTTAACAGTGCCAGTTACACAATGCTCTACGAAACTCAAAATTCTGAGGCAAAATATCTGTTGTACATTGCCCTGAGATGTCCAGATCACCCTAGAACTTATTTGCAACTTCTTTGTACTTAGCATTTTATGTGAGTTGCCTTACAATTTTATTTTTACAACATGGATTACATAATTGAGAATAGTGGATTACATATAGTCAACATAACTAGTTTACAAGATCCAAATTTCGGATCAGTGCATCTATCAGTATCCATGATTTACAGATTGATGGAGCTTCAACTGAAATCGTTGCAATTATAAACCTTCTGATCACTAGAATTTTGTGGTACGCTGTTGTGTCAATATATGCATGTTGAAGCATCTATCTTGTCAAAGATATAAATTCCATTACTTCACACTATATTTCATTCTCGTAGCATTGGCAATATGCGCTATTCTAGCAGAAGACTTGACTGATAATCATAAATGTGATCTTCCTATGAATGTTAATGTGCGTTATTGGCTTGAATAGGTTGTTTTCCTATGGTTATACATGGTTTTTCTAAATGTCCTACTATTAAATATTCCATTCAAGTGAGAGGAGATCCTATTGTGGTTATAATTTGAGATGAACTTAGACCACGTGTCCTAGTGCTTTATTTTTAGTAGTTCATCAACTTGTGATTCAATATTATTTTTAGTAGTTGATCAAGTTTTATATGGTGAAGGGTTCAAGTCATAGTCAAGGCATTAAGGCCAAAATGATTCTTCTGACCTCATTGTGCCGACTTTTGTGGGAGGTTCATAGGAGGTTTGAGCTAGACATATAGCCTGCTCTAGAAGCTCAATCCTCTCATATGCCAGGGGTAATTGACTAATCAATACTCACATTAAATTAGTTCTCAAGTATGTGCCCAACCCAATAACCATTTTTGTTTTTAAGATGCATGCTAAGAACTTCTCTTTAACAACAACCAAGCATTATGAGTGGAGAGAAAACCAACTAGACAATGGACCAAGTATTTGACTAAGACCAACTCAAACATGATATCATATAGATGTACATCCTAGGAGATGAAGATGATGACAGATAAATTTCACAGAAAGCATGCACACACTTATATAGGGACACCCTTCACTGATCTCTAATTCTCAATTGACAATTACCAAAGCCACTTGAGATGGAAAGCACTGAAGAAGATGTAGAATGCAGCAGACAGAAAAGCTTGAGAAGCTTAAAAATCTGTCCGGCATTTGTAAAATGTAGGTCAGTTATTCAGTCGCATATCTCACCCAGAGTAATAAGTAGTCTAGTAACAACATCCCAAGTTTTCTAAGTCAGTTTCGTATCTTTGGCCGTGTCTGAAAATGTCTGTTCTCCATGTTGCAATATAGTACAAGTTGATAGCAGTTACTGTTTGTGATGACCTTGTTTTCATCTCGAAAACAGGATCCTTGATAAAAAAAGCATCTATACTAGGGATATTCCTTGTGTCCTCATCATTTTTTAGAGTGAGTTTCTTCTACTCTTTGAAGCGTCATTTGGCTTAATGTACAGGTATTTTTGCTCTCTCAAGTTCATCATCAAAACCTTGTCACATTGGAAGGGTTTTGTCAAGAATCTAAGCACCAAATACTGGTCTATGAGTTTTTACCTGGTGGAGCTCTGACAGATCATCTTTATGGTATAATATGAAAATCTGGTAGTTCAATTTTTGATTTGTTGTTTTCTTCATCTTGCATTGTCCATGTTCTCTTTGAAATTTTCATTTTATTTCAAACTTTCCTTTCAGTAATGCAATTTTCATGAACTTATATGCAGGTCCAAGAGGCAAAAAGAAACCACTGGACTGGAAAACGCGAATTAAAATTGCTGTAGATGCTGCAACAGGTATATTGATTGCTCAAATTAGAAAAAAACATTTGCTCCAATAAACTATGTAAAGCTCAAGGAATTCTAGCTTTCTTCACAAGGCATTTGAAGCTCATAAACAACCAGTTTTCTTCATTCTCCTTACTCATTGGAAGTACAAGTAGCTCCAACAATTTAGGTTAATAGAATAGTGCATAATTGCATGTTATAGTTTGAAATATTGTGTCTTAATTTCACATACAAGACCATTCCAGAACAGTTCCGACTCTCTGTAAATCCATTCTTGAAAATAATACTCCTACAAAAAGCTTCACGATTTACGAGAATTCTTCTGAAAACAAGTAGAATCAGATTGATCTTAAGATGAAGAGATGCAATATTTATAGAAAGCATAATTTTTAACAGACAGAATTCTCTGCCTGGATAATTTACTATCTAATCTCTTGTAATATGGTATTATCCCCAATTATTTCATAAATAGCAGACCGTTTTTGGTGCAGGGCTAGAGTATCTTCACAATGGAACTAATCCCAGAATCATCCATCGAGATGTTAAGTGTAGCAATATTCTTCTAGACTCTGACCTAAATGCAAAAGTATGTGACTTCGGACTCTCTAAGCAGATGGTTCAAGCTGATGCAACTCATGTGACTACTGTTGTTAAGGGAACTGCTGGGTATCTTGATCCTGAGTAAAATTCTTATCCATTTTCCTAAAAATTGTCACTCTAATTAACAATTGCCCTTTCAACCACAAACTTGAAAGTGTAGTTCCTCGTCCCTTTCTGATCAAACTGAATTTTTCCTTGCAGGTATTACTCAACACAACAGTTAACTGAAAAAAGTGATGTATATAGCTTTGGGGTGGTGCTTTTGGAGTTGATATGTGGACGTGAACCTCTGAGTCATTCAGGCTCTCCAGATACATATAATCTAGTCTTATGGGTACTGTTTCTTTCCTCTTTTCTCGTGATGGCTGCTCAAAAGCACCTATAAAATTATTTTGTGTTTTATCTGCAGAGTACATAAAATGTAGGATAGTTGCAACCAATCTGACCAGTTGATTACAGGAAAAACTTTATTGTTTTGAGTGCACAAAACCCATGCCACCCAATGATATATGACGGTGGATGATGACTCAACATTCAATGTTTTGTTGTCTCTACAAATACTCTCGCAAATGATCATTATTTATCCTCTTCTTGATTCGTTATCCTATTTTCGTAGCTGAATTTCTGCAATGATTCAATACAACATTAAATGATGGAAATAAGAGCAAGATATTCAAGTACATATGACTTAGCCACTTCGAGGGGGTAACTCCACAACTTTACAATGAGAACCAAATACACAATATAATGATTCGCTACTAACTACTACCTCCTACTTATGCTATGGAAACCATCTATGCCAACCCTGCTACCAATATGAAGCATTAGAAATGATTATATGACTTAATTAGAGGTTATGCTAATCACAAATCAGCCACACATATCCCAATATGTGCTATAGGCTAAGGGTGTAGCACGTCCCTCCCCTTTAGACCAATGTTGTCCAGCTTGTCCTCAATGTTGACTATCTTTAGATGCTTCTATAGGAATGCTTCATCATCCCATGTCGCATCCTCATTGGCCAAAGTCTTCCAACATGTTTGAAGGATCTCCTTAAGTTACAATATGATTCTACCCTCTTCATCCAACTTTGCTAACCCTTTTTCTGCTGGTAGTCTCTCTCCAATGACCTTCTTCAAGGAGGATACATGAACAACCAGATGTATTTGTGCAAACTGAGGTAACTCCAGCTTGTATGATACACTTCCAATCTGCTGCAAGATTTGATAAGGACCATAGTACTTGGGTGAAATCTTGCTCTCCCTATTTTGTTGTTTCAAGGACATTTTCTTATATGATTGTCAGCACACAAAAACCCAATTTCCAACTTCAAAATACCTTTCACTATGGTGCTGATTAGCTTGCTGCTTCATTTGATTTTGTGCCATTGCCAAGTTCTCTTTGATACTAGCTACTACCTCCTACTAGTGTTGAATTTGTTCTTCAATTGCTTGAACCTTTGGCAAAACCCTCAAGGATGATGTAATGGATGGTGGATAATATCTATACAATGTCAAAAATGTAGACAATTTGGGAGAGGTATGGAAGTTTTATACCACCATTCTACTAGTGGCAGGCATTTAACCCATCGTGTCTAAGGCAAAACGACACAAATAACCTTCCAGGTATTTATTGGCCACCTCTGTCTGCCCTTCTGATTAGGGATGATATGACAAGGTATGAGCCAATTCAATACCACTATCACTCAGTCCAACTTCAAAATACCTTTCACTATGGTGCTGATTAGCTTGTTGCTTCATTCGATTTTGTGCCATTGCCAAGTTCTCTTTGATACTAGCTACTACCTCCTGCTAGTGTTGAATTTGTTCTTCAACTGCTTGAACCTTTGGCAAAACCCTCAAGGATGATGTAATGGATGGTGGATAATATCTATACAATGTCAAAAATGTAGACAATTTGGGAGAGGTATGGAAGTTTTATACCACCATTCTACTAGTGGCAAGCATTTAACCCATCGTGTCTAAGGCAAAACGACACAAATAACCTTCCACGTATTTATTGGCCACCTCTGTCTGCCCTTCCGATTAGGGATGATATGACAAGGTATGAGCCAATTCAGTACCACTATCACTCAGTCCAACTTCAAAAATGTAGACAATTTGGGAGAGGTATGGAAGTTTTATACCACCATGCTACTAAAATTAGCTTGCAAGCATTTAACCCATCGTGTCTAAGGCAAAACGACACAAATAACCTTCCACGTATTTATTGGCCACCTCTGTCTGCCCTTCCGATTAGGGATGATATGACAAGGTATGAGCCAATTCAGTACCACTATCACTCAGTCCAACTCCAGCGTCATTTATTGGCCACCTCTGTCTGCCCTTCCGATCATCAGGGATAATTCATCAAAATACCTTTCACTATGGTGCTGATTAGCTTGCTGCTTCATTCGATTTTGTGCCATTGCCAAGTTCTCTTTGATACTAGCTACTACCTCCTGCTAGTGTTGAATTTGTTCTTCAACTGCTTGAACCTTTGGCAAAACCCTCAAGGATGATGTAATGGATGGTGGATAATATCTATACAATGTCAAAAATGTAGACAATTTGGGAGAGGTATGGAAGTTTTATACCATCATTCTACTAGTGACAGGCATTTAACCCATCGCGTCTAAGGCAAAACGACACAAATAACCTTCTAGGTATTTATTGGCCACCTCTGTCTGCCCTTTCGATTAGGTATGATATGACAGGAGAATAAATCAATCCAAAAATTACTAGTGAATATAGGATCACTATCACTTACTATGATCTTTGGGATCCCACATAGCTTTTGAATAGTATCCATTAAAGTAGATGCTACCGTACTTGCAACAAATGGATGTGACAAGGCACAAAAATGGGCATTTTCTTGAGCCTATCCGTGACCAATATGATGACATTTTTCCCTCCGACCCTGGGCAACCATGTAATGAAATCCATGGAAACCTTCTCCCACCTTTGGCTAGGAATAGATAGGGGCTGCAAAAGACCTGAGGTCTTAATTGTCTCATCCTTGTTTTGCTGACACACCATGCATTTAGACAAAAATTTCTAGACTTCCCCTTTCAATTATTCCCAAAAGAAATTGTGCTTAATTCTATGATAAGTCTTTAATAATTTTGAGTGCCTCTTACAAGAGATGCATGGAGCTCCGTAAGCACCATATTCTTAAGAGCGGTGTTTTTGCATAGGTATAATAGATCCTTGTACCATAGGAAATTCCCTTTCCATGCAATGTTTTATAATACACTCAAATTTTGTTGTAGCTTTTGGATGAGCACCTACACATCCATGCCATTCTGCCATTCTGATATTGCCTTCTCCACCCAATTTTCCTACAGTAAGGAAAAGGTGCACAACAAAGCCTCTATGGACTCATCCTTTCTAGATAGTGCATTAGCCACTACTTTGACTCATTTTTGTTGTTCTTAGGATGAAAACCTTTGCTCCAAGAAGTATTTTAGATTATCATGATTTGTCTTCACCTTAAAGTGTCTTTCCATCAAATATGGTCTCCATTGTTTGCATGCATGGAGGTTAGCCAACATTTCCTTCTCATAAGTGGGCTTCAACAAATTCTTACCTTTGAGTTGGCGACTCTCAAATGTAATGAGCCGCAGTGAGAGACGAGAGATTGTATCAATTGTATCACCCAACGTGGAGGAATATATTTCCCTTGCATTCTTAATTCCTCTCTTGAAAAGAAACAAAGATATGAACTAAGGATTGTTAGAAATGGCCTTCCCATTCTTAGTAAGGATTGGTGACTACCATACAAAGTTGTTCAAGGATATCTAGCCCTAAAATAGTCACTGAGCCATTTAATTTTGAGGTGAGGATAAATAACCTCCTAAGCTATCCATATACTTACATCTAAACACCCTTCTACATTGTCTGAAGTTAAGGGTCACATCCCTAAATACCATTCCTAAGAAGCACTTTCCATGCTTTTTTTCCTCTAGTCCAATGAGCATAGACAACAATGATGCCCAGCTTTCCTCTATTCTACTCGAGAGCTTGGTTTACTACATAGCTTTGTCACAAGGTCAAAATCCAAAGAGATGCAAATTAGAAAAAATAAATATACGGTATAGTGAAAAAGTGTCATTGCTCCCATTAGGAAGGTCTCATGCAAGAGAGAAGGCTGATGGTACCAAGTAGAACAATAATGCACATGGATAGCACAAGTCTTAGGTGGACATTATACCAATGCTCTTTGCATCTTCATGTTATTGTGTTTTTCTGAGTCCATTAAGATTTCTTTTATTATTGGCTGCAAACCTGTTTGGCACTTATATGGTCTTGTCCTTGTATCCGTACCCTGATTCATTATCACACTCTTAATCTGATAAAAACAATGTCATGAGAGATCCATTCTTCTAACACTCCCTTGTTCATGTGCAGGCAAAGCCCCACTTACAAGCTGAAAATTACGATGTTGTAGACAAGAGCTTTGAGAACAATTACAAGATGGAAAGCTTGAAAAGAGTTGCTTGTGTTGCTGCAAAGTGTGTGGAAAGAGATGCTTCACAGAGACCAACTATGGCAGAAGTACTGTCTGAGCTAAAGGAGGCCTTAGCTATTGAACAAACTGAAAATCGAGTGAATGAAGAAGCAGTGTAACTCTGACTCTAACTGGCTTTACAACTAAGACAAGTCCGGTACAGATTTCTCATCGTTAACGCTATTATTTTCCTGAAAGACATTCTATGGTTGAGAGAGAAACCCATTTTTTAATGGCTTTTGTTGATCTTCATACTGCTTAATATTTTTGAAGATTTAAGAGGTTAATACTGCAAACAGAAGTGGATTTTCTGTGATTCAGTGGGTAAAAAATGGGGCGCTGAATCTTGTTTCCAGTGCCACCCCAGTTCAATTCCTGCACCTGTTACATATTTAATGAAATCCCACCGAGTTCAATTATTAATTTCCCTGAAGATGGATCCAGCAGTGAGATCTGAAACATCCAACAAAAAGATTTAAGAAGTTAATTACAGAAGAATGTTATTCATTATTACACTGCAAACAGAGAAAAACTACATTCTCTCACCTCTGAGATATCAATTCTCAAGCCAATTTTTAAATTAGTTTACATTGGGCTGGTATGGTTGATCAAAATATACTGTCTTACCTTGCAAGGTCTAGGTGACAAACATGAACTGCTTGCGTATTTTGAATATGTATTTTTTAATTTGGTGTGGAAAAACATTTGCATAGGTTGTTTCTTTTATAATTTATTGCGCTGAAGGTTTTTTTTTTTTTGGTGCTAAAAATGTATGTCAGTGCACAGTAAAAGGTATTTATGATCGAATGTCTTCTTCAGAAATAGAAGGAACTCACTGAGAAACTTAACATTATGATGACAACATTATAAAAATGTGTCTTCTTTCTTAAATAATTGATATTTTGAAAAAATAATAAAGACAGGCATGCAATCAAACACAAAAAGTCCATTAGTTATTTGGTGCCAAAATAAAGAGTTAAAAGAATTGTTGTATAAGAGTTTGATTAGAAAATGTCTTTTCATAAATCTTAGATCCCTCTTTATTTCATTGTGGCAGCCTGTGAGGTTGGTGGTGGGGTTTAATCTCACTGAGTGTGCTTACTTTTAATTCTGGCCTTCAATTTGACATCCCTTTCATTGTTATGAAGAAAACTTTCCATTTTCTTTGAGAAGTCAATTGAAAAATTGAAACATCTCGGTCATACAGTGGAGTTTGGAGTCCATTTTTCTCTACTCCAAAAATACTTTTTCAAGCCTTATACAATAGTGTAGCTAGATTGACACCATTTGTTACCATTCAGTGGGAAATTTGTGAAGAAATTATTAATAATTGTGGTTTGCTAAAAATAGAACATAAGGGCCTTGAGATTGATATCAGTACATCTATTTAAAAATCACTGAACTATTTTGCCTACAATATTATGATTTTTTTATCAAAAACATGAAGACAAAATTTACATGTGATGATTAAATCAACGTCAAATTTAATATTGGAAGTTTTAAGTCAGCCATTATTTGTTAAAATCTCACAAATATTAAACTCCACCACCACCCTAGTTACGCCTCCTTGAACAAAAAGGAAAGTTTGTATTAATAAAAAGAAGCTTTACACGTGCCATTATGCAAGTGGGACAAGTGTCACCATGCATGCATAACACATCTCAAATACATTTTATGGTATTCCAAGCACCAACAACAAGCATCCCACATGCATTGATAACGAGCATCTTATGTATTTTTTTATGCCAGAATGCATGCAAGACAAATGTGCCATAAGCATAAGTGATAAATAGCATACTCTAATTGTTGTTTGTATACATGTGACACAATTTCCCACATACACCAAGAAACATACTTCGCGTAAAATATACCTTTTTTAACAACTAAAAAGGGGTATTATTGGGGAACTTTGCACATGAAACCAAATTGTGTCCTTGGGGACTGCAACCTAGACACACAGACATTAAGGTCAATACAACAAAAGAGTACATGTGTTTTATCTCCACTCGGGAGGTTCATAAGTGTATATCAAACCAAAACCTCTCATAATTATCACAAGATGAGAGAAGCATGTGAAGATAAAATACTACATACATACAAGACATAAAAGATGTACAATCTAGGAACTATAAGAAAAACAAGGGACGTGAAGAACAAAAGACATTGTGGTGAAGCGGGATCCATGATCCTATCTGCCACAACCAACATGTCACCACTAGAATCTGCCTCACGGAATCCCTCAAATTTCCTTTTGTCGCTATGCCCCCGTGTCTTCCACACTCCAACCATGACTGCCACAACCAACATGTCACCACTAGAATCTACCTCAAGGGATCCCTCGAATTTCCTTTTGTTGTTATTATCAATGCCCCCGTGTCTTCCACACTCCAACCATGATTGCCACAACCTCGTCTACATTTTCCCTTGGTTGAACAATGGATAACAATTTCATTCAAAGCCTTACCTACCTTGGAAGCAAGAAATTCAAATTTCCTCTTACCCCATTCAATACCATCTCTTATGTCCAACGCAAGAAATTTTTCTAGCATATTTGTTTTGAGGTCCATCACTTCCAACTTCTACACAATTTTGTAGGACCTTAGAGAATCTCAAGCACATTTCTAGGCTCCATGGTTGGCATGCCTAACTCATAATGGGGGAGGAATAAGGGCCCTTTTACTTTTGGTTTCTCTCTCTAGAGGCCCACATGTAGTCACATAGTAAGAAATAATCAAAACATGTGTGACCACAAGATTATAGGGATCCATTTGGTTTTGCACATGTCTCATAGTGCCTCATCCTTGTTTCTTTATATATGTCACCATTATCACTATAGTATGTTTCTAGATTTCGCAGTACTCATGAACACTTCTTCGACCTTGATAAGAATCCTTTCTTCATCAATGTGTTATTACAACGCTCTTTCTCGAACCGAACATCTTCTATAGTATCATTTTTCTCCCTTTGTCTTTGTATCTCCATGGTCGTCGTTAAAGTATCTTTGGGACTCCCGCAATATACTATAATGTTTATCTAACTTTGATGAGTAACCCTACCAACAATATTTGTGTACTTAAACATTTGTCTCGTCCTCTGAATAACCATTCTGACGTTCACTTCAAAAAACTCAAAATTCCTAATATCATACGTTTTTGTGTCTTTCTACTCCAAGGAACCATGAAAACCATCAACCAATACAAACGTAGACATTTGGTACGAGATATATGGTACTCCTACTCGAATTTCCCAGCTAGAAATATGGGACAGTCACACCACTCCTAAATCCACATATTTTCACCCTCTTTTGCAACAGATCATATTCTCTTTCTTATATTTATCACCTTTTTTGGCCAAGGTGTCATCTATCTTCTCCTCTTTTCGAATGATTGTTTTCCCTTTATCCTCCACTTTCTATCCAACTTTGTTTTTTCTATTATGAAGGTGTTCTTTTAGGTTTTCATCCTCCTACTTCTCAAACCATCATTTTTCGGATTTCAATCTTGCGGCACTCTATTTTACATTTTTAATTTTCTCCCTATTTGTATTTTTTCAACACTGGCTCTTTCTTTGTTATTTACATTTTTCCCTAAAATGTTCTCTTTTTTTCTAAATCATTTTTGTTTCTTTTCTCATTTTCTTCAAAATTGTGTATGTTTTTCTATTTTTTCCATAGTGTTGTCTCCCCCCACTTTTTGTCTCTTTCTATTTTTTCCTTCTTTCAAGGTTTATGTCCCATTCCGTTAATCTGGCAGTAACAAATCCAATATTCTCCTTGCTTCTTTTTCTTTCATACTCCCAATAGTCAATTCTAGTGCTCCTTTTTGTACTCTTCTATAATTAGTATAAATATTTCTTTTTATCTTCTAGGGTCCAAAGCAATATCTTCTCATCTTCCTCTACATCTATATTGTCGTGTTATGACATCTTGTTCAACAATCACCTTCCCTTCTTTCTTTGAGTTATACCACTTTGGTTTCTTTTCGAACACATATGACCTTCTAATCTTATCTAGGGGTATCTTACTTATTTTTAATATGTATTCCTCCTCCTCCTTTATGCCACAAAATGCTTTTAGCTTCATATAAGACTCTACTTTTCAACCTGGAACAATCTTCTTGTATGTTTTGGGGTTATCTTATTTGTAGTTTTGGTATCTCTCGTCAATGTAGGGACCCTCCTCTCATATGTAATAAGAATTACTTTTAGTATCATATACTTCTAACCTTAAGGATCTTCTCATGTAGCTATCCCCTTGACAATTTGAATGCTCTCTTTATCTACCTTTGTGGGACCTTAACTTCTTGTGTATTTAGTAATCTTCTATGGTGTCATCTTCGTCTTCCACAACATGGTATGTGTCTTCTACTGTACCATGTTATGGCATTCTTCTTCCATCTTACCTTTTTCTTCTTCCATGATATAGTTTTCTTCTTCTTTTTTACTTTTCTTGTGTTTAAGAGATTTTGCACTCTTGTTATCAGCTACCTATAAAGTGATGCTTCTATATCTTCTCCTCATACAGTTTTGAGTTCTACACCTTTTACAAAGTACATCTTAAATAGGGATGTTAGTACATGTAATAACTCACACACTATTATATGGTTTACGGTGCACTCTTATTATTTAATTGCAAATACAGATAGGAACATGTGCGTGTACACACTTAGCCATATTTTATTAATAGAGAGTAACAAGTAGGTAATTGACTTAGTTGACTTAGAATATCAATAGAAAAAATAATTTATAGTTTATTATAGACACGAAATCACGCACTTTGGGTATCTATTTAGTCTTGATCACATACTACTATTCATATGATTCCTAAGTAAGAAAAGTACTAATTAACCCATGTCTTTGGTCATCTTTGCTTGCTTTTTGTTGCCACTTTTGGTCTTACACACCTTCTTGCTCAGCCTGACCTTTGACCATATAATTTCTCTAAGTCTGGACACCAACGCCTCCAAGATGCACCAGGTCCATCCCCTCTGGGCGCCCATGACCTCTTTGTACTTTGTTCACATCTTTTGGGTCCTTTCTAGCCATTTGGGCATCTTATCTTTTTGGTGGTCATCCTTTTCGGGGTTAGTTACAAAATTCAAGCAAGGGAATCATATAAATATAAATTTATGTGACCATAATAAAGGACCAAGCACTAAGCATTAGCTATCAGCACCTAAGGTTGCATCCAAAGGCTATTCAAGAGAATTCAAGCATCCATCTAGCATCCACACAAGGGAAAGGGACTTACATTATTTTTCATACACTTCATAGGAGGGGAAGTTCATTCTATTCCATGCACACATCTACTTACATCTTCTACATCTAGATATTGCTCTCGATATCAAGTGTGACACGCACAAGAGCCACCTAGGGCACAATTTTCCACACACACACAGAGAACTACATTGGGTCTAAAATGTAGTGCAACGCTCAATCATAAGATCACTTGTTTGACAGTTGAGGACAGTCCGACCCCTCATTTGCATTCTTTTCTTTTTGGTATTTGATGCACTCTTGAGGGTTTTGTAGGTCAATTATTTATTACAGGTTATCAGCATGACATCAGCAATCATCGTGTGACATACTAGTGACAAGAAGCAAAGGACAACAAACATCTTGTAACCAGTCAAAGATGGTTTTATGAGCATTTTGGCAGTCATATACCCAGAACTGGTCTGCAACACCCACAGGCGCCCCTGACCCATTCCTATGCCCCAGTCCAGCATATTCCTCCATCTCTGCATTTTTCTGGGTTTTATTGTGACAATTTGCACTTCATATTTCTCAGTTTCATCACTTCGGCACAACCCATGATTAATTTTGAAACAGCTAATCCATTTTATCTCCTCTTTGCACTTAGGGTTTTAAATCTTAATTGCTTATTTGCTTGGGTCATTTATGTATTTATTTGTCTATTATTTACTGCTACATTGCAATCAGATTTAGGCATATATTTATTCAATATTTGTTTAATCATTTGGTGAACCCGTCACTTGAATATACCTCTATTTATAGGATTTTTCTATCTTATGCTCGTCACTATGGTCAATCTTATGGTCTTTTGAATTTACTAGAGCTTCCTTTATCTTCTAAAGGGTTTCTTAATGGTTGATCATCAATCTAAAATTGACCCCTTTTCCAACTCCAACAAGTTCCTCTAGACTTGAAGCATTTTATTCAGTGAACTCAGATGAGGAGGCTACCAATGTCCTTAGACAAGCTCACAAAATTTTGTCAAGCTTTTAATGATAATCCCGCTACATCCTTCTACATATTCTTCATGTTTCCATTGTTGCTAAAAACTCTCTTGATGTTGCTTCAGCACCTCTTATTTGGCTTTCCACCATTGGCCACCATTTTAGCCTCCACTCAACATCTTCATAACCACTTATATTCCACCTCTTTTTTCTCACATCATGCAAGTAATCTTCCACTTGGCACTTCCTCAAATACACTTAGCCTCTCTTTATCAAGATCTTCAAACTCAAATTCGTCAATTACTACATTGGCTACTTCTCGTGCATCTCCATCTTTGGATTCCACTTTGCTCCTTCATACTCCATTCACACCCGCCATATTTGTCTTACCTGCTTCCTCCTAATTTTTTCACTCCTAAGCTTGCCCATTTTCAATGGCCATGGTGACCCCCAAGAACATCTTCGAGCATTTCATGTGGCATGTCTAGTATTTTGCGGATGATCATATTCTTACTCGCTAAGCTCTTTCCTCACAGTCTTCACAATTATGTGATGCATTGGTTCTATGACCTACATGTCCACTCGGTAACATCTTTTATGCATCTAGCCGATGTTTTCCTCACTCATTTCTCTATCAATATCATCTCTAAGATCTCATATGCTCAAACTTAAACAAGGATCTAATGAACATCTAGCAGGACTATGTCTTATAATACAAAAACAACTTAGCTAAGATGTCTAATGTACTGCAGACTCTGAACTTCAAGATCTATTTGTACAAAGTCTATTATCACCTCTTCAGAAGAGTGTTATCTTTGAGACCTCTCCATCATTTGATCATTTGTGTCACACTCTTAAGCTACATGAAACAAAACTCTTATCTATAGGAAATCTTAAGTATCAGGAACAAGCTTCATCTTCTACTTGCTTTCAAAATAAATCAACTTTTAAGCCATCTACAAAACCTATGGAAGCTAAAGCAACTATCAACATTGTATCTAACACTAAAGAGCTTCAATGGAAACCACCTAAGCATACATATACAAAATTGACTATCACTCCACACATTCTCATTCCACAACTTATCGAGAGAAATCTTATTACGCTTCCTCCTCCACTCAATTTGGATCCATCTCATCCTAAAGGTCCAATTACAACAAAAATTTAGATGTACAACTATCATCAATGTGTTGGACACTCTACAGATCGATGTTTCAAACTTGCATAATCTTATTCAAGTATCTTATCGATAATAATACACTTGAGCTTCCAGAGCCTATGGCTTCTGCACCAGTCAATGAAAATCATAAGCTCAAAATCTTCAAAAAATCCTCTTCCCAAACATGACAAACAAGTGGTTGACTCTTCAGAAAATCATACATATCACGCAGTGCCTCCTCCTGCATCAGGGGCCCTTGATTTTCTAGTTTCTCATGTTGAGACATCCCCACCAATCATTACTTTCTTTGATCATGACTATCATGCTACATTCTCTTCTGATCGTTTACATATCATTGCTTCTATTGGATCCACTTTTATTAATAACACTATAATTGATCCATCATTTCACATTAGCACATGTTCTATTACACTTCTTTTCGTTATCAGCTTCCCACTCTCACAAATCTCATATCCGATACCTAAATCATATGGTGTTGTTAAGCTTCTGGTCACTTTCGGTCCTCTTACCATGTTTGTGCCTTTTCTCGTGGCACCATCTATCGAAGGGTGTGACATGCTCTTAGGTATTCCCTGGATCTGTGCAACTCAAACCATCACTTCCATGAATGATTTATGTCTCAAGTTCATTCACAATAAGCAATTCATTACTATCAATGGTGTTCTACCATCCACACCATGGCCACAGCCTCCTCTTGAGGTTGTCCATTACACTTGCTAGAGCATCTAGGTCCCCATGGCCTCTCGAATCTAAAGCACAATCTGCTTCTCCTCCTATTCACACGGCCTACACGGTCTCATCGGTACTGCTAGTCCACCACATCAGTCTAGGTCCATTACTCGACAACTCCTTCACATCGATATACATCACCATCTCGTTTTGTTGCACATAGGTTTCCATCACATAGGTGTTCATCACCTCACATTTTCAAATAGTTGCACATAAGTCTTCATCACCTCCGCATTATACTCATCAGTCTCATGCACATAGGATTCATCACCTACACAACGTCTATCTCATCACCGCCACTCTTAGAGTATGATCACACGCCTTTCTTTCCGCAAGCATCGGGTGGAGGACCCTTATCTTTCACTATCATGGATAACACATTCATTATCACACACTTAGGGGGCATCGCACTTATTTCTTCCCCCCACCTTCTAGCATTCTCAAGTGTCTCACATACCTTAACATTTGCATCTAGTCTCTCACATTCATCATACACAAATCTTGATCGTATATCATCATCCCAATGACACACTCTCGTGCTTTGGTTCACACTTGACTATTGAGGGCATACTATACACATGAACCTCACACACTACACACTATACACACTACACACTTCATCACATGATCTTTCTCATAGCCTCTATACACATCATTACACACTACACATTATTCACACTCACCACATTCATGATATATATTTATTCATATCTTGCTTGCACTCATTACCCTATGACGCATTCTAGTTCTCATGATTCATACTCGACTGTTGAGGGTATTCAATCTAAAATGAATCCCCACACTCACTGACACTCTTTACACTTTATGCTTTATCGATCACATCTTTCTAGTGCATTATTCAAACCATTTCCCGATGACACACTCTTGTTCTACGGTTCATTCTTGACTATTGAGGGGGCATGTATAAATGAATCTCATCACATGCATACACATCACACTCACTCAGGGGGCACGTAGATTCTCCTATATTCACTCTACATTCCATTCCATCTCATCCACAACATATTGCATATCTTGGTCACATTTACTCTTGCTTTCTTATGCTTACATGTACACTTTATTACACATGCTAGTCAAATATTTGTATGTCATTATATTTATCATATACACATGTGCGTTCAGTTTCCTTTCTAGTTGTGATCGCAGATTTTACATATCTTCATACACGCAACATGGATGTTTGGCGCAGTACCTCATACCAGTCCCACAGCGGCTCCTAGGGCATCCACTTTCGTACATTACAGGTGTTATTGTTTCATTTTTCATAGCACATTACTTATCGGATTATACACACTTTGACATACTTTCTATCTTTCTAACATGCTAATGGGTGCTTCATGTGCAGCATTTATTTGTAGGTCTATTTTCTACCATGGTTGTTGTTACATTGTTACATTGCTTGCTCTTGTTTTGTCATTGTTTGTGGGATTTTCCCTATGTCTTGTTTGTTCTGTACTAATTGTTTGTATGCATTGGCCACTACGGCATTGATTGTCTTGCAACATCGTGAGTGATGTCCCATGTTTGAAACTCAATTTTTGCGGTCTATTGTGTCTTCTTGCATGTTTACATTGTCTTCTTGTGTCTTAGCTTACACATTGTCTACTTAGCTTACATTTTGTCTTCTACATGTGTATGTATTTTTTCTTGCACTAACACTTGTTTCCTAGCCACTTTGTTTGTGTGTGCCTTGGTTTCTACCAAGCACACTCCCTCCCCCTGTAGGGCATAGTTTTAGCACAGCAACCAGTCCTCCTTTGGGCCACATACTCCTCAGCGACGTCGCATGCACCCCAAATGAGGGGGGTCATAATTGGGTGAATCAGTCACCCCATACAGTAGTCTTATAGTCATCATTCAACACAGTTCAGTATTGGTACAACACAGTCATCAGTAACAAACAGGCTCAGAATCTGACTTGGGTCCTCAACACAACACAGACACTAGCACCCAGACCAGGACAGTAGCGCCTAGGATGCCCCTGACCCTTCCTGGATGCCTATGACCAGGGGAAGTTACACAACATTTGTCAGTTTAGTAAATTCTAGAGCACTTCACACATGGCTTTTACAGGCACACATAGTCCTTAACACTTGGCATGCATGCACTACACAACATTTTCTACTTTCACATTGGATCAGAACTGTTTGAACCAAATCAGATTTTTACACACCATCTGCAGTGGTGTTCTATATTTTAGGAAGTCAGTTAAAGGTTGGAGGATGACACCAAATTTTCTCCCTACACTTATTTCATTCTTGGCGTGAGATCACCCAAAAATATTGCAGTCGACACAACAAGCGTGAGATCTCCTAAAAAAATCATTCTTCTACATCATCTTCAAGATCCTTTCTATCTCTTTTCTCATCGTGGATCAGGTGCACATGTTCCTTTTTCACATTTTTCACATTTTACATGCTTTTTACACATTTTGATCATATACACACATATTTGACTACTTGTTCATTATTCTCTTTTTCAGGTTCATCCTTATGGGAAGTGATAGTCACATCATCACATAACATCAACAACAATAGACATCAACAATAGGTACAATCACATGACATCGACACATACGCTCTCGCCCTAGGGTCATCATCTTCATCACTTTTTTGCACTTCCTCTTCTTTAGTTTCCAAGCTTCACACTTTTATCACTCCACACTTTTTCCTGTCTCTCGGCACGCTTTTCGCCATCGATCTACAAGGTTATTTGTTATGTATCTTTTATCTACTTTATGTTATCGAGCTTTCACTCAACAACATAAAGTGGGGGAAAATCTAAACACAAAATCACGCACTTTGGGTATCTACTTAGTCTTGATCACGTACTATTATTCATATGATTCCTAAGTAAGAAAAGTACTAAGTGGCCCATGTCTTTATCCATCTTTTCTTGTTTTATGTTGCCACTTTTGGTCTTACACACCTTCTTGCTCAGTCTAACCTCTGACCCTGCAGTTTCTCTGAGTTTGAACACCAACGCCCAACTAGGATGTCAGCGCCAAGTGCCCTCGTCCCTGATAGGCACCCCTGATGTAGTGCCCACTCCTCTTCGACATTATTTCATTATGATGTTATTATTGTTGGATGGATACTTAGACATTTTGATTATTATAACTTGATCAGTAGATGATAGACTATGTGGATATTTGGACTATCGACATGTTGTGATTTACATTTTGATTATGATGCACTAGATGACACTGATAGACAATTATATATGATGATTTTTAGTATTTTTATTTTATACTAACATGTTGTACTCTGGATGTATTACCTATGTTAGATGTTTTGAGTAAGAATTATGATTTTATGGATGTTAAAATTGAATTAATTGATATGATGATAGATAATAGAATTGCTAATTTTGGATGACGATTATTGATTTCCATATGTATATTATTCTTGATGTTGTTGATGTGGCCATAAGGATAGAGAGGTATTCTATTTGTGTTTCTCGACTTTTTATCACATACATCGAAAGGGGATAGGGGACCAACCACATAAGGATGTCGGGTGTTGTGCAACATGGCCAAAATTTGACAACTTCTGTATAATGTTATGTTGTGTTGTTGCATGCTTTGTTAGGAGGTTCCCATAGGGGAGTAACCTCATTTATGTGGCCATGGGTGTAATTTGTTTCCTTTCTTTTAATTTTGTTGTTAATTTGTTGTTCATGTGTTTAATTATTTGGGGAAATATTGTTACTTTATTAACACTTGCTAATGTATCTTAATTAACTAGTTTAGCTCAAATTTAAATTAAAAAGGAAGATATGACATGTGGGTAATAAATTGGGTAGATAGAACTTGTTTGTTGTATGATGTGAATTTAATTAAATGCATTTAGGTGGTGTGTACTCCAACATCCTTCCCAAATTCGAATTTGGGCTTGTTGGCCACTTTTAGAGACTTGAGGGACAAGTTAACCTTGTCTCTCACATCTCAAACTCTCCTAGCAACCCTACTTATGAAGTATGGAACATATTTTAACCATTTTAATGCATTTTTTAGTGTAAAAAGGGTCAATAATTGCACTTGTTACTTACCACATTTAGTTTTGTCCTTGATTTGCATGGTGTGCAAGTTGGAGTGTTATGTGGGCATGTCATAAGTCTTACATGTGCATTTAATTGTTTTGGGCTTGGTGTTTGACTTATGTGTTGAAATGGAGGGATGATGAAGTGGCATCCTATAGGGAGCCACCTCATTATACCCACATCCATTTTCTATTTCTTGGATGATTTTGATGGATTTTGGGTTACTTTCCTTATTTGCTTCTCTTGCACTTTTGAAAATTGGTCTTGGTTTGCATACTTGGAGTTTTCTATCGGATTTGCATCTTGGATTGAACTTGGTGTGAAGGATTCTAAAGCTTGTTGAGCAAAGGAATTGGAAGCTTGATGGAGAGGTAGGCTCTCCTCTTTTTGCATTTTTGTATTAATGTATTTTGATGTAGAAATTGTGTTTGTTTGTATATGGTATGAGTGTTGTGGTTATGTTTAATTGTGAATGGGTAGTTTTCCTTAAGTTGTGTGTGAAAGATAGATTTATGGGACCATTGGGGAGGGAAAAGGAAGATGTGAAGCATGCATTTTTTTGGGAGTGTGAGTTTGAGTTCCATCTATGGGAGTGAAAAGGATAGCATGAATATATTTTACATATTTACAACTGTAGAAAATAAGAATTTGATTTTGTTTTGAGTTGTGCACATGGAGGCTTTTGGGTGGAACTCCTACATCACTTGGGAGAAAAAAGGAGGTGGTGCCCATATTCCATTGCTCCTTGTTGGCTTGTTGTTGTCAATCCTTTGCACTTGTTGGGAAAGCTGTAATATTGTTTGAGTATATTGCTTGAATGTACTATTTTTTTGGAATGCATGTTGTGGAAGCCTTGTGTGAAAGTTGTCAAATGTTGCATAATACCCCTTATTGTTCTTTGGTTGGGGCTCGGGGGGCAATAAGAGGATGGCTTCTCCTCTTATTAGATTATAGGTTGGGCGGAGAGCGTCGCCTATACCCATTTCCTTGTATTGTGAACCATGATTTGAAGAATTTGAAGAGGTGGAAGAGAACAAAATGAAGTTTGAATGAATCATGCTATGTTGGAGCCAAAAGAAGCACCTTTGAAATGTTGTTTCAATGTTAAAATAGTGAAAGTTGTAACTTGTAACTTATTCTTTCATATTGTTGGAAAGAAGAACTTTTGTATTGAAAGAAAAATGAACTATGCTCTTGAGAAAAAGGGGGTGTATTATTGCCTTGTTGAAAATTGTATTATTGTAAAAATAGAAGTTCTTGTAGTGTTTATTATCAAGTTTTGTTGTATTAAAAATGGTGAAAGAAAAATGTAGAAAAGTTATGCTTGATTTGTCTTGTTGGAATGGCTATCACTTTTGTTGTGTAAAGTAAAGAAAAAAATGGTACTTAGTAATTAGTTGAATTTATTTTCTCTCTTTTAGAACTTATAAGTAATTTTGTTGAAAATGAAATCTTGTAATTGTTCTTATACACTATTGTAATGGAAAAGCTATGTACTTGGTAATTTAAGTCATGAAACGAAGATATGATATCAACCTATCAACTAATGAATTGTAGACACCTTAATTAAAGTTAATGTTGCCTTAGAAACCAACCTAAGTAGAAAACAATTTTAAAATGCTTGAATTTAAGGTTATGTTTTTGGGAAACTGAATCACTGCCCTGTGCAGAGCGGCGGTTTCAGAACCACCGCCCAGCGCAGAGCAGCGGTTGATGAACCGCCCATTAGGCAGGGCGGCAGTCACAGGACCGTCGACCTACTTAGGGTGGCAGTTTCGTCACTTTTGACGGAAAAATAAAAAATAACGACTATGAAAAATATGGATTGCATTTAAAGAAAATCTAAGTTTTAAAACTTCAAGATGAAACTACCAACAACTAGTAAATGATCAAAGTCATTTGTTTAAGCATATAAATCCTCATATGGGAATTCAAATGTGTAAAATCTCTTAGATCTAATGAAATGGGGGTTTCTCTAAATATTGAACTCAAAGAAGGTATATATTAAATAACAAAACCATATTCATGGTGGAATCTGTACAATAAGAAAATGAGGAACCTTACAATAACAATCCCTTGAATAAACTAAACTATGAAGAGAAGAATGGAGGAAGATTTCTCCATTTGCAACTAGAACCAAGGAAATTTCTCCATGGTTTCACTTCTTACTTTCATGGCTTCTCCTCTTTCTCCTCTTCCAAACCTGCAAAACAAGAATGAACAAATGAGGATGAAATTGGGGCAAATAGAAATAAAAAGAAACCTATAAGGATATTTAGGGCAATCCAAATCCAATGGCTAGGATAGATTTTATCTAATGGCTCAGATTAAACCCTACATCACTTAAGTGGGGGTATTTTTGTGGGAATGAAATTTAAATAAAAAGTGCTTGGGTAATGGGGTGAATGGGGCCACTTAGTGGCTAGACAAAATAGTTAAACTTTTGTATAGGAAATAAAGTAAACTTGGTGCATGGTAATTAAGTAAACTGATGGAATTGGGTAAATGTTTTAAACCGTAAATATTTTTAGGAAGTAAATTACTAATAATAAATATATAATTTAATTCCAACTTCCGCAAGGTCACGTAGAAACCTTAATCAGGAAATTTATTAATTGTGGATAATGTCTAACCTTGCAAACCCTTTTAGAACAAAGAAAAAAATTACTGTAATTTTGACCATTAAATTATTAGTTTCTATTTTGATTTAAGAGTAGATTTTTGTGGGCGTTACACCTGACCTCTTTGTACTTTTCTCACCTCTTTTAGATCATTTCTATATATTTGGGCATCTTATCTTTTTCTAGTCTTCCTTTTCAGGGTTAATTACGAAATTCAAGCAAGGGAATCATATAAATATAAAGTTATGTGACTATAATAACGGACCAAGCGCTAAACATTAGCTATCACCACCTAAAGTTACATCTAAAGGTTATTCAAGAGCATTCAAGCATCCATCTAGCATCCACACAAGGGAAAGGGACTGCATTATTCTTCATACACTTCATAGGATGGGAAGTTCATTCTATTCCATGCACCCATCTACTTACATATTCTACATCTAGTTATTGCTCGATATCAAGTGTGACACGCACAAGAGCCACCTATGGCATGATTCTCCACACACACACACATAGAACTACATTGGGTCTGAAATGTAGTGCAAAGCTCAGTCGTAAGATCACTTGTTTGACAGCTAAGGACAGTCTGACCCCTCATTTGCATTCTTTTCTTTTTGATATTTGATCCACTCTTGAGGGTTTTGCAAATCAATCCTTTATTGCAGGTTATCAACGACATCAGTAATCATTTTTTTCACATACTAGCAAAAAGAATCTAAGGACAACAAACACCTTGCGACCATTCAAATATGGTTTTCTGATCATTTCAGTAGTCACGGGCACCCAGAACTGGTCTGCAGCACCTGCAGGCACCTTTGACCCACTCTAGGCACCCCAATCCAGCATATTCCTCCATCTCTGCATTTTTATGGGTTTTATTGTGATAGTCTACACTTCAAATTTCTCAATTCGTCACTTCAACATAGCCTGGGATTAATTGTGAAACAACTAAGCCATTTTATCTCCTATTTGCACTTAGGGTTTTAAATCTTAATTATTTATTTGCTTGGGTCATTTTTGTACTTATTTGTCTATTTATTTATTGCTACATTGCAATCAAATTTAGGCATCTATTGATTCAATATTTTCTTAATCATTTATCTTTAAGAAGACTTGTTATCCAAGTAATCTAATCCTTAAGCTCCTTACTTGTCTATATAAGCATGAGGGTATGACCAGAGTGAGATCCATTAGAGAGGTTCATTGGAGAGATTCATTGTAACACTTCTATGAGGGGGGCATTGGACCTCCCTCACATTTGAGCTTAATATATTTGTAGTAATTCTAGCTTGATTATATTTCAGTTTATATTTATTTAATGTTTCACAAGTATACACATGCATGTGGGTGTTTTTCTTAAGGTTAACAAAATATCATGGAACCTATTAAGATTTCTTACTTGTTTGATTCCTATGACTTATTCCTCCTCAAAATTTGTGATTTTCTCTTTCCTCCTATTGTATTTTCCTGCTATAAATTTTCTACTTTCTTCTACTATATGATCATCTATTTTACCATCTGCATAATCTATATCACTATCATCCTCGTTCGAATCATCTTCTGCAACTAATTTTCCCCTTTTCCACTTTCTTATACTATATGATCATGAATTTTAGCATTTGCATAATCTATATCACTATCTTCCTCATTCGAATCATCTTATTCAACTATTTTTCCCATTTTACACTTTCTATAGGTACTATATATTTGAGTACTTCTTCCTCTAATGCTAAATTGTTGCAAGTCTTATTTCCACATTCCCTCTTTGTTTCTCAACATTTATTCAATTTCCTGTAGTTGGTCTCGTTTAAATTCACTCCACTTCTAAAATTTTTCTCCTTCTTCTTTAATTTCATTTGGTTTATGCATTTCATAGCATCTTATTTCTAGTTAAGATCTTTTTTTACCTTCTATACATGTGACGGACCTCTAAGTAGCCTTACTCCTAAGTCCTTTGGTTTTGTTTCTTCAGACTTATAGAATTGAGATACTTGAGGACAACTAAAAGAATCAAGTCTCACTTTATCATTATAAAATTCATATTAAGTCTTATGATCTTCTTCACAGTTCCATATTATATCTCCTCATTTTCCACACCTATGACATGTTATTGGCCTTCTTTCATGGGTATATCCTCTATGTCCTTATATCCTATTATGCGGTGAAAAATATCTTGATATCCGTCACTATAGCCTCTACGATATCCTCTATTTTAATTATTTCCTCCAAACCCATCATATTATCCACCTCTATTATATCCATGAAAAAAACCCATATTACCATGCCCTCCTAGAATCTTCCTCCATTATTTTCCTAATAACATCCATGGTATCTATTAAATTGTTGGATGGGTGGTGCTTGGGGTGTCATGTTTTGTGGTAGAAGAGACAACATAAAGTTAATATGTTGACTTGGAATTTCTGGCACTGGGGGAGTCAAATTTATTGTTAGGGTGGGTGTAATTTTTTTCTTTACCACTCTAATTTATATGGCCCTATATTCCTTCAAATAATCTATCACATCTACTCCAATGCATGTGTGATTATAGTGATTAAATTACCAACATATCATAAAATGCATTAACTAATTAGTAGGTGGTGTTACCTCTATTAATGGGCACATATTATGGTTGTGGTGATATGACAATCTACAAATTTTGCACCATAACCTCCCTTTTACAATTGGTTGTTAAGTAGGCATTGTCATTCTGGTTGGATTCATACTTTTTGATATCACTCTTTTTACTCCTTTCATGTATGGGCACTCTATTCTACTATGTCGTCCGTTGTAGTTGTACACCAATTTTTTTCCCATACCATAACCTTAACCAGTTATTTTATCCTTATTTTTAACTTGATTTCTATTTCCTACCTTAATTCTAAGTTGCACTAATTCATTCTACAACTACTTCATTTTTATTTTTATCACTATTTCACTCTCTTCTAGGGTTGTGCTTCTAGTCTCAGCGCCATCTCTAATACCTTTGAGAATGTTTTAAATTATTTTCCATCCATTGATGATCTTAGATAAGGTAATAATCCTACAACAAACTCTTATATTCTTTATTTTCGTTTAGTGATTCATCTAATTTCTGTACTACCTTCTTGAATCGTTTGTCAAATTCTTTAATAGTCTCTCCTTCTTTCTACACTAAATATTTAGTCTTACTAACACATCTAATGTGTAAATTGGGAAAATGAAAATCACTAGTGAACACTTGTTATACTTTATCTCATGGCTTGGGTTGATATTCATATACCATTTTAGCATGTCATCTCTCATTGTCCTTATAAAATCAAAAAAAAATCACTTGCATATCTTTGATACTATTACTTCTCCCATATGAATCCAACACAAACAAATATTACTCCACACCCTTAGTATCTTTCTGAATAATGACAACTTCATCCTCTATGTCACTATGGGTCTTCCTTGGCATGTTTGTGTTAGTTTAAGAGTACTTGGTATAGTCGTCTTCTTTGATTGTGTTGGCTTCCTCTTTTTCATTTGGCTCTTCACTTGGTGATAATCTGATTTTTGATTTAGTAGAGTTCCATTTCTTCCTTCATCTCTTATCATTTCCTTCTTGAAATAACTTCTTCCTAAAATCTCATTAAAAATACTCATTGTCTCCTCTCTAATTTTGCTTTCTTACTTATGTTTTCTATAGTTATCTCTTACTTATTCCCTTATACATGGATCCTCTTCAAATGATATTTCTTTGAATATATGAAAAGACACAAGGAAAGATGATTAGTCTGAGGGGTTCATTTCCTCAAATGGTCTCTTGCAATCGGGGGAGGGGACAAGGATTCACTTCCTATACCACCACTAATTACACTACTACCTTCTTTTTCATTTTCTTTATCTTCTTCATTAATCAATCTCTTTCTCTGAACCTTTCTTTCTCTACTTTCTTCCTTGTTGTAGCAACTAGTCTCCCTATTTCCTATATTTTCTTGTTTATCTCCTTTTATATTTTCTTCATTCCAACTTACATCTCTGTATTTCCATCTCCTTTATAATCTTTGTATTTTCATCTTCTTTTCCCACTGCTTCTTCTCTTTCGGTAATTTAATTCTCGCTTTTGTCACTCCCATCTTATACTTATTTATTTTCTTATCCCTTTCTTTCTTACTCTTTCTTCACTTTCACTATTTTCCCACTTGAATCAGTCTACTTCTTAATCTTCTCATTAACTACTATCTCTTCTTTGTATTATTTTCTTCTTCTTTAACCATTGATTTCTCACTACCTTAGTGTTCTCTAATATTTTTGTTAATTTTCTCACATATCTACCTACTTCCATCTCCATTTATTTCTTCCAGGTGTCAAACCAAATTTTCCTGAACGTTACATCTCTTTGGATCCTTCTTATTTCACTTGTCATTTCGTAGGTGTCTAACCCCCTTTAGAAGAGGGTGACGTGTCTTTAAGTTTATATCTTTCTAATATTTTTGTTAATTTTCTCACATATTTACCTACTTCCATTTCCATTTATTTCTTCCAACCATCAAACCAATTTTTTCTAAGCGTTACATCGCTTTGGATCCTTCTTATTTCACTTTTCATTTCGTAGGTGTCTAACCCCCTTTAGAATAAGGTGACACATCATTAAGTTTATATCTTTCTAATTTTTTGTGTTTTTATTTCTTTTTCTCTTTTAAACTCCTCTTTCTTGTTACTCTCCTTTACACATCAGTTATCCAAGACATATGTTAAGATACCAAATGTTGAAATAAACTAGGCAACAATATTTGTAGTTTAGGCAATTCATAAAGTCTTGACTAGAGTTGACATTACATAGAGAAAGATGAATTTACTTTATTAAGAACTTAAAATATTCAATAATTAAAATTAAAGTGGGTATACTACTTTAATATAACACACAAAACTTAGCATAGCACATATGTTTCCTGAAACTATCTCTTCTTAATTCGTATATAACTCAAATACATTCTAATGCTCTATTAAAATTCATCATATACCACCAATTACATATATCACTTCGCATACATTTTTACACTCAAATTTTCAAATACTTACACCATACACTTATTTCTCTTACCTCATACATCACATACTCCTCACTCATACTCTTCTCTTATGAATGGATATCTCTCACACTTACTTTACATTCTTATATATCCTTTGAAGGCTAAGGTTACACCTTAGTCACATTTCATAACTATTAGTGTATATTTATTTACATTCTTCACTAGTTAATTAGTTGATATTTGCCCATATATTACAACATCTATGCATTTTCCTTGTATAAACTATAGTATATAGCTATAATTGGTATGTGCTTGAAAATGAGTGACTAAAAGGGGGTCAAAAGTGGGCACATTTTTCTAAACTCAGCAAAATCCGAACTTCAACAAGGAATTTGGCACATGCCTATGCTCAAAATTTAAAAATTTGATAAGAACACAAATCATAATGCTTGGAAGCTTGTTTCTAAACTATTATTTTAAAAAATGGTGGAGATTAAGAGGGTCAAATGCAGTGCGCACACAAAGTGGTCATGTTTTTGTGCCAAAATTATAGCACAATGTCGCATGTGAACCCCTTCATTTTTTCAATTTTGTAAAAATATTTTACAAATCCCTTTAGTAAAAAGTTAGCTAAGATTGAATGTATTAGGTCCCACTATTTACTCCTATTTTTCAATGAACATATTATTTTTTAATAATTTGCAAAATTGAAACATCCTGAAAACTAAATAATTGCATGGGCACCCCCTAATTTTTATAAAAACAATAAAAAACCAATTATTATTATTTTTAATGTGTGTATAATGGATCATAGATCGTGTCGATGTAAGTTTTTTGAAATTTGGATGAGTGGATCAAAAATTGTGTAGAAAAAAAGTACATGTGTTTTAGCAAAAAGTGAAGACATTTCTAAAAGAAATTAAGGATCAAACCCTTAAACTATTTAGATTTTAGAAAGAAATACATCAACACAAATCTTGGATAGAGATTGACATCGTAACCATGATTTTTTGGAAAATTGTCTTAAAACATGTGAGAAAAGAGGGAATACACTCAAAATTCTCATTTCTTGTAAAACATGGATCAGTCATGGAATAGACAGTTCAACCCTTAGGTGTAGATATCCAATCCAAAGGGTGGTTGATTTGTAAGACAAATAAAACAAAACTTGTTCCCGTTATAACTCACTAGCATTGTTTTCTCAATGAAAAAGCATTTTTACAAAGTAAAAATGCACTCACATTATAACACAAATGCATCATAACATGAACACATGATGGCTTATAATTACCAAGCCATAACGCGCTCATATTATGGATCAATCACACTATAATGCAATTGATCGATAACGTCAGCGCATTACATTCAAAATACCTATCAAACATGTTTTTGGCCACTTTTTGGTCCCCCATTTCCATGCATATGCCCTAATACCACCCTATATGTTATAACAGTATCTCAATATACTAAGATACGAAAGGATGCATTCCATGGAAATGTTCATACATCATCTAGGTCCTTAGAATATGCCACAAATATCTATCTAGATATGCACAAATCTCAGTGTGTTTCCTCCTTGTTTTTTTATATCTACTTCCATTATCATTGTGATATGTTTCTTGATATTGTAGTACTCGTTAACATTTCTCTAACCTTGATAATAATCCATTCTTCATCCACATGTTGTAGTTGAGCTCTTTTCGTATTACATATCTTTTGTGTTATTATTTATCTCGATATCTCCATTATTGTTTTGTGGTATCTTTAGGGATTTTAAAATATATTATAATGTTTATCTAACCTTGATGAATAACTCTGCCAAAAAATCTCAACACCTTACCATCACAAGTATATTGCCAAACAAAATACTAATGAAATTATCAATAAAATATTGTAGAAGACCATTTGGTAATCTCGTATCAATTATAAGGTTATCACAAGGGTGCTTGTGGCACAGATTCTATGCCACAAATCAGATGGAGGAGTCTTATTATTTTCTATAACATTGTGTCCAAATACGTTGGATCGGGTCACAATGTACAACTAAGGGATAAGGATATGGGTGTAGTCATCACATGATATATATCATCTTCAAGCTAGGAAGTAGATGTTGATTGGGATAGTGATATTACTCTTGACATGTATTAATGAGTGGCTCCCTACATATAGTCTTGCCACTATCGATCACATCATATGCTCTAAGGGATCTAGAGTGGAGGAGGGGACAGACCGTCAGGGATTAAGTACGACACTTGAGATTGTAGATAGAGTAGAGGGAGTAGATTATATAGTGGCCCTATATGGATATCATGCACTAGTGGCCATCATGGCCAATAACGATGTTCATATAGGGCATCATGAAGATAATGGTACATAATCTATGCAGGTCAAACTTCATTTTGTAAACAAGGTTCCAAAGAAGATTGGGCTACCTCGACTCGTAATACCACCACAATTATCAACATACTAGCTACGGAATACTAGAGAGCCAATAGGTAAATGTGGAAAAGGGCTAAAAACTTGTGGTACTAGTATTGATATCATGGAGGAAATGCTAACAACCACAGATATAGTGTCACTATCATAGGAGTAGAGTGAATAGAGATGAGGGATTAGGGATGCATATATAGGTGATTGTGAGTAATTAAGAGTAGGATGCCCCAACTGAGGAAGATTCCCCTATAACAACATGACGTGGGAGGTCTTAGAACTAACATTGCAACTAGTAGTTATGGGGACTGGGTGGTGACTATATCACCTACATGATCCATATCGAATGTATTTTTTCCAGTGACCCAGCTAAAGTGGATAATTATGCGCAAAGGAGTTCATCGATGGTAGTGCTCTAGAGAGCTATATGGAATCGTGTATTTGTTTCAAGGCTACCAAATGATGAGGGGGTATTTTATTAGGCTAGTAGGAAGATGGTGTAATCATAAAGGATCACTAGGACATACAATTATAAATATTATTTTATTAAATTGTTTCTTTTCCTAAAGTCAATATATATGCTATGAAGTAGATGCTTGTATGTTAGATTGTATGTGTTCTAATATTTTTTAATGTGTGATTTTTGTATAGGAGTCTAAGGTCGATTGAAATTCACTCAAAGAGGACATGCATCACAAAATCCTAGATGTTTTCTTTTATAGGAGAGAAAGGACATTGATGTTGAATCTAGTAGCACTGTCTTCATGAGATAATGTTGGAGCCTTTAGGCTCCTAAGAGAGGAAGCACAAGAGCTAGAGTGACATGAGGTAGATCTTGCAATTGCAGAGCATATATCTATGGGGTCTTTAGTGTGGATATTTAGGGATACTAAAAGAACACTAGCAGCGGAGTAGGTCGGGAGATATAGCAAACACTTGTATAACTACTAATAGATATCAACATCATGTAGAGGTGATAGTTGTACTATATATAGGAGTGGCTCACAGGAAGGGAAAGGCATGTGGGGCATAGTATATGGTATCTTCCTTAACTCACTCTTCATGTGTAGGTCATCTCATAGTGTAACACCTCCTCCTCCTACGAGGGGTGAAGGGAATGTATGAGTGACGAGTAATTGCATACATGTTGTATAAAGTACCCATTTTTTACAAACATTGTATATATGGACATAAAAACATTTAGATTCGTTATGTACATGGATCATGGGATTGTATGAGATTGAATTTTATTATTTATGTATGGATGTATGTTTACTTAGGTTTTTATTTATATGTTTGCACAAAGTAATGACATCTACGGCTAAAAAAGAAAAGGAAAACGGTAAATTATAAGGTAAACTGGACATCTGATGAAAAATATGTATGTTAAAAGATGTGTTAGTAAGTAGGTAATTTGGTATCCAACAAAATATAAGAAAGAAATCAAAAGAAATTAAAAGATACTATAAAGGTTATGAGACACCTAATAAAATCTAAGAATGGAATTAAGTAAATTAAAAGATGTTAAAATAAGTTTAATACACCTAATAAAATCTAAGAAATAAGTCAAATAAATTAAAATATGGCAATAATGTTATAATAAACATCAAATGTAATCTAAGAAATGGGAAAAAAAGGCATGAAATGTGATAAATAAGGAAGCATCGATACAAATAGAGTCTTAAGCAATGCTTGCACTATATTTTATTGAGAGATTAAATGGTCATCTAATGTCATGACTTGGGTAAATGAAAATGGTGTGGATGTAAAGGATGTATTTGTGAGGAATATCTTAAGGTCTTATAATCATACTCACAAATCTAAGGCAAGGGCACTAGGGTCATATAGATAGATAGTAGTTTGCAACAATATAATAAGATATCAAAGGTATAGAGCCATGGTCAACTACCAACAATATTTAGCAAGGGGGATTAAGAGATTCCACAAGGAGGAAATAGTAAGCATCCACAATGATAATACAAGATCCTTAACAAATATGAGACACTATAATCAAAAGGGTATAACTAAATATCGTCTTCATCTAAGTGATAAGGAACCAATGAAGGAAGGATCAACTCAGGAATACTAGTGAAATTTGAAGATATATCTTAAGTTCACTATGATATGCTATGATAATAAATATGATATATAGTACCTACCCGCACTTTTTTGCATTTTCCGTATGACCTCATTTAAGGATCTACAAACCTAATGTGAGGATTAGGTACTAGTGTGAAAAGGTAATTGCACTAAAATATATATATCAAACCTCCTACCCTAGTAAAAAAACTTGCAAAACCCCAAAGGACTTCAAACTTTGTAATGAAGCCAACTATGGGATTTGAGGTTTCAACTAGGATAGTGGGTGTGCAAAATGAACATATCACATATTTTATGTTTGTGATTGACTTTTTTATTGTAATAATTGTCTTTGTATTTCTTGTTGCTTGATTTTTCTTTAAGAGTATGGATTTTAATTTTTACTTTTGTCTTTTATTGTTCCTCCTCTGTATGGATTCAAAAGGTGATCAAATGGTTATGAAATATGACTAACATAAAATATCTTACACCTAATCACTAGAAAGGGGAACCTAGAAACCATAATGCTTAAGAACCTCTAAACCCACCCTAAAGAAAGAGGGTGATCTCATCTCCAAAATAAGTGTGCTTCAAATGAGAGAAGTAGGATAAGTGAAAACTGCAAGTTAAAACAGTGATTCAATGATGTATAAAGATGTTGAATGATCATAAGGTGGTATACAAGTTTTTTCATATGGGATGAAGGCTAAATAGATCTAAACTAGGTAATATATGACTTATAGATCACTAGAGAATTCAAAAGATAGAAGTGTAAACCTATTATAGGTCCATTATAAGCATAAAATTTGATAATATCCAGATAATATTCTTTTATTACATATGATCATGAGATGGAGATACAACATACCAAAAATATCAAGGAAAAATGGAGGCTATAAAGTAAACTACCAAAGTGACTCAAATAAGAGGAAAATGGTCGTATAAACCCAATGGGGATATTATTTAGCAAGGAGTCTATTAAATAATTAAGTAGGATGTATAGTGATAGTGAAAACATGTGGACTAACTGGCCTATGAAAAAGTAGATTATGTAGGACTTTAAGGGTAAATGAAAATATTTGTACTAACCTACCTGTGTTAAAATAGAGGATGTAAAGGGGTAACCAGAATTTTCATACTAACCAACCTGTAATAAAATAGAGGTTGTAAAGGGATAGTCAAAACATTCAAAATAATTAGTTTGTGCTAAAATAGAGGATGTAAAGTGGTAGCCAAAATATTTCAACTAATCAACATGTGTTAAAGTAGAGGATGTAAAGGGATAGCCAAAACATTCATACTAACTAATGTGCTAAAATAGAGGATGTAAAGGAGTAGCTAAAAATTTGAACTAACCATCATGAGGATGTAGCATACGAGTGTAGGTAGTGAATTTTGGAAAGTTTAAGTTAGTATAGGGACAAGGAGCCAAAATGTTTTAGCTAATCAACATGTGTTAGAGTAGAGGATGGAAAGGGATAACCAAAACATTCATACTAACTAATGTGCTAAAATAGAGGATGTAAAGGAGTAGCTAAAAAATTTAACTAACCATCTTAAGGATGTAACATACGAGTGTAGGTAGTGAATTTTGGAAAGTTTAAGTTAGTATAGGGACAAGGAGCCAAAATATTTCAGCTAATCAACATGTGTTAAGTAGAGGATGGAAAGGGATAACCAAAACATTCGTACTAACTAATGTGTTAAAATAGAGGATGTAAAGGAGTAGCTAAAAATTTTAGCTAACCATCTTGAGGATGTAACATATGAGTGTATGTAGTGAATTTTGGAAAGTTTAAGTTAGTATAGGGACAAGTAAAGGTGGTTGTAGAGGGCATGTAATGAAACCACAATAATCCTCAATAACCTCATGAACCTATCATTGGATATTATAACATGTGTGTATCGTGGTGTCTTTAATGTATTTGAGGACCTTTGAGACCTCTTGATGGATCTCATGACATGCAACCACTATAAACTCCTATACCCTCATGGAAATCTAATAGGGATCCCCTGGAACATGTCCATCATAGAGGAGGGAGGATGGAGATAAAAGGAGGGATATTCACCTAAGGAGGGTGAAAGTGAGGAAATGGTACCTCATTTGAAAGGGTATTGTAGAGGTGGGTAGTCTATAGGATGGAGGACTAATGTTGATAGTAATTGGGAAACCAAATCTTTCGCTCAAGGTGGAGGTGAAAGTAACCACTACTGCATTTTTGTTTCCATAATATATGATGGTTAACGGGTGAATGAGAAAAAACATCATGATGGGATAAAAAGTGTTGATGATAAGATAAAGGATGAGTTGGTAGTTGCTTTTTTTCTTCATTAACTTTAGCTTCAAGTTTCTTCATGTTCCTAAGAGGCTCAATAATCCTTAACATTGTGCCTTAGTTCCTCATGCCATGTGCAGTATGGGACAAAATTATTTGAGGAGCATATAGTTTTCATGACAGGAGGTTTGGTTGGTGATGTAGGAGAAGGCAAGGGAATCTCTAGGATAATAGAGCTAACTAGAAGAACCAATGGGGGTTGTGACTCAGTCACCAGGTCATAGGGAGGATCAATAATAGGAAAGTTAGTCAGAGGAACCAACAAGGATTGTTGTTAAATCTATGGGTTGCTCGATAGTCATGGAATGAGGGAATTATTTGGAAGATCCATGGTAAGATAATGATATGTTTAGAATAGTCCTCATATGGGTGCTTACATTAGGACTTAGGTGTTCCACGTTATTATTTTTGACTTGTGTGTAAGAGAGTAAATAATATGCAGAGAGAATAATATATAATGTAAGTAAATGTTACTCACATAATAGTCACACTAGAATAGGATTTAGATGGGAGATTTTAGGAGATAGTTGGGTTGTGAAATATTTAGGGACATTTAGGGAATATTTGAGATAAGGAATATCTCCTTGTTTTAGGAGATATGTCCACTATAAATGTAGCCATTGTATTATTGAATAATATGCTTATTGAATTTTATTGAGATTTTTCTCTTGTTGAATATGGGGGTAACCCCGCATTTGGTATCAGAGCAGGTTTCCTATGAGACCTCTATAACTTTCACCCCACTCAAGTGGGCAATGGAAATGGGTAAGTAGAGTGAACCTTGTGTGATCTTGTTCCTTGTTGTAATTTCAAATGATGTTAATGAAAGGGCTATCAGATACCACATAACTCGTGTGAATATGTTGACATACACCATTCATTTGCATTGTCTATGTATTCCATTAGATGCACTTTATCTGTAGTTCACACTCCATTTTGTTCAATGTGTTCACGCTTATATTATGTGTGTTTAAGCAAGTTTAGTGTTTAGTGTGTTTGTGTTAGCACTTGTGCAGGTCAAGTTTTTCTTACAATATTTTGGAGTGAATCAGACCTCATACTTGGGCTCAGAACATCCAAAAATCCTAGGAATGACTATAAACATGATATATTTTTTATTACACTCAAATCTAGTCTTTTTGGGGGGATTTGTAAATCTGCATGAGGAATTAGAAGAACAATGAAAAAAAATCTTCAAAGAGCTGGCATTTGTGCAATAGGCTTCATTACATTGAAAAATTATAATTCTTCTTTGCATAAAGCACATATGTTTTTTAAAGCATCATCATACAACACGATATTGGATTTAATCCTCTTAAACCAACTATATTTTTATAAGTGTAGTGTTTAAGGGTTTGAAAGTTTAGCTTTTGCATTCAATCTTATTTGCACTAAAGGGATGTCCTTGTATTAACACCTCAGCTTGCATCATAAACATTTTTTGGTGACTTGGCTTCAACCCTACCACCGATATTTCATCCCTCGTTACTGATCCAGCTCGAACTGAGCTCATCACCATTGGGCACCTAATATCCATCCTATTATCCAACCCAAACACAAACCCAAGGCAGTGTTGAATCCATATTAGCTTGGAAGATTCCCTACATCCTCAAGGTTTCATTGTTAGGCAAGCTCTAGCTCTAGCTCTGTACATCTCACTCCTAGCAGCATACAAATAAACGAACTCAACCCTAATCTCAACTTGAGCCTAGTGCAAACAATAATAGGATAAGTATTATTTATGTTTTGAAATCAAAAGTTACGATTTTAAAGCATAAGAGTAGAAGGGGAGAGGAGCCAATAGGTGAACATGGTCCAATAGTTGACATTACTATTGATCACACAATACCCAATAGTTGTCATAATACTATGTAATAGTTATTTATTTTTGACATAATAATTATGTAGAGTAGCCAATCACATCATGACATGTAAGACCTCTCACCCATGTACAAGTATAAAAAATTCAATGTTCAAGCATTTTCACCTATATTCAAGTATTGGTTTCCACCATGGTTGTAGTGTAACTCAAATTTATTATTTTAAATCAATTCAAAATATGGTTTTCCCTCCAATTGAACATTCCAAAGAAAAATATATAAGCTAATACAAATCTGAACTACATATTAGTGAAAAAATCACAATCCCATATGACAAACAAATGATTTTGTGGACCCCTTAACTTAGGGTGTACCACTACTAGCCCCTCTCTTCTATTCTCCATATGTATTTGAACCTCTTCCTAGACCGATTAGAAAAAAAATCTTTTTTGAATACTTTGAGCTTGAGGTGAGGTAGGTGGAGGGGTTGACCCCCTCTAACACCCTTATGCTATAAATTTTGTTCGATAACTCTTTTAATTATTTTTTTACAAAAATAGGGGTTTTTATATTAGTGGATAAATTTATAAAAGGTATAATTTATATAAAGGGGTTAATCCTAAGCAAATGATAAATTTATCGAAAAGGGGGGGATTGGAAAAATGTTGTAAGGGATGTTTTTGAGAAATTGCTATATATATATATATATATATATATATATATATATAGACATATTGTCATGGACCATTATCGTTTATTATTGGATCCATTATCGGTCGAAACCGACATCCAAGGGGTTTTTATATTGAGGGGGGGACATCATAATATAGGAGAACCTCGATGTCATAATTGTAGCAACTTGACGAACAAATAGAAGACGGAGGAGACAACTAAATGTTAGAGCTCCAACGTGTGACATTTTCTTCCATTTTCACTTTTTGTTTTTCATCTTTCATACTTGTTACTAACAATCGACCCTGTGCAGATATGGGTTGATGATGCATCTATTTCTTGAGTAGGTGTTTTAAGGGGTCTGCTAGGAATGGGAAATGGTTATTCACGTAACCATTATGGGTTAGAGACACTACGTAAAAAGAGTAGTGTTATTTGGTCATAGTCTTAGTTTGCACTAGGTATCTTTATCCTCCTAGGTCTCATGTATATCATAGTCATGATCTCTTGTTTTCATTATACCATTTGAAATCTTTCTCATCCACTTTCAAGACCCATGACACATGGTTTTCACTTTTCACAACACCTTACCTCATTTTACCATCCGTGGAAGACACAATCACTTATGGGTGATTGTGTTGGTGATGGATTTTCCTTGGCCAATGCCATTATCCATGGGTGATGGTTTCCTACATATACCTCTACTTCCTTTGACACTCATAAGGAAAAAGGAAGTTAATACATATGAATTACCCTTTTCTATGCTCTTTTTTGCCATCTTTTCTTATGCTTACTCTATTTTTGGTTCATCTTATATTTTTCTTTGATTGGACTGGACACATCTCTTTTTCGATAATTGATTTCACTAATAGGTCATCATATAGTGATTCTTGTATAGGAATTGTCTTCCCATACTACACCCAATAGTTACTCTCTCTATGTTTGATTTTTGTTAGGGGAGATAGATACATAGTAACAAACCTATAGGTATAATGTGAGTGTTTTAAGCCTTCTTTGTCACTTTGCATAGATTAGTTCAGTTCCTCTTCTACATTTTTTTATGTTAGTTTAATTTTATACATGTTTGATGTTAGCTAGCTCTCTACTCTTACATAATAGAATCTCCTTAGTCATTTTAATTTTAGTTATTGCATGCTTCTTTCTTTTATTTTTTTATCAATACCTCTCCACACCCAGCCACATAAATCCTAGTAGGTTTCCTTCCCTTATCTGTACCACGGCCCTTAGAAACCCTAAATTGACTTAGTGTAATAGGTACTTACCTCTAGATATGTAATCCTAACACTAAATGTAGCCCCTTAAATTTTATCCCCTTGTATGTTGGTACTTATGTGTCTCCCACTCATTGTCAAAAATATTCTAGCTGAATGGATGAGTAACAATACATGTTGTGAAGACACATTTTTTCCCATATACATAGAATTGTTCACAATTTATTTGAATGGTATTCCCATTTGTGCAATGATCCATATGAAGTTATTGTGTTCTACTAGATAGAGGATCATTTTGTATTATATGGTAGCATGAAATCATATCAGTTTGGAAATCCAATGGTTTTAGTGATTGTAGCAGTGATGATGAGTATAACATCTAGTGTACTTAACAAAAATGTGTCATTATTGTATTTTCTTCATCATGATATAAATAAATTTGAGTTAATCCCCCATATGTTGTAACTTAGTGAGCCTCTCCATATCCTATCTCAAAGGGATCATTCTCCACCAACTTGTATAGGATTTGAGCCTAGTGTATTTTATCCTTCCTAGTAGAATACTTTCTTAAAAATATCCTGATATAGTTGTTCATTACTAAGTCATGTGGTGTAAGTTATATGGTACTTTTATTTGAATACACAATTTACCCAAATATATCATGAACGTGTTTTCATATACTAAGACCATTTTCTCTGGATTGAATCTATTTGTGCCCAAATTTTCATTATGCCACACTTTTAAGCGTATTTACGTGCTTCTTGATTCTGTTATACATCCATTTAGTTATCCTTATTTATGATATAGTTCAATAACCTACTCTCAATTAACACTTTTTCCCATAATCATGTTATCATTGCAATATGATTAACAAAAATGGGATCTAAACTATGAAATTATAGCCACTAGTTAATATAAGTAGGAGGAATAAAATGATGTATAAATGAAACTAAAAAATATGGAATAATAGTAAATAAATTGTTCTAAGTGAAATAAAACCCTAAGTATGCAAGACATGGAAGAGAAATGGCTTAGCTTATTCGAAGAGACTGCCACAATTTGTCGCAGGTTTGAAAATAAAATCTGGAAGTGTAGACGATCACTCAAAAGTCATGCAAAGACCAGATCTAGAAGATCTGAATTGACTGGGGCACCCCGGGGTTCTCTAGTCTATAGATTACAAGCCCTGATCTCTGTAAATTATTAAGATATAAGTTTTATATGATTGCAAGTTGATCTAAAATGGCATCTATCTATCAAAATAGATTCACTGGATGAATTGAATAATAACTTGCAAGAGGAAATGAAGTATCAAACCCTAAAAAAAAAATATGTAAAATTAATAGGTCAGACTGACCTTAGCCACCAAAATAGTGGTCTTTTCACTGATAGTTCTATCGATATCAAACTGATCTCAGCCACCAAAATAGTGGTCTATTCACTTGAGAACCTTCTAAAAGTGCATGATTTTATGTCTACATTTTCCCCCCACTTTATATATGTAACATAAAGTAGATAGAGATGTGTACTTGATATCAATATAGAGTGTAAAAGAAGACATTCCAATGGAATAGACTCAAGTGTGGAATGAAAAAAATAAAAATGTGGAGTGTGGAATCTAAAGATGAAAAATGTGCATAAAAATTGATGAGAGTGAACCTAGGGAAAAACGTGTGTGTAGTTGTTGTGTGTAGTGTACCTACATGGTTAGTAAAGGAAAGTGCCTGTAGAAGTGTGTCATTGATGTTGTTGTCTTTATTATTTTTGCCCCCAATTTTACTGTTTGTTTCTCATATGGACTGACCTGCAAGGAGACAATAGTCTAGTAGTCAAATATGTTTATATGTAAAAATGTTGTGTAAAATACACAAAATTAAAATAAAATTGAATAAAAGCGTAAATGGAACATGTGCACCTGATCCATTTCAAGAGAATGATATAGAAGGATATCTTGTATTATTGAGAGTTTTTTGGGTGATCTCACACCATCCAAGTTGAAGAAGCACGTGGAGTAAATCTATTGTATCCTCCAACCTTTAACAACTTCTATTGAAATGTGTGAAGAGATCTATGTATTGTCCTCATTTTTAGGGTGATCTAATGACACTTGACCAAGTAGTGTAAAGAGGCACACCCACTGTAAAACCTAATACTGTAACTACTGCACATAATTGCTGAAGGACACCATTTTAGTCCTATAGAGGCCATTGTGTATGGAGTTTGTAGACTAGTCTAAACTAACTCACTATGTGTGATTCGGTGTAAATACGTTGTGTTAGTAAAAAAACCTAAATTATTACCCTCTTTTTGGGGGCACATGCAATGTTTCTGAAAGGATATTGAAGCCCCAAAAGAGGACCAACCACACTCTGACCTGTAAAAAATTTCCCTATAGGGGGAAATGGAAAGTGTTTGGTAGATACCAAGGCGTGCACAAAAGGGGATGGCTAATCAAATAAATTTTCAGTCTAAAAACACAAGCATGCAAGAAGAAAAGTGTGAAATACATAGACAATATAGGAACTACCAAGAAAAGTAGTGTAAACATGAAAGAAAATAAGTGTGCACACAAGAAAATGGAAAACCCTGTATACAATGAAGAATAAAGTAGAAAAGTAGAAAAAAACAAGTAGTCATGAAAACATGTAATCTTATAAAAAAAGTGTTACACATAGAACACCCGTTAGAATGTTACAATGATAACAAATATGTAAAAATTGTGTATGAGTAAGTATTAAAAGATGTAAAGTAAAAAATGAAAATATAGAACTTGGATAAGATGAATGTGGATGCCCCCAACGACTGGTATAGGAAGGGTAAAAGGTGAGAATCCATGTGGAGTGTAGAATCATGTATTTGTGTTCACACTAAACAAAAGGTCTGAGCATGCATGTGTGTATGATAATGGCATCTAAGAAAGTAGTATAACATTTGTAGTAAAGTGATCATGTAAAAAACTAGTAAACAAGAATAAATGCTCCAAAGACAATGCAATATGTTGTGGATGGATAGAATGGAATGCAAGATGGAATAATAGGAGAAACATGCCCCCCCGAATGGAATGTGTATGTACTGAGGTTCATTTTTGTTTTCCCCCTCAACAGTGTTGTCCACTCAAAATTCCACTGCTTTTGAGAAGTTGAAATTTAAAATTTTGAGTTTGTCTTTTCTGTCGAACTGATAGTGAAAAAGTCAGGAATTTGAGAAAATATATGTTTTTGGGTCATTTTGTGTGTTTTTCGGGCCTGTTTGACATTTTTGTCCCGCGTGTCCCAAGTTCAATTGGGCCCTCTATCCCCCGATCAGCCGATTTACCCGAAGTTTGTCTTTTTCGGGCCCATCAGAACTTTTTGTCTCGCATGTCCTAAGTTCGCCTGGACAAGTTGTTCCATTTTTAGCCGATTCACCCGAACCGCGTACTTCGGGCCTTCACGTCCCAAATGTCCCAAACTCTTCCTGACCAGTTGTTCCATTTTCGGCCGATTTTCCCGAGTCGCGTACTTCGCACACTTTTGTCCCGCATATCCCAATAACATTTGTGTGCCTTTTCCCCGCATCGCCCGAACCGCATGCTTCGCGCTTTCGCATCCCTCATGTCCCAAATGAACCCAGTGCCATTCATGCTAATTTTTCCCGCTCTACCCGAATATCTTGCTTTTCGAATTGGTAGGTATGAATTTAATGTGCATTTATTACCTTTCTCTCTCCAAAACGGCTATATAACAGGCAAACCCCCCCTATGCATTTTTTACACTGCTTCCATGCTATCCTTTCCTTGAACCCTTACAATCTAAATTCCTGCGCACGTATCCATTGCCTCTACAATTTCATCCCAAGTTTAGCTTGCAGCTCTACTCTCTCTCAATTGCTATCAACATGAAGATCAAATTCTAGGGGCAGGAGAAAATCTCACCACTAGAGTCTGCAGTTCCTGATATCGGGGACAGTGAGGTTCGCCACCTTGATTTTGGTGATTTTTGGTTAAGGATGACAGATGCAAATCCTACACCAATGGCACAAATGATTCATGATAGCGGTCTATCTTTCGCTGGTGGTTTTCCAATCTTGGTCCAATGTGCAGACACAGTGCTTTAATGCGGGGCTCATTTCAACCATGATTCGAGCGAATTGACCAACGTGCACGGGGAGCTCATCTCCAAACTTGACGCTACCACCATTGGCACTACACTGAGGATTCTGGAAATGGGTAATGCTATCGTTATCTCCCAGAATAAAGAACAAGCCCTGTTCAATCAAGACAGCGATAACTACAAGGCACGGGTGGCAAAGTCATGGCTTAAAAACCCTAAGAAGGGAGCGTCTCATCTATCCAAGACTCTCTTCTGAGTAGATTTCAATGAAGAGTTGTCAAATTTCATAATCCTACTGGCTTGGGTCATGGGCTTGCCTTCTACTAATGAGTTCCATTTCTGGATGTGCCCGCTCATCAATATGGTGTGTGAGGGGACTCAAAACATCAACTGGGCCAAAATCATCAGCATGAACCTAACGGAGCAGCTGTCTAATGTGCAGCAAATGAAGAAATTTTATATGACTTCGTACCTGATGTACACTCTGGTGGCATCAAGGCAATGGTTTGGTTTCTCTTACATTGATGCCCACAAGGGTGATCCTGTGTATGCCTACTTCCCACAGTTCACCCTAGAGACCAGCAATCACAATTTTCGAAGGGTGAATGATACTTTCACCATGTACATGGTTAGACTTCTCGAGGGTGACACTGCTAGAAGATTTTTTTACGAAGCCATGAACCTGATATCGCACTACGGTGCCTATTTTATCCAATTCAAAAAATTCTCCTATATCAGGCTCGCTGGCTACGAGAGCACCCCTTTGAGGCTTCCCATGTTCTGCAGTGACAAGATGGCTCTGATAGAAGTATGCAGGCAATTGGAAAAATTGCATAGAACCTATAGGGACAAGAAGATCATTGGTTTGCACTTCCCTATCACTTTGGGAAACTACACCTGCAAAATGGCCCTGGATGAATAGAATATTGAAAGAGCCCTGGCCCCCATTACTGTCCATTTCTTGAAGCCCAGAACTTTCTTTAACTTGAAGAAGTTCATTGAGAAAAACATCAAGATAACATATCATCACAGGGTAGATACAAAAGACTATTTGGCTGACTGTGCCGATGATTTTGAGGCCAGAAGGAAGCATTATGGTAGGTTCTCTTTGCAATTGATCGAAGAACTCGGCTTGTACCAAGTTCCTGAAGGAATCAAGGATGAAAACTCTAATCTGTACTCATATGAGTATGACAACGTGGTCAAGCACACTCCCTTTGAGGACTTGGATTGGTTCAAGAAAGAAAAATATGATCTGGCTGAGATTCTGGCTCCAGTTTTAGTTAGGACTAAGATCTGGTTTGATAAGAAAGTTCGAGGGCTTAGGAGGAACTCAGGATAATCCTCCTCTAAGGATGTTTCAACACCTAGGAAGGAAGCATCGATTCCAAGATCAGACACACCTGTGCAAACCCCTCCTGCCTCATCAACACAAGGACCTGCAGCTTCTACTCCTTCATCCACCCAGGTATATCAGAAGAAACTCAAAGAGGTTAAGAAGGAGCCTGTGGAAGAGGATCCTCAGAGAAAGTAGGCAGAATTGCCTTTGGGACCAGATAACATCATTGTTCTCAGTGAAAGTGAAGAAAGTGAAGTGGTAGCTCCCCCAAGCGTTCCTGAGGCTCCAACGGATACAGACAAAGAAGTCCAGAGCACTGAACTTACAAGTGCTTTTGATTCCTCTGCAGTAGTTGTTTCAAGTGCCCCACTCATGTCTCAACTCGAGACAACAGCAGTATAGACCTTAGGCGCCATGAGTTCTCTATCTCTTGGTCCTCTTGCCCCACCTACTGCTTCCTCTTCCTCTTTTTCATGGGTGCAACCTTTTGTCGACAGTAGGAAGAGGAAATCTTCCTCTCGGAGCTCAGGGACAAATTTTGATGCTGTGGCAGCCTTGTTAGGCACTACTCCTCCTTCTCGTGCCAAAAAAGTCAGAATCACCTCCAGGGTAGTGTCTGATGCTCAGGGCCAGCAATTCCTGGAAATATCCAAGCCTACTGTAGACAAACCAGAGTAGGATTTACAGGCGTCTGACCTAGAACTCTCAAGGATTCCTATGGGAGAGTCTACCCCTGAAGGTGAGATTCACAACCTCCAGGAAACAGTCACAAGAGTCATTGGGAGGGTAGAAAAAGGGCAGAAAACTATTAAATAGTTGGAGGAACAAGCCCAAATTCTCACAGGTTTCATCAAATCTCTTTTGTCTAAGGACAAAGTATTGGACCCTACCCCATTGACTACTCTTCCACCACCTGTAATTTTGAGCCAAGATGAAGTACAGAGTATTAAAGACATGCACAAGTATTCCATCTATGGAAGAGCTATGGAAGCCATGGTGGATGATATGCTTGTTGTAGGGTTGAACTTCATCGATGAAGCTTTCAAAATCCACAGAAAAGTGAAAAACTTACAACAGAAGCTCTCTTCCGCTATTGGGATCATAGATAAAGAGCTCAAACTTTGGATCAGTTGCATAGTGGACCTCTACCTCATGGGAAAGACAAATGAGAACATTTTATTGGCGATTAAGGTTTTTGATGATGCAAAGGATAATCTATCAAAGTCCTGAGTTTACAGCGTGGAGTGGAAGATAAAAGTCTTAGAGGAGGCTTTGGGAGAACTGAAGAACAGCTGGTAGAAGGGTGAGGCTTTCAAAACACTGGTTTTATCTGCTTTCAAATATATACATTGTCATCTTTAGGATGAAACTTCCGGTACTGCCTCTTTCCTTGCAAGAAATCAAAGCTCAATTCAGAGTTTTTGTCAAAGATAATCTATTCAAGGAAAGCTCCATTTCCAAAGAGAAAATGAAGGAGATATGCTCTCTTCAATCTGCCATTGAGGAAGAAAATAAAGACTATCATACTCACGTCGAGTTTGATAAGGAGATGGAGAAGTGCCTCGGATTTTAGACCCAGTCTACAGACCAACACGTCAGTTCCCTCGTGGAAGAGACATAGCTGAGGCATTGAAGAGATTTAGGCAGTGGATTTTGAAGTCAGTGGGTCCCTCCCAGTCATAACCACCTGTCTTCTTCTCCTTATTCTTCTCTTCTTCTTCCAATTCTTTTTCTCGTATTCATTGTAATAAGTTGAGGTATTGCGATTGGAAATCCTTAACTAATATTTAGTTAAAAGAAGTAGTTACCAGGGGTAACTGATTTGTAAGATATATAATGGCCTCTCCTCGCCATTCTGTAGGAGGAAGAACTTGGCATATTTTCTGAAAGTGTAAATAGATTATAAAGAAATCAATACAGAAGGAATTTTCCATTCTTTTTCTATCTGATCTCTGTTATTCCTAAGCTTTCATTTATTTTCTTTGTGAAAATCATTTGTCATCAAATTTGTTAGTCTTACCGATTACATACTCTTCAACTTTGCAAGCACAGTGATCTTGTATAACCAAGAAGGAACTTTGTGTCCTTGATTAATGAATCTGTGTTATGTTAAGAAACTTTGTGTTCTAAGCAGATGTTATTTATAGAAATTTGTGTCTTTAAATTCCATCTTATTTATTTGATACAAATGATCTTGTTTCAATTCGCTGTGAATTTCGCATACATAAAGAATTACTTTGATATCTATAATTCTGCATGTTGCCCTTTCTACTCTTTCCCGTACTCTCATTTCCTCAGTCCTTTTGTAATTGATGATCTTCATAGAAAACACTTTCGTGATATCCAAGTTTAACCAACAAATCATGTTTTGTACATTTGTAAATAAGTTCATTTCTGAATAAGGGAACCTCTCCCATTAAAGAGGAGGGACTTCTTGTCCCCTGACTGTTGCTCTTCGTAAAGTCCTATCTGACGACCAATAGTTTTTGGCGACTCCGCTGGGGAAAATCATATTCCAGTTCTGTTATTTTTGATCATCTTTTGATCTGGCGACTCCGCGTTTTACTCGAGGGAGAAGGACCCTTGGTATTGAAGATTCTCAGTTCCAGATTTTGGGAGCAGCAGGGTTTTCCTTTTCCTTCAACAAGAAATAGAAGGACTCGTTCGACAAGCACTCCACCTATTCAAGATAGAAGTCCTACAGGTGGTATTCCTTCAGAGCCAGCTAGCCCTAATCTTCGAGCTTTGATTCTTGCTGGTGTTGCAGTTCCTCTCCAAGCCGTTTTTTCCAAGAATGGCGACGCCATTACCATGGGGTCATCTTGTCGGGCCCCTTGCCCTTCCTCAGCCTTTGCATGAGTTACCCAGAGGTAACCGAAAGAACTTTCCTAAGTTCAAAGGCGATGGCAAAGTGCATCCGGATGAACACATCGCGGCCTTCATTGTTGCATGTGGAGTCCTGGGAGTTGAGCATGAAGACGTCTCCGTAAGACTGTTCATTGAGACGTTACAAGATAATGCTGCTGATTGGTTCTACCACCTTCCGGCTGGCGCTATCATCGACTGGGGCACAATGAGAACTCAGTTCGAAAACCGTTTCAAGCCAGCAGAAGATGTGCATGCCTTGCTTGCCCAAATTTCTCAGATAAAGAAAGATTCACAAGAACCCATGAGAGAATTTGTGGCCCGATTTAACAGACTGATCAACAAAATTCCTGTAAATACTCGACCTGTTGATCAAATTCAAAAATGTTTCTTCCTAAATGCTCAATCGCCCAAAGTTAGTTATGCACTAAGAAGGGCTAATCTCGCAACATTGGTCGAGGATCAAACTCTTGCTGTTAGTATCGAGGATGACTTGATCATGTCAGGGAAGTTGAGAAGAGACCCTCCCAAATCTAAGTCTGCTGCTTCTTCCTCTTCCACTCCTGGACCTAATACTGATCCATTAGTTCAGAAGCTTGCAAATGATCTTATTGCTATAAAGAAACAATTGGCTCAGCACGCTCCTTATGCAGACGTTCCAAGGAGAAATTTTCAGCCCAGAAATCGTTTACCTCCTTCTCAAACAAGATTAGCACTTGAAGGACCTCCTGTTAAGGTTCCTGTGAATGCAACCTGTGAGGTTGAAGAGCCAGATGATGATGAGGATAATGAAGCTTGCGAGGAGTTTGTGGAGGAATTTGATGATGAAGCAGAGGAACTTGAGGGATCTCGGGTTAATTTCTTCACCACTGAGGGCATTGATGATGGAGATGATTATGATGAAGTGGTAGCAGACATGAATAGCGAATCATTTGCTGTCATGACTCGAGAGCAGACACATCAGAGGGAGAAGGTGACACAGCCCATAAAGAAATCTAAGGAGCAGTCGGCAACTATTCCTGTAATTGCAAAAAGAGGATCTCCTATCCCTACTTCATCTGCACCAAAGGTGAGTCCTGTCAATCCTACTAGTAAAGTTCCTTCTTTTTCTCCTAAAGTTGATAAGCCTAGAATTTCAAATGATGATGGCCCATCCACTTCTGGGTCTTTTGATATTATTGATCATCTAAAAAAGACTAAGGTTCAAATTTCAGAGGCTGAGTATTACCAAACCCATCCCAAAGCTTTTGCCAAAATGATTCAATTTGTTAATTCCCACTCCAAAACCACTTCTAAAGGCCTTTTTCCCACTCCTCCTTCTGCACCACAGCCTAGTCTGGTAGCTGCTGTCACCTCGCCTGGTGACAAAATTAAACCATTTTATGTAACACTTCTTATAGCTGGTCATAGGCTCAGTAATTGTGTCATTGACTCAGGAGCCTCAGATAATGTGATGCCTGCTAAAGTAGCTCATGCTTTAGGCCTGACCCTCACACGCACTTATGGATCTTGTTACTCCATGGAAAGTAAAGAAGTGCCCCTGGTCGGGAGAATTAAAGATGCACAAGTGGCTTTTGCTGCCTTGCCTGAAAAGAAAGTGTTGGCTACCATCTTAGTAGCAGATATCCCTCCTTCATACGGGATGTTGCTAAGTAGGAACTTCTGCAAAGATGTGGGTGGGGAAATCCAAATGGACTGGTCGCATGCACTCATACCTGTTAATGGACAAATGAAGAAGTTGATGCCTGAGAAGCAATCTGAGTATATTGTGCAAAAAACGGATGATCCTAAAGCACAAATACTCTATGAGGATATGGGTCATGGCAATTACATGATTATGTCCCCTGATGAAATCCAACTTCCCAGAATGTCACCTAAAGATCCTAATGGTATTTGGATTTTAGAGTTTGATGGAAGTTGTTCCTCAGCTGGTTCTGGAGCTGGTGTCTTGCTAGTGTCACCTGAAGGATGCCTACATCCTTTTTCATTTAAGTTGCAGTTCGAAAACACTAATAATACAGCAGAGTATGAGGCTCTCATTCTTGGACTGCAAGTGGCCAAAGAACAAGGTGTGAAGAACCTTCTGGCACGTGGTGATGCAGAACTGATTGTAAAGCAAGTGAGAAGCCTTTTCCAGGTAAAAAATGGGAGGCTGAAACATTACCAGGAATCAGGTTTGGGATTCCATTGAATTCCTTGATGCTTTCTCCATTGAGGCAATACCTAGGGAGAAGAACAGCAGGGCTGATTCACTAGCAGTCTCAGGGTCGCTACTGATTCCTCATCCTGATTTCTCTCAGGATAAGTTCACCATTGAGATGGTCCATCGGCCTAGTGTACCTGATAATGCCAATAACTGGCAAGTCTTCAATGATGATCAACATTTGCTTTCCTTCCTGGAACTCAAGGGTAATTTCGAACAACTGTATTTTGAGGGAAGTGACAACCTACCTCGTGAGAATGTGCCCTTTGACCAAGCAGTCGCCCAAGGGGAAGAAACAGATCAAGATGGATGCATCAATCTCAAAGGAAACAAGATTCCTAAAGGGTTGGTGAGTTTGGAGGAATTATTTGATAAACATGACAGGTATGTGAAATCTAAAGCTTCTACTGGACCTCAGCAATCAGCTGAGTATGATAAGATTGATATTGGGAGTTCTAATGACCCTAAGCTAGTGAACATTGGAAAATGTTGCACAGCAGATGAGAGGAAGAAAGCAATTGCTCTTTTAAAGAGGTATAAGGATGTTCTCGCTTACTCTTATGAAGATTTGAAAGCTTTCAAACCAAAAGATATGCAGCACTCTATTCCTCTTAAGCCTGGAATTAAGCCTTTCAAGCAGAAACAGAGGCAATACAACCCCAAAATAGCTGACACCATCTTTCAGGAGATACAGAAGTTGTTGAAGGCTAAAATTATTTTTCCCATTCACCATTCAACATGGATTGCAAATATTGTGCCTGTTAGGAAGAAAAATGGTGAGATCCGCATCTGTGTTGATTTCAGGAACCTGAATCAGGCTTCTCTGAAAGATAATTATCCTTTGCCTATGATGGATCAAGTATTGCAAGCAGTAACAGGATCTGAAATGTTATCTATGCTTGATGGATTTTCTGGATATAATCAGGTAGAGGTTGATACTGTAGATCAACACAAAACAGCTTTCACTACTCCTTGGGGCACCTTTGCCTACAAGAGAATGCCTTTTGGGCTTATTAATGCTGGTGCCACTTTCCAGAGGGCTATGGATCTGGCTTTTGGAAGCTTAAAAGGGAAGTGTATTGTCATATATCTTGATGACCTGACAGTGTTTTCCAAGACAAGAGCGGATCATTTTGATCACCTAGAGACAGTTCTGCTGAGATGCAGAGAGCATGGGATCTCTCTGAACCCTAAAAAATCTGTCTTTTGTGTCACTGAGGGAAAGTTATTAGGGCACATCGTTTCCAAGGATGGTATTAAGATTGATCCTGAACGAGTTCAAGCCATCCAGCAAATTCCTCTCCCAACCAGTAAAAAGGGCGTGCACTCCTTCTTCGGTAAGATCAATTTCTTGAGAAGATTCATCCCTGATTTTGCAGAATTAACTTTGAATATTTCTCAGATGATGAAAGGGAAGCAAACATTTGGTTGGTCTTCTGAAGGAAAGGAATCCTTTGAAGGTATCAAGAGAGCTATCGCTAAAACTCCTGTTTTAGCCTGTCCTGATTTCAATAAAGATTTCATCATCTATTGCTATGCTACAGATAATACCTTGGCTGCTGTGTTAACTCAAGAAGACTCTAATGAGCATGAGCTACCAATCGCGTTCATGAGCTATATTCTGAAAGATCACGAGTTGAAATACACCATGATGGAGAAACATGCTTTTGCAGTGGTTAAAGCTGTCAAGCAGTTTCGCTTTTACATCCTCAACTCTCATTCCATGGTATTGGTCCCGGATACAACTGTTAAGTCAATCCTCACACAACAAGAATTTGGATCCAAGAGAGGGAACTGGGTTGCTAAGGTCCAAGAGTATGACATTGACATCAAGCCGACCAAGCTGGTTCGTGGAAAAGGTCTTTGTGAGCTCATTGCTGAAGGAGCTAAGCATGAATTATTGGAGAACAAAGTTGGCCTTCCTACCGTTCTGTTCCTTAGTTCAGTTGACGAATGGTATGCTGACATCACCCATTTTCTCACCTATGGGGAATGCCCCTCTCATTTAACTGCCAAAGAAAAGAGGACTGTTAAATTGAGGTCAGCACAATATGTATTATGGGAAAATGCTTTGTTCAAGCGTGGCTTAGATGGGAGATTTTTGAAGTGTGTGGACAAAGAACAGCAGAGAAAGTTGCTCTCAGCTTTTCATGATCAGGCATGTGGAGGGCACTATTCATCAATGGTTACAGCTCATAAGATACTCCGTGGAGGATACTACTGGCCTTCCTTGTTCAGAGATGCATCCAGGTGGGTGGATAAATGTGAGGCTTGTCAGACTTTTGTGGGAAGACCTAAATTGGCTTCTTTGCCTCTCAAGCCAGTTGTGATTGAGGAACCATTTCAACAGTGGGGTTTGGACTTCATTGGTACACTTAATCCTGCTTCTAGTGCTGGTCACACTCATGTACTAACTGCCACGGACTACTTCACCAAATGGGTGGAAGCTATTCCAGTTAAGAGCACTACTTCTGAAGTGGTATGCAGCTTCATCAAAGAGAATATCTTGGTAAGGTATGGTGTACCTAACAAGATTGTAACAGATAATGCCTCGAATTTCTCTTCAGCTGAGATAATGGACTTCTGCTATGGGTATGGCATTTCTTTGGCTCACTCTTCAGATTACTACCCTCAGGGAAATGGGCAAGCAGAATCCACTAACAAAAATCTGGTGACTATTATAAGGAAGTTGGTCAATGAGTCTCAACGAAACTGGCACAAGAAGCTCTATGATGCTCTTTGGGCAGACAGGATTACACCAAAGAGAGCTATTGGAATGTCTCCTTTTCAAGTGGTATATGGAGTAGAAGCTCAATTGCCAGTGACAGTGGAACTGCCAGCCTTGCACCTAATGAAGGCCATTGAAGATACTAGTTTCAGAGATGCTTTGGACAAGAGAATTATGTACCTGCACAAACTGAATGAGGACAGATTGATGGTTGCTGATAGGATATCTGTTCACCAGCAGAAGGTAAAGGTCCTGTTTGACAAGAAAGCTAGGTTCAGAGATTTCCAAGTTGGAGACACCGTGCTGTTATGGGACAAAAGACATGAACCTCGTGGCAGCCATGGAAAGTTTGATTCCCTGTGGCTCGGACCTTTCAAGATCAGACACTTTGCTGGTGAGAATTCCTTTTATCTTGATTACATGGATGGTTCTTCTCTCCCACTTCCTTATAGTGGGCAGTATCTCAAGTTGTTCAAGTCCTAGGTGATTAGGGAGTCCCTTGTATATTCTGTACAGTGTTTTTGTTTTTCTTTCCTTTTCTTTTTTGGTGTGTTGTCCTCTGTGTTGGTCTGCTTTTTGACTCCGTGGCCCAATGGATAAGGTACTGATCTACTTCTCCTGAGTTTGTCTAAGTTCTTGCCTTGTCTCATCCCTTGAATTTATGCCAAGTCATCCCCAGAAGGAGCCAGCTGTTGTCCACTCAAAATTCCCTGCTCTGATGAAAGTAAAAATTTCAAAATTTTGAGTTTAAGTGTTTTTCTCTGAAGTGCCTAAGTCGTGAAATTGAGAAAATCTGTGTTTTGGGTCATTTTGTGTGATTTTCGGGCCTGTCGGAACATTTTTGTCCCAACGTGTCCCAAGTTCAAAAGTGCATTCTGTTCCCCGATCGGCCGAAATCCCCGAAGTTGTTCCATTTTCGGGCCCGTCGGAACTTTTCGTCCCAAGTGTCCCAAATGGATTATTGTGCGAGTTGTTCCATTTTCGGCCGAAACACCCGAACCGCGTACGTTTCGTGTCCCAAATGTCCCACTTTCCGAAGTGCATTGTTACATTTTCAGCCGATTCACCCGAGTCGCGTACTTCCAGCTTTTCGTCCCAAAGTTAAAAGTGCAAGTTGTTCCATTTTCGCCCGAACCGGCCGAGTCGCGTACTCCGGAACTTTTTGTCTCAAATGTCCCAAGTTCAAACGGGCCTTTTGTTCCAATTTCGGCCGAAACACCCGAACCGCGTACTTCGCGCGTTTTCGTCCCAAATGTCCCAGAATGCATTTGTGCGTCTTCTCCCTGCTTCACCCGAATCGGCCGAGCCGCGTGTTTCGCGCATTCGCGTCTCACATGTCCCAAGCGTACCAAGTGTCATTCGTGCTTATTTTTCCCGCTCTACCCGAATATCATGCTTATTCAAATTGGTGGGTATGTATTAAATGCGCATTTATGACCTTTCTCTCTCCTAAACGGCTATATAACGAGCATTTCCCCTTTGCATTTTTCGCACTACTTCCATGCTATCTTTTGCTCGAACCCTTGCAATTTGAAAACCTGCGCGTGTATCCCCTCCCTCTGTAATTCCTTTCCGAGTCTAGGTTGCGGCTCTGAGCTACTATCAATATGAAGATCAAATTTCAGGGACAGGAACAAATTTCTCCACTTGAGTCTGCCGTTCGCAATATTGGGGACAGCGAAGCTCGTCATCTTGATTTCAGTGATTTTTGGGCAAGGATGGCAGACGCAAACCCTACACCAATGGCGCAGATGATTCACGATAGCGGTTTGGCTTTTGCTGGAGGTTTCCCAATCTCGGTACAGTGTGCTGATACCGTGCTTTCATGCGGAGCTCACTTCGACCCCGCTTCGAGCGAATTGACTAATATACATGGGGAACTCATCGCCAAACTGGATGCTGCCGCCATTAGCACTGCTCTGAGGATTCCAGAGATGGATAATGCCATAGTCGTTTCCCGGGATCAAGCACAGGCCCTGTTCGACCAAGACAGTGACAAATATAAGGCACGAGTGGCGAAGTCCTGGCTTAAAAACCCTAGGAAGGGAGCTTCTCGTCTGACCAAAACCCTCTTCCGAGCAGATTTCAATGAAGAGTTGTCAGACTTCATAATCTTGCTGGCTCGGGTTATGGGTTTGCCCTCTACCAACGAATTTCACTTCTGGATGTGCCCGCTCATCAGCATGGTGTGCGAAGGAACGCAAAATATCAATTGGGCGGAAATCATAAGCATGAATTTGACGGAGCAGCTGTCCAATGTGCAGCAAACGAAGAAGTTCTATATGACTTCGTACCTGATGTATACCCTGGCAGCATCAAGGCAATGGTTTGGCTTTTCTTACATCGATGCACACAAAGATGATCCAGTATATGCTTACTGCCCGCAGTTCACCCTGGAGACCAGCAATCGTAATTTCAGAAGGGTCAATGATGCTTTCACCATGTACGTGGTCAGACTGCTCGAAGGTGATACTGCTAGAAGGTTTTCAGATGAAGCCATGAACCTGATATCGCAATATGGTGCTTATTTCATCCAATTCAGGAAATTTTCTTATATCAGGCTTGCCGGCTATGAGAGCACCCCTCTGAGACTTCCCATGTTCTGCAATGATAAAATGGCCTTGATAGAAGTATGCAGGCAGTTAGACAAGTTACACAGAACTTGCAGAGATAAGAAGATTTCTGGCTTGCACTTTCCCATCTCTCTGGGAAACTACACTTGCAAAACAGCTCTGGACGCACAGAACATAGAGAGAGCCCTGGTACCTATCACTGTTCATTTCTTCAAGCCAAGAACCTGCTTTGACTTGAAGAAGTTTATTGAACAGAACATCAAGATAATCTACCATCATAGGGCAGATACAGAAGACTACTGGGCTGACTGTGCAGATGATTTTGAGGCCAGGAGAAGGCATTGTGGCAGGTTCTCCCTGCAATTGATCCAAGAACTCGGTCTGTACCAAGTTCCTGAAGGTCTCCAGGATGACAATTCTGATCTATACTCGTATGAGTATGAAAATGTGGTTAAGCACACTCCTTTGGAGGACCTGGATTGGAACAGGAAAGAGAGGGATGATCTGGCTGAGATCCTTGCTCCAGTCTTAGTCAGGACTAAGGTCTGGTTTGACAGGATGGTTCGAGAATTCAGGAGGCATTCAGGAGAATCCTCTTCTAAGGATGCTTCAACACCAAGAAGAGAAGCATCTATTCCAAGGTCAGAAACACCAGTGAAGACCCCTCCTGCCTCATCAATACAAGGACCTGCAGCTTCTACTCCTTCTTCATCCACTCAAGTGTACCAGAAGAAGCTCAAGGAGGTTAAGAAGGAGCCTGTGGAAAGTGACCCTCAAAGAAAGCAGGCAGAGTTGCCTATGGGACCAGAGAACATCATTGTTCTCAGTGAAAGTGAAGAAAGCGAAGTACCAACTCTTGCAAGTGCTCCTGAAGATCCAGCTGATAAAGATAAAGAAATCCAGAGCACTGAGCTTTCAGGTGATGTTGATTCTTCTGCCGCAATTGCCCCAAGTGCCCCACTCACCTCTCAACTTGAGTCAACAGCTGCACAGACCTTGAGCGTCATGAGCTCTCTGTCTCTTGGTCCCCTTGCTCCTCCTGCTGATTCCTCTTCCTCTTTTGCGTGGGTGCAACCTTTGGTTGACAAAAGGAAGAGGAAATTTTCCTCTCGGAGTTCAGGGACCAAATTTTGATGCTGTCGCAGCCTTGTTGGGCACCACTCCTTCTCGTGCCAAGAAAGCCAGAAGCTACCTCCAGAATAGTGTCTGATGCTCAAGGTCAGCAATTCCTGGAGATTGCCAAGCCTTCAAGTGGATAAATCAGAGCAGGACTTGCAGGTATCTGACTTAGAGCTCTCAAGAATCCCAATGGGAGAGTCTACCCCTGAAGGTGAAATTCACAACCTCCAGGAAACAGTCACAAGAGTCATTGGGAGGGTAGAGAAAGGGCAACAAACTATTGAACAGTTGGAAGAACAGGCCCAAGTTCTCACAGGTTTCATCAAGTCTCTTTTGTCTAAGGACAAAGTTTTGGACCCTACCCCATTGACTACTCTTCCACCTCCTGTAATTCTAAGCCAAGATGAAGTGCAGAGTATCAAAGATATGCACAAGTATTCTGTCTATGGCAGAGCTATTGAAGCCCTGGTGGATGACATGCTTGTTGCTGGATTAAACTTCATCGATGAAGCTTTCAAACTCCACGAAAAGGTGAGCAATGTGCAACTGAAGCTCTCCTCTACTATTGGAATCATTGATAAAGAGCTCAAACTCTGGAGCAGTTGCATAGTAGACCTCCGACTCATGGGACAGGCAGATGAGAACGTTTTGTTGGCGAGTAAAGTCTTTGATGATGCAAAGGATAATCTGTCGAAGTCCTGGGTCTACAGCGTGGAGTGGAAGATCAGAGTCCTGGAGGAGGCTTTGGGAGAACTGAAGAACAGTTGGCAGAAGGGCGAAGCTTTCAAGACACTGGTTATCTCTGCTTTCAAAGATATACACTGTCATCTTCAGGATGAGACTTCTGGTACTTCCCTTTCCTTGCAAGAAATCAAAGCTCAATTCAGAGCTTTTGTCAAAGATAACTTATTCAAGGAAAGTTCCATCTCCAAGGAGAAAATGAAGGAGATTTGCTCTCTTCAATCTGCCATTGAAGAAGCAAACAAAGATTATCATACTCATGTCGAGTTTGATAAAGAGATGGAGAAGTGTCTGGGATTTTGGACTCAGTCTACGACTAACACGTCAGTCCCTCGTGGCAGAGATATAGCCGAGGCATTGAAGAGATTCAGGCAGCGAATTCTGAAGTCAGTGGGTCCCTCTCAGTGACCGACCACCTGTCTTCTTCTCCTTATTCTTCTCTTCTTTTCTATTTCTTTTTCTCGGATTCATTGTAATAGGTTGAGGTATTGCGATTGGCAATCCTTAACTAATCTTTAGTTAAAAGAAGTAGTTACAAAGAGTAACTGACTTGTAAGCTATATAATGGCCTTTCCACGCCATTTTGAAAAGGAGGAAGAACTTGGCATATTTTCTGAAAGTGTAAATAGATTATAAAGAAATCAATACAGAAGGACTTTTCCATTCTTTGTCTATCTGATCTCTGTTATTCCTAAGCTTTCATTTATTTTCTTTGTGAAGATCATTTGTCTCAAGTTCGTTAGTCTTACCGATTGCATACTCTTCAACTTTGCAAGCTCGGTGATCTTGTATAACCAAGAAGGAACTTTGTGTCCTTGATTAATGAATCTGTGTTATGTTAAGAAACTTTGTGTTCTAAGCAGATGTTATTTACAGAACTTTGTGTCTTTAAATTCCATCTTATTTATTCAATACAAATGATCTTGTTTCAATTCACTGTGACTTTCGCATACATAAAGAATTACTCTGATATCTATAATTCTGCATGTTGCCTTTCTGCTCTTTCCCGTACTCTCATTTCCTCAGTCCTTTTGTAATTGATGATCTTCATAGAAAACACTTTCGTGATATCCAAGTTTAACCAACAAATCATGTTTTGTACATTTGTAAATAAGTTCGTTTCTGAATAAGGGAACCTCTCCCATTAAAGAGGAGGGACTTCTTGTCCCCTGACTGTTGCTCTTCGTAAAGTCCTATCTGACGACCAACAAAGCACAATTCTATATCTAAGCAAAGTGTCCAAGATATGGAGTTGAATCATACATGGATTATGTGAGATGCACTTAAACTATGTTGCAGGCTCGAGAAAGTGAAAAATTGAACATAGAAATTGAGTAAAGTCATAGTGAATTTAGTATCTCAATGGACTATATGAATGCATGATTCTATTTGGACATAAGGCTGGTTAATTTTAAATGGAGACTCCACTTTTCCTCTTCAAAAAATAGCTTATTAAATCATTACCTTTTGGTTGATCTTATCTAGGGACCTTTAATGCTTAAAATATAAAATGTGCATCTTCTTAGGAGTCTCTCATACTCCCCAAGAGATGCCCACCCCCCCCCCCTCCCGCCCATCCCCCCCAAGTCCATCTTTAATTGTGATAATATACATAACTGTTGGTGTCTTATTTAAATACAAAATGTAATGCCTACTCAATTTACTCAATCGGTCACTACGTAAGATTCATAATATTTATACCAGAGAAGCATTCTCATATGTATATTATCCTCCTTCCAAACCTTGAAATAATATGAATGGATACAAATGTTTCTATATATTCAATCTATGCAATAATACTACTAGTATGTTTCATCCCCTTTGTCCGGCTCCCAAAATCGAGTGACCATAAGGAATTGAGCAGCTAACCAGAGTGGGTACACCCTAAGTTTTGAGGGAGTCCATGAACAATGAAAATTATCTTATGATCATGGGATATCCAGGGATTTGTTCAACTACTCATGTAGTTTAGATTTGTGTTAACTCATAAATCTAGTTTGGAATGATCAATTGGAGGGAACACCATATAACAAACGGGATGGCTTAACCCTACTACTTATGTGAAAATGTTTGGACCAAGGTGAGAGGACCTAATTGGGTGATCTTGAATATAAGTGAAAATATGTTTGAACCTCGACTTGGTTGTCCTTGTACGTTTGGTGAAAACTCTTACATGTCATGAAGCAAGTGGCAACTCTACAAATACAATACTCATGTCAAAAGAGTAAATGTCACTTGATTATCGTACGCACTATAACAACTATTGGGTAATATGTGATCAATAATCAGATCAGACTAATGGGAACCTATTCAGATATTGGCCCATCCCCTATGTATTGTAATAGACGTCAACCAAGGGTAGGGTTTTTAAATGATATTCCAGGATCCCACACTTACATATGAGTGGGATCGCTCAACAAAGCTTACTAGTAATGAACTAAATTTCTCAATTACAACTGGGGGTAAAAGCAGTCAATCCAGCATATGTATGGTATACATGTATGATATTCTTAGTAGGTATGTCAGATAACTAGGTGTTTTATAATTTAGATTGGAAGTTGAGAGTAATTACTTGTATGTGACTATATGGTACGAAAAGAATTCATGCATTTGAATAGGTTGAGTTTTCTTTGAAAATAACAATCAATTTAACTGATTATCTATGAAATAACATTTGAACATTTATTGATATCCTCAATTTGAACAGTCTTCATAATCCTAACTACATGTTTCATGGAGTTAGAGTTGAGATAAAGCACTTGCTATATTCGTTTCATACAATTTCAAAAGCCCCTGTAAGGGATCGTCAATAGCTTTTCAAGATGTTGCCCATTAGGATTTTACAACTGGACTGTAAGCTACTCTATAAATGCAGGTGTGTGTTTGCTCTATAATATTCTCGAATTAGTGTCCATGTAAGGTATTTGCAACAATGAAGGACCCATAGTTTTACTTTAACTTTCCTTGATAAACCAGTGTAATATATGTAATAGCCTTAAAGGTTATTAAATTGCATGGGTTCATACTTTTATGATTCAGATGTTTGAAACAGAGATGAGTATAGTATCATCTTTAACTTAAAAAGACGATCCATTACCCTGTAAGTCATTGGCAAGGACTGACACCAAACAAATATGCACTTCGAAACATGATCAATGAGTTATACAACGCAACCATCTTAGCAGCTTCCTCACAGAACTAGATACATACAAAATAGTTTTTGCAAGTAAACCTAGAAATTGAGAGCCAGGGCTAAAAAACTGAACTCGATCAACAAAATTCTATATACTACCCCCTTCCAACTCTTCCTCAGGTATGAACAGTACTTCTGTACAACAGTATCAAGGGAATCCTTCGAGTCAGAGAGAGAGAGTTAGAGAAGATAATGAATCTGGATTTTACCTGATGTCAACCACTGGTAATCTGGATATTGTTGCTTTTTCAGCAAGGCTCTGAAAAAAAGCTATGGGCAACCTTCTACAAGTCATTCATTCATGTTGTTCAATTTATGAGTTGTTTCAGAGAAGATTATGGGCACCATACTTCATTAAGACGGGTGGTTGACCACATACATGGAGCTTGCATCTTTAATGTCGAGTATGTTGCCCCGCTTGATTATGATCTCCTACTAACTACCATCAATTTTGAAGTCTGATGATGCCTTCAAGTGAAGATTCCTGGCTTGATAGAGAAAGTTTCTATACGATATAAATTTTGCAAGATTTGGAGAAGGGAATCAAAAGTTATGGTCTTCTGAAGTTTTACGTGTCGAGATGAACAAGAGAATGAAACGTGGAAGCCTTTAATTAGTTTGGGGATTGCCTTTGCCAATGTGTGCATTGCTTTTACTTTTTTCATGTGTTGGTATTTCATTGGATTGCAGGGTCAAGCCTTGCTTCCTTTTACTTTTCTACATTCCTTTGTCCTTCCAGGAAAATCTATTCCTTAATGAAAAGTGGGCCAATAAGACAACGCCATGCTCCTTCGCCTTGTCAGAATCTTCTTAGCTTTTGTGAAGCGCAAACCAATGAGAAATCTAAAACTGGGCGGCCACCAATTAACACAGTAGACCTAACAGCTCTATAATATGTACATCCGGACTTACATCTTCAATTGTAAGAAAGATTAAAAAAATCCAACACCATGTAAAACAGGTTCCAGTTGAGTTGCACAACAAAAATATAACATGGAATATCCAACACAATTACTGACAAGACCCAAAATATAGTCTTCCATGGGTAGCAAAGCAATCGTTCAAGCTTACAAGAAGCACAAAACTCTGAAATATGAAAATTACTTGAGCCTGTCTTGCTGTGATTAGTTTGAAGGCAATTACATTATGCTTGTGAAAAGATTATATGCACATCTTGTATCCTCTTAGGTAAGCAACAGTTCTATTTGCATCCAAATCCCACTTGAGCACAATTCTTCAAAATTGTAGAAATGTGTGCATTGACAATAGCTGCGCAAATTCCAATATATTTGGTAGTTATGTTCAGCTTGAAATTTCAAGAAAAGTATAGAGCAAATTAATACGCTTACGGGAAAACAATTTTAAAAAGATTTGTTAATTGTGATAACTGCAAATTAAGGAAGCTTTGCTTTATTTCGGTCAAGTGATTCTGAAAGTAACATGGTATATATTACTAGTAAATTTCAAGGTGCGGTTATTAGAAAACAAATGATGACTGCAATACAATTTCTGCCTTGAAATAATAGAAATCCATGTGCTCTTTCATAAAATTATTACATTTTCTGAATATTCCCGGGCATCAATTTAAAGACCTGTGAAGTTCTCAAGGACAATTCACATTTAGCAATGTCTTGTAGAGACTTAAAAACATACTTGATGACTTATGCATACAAGCTTGGTTTTAACTTTTAACACTTCAAATCTAAACAAATTAATAGCTCCACTCAAGCTAGAGAAGTCGGATGGTCCATCCTCTATGAAAATAATCATTTACTTCTGCCACTGCTCTTATTTGTGCAAATTCTAAAGAAGAATGTGAAGAAATTTCCTACTAATATATGTATATATAGGAGAATTTATCAAAAATTTGTACGCTATAAGAAGATTTGGTAAATGTGTTTTCAATAGTATGTTGATTGGGTAATCTAAAATTTGGAAAATTTGTCAAAAATAACCAATTGACCAAAAATAGCCCATTGGCGAAAAATACCATGTTTGGGAATCTGGAGGGATATCAAAATACTGCAAACATTTTAAGCTGGGAGACCAGGTCCCGTAAATAGATTCCCGCTTCATTTATCAAAAACAAATGCCTGGTGATGAAGTATACAAAAAGATAAAAAATATTGTGGAATTATATTATTGACATTCCCTTATTTCTTGATTACAAGCCTTTTGTATTTTCTTTTTCGATGGGAGAACTGAGGACTCTCAATACAAGTGGGAGCCCAAAGGTCAAAATCTACATGGCTTTTATGATTGACCCATCTAAGGTTTTTGACAACCATGGACTTTTGCAGCCTGTTTTTCCAAGGTGAGAATTTCTTGGGAAGAAAATATATGGTATTCCACGGAATGAAGAGACAATGAACCACGGAAGCTGGAAATTCCACGCAACAAAGGAGAAAGCCTACAAAGTTATACGTTGAAAAACAAGGAAAAGAAAAAGCTCGCAAGTACCTTAACCTTTCCAATTGGCACTGCTCACTACACTATTTTAGATTTTACTTGTTCTCAGTTGTAGACAAGCATATCTGTGAGGGTATCCAATCAACTATGCTCCCACAGATTGCTGGATAGATTGAATTATGAAAATTATAAGAGCCATTTCATTAAAAATATGATAAAAATAAATTTCCACCTATGCCTTTGGGCTCTTGATGCAAATGAAATACGTTACAAAGGCCAAGCATGTAAGTACAAATAGGCATCTTATATATTATTTACAATTCAGCTTGCAGATAACTCTAAATGTATTTCAAAATATATATATATATATATATATATATATATATATATATATATATTATATATAATGCCATAATAATGTATATAACAAGCTCACTTCCCAAGATTAAGACAGTCTTTGGTACAACCTTAGTGAAGAAGCACAACTATCAGGAAAAGGGAGTTGTACTGGTTTTACAAAAGACATCTAATCTATAATGATAGGGCAATATTTAAAAGATAATCGAAAGGTGGCCTTGTTTGCTTTCAAATCAAATAAATTTATTATTCAGAGCATATTTTCAACTATTGATTATGTTTGCCAAACATAATCAAGGTCATTGATTAAGCAGATGACCAAAATTAACTAACAAAAAATATTAAAATGCTAATTAAATGTAAGAAATCAAAATCAGCTGTGCTTATTCATATTTGAACCACTGCAGAAGCCATTAAAAACAAGCAGTTTATTGACAATATTATCAAAAGGACATCATTTAAGTAAGTCGAGAATGGATAATGGATCAAAAGCCTTCTTACTAGATAAAACCATGGAATCCATTTGAGATTCCAAAAGCAGCTGACAAGTTCTCTTCACAGCCGCAAAATTATGTCAGAAGAAATCAGTTACCATCAGCAGACAGTAAAACATTTAGGAGGTTGAAGACTAGAGAAGCCAGCAAATATGTTTTAGACAATAAATACTCCATTGTGAGCATACCTACCAGATACTTGCCGAGGTACAAATCCCCAAAGCCTTTATGTAGAATGTGAAAAACAGGGTCCTTCAGGTAAGAATATGGGATCTTTCTGGTTTGTTGCATCGATCATCCTTGTTTTTTCCCTTCTTGTATTATTAATTTTATATAGTTTTTCCTCTTAAGTTTATAACTTTATATGTATTCTTCAATTTATGGTATTTAGTTATTAGAACAAGTAAATATTTGGTTTCGTATATGTTGCTGTGAATCATATTTTTTCTTCTGCATTGACAAATTTTTACCTTTTTTTGCCTCATCAAATTTGAACAGAGTCACAACTATTAACTTAGCTGAAAAACATTTGACCAGATTAATATCACAAACGAGCATTATATCTACCAGATCCTTGCCAAATGTGGACAACCTACTTTTGTAAATCAACAAAAAAAGTTTTATATTTAAAAATACTGTAAAATACCAAACCAAAAAAGACAAAAAAAAAAATTAAAACAAAAATACATGTTCATGTATTTTGAAGTTCTGTGTATTTAATTATGCCAATAGGCGTCCCACAATGGCAGTCGAGGGACGTTCAGCGCTGTAATGTCCGTGCATAGACAATTGTTTGACAACTTTATATTTGACGACAATTTGACCGTGATAAGGTAGTTTTTCTTTTTGCTTGGAGAGAGCAATTGAAAAACTCTAATATCTTAGACATGTGGTGGAGTTCAGAGCCCTTTTTTTCTCAAAAATATTTTTTCGAGTCCAACATAAATGTAGTGATGTAGCTAGGTTGAAGCTATCTGTCACCAATCAAAACAAAATTTGCGAAGAAAGTGATGGATTCAGATTAATATCTATCAGCATTTTTCAGATAAATTAATTTAAGATATCTGTACAACTTATTTATATTTTCTGAAACAAAACAAAACAATATTGACAACATCTCAAACTTCGAAACTTTCTCACCCTCCCAAACGACCTGAAATTCTGAACACTAAACTGGATACAGCTCCAGACAGACTGCTACGGGATACAAATTTATCGGATATAGCCCAGATATTTGCTCATATTTGGATATGTCTAGATATGGTTTATGGTATCATGCCCAAAACCGTATCTGAATGTGTATCTAGGCATAAGGAAGTAATTGAGAAAGTCGGGTTTAGGTTGGTCAACCCAAAAGGTTATGAGTCAAAGCAGAGAGAAGAAAATGAAATATCATGCAGTTTTTCTTTACAAACATTTTTCAAGGAAAAACTATTTTCTTCTGAACTGCCTGTTACTGTATCCGTATGTATATGATATGGCCTGGAAATGCACTTGAATTCGAATACATCTGAAAATGTATACATGTATCCCAGCAGAAAGAGCGAGGAATTTTACTGTAAGACTGGTGTAGGTCAATCAACTCAGATGGATCAGTTGTAGGCAGAAAGAAGAAAGTGAAATGTATGCAATTTTTCTCTACAAACATTTTATGAGGGAAAAATGCTCTCTCTTTCTGCATATGCATGTGTATGTATACACGTTTATATATACATATAATTTATATCCTCAATGACACAAAAAAGCCATATAAGCAATTCACTTAAATGACTGCATAGTGTAGCTTTGACCTGAGCAAGTTGTACACCAACTTTGAGTTAAGTGGAATATATTATAAAATGATGTTGACAGATACAGGTTAGCTTATAAAGCAACATGTTCTTAAAATATTTTCGAATTATTACAATGAAAAGGCATGGCAAGCAAAACATAATATCCTTTGGAGCAAAATTTCTATCTAGTTTCAAAAGAGTAGACATTGGATAAATTGTGAAGAAATGACAACGAATAATCAATGAGAACCCAAGAAAACAATAGGCAGTGTGGGTGAAAGCTTGCATTTTCTATTGTGCTTAATACCGTAGTAAATATAGTGTCACTTCTATGTTTTAGAGGGTCTGCAGGTTTGTCATGCCAAACATTATTGTCAGCATGAACCAGCAACTATCCATAGACTTGATTCGCTTTTACAAGGCAATAACTTCTAACGCTAAGGAAATCATGATTTTGCTCTGAAAATTCTTCTTTAATACACCCATTTGTTTATCATAAATTAGAACCACCCCAAAAGGAAAGGAACTGGCATATATTAGATTCACCCTAATCAATTAGAAACTTAGACAAAATAAAAGCTATGCAACAATAAACAAACAACAATGGTACACCACAGCATAAAGTAAGATGAGACAAAATAAAGTATCGAGTATTTGTACCTCATATTTTGTATTGAGTTTGATCAAACAACTAAGAATCATTGCTGATCACCCACCCTCGATTGCTGTTGTATCTGTTGAAGAAGAGCAGCCGCCAATTGCAATGTTGCTTGCAATCGCTTTTGTGGATCTGATTCAATCTCTTCTCTACCATCATTCTGCTTTTGATTATCTAGCACTAGGGATTCTGGCGCTCCTACATCAGTCAAATTCCCTGTGCGAGGTAACATAACTTGCTGAGATGTTTGTTGTTGCGCTTGCTGACCATAACTGAATTGAGATGATGACAAGTGCAAAGGTGCATTAGGCTGTATATGAAAGTTAGCCTGTGGAAGGGGGCTGAAATTTGGCGCTGCTTGAAGAGTTGGGGGTGGTGGTTTTTGCTGGTTTTCCTGAATAGGTTGTGAGACAGAGAGTTGTGCAGACTGTGATTGTTGTGCGACAGAGAGTTGTGCAGACTGTGATTGTTGACCTAAAAGGTTAGCAAGCTGAGCTAGATGGCCAGATTGCAATGGAACGCTACCTGATGCAGGAAGCATAAGGCGGTGCAAATGCTGATTTTGATCACTTGGACAAGCTATGGTAGGATTGTTTGCCACTCCCATGAACTGTTGATCTGAATTTGCTGCTAAAGTGAAGCTTTGTTGCTGCTGCACGGTAAGACCTTGTTGGGTGGATGGAAATTCCAGTTGTGATGGCATAAGAAAGCTGGACGAATCAGTTGCAAAAGTTCCAGCTCTTGAATTTGGAACATGTGATCGTTCTTGATTTGGAGCAGACCAAGACGAGGCTGGGACTTGATTTGGGGGTGAAATGTTATGACGTGTGTTATCATTCACAGCAGTTGGATTCATGTTCCCTTCAAAAGAGCTAGATGATGGAGAAGTCCCAGACCCATGTCCCTGATAAACCACTGGAGCAGCTGCTGAAGGCGGAAGTGACTGCAATGAGGAAAATGATGTATTAGGAGACTGATAATGTTCTGAATAGAAGCTTGCATTGCCATGGCCTGGATATCGCTGTGGTAGTAATGGGGAAGGTGGCTTTGAATAAGTGTTATCTTCATGCATTGCGATTCCATTTGTAAGTGAAGGTCTATGTAGAAAAGAATGTGGCTGGGCATTCATCAATTCAGAAGATGGCTGGGGAGAAGGACCATAGCCTAAGTTTGGCTGTTCAAATTTCAAAATGACTCCAGAGATGCTCACTTTTCCCGGCACCTTCAGAACTTGCTCAGAAAATTGGGATGGTGGAACCAAGAACAATGTAGTCCCTTCACCCAGTTTTGTAACAGCAGCACGTTGCTTCTCCCCTAGATAATGCATGAACTCATTGTAAGGAATAATGTCTGGGTCGTTTTCTGGAACAAAGAAAACAACTCCCACACTGCCTGCCTTATTAAAATGGGTGGCAAGCATGTCCAAACCAGTTCTAGCAGTGCAATTTAGAAATTCCGGCCTGCAATGATAGATATTTCCAGAGTAAAAGATTAGATGCAGTGAGTGACGGAACGAAAGGTAACAAATGTAAATGCAGAGCAAGTGAAAGCTCAAAACAAAATCTCCGTTAAAAGCATATTTGGCAGACAAAGCAAGATACCCAGATAATTTCATTTAGACCTAAAACTTGCATATATACAACTTAACAGTCTTTAAGGAGGTCCAACAAGGACGAGAAACAGCGGTCCTGAGTTTCATAAGTCCAAGATTAATTAAGGAAAACTAAATATGCTATTCTGGTCCAAAAAGTCTCTTTGAATGCAAGAATGGTGAAGGCAAAAATTATAAGGTGATTTTAGAGAGAAATGAGAGCGTGTTCGTATTTCTGCTTTCATTTTGCAGCTCCGTAACTACGAAGAGCTTCTGGAAGTTTGCTGTAATGGTTCCTTATTGGCAGCTAAGATTTGTTCACTTCCTAAAAGCAACCTTGTTTGTGTCGAATAGAGATGTAATGTCCCCTCTAGTCCGCATAAGCCTGGGCGAAGACCTTTGGCCCTTTATGTCTACCCGACGGCCAAAGGGGAGGTTTTTTAAGGGTGAAATAACTTTATTACTTTATTATATTGTGCTATTGTTTCTAAAAAAAAATAATAATATTATGAAAAGCACATATAATAAATGATAAAGTTTAATAATAAATTAAAATGTCAAAAATGCCATTAATTGTATTAGAAGAGGGAAAGTGCGACCTGCCTTAAGGAGTTTTTTTTTTGGGAAAACGTGCCAATCGGCCCAAAAAGGAAAATGCGACCAGCATAGGGGAATAAAACAATTTGATTGGCCGATTTGAGGGTGGTAGTTGGCTGATCTCCCTTTAAATAAACAAGTCGACTTGTATGGGGTATCCAGATTTTTATTATCATCTTTTGCATTGCTAAGAGCTCTGACCTTTTATCAAAAAATTCCAAGGACGAAAACCCTTGTGAATTTATCTCTTGCGGACGAAAACCCCAGGGGATTGAGAGGGGATTTCACTCAGAAATTCCCAGCGGTATTCATCAGATTTCCAGATTCAGTTCAGCCATGTTTATGAGGAGATTTACAGATGTTTTTCAGTGATTTTCAACCAGAAGTTGGGTCGGCCTAGTATAAACAAGTTAACAGCGAATTCAGAGGTATTTTTATCCAAAAACATTTGTTAAATATTTGCCATCATATTGTAATCTGATCGCTGTACTTTTTATCATTTTCTGAAGTGCATTTTGAAGATTTTCAATCTGAATAATATCAGACTTCAGATCTGATTTTCTGGGCATTTTTGGACTGTAATAAGTTCAGTTTTTTATGTAATTCAGTCCCCAAATATCTGGGCAGTCATTAGAAATCAGAAGTATTTTTATTTGGTGTGATTTACATTGTTATCTCTCTTAAACCCTAGTCACACTTTCCAGATCTGCACTAGGGATTTGACATAAAATACACAGAAATCTGTATTTGCTGTTTTTTGCTTGATTAAAAAATCATTAGAGTACAAGGAGGATCCATCTAGGGATCTTTCAAGAGACAATCAAATTTTCATCTGTCACATTGCAAGCTTCTTTTGTCCTCTGGGCATGACAGATGTCATTGTTGCTTGAGCTTACCTCTAGACACATGTTCCATGTTTTTATTGTTAAAATCCCACAAATGGCCATTGTTGCAGACAAATATGCAGAGAAAAAACACCTTACAGCTCAAATTGTGCACTATAACAAGGGATTCCCTTACACCTTGGTTGTAACGACTCTTTTTTGGGTCTGTTTGTTTGTTGACGATTGTGTCAAACTGATACAAGCATATACCGCAACATCTCATAAGCTTCTTCACAGACAAATTAGATCACTGACCTCGCAAAACAAAGGTATTCAATATGATGACAACTTTTCAAAGCTTTGAAATCTTGGCAATTTTGTCAAATTTGTGGTCTTGGGACCTTTGGTTGATGTTTCCAACCAATGGCACATGTTATTGTATTTTTCACTTACTCTACTCCTCCTTACACCTGATGATAAATCAAAATTCAAGAAATTAGAACACCAAACATCTTGTTTTCATCAAGCACACCTTCACCTTTGGTCATAGAGTGCTTGGATACTCTTGCAAGGTCTTGGATTACTCCTTGCCCATACTCCTCATCAATGTTATCACCATTCACTCCATCATCCTTTGCACCATCCACTATGCACATTCCTCTCAGTCACTGCCCTGCACAAACACCAATCAGTCATGAAAAGTATAAGTGTTATCCTTATACTCTGCCCTGTTCTAATATACCTGATTGTGCCTCCTTTAGGACTTAATCACTGTCACGGTTCACCATTATGATCTTAAGGGCTTACTTACCAACATGCTTATGCTTGTCAAGTATCTACCTGCATTTGACCTTCATCTCCCAGCAATACACAAAAATGCTTCTTTGGCATCTTAAGACTGGTTTAAGGTCATTAGGCCTAGAACACTCAAGCTGATCTTTGGCTTAAGAAGGCCATCACAAAGGCTTTGAACATCAATATATTCACCAAATAAGATGCTTTCTTACCCGCATACCTCTACTTTGCTTGAAGAAACAAGAAATTTAAAGAAAATGCTCATTTTGACCCCTAAACTGTCCATTATACCTACTAGCCCTGAAATCTTTGATTTTTCAAGATAAAAAGCCATAAACAAAGTTTCCTCATGAACCATTATGCTTTTTGGATACCCATTTGGCTTCTTCAAATGATAGAGAAGACGAGATAGTGTTTTTTTTAAGGAAAATGCACAGTTTTCATTAGATCAAGCTCTAATCAGGTCTAAGATGGTCCTCAAACAACACTGTCATCTTTAGCTTCATCCATACACCTCCAAACACCGTGAAACCAAAGAAATCTATTAGAGGATCTCCTACAGTCTATACATACCAATTTTGAGCAAATTCCACTGGATGAAATGTGAAATATAAACAATTTTCTATCCAAACCCTAGATCAGGGTTTTACCAGCCCAAGAAGGAAAAAAATTTGCATCTTGAGCAAAATTGTGTTTCAGAACATAAAACTAACTTCTACAGCTCTGTAGGATCATCCTCCTACATTTATCTTTTAGGACTATAACATGATAATGTACGGATCGTTCCCAACTATAAGGTTTGCATGTTTCTAGTGTCTAGAATCCCTGTTTTGGACTGTGTTTTTGCTATAACATACACATTGGCATCTGAATTTATGCAATAACTGAAATATCCCTTATGGGATACCACTTAAAAATGCACAAAATATTGAAAATTTGCAACCACATAAAATACTGATTTTACAGAATTTTTACAGTTAGGACAGCGAACTAAAGAAATTGATATTCACCAAAATATCCACCCGAAGTACTTGAAAATTTGAGGGAGAGCTTGATATTATTATAAAGGACATAAGAAAACTGTTTCAGGACTTTTACATAATTAAATTGCTGCCAGAAAAAGCACAGCATGCCCTAGACAGCTGGAAAACTTCAAAGGCTTGTAACTCTCCAAATACAGAGCAGAAATTAAGGGTCTTTGGAAATAACATTAACAGATATAGGAAATAAGTATTTCCACCTTCAGATCTGGGAATGGCCGACTGGAAAACCCTCCGACCTTCAGATCTGAAAACGCCGTCTGGAAAACCCCCAAATAAAGGCTGCAAGTCGCCTCGCTTGGAATGGGGTCAGAAAATGATGGAGGCACCTTCAACGTGCTACCACGCCCAACCCAAATGGCTGTCGTGAATCTGATCTGGAGCCCCTCTGATTATCTTCCCCAAATGCCCCCAAAACCCCAAAATCCTTCCTCTGAAACCTCTGTTAATGTCTCTGCCACACAGCCCTGAAAGCAGCTCCAAAATGACAGACTAGGGTAGATCTCTCACTACCGAAGAATGCCCTGCTAGCTAGGGACGGGTCTCTCACCACCGAAGCTAGGGTCCCTATGGGATTTGACTCCACAAGCTGTAGAAGCGCAACAGCAGCAGTTGCACGAGAAGGGGTCAATAAAATGTATATGACAAAAAGTATCCTCTCCTTTCTCTCCCAGCTCCTTATATACATTCCAAGGCAAAAGAGCCCCAATAGACCAAGATGTGTTTCATTCCACAGAGGGGTCAATAAAATAAAAGTAACTAAAGTTACTTTTTCCCGTTTAAGTCGCCAAGGTCCAAAGTGACCCCCAAACGCTAAACACGACTATTAGTACCATGCGGCCCCTTCTCAGTAGCCCCCAGTGTCCCCCGCCCCTTGGATATGACCACGGCTTGGACTCGCTTGACCCTTAGGCCTTTGGCGCAGGAAAAGGGGACATTACAGTCCTCCCTTCCCGAGAAATGCTTGACCCCAAGCATTAACCTGTCCTGCTGCAGCAGCTGAATACCGCGCCGTAAGTTTCTCCACCTCACCCTGTCGTCCACCAAGGATCCGTGTAATCCGAGGTAACCACGAAACCGTGAAATAGAATGATACCCAAACCGTCTCTCCACTGGTGCCCGCACCAAAATTTCCAATCGGTCCAATCCCTGCCAATGCAAGGTTGTCATCACGGGATCACTCACGGCCTCTCCAACCAACTCCTGGGTATGAAAGTCCACTCTGAATCCTGTAGAATCCCCCGTATCAGCCTGTGAAACAACCTGTTTATGCACAAATGGTGCTAACTCTCCTACCTGACCTGCACTCGTGTGAGAGCCAGGCTCCTCATACTGTATCTCGATGTGTCCCGTGGAGGAAAAGTCCCAAGACTCCAGCAGACAGTCAACCGGCAATATCAGCTCCATATAGTCCACCTCCTGCGCTGAATGTGAACCTACTGAATAACCATGGGTCACTTTCGTCTCTCCACTGATTAACACGTGGGTGAGGTGCTCACCGAGCATAGAAGCAGCAAAAAGCATAGGAGTGTTGTCCCATGTCGATTCAAAAAAACATGGTCCCGTAAGCTCAGACTTGTCATAGTGACAAACTGTATATGCCTGTATAAAGTTGAGGAGATCCTCCCTCAACCTCTGCCATATGAACCTCTCAGACATGAGCCTGTAGGTCTCATCAAAGCTCAAGTGCCCAGTCACGGAAGAACAATGCACATGTCGCAATATCTCCATCCTCCACCATGAATCTGACACAAGGCTCCATCTTCCCCGAGAGAAGATCATCTCATCCTCCAATCTGCAGTTGTCATCCTGTATGTGGCCATCCAGAATCTCACAAGAGTGTCGGTTCTTGGAGTACTCAACAAGCAAATGAGATCTCCAGTCTACCGAAACTTCAGATGACCAACATAATGATAAACTCGGATGATCTGAACCTGTAGTCCCAATCTCTGTAACTGTCTCATGTGCAACATTGCTGGTCACACCCACATCCATCATTCTCCACATCGATCCGCAATAATTAAACTCCTCACCAAGCCTGGAACGTCCTCTCCATCCCCTCAGTTGTAACCACCCTAGGTGCTCCTGTAGGTAATCCCCTCAAAATCACATTCTCTGCCCTCGGATTTAAACTTCAGCTCCATCGTCTGAAAGTTAGTCCGAAACTCACCAAGGGAGTGAAGCCACTGCACTCTCAGCACTATGTTGGTCTCTCCCATACCAACGATGTGGAGATCATCGGTAACTGTATAGTTACCCATCATGATGCTCACTTGGGGAACCCGCCGTGTGCCCCTCATAGACTCTCCATTGGCTATAACCCCGTTGAGGCCCTCAAAATCCTCTATTTGTAATCCTCGCCTCTCAACCAATGAGGCATCAATACAGTTGTGGGTTGCCCCACTCTCAATGAGTACCCCAACTTGCTGACCCTGCATAACTCCTCTAATCCTAAATGCCTTGTACATCAGAGTACTAGACAATGTGGCTATAATCTCCTGAGGAAAAGTCTCCTCCTCCTGCCCCGCATCAGCACTATCCAACGCAACCCCATCTCCATCATCCATCTCACGAGTCTCTATCTCCTCACCTCTGTCACCCTTGCTCTCCTCATAAGTCATCATGGTGTGCTCTGTGTCTGCAGCAAACAACCCGTCGGAATAGGAGTCATCAAATATCCCACTTGTCTCATACCTTGTGATGTCACCATGACCCACAAGAGGTTGTGTTCCTTCACAATTCGACCGCTGCAACGACATGCTTCTTTCTTCACCAATCACATCTTTTGTGATCTGCCCTTGTATACCCTGAAATCTGATTTCTTTGTTTTCCTTGAAAAAAATTTGTTTATCCACATGAGGGATGAATGCAAATTTCCCAAAAGATGGAAGCCAATATGTCCAATGAATGATTCCAACTTCAAGTAACCCAAATGTACAAACACATTCAAGTACTTCACATCTCTTAATGACAATAAAGAAATGAGTTACCTTCTTTGTGCAAGACATATCTTTCCATGGACATAACTCATCAATTCCCTGTATGTTGGGAATACACATGGCTGCTCCCTCATCATACTTTATTCTCTTTCCCCATATTTTCATTTCACCATAAATGCAAGAGAAAGGGAAATCAATATTAGAACTCATGCATCCATAAACTTTATCATAAGGAACTTCATACCCTTTGTTGTACCCATGGATTCTCATCATGAGAGAAGACAACACATCTGAAATAGCATAATTGGGGCTGCTCATCATACCTTTGCAACTCAAAATTTCTGATATAGGATCAACATCTTCATTCTCCTTTGATTTTTCAACCCATGCATCATCGTTTTCCTTAACATCATGCAACCATTGCATCCCAAAAACAGCCTTACCTCTAGCAAATTCAACCACAATAAATACACCACATACCTCATGTCCTTTCAATATCATGGGCCCCTGCATTATTTTCTTTGCCAACATATGTTTATTGGTTGAATCAAGAGCAATGTGAATGGAAGATGTGTTTATTCCATCTAGCATACCTTGAAACGTGATTATGAAATAGTCTTCCTCAATCATCCAAGCATGTAAATGTTGTCCCAAATAATAGAAACATGGCAACAACATAGGAGAACTCAACAAGCTAGGAAGATGGTAACCATTCTCATACCTTAGGATGCTAAAGTCATGAATGCACCTTGAATTCAACTCTTCTTTTTTAACAGCAAAGTGCACCTTGATTCTTTGAGCACTTTGAGGACCAAATGCCCCCACTAACCCTTCCAAGGGTTCCACCATGTAGCTGGTATAAAAATCAGTCATGGGCTCTATTAATAAAACATTTTCTCCTCTCTTTATGACTGTTGTTATACACAGTCCAGCAGGCTGAAGATGATTAAAAAATATTCTCTTACCCTTTTTAGCAATCAAAAAACCAATGCTAGTACCTTGAGAGTTACTCTCCCTTCTTGAACCGGAGTCCCCAATGAAGGAATCGTGCTTGCCAACACAAGACACATTTGAATTCCTTCTTTGGCTTATGAAATCAGTCACAAAGTTTTCAACATCAAAATTGTTAGTTTTGGATAACTGCCACATATTACCAGGATCCCATAGCTTATAATGCCCCTGAGCCCTTGTATCTGTTAAGTGAGCTAAAACTTGCCACCATATATCATCCACCAGATGCTCATATACACATAGTTATTGTGAGCATGATGGTCCAACAAAGTCCATGATGAAGACTTCGTCATTCTATGCTCATACTGCTTGGTAAATGCATCCCATATGATAAGACTTATTCTTTGGAGGATTGATAGGTACCTTTTGGATTGAAAATAAATAAGACACAATTAGTGTGCTCTTCATACCTTTCAAGGCCATCAATGTCCTCTGTGTGTTCAAGATAGACATATGTTGAGCTGCCCCCAACATTGTTGCTTGAGTGCCTGTTGAAAGTATCTGAAAGCTGATCAAAAGTTGCTAGTTTGGAAATTACAGCAGGCTGCAATTTTACACCAGTGTCCATGTGAGGCTCCTCCTCATGTGTCAGCTGCTCCATAGAGTCTTCTTTCGGGGGTGTAGTCTTCCTTGCATCAATTGCCCTCATCGTTTCCTTGAACTCTTGTATGTGTTGTCTTGCTTGAGTCGCTATCAACCTAGCAGCTCTAGCTCTGCTATTCCCTTCCTCACACTTTTTAAGAGTTTCCATTACATCCTCCTTGCTTGCACAAACAAATTTCTTCTCCTGAGCTGGAATAATTTCTCCAACAAGCAAAGTTTCACTAATGCAATTATTTTGCTCAATGGAAATCATACCCTTTTGTTTAGAAGTTTCTTCTTCTACAAACGAGTTCTTTTGTGATTCAGGTACCGACATATGATGACCTCGTTTGGGCTTGCTACCAATCTTCATCATGCAATAATCTGGAAATGGCATATTATCTCTGAAACCCCTACTCAAAGATTGGTACTTCCTCCAACAAGAATCCTCATCAATCACCTCTATTGGCCGCCCTCTATCACTGTTCTCACCATGTTCCTTATTGTCCCTAGGTCTGCTTTGATTCACATTCTGAGTGAGCTGACTCAAATAAAGGTTAGTGGCTTCCTGTTGTTTCACCATGTTGGTGAACATTTCCTTCATAAAACCCCCTTTGAGATCTTTCCAAACTGCCATATTTAACCAACACAGGCTGGAGGAACAACAGCTCTGATACCACTGAAATATCCCTAATGGGATACCACTTAAAAATGCACAAAATATTGAAAAATTGCAGCCACATAAAATACTGATTTTTACCAGATTTTTACAGTTGGGACAGCGAACTAAAGAAACTTAATATTTGCCAAAAATGTCCACCCGAAATACATGAAAATTTGAGGGAGAGCTTGATATTATTATAAAGGACATAAGGAAATTGTTTTGGAACTTTTACAGAGATTAAACTGCTGCCAGAAAAAGTACAGCGTGCCCTAGACAGATGGAAAACTTCAGAGGCTCATAACTCTCCAAATACCGGAGCAGAAATTAAGGGTCTTTGGAAATAACATTAAAGATATAGGAAATAGTATTTCCACCTTCAGATCTGGGAATGGCCGACTGGAAAACCCTCCAAATAAAGGTTGCACCTTCAGATATGAAAACTGTCTGGAAAACCCCCAAATAAAGGCTGCAAGTCACCTTTCACGCTTGGAAGAGGGGTCAGTAAATGATGGAGGTGCCTTCAACGAGCTGCCACGCCCTGCCCAAATGGCTGCCGTGAATCTGATCCGGAGCCCACTGATTATCTTCCTCAAATGCCCCGAAAACCCCCAGAATCCTTCCTCTGAAACCTATGTTAATGTCTCTGCCACACAGCCCTAAAAGAGGCTCCAAAATGACAAACTAGGGTAGATCTCTCACTACCGAAGAATGCCCTGCTAGCTAGGGACGGGTCTCTCACCACGAAGCTAGGGTCCCTGTGGGATTTGACTCCACAAGCTGTAGAAGCGCAACAACAGCAGTTGCACGAGAAGGGGTCAATAAAATGTATATGCAAAAAGTTCCTCTCCTTTCTCTCCCAGCTCCTTATATACATTCCAAGGCAAAAGAGCCCCAATAGACCAAGACGTGTTTCATTCCACGGAGGGGTCAATAAAATAAAAGTAACTAAAGTTACTTTTTCCCGTTTAAGTTGCCAAGGTCCAAAGTGACCCCCAAACGCCAAACACGACTATTAGTACCATGCGGCCCCTTCTCAGTAGCCCCCAACATCCCCTACCCCTTGGATATGACCACGGCTTGGACTCGCTTGATCCTTAGGCCTTTGGCGCGGGAAAAGGGGACATTACCAGGGTTTTACCAGCCCGAGAAGGAAAAAAATTTATATCTTGAGCAAAATTGTGTTTCAAAACATAAAACTAACTTCTACAGCTCTATAAGATCATCCTCCGACGTTTATCTTTTAGGACTATGACATGATAATGTACGGATCGTTCCCAACTATAAGGTTTGCATGTTTCTAGTGTCTAGAATCCCTGTTTTGGACTATGTTTTTGCTATAACATACACATTGGCATCTGAATTTCTGCAATTATGATCCAAAACATATAATCAGGGCAATTACAAATCAATAACTTCATTTACACATTCAAAGGGATACAAACATCTTATGGAAGTCGAGAATCAACAACTTTTATTCATGAAAACTTACAAATACCTCTACTTCCCTTACAAGCTTCTATGTTCTTCTATGCTCTTCTCTTCATCAACACCTTCATCATCTCCTTCATACCCTACTGCTACGTCCATCTCCTTAAAATAGTGTCTTCTTGATGATGTCAAACTTATCCAAGCATGTAACCATATACTAAGTTTGGTTCTTGTTCCAACAATCTCATAATTGACTCAACAAACATGCTTCTTTTAGCTTCCTCCAAAGTAGCATCTCTTTCTTGGTAAGTGCTGAAGTATTTTGACGTTCACAAGAGGTGCTATGATGTTTACTTCATGGTTACAAACCTCTAGGACCTTTTTCCAAGGTTTCATACCTTTACAAGTGATCATACACCCTCTTACAACATTTCAAATATTCAAACTTTGACTCAAACTATGCTAGCTTGATCTATTCTAAATCAAATGAAGCCTCCAATGGCTCTTCAAAGACCCCTAGTACCTTTCCATAAGGTTCATATTTCTCACAGATGATCATAACCTTTACAAAGCAATTCAAATATTCAATTCATTCATTTTGGACGGAAAATGAAACTAAGTCTCCTAAGGACCTAAAATGAACATTTGAGGCTATTTATTGATTTCTAAACATCCCTAAGGCCTCCTTGGACCTTATTACATCACACTCAAGCTTATTTATATGACGTTACAATAATGCTTATGATGCTCATGCGTCACAAACAAACAACCTTGAGGGAAGGATGCTGAGTACCACGTCATTCTGTACCTAACAGCTTATATTGAGCACTACCTATGAATAAAGAATCGACTATTATCATATTCTTCTGTGCTGTAATGTGGTGTGGTACAGAGTTACTATCCTATGATTGATGTTTTTTAAACAGTAACAAGGACTGTCTGCATTCTGTCCAGCCTTTGCTTTGTAATTGACAACAATTCCTATTCCTTCATCCCTTCATGCTATGTCAGTGGTCAGTATAATCCTAGGGTAACCTTAGGGCTCATTGATTCTACAATTGGAGCTACAACATCTTATCCAAGACCCATCTCAGAAAAATGCCTGGTCATAGTCTTCTCATTCTAAGACTCTCAACTCCTGTGCAACAAGTAACTTGGAATGGAATGATTTTCTGCTGCTGTCGTGAATGATAGGTGGTGCTATATTTTACTCGTAGCAATACTAGTTCTTGTACCAGGAAAACTGGCAATGCCATATGAATGGCTGATATTACTCAACACATGCAATATACCTCTTTTAGACCATTTGCCTGGTTGCATCTAGAGAGTCCTTTGCAAATTCTAGTAGAGCTGCATCACAAACAATGCATAATCTGTGACTGCACATCACACACTTTTTCATCATTTACTCTTTACTTATCAGTTTTGGCCTTTCATTTTAGGGTTGTAAAGTACGATGTAAGTTCATGTTATTACAGATTTACACAATAGCCAAAAACCCACCAGATGTAGACCTTTTTTCGCTTGGTCAAACATGGTATATACTATTTCTCAATGATTCAAACAGTTATTCCCTATAAAAGGAAAAAAGTATACAAGTAATCCAGCAAAAAGACACTTGGATATCCAGAAATTGGTTTGCAAATAACTATTACATTTTATTACTATTCTAGCATAGATAGGAAATGATTAAAACCTTAAAATCCATTAAAATGATAAATCCATAAGCTTGACCTGTAGAGAGACAAAAGGACAGTAATCTACTTGTCAAACACCCATATCAACTCCCTTTACTTTGCCATAAGGAATAAACAATCAAAACCAAATATGAATTTTGTTCTAAACAGATACTGAAGGGATATTGTTCTCTTATACAACTATTCTTAAAGCTTTTAAGAATGAAATCGTTGAGAACATGGTGAAAGCAAATTACTTTTTTGCCACTTTAGCTAGCCTTCATTACCACCATAAATAGCCACTCCTGAAGAAATAAATTTAGGGGGTATACATTAATTTTCATTGATAAAACTAAGCTTATTAAAAATACATATTTACACAAATACCATCAGTAGGACAATTGATACCAGAAGACAACCTCTTTGTTTAAAATCTGGCTGAAATAAGCATGCATCTGGAAGTAGCAACCATAAAACAAAAGCCAACTAATTCAGAAAGAGGTTATTTCAGCACAGAAAAAATGAGACATCAAAAAGGTCCTTCCTTTTGCAGCAGCTTACCATTTAGTGTTTTGGCTCTTTGAGGATGAATCAAATATCATAAAACAAACATGAGCCTCTACATTCAATTATTCAGTTCATAGCCATGCACTTTATATCTGATGTCCCATAGCTTCTAACAAAATATATGACAAAATGAATGACTATTGAGATCAGAAACTTACAGAGTTACATCAAGAACTTTTCCCACTGGAAAACACCGGGCTCGACAAACTGGGGTTCCTCCTTTCGCAATTGTTCCTTGCCACTTCCACTCCTCATTCAATGGTCCATGATGTGTCTCAGAAATAGATCCATCCCACTTGGCAGAGTCAAGAGGAGGAGGAATTGAAGATACTATTCCTGACCTCATAATTATCGCTAGCATTCCAAGGCCCATCCAGCTGCTGAGATGGTCTGATTGAATGCCTTGTATTCTCGGCAATAAGATTGCTACTGCAATGGACTAGGCCCCACATCACCATCAGAGCTTATGGAATATCTAGAAAACTTGTACCCTTCAGGCCCTGGATTAACTGCACTAGTTCTTGGGGAGCAAAAACGCTGCAAATCTCGCCCTTGCTCAGAATATGGCAAGTCAGATGGATCCCTTCTGGAGACCCGGTGCAAACCTTGGCCGTTTAACATCCCGGTTCGATACATCATCACCAGATGAGTCCCAAATATCCTCATAACAAGGACCACCACCACGAGATTTATCCAGAGCATTACTGCGCCAAAATGGACTCCTTTCCACACTAGGACTATTCATGGGAAGATCTGGTGTCTCCCTTGCAACTCCCATCTCGGAACCTATCCTTGTTCCTCTTATGTCATCATACCCGCTACCAATCTTGGACACTGTTGAAATTGTCCTCATAGAACTAGCACGACTCGTTATATTGACATTAGAACCAGAGAGCGTTCTCTCAAGATTAGAACCAAAACTTGCACTCGGAAGACATAATCCCCCTGAAGTGATACCATGATGCCTTTCCTCTCTTGCATTTTCTACAACTTTTGAACCAACTCCAGAATTGGTAGCTACCTTATGAGAGTATGCCAGGCTGCCATTTGTTGAGTTCCTGGCATGTTCAACAGGACCTACTTCACTTTTTGAGAAACAGATGTTTACTCGTGGATTGTTGAATAATTTCCCTTGAAGAGCTTCTTTTGCCCTACAAGCAGCAACCACACTTCTAAATTGCACAAAGGCATAAGTACGACCAGGAAACGTAGTAACATGTTCAATCTCACCAAAAGGATCAAAAACTCTTCTTAAGCTCATTTCATCCACCTTCATGTAAGCTGGAAATCCTATCCACAACACTTCACTTGGTTCTGCGTCCTTATCTCCTTTATGTTTCTCAGACAAAGAAGCATCAAGATTAGACCCCAGAACTCTTGAATCTCTGGTACCTGAGAGACCTGTCATGTCAGCAAAGCGCCTCTCATCTCGGAATCTGGTAAGATCGTCTGCATGCTGAATCGATGAAGGATGACTATCCTGTAAATGGAAAAGACTTTGTTAAGCAAAGGAAACATGCCTCTATATTTTTACAAGCACTAACAAAATTGTTTGTGGGTTAGCAGGAACGGGAAAAGGCATCATTAGAGAAAATTATCACGCAATACATAGAAAATATTATAAAATCCTAGAGACCATAAAACACCCAAGGATGGGCAAAACTAGAAATGAGCATTTGACATTATCACAAGACCACCAGACCACCAGACATGCTGCACTCATAAAAGCTTGTTTGAAAAAGACCTGTATGAAATAATCAATGAGTCTATTCAAAATGTCAACTATACATCCAACCGCTCTGAGATGTGACATACTTTTAGAAACAATAGCACCATCTAATACATACTGCTAGAAACATTGTAGCCACCTTTTATCATTAGCACCAGCTAATACATAGATTATAACCAGTCCTCAATTCCTCTGTTCCAGTTTACTGTTTGTTTAGCCTTTGATTCAGGCGCTAGCATAGACTACCTTCACATAATCCAGAACGGCAAAATTTTAATCTCAACTAACTAATAAACTTGTAGTTCACCAAATTTCCTTCTGTCTCGAGCTCATCACCACCAACAGTCTGGCATAGGACAGAAACACGAACTTCTACTGAACTACAACTACCAAAATGAGCTCACCATACAAATTACAAAATAAACATTTTATGAGTAGAACAGCTCATTCCCGAAACAAATGTATGTCTACTAGAATGCGTTATACAGATAGACATTCATGCTTTATTTATTTCACTTTCGCTTGGAAAGAATTGTAAGAGTGTGTATACATGGTGAAGAAAAATAGAAGCATTTAAGAGTAAGTATTTACCATTTAATAGCTTCTCCTGTATACAAATAAATTTGTACTGACCTAAGAGCTGGACAAACTAGAATATTGTACAGTGCCACACTGGACACTTATGTCAAAAACAGATCAGCAATTTGAATTTACAGCTGCGGTGGCTTGTGGGATGAACTTTCATGTAATTCTTGTAGATTACCAGGTTCTATTGCCCTCTTAAAGAATTGCAAGCTATGGTGTAAATTAGTGATAACTGATAACCAATAAGTTGCACGGGAGATATAAGCATATAAGCATATAAGCAGATGTATAAGATCACCTGTAACTCTGGCGATTTAAGCATGTAAACAAATATATAAGATCACCTGGAACTTTTCACTTTAATGCAAGGTGGTAAGCATTGCCAATTCTTTTTACTTTTCTCAAAACTTTGGCAATAAGTAACAACTAATAATAGGGACAACTTCTAGCACGGTCAGCTCTCATTACATTCCATGTATAACTAAAAGATCCAGATCTCAAATACCAATTTACACCAGATATTAACATGAAGAAAAATTGCTAGAATATACTGTACATAGAATTCTTCAAAAGGTAATAGCTTGTACATTCCAATAATGATGTTTCATACACGTGATATTTCACTGGCATTTCACAGTACAAATTCTTACGAATGTGCATTTGTAGGAAACCCTTTACTTCAAATAACAATCGTGGCTATCTGTTAGGATGAGAAAAAACACCTCCCCTTAGGAGTATACAATGTGATTTTTTCCTATTACATGCCTAAGTTAATAGCAGGTAGCTCTGTTAATGAAGCATCCTGAATCCCAACATGAACTTGCAGATCACATGAAACATCCCAGTTTTATTCATTTTCTTGTAACATTTCTTGTGTTATCGAAAAATATTATTTCAGGAGCAGAATTCTTTGTATTTGATCTTCTTTACTGAATGCCCGAACTAGTAACTAATTATTGTTACAGCTACTAGTAGTAATTCTTTGCTGCAAACGTTATGAACATACAATCCTAAAACCTCCTCTAAACTTCAAGATTACTGAGAGCCATCTCTGTTCTTTTAAAGAAGGTCAATGTCCATCTCTCTCTAGCACAGTTATTTCAGACAACAAACAATCAATCATCATAACAAGATTTTCAATTTAGGGAGTCTGTTTAATCATAACAATTACTTCTATATTATTTGATCTTCTTTAATGAATGCCCGAACTAATAACTAATTATTGTTTACAGCTACTAGTAGTAATTCTTTGCTGCAAACATTATGAACATATAATCCTAAAACCTCCTCTAAACTTCAAGATTAGTGAGAGCCATCTCTGTTCTTTTAAAGAAGGTCAATGTCCATCTCTCTCTAGCACAGTTATTTCAGACGACTAACAGTCAATCATCATAACAAGATTTTCAATTTAGGAAGTTTGTTTAATCGTAACAATTACTTCTATATTACTTGTCAAAACTAAAATGATTACAGTGTATATTTCCACAAAAGACAACCAACTTCTCTCCCAACTTCGTCATTCGTCCTAACTTGTCAATCTTACCCCACTATTCTGGTGAAGTTGATAATACTGTCGTAAACTGCCAATTCTCAATTAGTCTTGCAATCAGTTTGCAAATAGGTTCCTAAACCATGTATTTTCTTTGAATCCTCATTCAAGAAGCACATTGGAATGATAAAATAAAATCATGACTATGTTGTAGATTCACATCTTTCCGTAACTGAACGAAACAAAGGATTTCCAATCCCCCTATAAGTTGAGGGTAGGCCTGCCTACTATTAACCTCTTCCCCCACTACTTCCATGTGGAAGTCAATTCCTAAGGAAAAGAAAATTGTAATCTCAATAATAAATAGTGCTTTACTCTAAAATTCAAATATTTTAATTCATTTTCAAAATACATCTCAAAATGATTAAACATTTTAAAACTTAGGCTCGATTACAAGCTATTGCAACAATGATTGTCATCTATCAATTATCAATATGCTGTCCCATCCAATAACTTGATCTGCCATGCTACTTACATTATTAACAGAGTCACCTAAGACTCCACGGAGTTTCCAGGATGGCAAAAAAATCCAAATTTTGGGGATAGTGGAGGTGCCTGGGGGGGCAGCTAATTAAAATAATATACAAATATTTAAAACATACAAATAATCTTAAAAAAGTAACTTGGAAGAGACTTCAATAAATTGAAACCAAACCATTGTGATTGATCAATTGACAATATCGCATATCTCATATCATTAAAGCCAAAATACATGAAGTTTTCAACAATATTACAAAGAGAAGAGTACAACTCAAAAATCAAAATCAACATTTGAAATAATATCCATGAACTCCCTCCCCTAGGACTATCATCCTCATCCTCAACAAGGATCCCAATCAATCCTTGTTGCACATTATGTTCCTCTTCGACTTGTCTCCGCTCCTCGCGGATCCTACATCCCCACCATAATGATGGTATTTTGTTTGTACTCAGTTGTCTTACAATCCATAAAATTCAAGGCATTGTGTATGGCTGCAAGGTTCTTTGCTCTCTTAGAAGTATGTCCCCTCTTAACAAAGTCAATTCAACCATATGTTGCCCAATTTCTCTCCATAAATTTTGATTTACATACCTCTTGCACTTGCCCAATGCCTCGTTCTTACTCTTGCTCTTCCTCTTGCCTTTGCTCTCCTCTTTTACACTTTCCTCTTCTTCTCTTTCCTGAAAGTGAACTATGATATAGAATGATAGCATTGGGTCATTTTATAACTCCCCAAAATAAAGACCACTAGGGACGTTGTGTGTCGCTAGGATGGTCAAGGACCGTCTCCAACATCCTGACGTTTAAGGTTAAGGTTCATTTTATAAGTTGTGTCAAGTTTAAGGTTAGGGTTTTTGGTTTCTTTAATTTTTTACATTGACTTTATTTTTATTTATTTTTTTAAAAATTGTTTTGAAAGCAAAACAGTGAGGAAAAAAAGACACTAGGGACGTTGTCTGTCGCTAGGATGGTCAAGGACCGTCTCCAACATCCTGACGTTTAAGGTTAAGGTTCATTTTTATAAGTTGTGTCATGTTTAAGGTTAGGGTTTTTGGTTTCTTTGATTTTTTACATTAATTTGGTATTTATTTATTTTTTAAAAATTGTTTTGAAAGCAAAACAACGAGAGAGAGAAACACAAGGGACATTGTGATGTTGTCATCACGGTTGATGATTTTTTCCGACATCCCCCAAAAATATGCAAAAATAGAGGGGGGAGGGGGGGGCAATTTCCGGAAATGTCCCCGAAATATGCAAAAAATAGGGGGATATTTCTAGAATCCTCCCCTAGTGTTCAGGAATGTTCTGAAGACATTTCCCTGTCATGCCGTCCCAAATGCCTTTTTTTTTGGGGGGGGTGTGCATAACACTGGTTATTAATGAATCTATTGTTACGGCCTAAGCCTACAATACCGAAATTTTAAAAAAAAGTGTGTAAAGAATCTTTTGGCAGTAACAGGAAAGCCGTTGCCAAAAAATAAGGGCAATTTCAAACAGAACATATACTTTGGTTGTGTCAAAACCTTTATCAGACTAAAGAAGCGCCAACCCAGAGTAAAGAGCCACAGTTTAAGAGTTACGAGAATTCCTGCCAGGAAAGCCAAAATGGACCCATAAAAATAACAATAGAAGAATAGAATATATAATGATGATTGACACACGAAAAATAATGTGTAAAAAGCTTAGACTTTTAACACACATTGATAAATTTAATGCTTGCCACAAGTTTTGCATGTAACTGTATTGGGTTCGAGTGCTGTGAGCTCAACATGTGTAATTAGGCACTTGATCTTTTCTAATGGGCCTTATTGGATGAAAGACACAAGCATATTTGATAATACCAAGTTTTTCCTTGGCCATTTCAGAGGAATTTGATATGTAACTGTGCATGTTATCAGTTGCCATCCTTCTGGTAACTATCCGTTCTGCATTTTCTAGCTAGTCTCATCATTGTTTGACCTTATGGGGGACCTTGCAAATTTATTAGAGTTGCAGATACCACATTCCTTGCACATCTAAAGGAGCTACTGCAGGTTAACACATAGTACCATGTGCATTTATTTAATGTTCTCGATTTGAAGGTTAATGTTCACCAGTCATCATGTAATAGAAAGCAGCCTCATGTTTCTCTTGATAAGTTGCAGCAGTGGCAACTATAGGCTATATTAGCATCGTAGCGTGTTAGTCTAGGTAGTCGGTACGTGGGTATGGTTCGGGTACGTGGGTATGTTAGGGTTTGGTGGGGATCCAGTACGTCGGTACGGCAATTTTTTTGGGGGGCCCGAGTACGGCACTTGGGTACGGCAGTACAGATATACATATAAAATATTAAAAATATTTTGAAAAGTAACAAGATAAGCAAAATTCCAGCCTTACACATGCATAGATTAAACAAATCTAAAATATACATAGGTGAAATAGCGACAAAAGTTAAAACATATTGATAATTCATTGTTCGAACTATATTAACCTAGTACATTGTTCAAATCAAAATGTTACAATGTATTATCATTATCTGACATTGTAAAACACAAAAATGAAGAATCAAGATACATCAACATTCTAATTAGTAATAGACTAATAGTTCTAATGGCTTTGCATCTTCTCCAATGTCTTCAACGAGAGCATCACTACCATCACGTTGGTTCATTAGAACCACAAGCACCAGGAGTACACCCAGAACTATCAGCAATGCCGCTCCCCGCTAGCCCCACTTTGCAGCGCACGCAAAGTACTATCTAGGTCCGAGGTCTAGCAATGAAAGTTGGGCAATGGGAACATCCAAGTTTGGAGTCTCTGGGTCTATATCCCAACACTTTGTTGGCCCTTTCCTGTACTCATCCTTCTTATGTGATAGAAGGCGCAGGTTAGAATGCACAAAGACCAAATCCTCCGCCTTTTTTGCTCCCAACTTGTTGCGGTTAACTGAGTGGATAAATGAATATGTACCCCAATTCCTCTCAGCTGAAGAAGAACTCGCAACCTATTGAAGGCAAGCCGCAAAGTCAATGCAAAATTAAAATTTTAAACTTATAAAATATAAAGTAAAAAAGAAAGAGTTAAAAAATTAAAAAAATTAAAATCTTACTTGTGATAAAACTTTTATTGCAAGTGGCACGAGGGTAGGGGTATGCTTGTCCATGGAGGGTTACCACCACGAATAAGCATCCATTCTGTATTTGTCACGAAGGAGCGCTAATGGAGTGATCCCTGGAGGATATGAAAATTCACAAACTCGCCTCTAACCATGTCTTCTACTTCTGGATCTGGGAAGATTCTAGAAAATGCTGCCTTATACCCCTCACTAACTTCAACATCCCTATATGGTGGGGGGACCCTCCTGAGGCAAAGAAAGGATCTCTGCGCTATAGTAATTTTGGAGTCGAGGCAAAAGCAAGAAGATGCAATGGAGTAGTCATTTTGTTCCACCTTTCAATGAGATGTGAGTGCACTTCCTTGAAGGTCTCTGTAGGGATCTTGCTCTTTGGCATTTATGATGGTCTTAATTGACTCAATCATTGAGTCAATTCCATCATAAATCTCACCCATGCATGGATGATCCATATCAACAAATCTCAACATACTCACGATGGGCTCAGTAAAACTAAGCAAGTAATCCACACGATCCCACCATGTTTCATCCAAGATCAACAATTTCACATTTCTAGCCCTCTCACTGTTTGTTTGCCTCCATATACTCCAAAGGTTCACTGATAACCATGCCACTCAATGCCTCTCGCACCTTCACAAGCCGTCTCAAGACGAGCGTTGTGCGAGGCAAATTGAGTCTCAGCAACCTAATAAGAAATCAAAAGAAATAAAATTAAGACAAGTAAACTTAAAACATTCAAAATTCTGACAAATTACAAACTTATAAAATTAATTTAATGAATTTTAAAAACTAATAATTATTTTTAAAAATAAAAAAGAATGTTACGGGCTACCTTCAATAGCTGCAATGTTGAGAATTTATGAAAGATGGCTTGGGACATGTGGGTGGTTGCTGACAAACATTTGAATCTCACTTGCCTCCTCATATACTTGTTTTGATCCAAGTAATTTTTGTGCCCAATTTTTGTAACATTAAGTTGCGGGAATGAACCGCACAAGGTGTCCAGAATATGGTTGTCCATACCGTGCCTCAACCAACAACCCCTGCAGCTTCTACAATTTTTTGCATTGTCCGTTACAACTTGGACAACATTTTGAGGCCCCCACCGCCTCAATAGATTCTATGAGGATGTTGGCAATGAATTGGGCATCCTTCACTTGCCCCTCACAATCAATAGCCCTGAGAAACATTGCCCCTTAAGGGCACACGGCAACCACATTGATCAATGGCCTATTTGTTGTATCTTTCCATCCGTCAGAAACGATGGACACTCCTGTTTCGAGCCATTGATTCTTGATGGGGTAACAATGAGTCTTCAACTTTTTTTCTTTCTTTTGACAATAAGGTGGTGCGCACCTTTTCATACCCTGGGCCTAATGTACCCTTTAAGGGCTTCATTAATACATCTCACCATAGCTTGCTAGTATGGTGATCTAACAACATTAAATCACCACATGCATAAAATAAAGCATCCAACACTTTGGTTAGCTATGTCCCTACTTTCATTATGGAATGCCCTTTCCAATGGGCCTACATCTTTTGTTCTTTTTGCGAGAAAGAGGTGAATCCTCTTCCTCTTCAGTTGCAATAGGTGTAGACAAAAATGGGTGATCTGGGGCCACAACATCAACAGAAGGGAGAAACAGGTGGCTTGCTAATGGTATGTGATCTTCCTTTTCTTGCCATAGGATGATTGGATTTTAATGCCATTGTTGCATCTGCTTCCTCTTGCTCTTTGATGTATGCAAGGGTCTTTGCACGTGGCAACCCCTTTCCATCCAACCCTTCACATGTTCTGATTCCGTGGCCAATAGCCCCACACAAATGGGCTTTCACCCGACTGTAGGAGCTCTTAAATTGCATATTACATTGTGAGCAAACCCAAACAAAACCCCCTCCACCTGGTAATTGTTCTAGTTGTTTGACATGCCTCCAAAGGGGGAGGATGGATCATTTTTGTGAAGGAGACCTTTACTACTTTGACCCACAGAACTAGAACTCGCAGCCATTTCAAGTTTTTAACTGCACAATGCATTTAAAAAAATGAAAACAAATTTCGTCTTGAAAAAATGTTGGAAGTTTAAAATTTAAATTTAAATGAAATCAAATGTAGAAAAATGAAGCTTAAAAGTTAAAACAATAACAAAAAACAAACCAAAAAAAAACTAAAAAATAATAAAATATTAAATACAACTAACAAACTAAAACACAAAAAATCACAAAATACTTACCTCAATACACCCAACACCAATAATGCAAGCTCCTTGAACTCCTTGTCACTTGTTGCAAGCTCCTTCAACTATATGGCACTTGAAATCAACCCTAAGCAATTGAAAATAGTGGAAAAATTGAAGGTGAGAGTCAAATATGCAAATAAGAGGCAAGAATGAAAATGTGAGGTAAATGACTTGTTGTTATAGAGTTTGCGCGCACAAATTAGGGTTGAAAAGAATATTTTAATGTTTAGAAAGTCGGTTTGACCTTTGTTTTGACCAAAAAACAAAAAAGAAATTAAAAAACGCGTCAAAAAAGTGACGGGTTCAGCGCGGGTACGGGGCAAGCTTCTCCTTGCAGGCCCCGAGTACGGCCAGGTGGACGTACCCGGCCGTACCCGAGGCCTGCAGGGAGAACCCTGCCCGTACCTGCGCCGAACCGGACTTGAACCTGCAGCCCTTAAGGGCCGTACCGGCTACCGAGGTGTTAGTTTTTCACTCCTTCGTTTTGTGTTCGTGGCACTAAATTTGTCGATCATATTCCTTCTAAATTCACAAATTTTAGCAAAACTTGCTTATCAATGAGAATCCTGAGGTGCAAGATCCGGTTAGTTGTGGAAGAAAATATTCACACACAATATTGTTTAATCTTTTAATATTCCCCAGGAATTGTACTTGATACTTAATCTTTTAATATCCCCATTAATAAAAAGCAGCCATGCTTCTCTCAATAAGTTGCAGCATTGGCAACTATAGCTATATTAGCATCATACATGTTAGTTTTTCACTCCTTCGTTTCGTATTCGTGGCAATGAATTTGTCAATCATATTCCTTCAAAATTTACAAACTTTAGCAAAACTTGCTTGTCAATGAGAGTGCTGAGGTGCAAGATCCAGTTAGTTGTGGAAGAAATATTCACATGCACAATATTGTTTAATCTTTTAATATCCCCCAGGAATTGTACTTGATATTTAATCTTTTAATATCCCCCAGCAATTGTACGTGATACTTAATCTTTTAATATCCCCCAGGAATTGTACATAGCAATTATTAGGATCCGTATACAAAGGTCATTATTAGAGCTGCAGAAACACATCGTAAGTTAACGATCACTGAGCAATGTCTTTGACAGTGTAAAAACTGAGCTATGGCAGAAATTTGCTTTCCTCCATCGTCTACTTGGAAAATGCTCCCAATGACAAATAGCTTATAAAACTCAAAAGAAACATTTTGATGCCATTGGCATGAATCTCTTTAGAATTTTCCAACTTGCTGCTAGATTAGAAGGCATTAAAAAACTCACTTTTAAATTCTATGTTAAATTGAGATTCCCTCCCAAAAAACCACAGCAATCAGAACACAGGGCTAGCTCAAATCATGCATTAAGGCCTCCAACTCCTACATCGTCAGTCACCTTGCAAAATCAATCTATGGCAGCACGCAAACACCTCACTCGGAACTGCAGCTTAGGATGATCTTCAAAGAGGGTTTCCAGTTCAGGTCAGTAGCTGCAGTTTTTGAGATGATGGCATGCATATTAAAGCAAGTGTTTGCCCTCGTCCTGAAAATGGGACTCTCATTAGCAAGAAAGCTGACCCAGATCCCAAGGGGGTTCATCACAATTTCCTGGCATAAGCCAGTTTGGCCCCTTATAATATTATGTAGTATGGCTTGTAAGCCAAGCAGGGGCATATGAAGTGACTGAATGGGTGTGTTTGGCAGAATGTGAGGAGGGGAGTCACGTAGCATATTATGAAGTGCGCCTTGTGCCCTGTAACCCAAGTGGGGGCATATGAGGCGACTGAATAGATGCTTGGAAGAATGCAAGGAGGGGAGTCATGCCCTGTAACCCAAGTGGGAGCATATGAGGTGACTGAATGGGTGCTTTGCAGAACGTGAAGAGGGGAGCCACTTAGCATATTATATGGTGTGCCCTATTCCAAGTTTTGAGTTGGTGCACCTTTCTCTTCCCAAGGGTGGAAGCCATGTGGTGCACCCTAGAGAGGAGGGTACCATATCACCTTTGCATTAGATGGATTGTTATGACTTGATTTACCACAAGCTTGGTCAAAGGGTCAAAATCTAAAGATATATAAATTTGATCAACATAAAGTGAATGGAAAAAACAATCCCCTGGTGGGCTTCCACAAGTGGGGTCTAACACACCGAATTGGTGGGTCATTTTCCAGTGACCTACAAAATTACCTTTACCTTTTACATGGAGTTCTTTTTGTTTCTTGTTGTTTTTGGACGGGGCTTATGGTTATCACCCCTTTCCAGATTTTTGTCAAATGAGTCCGAGGGGGAAGGAAGGAGACTGATAAGTTGGCCCCTTTTTGAGTTTGGCTCTTGAAAACCATTTTCTGGGACAATGAATCCTTATTCAATTTACTGAGGCATTTGTTGCTTAATGATATCTTTTTGTTTGCTGCAGGTGATGACTACCTTATACAAACCTCTTTTATCAATCAAAAATAAAACATAAAGCCCCAAAACATGTTGGTCCGTATTTTTCATTGTATTACCATCCTTATTGAGATATGTGATGTGAAAACCTGAGTGTCGAGTTTATTTTTAACAATAAAGTATCTTATATGTCATTGTAACATCTCAAACTGTCTTCTCAAGAAAGAGACCCAAAGAATGACATGGTCTCATTTAGCAGTGCCCACGAAGGCAACGAATAAAATGGCTGTCATTTGCCAACATCTTCTACAAATGTAAGCAGAGTGTAAACGTTATCAAAGGAGTGTTTTCAAACATCACTTGTAGACAAATCTCAGACACAAGCTTGTGCTCTTCTTTTTTTAATCCCCTAATGGCTTGTAAGATCTTATTGTCAACACATAAGTACGAAAATTTTGTTACTAAGCTCTTTATAGACAGATTTAGCTTGTCGAGGTCATTGAAGCAAGCATTACAAGAACGTGACATTTTCTTTCAATTTACAAACCATAAAAAGGAGAAAATGAATGCTAGAACCTTTAATTAGATACCAACCTAACATGACTTCACCTGCAATCCTTGGCTATATCATCATTTACGGTGTGGATAATTTCTCAATATACACTTCATGCCCTCCACTTTTTGCAACGAGTCTAGTCAAGTAGCATCACACATACCCACCACTTTACGCCCAAACGCGAGCATAGGAAGACCATATCCATTAAAGCCAAAAACCTCAATCCACCTACAAACTTTCCTAAATGTTGAGAAGTGTCTCACAAGTCACCTATGTACGGTGCATTGCCCATAAAGACACTTTAGCTAATGATCCTTCCAATCAAGAGCTCGTAGTTTCCTTCAATCCAAAGGAACCTATAGCTTTTCACAAACTCCCATCTTATTGCCCCCCAATACCAAATTCTTGTTTCTTCATTTCCTCTTGATTTCCAAAGACGACCATAGTCCTATACCTGTCGATTCTACACTCCATACCCCACTTCACCGCCCAAGCATGATTATACCATAACATCTACTTTAACTCCATTATCAATTGAGTCAACACACTCATATCATCTACAAACATTATGCCCTCCACCAAGCTTGTTAACTTGACCCCCAATCCCTTGGAATCCTTCATAAATAATTAATGACAATGTTATACAAGGTTAGAGAAGGCAAGCACCTTTGTCTTACCTACCTAACCAAGATGGAGGGATCAACAAATTCTCATATCTCGCTCACACAATTGATCTATTGTAAATATAGAAAATTGAAAGAAGCAACGGGCCTTCCCCTATCCCTCTAATAGCAGTGAGTTTCCTCAATATAGACTCACCTGGAACCATGTCATTATCTTTCATGATGTCCATAAAAGCCACATAGGTAGGCTTGCTCAACGTAACTTTTTTAGGGCAATTTTGTGTAGAGCTTCCCACCTATCTAATACGTTCTTCATTCTTTCTAAGGCAAATTTGGTTCTTAGTGCAAAAAAATCCTTTTCTTCAATTACAATTCAATACTCTTAATGATAAAACACGTTAGGAATTGAGCAATGGCATTCATCAAACATATACTTTTGTAGATGGCATGCAAATTTATGTTTCCTTTCTTTAGGATGGAGACCAAAATTGCCCTATTCAAAAACCTCGACAATGTTACAATAACTCCAACTATTATTATCAGCCTGAAGGAGTGTTGTTACCAATTTAGAGAATTGCCCTTCCCCTTATCCCTCTCCTTTGCATTTCACTCCACTTCCTTTTCCCTCTCAAAACTTTTGAACCAATGCGAAGGAGGTTGTCCAAGCAAAAAAACCTCATCATGGTTTAGGTCTTCAACAATGGCCTTAACCTCTCTCCACAAGATGAGGTCAATGATATTGGTTAGATCAAGGTGTTGTTCTAAGGGAAGTGATTCCCGACAATTTCTCATAATGCTCTCTTGAGCTCTTCAAGACCTCAATCCAACTGGATAGGAGAATTCCATGTGGTGCTGCCATTCCCCTTACTAGCAATTTTCTCTAACCAGTTCAAAACTTTTTGTCTATATCAACCATGAGCTTCTTTCCCTTCTCCAATATTGAGCTTGTTCCCCTTTATTTACTTAATATATCTCGACTAAGCATTACACTAGTTATCCTTTCCCTTGCCAACTAAAACTCTTTCCATATGTTGTCAACCATGTATTTTGATAAACTACCCATTTCTTTACTATTATTGTCACTTCATCCCAACTTTTCACAACCTCCTCTTAGGTTTGGGTTCTAGTATTCAACTTCATTGGTTTGGCCCAGTGCCTAAACCCAAATTGCCCCCAAACTCTATTCTTTTAGTAATCTTCATCGACTTGGCCTTGAGCCTAAACCCAAACTCCCCCCACCACACCTACTTTCTCTGCTACTAGGTTGGACAACCTTCTAAAGCCACTACTTGAATAAAACTGGGTTATTCTGGTTTGACAAAAGGAGACCCTTATATCTTCACTTCCCGTATCCGTCAAACCACTCCCTTCGGAGACCCATTTCTTCTCATTGGATTGTGTTGTTACCAAATACACCCGCCTCTCTTCCATCATTTTGGGTAGGCAGCCCTCAAATCCTTCCCCAATTCCATTAGTTCTTCCCTCGCTTCCCATCAACCCAATAACTCCAAATCTTTCCCTATGAACAAATCGTACGATGATGAGTGCAAACTCCTTCACCGTCAGCTTCGTCTCGCCTTCATCCACTCCCTTCCTCTCTTATCCCTCCCTTAAAGCCTCTTACCACTTTCTCCTTCGACGTAAGACACATCTCTTTATTTCCCTAAGAAGACAGATGTTGTGTTCTTCTCTCTAACACTCTCCCAAACATTTTTGGCGCACCCATCCTCCCTCGCCACTCTCCCCTTCCTCTTGATCTTAACCCCGAGTCCATGTTCTCTCACATCTCTCACTCTATTTGATATCCCTAGGTAGCCTCATATCCAAGTTGATCCTCCTCCCTCCTCCCTCCTCATGTCACTTGTTTACTTACCAGAACATCAAAGAGGCAGTCACAGTGAATGAACAGTAGGACCATTAATGAAGAGGGCTTCCAGGTGAATTCTTCAAGTTTGGCTTTAGAAAGTTGGTTAGTTTCTTGGTTGATCTTTTCAACCACATGGTACGATCTGATTTCCGCCAACTTGCTCACACCACTCCGTTCCCCCAAATACACAAATCGGGCCCCAGTTTTGACCCCAACAATTACAAGACTATCAATGGTTCGCCATACATTCTTTGAAGCTTTATGCTATTGTTCTCCACATGTTGCTTTCCAAGGAGTTAGAGTAGAGACACCTCAAAGCTAGGGGGGCAAGCAGGGTTCTGGCCCCGCTTACCAGGCCATTGACCATATCTTCACTCTCCAGGCCATCATTGAGGAGGCATGTCATCTCTCATTGAAGATTCGAAAGTCACTGCTACTTTGTAGACTTTCAAAAAGCTTTTGATTTTTGTTCCTCGTGAGGCTCTTTTCCCGAAGCTCAAAGACATTGGCATTTCCAAGATCCTTTTGACTAACATCATGCGCTTATACAAGATTGTTCTTGGTCGCCTCCATATTTATTCGTGGGGATATCAGATTTCATCGGGAGTATCATTAGGGTTTAAACAGGGGCCGCCCTCTGTCCCCCACTTTGTTTGGGATCTACATTGATGAGTTCGGGACTTTTCTTCATGAACATACGCAGGACGGTGATGGGTGCCTCCTCCACCAGGTTCTGATATTTATTCTTTTGTTTGCTAATGACATGGTCCTTCTAGCCTCATCACCTGAGGGACTACAGAGACAGTTGGATGCCTTAGGGTTGTTTTGTGATCTCCGACAGTTGACAGTCAACCTAGGTAAATACTAAAACCAAGGTTATGGTCTTCAACAAGTTGAAGACCTCGCACCTGCATTTCTTCTTCCGGGGGGGGGGAGATTGAGATTACCGGTATCTACACTTACTTGGGTGTGGAGTTCTTTGGTCCGCGTTTCAGTCTGAGACAGGCCCCTCCAGCCACATGTCAATAAGGGTTGCGGTAACTTAGCTTTCCTCAAGCAACAGTGCTTATGACACCATTTTAAGGACATCTCCTCCAAAATGTCCCTCATGGATTCTCTTATCACACCCATTGTTTCTTTATGGCTCTGTGGTGTGGGAGCCCTCTCTGCTCGAGTCGAATTGGGCCTTCAACCAAAGAGAGTCCAGACACTACTCCTTTGTCACTTCATCAGGTGCAAGCAATCCGTTCCCCATCACATCATTCTTACGAAGTTTGGGGCCTGTCCTTTCAGGCTGGAGACCATTTTTGACTTGGTTTCCTTTTTGCACCATATTTGGAGCTTTTCTGACTCGATGGGGGGAGAGAAAGGTACCCATATTTAGCATATTGTTCCTCAGAGAGCATTGCCCTTTCTAACTCTCCATCTCACGCTCGTTGGTATGTTGGGGCTTCTACTCTCTTAGAGTTTGTGAGTATTAGGATGGGATCGTCTTCCTCCTTTTCAATACTCCTTGTACGCACTAGCTCATCTTCTACCTTCTAGACAGGAGTTGAACAGGATCGTTAGAGAGGATATCTACAAACAGATCATCCACACCACCTCGGTGAACCCTCATGGTGGGTTATGCTCGAAGATGGCTTTTTATGCAAAGCACTTCTTGGAGTTGAGGGACGGACTTATTATCCGTCCTCGGTATACCCTTCTTCATTGGATGCACGCTCTGTGCATCCCCCTAGGTCAGTTCAGAGTGAGTTCTCATAGGCTTCCGAGTGAGAGGGACCACCAAATCGATCCGTCAAACAGGACTTGCCCAGTTATGTAGTTTTTAGGAGGTCGTGACAGAAGCTCACTTCATCTTCTACTGTCCCATCTACAACGAGATTAAGGGGAGGTTCCATTGTCTTTTCAGAGGGACCCATGCACTCACTAGCTTTTTCAAATATGTCGATCAAAAGTGCCTGGCGTTATACATGCAAGAGGCTCTTAAGATTTGGAATCACACTATTTAGATACTTAATAAAGGAAACTCTCCCCAAAGGATCACTTCTTTCTTTCTGAATCTACCCTCGAAGAGAGAGGCACTAAGTGTTGGATCAATACCAACCCAGCATCGCACTCCAGATCAGTACAGTTCAGGGGGTCCATATTTAACCCCCCTAATTTCTCCTAGGCACTATTATACCAATCCCAGTTCCAGGGGGTAGGCTAGATCCACATGGCCCTTGAGACATACTAATTTCTTCCGACACCAACACAGGGGGATGTCTTGTCATCTCACATCCTCTTCCTCTTCTTTGGATCATCACACTATTCTAAGTTTCTTCCAATCGGCCTCTGAATGTTAAGAGAGATGGGTTTACCATTCTCTGGATAGACATTCCCCATTGCTTCATGTGATATTCTTCTTTCTTCCCTTCTTCTTCCCTTCCCATGGTTTTTACTTCTTTGGAAACCTTTTGGTTTCCCTCTTCGCTTCGCTTTTGGTCTTTGACCTCTTCTCTTGCTTTTTACTTCTTTCGGAAACCTTTTGGTTTCCTGATTTGTATGGACACATTTGTACTCTGCAGTCCCTTTGACCTGCTTTTGTGGGTCATTCATTGGACATTAATATAATTATCTTATCTTATCTTCAATATCCAGACATATCCTTACAACACTCTCCTAGCAATCAACTTCATGAACTTCGGCCTTGAGTCTAAACCCACACTTACCTCCTTTGTTACTAGGTAGGACACCATTGTATGTCAACTACTTGAATAGACCTTAAGTAGTTCTCTTTAATCTTCAAACATATCCTTACAACACTATTCTCGCAATCAACTTCATGAACTTGGGCTTGAGCCTACCCACACTAACTCCCCACACCTACCTCCTTTGTTACTTCGTCGGTTACCCTTTTAAAAGCACTATGTGACTAGACACCAAGTAGTTCTCTTTGATATTCAAGGTTTGAGCATATGCTGGCATGCATTACCTTCTCTTGATTTTCACTTATTTTATCCCTTAATGTTCTCTTACCTTGTGCTCCATGACCCTCCTTAAACTTTCCTTATGGGAAGTAGTGGTCCAAATAGTCAATGCACAACCTTGCCCGTCCATAGATTAAAATTTCAAATGCACTAATCCCTATACCAAGGTGTGATTGTTGTAAGAATGAAAGGGTGTAACAGTTGTCAATCATTGTCAACACAAATAAACCCAATCTTTGGGCCCACCTTTACATCTTATTAAGGGGAGTGTTCAATCTACTAGCAAAACAATTGGAAATTAAAACGGTTCTTTCACTCACCCAAAAACTAGGCTCCTAACTTAATCATGTTCACACTACGAAAATATAGATGCTACCAAGTTTCTACACCATCTTCCTAAGGCACTCACAAGACACTTGTTCCACACTTGGTTCCCATCAATGGGACCTATTTGAAAACATAGGAATGTCCTATTGATTATTGGATCCACCTTCTTTGGCCATTCTCCCTACCTACTCCTCTAGACTAGAAGACACCCATACATCTACCTGCCCAAACCCTAAACTCTTGCAAATTGACCACCCACCACCTCTCAAGCTCAATGCAATAATAGACTTCATGTTTCTTTCAAGTAAAAGTTACAACCATTTAAGTTTCGTGAGGCAATGAGTGTGCCATCGCATGCCCGAGGGGATCACTACCTTCCTATGCCTCGCCATAATACAAATATTATCTCTAACGCCCCTTCATGATATATGAGGCACACCTCGCACATGGACCTACTTTACAACTAAAAACCACAAGAAACAATTGTACACCTCAAACTCACAACCAAAGGCCAATGGAGACATCTTAAACTACACTGCATATTGTGTCATTAGTCTCGAAGGAAAAATGCATGTCCAACCTCAAGCCCTGAGGGGAAAGGGGCAATTTTGGAGGTCTCAAAGTAAGAAACAAAGAGCTAGAAATCGTGAATTCCAAGGACAAACTAGGGAATCACATTTTTACTGCACCCCGTATGGACACTCTAGAGAAAGTAACACCTTCACCAAACAGTTCGGCACATCTCAGGTGACAAAAGAACAGTCCATTGCAAAAGTGTCGCTCACCTGGTTCACCCAACCCCCACAAGGAAATGTAGACCCTACATCAACATGGTGTTCTAGTAGGGTCAAGCTTCGTTGGGTTGAGGGTACATCAACTAAACACCCTTGTCCTCCCAAGTCCCCTCCCTGTCCTACATTAGCCCTATCACAAAATAGGGGCCAATCCAAGCCCATGAAAGGAGTCCATTACTCTCGGCCAAACTTGGAGTAAAGCTTAGGATTCATCAAGCTCTGCCATCTGAATTGACCCATTTTAATCCCCTAGGGGACCGCAAGACACATATATATTCCACTGCATTGTTAGGAGGGTGCCTAATGAGAAGCAGAGCTGATCATCCTTGCAGAACTACTTAAAAGTTCCCACAGTAATCAAGCTAAGGCTGTTGGCAAGAACCAATAAGTGTAGTGTTAGTGACAATTATAGCATGTCAGATAAGTGACATATTGTTAGCATCCCTAAGATTGACTCCAGCTAAGGGGTTATACCATTTTTTTAGAATAACAGCCTTCGGATTAAAGGCCTCAAGGAAGCAACATCATGCCCTACTCAAACCTCGCTAGAGCTTAAAATTAACCAATATGCCAATTATAAAATTTGGTGGACAACGAAATTATAATTCAATCCAGATAGCAGCATCAATGACAAATAAAAGCTTGAGGAATGCATACATATCAGAGACAAGCTGTCTGCACAACAATTCAAAGTAACTGAGATTACAAGTCATCTTAGACTGTATACCCACAGTTAAATCATCAGCTTAAAAGTCAAATTGTTGGCTCAACTGGAATGGATGAGTTAATTCCTGCAGAGCAAGGTCACTAATCATATAACCATTGAAATCAACAGGTGGAAAACTGGAAATCATGGACCAAAAGATGGTGGATATGGATTCCACCATGTATGAGATGGCCCACTATATGATGTCAATGCTCAAGGACCAGGATGCAGATAACAACAGAGGCATGCAAATTGATTTACAAAGTAGTCGGAATTCGTTGGTGGAAAAATCGAAAACAAAAATGGAAAATGTTGAAACCTCCATTAGCCTGTAATGCTTGATGATTGCATAGAAGGATCCTCTATACACAGGTGTGGCATACAATGATTTTTCATGAACAGGCATGACAGCCAAGAAGAATCTCCCCACACAAAATGGAGAGTCTGACATGAATTCAGTTAATATAAACTTATGGACAGTCAAAGAGTACTACTTTTTTTGGTTAAAATTGATCAATAAAGATGGTCTAATTCACAAAGGGTTATACTAGTTAAGAATACTATTACTTTTAGTTAAAATATGTCACTTGTCAGTATTCATAGAAACTTATAGTTTATACCAGCTCTAGAATATATTTCGATGTGTGTTCTTTGCTTGTGCTAAGTCTTTCCTATACGCAGGTAGCTAGCGTACATAATGGTCTTGGGACATTCATAAATGTAAACAGGTAGGATAATTAAGATCATGTCGAAAATTTTGGTCTAAATTTCCAACATAATACAAAAGTTCGACTTTGTAAGTCTATTACTGCCTTAAATGCTCAAATTTCTTATAATATTGTGTGTCAAGAATCTCAATGTTGATTTTATCAGCAGGAAAGAACGCAAATATACCAGCTGTCAAATATGTCCATGCTAGAGAACCTGTAATCATCCTTATATTTGTCGACACTCTGTAGAAAACATTGCTTGTATAATTATTGAAACGTGTTTACGAATCATGATGTCAGCATTAAGAAAAGTAAATTAATCTTCCAGATATAGGGTTCTTAAAGCATAAGTTCATGTAGAATGTCGGCTCAGAATACATAACCAAAATTACAAGTCGTGCAAATTTTAGAAGGTGAGTTTCTGTTCAACCATGCGATTGCGGAACATCAAGAAACCTGTCCTCAAAAATATATTTTCTAAATTTTTAAGCTATGCCTAACAAAGTTATTCTAAAAAAACAAGACTTCAAATTAATTAATAGATTAAAAGTGACAGTGAGGCATGTTGACCTCTATTGACCCTCATTAAACAAGACTTCAAATTAATTAATAACTTTGTTTGGTTTTTGAGCGTGGTTTCATTGAAGTGCAGTACTCTATAACAGTCAGTTGGAAACATATGCTTGAAGAAGTTTCTGTGCAATAATTTCATTTAGGTTTTAGATTGTAGGACTATGCTGTACTTGCTTATTTCACCCTTGCAATATGGTTTCTCTACATTTTAATTTCATTTACAATTTGTGATCACTCTAGGACCTTAATAAAGTTTCAATCTTTTGTCGTTTCATTTCTGTTTCTAATGTTCTACCCAGACTGACGCGCATCTGCAAAAGATTGTATGAGTTCCACCAAACAATTGCAGGTAACATTTGTGTTACTTTGTGTCTGTCGGACCTTTCCAGATTCGATTGTTGTCATATTGCAATAGAGGATGAGCTGCCAACAGGAGAGGCAATGAAATAGTTTTCTTCATCATATCACACTTCCTTGATACTATGACTTAAACTTTATATAATCATATTAAAATAATAAGTAATCATGTAATCCACATGTTATTGTAAGTGCATTTTGAAAATCAGTTGATCTTGATTAAACTTATTTAGAGACTGTTCAAGACAAAGTGATAAACCAGCCGAATATTAAGATTCGTCAAGTTAAAATTCCATTGAAACAATATTTCATGCATAATCGGGGCTTGTTGTCAAAAAAATCCCAGTAGTAGCAGTTAGAATGTCACTGAATAGAGTCTAGTGTATGATGAATGTAAAAATTAATAGGAGTAACATGCAATGTCATAAAATGGTCATCATTCGTGATCATGACTTAAAAAGATGTTCAACTTATTATAATGGGGTCTTCACGTGAATAATGACAAATTCTTGTTTTGAGTCACTATGTTTTTGTCAGTGTTGTTATGTTTTGAGTTAGTTTTTACCAGTGTTATTGTTAACATAATGGGGTCTATAATGGAAAATCCTTGTTTTGAGTTACTATGTTTTTATCAGTGTTGTTGAGTTTTGAGTTAGTTTTTACCAGTGATATTGTCAAGAAGTTTGATTTGGATTTGTTAAAGTTTACTTTTCAGGGTGTCATCAACCAAAATTTGGGCTCTCGAGTGTAGATCAGTGTTGTAGTCATGAGGCCAGAAACAACAAGAAGGTACGATGACATTGTTAAGGTTAGAATTGGCCACGAACGCACGTTAACCAACAAAGTTTCAAAGACACATTTTGAAGTTACAAAAGCAAAAGGCAACGTAGTAAACACTAGGCAGCAGTTGGACACAGGAATTCATTCTTAAAGAGGGTGGGACCTAGTTTCCTTCTTTTAGTTCCACCAGGCAGATCTTATGGCCAACATGGATAATACTCGGGAGGATGAGCAGAGGTCTTAGTGAACTATCTGCCCACAATTGTATAAACTTGAGAGTAGATGCATAAGTTATGATGGACACCTTAAAACCTTAGTGATATTAATTTTACAGATACAATTTTGAATTCCTACAGGAGTGTTTAATGATTGGAAGAGTGAAATGCTCCCAAATTGAAAAGGGAAATAATCAAGCAGTGTTTTTTTGTGATTGACGTCTGCAAATTTTAGGAGAAAGGGCGGTCGAATAATCCACCCAACCCACACCATCCAAAGCAACCTATCAATTTCAGTATAAAAATTGCACTGCCCATGACAGATATTTCAATGTGGGTTTTGTTGCCTGCTTGTCTGCACTGGTTTTGCATTTACTATATGATGGTAGTCCGTGGGGGATCGATTACCAGGGAGGAGAGTCATGTCTAAGAGGAGAGAAAACACGTTTGTTGATACTGTATCTAACAGAACATTGAAGAAAAATATACATATTTACGCCAAGAATACATTGGCTATGACTCTAATGGTGCCAGTGAAGGATGGAATGGAAGACGATGGGGGTGGGGAGGGGGAGGGGAGAACAAGGACATCTGCTGAAGCAGGATTTGTTAATAAGGTTGTGTTTCTGATCCTCAATTAAGTTATGTAATTATGGATTTTAAACCATTTCTCAGGACTGAAACCACCTTGTCTCAGTCTGAGGCTTTATCAAGCGTCATCATCAAGACAAAAGAGGGATGACAACAATGGCGTAGCATAAAACCAGACCCACTGAGAGCTGGAGTTGTGATATTTACATGTTCATTTTGAGGCTTTCAGAAGCCACCTTAGCAGTGAAGTTAAATACATTCACAATTAAAGGTGACTAAGGTGTTTCGGCAGTCTGACAGTCATGATTTCTAGCCTTTTCCTGTTCTTAAACAAGCTTTGCCTTTTAATTAGAGATCTGATGTTTTCACAGACCACGTGATAATACAAAAGAGTTTCACAGAAAAACTGTGTGAAATGTAAAATGTTTTTGATCGACATTTTGGATCTCAAGATGAGAAATATTAGTGAATATGGATTGCAAACTAGCTTATCCTTTCCCGAGTCTCAGAAGCCAGCTAGGAAGGGGGCACAGGTCAGCCCATTGTCATGGTGAAGGAATCTGTTGACCTCTAAGACATGTTTAACGGTGAGATTCCATCAAAAGAGGAGCTAGAGGCTTGCTTCGCCCTCCCCAACACAAACTTGGACAAAACCATGGCTATTTTTGAGGCAATAGGAGATAGGAATGAAGAAACTGGTAAGATGAAGCTCAACACTGAGTAGATCTGGCATGGCTGCAGAAATGCAGAGGCACAAGCATTCAGAGCATTGTGTGGTGCATGGCACTGTAATCACACGTAGGTGAAGCCAGGATTTTGACCCTGTTTGATGATGAAACTGGAGTTTATGTCTCTTGGGTAGCTAAAGCCATTATGTTTTGTTTTTTATGCTCTGGATGATGCTTCTACGTAGAAGTAGTTTTTAGCAGCCTGCTTATGTGTTAGATTTCTTGGCAACCAAAACTTATTTTTCATTGTAACTATAGAAGGCTCCATCAGAAAAATCTGTCATATGTTGGTTTTCAATACGGCCATATGTTGAGCTCTGGCTCTAGTCATTTATCCTCTTATCACATTTATTATTTTGCAGCTTAAGGACCCAGTGAAACCCCCTTCTATCTAAGAATAAAAATATATAATATCCAAAACTCAATATAAAGTGAAAATGCATTTATCCAAAGTTAAAACATAAGCCGTAGATGTGTGTGGCAGCAACTCAAATTAAAATAAATCTAAGCAAATGAGACATTAAGAGCAGTGAGGGATTAAAATTAAATCATACCATAGCATATATTATTTGCTTATTATATACGTTATGTTTTTGATTGAAAAGCGAGTCTCTATAAAAAACACCAATTTTATCTCTAAATTTTTAGCAACAAATTTTATCTTCCACGAATTTGAATGCGGTGACTTAGGTCTCCACAACAAATAATGTCACATTCTATGTATTCATTACCTGTTTCTTTGGCAAGGGTCTTGCTTTCACTTGGTTATTTTTGTTATATCCATAAGTGTATAATTGGAGAGGTAGTCAACTATTGACTTTTAAAAATGATGTCTCTATCTGGGACTTGTGTAACAATCCACCGCGACACTGGATGATATTCACAATCCCAAATTAACAGTGAAAACATCTTTTTCTATGTCAGACCTTCCTTGACATGCCATTTATAGAACAAGAGCGAGAATTTCCATAAAATCCAATAACATTCAACTTATGCCCTGCTGACATTCATACTTTTCACATGATGGCCAGATATCATTTCCACTTCTAATTGGAAATAGAGATTCCCCTGTTGTCTGGTGGTTTACCTACTCTAGATCAATCCACTTTGCCTCCTTGTCAGCCCTTCTTATTTTCAATCAGTTGTCCAGATCACATGATTCCTCGATGAGTTGATAGGGTTTCCTATAACAAAATTCCAGCAACAGAACAGTATTACCACTGGTGACATTACTGGTCTACTCAGAAAAAAATGTTTGTAAGACTTTCAGCAAATTAATCATAGTTAAAATTGTCACTTGTATTTACACTCACCCAGTGTTAACGGTCAGTTCTGGCATTTTTCAGAAAAAGACTCGTGTTTTCAAAAAATGCCGCAACCATTGGACGAAAATCACTAATGGTGGCAACAAGATGTACTTAGAAGTTGATTTTGCACTTCTCTTGCTGACACAAAAGTTGAACACTTTATTTAATGGATGCAAATAATTCAACTTTAAAGCTTAAGTGCCTAGAATTATCAACTAGAGAATATAAGTGTTGCACAATAAGAAAGGTTCTCAATAAGATTAATCATAGAACTATACAAATGAAGTGGTTCTATCCTGTGCACAAAATCAGCCTTTCACCAATACATAAAAATGGCCAGCAACACAGTCAAGATAGTAAACTCCACAGAGTCAGGTGTAGCAAGAGGCTCATATAGATATAGGCCCCAGCATCAGTTCCTTCCAGCATTCCAACAGATAGCACAACAAGAGAGGCATAAGGAACATAGGCCAGGGCCTTCCAATCCAAGTCCTGTAAAGGAGTAACCGGATATTGGTGGCTTCTTACTACAAGATTTAGAAAATAATGAGTGAATAATTATAGATTTTAAGCAACAGTTTTGACAGTAAACTCCACTGAGACAGGTGTAGCTAGGGGCAGATAAAGATATTAGCCCCAGTATCAGTTCCTTCCAACATTCCGAGAGATGGCACAACAAGAGAAGCATAAGGTATGTAGGGCAGGGCTCTCTAATCCCAAGTCCTGTAAATACTTGTGGATTTTTAGTAACAGTTTTTATTGTAATTTTTGTACTTTCCTGCAATATTTTAAGAGATTTCAATCATTTTTACCACACCAATTAATTTGCAATTATTTTGCCCATTTTTCCAAATTTTACCAAATCAAAACAATCTATAACCCATGCCAATTTTTTCTATAGCCATATTTTCAGATGAACAGTTGTGTCAAAATTTTTAATTTCCTGAAGCCTTCTTGGTTTAAATGCTATTATGGTATTACAAACCTATGTTTGACTGTGTCTACGCAAGGGGATGAATCCCTTACAATTTAATCATTTTTATTTATGTTCTACTCATACTAGCGGGGGAGCGTCCAGATGTCCCCTTTTTGCATCACCTCAGCAGACTATGCGGGACATTGCCACAAGCATATGTGACATAAAACTACTACCAGTTTTTAAGGATTTCAGTTTTTTTAGCAGTGTTAAGACAGCCGAATCTCTACCAGCCTTGGGACTGATATTTGGTAAAAATTGTCTGATGTATTAGTTTTTCTCTAATTTGGTGACTTTTCAAACAAGATAGGTTTATTTATCCAATGAAGGTGATCTTGGAATAATGTGTATTAAACTTTCGTAAGGTAATTCACCTTTTAGGTTACGTTTTTCTACACATAGTTAATAATCTCACATAAGGTAATAGGTTTAGATTTATCCTATTGTTATATAGTTGTGATTCTCGAAACTATCATATTCAAGTAGGTTTGGTATGCACACCAATATAAAGAAACAAAATATCTTCCTATTTTAGTGTGCAAACATTAGGAGTTTGTTTCTACAACAAACTACGAGTCCTATATATTCTCACTGATTCTAGTCTTGACTAAGAAGAGAGAATTAGGGAGACATCAGCTATTGTTTTGAAATGTGAATAAAATAATTCTACGTTACTTTATTCTCTGAACTTTTTGTGCAGGTTTATTGATGTGGTTCTATCTCTTGGATTGATCCTGTGGATCCTGTGATTCTCTTTGCTTTTTTATATGGTTTTAGAGCTTGGAGTTCCAGGTTGAAGATCCTCTTTCCTGCATTTTTTAACATATTTCAGTTCTTAACACAGAAAAAAGCATTATTTTATTGGCATGTTCCAGTATTTTTTATTTCTCTCACAAGCTCTCTTGTTTGCAAGAATTTTCTGCAAAAATCCGCACTGTTTTGAAGGTTTCACACCATAAAAATTTCAAAATCAAAATCTTATTATACCTACATGTTGGGCTCTGAGTTAGCTTCTGTTTCAACTCTTGTACAATTGTGCAGCTGGCCGTACAGCCTTTTTGGAAGAAAAACAGACAAGCAGTTTTTTACTTCCCTTTGTTGTCTCTGATTTCTGCAGACCCGTATGGTTTTTCTCAGTTTGGAGGCCGTACAAATTGAATTTTGAAGGTACAAAGACATGGGATGATAGAAAAATATCTAGATTATCATTTACAACTTGAAAGTACAGATTAGGAGTAGGCCATACAGTGTTCTGGAGAGCTTCAATCAGAATTTTTTTTTTAAGGTTTTTGAAAATTGTTTTTGGCTAGTTTAATGACTTTTTGCCAAATTCTTGCCTGATCATCACATGCAGCTGGAGAAAATTGGTTTTAGGTGGCTGTAACAAACCATCCACATCCCTTTTCACACTTGTGATTCATTTTTTGGCTTTGTTTTGCATCAAATCTTCTTTAAAAGTGGTTTAAACAGTCTTTTTTGACTTACATTTTCATTATTTGACTTTGGAAAAGTGGATAGAAGAGTTTTATTAAGACTTTGCTAGGGTGAGAGTTCTTGGGGTCAAATCACACTACTTATTTTTTATTATTTTATAACAAAATTAGAATTTTGTAAGGGAAACACTTGTTATTATTGGTGGGAACTTTATTAAGGGAAATGCTATTTGCTTTTTTTGATGAAATGAACTGCACCTTCTCTCTCTTGACGCCTTCTTCCATTTGGTGCTAGCATTGTATCTTCATTATACTCTTTTTTTTGTCACATTTTCAATGTTACCCAGTGTCCATCTTTGGCCATTGTTGTCATTTTTGAAAGCGTAACTTTCGATTTTGTTGCATTTATTATTGATTAGAGAGACAAGAAGATATTTGTCGTCAAACAAACTTGTATTTGGGTGTATCGTTCCTTGTTATCCTCCTTGACTTCTTCTTACAACAACGGAGACATCCTTCTTCGAACCCCTCAAATAACAACACTCGAAAGATGAAAATGAAGTTGGTTTTATAGTACAAAGGGTTGTGGAGAGTCGTTTTCGATGACATTCCATTTTTAACAGAGGAGCAAAATATTGCTTGGATTGAGTATCTACGTTTCAGACAACTTGCATATTCATATTGCAGATACCGCGTCACCAAAAGAAGTTTGGGACAAATTTGAAGCTTTATTTGGGGAGGTCACTTCACCTCCAATTGTTCCTCTTCCTTCTCCTCCATCTCTCAGTGAGGATTCCTTTGTTGGTGAGATTGTTAATGTTCCTCCATCACTTTCTTCTATTTGTTAGGATGTGATTCTTGATGGTGATATAAATGAGGAGCCTTTGGCATTACCTCCTCCTACTGTCATTGTTGAAGACACATTTTGATGGTGATCCGGATGTGGTGTTTCAAACTTCTCCTCCTCCTTCCATTGTTTGTGAGGATATGTTTCTCGAGGATGAGACACCTCCACTATCTCTTGTCATTGATATGGTTGAGACAATTCCACCACCTCTTCCTACTGCTCATGTTGCAGATTTGTTTTTTGGTGGTCACATTGACAAGGTCACACCAACACATCTTCCTATTGTTCCTTTTACAGATATCTTTGTTGGCGATCACTTGGAAGATGTATCTTCACCTCCTCCATCTATTGTTGCTACTCATCTTCAGCCTTTGCCCAAGAGGGCATTTTCTTCTATATTGGCTCATTTTTTGGTGATTCTTTAATTCTTCCTCGCACATGCCATGATTCAATCTTCTTTGGAGCACTTGGCAAACCGGTTTTGGACATTAATTCGCACTCCTGTTCTTTGGAGGATCACATACAGAAGTTATCACTTCCTACTACGAGAAGAACATTTGACTTTGGGACTATCTCACCACATATGCAAAGGGTTCCTTACATTCTTGCCCTCAGCGCAAGATATACCTTACTGATCTTTGTGTGGGGTACATGAGTACCTTCTGGGACTCATATTTTTTGCTTATTTTACACTCCCTAAGTTTCGCTTATGGGAGTGTGTCGGAATAATGTGTATTAAACTTATGTAAGGTGATTCACCTTGTACGTTAAGGTCACATAGGGTAATAAGATTAAATTTGATTGATTCTCACAACTATCATATTCATGTAGGTTTGGTATGCACACCAATATAGGGAAACAAAATATCTTCCTATTTTAGTGTGCAAACATTAGGAGTTTATTTCTACAACAAACTAAAAGTCCTATGTATTCTCCCTAATTCTAGTCTTCACTAAGAAGAGAGAGAATTAGGAAGACATCAGCTATTGTTTTGGAGTGTGAATAAAAAAATTCTACATTATTTTATTCTCTGTGCAATTTTACAGTTGTGGGTTTTATCTCCTAGATTAATCCTGTGGATCCTGTGTTTTTCTTTGCTTTCTTATACGATTTAAAGGTCATGGTCTAGTGGCAGGTCAGAGAAATTCCCAATAAGATAACCTGAATTCAAACCTGGTCAGGGCACATTCCCATGTTGATGCAACTGTGGTAATGCGGCTGCCAAGAAACAATGCTGGGTGCAAGTGCCAACTGAATTTTGAAATAGATACCCCCTCAGATGGGCTCTTAGCCAAACCAGAATCCAAATTACATGAAAATAGTATACATCATACATACGCTAATCATCATAATTTTTTAATTTTATGATGGCCCAAAAATATAGCAGCAGCAATCCGATAGCTGTCCAGGACAGGCCAACTTTACATGAAAATAGTATACCCCTTGAATTTTGAAATAGATACCCCCTCAGATGGGCTCTTAGCCAAACCGGAATCCAAATACATGAAAATTGTATACATCATACATACGCTAATAATCATAATTTTTTAATTTTATGATGGCCCAAAAATATAGTAGCAACAATCCAATAACTGTCCAGGACAGGCCAACTTTACATGTACAATGATAAGTATCCAAAGGGTATAATGAGATTGGTTTAAATAGGGATTGGCTAAAAATACAATAAAGTGCAACTGTCAAGAATATATGATCATCAAAAAAGGAAGAAAAAATATTGATGTACTCAACAATGTATTTTTTTCTACTTGAACTCTTGCAGTATAATTGTGTTCTTTTCTTGTGTTAAAAAACTATTACCTCTGCTCCCTTTCATTCTTAATAGTTTTATCAAACATTAGTGGGCTTATGTGAAATGTTTCACATTCAAGAAAACAAACATTAACAAAACTACAGGGGAATTAGATTGTTCAACATATTCACACTCAAAGTGAGCAAAGCAAAGAGTTCGTTTGAAAGATGGAGAAACCAGAAATGAAAAACAAAAAACACTAAATATGACTTTTTGAAAGATGGAGAAACCAGAAAAGAAAAAAATCACTAAAAATTGACAAATCAGATTTTCATAATAAATACTTCTAATTGTTTCACATATTTGTAATAACTTCTTCTTAGCAGTACTTAAAGTCTGTCACTATTTGACTTCCTAGTATAATTACGTTCTCAAAATCTGCACTTCTTAAGCTTTGAGAAATTTGGTCCTATATCTAGATTTTCTTTCTTTTTAAATTGAATTCTTTGTTAGGATAAACACGTGCAAGCAGGCAACATGTGTGAGATCTACAGCTCTATCACAGATGAGTACATATATTGCAATGGAAGTGTCTACAGGTGTTATAAAGAAAAATAAAACAAAAAAGAATGCTCACTTTGAAAGATCTCTCGATCTATGAATTCAGGAAACATAATAAAGCTCGTATCTGAGAAAATTATCAAAACCAAGATCTTGACATCTACAATAACAGAAATGAGATGGGGCATATTATTACTAGGAAAGATAGCAGGGAAACAGCAGAAAGACAGAAAAGGTAACCAGAACCATCATGTTCCTAGTGGGCCAAAAACAATTGTCCATTTCCCGGAACTTTTCTAAAGGCTTCTTTTGGAAAAAATTATTATTGCTAGAATCATGGCACTCCATGAAGCAGACGCTTTTGAAGGATTTTCCAACTTTTCCAAAGATATGTCTATCTCAACCATTTTGCAGGGTTTCGTGTCTCAACATGCACAAAGAAGAAGCAAACTCCATTAAAAAGGCTTAAAACATTGAAAATGATGGAAAACAGAAAATAAACTCATTAGCCATATAAGTATGAACGGATAATCACTACATTTTTCACATGCAAAGCATGAGTGAAGGATTTAAATGAGGTGGGCTTCAATTTTAAAGACCAACACCAAAGACAACTTATATATTGGAACTGGAGACATGCAATGTAGGCATGCTTGATACATGCAATGTAGGTGCTTACCATTAAAATAGTGGCCCAAATCAAAAAAATCATCTTTGAAGCGTGCATTTTTAAGGTCTGTTTTCATTCATTCATAGGCATTTTGAAATTTCTCTGTTTTATCCTATTTTGAATCAATATTACATACACCCTTCGTACAATAATAAGTGATATTATGATGTGAAGGTCTTGACAAACGGATAAAAAAATTGTTATTTTAATTATTTCTATTCTTGCCTACTTTTACTATTGTTTGATTGTGATGGAAGAAAGTCTTTGTAGTGCTCAAATTTCAAGTTGTCTCATTCTTATGTAGAATCAATTGCTTTAGGCCTTTTGAACAATTTTTTATTCTTTTTGTGATCACCTAGCTAACAACTAAAACTATAGAAATATCTTGTCAATATCTCAATAGATGAATCATTCTAAACCTCAGATTTCAATTTCACCCCGAAGGTTTTTTTAATACCCAAAAGGTCTTACAGGTTTTAACCTTTCTATTTCATTGTTACAGACTCAATGAAATAGAAAAACTAGTCCTTTGTAAACTAAACAGTTCATCATTTGACAGGCAATCTAGAGCTTCAGCAAAAAGAGAATACAATGAACCAACTAAGGGAGGAACCCGCCATACACCCAAAAAATCAAAAAGAAATCCCAACGACCTCCACAGATTTAGGAAATATCATACAATTCCTGTTAACTTCAACCCAAATGACAAGGCCTATAACAAGATCCCAAAAACACCTAATTCAAGACAGCGATGGGCCTTTTTAATCCAAAGACATTCGGAGGGCTTAGCCAAAACATGGCTTCCCATCCCATGATAAGGTCTTTTTTAAGTCTAACCCCATCATGTGTTATAATGATGCCAAGATCATCTGCATAACTGACCGGCTGAATAATGGAACATGAACAGTACCTACATTTACTAATATTCAGAGAAATTGTTAACTGAGGCTGACTCCATTAAATTCAACATGCCTCAAAAAATGTACATCCTTCTTGAGACAAATCATTTCTTAAAACCTAGACAAAATAGGAGCGGCTTGATTAACAAGTAATATAGCAGTTGAGACATTCACATACGACCCTGTATTCCTACAAGCTAAAAAATATCTAGCAAGGTCGGGACCAAGAAGTCATTTTTCCACGTGCTAATGGGCAGTCAAATATTGCCAATCTCAAAAGATATGCTGCTAAGGGCATGCATACCCACCCATTCTATGGTCGAGTGTAAGTTTCTCCAGCTTGTTGGGCCTTTTATACGGTGCACGGACAATCTTGAAAAATTAATGTCAGATGCAGAATGTCACAACATAACAAAAACTCGAAGCATGGTCATTGAGATTACAATTGTTGGCATTGGCTGTAAATGGCATCCACAACAGATTTAACATCTAGCTTACTTGCCAATCCATAGGTAACATATCCATTTCTGGGAAGCTGAAATAAAATTGCCCACATTATTATAATTTGATGATCCTTGCATGGAAAGAGATATTGCCATTGGAACATGCAATCCATATGAGATCATGACCATGTAAATTAAAATACAAATCCTTGATGGTTGACTTTGAACAGGCATGGAAGAAGATGCTGTGACAATAGAACGTAGATAGCCCCATCTGGCCTACTAGTCCCCTTAAAACCTCCATTAAATAATGCAATAGTAGAAAGCATTTTTTCAAATCTAACAAAAGAAAAATAAAAGAATATTATAGCATAGCTTGAGCTACAACACAGAATAACAACAAATAGGAAAGTGAAGAAGACAGGAGCAGCAGAAAATATCGAGAAAGTGGGCATGCCAGGGGGATGTGACAACATTAATACACATGAAAAAATGGATACAAATAAATCGAAAGCAGAGAAAGATGAAACCATCCCATCAGGATACATTAACACCACCGGCAAAGAGCATAAGATGTAAAAGAGTGCACCAGCATACATAGGAAAACAAAGATTGTAAGTACAAATTTTTGATGAAGAAAATGTAGTAGATGATGAATAATCAATCAATGTGAATACAGCAACAAGATGAGGCAACAAGAGCATGAACATTTTTGACTGATAATTTGATGATAACTGTCAAAAAGGATCAATGACTGCTTGAAACATAATTGACAATGTTTGCCTGAAACTTTATATTCAAGAATAAAACAATTTTTAAAATGACAAATTATACAAGGCATTCTTTTATGCTCTCAGATAGAGGACTCATATCTTCTAAGCAATCTGACAATCTCAAAACGATGAGGAAGAGATGTTGTGGATAAGGGAGAACATTTGCTGTCAGATTTAGGGGTAAAAAAGAACTGCATGGCATAAAAGAGACAGGGATTACAGGCATGAACGATGGAAGGTAACAAGCTAACACAAGGAGTTAAGGAAATCTTAAAGATGTCTCTGATAAAATAACACCACCAATAAGAGATACAGTAACTTAAGGTAAAGAGGGAAATGATTAAAAGAGAACAATCATTAAGCTACGCAATGAGATAAGGCAGAAACACCTGAAATGGGCTATGGATGCAAACATGCTCATTGTCAGCAAGGTAAAAACAAGCATTGTCGAGGAAAATCCTAATAACTTCTGACAATCCATGTAATTAATAGTGAGATCATTTTTGCATGTCATACACTCTTTTGCAAATGTAGCTTCATGACAAGATCTTTTTTATTCAGACATTTGTACATTTTGATACAATGTGCATATCTAGATACAAACAAAAAGATCTAATATAAGTACGTCATGTCTTCAGAGCCAACCAAAATAAGCTCTTTTTCTGCCCATTCATTTTTCCTTTCCTTTTAGGTAGTAATAGTGAGGCTCAATATCGACTGACAGTCAATTGTTTATTCAAAACAAGCAGATCCGTCAGCAATAAGAAATATGAAACTGAAGTAACTACAAAGGAAGACAGTTGATTGTAAATTGTGTCAGATAACTGATAAGAATACACTGACTGCAATTAATATTATAAGTAGAATTAGAGTAAACAAACAGACAAAATAGAAATTGAATTAAGAATACACTGACTGCAATTAATATTATAAGTAGAATTAGAGTAAACAAGCAGACATAAAAGAAATTGAATTTGGAACCCTGAAAAAGGGCTTAAAACCACTATGGAGTTGTTTTGATCCCCTTAACATTCCTATTTGCTCTTATCCAAGGGAGACATTACTGTTATATGGGAGCAGAAAAACACCAATGTTCAGTTTCACTGTCCCCGCTCAGTTCTACAACATATTAAAATCATTTGTGTAAACTCATGAAAACTTGAATAATTTTCTGTAATTTTAGAAACCACAAGCAGTATTCTAAGTTTCCACAAATGTAGAGGCCACAACTCAAGACATGATTGTTTAACTTTCCTCAAAGGTAGACATCAGATGTAACAATTCAACATTTTTCAATCTTGGAGTCGCGATGTTTACAATTTCCGAGTTGCATAATGGAAGCAATGAGCTTTCACCTTGCAGACGATAACAACAAATATGCCTGTGTTTTTTAACCTCAAAACATTTTTTATTTAAAGAATATTTCTGTAAATTCAAATGAAAAGGCAATATACAACATAATAGGACATTTTATTCTTCTTATAAGCTGCATCTGTCAATTTTAAGTTTTGTTGTTCTGACCAGCTGTGTATATGGAAGTATCACGTATCAAATCCACTGTGCCTGCCATTTTTGCGTCTAATCTGTTTGAAATTCTCAAATGAAAATTTCCAGTAGTGAAAAAGGTAAAATTTCAAATGTTTGTAGGATTTTGTTCAATTTAAAATTGAATTAAGCTTTTATTTTGTCACCAGTTATCTTAGAAATGTGTAACCACCATAACAGTTAGAGAATTGACGCCTGAAGTTTTTGTTTTGTCAACAGTTATCTTAGCATGCAGTACAAATGTATGACCAATTTCATAATAGTTTTTAATAAGGCAATGGGGTAACTCAATCATACAAGAGTGAAAGTTTAGTTTAATGAAGTTTAAGTCCTCAACAAAAGAAACGTTTTTCAGTACTCGGGTATAATATTTATTTTGTCCATAAATCTCTCGTAAGGCATTCATAGCTTTTATGTATGGTATTTTATGTTAACGATGTATCCATATGGAGTTTCTCCATTTCTCTGCAAGTTGTTACATAAGCCATATATTTATCAAAATGTCACCATGTGCATTAATTATGAATTTCTTCAATTACGCTGCAAACATTATTTTAATGCATTTGTACACTGCAGTACTGAGATACCATGCACTACATTGAAGAAAATGACATTACTAATTGTCCAAAATGTTTTAATTTGTCTAGAATTCATCTGAGTGGGTGCACCTGAGTCCGTATAACATTGCAAAATTGGATGTCTGGTAAAGTGCACAGAAAAATTCTGGAGTGCAAACAGATGAAAGACACAACATTTTGATTTCATTTTAATCGCCTAGAAACCCTTTTAAAAGATAATCAAAAATGTTTCCAGTTCATTTTATTCACCTAGAAACCCCTTGGAAATGTTTGCATAAATTTATACTAAATTATTAACCTGCATACATTCAGAAAACAATATTTGTATCCTTAAAAATGAATGTAATGAGTGTGAAATCATCTATGTGAATCTTCATCATTTATTTGCATGTAATAAACTAGCAACCTTCAAACATGCATTTAATGTTTTTGAAAATTGTTACTGAGAGGTTGAGTCAAACATTAATGTGCCTATGTGTGGACAAGCTGAGTTCTCAATGGCAGGTTATAAAGCATGCTAATTATAATGATTGCATGAAATCGTTGAGTGGGCTAGGTGTTGACAACCTGGGTACCTAAAAACACACAAAAGATTATGATTGTAATCATGATTACCTCAATATTTTGTCCCTGAGCATGCACAATAAGTAGCTGAGGGAGTATAACATATTATAATTCTCACATCATTGAGAACTCTTAGAAACGGATTAAATGTACTAGACATTGTTAACTAAACATGCACAATCTAAATTGCCGAGGGCGGATAATGTATTATAATTCGCACATCATTTGAGAACTCTTAGAAACCATATGGATTAAATGTACTTGACATGCTTAACTCATTTGACGATATCTTAGGAACTTAGTAACTCTTTTAGCTCATTTGAGAATTAGGAGCCATGTGGGTTTAATGTACTAGACACAATTTCGGTTAGCTTGTACAAGGATATTCTTAGGAAACCATATGTACTAGACATGGTCTTAGTCACCAATTTTACAGAAGGCAGGAATAAGCCTATTATAACCATCACTGTCTACAAGCACTCGCTCTTCAAATGTTCTAGCTACTCCAGTTTTTATGAATAACCTATGGTTACTAAAGAAGAATTCATTGCATATAATAAATAGCAAAGACCATTTGCAAGTTCTTCATTCTTAGTAGCTGCAACTTGACCTCGAACAGAATGTACAACTAGGGCAGGTTGTAATTTAAATTAATTCAATCTTGATTAATGAACATTGATTGGCTTACAATTTCTCTTTTATTAAGTTATTGTGTCTTTTAGTAAAAACCTGACATAGTTATGAACATGGTTATGCATCAGTCACCAGGAGACGTGATAAAGGCACAGGAATATGAAAGGAGAAATCACAAGTATTTCAATAAGGATACATCTACATAAAGCCACCAGGAGATGTGTGCACAGATGCAGGATCCCAGTCCCTGAACCCAATTTTCCCTGTGGCAATGGTTTGCATTACATGTTCCATGCAGTAAAACATATGTCGTGACTCATGATCCACAAATGTTAAGCTGCCTAAAAAATAAGTGGCTTCACATGCAAGAACTCAGATCCCAATGGTATAGATAAAAGGATTATGATTATGATTGTCTCAAAATTTTAAGTGCCTGAGATTGTCTGAGTAGAGGTAATGCATTATCATTAATAACTCAAATTTGAGGATAAACTCTTCCAAACAGAATGGACTACCCACAGTACTAGATAGTATCTCAATCACCAATTTTACAGCGGAGTGGAATTGGATAATATTACTGGCAATATTATATTGAATGTGAATCAAATTAAAAGTTTTATAATTTAATTTGTTGCAATATGAAATGAAAGTGAATGTAATTACATCATAATTTGCTGTCAAATGTATAACAATAATGTGAAGGGGCAGGTTGTTGTTTAAAATTTTAAATTGAATTCAGTGATGATTAAGATGACTCTCTTGAATGATCATATCTGTTCTTTTATCATTCTGATTATTTCTCTATCTCATTCAAAGGTACTTGTCAGTTATGGCAACGTGTTTGCACTAAATGTTCCATGTGATGAAATATTTTGTCATGGAGAATGCATGTATGTTAAGAGGCTGTCTAGAGGTTAAATTTATCTGTGCTTGGAATGTCATCAATGCAATATGCCCAGCAGTACAACAAAAGTTTATCCAAAGGATAATATGCTATGAGAAAGACTAGCCAACATTGGGAATATATTCAACCCACGAGGGAAAAGAACAAAAATACACTGGAGTAAAGGCAAAAAATTCAACACTGACCCCCTTTGCAAACTCTATCCTCAGAGCTAGACCACCGAGGACCAACCCTTGAAGACTTCTCTTTGCAATTACTGCATCCTCCTCTTTCCTGAAGTTTATGAAAGCATAATTGCGGGAAGAATACACTGTGATACCTTCTACTTCACCAAATCTAGAGAATTGCTCTGCCAACAAAGTTTCAGTAACATGCTGAGATACATTTCCAACCCAAAGATTTCGAGAGGTCTGAAGTGCATCGTGTTCCATTTTCTGAACTCCAAAGAGATGAGGTTTTTCATCAAAACGAGGGCCCTGTAATCTGTCCTTTGCATAAGATGTTCCCTGCAAATACATTGCATGTTAACTCAAGCTGTGCAAAATATTGTTTAAGAGATTTTTCAAGTGGATTCCAATTAAAAGCTCGTCCATACATATTGTTGGTAACATAACAAATTATGCTTGTGCATCTCTTGCCATAAAGAAGAGAAAACACCTCAATAAACTAGAAGAAAAGTATGTTCCACATGCAATATTATAACCACTCGTGCATTCAGCAAAAAATTTGCTCTACCCTAAGAATATTAGATGTTGTGTTACCCTGAGCATAATAGATGTTGTGTGCCTCTTGTGATAAACAAAACAATACACCTCAATAAACTAGAACAAAAGCCTCTCCAACAGCATTAAAAATGTAACATAACCACTTATGTGTGCTACAGAGAGACCAGTCTCCTGATAAAATATTCAATAACGTCAGTGTAGCTACCACATGAAAAAGAGCGCAAAAAAATTAGATGTGCTAATCTCATAGTATGCATGGCTTATTATAGCTAAAGTTATACATACACCAGCTGGTTCAGAACCATGAAAAGAAATAAGATACAAAATAGGCCGAACATAAATCATAGGGCATTCATAAATATGATGGATAAACCTTGTTTCTTCCAGAGACAGATCCCTATCAAAAGAGAAACATCCCAATAAAGATTCATCGCATTTCTGTGCTACTTGGAATGACTGACCATTTTTGCTGCCACTTGAAACATGTTCCTCGGGCTTAGACAGCTGGGAAAAACAAAATAACTACGATGCTGCTTCAGCTTCCCCCCACCCCACCTGGCACTATAACTTATTCAGGTCCAGTTCATACGGTCACATTGCGGATGGCCAGGTTACACCCGGATCCATCAGCCACCAATACCCAGGGAAACCCAAGGCAGACCTATGGGTTTTGCCTGCTTTTATACATTGATGCCATTGATTTTGATGCTCTCGATGAAGAGCAATATGACAATGAATAGTAATTTGAATTACTAATTACATTAATATTTACAATTTGGCATTCAGTTAACGTTATCAATTTATTAGCAGTGTTTTTGTGGTTATTTTATTTATTCCATGCATACTATGTGGCTAATTCCTGTTTATTAGGGTAAATAATTATAATTTTTTAAGAAAAAAATTGTTACAGCCATACCCGGGGCTAATATCATCACCAAACCCTGCGAATCCAATTAGCCATACCTATACCCGTATCCAATACAAACTGAAAACTTAGCAAAATAAGGATTTCAAAACAAAGTTCTGAATATGAGCATCAGAAAAAGGGCTCTTGGAGATAAAACCATTAACCAAAACCCGTCTGTAAAACTTACTAGGATTTGAACAAGATGCTTGATATGATAGGACACCCCAGCAGGTGAGCTCCCCTCCTATGTCCTTTCCTTGGCTCCAATTGATGCGAGCATTTATTGCAACCAGCAAGAAATGTAGGTGCCCAAAACAACGAACTAGATTAGTTAAATCATGGGAAGAGGCGCCCAATTTACCTCTCACACTGGTCTTGTGCAAGAAATGACCATTAAACTTGCAAACTTTGCACTTGTCAAACAGCTCAAGGCATAGGATCTGCCACCCAAAACTTTTGACGACCAAGACAAATAATATGCCAAAACCCTGAGCTTAAAGATCAATCTGCGTCTATAATTGCCTAGACTGCACGGATACGGGTATGGGTACAGATACGGGTATGGGTACGGTATGCTGAAACGGCAAATTTTAAAAAATCTCAGGTACGGTACGCTTTTGGGTACATTATATATATATGCATATAAAATTATAAATTTAAAGAAACATTTGTATACTTATTGAAATTTAATACTCATACAACTTAAAATCATTCATAGAACATGAAAACAAATTTCCAATACTTTGAGAATTGAGACTGGAGTTTGTATTGATTCATAATGTTCAAAACATAATAGTTAATAACATAGACTGTATTATAGATTTGATAATTCATTATTAATGCCTTAAGCTTGAGTTAGACATATCATTGGACGTTAACAAAACATTTGAAGTAATTCATAATTAATGCCTTAAGCTTGAGTTAGACGTATCATTGGACATTAAAAAAACATTTGAAGTCATGAAATATTTTAATTCCTTTCTCAAACCAAAGGAGGGCAGAACAACCTCTTGTCAAGGCAAGGATCTTGTCATTATATTTCTGATTCGACGAAATCGATTTGTAGGCTTGGCATCTAATGTCCAATGAAGAGAAGACAGACTGCCCAACCACCAAGTGCTTCACTTGTTCCCATGCCTTCCAAATTGACTGAAGAATAAAGGAGTCAGGACCCATGAGGAGCAACAAGAAAGCCCCCAAATAGTAGTCAACCAAATGAAGCCCTTTTCATCTCTCTCGATGCTTCAGAGCCTATTGGCAATATTGAATCTCACACGAACTTTCCAAAGTTCAATTCCAATCAAAGCCCTCATGTTTTATTTATTTTTTCGCACTTAAAAAAAAGAACAAACAGTGGGTACTCTTTATTTTTATTTATGCACTTAAAAAAATGAAAAGAACTGTGGGTAATCTGTGGGTACGTACCCATCCATACCCTGGCATACCCAGGGCCTGTGGGTACGTACCCACAGCATACCCAGGGTGTACCCGTACCCGTACCCAAAACATACCCAGCCTGGTATGAGGGGGTCTAGGGCGGCTCCGTGCAGTCTAGATAATTGCAGCAGAGGATTTTTCACAGCACATTTTGCTAAGACATAAAACGGGCCAATCCTTCAAGAGTGACTTTTATTTGCAGCAACTAATAATCCCTACCTTAATAAACAATCCTTGTCCTTCTAAAACATTACCAGCCACTACCATCCCTAAATGAGATAGCTGACAATTTTTAATTCACAAAGACCGAACAGTGATATGTCAGATGAAATAAGCATTAAACAATCACCCAGACACATGATATGGGGGGGGTGGTGTACTTGGGACATAGAAATGGGCATCATTTGGGAGTATATCAAAAAGGATGCAGCAATATTCACCAGGAGACGCAGATATGGGTTTCTTAGCCATTACAAGATCCCTGTCTCTGAGCCAGATTTTCCTGGAAATTATCAAATAACATTGAAAGGTTTGCTCATTAGGAATACCTTGTAGATCATAGCTTTTCTTGTCCACAATTGTGCTTAGAGATGCACTTAGGAAAAGCTCTACCTTAAGCTAACACAGTTAAGACGGAGAATGGGACTGAAAACTTGGACTGCAAGCATATATTATTTGATGACATTGGCTCCACTATTGCACACTTTACAAAAGGATTCCCCAGAAAAACCAAACTAAAGGCGTATGTAAAATAAACTTTCGTGCAAATAGTGAGATCTCAAAAAGAAACGTTAGTACAGGAAACTTGCAGGTGATTGCCAGAAGAATCCCCTTCAAAAAAGAAACACAAGACAGCTTCAAACCAGTGAGGTAGATAAGACGTAAAAACTCATAAGCTCATTGGCACACAGGAGCCAAAATGAATTACATTTCTCAAATGCAAAACCATTTCTTTCTCCATACAGGCTATACACATCCAACCCCAAATCATTTGGGAGAAAGAGTGGATCTGCACAAGATGATTCAGACTAAAGAGGAGAAAATTTTTATGATCTGCCTCAAACCCTGAAAAAAATAATGAAGGCGAGCTCGAAGAAAGTGGCATGAAAAGAAAGAGAACACAACATACAAGCATTGGAGAATAAGTCAGAACAATAAGGACAGAGAGAAAGCTACAGCATTACAACAAAGCTAATTCTCATGACAATCTCTAATATCAGACTTCACACAAAGTAAACTAAAAGGCCATTAATAGGCCATTCATTTTAGCTTCACGCCAACATTCGAGCTACGTTTACGACACCACATTAACAACACTGATAAGTGGCTAAAAGGGAAAGAACCAAAAAATGGCTCTGCAGTTTTTTTTTTTTTCCCCTTTTCTTACTCGACATGTTGCAATCCACTACTTGTAATAATCTGATACTTAAGGCAGAGATGCAGATATCTATGTAACTCAGCTGTTTCCAATATAAAATTTAAAACAGAGCCGAACAAGAAATTTAGCAGCCTGGAATGGTTAAGGGAGGCACTCACACCATGACCTATTATCCCTCTTACCACCATCAGGTGGTCCATGACCCAGTGTACATGTAATACAAGATTGAGATTTTCGTTAAGGAGAACATGAAACGCAAATGAGCATGGTCCAGGTTTAATAAGACAGACTTGAGCATAAGAATGCAATCCAAGCTCACACCACAATGGCAGCACCGAACTTCATCCGAGATTAATCAAGCAAACAAGATGGAAAAACAAATTACATTCCCTTCAAAAACATCCATTCAAGCAATACATTATCCGTTTGCATTTGTTGTTTTCACCTTTATAACGGCATGCTTGTTTGGCTATAATCTATTCGAAAAATAGTTTTTCGTATTAAGTTTCATTTGTTCTAACCTTTGCACAGCTTCTTTTTTCTTCTTCAAAATAAATAAATTTAAAATTTCAGCGGAGCATTGACAAAATATGAACTAGGCCGTCCTGCCAATGCAAAACACAAACCCTACCAAGAAATGTAACATGCAACAAAACTAAGCTTCATGCACGTATCCAGCAGCGTAATAGATGCAAGCAAAGTGACATTAACCTACTACTGCAGTACAAAACCCCTGACTTAGCTACATGCCAATTAAACCTAATGCATACACAGAAAGGACAAAACGAAAAAAGAGAGGCGATCTAGGGTTTTCAAAATACTGAAACGTACCCATTTAACTCCGATGCCATTTCTCTGGTCCCTTGTATTTGCAAACATCGTGAATCTCCCGCGATTCGAACCCGCGACTTACAAAACCGTAAATTTAAAAAAAAAAAGGGGAAAAGATAGAAGATTCCAAGTTTTGAAATTATCGCTTACAGCAGCAAAGAAGATTATTGAAATCACATTAAAATGGTCAGAACAGAGAAAAGCTTTCGATCAATCGATCGCAGAGACAAATGGAGGTGAGAGATTGAGCTGTGTAGATAAAAGGGGTGGGATCGAAGATGAACAACCGGGTACACCGGCATTATCACCGACACGCGTCTGTAAATTTGACGAGTGCATGCAAATTTTTATTTATTTTCTAAGGCTATTTATTGCGGATTTTATTTTTACGACGCTTTTTAGTTTAAAAAATATTAGGGCACGAGTGGGACACCAATTATTTCCCTCGGACGGGGTGCTCCCCTCTCTTAAAAGTCCTGGAGGCAAGTTACCCATCCGTGACTTGATCATATTTAACGCGTTTTGACTTTGGTAACTTATGGAAGGTGCTCATTTGGTCATATAAACTAGCAATTGCACATGAGTTGCAAATTATGCCGGATAAAAAATAAATATTTATATATTTATTTTGACATGGGTTTCCTCAAGAGAGAATCACCACTTCACCGTATGCAACAAATAAGTCTCCAACCCGCTTAGTTTACATTTGACAGAGTACTCCCAACCTATGCCAAAATATGAGCTCTAGAACATGGTGTCAACATCCATCAAAGTATAAAAGAATGGAGGATTTTTTTCAAATATTGCAGTTGCAAATGCTCTAGTAGACGTGTGTAAATTGTAGAACCTTACACAAGGCACATAAATTTTCTGATATCTTAAGGGTATTGAATGTTTTTTTTTAAATAATAAAATTAAATTTAAAAAAAAAGATATGTATTTACTATTGTTTAAAATGGCCCATATAAAAGCTGCCCCCAAACTACCCCAAAGAGAAAAATGGAACTGATTTTTTTGTAGCATACTAAAAAAAAGCCCTGCAAAAGACTTTATTAATGCAAACATTTACATCGTATGAAACAAGCCTGTGGAATATGCTGCTACTCGGCTCTCAGAATTATGACCTACACTTTACACAACTTCTAAGTTGAATATATACAAACACATTTAAAACGTAAGAACCCCCTTTGTAATGTACAAACACATTTCATTACCAAGAGGTGAACATGTATATGCGTGCCTGAAGCAGCTGTAAAACACATCCTCCATCTAACATGCTATTTGCAAAATTTCGATTTTGTCTTTGTGGCTCAACCCTTCTTTGAAATCCTCCCCCAGGTGTTGATCCTCCTTCCTAATTTTTATCACATGGCTTTACAAAGCATGCCCTTCGGATTCCACACAGACCGTCGAAATATTCAGGGTTATTTTCACTCCGTACTTGGAGCCCTCTTTCATTGTTTTCTTGCAAGTCTCGGGTTCGAAACTCAGGCAAGATGCAGATGAGGCTACTTGGCTTGCCATAGGAATGAATATATTATATTACCTCCTATCTGCAAAACTATATTTCCCAACAAAGAGACGGAAACAAACCCAACATGGACTTGGGCACTTCGCCTACAACATGGAGAGCATTAGCCGATCCAGAAAGTTCAGGAAACTTGGTCCACTTCCATTATATAAAGCCCATCTGTAAACAAAAAAGAAAAACAGTATATAAATCAAAATAGTTAACCTAAGGTCCTTTTGTAACTAAAAAAATTGACATCAAACAAAAATTTTAACTGTGAATAACTCCCCTACCATTTGCAGTCCAAGGAATCAAACAAGGTGAACACTAGAAGGGTAAGGAAGTCGCTCAGTGCCAATGACATTAATCACGGCAGACACACCACGCTCCAATTTTTTCTTCCTTTTCTGTGATGTGTTTCAGTTACAACTATATGCTTCAGGTAAAACACTACATTATGTTTTTTGTTTTAAAATAAAGAATGCACTGTGCATCTCTACAAAACTACAACTACAAAATGATTTCTCTTATTACCAAGTCAAGAATGGCCAATCTGATTTTAAAAATGTATAGTCCAAAAAGTAGATAAACATTGTAGCCTAAAAAAAATCCAAAGTAGAAAATCAGATTGTTAGATATTATTATAGGAAATATCTAAAATCCATAAATATCTAGGATAGTAAATATTTAAGATTGTAAAAAAAAATCTAAAATCCGGCAACTTTATTGAAGCCGCTAGAATTTGGCACTTTCCAGCTAAGACATCTTCAAAGATGGATGCCTACCGACGAACTAGCAATTGTACATGAGTTACAAACTGCACCAGAGAGGATAACAATACTAAGTTTTTTAGAGTTGTAATTTTCACACTTCCAACTTCTAGATATGAGTTCCAGTTTCCAACTTCCAGATTTGCAAGGTTAATCTTCAAATTTCACCTTTTTTGCAAAATCCCAAGTACAATACATCTAGTCCGTTGTTAAATCTTTATTTGTAAGAAATTAAAAAACAATTACAAATCAAAATTAGTAAAATAAAACTAAACAAAAAATCAAATAAATCTTTAAAAAAATCAAACAAAACGTAAATATAAAGTAATGGTATTTTGTGTTTGGACGGATTAGGCAGACTCAAAATTATTTCTGTTTTAACACTAAGTTAGATTGTTCCAACAAATTAATCATGTTACGATGAAAGGACGCAGTTGTTTTGTGGCGGAACAACCATCAAATAACGAGGCACGTTAAAAAGCCAATAGTTTTTGAAGTTATCGTCCCATAACCCATTTTGTTGGGTTGCCTCCTTTTAAAGAGGACGATACCAAAACTCATTTTACAACAATAAAATGGGTGGACTGAGGCGGAGACTCATGTTCAAGCTCTGAAATTATGAGCATCTCTCAATGGCATATGACCGGGAAGCTGAAAAAAAATCAAAATGGAAATCGAAGTCCCATGTTGCTCCTTATTTCCGTCGTGACGACGAAGAAGATGAAGAGTTAGCAAACGACAAGTGTGAGAAGTTTTGTCTTTCGCTTGTGAATCCCAAGCATATGAATATCAACTATCCTTCTTCTCCTTCGAAATATAATTCTAGTGGGGGAGGAAATATGGCCAAAGAAGGAAACACAAATGGAGAAATGGGATCTAAGCGGCATTTGGGAAAGGCCACGGTCGTATCGATGGCATGCGGCTGCAGATCGTTGGCTCATTGCACATCTCAAATTTTTTTCTGGGAAGCAGGGATGTCGGAAATAACTCCGTGAAGAGGCCCGCCATAATTTGACACTTTCTAGCAGGGGCATCTTCAAAGGTAACACCTTCTGGTGAAAAATTCTCTCGACGTCAATAAGTATGTGTATTTTTCTTACTTTTGCATCCTTTTCCACATATGTAATTGACAAGAAAAACGAAGCTCACTTGGTATATGGCATAATTTTTCATTCGGCATTGTTTCCTTTGTTGCATATTGATTGTCTCATTTCTTTGCCTACGTCTATGCCTCCCTTAGTAGGACAAGTGGCAACATGTAATCTGCCCTCCCCTTACCGACTACCTGAGTTGGTATGCCCTTATCCTCTTTACACTTTCCTCTCACTTTTTGGGCACTTTCTAATAGTTTGAGCTTCTTATATTTTTGGTGATCAGCCTTTTCGGGGTTAATTATGAAACTAAAGCAAGAGAACAATATAAATATAAAGCTATGTGACCATAATGAGGGACCAAGCACTAAGCATCTACTATCTCCACCTAAGGTTGCATCTATCAAAGACATCTATAGCTCCATTTGCATCCATCTAACTCCATCACGAGGGACAAAACATTAGTTCATTTGCATCACACTTCATAGGAGGGGAGTCTATTGTTTCCATGCACACATTTATTACATTCTACATCTAGTTACTTGCTCCTTACTTCACAAAGTGTGACTGGCACAAGAGCAACCTAGGGCACAATTACACGCACACACCTATAGCTACATTGGGTCTAAGATGTGATGCAACACTCAATGGTAAGTCCATCAATTTGGTAGCTCAGGACATTCAGACCCCTTCAAATGTATCTTTCTTTTTTAGGGTTTTGATGTTTTTTTCTGGGGTTTTACAAGGGATTCTTCATTGCAAGTTTACGGTGACATCTGACAAAGTGCAACGACATTCACGTGACAGGAAGCAAACACCTTGCGACACCTCAAAGGAGGTTTTTGGAGCATTTACATATACCAGGGTGCCCATAATACAAACCATATCCCTCTCTAAGCACCTCAGTCTAGCCAAATAGTCCAGATCTGCACTTTTTCAAGCTCTCGTGCGAAGGTTTCCTCCTCTTGTTCATTCGGTTTCCACTGCGACACAGTCTCGCGACATCTGCAAATCAGCTAAGGTGATCTTAACCCTCTTTGCACATTAGAGTTTCACATTTCATTGCTTAGAGTGCTTAGGTATTATTTCAGTATTTTATTTCCTCATTTATTTAGTTATTTTACTGCTCCTATAACATTTAGATTACACTAGAATATTCACATTTTAGTTAATCAGTAAATAGTTAGGGTTTGTTTTGCAGGTTGTTGGTACCCTTGGCGATCAAAGTGTGAATATTAGGCAATTAATAATAAATGAGTGTGAAACCCTAACGAAACATAAGGAAGCATATTTTGAGCATTTGTGTAGTTATCGGTGCCCATAAATGGTCTCTAGCATCCACGTGCCCTCACCCCAGCCCAGGCGCCCGTGTCTATCTCTTTCTATAAGTTACAAAATTGATATTGAGTGTTTATGACACTCTACCCAGCCTATTCATCAATTGCTCCAGTTCATATTTGTTTTGGAATAAGCGTGAATCAGCTAAGTCTTTTATCTCTCCTATTTGCTTACATGATTGCATCATTAGAGTGCTTAGCATTTGTATTACACTGTGTTTTATCATATCAGTGACTCTGAAATTAGATTTAAGACTATTTTTATTAAATCATTTGGTGAACCCATATCTTGTTCGAACTCCTTGCCCTAGGATCCCCAAAAACCTCATGGCTAAAAATAGATCCTCTTTTCCCAATAAGGTTATGAAGCATATTAGTGTGCAGCATATCCTTGACGATGTTGTTGTAGAAGTTGAACTTAGTGAGATTTATTTTCATGTTAAATGTGATTTTGAATTCCTCCAAGAACTTCTTCCTTTCCAAGACACCATTCCTCTTGGCACTGATAACCCTCATATTTACATGTTCTCTCATGATCAAAGCTATGCTTCATGTTCTCCATCGTCATCCTCCATAGTCACCCATGTTGTTGTAACTTCTTCTCTTCCTCTTGTCGCATGTGTTAATGTTATTATAGATCCTTTGTTTGGTGACATTTTTGTTTGTATAGATACTAATAAATCTACTTCTAAGGTTACAAATGTCCATGTGCATGATGATGTTTCCATTGATAGTCAAAATGAATGTAAAGTTATATCTTCTCTTATTTATGAAAATGTTTCTATTGCAATGATAAATCTCGTATTACTTCTCTTACTACTTCTTTATATGTTGATGATACCCTTGATGAACTACTTGTTTGTGAAAATTTGACTTACATTGATGTAGATTTTACTTCTGATCATGAACATGTTAGTGCGAATGTTACTTCTCTTAAGACTATTGAATGTGAATTTACCACTCCTTTTTCGTCTACTTATGAGGTCATTTCTAATATTATTCATGATGATTCTTCTCCTTCAGGGTTCATTTTAAGACCCCCCTCTGAAAAATTAGTTTAGAATTGTTGGCGAATCTCCAAAATCGACTTTCGAATTGATGGCGAATTTTTGAAAAATAGTTTCGCGGGAAAGTCAAATCTATTTTTCCATGTTCAAGGTAGTTTCGCTTGGGTTGGACACCTGGTTAGATGCCTGGGTTGAACACCTGGGTTCGACACTTGGTTGGACGCCTAGCTGGATGCCTGGGTTGGATACCTGGTTGGATGTCTAAGTTGGACGCCTAGGTTGGACACCTGGGTTAGACGCCTGGGTTGGACGCCTAAGGTTGGATGCCTGGTTGGACGCTTGGTTGGATGCTTGGGTTGGACGTATGGGTTGGACGCTTGGGTTGGATGCCTAGTTGGATGTTTGGTTGGACGCCTGGGTTGGACACCTGGGTTGTCTATGTATACTTCGGCGAATATGTGCCAAGATCGATTAGAACCATTGGTGAAGTACATGCATAAGTTCATATATATATGTGTACTAGGCAAAATGACCCGTACTAAGGACTTATCGGCCAAAATTTCTGACGAATAAGGCGGCTTCCAGCCACTAAAAATTCACCATTTCCAATTTTCAAAAACCCAAATTTTCAGGAGTTTACGAAAATTTTCCACTAAAATTTTCCTTGTTCTCCTTCCATTACTTCACCTTTTATTGTAACTCTTGAGTCTACATCTAGCATTCCCATGGAGTCTCCATGTTCTTCATCTCCTCCCACACCTCCTTCCACATCCACTCCTCCTTCCACATCCACTCCTCCTTCTCAAGTACTCATGATCACTCATAATGGAAAACTTCAACCTCTCAATGTGCCTCTCACTTCTTCTACCATCCCCTCACATGATATTCTATCTCTCATGCATGTTGTAGGTAATTTTCAAGCTCAAGCTCATTCTCTCACTCTTGAAAGTAAATCCTATTATGCTTCCATTGATCATAATTCTCTTCCAGACAATCCAATCCCTAAAAAATTCACAATTCAACTTTCCCTAAGGATTTCATCATGCCTACCTTTACATGTTTTGATGGCACTGACAACACTTATTTACATCTCAAATATTATTGTTTAGCAATGGTTTCTTATTCTAATGATTGTTGCTCCTCAGAGCTTTTCGTCACAGTCTTGTTGATCATGCTCTTCAATGGTATACTCATCTACCTTATGGATCTATTAGTACTTACTATGATGTGGAGGATACTTTTCTTAGGCATTTTGTGGTTAACAATGGTCCTAAAGTTACATATGATTGATTTCCTACTTTGCATCAAGGAAAGAAAGAACCAAATTTATATTACATTTTACGTTTCAATTCTTGCATGCACTGGTTATTATTTCACCCCATTGATCTAGAAAATCAATTTATCTTTTGTCGTTATTTGATTCCTGCATTGAAAGAGAAATTATTATATGATACAAGTGAATCTTTTATGCTTTTGTGTTATAAAGTTATTGATCTAGAACAATATTTAATTGTAGAACATATTATTCCATCTCCTTTTACTTCTTCCACTATTCCATTGCCCACTACTTCTTCTCCTCTTCCATCTATTGAGCATCCTCCACATTCCCCATCTCCTCCTCTATGTAAGCATCTTCCTTCACCTCCATCACATCGGTCTACACCCAAGTCTTCTCCACCTCCTCCTCGTGAACCATTGCGCTTTCTATGTGTTGCTAAGCCTCATGATATCTTGTGTACTTTGTCCTGATAAACGTGTAATCTGTTTGCCTTCTAATATGCATCATCCTCCTCATCGTTTGTATCGCCAGCGCGATCACCCTTATTACAATTTCAACCACATTAATTGCCATTGTGATAATTATTGTTGTGCTCTACACGATAAAGTACAACAATTAGAAGACAAAGGTGTCATTGCCTTCAATTTTCACTCTTGTGAGTGGTCCCTTTCTCCCATTCTGCATAAATGTTCTTCCACAGTTGTTCACTTGTCTCCTCCACCCACTTCTAAGGTTGTCATTCATCCACCTCCTAAGATCATTATCTATCCACGCCCTTCATCTAGCTCATCCATAGCTACATAATCTCACGCTCCTCACAACACTACTACATCCCATTGGCTTCCTAAGCCGTCGGCATCTGTGCTTCCCACTGCTATACCTCCCATGATCGACACTATTTCATCTGACATTCAATTCAACTCTTACACTCATGTTGCTACTGCTTCACATGCTTCCACCATCCCTCGCATGCCTCTTCATCTTTGGTATGTGACCTCCATATGATCACCTCATCACTCGATGATGCACTCATGTTCTTAAGGTTCTTACATGACTATTGAGGGATATTTTACAAAAATTAACCTCATTCTCACACTAGGGGGCATCGATCTTCTTCCCCCCTCTTTTTCATCATTCATCCTATGTTATTATAAACATGATCTTAGATCTTCTCATTATACACGTATCAACATATCATTATTTTAATCTCCTATACTATCTACATCACATTACCATTTCCACTACTCTATCACATTACACCATACCCATACATTCTTTTAGTCATATCCTTATACTACTCATTCACATACAAATCATCTTCAATTCACTTCTTACTTATTATTTCCACATCATGATATGTTTCACACATTCAACAATTAAGACAACCATTTCAACAATGCATACAACATTTAGCAAATCTAAGTACATTTGACAACCATCACATCAATACAAGTGCACAACACATATGATATCAAATGACAGGTACACACACACACACACACACACACACACACACACACACACACACACACACACACACACACACACACACACACACACACCACACACACGCACACACACATATGATATCACACATATATATATATATACATAGTCAAAACTCATAGTTACAAAACCACAAACACGTTGGGGAGAAAGCCTTCGTTCATCAATACAACAATAGACATCATATATAATCCTTGTTATCACTATATATAATCATGGGAGCTCTATAACGAGATGTTTTGCACTTCTCAGTCTACGTCTGTTAGTCACAACCTTTATACCTCTCTATCTTGTCTCTTTGGAGCATGGCCACCTCGATTCTGACTACTCCAAAAATTGGCCTGATAGCTCCACATACCTCACAAATACATCCTGAGATAGGGATCCCTCCTCCTACAATGCCTATCTATTTCACTTATGTTTTCACATGAGCCTCATTACATGCTCACTCAATAACGTACAGTACACATGGTTTCTGATATAGCCACCAACTCAAATAAATAGGCTTGATCACCCACAATAGAAATCCACTAGCTCTAACATAACACCTACCATAAGCACATCTGGAGGCATGTTCCACGTCAACATGTGTATCAATGAATCAAAAATAAATGACCAATAAGCCCATCACCTACAACTATATAATAGCACATTAGTTACTACACACATTTACAATATCCAACAACCAAGTAATAAATGATAATTAAAAAATAACAACAAATAATGCTTACGCTCTGTTAGTGCTATTGTTATACCATCTATATCAGGGGCAGACACCTGCCACCTTTACTCCTCTACTCCTAGCTCCACATGCTACATCTGCAAAAATAGAAACAATAATACCCATCGGTGTGCTACCCACCACTCATTTTATGCATAAGTGCACCCCGCATTATTGACATGTATTAGCTCTATGGCCACATATACATCATCTGGACTAGGATGCACTCGATGTACTCTTTTAGGACCTGGCCTCTCATTTCCGCTTCCTCGGCATTCTAGTAGTTCTCACCCATACATATGACATTGGGGGCACATCGTGAGCCATACTAAATTGTCTAGATACATGTTCCTTATGGAATAACTCTGTCACCCCTGGAAATCAGTCCTCTAACCATGATGCGCCGAATGCACTGCAACTCTACTCCATCCTGGAACTAACCACCATAACCTCTATATGGCCTCCATATGATGGCCCCTGAACCCATCAGATCAAGCATTGACCTATAGGTGGTTGTGTCTAGTCTCCTGCAACGAGCACTTACCCACCTCACTACAAATATCTTGGGCATCACCCAATCGGCCCACCGCAACTCTACACCATCCTCCACCCAACCACCATAGTCTCTATATTACCTCCATATGATGGCTCCTGGACCCATCCGATCTAGCATTAACCTATAAGTGGTTCGTGTCCAGTCCTCCTGCTACGGGTCCCTGCCCACCTCACTACAAATATCTCGGGTCTCAGCCCACTTGGCTCATGGCCCACTGAGTTATCTTAATATCACAATGTGCTCATATGCCCATACATGTAACAAAGTGGTGGGATGCCTAGTCCACACCCAATGATACTCATGTGTGAATCTATTAAAAGTATTTATACAGGTGGGCTAACACACATCGTGCCCATGCATATATCATATCATACTCCTCTATATGATCAACAAATATTATGCATCTTATACAGTATACCAACTATACCACCCTTTACTGCCTCAAATGATGTTATAACCATTGTGACGAACTTCCGCAACCGCGGAACACTAGATATCAATTTAACATCCATCCTGATATGAGTCTCTACCTGTAATCAAGTACTCGGTAAATTACCTCCTTGTTTGCCCTCATCTGACTACGAGACATCTACTATACTCATCACAGTGAACTCTCTCCCCCTACAATCGACATTCACAATATCCAATATACATCCTCCAGGATCACAGTCATCTCACCAATAGGAAACTAATACGTGCATGTATTGGCACACCATATCTCACACAAGGCAGTCAACATAGGCATATTATGGGGAATCTTCCCCAATCTAGCAATGTGTCGCAGACTGACATGATCTAGTCTATCCCACTCTATGTATTCTAACCCCAGCATAAGCAATGTGCTCAAATGACGACTCTCGTGGAACTCTCTCAAGCATGTATCCCTCTGCGCAACACAAAAACCAACAAAAATATTACATTAGTGCCTCATACATACTCACAAACATCTAATCATAGTATAAGAATTGATCAAAATACAAATATTTCACATTCAACTACCAAAGCTCTGTCTTGGGATGCCATCACCTAGGAGCAGGTCATGGGTGCGCTGAAATACGTCACTATCACTTGGAATTGGGCGTCAGTGTCCCCAAGACGACAACACCCTGAACTGCTTCCGCCCAGGTCAGCACCACCCAAAAATACAAAAGCACAATTTTTTCAAAAATTGGTAAAAATAGACATATTTCCCACAATTTTCTAAAAATAATCATACATACCAACTCATCGGTCGTTTACGAAGCTACGGTCACCACTACGCTCTCAAATCTCATCAAATTCGCTGCTCTAACATGTGACATCCTCACAACTCAGAGCTCCAATTCTCACTCGAACATGATACAAATGAAATCACTATTCACTTTTCACCACTGCTATATATAACAATTTTCAATTTTCTACATACTATAGTTACTATTTACAATCGTTCTTCCAACTAATACACAACACATGGTTTTTGCTCATATCTTGACCTTCGTTATTCAATTTTATTCCCAGTTTGCACCATTCGGATCAAAATTTATCCTAGCACCATAATATACACATTACACAATGTTATATTCATATCTGACATATGTATTAATCAACTTACACGCAATCTTACAACATCCTCTACACTATCTCTTGTTCACTATTACCTCTTTCCAACTTTACTTTCGACTTAGTGCTCATTTTCTCCACCCCTAACCCTTTCGCCGAAAGGGAGGCATATAATCGGGATCACTTTATGATTCATCTCAGGGTACAATATAATCCATCAATGCTCCTAACACATCACTATTATGAATTTTCAACATTCAAATACTTTATAATATTTCAAATCTCACCCCTAATGACCTAATTTGGGGAAAAAAGGAAAAATCTCTCCAGGAGTAATCTACTACAGGCACCTCTTACTTCAAATCAATCTTCTATCATTCAAATCAAATCAATTAATCGATACAACAAGCACCTTCTACTATTTCTCCCAGATGACTTAACTTGGGAGTTACACTATATTACTATCTCTCCCAAATGACCTAACTTGGGAGTTACATTACATTATTATCGCTTCGATAGATGACCTAACTTGGAAGCCATTAAATACTATTTCAATTGGAAACTAATTCAAAGCTAAATCAGAAACTAAATTTGGTCTCTATCTGTCTGCAGTGGTTGGACCTTTTGAGGATGTAGTCATAGATGGAGAGAAAAACTAGACCTCTCTCCCTATCACTCTTCCTTTGGCTGAAGGATGCCCAAATCCTCCCATTTTCAAATATACAAAAATCAGGTTGGGAATTGATCAGTCCCTACCTCTTTAATATCTATTGACACTCAATCAAAAATTTTAAATTCTATAAATCATTTCAATGTTTCCAAGTGTTCCTTACAACAGTTTGTTATCTTTATTCACATTGATCCATGGTTTGCCACGCTACAAGTTCTTGCATTCTACGTGCACTTTTACAAATTTGATTCTCCAAACTTTTCACATGTGTGTTCCTTTACTTCCTTTACACTACTTGAATTTCATTCAAATAACATAAAGGGGGAAAATTTAGACACAAAATCACGCAGGCCACATTATTAATTTATTATGCCATCAAGTATGTTGTTATATGCATGAATCTTAAGCAAGAAAAGTATTCACTGGTAACAAAATCCCTTGTCCATCCACTTGTTTGATTTGATTTCTATTATATTGCTCTTCTACATCTGTCACTTCTGTACATAGTTCTAGTCAGGTCACATGGATCCTTGTGTGTCTATCTTCTCGCATATGTTGTCATTTATGTCTTGACACTAACACCCATGCGCCTGTGTCCACCTTGGTCGTTCTTGTCCTCTCTATTCTTTCTTCTTATTTTGACATTTTTGGTCAACCTTTATAGATTTCTAATCCTTATCTTGAGCTCATAGTCGGCCTTTTGTGTCACTAGTGTCAAAATTCAAACAAGAGATCCATATATATACACAACATACATACTATTATATGGGTTGACAATTCTTAAGTGCAATCATATATACATACTATCACTATCATCAAAGGGACTGCATTTTCGGGCTACATACACTACATAGGAAGGGGAAGTGTTGAATTCCATCTCACACATTTGCATTGAAGCTAGCTATAGCCCACTATCTTGGCATCATTGGCGCGAGGACAACCTTGATTTAACAAAATTTAAAATTACAGAGTCACACACGATCAAAAAATAGTACAATACAAGTATATAACCTAATGAAATACAAATCTTAAGTGCAATAAAGAGAGAATAATGACTTAGATTATGTTCATTCAATCCCAAAGTGTTATGTGCTGGAAAACTGATAAACAGAGATGGTAAACTATCACAACACCGCTCAGGAAAGTTGTTGGGAATTCAGGACTAAGGAATAGTGCTATGATTTAATAACAAACAAAATCATGCACACAAGATCTAAACAATTCCCCAAAATCTAGAGTAGTGGAAGTATAAACTAGAATAATCCAAATCAAAACAAAGTATACACACATAACACATCATGTACCGTGGTTCACCCAATGTGGGCTACATCCACCAAAGATAGAGATCTCATATATATAATATAATAAGAGTACAAACCAACTCTTCAATACAAGAGTACAATGCATCTCTCCAAGAGTATCTCCTCTCCTCCAGATCTCTAAACGGATCTCCATGAGTGCACTACAACTGTGCCTCCAAACACCACCAACAAATCTCACATAACTAGGAACTACTGCATCTCTGAACTGCTTCCAAGTTCTTTATGGATCTACAAACAAGACCTCTTGCATGGGTCTACCAATGTACAACCATGACCATGCACCAAGAAGTAAGTATGTCTCTCCATCACTACATGCATAACCTGTACAAACACGAAGACAACCTCTTCTACAATATCTAGATCTACATGGATCAACAATACAATGTGATCTCATGGATCTACAATACATGACTAGATCTACATGGATCTATAATACAAGATCTCACCAACACATGGATCTACAAGAAAAAACTATATGTGCTTTGCATACTATGCAAGCCATTACAATAAGACAATAACTATACAAAGGAAATACAATACAAGATGTTACCCTCTTCTCACCATTCAGATGTACCTGTTATTTCCTTCTATTTGGGGTTAGCACACTGGTTGTACAAACAATATATCATATCTAAGCATACATACAAATAAAAGTGGATATTCTATCAGAAGAAATATACAAACCAAGAGACATAAATCAACACCAGATTTAACGCGGTTCACCCAGTGTGGGATATCTCCACCAAGAAACAAGCCAATCTATTATTCAAAGCTTTGACAAGATATATAATGAAGATTTACAATCTTCCACACCTCTCAGATGTACAATACTTGTTTTCCTCAAGCTTTTGCTTCATCACCGAGAATTCTCTCTCTCACCAACTTTTGCAAATTCTTTCTAATTCTTGTTAATCTCTTACTTCTAAACCCTAGCTTTATGCTTATATAGTCGTTTATAGACTTAGGGCACTTAGCCATGCAATTACAATCAATAGATATACTTTAATGCTAAAAATATATCTAATTCCCAAGAGTTAATTAAAACATCCTCGCACAGGTAACTGATGTCGGTTACCCCTAACCGATGTCAGTTCCTTCCTTACCTGACCGATGCCGGTCCTGGGTGACCGATGCCAGTTACCCCCTAACTGATAACATTTACTGTATTTTCCAACAAGTTTCCATTACATGCTAAACTGAAGTAATTGAGCTCCACAACTCAACAATCTCACACTTGGAGATTAGTTATTGCACCATACCTGTACATCGTCATTCTTGGATGATTCCTTAGCTTTGTTTCTTCCTCTTCAAGTCTCAAACTTGAAGACCAATAGAAGTGGGGTGTATCTCCAACTTCTCATTTGTTAATGGCTTCGTTAGCATATTCGCAGGGTTTTTGCTCGTATGAATCTTTTCCAGATTCAATTGTTCATCCTCCAATACATGTCATATGAAGTGATACCTCAACTGAATGTGTTTCGTTCTCGAATGAAACATTGAGTTCTTTGCCAAATGAATTTAACTTTAACTGTCATTGAATAGTTTGCAATCACCTTACTTCTTTTCCAACTCTCCCAAGAGCCTACTCATCCATATTATCTCTTTGTTAGCCTCTGTAGCTGCAACATACTCTGTTCTCTGTAGTAGACAAAGCCACAACCTTCTGCAATCTTGAAATCTAGCTAATTGCCATCCCACCTACTATGAAAATATAACTAGTAGTGCTCCTTCTACCATCCAGATCTCCAGCCATATCTGAATCAACATAGCCATGTAAAGAAATAGCAAAACCTCCATAATATAACTGCATGCTAGATGTCCCTTTCAAATACCTGAGTATCCATTGGACTGCTTTCCAATGCTCTTTACCTAGATTGGCCATATATCTACTCACAACTCCCACTGCCTGTGCAATGTCTGGTCTGGTACAAACCATAACATACATGAGACTCCCAACTGCTAAAGCATATGGCACTCGTGTCATGTATTTGACCTCCTCATGTGATGAAGGACATTGATCTTTAATCAATTTGAAGTGTCCAGCCATAAGTGTGCTAACAAGTTTTAGATTCTGCATATTGAACCTTTCTAACACCTTGTAGATATAATCCTCCTGAGACAAATACAATTTCTTGTTTTTATTGTCTCTGTGTATTTGCATGCCAAGGATTCTTTTTGCAGCTCCTAAATCCTTCATAGTAAATGTGTGAGCTAGTTTTCTCTTAAGCTCACCAATGTCCTGCATACTAGATCCTGTAATAAGCATATCATCCACATACAATAACAAAATAATATAGCTCCCATTTTCAAGCTTCTTGAAATAAACACAATAGTCAGATTCACATCTCAAGTAACCATGCTCTTGCATAAAACTATCAAACCTCATGTACCATTGCCTTAGAGCTTGTTTGAGCCCATATACACTCTTTTTCAACCTGCATACTAATTTCTCCTTACCCTTGAATTCATACCCAAGTGGCTGCTGCATATAAATCTCTTCATCCAAATCACCATGAAGGAAAGTCATCTTCACATCTAGTTTCTCTAAATGTAAATCCTCTACTATAACTAAACTCAATACAATACAAATAGAAGTCATCTTAACAACAGGAGAAAAATTTCACCAAAGTCAATACCTACTTTCTGTGTAAATCCCTTTACTACAAGCCTTGCCTTGTATCTTTTTTGTCCACCCTCTTCTTCCTTGATCTTGTAGACCCACTTGTTCTGCAATGGTCTCTTACCTGCTGACAACTTAACCAAATCTCATGTCTAGTTATGTTCTAAGGAGTTCCATCTCCTCATCCATGCCATGCTCCCATTAGACGTGAGTCTTATCTTGCATTGCTTCTTTAAAGCTCTCTGGTTCACCATTATCAGTCAATAATAAATAAAATAGCGAAGGTGTAAATCTTTCTGGAGGTTTACTTACTCTTTGTGACCTTCTCACAGGAGTTTTGGGTACCAGAGGCTCAATCTAGACCTCCTGGACATTCCTATCCAAATTTGACAGTGACCGCCGCCGGTCACCTCTAGCCCGATGTTGGTTCTGCTAAGGTTGGTTTGGATCTTCTATAACCGATACCGGTTCGTTTGACCGGTGTACCGGTCAGGGGTCAACTGACACCGATTACTGTGTAACCCTGTAGGTAATACTTTTAAATCTGAGAGTTCATTTTCATTTATAAACATCCTTTCAACTGGTTCATCTTTCATTCCATTCAACATCACGACTCCTAATAATTTTAGAATTCTCTAAATCACAAAAATGGAAACCGAAATCACCAGATCCATAACTAATGAAAGTGCATCTCTTGGATTTTGCATCCAACTTTTTCCTATTTTCCTTATCAACATGCACAAAATCTTCTAAACCAAAAAATTTAAGAAAAAAAAGATCTACCTCTTTTCCAGTCCAAGCTTCCTCTGGTATTCTTCCATCTAGTGAACTCGAAGGCCCACGGTTAATCAAATAAACCACTGTATCAACAGCTTCTGCCCAAAACTGTAAGGGCAATCCAGAATGTACTCTCATACTTCTAGCACGTTCCATGATTATCCTGTTCATTCTTTCTGCAACACCATTCTCCTGTGGTGTTCTTGGAACTGTTCTTTCTCTACGTATTCCATTCACTGAACAATAATCATTGAAAGCCTTGCTATAATATTCACCACCATTATCAGATCTAAGACACTTTAACTTAGAATTTGATTCATTCTCAATAAGGGCTTTCCATCTTTTAAAAGTCTCAAAAACATCATATTTATGTTTAATACAATAAACCCATACCTTTCTTGTAGCATCATCAATGAAAGTAACATAATACAAGGATCCTCCATGAGAAGCTGGCTGGTCCCACACATCTGAGTGTACAAACTCTAATTTTTGCTCCTTCTTAGTTGCCCCAACTTTGAGAAATCTCACTCTCTTTTACTTTCCAAAGATACAATGCTCATAGAAATCAAGATCTAAATCTTTCAAATCTGATAACTTACCCTTAGCCTTTAAGATTTGCATTCATTTTTGACTCATATAGCCCAACCGATTATGCCACATGCATGCATCTGAATCTGAAGTAGATAATGCAGAAAAGGAATCAGTAATACAGGTAGATAAATATAATGTTCCTACCTTCTTACCTCTTGCCACAACAAAAGCACCCTTGGTGACTTTCCAAGAGTCTCCTGTAAAAGTAACCATGCAACCAAATTCACCTAGTTGCCCTGCAGAAATAAGATTCCTCCTGAGGCTTGGCACATGTCTCACATCTTTCAATACCCATGTATTTCCATTCTGCAATTTTAGATGAACTTCCCCTTTACCAGTAATACTGCAAGGTTCATCATCACCCAAATAAACATGCCCAAAATTTACCCTGGACATAATTTCTGAAATAACCCTTATTAGGGGTTGCATGGAAAGAAGCTGCTGAATCTAAAACCCATGATTCAATTCTATTATCTAAAGAAAGAATAAGAGCATCTTGGATTACCTCTGATGTAGCAAGATTTGCTTCTTTACCTTTGTCTGGTTGTTGGTTCTCTTTATCCTTTGACCAACAATATTTCTTTGCATGTCCTTTATTTCCACATTTCCAACAAGTAATTCCCTTACTTCTAGATTTAGATCTACTATCCCTTGACTTTGATTTCACATTACTCTTACTCTTTGATCTCTCCTTCTGCCTGCCCCTGCTTTCTACATTCAAACATTTCTAGATGATGATTCCTCAGTACTCTTCATACGAATTTCTTCATTCAAGATTATACCAACCACATCATCAAACTTTAAAACATTATTAACAGATGTTGTATTACTAACAGCCATTACCAAGTTATCCCAACTATCAAGCAAAGAACATAAGAATAAAAGTTCTTTACTTCATCATCAAATAGTATTGCAACCGATTTTAATTGATTTACAATAGATCAGAAATCATTCAAATGACAAGATGCAAATCCACCTTCATGCATCTTAGAACTAAATAGTTTCTTCATCAAATAAAATTTATTTGAAGCACTAGGTTTTTCATATAAATTAGCAAGAGATTTCATTAACTCTACTGTAGAAGTCGCTTCTGTAATATTGGAAGCCACAGATGCTGTCAGGCTCAATCTTATAGATTTTAAAGCCTTTTTGTCAAGAATCTTCCATTCTTCATCAGTCATCTTCATAGGTCTAGAACTTCTCATCCAATGGTAAAGTATAAATCTCTTTGATACATATAATCCTCAATCTGCGTCTTCCATAATTGATAATTTTGGTTGTCAAATTTCTCTACCTTGTATTTGTTTTCTTCTGTCATGGATGTAGCTCCCACTCAATAAAAAAACCCTCTATGAGTAAATATGTCAACACATAAAACCCTCAAACAAAGCTCTGATACCAATTGTTGGGGTTAGCACATCGGTTGTACAGACAATATATCATATCTAAACATACATGCAAATAAAAGTGGATATTCTACCAGAAGAAATATACAAACCAAGAGACATAAATCAACACCAGATTTAACGTGGTTCACCCAGTGTGGGCTACGTCCACCAAGAAACAAGCCAATCTATTATCCAAAGCTTTAACAAGATATACAATGAAGATTTACAATCTTCCACACCTCTCAGATGTACAATACTTTCTTTCCTCAAGATTTTGCTTCATCACCAAGAATTCTCTCTCTCACCAACTTTTGTAAGTTCTTTATAATTCTTATTAATCTCTTACTTCTAAACCCTGGCTTTATGTTTATATAAACGTTTATAGACTTAGGACACTTAGCCATGCAATTACAATCAATAGATATACTTTAATGCTAAAAATAGATCTAATTCCTGAGAGTTAATTAAAACATCCTCACATAAGTAACCGATGTCGATTAGCCCTAACCGATGTCAGTTCCTTCCTTGCCTGACCGATGTCAGTCCTGGGTGATCGATGCCAGTTACCCCCTAACCGATGACGGTTATTGTATTTTCTAACAAGTTTCCATTGCATGCTAAACTAAAGTAATTGAGCTCCACAACTCAACACCTTATGTCCAAATCCTCTCCATAGAGACTCTGTCTTCATGTAACATGTTCTTTCTTTCTCTTCTTCTTCTTCATCATCCTCTCAATCTGGGAGAATCAAGGATCTAATTCAATCCTTCTCTTAATCTCTTCTAAACCCTAGCTTTTATGCTTATATAGGCATATATAAACTTAGGGCACAATAGCCATGCATTTACAATAATAGATCTTCTTTAATGCTAAAAATATATCTAATTCCTTAGAGTTAAATATAAACCTTCACGCATAGGTAACCGATGTCGGTTAGCCTTAACTGCTGTCGATTCCTCCTTTCCTGACTGATGCCGGTCATACCTGACCGATGTCGGTCCTGGGTGACCGATGTCGGTTCCCCCCTAACCGACGACAGTTACTATTTTTTCCAGTCACTTTGTAATGCATGCTCCAGTGAATCTATTTATCTCCATAACCTAATAATCTCCCACTTGAAGATAAATTGTTGAACCTTTGTACCTGTACCTGTACCTATACATCACCATCCTCTACACACCATGAAGGCCATCTATTCTTTCCTTCAAAAATCCTCTCAAAAATAAAACTAAGAAGATCAAACCATCTTCTCAAACCAAGAAGATAAAAACATGACTTACCAAACCACCACGAAGCTACAACTGATCCATGATAATCGAGCTATCCATACATCAAGCTCCCACTGAGTCATAACACCAAGCCTCTCATGCAACCAAGCGATCATGACTAACACACTTTGTAAGAGCTCCCACTCAAACTGAAGTACTAAGCTTTAACTGCAACCATAGCCATACCTGTAAAACCAACCATGTTCTCCATCCATCTATCCATGTCTTCATGCAACCACCAATGCAACTATCCAAAGACAAGTCAAACTGGAATATGTGAAAGTAAAACAAGATTCTAGGTAAAAAACAACCCTGAATGAGTTCTACATGCAACAGTGGGTGATTAATCCATAAACACCTACATAACTAAAAGAAATGCAAACACTGCATTCTACAAATCCAACCTTGCATAAACAACTAGCATGTCCAAGACATTCATCTGTAGATAACATACCTATCAAGGAGTAACATAGTAATCAAGAGGAAATACAAACATCCCCTACTCATGCTCAAGGCAACTGAACCATGCTCATAGGAATCCATGTGCAAATTAAACATCTACATCATCATAGACTCACAAAACTGAATCTATCCACATTTATAAACTCACCTATACATCCATCCATATTATCGGGCTCTCTAGAAGTGCCATGTCTCTCACCGACTAACTCCAAAGCAATATATGAAACATGTGCTCATCAATGTTAATAACAAACAACCATGTTAAACCATGTAACTAATACCAAGTGCAAATACCAGCGAACATGTCATCAACATACTACACAAACCAAACCAAGATGAAAGAAAAACAAGGGCACCATCTAAAAATGGTAAATAAACACTGATGTCAAACCTGTGACCAAACTGACCACAATTTCCCCTAATTGACACCGGTCACTACCTGATCGACCACGGTTAATCCTAACCGACACCGGTACCTCTGTAACTAAAAGATTTTCTCCCCTTTTTTTCACCCTTTAAACTTTGAAAATTGCTCTATCATCTAAAACTAGTTGAATCTATCATTAATTGTCATCCCTAAGGAATATCCAGGCACCATAAAATAATCTAGAAGTGACATCACAAAGTAATAAACTCAATATACCTGCAAATCTATGACTTCCCTCCAAAAACCAACTAGTGCCTCTGCCACTCTGAATAGTAGCAATCTCCTCTCACTCTGCATGTGCATCATGTATCCAATCCTGCAATGCCAACAACCATGGCTTGCTCCCACTAAACATGAAATACCTTGCACCACCTCTAACACCAAGCTGAAAAGCTAATATGTCAGTGAGAAATAAAACCAAATGAAAGAAAATATAAAATGATTCCCTTCTTATCAAAGAATAGTCCTATATCACAGAAGTTTGGAATTCTTATGAAGTAGATGAATCAACTTATTTTCATCATGTTTACTCAACATCTTTCGTTATCTGCAACTATGTCTAACCATGACTTTTCGATCTCATCCTTAGACTAGATATCCTTGTCCTCAAGATTCTTCACAATCGGGAAATAAAAGTCAAACAACACCAAAAACATGGTGTAAATATTTGCACACTATCCAAACATAATATCAGATGATCCAAAAGAAAGAAAGAAAACATGAACCATATAGAGATACCTGACCCAAAGTCTCACTAGACTAACCAAGCCAAATCTGTCCTCTTTCTGATCCAAACATTGAAGTGATCAACATTGTTTCTGCCTTTACATATTGTGCAAGAAACATGATCCTCCAAAACAGGACACTGAACCATCCATGTCCTCTTCTACTGTAAGAAACCATGTGCAAACTCATTGTCACAGAGACCATCCACGGTTCATTGACCGGGTACCGGTTACCCTCTGTGACCGATGTCAGTTCCTTGACCGACATCAGTGCTGCTGGAACTAACACAACGCCACAAATTGGTATAGGTAACGAAATTAGGTGCTTACTTCGACTAAAGCCGATAGTTGTGTTGAGCCAAGTCATTTTAAGAAGCACCCAAATCTTGCACAAAAAACTTAACAACAATAATACATGTAATAAAACTACACCAAGCTGAAACACATCACCTTACCAACACCAAGATACTCAACTGCATCTTCAACTGAAGAACATGCTTCTCTGATGGAAACCCTATCTTCAGGTTGTACTAATATATTCTGCCTCTCTAAGAAGTCCATGCAGCTAACTGCACCAAAGGATGCATAACTACTCCTTTTCTCTCATTCTCAGATCTAGATTTGTAATCGCAAACATGCATGTGCAACCAAACTAATAGAAGCATTGCAATACCTTAATAACCGGATCTATAATCTAACCAACATGCTTGTGCCTCCAAGAACCAAAGACACCTCAGCAACCAAGATACATTCCATGCATCTTCTTAATTATTCAGATATGTGATTTTCTGTTTAAAACTAGGTTGCCCAGTAATCAACCACGGTCACCCAGCCGACACTGGTTTCCACTTAACTGATGTCGGTTACTGTAATTTCCAGCAACCTTACTCTTCCAGCTCCCACTTGAGATTGAATCTCTTCCTACGATCTTCTCATCAGGAGAAACAAACCTTGCTCTCATACATGTCAATCAAACCACTAAAAAATCCATGAAGCAAACCCTTGCTCTGAAATAACTGAGTTAACCAAGATTTGATACCAGTTGTTGGGAATTCGAGATTGCAAAATAGTGTTATGATTTAATAACAAACAAAATCACGCACACAAGATCTAAACAATTCCCCAAAATCTAAAGTAGTGGAAGTATAAACTAAAAGAATCCAAATCAAAACAAAGTATACACACATAACACAACATGTACCATGGTTCACCCAATGTGGGCTACGTCCACCAAAGATAGAGATCTCATATATATAATAAAATAAGAGTACAAACCAACTCTTCAATACAAGAGTACAATGCATCTCCCCAAGAGTATATCCTCTCCTCCAGATCTCTAAAAAGATCTCAATGAGTGCACTACAACTGTGCCTCCAAACACCATCAACAGATCTCACATAACTAGGAACTACCGCATCTCTGAACTGCTACCAAGTTCTTTATGGATATGTAAACAAGACCTCTTACATGGGTCTACCAATGTGTAACCATGACTATGCACCAAGAAGTAAGTATGTCTCTCCATCACTACATGCATAACATGTGCAAACATGAAGACAACCTCCTCTATAATATCTAGATCTACATGGATCAATAATACAATACGATCTCATGGATCTACAATACATGACTAGATCTACATGGATCTATAATACAAGATCTCATCAACATGTGGATCCACAAGAAGAAACTTTATGTGATTTGTATACTATGTAAGCCATTACAATAAGACAATAACTATACAAAGGAAATACAGTAGAAGATGTTACCCTCTTCTAACCATTCAGATGTACCTGTTATTTCCTTCTGTCCCCATGGAGACTCTGTCTTCATGTAACCTATTCTTTCTTTCTCTTCTTCTTCTTCTTCATCTTCTTCTTCACCCTCTTAATATAGGAGAATCAAGGATCTAATTCAATCATTCTCTTAATCTCTTCTAAACCTTAGCTTTCATGCTTATATAGGCATATATAAACTTAGGGCACAATAGCCATGCATTTACAATTTATGGATCTTCTTTAATGCTAAAAATAGATTTAATTCCCGAGCGTTAAATATAAAATTTCATGCACAGGTAACTGTATGTACCCAAAATTGTAAGGGTACTGCCTTGCCAAAACGATGTTACACATGCCCCAATCCAAAATTGTAAGGGTACTGCGCTGCCAGAACGATGTTACACATGCCCCAATGATGATACAGGTCTCCTCGCAAGGTGTTCGGGATCCAGAAAAGCTCTCCAAGTGTACGTTAACATCCCGCATGCCCCGCTTAGCCTCTGCATGCTTTGTTTTACTCTTTCCCCCTCTTTTCCTTTGCATTTTGGTCTTCAGTGATGAAACCGCCACCCTACCTGGGCGGCGGTCTGTGACCGCCACCCAGGTAGGGCGGCGGTCCTGTAACTGCCCCCCTGCTCAGGGCGGGTCCTTCACGCATTTTCCAGCATGCTTCTTTTAACGTGACTTGCGTAAATTTTCAACTTTTACCAGCTTTCTCATCCGTTTTTGCTTGTATTTATGATTTTGGTTCCCTGGAATAGTGTTTTCCATTGTTTATAGTAAAAGAGTCCTAGTTGGAGTTACCTTTGGGTGAATGGGAATTCTATAAATAGCTGGTTTGATTACAAGCAAATGGCCCCTCAAAACTACCTCTCATCCTCTCATTTCAATAGTTTAGTCTTTCAGTTCTTGCTTAGGAATTCAATAGTTTTCATTTGTTGCATGCATAGTTAGTCTTATTTTGCTGTTTAGAAGCCACATGATCTTCTTGTTCTAGTGTTATTACTGTTTCATACAATCAATTGAGGTAGGATAGTTTCATTTTCAGTCTGAAGCCATTAGAGTTGCAGGTTTTGTTCGTCAAGAAGGATAGTTTCAGGTTCTGGATGTTTTGTGTTGCATGACTCGCAATAAATCCCGCTAGGAATTGCATAAGCCAAGCTCTGTTCTCTTGCGCTATCCCTCTCCTACTCGCATTGTATTCAGTCTACATCCAAAGCTGCCATTGTTCCAATACCTACTTCTGTTGATGCTAGCATTACATGCTTTTCTGGATTCACGTGAGCACGAAGGAATGAGGAGACCACACTGAGGGGACAAAGCCACACACAATGGATTCACCACTGTTCTACAAAATCCAGGTTCAAGCTATCAAAGTTCTAGTTAAAACATATCAAATAGAGTAGTGAATCATTTCATTTCAGTTAATCTCACTTTCGATATTGCCGGGGAAGCTGTGGGGATTGATAGTTTCTGAGAAACTATGATTCATTCCTCACTTCTGAGGTAAGATCGGGGGTCTTTCAAATAGATTAGATCAGTTATTTGGTTATTTAGAATAGATTCACAACTACACAGGCAGGTAGCTATACTCGGCTACTTTGTTTGTTTTAAAATTATTAGCTTAGTTTCATTTTTAGATATTAAATAATTTTCTTTCAATTCTATTAAATAGTTGTTATCTTAATTCTGTTAAATACTCTGTCAAAAATACAAAAATAGAGAATTTATATATGCTGTGGATATACTTTACATAATTAGTTTACTTTGCTTTAGTTAGATTTATATTGTTTCTTTTGTATGACAATCACGGGACCTAGGGAGCCCAGAGAATACGTATTCGAGCCAATCGTGCCTCAACCCAATCTTGTTGCAGCAATAACTGACATAGACCAAAATCTCAGAATTCAGGTCTTCCGAACAACAACAGACCTACAAGAAATCAGCTCACAGTTAAGAGGATTAAACATAGAAGATGACAAAGTGCATACGTTTTGGTCAAACCAGCCAAACTACAGATTGCCCTAAATAAATATCTGCATGACTGTAGAAGGGCTTGAAAGAGAGAAAACGTTCGGTTGTGATCCTTTGGTCCCACAGCCAGATGCAGGAGACATCCTCATTGACATAGACACTAGCTTAAGAATTCAAGTTGCCAGAACACCTGTAAGGTACTCTGAGAAGATTGCACAACTTTTAGTTCTAAACATAGAGGCCGAAAAGGCATACGACTACTGGATATTAGGGATTAGGGATTGATTCTGCACATGACCATAGGAGGCCCACAATGACCACGAACCTACGGTTGTGATCCACAGGTCCCACAACCCAACGGGCCCACAGGTCAATCAGACGTTGATGCTGGTTTACGCACATTAGTATTTAGATCCTCTCCACTTCCACCAATCATTATCGCACAACTATCCTCACTAGACGTAGCAGCTAATCAAGCTAAGGATTTCTGGACTAGACCAGAGAATCACCCATAGAATCCACCATACATCCATCATCCATTTTTCATGACCCTGTCGGGGGATATCTACGAAGCACCCACAGGTTATCTTCCACGTATCCCACAACCTATAGATCGGATCATGCCAGAGCTCGATATTGATTGGAGCCTTCGAGCAGTCATCCTCGCCGAATGATCTATCATGCCAGTTCAGGTTAGGAGGGCCTTCTTTGCCTTAGATTCACAGATTCCATTAGTGCACGTCGAAGACATAAGATTGCCTAACTAGTTTGTCTGCACCCCACGTATATTCCATCCCCACCGGCTGTCTCGGCATGACCTCGGGAGGTCGGGTGCGAGGAAGAGTTACTTGTAGATTCCCATGCTCACTTGTCACTTTTCCATCGTACAAAATTGGTGAACCTGACGTGAAACACACAACCATTTCACCCTATCTACCTCATTAGCCTTTCACATCAGCTTTACCAACAAAATTGGTGAACCTGACGTGAAAGGAACAGTTGCTTCATTTTCACCTTTTCCCCTTTTAGTGTTTCATTTTCTTTCATCCATCTTCGCTTCTTCCCATTATTCTGCGGGTATTCATATACCCCCCGAATATGTCAGGATTCGATGCATATGGCAGACCTCTCCTAGGTCTTGAAGCATACTACGATCAACTGAATAGACAGCCATCACCCTCGCTCTCAGCATGGGGTGACAACTATTCAATTAACCAGTTTTCAACACAAACTCCACCTCAAAGGACTAGATATAGTTCTTCTTTCCAAATAGAGGAGTTGGATCAGCTCACTCAAATGCAACAACCAGAGCCTTCAGGCTCGAATAACATGACGCTCACTGGAGAATCTGGTTCATCTCCTCAGGTGTTGCTTAGACCACAAATCAGTAGACAATCAGATCCATATCTATTTTTAGATGATGAACATTTAGCGCGTTATGCTAGGAGTGAACAATGCTCTCAAAGTATGTACCCACCTATAGGAGGTTTGCAAACACAACCCGAGGTCTCTTTTCAAGAAAACACCTCCATTCCTCCACCTATAGGAAATGCCCTCGGTGAAACTTGGCAGGGCACCGATCAATTCATAGCTGGGTACCATATGCCTATACAACCTCAACAAACACCACTAAGGAAAAATATTGTATCTTCACCAAACGAGGTCATCTCAGCCTTAGTTGAGAAAGTTAGAGGGTTGGAACTTGCTCAAGCAAGTCAAAATTTACAATTCATGCAGGCAGGAAATTCCAATCCTCCACATCATCCTAGCCAAGTAGACCTCCTCACAGGAACAGGCACGTTGGGCATGCCTCCTCAGTATTCACAACAAATGCCAACTAGAACTACGTTCTCTAATGCCGCTCCAGTGGAAAATATGATACCTCCCGGTTTAGTACAAAACAATCCATTTCTAAACAATGCTCCTCCATATTTAAACATGTATTCCAAGTCACCACAGGGAGATATGTTCTCTTCTCCCGGCATGTTCACTCAACCACAGGGATTTCCTTATGTCCCTACAAATGCATATGCTACACCATATCAACAACCCATTCCACCTCCACCCCCTCAGCAGGCACCATCAATGGTCGAAACCTATGCGATAGGAACTTATTCAGAATATTTGAAAGAGCCCTTAGACTTCACTATACGAAGCATCATGCTTCCAAGACCTCTTCCTGATTTTCCCAAGTACAAAGGGGAGGGAGACCCGAATGCACATATTAAGGCCTATGCCACAGCCATTCGAGAACTGCTCCCTTGGGATGGAGTTGTTGCTAAAATATTCCCCAAAACTTTAGAGGGCATTGCCCTCGATTGGTATTACAGAATACCTGAAGCCTCCATCCATTCATTTAAACAACTCATTTCAGAGTTCATCAAGGTGTTCGACATGAACAAATTGTTGAGAACAGGAATCAGGGAATTCTTGCATATTAAACAAGAACACAATGAATCTGTTGCTCATTTCATCCAAAGATGGCGTACAGTCCTCTATTCTTCAGCAAGCGCTCCAAACATGGATCAGATGGAACTATGTGATTTATTCCTTCATTCTCTCAGCAGAGAGATAAAGGAAGAAGTCCAGAAGTTCCCACTAAGAACTTATGATGAAGTGCTTGAGAGCGCCCTCTGAATAGATCAAGCTGCAATAGATAGCGGTCGCAAGGCATATGGAACAAATGGGAGGTTAATCATCCCCAACCAAAATACTATGACTTATCCTACTACCACAAATGCCAATCAAGGACCTAAAATCCTTAACAAAAACCGTGGGGTCACAACAGATGGAGTAACTGACCAAGCAAAAAAGGAAAATGTTGTAAATGCTCCACCACCGGTTAACAATCAACGAAACAACAATTTTACCCCAACAATCAACTCGGTGGATTTTAATCATCCACAACAACAACAACAACAATGGCAGATCCAGACACAGGGTCCAAGTCAAAACTCAACTGGATATCAAAACCAAAGGCAACAAATGCAAAACTTTAATCCTAATAGTCAACGATTTAATCAGAGTTTTGGACCACAACACATGCCAAACCAACAACCTAGGAATTACAATCCCAACTCGTATTGTGGTTTCCACAAAATTTGAGGCCATGACACTAGGACTTGCCATGACTACAATAAATTCATGCAACATTTTCCAGAGGAACAAAGACAACTTTTCATAGATATGTTCTTAGCAGATCCTGCATCACCTGCGCCAAATACTTTCACAGGGGCAGTCTCCCCTCAAAATGCACCCCTCAAGATCTTCAATGATCCGCTCCCAAATCACAATAACAACAAATTAAATCCAAATGGGATGAACAAGGGTGTAATGACAGGAAACAATGATCATGAAGCCTCGACTTCACTAAATCCACCTGTCGCACCACAATTAGGAAATCAGCCACGAACCAAGATAGTCGGTTTAGTGGAATTAGACACTGAGCTACACGTGGAAGCCATAACAAGGACACGAGAGTATTCCTCTCAGCCAAATCCAAGTTACCCACTAGAGCCAGATAACATTCAACAAACATTAGTAAAACCCGTAGGTGCCTATGATTTAATTAATGACCTAACAAAGACCTTCTCTCACATCTCCTTTTTGGACTTGCTGAAGAACTCTCCTGCCCATAGGGCTGCTCTTTTAGAAGCATTAGGTTTAGGTCATTTAATTAACATCACTCCTCCTCCCGAAACACAGGTAAACCATATAGACTTTGATATCCACCCTCCGGGGCAGCCGGATAGGGATACCGAGTTTATATTCGACATAAGAAAAATGCCAACAGACGCTGAGATTGCACGTAGAGGTGATCCAGCCTTACATTTACAAGTGTGGGTTTATAACAATTACGTTAAACGTGCAATGGTTGACGATGGGGCAGCAGTTAACATAGTCCCCTTCTCTTTCCTTCAAAAGCTAGGGTATGGAGAGACAAATTGTTCCACGACTCGGAATACACTAAGAGGCTATGATAGCCTTAAAGCCACTTCGATTGGAACTATAATACTACCAGTCACCTTAGGACCCAAAACAATCCTCACTGAGTTTTATATTATAGATCGGGAAACCAACTATAATATGATCCTCGGCCGACCATGGATACACCGTATGAAGGCAATCCCTTCTACGTTATTTCAGGAAATAAGATTCTTGCACTTAGGAAAGATATTCGTAGCAAAAGGTGATCCGAAACCATTCGATATACACCTAGCAGACCTGAAGAAAAGGCCAGGCATTCACTCTGAGTTTGAACTCCCAACAAACCAACTTAACAAACCAACCAACTCAAAACCAGAAGAAAAATTAATACCTACAACAGAACTAGAGATTACGAACCTAGTCAAGAGCATCCCAGCCCTCAAGGATGAAGCTAACGTTGTAGAAACAGTGTCATTAGGAACTACTGCAAAAATTGTTGAGTTGCTAGAACAAGATCTACCAATTTTCCTACCATTTGATTCCACAGGTATGGGATGTACCCTAGGAGTTGGTTCTCTTCCAGCAGAGGAACTCTGCATGGTAGAAGTAACCGAAGCAGAAGAAATAGACGTAACGAATGTCCCAACATCCATCTTCCCAAATAAACATTGGACTCTCCACTTTGATGGAGCTAGATGTCGTTATGGGGCTGGGGCAGGTGTGATCTTTACTTCTCCCGAGGGAAAGATCCTACCATTCACCTTTAAATTAAATTTTGAATGTACAAACAATGGTGCTGAGTACGAAGCCCTCCTCCTTGGTCTCATCATAGCTAAAAGGCTCGGTGTTAATGACATCAGAGTGTTAGGAGACTCTCAATTAGTAGCAAACCAAGTCTCTGAGGTGTATGAGACTAGAGCTGAACATTTACAGCTCTACAAAACAACAGTATTAGATTTGAGCAAAGGATTTAACTTCATATCAATTGAAGCAATCCCGCGAGAACAAAACCTTCTCGCAGATTCGATAGCAACCTCAGCTTCACGTTTCACTCCAAACAGTGAGTTGGAAGACACCCGTTTCATGGTATCCCTTCGTACTGAACCGTTAGTAAAGAAAACGTCAACAAACCCTCTTCTAACACACATAGCTGAGAATAAATCTACTATCTTAGGTCACGTTGACAGTGATAGAGCCACTCTTGATTACCTAAATGCCTATGCAGAGTTACATCTCACCCATCACATGGTAGATTTGTCCTTAATCCCACATTCGTCTTCTTACTTTGGAAATCCCATGGTAGAGCTTCCCCCACAAAAGGAACTCGACATATACGCGGTAGAGAATGGAGAAGATCTGGAACTACCTCCAGCCCCACCTGAGTTTGAAGAAGGTAACACTTCTTTAATCGAAGAAACGATTGATATTAACATCGGAATGGAGGAAGAACCAAAGATCTTGAAACTAGGATCTTCGTTAACTCCAGAAGAAATAGAAATACACACTCGAATCCTCAAAGAACATCAAAAGGATTTTGCATTTAATTATAAAGAAATGACGGGAATTGCACCACACATCGTGGTACATAACCTCGTCACCAAATCAGATGCAAAGCCAATTAAACAAAAATCGAGACCAATGAAACCCAAGGTAGCTCTCATGGTGAAGGAAGAAGTAATGAAGCTTCTCCAGGTAGGGTTCATCAAACCGGTCGATTACTCTCAGTGGGTATCTAATATCATCCCTGTTCTCAAAAAGAATGGGAAGATACGCATCTGCATAGATTTCTGAGACATTAACAAGGCGTGCCCCAAGGATGACTTCCCGTTACCATCCATTGACGTCATCGTTGACGCAACAGCTGGATTTGAGCTTTTGTCTCTCATGGATGGGTTCTTGGGATACAATCAAATCAGAATATCTGAACAAGACCAAGCCAAAACCACGTTTATAACTCCTTGGGGAACTTATTGCTACGTTGTTATGCCATTCGGTCTCAAGAACGCTGGTGCTACATACCAGCGGGCAATGACATACATATTTCATGATCTTATTCATAAAATCATGGAATCCTATGTAGATGACTTGTTGGCCAAGGCCAGGAAGCACTGTGATCACCCGGAAGTGCTCCGCATCATTCTTTCACGTTTGATCGAATACGGAGTCACACTAAACCCAGAAAAATGTGTATTTGGTGTGACAGGAGGGAAACTCCTAGGTTACATTATATCATCATGAGGGATCGATGTAGACCCAGCCAAAATCTGGGCTGTTCTTGAGATGATCCCACCATCAGATGACTCTGGCATTAGATCGTTTCTTGGAAAGCTCGGTGCAATCCGGAGATTCATTCCGGACTTAAGTTTTGTTGTACATCCGATCAACAATTTGTTGAAAAAGGATTGCTGCATTATTTGGACAAAGGAATGCCATGAGGCCTTCGAAGCAGTTAAACGCTTCTTACTGTCTCCTCCCACGTTAATGCCACCTAGACCAGATCATCCTTTGATCTTATATTCACGAGCTACGGATGTCTCGCTAGCCTGCATGTTGGCTCAAGAAGACGATGATAAATGAGAACGTGTGGTCTATTTTATTAGCCGAATGTTGCTCGATTATGAAACACGTTATACGCAGGCAGAATGAGAATGCCTTGCCATAGTCTTTGCAACCAAATGCTTAAGACATTACATGCTAAATCAAGAAACAAGGGTCATTGTAAAAATAGACCATTTACGAACTTTCCTCATGCAAGGGTCTTTGTCTAAAAAGGTTGGATGCTTTATAACCTTAATGGGTGAATTCAAATTAACTTTTGTAAACCAGAAGTCTGTTAAGGGACAAATCATTACAGATTGGTTAGCCGACAACCCGTTAGACGGAGGTGATCTAGTAGATCTAGATTTTCCTGATGAATGCATATATTACATCGAAACCAGACCTCCCATCTCTGAATGTCCTTGGTATACTGATATTATCAATTTTATCATGGACCATACGTATCCAGAAGGTGCTACACCACAACAAAGAAGGTGGTTACGCATTATCGTAGCTAAATACGTTATTATAGAACAAGTGCTCTATCGTAAGGCTTTCGATGGAATGCTTCTAAGGTGTGTTGACACAGAAGAATCCAAGAAGATTCTCTACGAATCTCACAGTGGAATATGTGGAGGCCACTTCGGTGGTCATGCCACCACTCGCAAAATACATCGAATGGGCTATTTTTGGCCCACTCTCGAACACGACGCAGTAGAGTTTGTACGCAGATGCCATAAATGCCAAGAATTTTCCCATGAGATTCACATGCCGGCACAAGCTCTACAACCAATCGCGACTCCATGGCCCTTTTCTACATGGGGCCTAGATTTGATAGGGAAATTCTCTCCCTCGTCAATGGATGGCCATAACTTCATAATCACGGCCACCGAATATTTTACCAAATGGGTAGAGGCTATGCCTCTTACCACTGTACCAGGTGCCGTGATCGCCAAGTTCATTTTGAACCAGATCATTTGCAGGTACGGTGTCCCACAAATCATTATCTCAGATAATGGCACGTCCTTTAAGAATGACGAGGTCCGTGAGCTATGCAGTAAATTTAAAATAAACCATCATATGGCCTCCCTGTATTACCCTCAAGCCAACGGGCAGGCTGAAGCAACAAACAAGACATTGAAAGCTATTCTACTCAAAACGGTAAAAGAAAACAAATGAGATTGGCATTTAAAGTTATATCCGGCCTTGTGGGCCCACCGAACCTCAATAAGAACACCAACAGGAGCAACTCCTTTCTCATTGGTATTCGGAGCAGAAGCAGTTCTCCCACTTGAGGTTGAAATACCCAGTCTCCGCATCTCACTACAAGGGATTCTGGATGAGGAAGCTTATAGAGAGGCACGCCTCTCCCAACTAGAAAGCCTAGATGAGGCCAGGTTAAATGTTGAACAGTGGCATAGAGTCTATGCTGACCGGATGTGCTGGCAGTATAACAAAAAGGTCTATGAGTGAGAAATATATGAAGGAGATCTAGTTCTAAGACTAGACAGCCGGATCGATAAGAAAATCGGTGAAGGAAGAAAGTTCTGGCCCAAGTGGTTGGGCCCATATCGAGTCATGAAGGACTATGGAAATGGTGCGTATCTCTTGTGCACACTAGAAGGTGAGGAATTTGGTGAAACTGTCAATTCCTTGCACCTTAAATGGTTTTACGCATGAAGCATCGGCACTATTTGTATAATTATATCTACATTGCATCTTCATTTAGATAGGTTCATTTTGTTCACTCGTTTCATAAAATTTGGTGATCAAGGGACTTATTCTTAAGAAATTCATTACAAACTTCTGATGGTATTGGCAGAAGCATTCAAATCATACTTCTTCATTTTCATAACATCATCAACTGTTTCAGAATCATGTCATCAATTAAAGCTAGATATGACAAAGTCTTAACGGTAGCCATACCAAGGCCTGCATGCTTGTTCTCACTTTTGTTTCTTCCTAGGATAGGTGTCTTGCCTATGGTCTGTTCTAGAAGCTTCATGGTGTCACATCTATCCCGTATATAGATCTCTTTGGAAATAAGAACATACTGACATTTTTCTCAAATAAATAAGTCGATTAATAGATCAAACAGAAAATTTTACTTTTACACATTTCCTTGCCCTACCAACCTTCGGTGATGAACTTGCGTCTCTTACTAGTGACGTAGGGTTGGGAAAGGATGGGAATGCCCTTACTCGCCTGTACCTTGTCCATGGTGATAAGCCCATGCTTCTTACTAGTAGCATGGGGCAAGGTGTAGGGGGTCCTCTTGACAGTAACGTTGAAGGTCATAAGCAAATAGTTCAAATAAACCTTTGAAATCTTGAGTCAAAAACAAATGAATCAGATGTCCAAAATTCCAAGAGAGTTCCAAAACCTTGAAAACCAGATTTTGTCAACCAAGTGGCCATCTACGGATCTAAGTCTAGATAAACTGCAAAGCAAGTCACATTCTAAACTATGGAGTCACTTGAGTAGGGTAGGTTTGTAGCATCCTAATTTGGTTCCACCAACTCTTTGTCTATCTCCCATCATTATCATTTCAACACTCCTCATAGCTTGTGCCCTTTCTAGCTCTCGGTGGTGAGCCCTCGCATCTTACTAGTTGCGTGGAGTTAGGAGTGGGGCAAGTTCATCTGCTCATCATATCAATTTATCATCACATTTTGTCAAAACAAATATGAAGTACCGGAAAATTGCTTATAGAAACTAAAGTTCAAGATCACATTGTGTCTACATTATCATACATCAGCATCACGAAATACAAAAAGGAAGAAAGCATTTGTATCATTTGTTCTCCATTGCATACATTCTGAAAAGCATATAAAAACAAGAATTCTAATAAGCATCTAATATACATGTGGAAATGAATCACAAAATCCTAGACACCAAGAGTCTGATCCAAAAAAAGTATATATATATATATATATATATAATCAAGTTTTATGTACAATGCCATCATGCGCTAGGCATGGTCAAAATGCTCAATGAGCCCAGAAAATACAAAATGATCGTATAAACAATCTAACAAGAGTCACTACAAAAAGAGCCAAGTGGCCTCTCAACCCCTATGAGATCCCTCCGAAGGTGCACGACCACGTCTAGGACTCTGGCTACGCCGGTGCTCTGAGTGCACTGAAGGCTCACGGTCCCGAACAGTAGCTGTAGCCTCGCTATGAGAGTGGCTCCTCATCAGGTGCTCTGCAGTCCTATACCCAGCTAACTCGGTATGGAGGGAAGTCACCATCTTGGCCACATGCCAGATAGGGGCAAAGACATCACTATGCCTACCAGCTGCTGAAGGCTCCCCTGCATCCACCGACAGCTCGGCGCGAGTCTTCTCCATGGGGAGCATCAGGGTATCAGTACATACCCGGTGAATCAAGTCTCGCCACTCATCAGCAGTCTCTGCAAGCAAAGGAGAAGACAAATTAGAAATAATCAAAAGATAAAAACAAAAATGAACAAAAGGAGAGATAGCAACTAAGGCAATCCTAGCTAAAAACAAATATTAAAAGAAGAGTGACAACTCACTCGGATCTCCGGGCCTCCAAGAGGGATCCCTAGGATCAGCGCCTACCACAGATGCTGCCACTGACTGATGTCCTCCTCCTGTGTCTGGGGCAACATAGTGTCCTACTATGGACTCATCCTCTCTGCCTAGGTCCTGAGAGGGAAACTCCTCTGAGACTAGAGTCACCCTCTCTGCACTCTGCTCTGCCCTCTCGGCCTGTAGGATCTCCTGAGTGTCATGCCACTCGGGATCACTATCCTCCTCTCCACTGACTCGCTGACCTCCATGTCCTCGGTCTCCTCCTCCATCTCTCCCCCTGTGAACTCCTCAGACTCAGAGTCTATATCAATAGGGTCATCACTGCTATGGGCAGGACCGGTGGCAATCTGAAGTAAAGGTGCCTGAGGAGCACCGACTCTCTCTCGGGCACGTACCACCCGCCTAGCTACAATAGGGATGCCAGGAGTAACAACAGTCCAACCCCAGCCTCTAGGACCTCCCCTAGCCTCCCGAACTGATCTGAACACTGGCACCACTGGGGGAAGCATACCAACGTAGGCAAGGCCAAACTGCTGAGGCACTCGATCAAAAGGGTGTGTCTCTACCTTCCCCATCCTGTCCACAAGCTGCCCTGTAGTAGAGCAGGAAATCAAAGTGAGGGTCTCCTGCCCCACAACCCTGCCATGGCCTGATAAGGTGTGGCCTCCATATCATCAGTAGTCAGGGAGGCAACTGGCTGGTGGGGTGCTCTAAGCACCGACATCTCTGTCCATCTGGCTGCCCTCACGGCTCCGGGATCCGCCACCTCTACGCCTCTCCCATAGGGGATGATACGCTCATAGACCCAGCTCATAACCAAGGTCAGATGGCTCAAAGACTGTCCCTGTAAGTGGACCACCCTGTATAGGTCGTGGTAGGTGGTCCCAAGTATATCGGCTCCCCAGGCATAAATCCGGCCATGTGCCTCAATCTGTGCAATAATAGGGGACCAGCAGTAGAGTAAGGTGTCCCCTCCCTTGTCCCTGATCAATCTCGAGGCAAGGATCCCCATAATGGCCTGACGAATCAAAGGGATAGGCAAGCTAGGAATGGAATGGACCCTCACCCCCTTCTTCGAACCAGTGGAGACAACTGCGTCTCCCATATATGTAGCCCACTGAGCTATCTGAGCCCGCGACCCCGCTGTCTCAAGTGTAAGCCATCTCCTGATGATCGGGACTCCCAAGATATGGTAGACATCCTCCAGGGTGATAGTCCACTCACCCCTGACTCCTGGAAATTGGAAAGTGTTCCGATCAGCATCCCAATACGAAAACAGGTCACACAGTATGTGACTAGAAGGTGCGACATGAGGAACCCGTGATATACGTAATATGCCGGCCCTCTGAAGAGTATCCTGCTCGGCCTGAGAAAGTGCATCCAACACTGCTGGAAGCCAATCACACTCTCTCTCACGGCTCCATCTGATGTACTCTTCCTTCTTCTGCAAAACACACAAAAACACGCAAAAAAAGAGTAAGTTAGTACCAAAATCACATTGGGAAAAATCATTAAAACATATGAGAATACTAAAAATGCAAAAATGGGTTCAAAACAATGTTATTTTAGCATTCTGTAAAGGACCGCCACCCTGAGCAGGGCGGCGGTTCCGTAACCGCCACTGCTTTGAAGGGCGGCGGTCCTGTAACCGCCGCCCTGCTCAGGGCGGCGGTCATGTCCCACATTTTCAAACGGGTCACGTGCCCTAAAAAATGCTCAAAAACACAAAAAATGACCATTTTGACTAAAATGAGAGCCTACCCATTAGGCGTCCCCCCCTAAGGACACATTTAAAACTAAAAATTTCAAAAATTACCCCCCCATGGCGAAGATTTCATCATTTTTACATTTTAGGTATAAAAACGGTAAATCGAGAAGAACTAACCTGAGATCTCGCGGGTCGATGTTCCACTCGTGGAGGCATGATCACTATCTCGTCACGAACGTTTCGACTATACTCTCGTCAAAAACCATCACCGTGGGTCCCAGAGCTCAAAATCAATCAAATCAACACGCGCAAATGAATAGGAAAATGGGCCCATTTTTATATATATAGCATTTTGACTCATCTTGGATGCCCCTTTTCACAGGTTTGGAGCGCCGACGGAGGTAAGTTCTTATCCCCGCACAAATGGTAAGTCCTCACTTCATATTATTTTAGTATTTATTTTTCATTTATTTTATCTATCTGCACTTGAGTCTTCTTTTCATTTTACAGGTAGCGAGAATTTTGGATGGCATCATTTCGACACACGGACGTGTCAGGTATAATTTCTAATTTCCCATTTCGGGACCGCCATACTCAGACCCACCGTTTTACGCCTCTTCATGGCTAAAACGCTTCTCCGAGGGGGCAATATGTACGTACCCAAAATTGTAAGGGTACTGTACCACCAGAACGATGTTACACATGCCCCAATGATGATACAGGTCTCCTCGCAAGGTGTTCGGGATCCAGAAAATCTCTCCAAGTGTACGTTAACATCCCGCATGCCCCGCTTAGCCTCCGCATGCTCTGTTTTACTCTTTCCCCCTCTTTTCCTTTGCATTTTGGTCTTCAGTGACGAAACCGCCACCCTGCCTGGGTGGCGGTCTCGTGACCGCCGCCGCCTAGGCAGGGCGGCGGTCCTGTAACCGCCACCCTGCTCAGGGTGGCGGTCCTTCACGCATTTTCCAGCATGCTTCTTTTAACATGACTCGCGTAAATTTTCAACTTTTACCAGCTTTCTCATCCATTTTTGCTTGTATTTATGATTTTGGTTCCCTGGAATAGTGTTTCTCCATTGTTTATAGTAAAAGAGTCCTAGTTGGAGTTACCTTTGGGTGAATGGGAATTCTATAAATAGCTGGTTTGATTACAAGCAAATGGCCCCTCAAAACTGCCTCTCATCCTCTCATTTCAATAGTTTAGTCTTTCAGTTCTTGCTTAGGAATTCAATAGTTTTCATTTGTTGCATGCATAGTTAGTCTTATTTTGTTGTTTAGAAGCCACATGATCTTCTTGTTCTAGTGTTATTACTGTTTCATACAATCAATTGAGGTAGGATAGTTTCATTTTTAGTCTGAAGCCATTAGAGTTGCAGGTTTTGTTCGTCAAGAAGGATAGTTTCAGGTTCTGGATGTTTTGTGTTGCATGACTCGCAATAAATCCCACTAGGAATTACATAAGCCAAGCTCTGTTCTCTTGCGCTATCCCTCTCCTACTCGCATTGTATTCAGTCTACATCCAAAGCTGCCATTGTTCCAATACCTACTTCTGTTGATGCTAGCATTACACACTTTTCTGGATTCACGTGAGCACGAAGGAATGAGGAGACCACACTGAGGGGACAAAGCCACACACAATCGGATTCGCCACTGTTCTGCAAAATCCAGGTTCAAGCTATCAAAGTTCTAGTTAAAACATATCAAATAGAGTAGTGAATCATTTCATTTCAGTTAATCTCACTTTCGATATTGCCGGGGAAGCTGTGGGGATTGATAGTTTCTGAGAAACTATGATTCATTCCTCACTTCTGAGGTAAGATCGGGGGTCTTTCAAATAGATTAGATCAGTTATTTGGTTATTCAGAATAGATTCACAACTGCACAGGCAGGTAGCTATACTCGGCTACTTTGTTTGTTTTAAATTCTGTTATTAGCTTAGTTGTCATTTTCTAGATATTAAATAATTGCTCTTTCAATTCTATTAAATAGTTGTTATCTTAATTCTGTTAAATACTCTGTCAAAAATACAAAAAATAGAGAATTTATATATGTTGTGGATATACTTTACATAATTAGTTTACTTTGCTTTAGTTAGATTTATATTGTTTCTTTTGTATGACAATCACGGGACCTAGGGAGCCCAGAGAATACGTATTCGAGCCAATCGTGCCTCAACCCAATCTTGTTGCAGCAATAACTGACATAGACCAAAATCTCAGAATTCAGGTCTTCCGAACAACAACAGACCTACAAGAAATCAGCTCACAGTTAAGAGGATTAAACATAGAAGACGACAAAGCACATACGTTTTGGTCAAACCAGCCAAACTACAGATTGCCCTAATAGATATCCGCATGACTGTAGAAGGGCTTGAAAAAGAGCAAACGTTCGGTTGTGATCCTTTGGTCCCACAGCCAGACGCAGGAGACATTCTCATTGACATAGACACTAGCTTAAGAATTCAAGTTGCCAGAACGCCTGTAAGGTACTCTGAGAAGATTGCACAACTTTTAGTTCTAAACATAGAGGCCGAAAAGGCATACGACTACTGGATATTAGGGATTAGGGATTGATTCTGCACATGACCATAGGAGGCCCACAATGACCACGAACCTACGGTTGTGATCCACAGGTCCCACAACCCAACGGGCCCACAGGTCAATCAGACGTTGATGCTGGTTTACACACATTAGTATTTAGATCCTCTCCACTTCCACCAATCATTATCGCACAACTATCCTCACTAGACATAGCAGCTAATCAAGCTAAGGATTTCTAGACTAGACCAGAGAATCACCCATAGAATCCACCATATATCCATCATCCATTTTTCATGACCCTGTCGGGAGATATCTACGAAGCACCCACAGGTTATCTTCCACGTATTCCACAACCTATAGATCGGATCACGCCAGAGCTCGATATTGATTGGAGCCTTCGAGCAGTCATCCTCACCAAATGATCTATCATGCCAGTTCAGGTTAGGAGGGCCTTCTTTGCCTTAGATTCACAGATTCCATTAGTGCGCGTCGAAGACATAAGATTGCCTAACTAGTTTGTCTGCACGCCACACGTATATTCCATCCCCAAGTGAAGTTATTTATCTCCACAACCTAACAAAAATTGCAGAGCTCTTGGATATGGCTAGACCACGATGCCAAAGACCCTAACTGGGCGCTAAAGTTTGCGTAAGTCCTCATAAACTAGTTTTCACAAGGTCGCGAGGTTGTTGCTAATATTCTCTCTTTGTCGCCTTTGTGCCACACAATGTCCAAAGATGTCTCCTATAACCTATAAAACAATATTCACATACGAAACCCCAAAACACATCAATTCCTAAAAAAGGATGATGTAAAATGGGGAGTAGGACTGATCCCAGTGGTCACTTGACAGAGTGAAGTTAGGATCCAGGGGTTGCACTATATCTCAGTCTCCATGTAGTTCTATGCTCTTGTGTGTGTGATAGTCCCCTTAGGTTGCCCTCACGCCAATGACACCAAGATAGTGGGCTATGACTAGATAGAATGCAAATATATGGATGGGATTCATAACTTCCCCTTCCTATGCAGTGTATGCAGATTAAACAACCCAAATAATGTAGTCCTTTTGATAGTATGTAGATAAATAGCCCTTGATAATTGCCAACCCCCTTTTAATGGTGTTAGGAAATAAGAGATAAAATATGCAGAATAATCCCTTACAGAATCGCAACAGTAGAAACTAATATGCATAAAATATTACAGATCTCAAATAAAAGTGCAGAATAAATAACACAACACAGAGAGACAATATTTAACGTGGTTCACCCAATTTGGGCTACATCCACCAAGAATCACTTGCTCAGATTTTATTACAAGCCTCCACTCTCTCAATACAATACCTAGGTCCGTTTGGAGCTATGCACAAAAAAATCTATAGAATTCACACCCGAATTCAAAGCACATCTGCAATACATTTGCTTGTATTTCTATCATATGCATAAGACCATATAAATAGACAATTGCTTAAGCAGTTTGATACAAAACCATGGGTATCAAAACCATGGGCAAAAACCGTGGGTGTCAAAACAATGGGCAAAAAACCGTGGGTATCAAAACAATGGGTACCAAAAAACCATGGGCCCCAAAAACAACCCATAACGGTTACCTATTACTCATGGGACCCGCCGTAAAAATACCCGAGTGTAATAGAAGGTGTACCACACTCTAACATGTAAATAGGCTCCACAAACATAACAAATGGTATGTATGATGTGTATATATAGAGATCTCTTGTTTAAACTTTTTGACACTAGTAACACAATATGCTGACTAGGACCTCAGGATAAGGGTAATATAACCAAAAGATGAACCACAAATGTCAAAATAAAAAGAAAAAATAAGTAGGACACGAGCGCCCAGATCCAGACACAAGTGCTTGGGCGCTAGTGTCTTAGAGAAAATGACGACAAATGTGAAAAAGACAGATAGTCAGGGATCCTTGCGACCTAACCAGAAAGATTTATGGGAGTGACAGATGTAAAATTAGAGACAGATATAAAATATCAATACACAAAGATGTCAAAATTTTAAAACCAAAACTTAGGGCTTGATGGAATTCATGGTGGGATGTTTCAATCATGTTTGGTTATTTTTGGGGATATAGCTCAAGAAAGACACTTCAGATATATATATATAGGGGTCGTGAAGCCTCAAGGAGGACACAATTATTGGCAAAGATTGTGCTGAATAGTATGGGGCGTAGAAAATGTGTCTACATTTACCCCTCATTATGGTATCCCTGAATGAAATTCAAGAAATGTCATTTAAGGATAATAATGATCCATACCCGTTAAGAAGTCCATTTTGAGCACCACCCATTTACACTTGCATAAAGTATGCGCAAATTTTACAGGCACAAACTGTAGCATGAAGAACCATAGATGCTTTTGCATCGATCCCTGTGACATTATTTGACATACCACACCGATTTCTAAGGAATAATTGTCAGGAGAGACATTAATCTTATTTTCGATTGAGAAAATATGCATTTTTTCCCCAGGCCATGTGGATGGCCTAGATCAATCCATATGTCAACATCACTTGAAAGGTGACTTTCAGCTATTAGATTGGTTGTGTCAGATGTAGTTGGGCTCGCTCCCATTTGGAATGCCTTCGACATAATTATTTTGAAAAAAAATATGAAGAAAAATAGATTTAGAATAGTGATTAAACTAAAATGGAATATCCTAAGCCTAATATGATGCTATTGAAAATTTGTAAATGACATCTAAATGCAATAAAGGAAATGACTCAAGAATGACTAAGTAAATGGAAATCGCTATGAACCCTAATGTGTACAAGAGAGGGTTAAGAAGTCCTTAGCTAATTTGATGAAGGTGAGAGACTGTGTTGCAGTGAAGACCCAAGTAAACAATGCAGGAGTGAAACAACCACACTAGAAGCCTGGAGAAAGTACAAATTCGAGCTCTCTGACTAGAGGTCGAGGATGCCTTGAAAGGGACCAGAGCACACTTCGTGGATTCCCTAGTGGCTGCTCAGAAGTGGTCAGAAAACCTCCTTTGGAGGGTGGCACGAGATATTTGTGTTGTCCTTCTCTACTTGTCACTATGTATATCACATCAACTGCATTCCGATGTCGCTTGTAACCTGCAATAAAGAAATGACCTATAAAACCTCAAAAGTGCATCAAATCCTAAAAATAAAATAATACAAATGAGGGGTCAGATTGTCCTCAATTGTCAAATAATTGATCTTACTAACTGAGTGCTTGCACTACATTTCTGACCCAATGTAGTTCTATGTGTGTGTGTGTGTGTCAAAATTGTGCCCTAGGTGGCTCTTGTGCTATGTCACACTTGATAGCGAGCAATAACGAGATGTAGAAAATGTAGATAATCTGTGTGCATGAAATAATGAACTTCCCCTCCTATGAAGTGTATGTAGAAGAGTGAAGTCCCTTGTCCCTTGTGTGGAGCTAGAATGGATGCAAATGAATGCTCTAGAATAGCCTTTGGATGCAAACCTTAGGTGGTGATAACTAATGCTTAGTGTTTGGTCCTTTATTATGGTCACATAAATTTATATTTATATGATTCCCTTGCTTGAATTTTGCATAATTAACTCCGAAAAGGATGACCACCAAAAAGATAATATGCCAAATGGATAGAAAGGACCCAAAATATGTAAGTAAGAGTACAAATAGGTTGGGGCACCCAGAGGGGATAGAGGGACACTTGACATCTTGGTTGGGTGCTGGTGTCCTGGATGAGCGTTGGTTTCTAGACTGAGAAAACATTAATATCAAAAGGTTAGACTGGGCAAAGAAGTGTGTAAGATCAAAAGTGGCAACAAAAAGCAAGCAAAGATGGCCAAAGAACATGAGTTAATTAGTACTTTTCTTACTTAGGAATCATATGAGTAGTAGTATGTGATCAGGAGCCTAAATATATACCCAAAGTGCGTGATTTTATGTCTACATTTACCCCCACTTTATATGTTGTTGAGTGAATTCTCGATAACATAAAGTAGATATGAGATGAGTACCTAATAATCCATGTAGATTGATGGTACAAAAATGTGCCAAAGAGACAAGAAAAGCGTGGAGTGATAAAAAAATGTGAAGCATGGAGCTAAAGAGAGGAAGTGAGAAAAACTGATGATGATGATGATCCTAGGGTGAGATGTGTATGTGTCGATGTGTGTTGTACCTATTGTTGATGTATCAATTTTTGTTGCATGCTCACCATGTGTGATTGATGTTGTGATGCATGATGTGACTACTTACTTCTCATGAGGAATGGACCTGCAAAAGAGAAGAATGAACAAGTAGTCAAATAAGCATGTATATATGTAATCAAAATGTGTAAAAAGTATGTAAAAAATGTTTAAACTGATGAAAAATGATCATGTGCACATGATCCATGATGAGAGAAAGAGATAGAAAGGATCCTCTAATGATGATGTAGAACTGTACAATTTTTTGGGTGATCTCATGTCAATTGCGTTCACTGCGAGTTTTTTGGGTGAGTTCACACTAAGAATGAAAGAAGTGTAGGGAGAAAATTCTTGTGTCATCCTCCAACCTTTAACTCATTCCCAAAATGCAGAACACCACTGTAGATGGTGTGTAAAAATCCTGATCTGGTTCTGAAAAGTTTTTCCAATGCACAACATTTTCTGACGCAAAAGTAGCAAAATGTTGTGCAGTGCATGCATGCCAAGTGCTAATGATATGTGTTCCCATGTAAAATTCATTGTGTGAAGTGCTGATAAATTGTGCAGAATGATAAGTTGTCGTGTAACTGCCCTATAGTCACAGGTGTCTAAGAAGGGTCAGGGGCACCTTGTGAGCTACTGTCCTGGTCTGGGCACTAGTGTATGTGACGTGTTGAGGACCCATGTCACAATTCTGAGTCCCTGTCTGATGACTAAAGACTGTGTTATACTGGTAATAGAACTATGATGAAATGTGAACTATATACTAGCTACTGAATGGGGTGATTGATTCACCCGAATGATACCCCCCTTGTTTGGGGTGCATGCAACATCGTAGATAGGAGTATGCAGCCCAAAGGAGGACTGACCATGTGTAACTAAAATTGATGCCTACATGGGGGAAGGGAGTGTGCTTGGTAGAAACCAAGGTACACACACACAAAACAAATGGTTAGATACGAACAAGCACGTTAGTGAACAAATAAGCCAAACAAGCATAGTAAGAAGACAATATGTAAGCTAAGAAGCAAGAAGATAAATACCCAAAAAGACAAATAATGCACACAAAGTAGACCATGAAAAGAAGGGTTTCAAACATGGGACATCACTCATGATGTCGCAAGACACGTAAAGGTCCATAAAGCCAAAATAAAATAGTGTTCACACAAGACAAAGGGAAAAGCTCATAAATAATGACAGACAATGACAAGTAATGACAAACAAATAGTAATAGACAACCATGGAAGCAAATAGACATGCAAGACAAATGTTGCACATGAAGCACCCATTAGCATGTTAGAAAGATGTATGAAAGCATGTATAACTCTGATATAGTGCTATGTTAAAAATGAAACAATAGCACCTAAAGTGTGTACGAAAGTGGATGCCCCAAGGAGTAGTCGTGGGACTGGTACGAGGTACTGCACAAAGTATCCATGTTGTGTGTAAAGCCTATAATCACAAATAGAAGGCAAGTGAAGGTGCATGTGTGTATGATAAAATATAATGACATATAAAGTATCTGACTAGCATGTGTAATAGAGTGTACATGTAATGAGTAAATGCAAGCAAGACTAAATATGACCAAAATATGCAATATGTTGTGGATGAGACAAAATTGAATGCAGTATGAGTGTGATAGGAGTTCTGTGCCCCCGAGTAAATACATATGAGTATGCATGTGATGAGGTTCATTTATAAATGGCCCCTCAACAGTCAAGAATGAACCATAGAACAAGAGTGCGTCATCAGGAAATGGTTTATATTGTGTGCTAGAAAGATGTGATCATGAAAGCATAGAGCTTAGAGAGTGTGCGAGTGAGTGAGTGAGTGTGTGTGTGTGGCGAGGTTCATTTTATATTGAAACCATCAACAATTGAGAATGAACTAAGGAAGTAGAGTGTGTCATAGGGTAATGAGCACAACATGTAAGAAAGATGTAGCATGAATGTGTATAATGAATAAAGTGTATGGTAGAAGCTGGGAGAAAAAAATATCAAACATACATGAAGTGTGAAGTATGTGGTGTGTGAGGTTCATGTATATAGTATGCCCTCAATAGTCAAGTCCGAGCCAAAAAATGAGAATGCGTCATTGGGTAATGCCGATACAAGATGTGCGTATCAATGTGTGTGTGACAAATTTGAGAGAGAGAATGAAAAGTGTAAAGTGAGCAAGTAAGAATGCAAGACAACTGATAGTGCTAGGGGGAAGATAAGTAGGATGTCCCCCAAGTATGAAATGATATAAATAATCAAGTGACATTGTCTAAGAGATCATCATTGTCTTGATTGAAGCCAAATAGTGAAGCATCTGAAACTTGATAAGTGATTGAATGCAATGGATCATATAAAGAGCCACTGCCACATAAGTTGTACATGGTCATTGCATATTATTCATCAGTGAATTGTGTTGGCAGACTGCTATGTGCTTACCAATGAGTGAGATTTTGTGAATAACTAAGAGATGAATCATTATAGATAGAAACATGACTGAATGACATAGGGAACATGATATCAAGTATGACTAGGGTTTAAAGTGCCCCCAATATAATCAAGCCAAATTTCCCAAGTGTTCAGTGGAGAAACACAAGGGGCATGTGCAACGATGACATGTAGATGGAAGACACGAAGACCATAGGTGGCCATAATATGAACACAACCATGATAGAGATGGGGTGAGTGAGGTGGTGGTAAGATATCATTAAGCTGTCAAGCCAAGCCTAGTCAAGCCATCATAGGTGCAAATATTATCAGAGCAAGTATGATCTAATGGAATATGATGCCAATAAGAGTTATTCATGAAAAACGTACATGTGAAAGGAAGCGGTGTGGACGTAAATTGCCAATAAGAAGGTGAAATGACGTCCAAAGTATGGATAGACCCACTGATAAAGTACCATAACATTAGTAGAAGGAGGTGGTGTTTTGAATTGGTATTCACCAGGGCCTATAATGATGAAAGTATCATTGAAATATGAATCATCTATCCCGAGAGGAGTAAAGTTAAGTTTTCCCAAGTTGTCATCTGGTAAGTTAAACGGTATTGACCTCGTCATCAGAATCATCAGTGTTGGTGTTGTCATGCTAGATAGTGGTATCAAGAATATTGGTAGGAGGTGCCCTAGATGTAGGAGTGAGAGGATCCTCAATGAGTGGAGTGGTAGTGCTGATAGGAGCAAACCCTATAGGTGAAATGATAGCAGTAGTATGAGTGGAAAAAATCCAGAGTGCTTGAAGCAGTGGAAGAAGATTGTGACACGTTAGATTGGTCAATATCATATGTATCAATATTGCTATATGGAATAGGCTGCTATGGAGGAATAGGCATAACAATAACTAGATCTATGTGAAAAAATTTAAATGGTTCAGGGTTCTGTAGTAATGGTATATTCATAACCATCATGTAGGAATTTAAAACATTGATGAACGGTGGATGAGACAATGTGCATTACATGAATCTAGGGTCTACCCAGTAACAAATTGAATTGAAATGAGGTATCGCTACCATAAGAATAATTGTTGGGACCATCTTAGGCCCAACCTTGATATGCAATGTGATAGTTCCCAAGCATGTGCGAGTAGTTGAATCATAGCCATGAATAAGAGTGGAATTCTTAAAAATTAGATTGTCTACGATGCTAATTCATTTTAAAAGGGAATGAACACATAAATTAACAACATACCCATTGTCAATGAGTACAAGCTTGATACAAATGGTGCCAATGATAGCATTGATAAGCAAAGGTGCACATGTATTGTCAATAGCATATGGTGATATGTCCTTGTCAGTAAATGATATAGCACATGGTAGATTTTTGAGGGACTGAATGAGGTGTGTGAATGCCACTGAAGAATTATCACTCTCAACATTTGAATAAAATGAAGGGCAACCTCTAATGTTTGATGAAAATTAGGCACATTGCATAATAAGTCATAAAGGGATATTTTGGCCAGTGTATTCTTAAGTTGATCAATGATATCATAACCCTTAGAAGTAGGGGGAGGAGTCATCCATAGAAGTAATAGGTGGTGGGATGAAAACAGGTTGAGCTGTAGGAGAAAAGTGTGGTGAGTAGTTACTACATTGATAGTAAGATCAGCCATATGCATAATAAAGTGAGGAGGATGCTGAGTACGAACTTGCATGAAATCAACACTAGTAAGTAACCATGTCAGAGACCTTAGTTGGAGTGAAAAAAGGGAGAAGATTGATCCATGACTCAATAAAGCGAAGAAATATTCAGAAGGAAGGGTTTGAATGGTCGGGTTCACCAAAAATGATTAAGAAAAAATGTTTTTTAATGGATTAAATATTCCTAATCTATTGCATATGTAACAACTCTGATAAATATGTATGCAATAACAATAATTTTGACCCAAGCAAATAGGTAATTGAGATTAAAAAACCCTAAGTGTACAATGAGGAGATAAAATGACTTAGTTGTTTTGTTAATAATCTTAAGGTATGTGATGCAAGTGATGAAATGATGAAAATATGAAGTGTATGAAGTGTCACAATAGAAACCCAAAAAATTGTAGACTACAGTTGGAATATGCCTAGACTATGGTGCATCCGTAGAATGGGTCAAGGGTGACCTGCGGGTGCTATAGACCTAGTCATTGGGTGCCTATGACTTCATGCCAAGAAGCTTACAAAACCTCCTTTGGAGGGTCACAAGATGTTCACTATCATTCTCTTCTTGTCACTAGTATGTCGCATCAATTATTGTCAATGTCATTGACAACTTGTACAATGACAGAAATGACTTGCAAAAGCCTCAAAAGAACATCAAATCCTAAAAAAAGAAAATAATGCAAATGAGGGTTAGGATATCCTCAGTTATGACAAACAAGTGATCTTACGACTAATCATTACACTACATTTCAGACCCAATGTAGTTTTATGTGTGTGTGTGTGTGTCAAAATCATGCCCTAGGTGGCTCTTGTGCATGTTGTCACACTTGATAACGAGAAATAGCGAGATGTAGAAAATGTAGATAGATGTGTGCATGGAAAGAATGAATTTCTACTCCTATGAAGTGTATGTCAGAAGAATGCAGTCCCTTGTCCTTGCATTAAAGATAAAATGGATGGTCCTTGAATGCTCTAGAATAGCCTTTGGATGCAACCTTAGGTGGTGATAGCTAATGTTAGTGCTTGGTCCTTTATTATGGTCACATAACTTTATATTTATATGATTCCCTTTATTGAATTTTGTAATTAACCCCAAAAAGGCTGACTACCAAAAAGATAAGATGCCCAAATGACTAAAAAGGACCCAAAAGATGTGAGCAAAGTATCAAGAGGTCGGGGGCACCCAGAGGGGACCGGGGCGCCTGATGCTGGCATCCAGGGTGAGAAATTTCAAAGTATAAAAGGAAGACTGGGAAAACAAGAGTGTAAGATCAAAAATGACAGCATAAATCAAGCAAAGATGGCCAAAAGACATGGGTTAATTAGTACTTTTCTTACTTAGGAATCATATGAATAGTAGTATGTGATTAAGACTAAATAGCTATCAAAAGTGCGTGATTTTGTGTATACAATAGGGAGTGATCAGTTCCCTACCTAATTTTTATCAATGAATAACTGAAGGATTTGGGTATCTTTCCGCTAGAGGAAGAGTGTTAGGGAGAGAGGTCTAGTTTTACTCTCCAACTATGACTACATTATCAAAAGGTCCAACTATTGCAAACAATATAAAGACCAAATTTAGTTCCATTTCGATCCATGTTAGTTTTGTGTTTGAATGGATTCCATGTTAGTTCATCTAGAAGTGATAGAAATGTAACTCCCAAGTTAGGTCTTATGGGAGGAAATGATAGAATACGTTGATTAGTTGATTTGATTCAAGTGATAAAGGATGATTTTTAATTGCTTAAAATTGTTTGCTTAGTAGAATACTCATAGAGATATTTACTTATTGCCCCCAGCTTAGGTCATTAGGGGGGATGATTTAGATGTGATTAGGATAAAATTCAAAGAAAATTTCACTTATTGTCTCTAGCTTAGGTCATTTGGGGGAAAAAATTTGACATGATAAAATGTGTTTGAATGATGAATAGATTGATATGTTCCTTTGTTCGAAGAGAATTAGAGTAAAAATTTCCATGGTGATGTGTCAAATTTTTTGATTAATTGAATAGAAACTAGAGAGGGATCATGAAGTGATCCTGATTGTATTCCCCCCTTTCATTGAAATGGCAAGGGGTTGTGATGATGAGCACTGAGCCAAAAGTAAGGATGTAAAGATGAAAAATTGAACCTGTGATATGATAAAAGATGTTTGTAAGATTGTGCGTATGTCGATGAATACTTATAGGAGATTGGAATATAGTTGTGTGAACTATGTACAATGTAATGATAGGATAATTTTTGAACCAAATGGCACAAATGGGGAAAAAACAGAGTAATGAAGCTCAAGATATGAGAAAAATCGTATGTGATGTGTATTAGTTCAAATGATGAGTCCAAATAGTAACTATAGTATGTGAAAAAAATTGAAATATTATATATATAGTGATAGGAAAAAGTGAAATAGTAACTTCATTTGAATCATGATTGAGTTAGAAATTGAACTCTACACTTGTAAGGATGTCATAGATTAGAGCAGCGAGGATGACTAGGTTCAAGAGGATGGCGGCAACAGTGACATCCCATATAACTAAAGAGCTGGTACGCATGAGTATTTTTGATTTTTTTAGTAAAATATTTCAATTTTTTATTTTTTTGCAAAATTTAGGTTTTTTATGTTTTTGGGTGTTTCAGACTTGGGTGGTAGTAGTCAGGGTACAGAGTTCCTTTGGGACACTAGCTCCCTATTCCAAGCGCTAGTGACATGCTCCCAGGTGTCAGAGTCCTACTCCTGGGCGCTGACGACCCAAGAGAGTTGGTTGATAGTGCAATGTAAATTTTTTATGTTTTGATGAATATTTATGTATGAGAGACTATTTTTGGACCTATATGAGGCACTAATGTCATGATTTTTTTGGTGTTTTTGTTGGGCAGAGAGATATTCACTAAGGGAGTTCCGTGGAGGGTGGAATTTGAGTATGTTGTTGACGTTGGGGTTGTTGGATGTCGAGTAGGACATTCTAGACCATTTCAGGATCCTGTGACACATAGTGAGATTGGGGGAGGTACCCCATAATATTTTGATGATCACTGCATTATGTGAGAGATGGTGTGTAGATACATATAACATTTTGGTTCCGACAGGAGAAATGACCATGTCCTTAGAGGATGTATATTGCATTTTGTGATTACCAGCTATGGGTGAAGAGGGTATAGGTGATGGTAGTAGATGATGCTTAGAGAAAATGAGGGTACTCAAATGGTATTTTATAGTGGACACATGGGTACAAAATAGAGGCCCATATTAGCCTAGGTTCCATATTGAGATCAGGTGTTCCAGATTATGGAAATTCATTGAAGTTAATATTACTTCTTCAGTGGTAGTAAAGGGTGGAAAAGTAGGCATCTTGTATAAGATGCATGATATATGTTAGCATATCAAGGATCATTGTACAATATTTTCTTGGGAGAGGTGTGTGTTGGCCCATTTATATAGGGACTTATACAGGTTTACGCATGAGGACCATGGTGGTGGACTTGGAGCCACCACATTGTTGCATGTATGGGATTATGAGCATATTGCTATATTGAGGCCACTCGGTGGGCCATGTGCGGAGTGGGCTAGACTTGAGATATTCGTTGTGAGATGGGTAGGTGTATCAAGAATAGGAAGATGGATATATGACCTATAGAGCTATGTTGGATCATATAGGGCTAGGGGCTATGATATGGAGGTTGTATAAAGACTACGGTGGATGTGAAGAGGATGGATTTGAGATGTGGTGCATTCGACATGCACCATGTGGTTAGAGGACCAATTTCCTGGGGTGATTGAGTTATTTTAGGAAGGGCATGTATCTAGGTAGTTCAGTATGGCCTAAAATGTGCCCCTAGAGACATATGTGTGGGTGAGGGCCATTAGAGCACCAAGATGGGTAGGAGCAAGACCAAGCCCCACAGGAGCACATGTAGTACATCTTGGTCCAGATGATGTAGATGTGGCCATAGAGCCGATATGGGTGGATGATGCAGGATGTACCTAGGTGTATATTGATTGGTAGGAAGCCCATAGGTGGGTACTATTGTTTCCAGTTGTCATGGACGTGGACAAGTGAGCCACCAATAGGAGGAGTAGGGGGAGAGGCACCTTCCCCTAATGGAGATGTTGTAGTGGCTACATGAGCAGAATTTAAGTCTTGTCTATTGTTATTTGTGAGTTTGATTTGGTTATTGTAATATTTGATAAAAATGCTTAATAACCAATGCATGTTTGTATTATTATAGATGACGTGTATTGGTCATTCGATTGTTGATACGTTGATCTACAGTGTTGATGTGGAATTTACCTCCCGATGTGGTCTCAAGAGGTGGGATATTGGAACAAGTTGATGTGATTTTGGGTGAGCATTCCCATTTGTTTGAGCCACTGGTGATATTGGTAGCCACATGTACCGTGTATATTGAGTTAGCACCACGAGGCACGATGTGAGATATGGAGAGAGAGAAATATGATGTAGGAGGAATATCCTTTAGCTAAAGAAATTTTTGCTAGATACGTGGAGCTACAGGGCCAATTTTTAGAGTAGTTGGTTGAGCTTGTTATGGCACAGAGTCATCTTAAGAGATATACAGGCTATGACCAACGACGTAGATTGAACAAAGAAGCATCTAGTTTTAGAGATCCCAGGATTATAGATAGCGATAGTGAGGAGGACTTATGACATATATTGTTTGTATTTTATGGATGGGGGGTTGTCCCCCAATGATTGTATTTTGAAATGATGATTTTTGGCAATATATATAGATATGGATGTTTGGTATTATGGTAGTGTGTTGATCTTAATTAATATATGATGTGATGATTGTTTTTCATATGTTGGTTTGTGTTGTTTTATATATACTGTGTAATAGATGATGATGTGAAATGAATTATGATATATAACATGTGATAGATAGGAATAAATGTATGTGATAGAGATAAATGAATGAATCATAGTAGGAAGATGACAAAAAATAGTAGAATGATATATTACTAAGCACAAATTGAAAAATATGTATAATGATGTATGAATTGTGTGTAAGTATAATGAAGATGGGGAAGAAGATAGATACCCCCCAGTGCATGTGTAGGAAGAATGAGTTCATTTATATAAGACCCCTCGATAATCAAGAATGAACCATAGAACAAGGGTGCGGCATCAGGAAATGGTTTGATAGAAATGTTAGAAAGATAGAGTATGAAGCACAAATAGCATGTATAATGAGTGAGAGGAGTTCATTTTTCATAAGTTCATTTTTCAAAATATCCCTCAACATTCATGTAAGAACCTTGAGAACATGAGTGTGTCATCAGGAAATGAGGTGATCACACAAAAATCACCTACTATAGATTGAGAGGCCTATGAGGGATGTCAGAAACATGTGAAGTGGTAGTTGTAGGAGTGTAAGAACCAAACTAAATGTCTAATGTGATGGTGCCAATGAATGGAGATGTAGTGGAAGAAACACATATTTGATGGCTTAGGCATCCAATGAGAAGAAGTAGCATATTGTGTGATGGTATTGAGATGGAAGAGCTAGGTGGAGGACGTGAATGAAGAGTGATCTTAGGCGGTGGACAAATGATGACCTTAGAAGTGGGTGATGGAGACAAGTGAACTAAAGTGGAAGCATGCTTATGTGGAATAGGAGAAAAGAGCTCATGAAGAGAGAGAGAGAGAAAGCAAATGAAACCTTGATCTTCTAGTTGTTGTAATTTGTCATGTAAAGTACAACAATCATTGTCTTGATGGCCATTGATGCAATGAAAGTTACAATATGGGTGATCGCATTGATGATGCAAGTGATGAGGAGGATGATGTTGATTAGATGAAGGTGGATTAAGTGCTTATCTAGCAAGGAACAACACATCATGAGGCTTAACATCATGTGATAATTACAATGGCTCATGAGTAGTAGAAGAAGAAGTCTTTGGTGGAGACCGATGCAGTGGAGGAGATGGAGGACACTTATGTGGTGGAAGAGATGGAACATGCTTATGAGGTGGAGGGGATGGAGACCTAGGAGGACGCTCAATAGATGGAAGAGGAGAAGAAAACTTAGATGATGAAGAATAAGAAGCAATAGAAGGAGGATCTATAACATGTGAAATAATCAAATGTTGTTCTAGATCAATAACTGCTATAACATAAAAGTGTAAATGATTCACATGTCTCATATTGTAATTGTTCTTTAAATGTAGGAATCAAGCCACGAAAAAAGATAAATTTATTTTCTAAATCAACAGGATGAAATAATAATTGATGCATGTAAGAATTGAAGGGTAAAATATAATCTAATATAGGTTCATTCTTTCCTTGATGCAAGCTAGGTAAGTGATCATGAGTAATTCTAGGACCATTTTTAAGCATAAATATCCTAAGAAAAACATCTTCCATATCATAATATGTGCTAATAGACCCAAAAGGAAAATGTGTATACCATTAAAGATCATCATTGACAAGACCTATGAATAAAATATTTGAGTAATAATCAATCATTGGAATAAGAAGCCATAGCGAGATGATAATGTTTGAGATGCAAATAAGGGTTACCGGTACCATCGAAACAAGAGAATGTAGGAATGAAAAAATCCTTAGGAAAAGTTGAATTATGAATTTTATTTGGAATAGGATTTCCATGAAGAGATTTATTGTCAATGGATGCATCGTAGGCTTTTCTTTCTAGAGTGAGATATTGGACCCAAGATTGTAATTGGTCAACAACATGCATGAATGATAAGATATTGTGTGATGGAATGGTAGGCAAAAAGAAGAGGTACATTAAGTGGTTGAAGATTTCCATTATGAGTGATCATTAGAAAATGAGAAGGAATATTTGATGTTGAAGGAGATGAAGAACATGAATATTATATAGGCATATGATATGGAACTTACAATGATACTACAAGAGGTGCACTGATGGAAGGAATAGAAGAAGGAGGTGAAGAACATGGAGGCTCTATAGGGACACTAGATTTGGACTTAGGAGTTATAATGAGAGGTGGACTAATGAGAGGAGTAGAATCATCATGCATGACATTAGAAACAATCTCAGACGTAGAAGAAAATGGGGTGGAAAATTCACATTCAAGTAGTAACATATTCACTAGCATGCTCATGATCCGAAATATAAGCCATATCACTGTCAGTCACATTTTCAAAAGCAATCAATTCTTCTAGAATATCATCAACATATAAAGAAGTATTAGGAGAGATAGAATGAGATATATCATTGGAATCACTAGAAACATTTTCAGAAGTAGGAGAAGTATGAGATAAACTTTAGATTCATCTTGACTATGAGTGGAAACAACATCATGTACATGTTCATTTACATCTTTAGGAATGGATTTATTTACACCTATAAGAGTAAACATGTGAACAAACACAAAATATATGATAACATCAACATACATGTCAACAGAAGGAGAATAATCTATAACAACATGAGATCCTATGATAAGAACAAGGAAAGCATCGAGTGAAATTTTGTTTAGGTGAGACTATGCGAAGACCATATCCATTAGTGGTAGTAGTAGGAATGTGAGTTTGATGAGAAAGGAGTTATCTTTGGACATCATCATTAAATTTAATGTTACAATACAAAGTTTTAAGCTTAACATCAATCTCATCATCAAGGATGGGGTTCACACTTTCATGTTGCATGACTTGCCTAGGAGAAGAAGATCTATTCTTAGCCATGCGGATCCTAGGGCAATGAGTTCTAACTATGGATGGGTTCACCAAATGATTTAATAAAATATGGATATTAAATCTAATATTTCAGAGTCATACATGATAAAAAAATGATACAATACAAGTATATAATCTAATGAAATAGAAACCCTAAGTGGAATAAAGAGAGAGATAATGACTTAGCTGATGTTTGATCAATCTTGAAGTGTTATGTGCTGGAAAACTGATAAAGAGAGATGGTAGACTGTCACAACATCTCTCATAAAACTTTATATATGTCAAATTTTGATAGAATATGGTGCTTCTGATGGTACTAGGGCACTTGGGTGCCAAATACCCTAATTAAGTGCCAGGGTCTACGCAAAACCTCATAAACTAGTTTTTGCAAGGTCACAAGGTTATCGCTAATCTTAATTATTTTTCACTAGTATGTCAAACAATTTCTATAAATGTTGCTTGTAACCTACAAAAAAATAATCACATGTAAAACCCAAAAACACATAAAATCCTAGAAAATAAAGATTCAAAATGGGGAGTCAGACCAACCTGACAATGGTCATTCGACATAGAGTGAAATTATGACCAAGCGATGCACTACATCTGAGACTCCATGTAGTTTTATGTGCTTATTTGTGTAATAATTTCCTTAGGTTTCCCTCATGATAATGATGCCAAGATAGTAGGTTATGGCTAGATAGCCTTCTAATGTGTGGATGAAATTTACAACTTCCCCTTCCTATTGTAGACACAAAAACACGCACTTTGGGTAATTATTTAGACATGATCTCATACTACTATTCATATGGTTCTTGAGTGAAAAGAGTACTAATTAACCCATGACTTTGGCTATCTTGTTTTTCTTTCAGTTGTTACTTTTGATCTTACACCCATACTTGCCCAGTCTGTACTTTCATACTGCGTTTTCCCTATATCTAACTGGGGCGCCCTAGGCATCTTGGTCCCCTTTAGGTGCCTTGATCCTCTTTGCACTTTCCTCTCACTTTTTGGGCATTTCTAGTTGTTTGAGCTTCTTATGTTTTTGGTGGTCAGATTCAGTTATGAAATTAAAACAAGAGAACCATATAAATATAAAGTTATGTGACCATAATGAAGGACCAAGAACTAAGCTTTATTATCTCCGCATAATGTTGCATTCATCCAAGGTGCCTATAACTCCATTTTCATCCATCTATCTCCATCACAAGGGACAAAGGGTGGTTCATCTGCATCACACTTCATAGGAGGGGAGTTTATTCTATTCCATGCACCATTTATCTACATTCTACATCTAGCTATTGCTCGCTACTCACAAAGTGTGACACACACAAGAGCACCTAGGGCACAATTCCACATACACACACCTAGAACTATATTGGGTCTAAGATGTAGTGCATCGCTTAGTGATAAGTCCATCCATTTGGTAGTTGAGGATAATTCAAACCCTTCATATGCATTTTTTTTTAGGTTTTTGATGTTTTGTTTGGGGTTTTACAAATGATTCTTCATTGTAGGTTTACGACGACATCTAGTGAAGTACAACGACATACACGCGACTAAAGACAAACACATGTGAACATCTTATGATACCTCAAAGGAGGTTTCTAGAGAATTTACACAGACTAGGGCACCCAAAATCCAAACCAGGGTTCCCACAACCGCTCCTATCCCTCTCTAGGCACCTCAGTTTAGTCAAATAACTTAGATTTGTATTTTCTTAGGCTCTTGTGTGATAATTTTCTCCTCTTGTTCATCTGGTTTCCACTGCTACACAATATCAATCCATCATTGAATCATATAAGGCCTTTTTAACCCTATTTGCACATTAGGGTTTCACATTTTATTACTTAGATTACTTGGATTGTATTGTCGTGTAAATGTGCAATAGAGAAATCGATAATTTTCGAGCACGACAAGTATACCCATGTACCAAAATTTTCAAGTCTATCACTCCAAGACACCTCGGCTCTGTCTAGTAAGTCCAATCTACCTCTCAACTAATGTTATTTAATCCTCCTAGGTTATTTAGGAAAGTCCACTCATTCCCCCTAGGTGATTTTAGGAGTTCATTTACAAGCTACAGACATTTGTGGGAAGGGATAGAACTGGCCTTCCTAGGACTGGATCAACCCCCATAGAGTGGAACAAAAGGGCCAAATTCAACATGGAGGTAAATTGAAGACCTTATAACATCATGGAAATAATTTAGGAATATTTTGGAAGGTCTTGAAGAAGTTAGGGTAGTTTCACCATAATTAGGGTTCATAGGCCTAGTCAGTGCACATGCCAAAACAATCGTTGAGCTTTAGAAGGTGATTCCGGGAGCTCAGGATGAAGTTATGAGTAAAACAAAACATCACTGGAATGAGGATTCCAATTCATAAATGATGGTGAAATCATATTTTTTACAACACTTTGGCACATTAGATCTACTGGCAGTTTTTCTTAGGCACAGGTGGAGTACCAAATCACAATTCTGATTTTAAGTATAAATTGCATGATTCAAGACATGATACCCCCATCATTGGATTTAAAAGGAAATTTCCAGTCAGGATCAAATAAATTATTTCCTATAAATTGCATCAGGAGCTCAAGATATCATCATCATAAGTTGCCCTCTTGGAGCGTGTTTGGGACTTAACCAAATTTTGAGAGGACACATGTCAGCTCCAAGAGCCTGGCGGGATTTTATGTCCTTGATATCCCTAAGGTTAGGTACATCAACCTTGAAAGAATGTGCCCAGCCCCCATGTGACCTATGGGACCCTCATGTAACCTTCAGACTTGACAGTTCAGCCCCAGGTGTATTTTTGGAGCTCAAATTCCCTGTCATCAGATCAAGGACATGTGTCAACTCTAGGACCACCGTGGAGTTTGATGTCCCTCACATCCCTGAGATTAGGGACAAAAGACATGAAAAATGTGCCCATCCCCTATGGGGAGTCCTTTGGTCATTCATGTGACTGGCTTTTAGCCCCCAGTGCTTCTAGTACTTTTTCAAGCAAATCCCTTGCCGTTGGATCGAGGACACATGTCGTCCTCTTGACCACCGTGGAAATTGACGTCCCTCACGTCCCTAAGGTGAGGGACATTAGGGACACAAAAATGTGCCCAACACCTCCATGTGCATTTTTTTTTGAAAATTTAAATCCGACACTTAGCCATTTTCTTCCTCTCATTTCTTCTCCACAACTCCTCACCATGCCATGGCTTTGCTCAAGCTTGTCCAGACACCCAATCCACCATTTCTTGTCCAAAATAGATCCACCATGGCCACATAAACACCAACTCCATGAAAATACATAGGTTTTAGGGGAAGGAATGATCACAAGTGTTGAAGAAATAAAGAACGGGAAGAAAATGAAGGTTTTTTGCCAGATAACCGTGAAGTTGCTCGATCGAGAAATCTTCATATCTCACAAAATACAAGTAAAATTGAGATGCCATCTTTTGCATACTTCCTCATTTTTCAAGGTGATCAATATGCAATAAAATAGAGGTGAAATGGTGCCCATAATTATTTGTTCCAAAAAAATCCTCACTTCGTGCACCGACTAACATTCGTTGGATTTCCCATCATTCCGACAATGGAAACTAGCTAAAAACTTATGCACGAGCTCCAAATGAAAAACCTATTGCAATGGAGTTGTATTTTTGCAAATGGAGATAAAAACTAGACCTATAAATTTTGATCTCCATTAATGGCCACATGGCAACTCCGTGCTCGAAGCCACTGATAGGTGAAAATTTTAAATTTTATTTCCCGACATTCTAGAGGGAAAAATTATGTGAAATTCGGAGGACATGACCATGAAAATGAGCCAAATCCAGAAAAATAGACTCCATTGTAAACCAAACACTAGAAATCCACTTTTTTAAAATAGTAAGCTTTCCTACACATGCTTGCTATTTTTGGTAAGTCTTCGTCAAAAACGGCTATGGAAAAGGAAGTGTGCACTGAAGACCTCCAAGAAGCCAGAATGACTATCTGGAGCAGAAAATAGTGAAAATGATCACTTACTAAAAATAGTAAGTCCCTTATATAAGTGCTTACTAAAAATAGTAAGTCACCCTAAGAAGTGGTCAAAGCAAAGGCAGTGTGCACAAGATCGAATGATGGAGTTCATCTCATCACGATGGTCGAGAAGAGGAAAAAATCACCTCTCACTAAAAATAGTAAGCCTTCCATCTAGACACTTACTATTAATAGCAGGTTGTTCTCAAAGGGCAATTTTGGCTTAATGAGACATAGAGGGGTGATCATCTGAGGGAATTGGACAATGTTTTTTCGACACTCACTACATAGTTCGGGTCACAAGTATATCATACACATGCTAGGAGTTGCGGTCATCAGGGGAACAATTCACTTAGATTGGTGAGCGTTCATGAGCTAATTTGAAGGAGTTTCACAGTGTGCAAGGAGTTTGAAGATTTATAATTTCACTGCATTTGGAGCTTTCCATCAACGAGGATCAACGGACTTCATCGGGAACGACATCTCCTCTTCTTCTTATCTCTCTTTTTCTCTGTCCTCTTCCCCCTAACTTTCTCTCACTTTCCAATATTCTAATTTCACGTTGGGGTTGCACTTTTTCACATGTCCTAATGTTCCTAATGTAATAATTCACCTTTATGTTATAAAAAGGGACTTAATATTCTCCTAGGAAGTCGAAAAGTTTTAAGTTGCACTAAGACATATGAAAATCCATTGGGGGGTAGATGATAAGTCACCTCTCATTCTATAAATTGTAACTCCATTCCAATTTCAAGGGGTTGACAATTGATCTTGTAAACTCAAGAGTGCATTGTACTTAGAGAAAGCAAAGGAGACAGTAATTTTATTCTACTTTCCTTCACTCTCAAATTTCTTCCTTTCCCACACTATGTACAACTTTTGTTTAAGAAATCAATACAAAAAGGAGTTTCTAACTTTCTTTGACTAAGGGGTTTCTTGATACTTTGTGATCAATAAATTCTATTTGGTCTTATAATTTGCAGAGTTGTTTCTTCTTATGAATGCATGTGATGAATTTTCTAACTAGTGTGTGCACGAATCTGATCTTCTACCTATAACATTGGTTCTCCTACCGCAATTCTCACTCCCTTTCCCACTTTCAGAAAAAGTCTTCCCAATCAAGAGATTGCTAGCTTTTCTGCAAGATCAGAGGAGTGCCCCTGTTGGATCCTCGGTCAAAAAGCCACCACAAAAATCCACATTTTCTCATACATGCATATACGACAGCTGCACCGATTAAGTAGAGGAACTTAGATTCCCAGAGTGTTGGTAAGAAATCCACAAGTTTTTCCACCCGACAAATTTTCTCACCAACAGGCTATATTTCAGTATTTTATTGTTTCATTTATTGAACCATTTACTGCTCCTAGAGCATTCAGACTAAACTACTATATTCAATTTTAGTTTAATAATTTTGGTGAACCTGATCTTCAAAACCATTTTTTAGGACTCTTCCTATCAATATGGTTCACTCTTCTGATGCATTTACTGAGGAACATATCAAAGCTATTAATGATCATATCGCCGTGCATCCACAAGATCTAGATTTGCTCTTATATGTCACCCATGCGGAGGCCACCAACCTCGCAGAGCTTACCACTTATGCTGTTATCCCTACTTCAATTTCTACTCAACCACTTTCTTCTAATTTTCATACCATTTCTACCATCCCCGTTTCTATTCCTACTCCTACCAATCACTTCACCCCACTTTTGTTTCTCCCACACAGTAGGTTTCCTCCGCTGGTACTCAAAATTTAGCCTACCTTTATCAAGACCTCCAAGTGAAAATTTGTCAATTACAACAGGCTACTTCTCATGCTTCTCCATCTTCAGACTCCACTTTATTGTTACATACTCCATTTGCACTTGCTATCTCCACTTACCCACTTCCTCCTAATTCTGTAACCCCCAAGCTTCCCATTTTCCATGGGCATGGTGACCCTCTAGAGCATCTCCGAGCATTCCACGTGGCTTGTCTAGATTTTGTGGATGATCATCTCCTATCAGCTAAATTTTTTCCATGTAGTCTCCATGATTATGCGATGCGTTGGTTTTATGACCTACCTATCCATTTGGTAACATCATTCACGCATTTTGTCAATAATTTTCTTACTCACTTTTATATCAACATCGGCTCCAAGATCTCGTATGCCCAACTTGCATAACTTAAATAGGGATCAAATGAACACCTCACAAATTATGTTTTGAGATACAAAACCAACTTAGCTAAAATGTAAAATGTGCTTGTAGACTCTGAACTTCAGGACTCATTTATCCAGAGTCTCCTACTTCCTCTCTAGAAGAGTGTGCTCTTTAAGAAATCTCCTTCATTTGATCAACTCTTTCACACTCTTAAGCTTCACAAAACCAAACTTCTAGCCATAGGCAAGCTTAAATATTAGGAACAAGTATCATCCTCCACTTGCTTTTAAAATAAGTCAACATTTAAACCTTCTGCTACTAAACCAACTGACACCAAAATCACTGTCAATGCGGTAACTACTACTAAAGAGTTTCAGTCATACCCACCTCAATGTACATTCACTAAATTCCCTATGGCCCCACATTTCATATTATAACAACTTCTTGAAAGCAATCTTATTATACTTCCTCCACCCCTCAAATTAGACCCATCGCGACCAAAAGGAAGAAATTACAACGAGAACTATCGATGTGACTATCATCGATGTGTGGGATACTCTATGAATAGGTGTCTCAAGCTTCGCACCATCATCTAATATCTTATCGATAATAATAAGCTTAAGTTTCTAGAGCCTACAAACTCTGCCCCAGTCAATGAAAATCATAAGCTCAAACTATTTAATAACTCACTTCCACAACATGATAAGAAATCAACTGAATCTTCAGCTAATCATGCATATCACACAGTCCCTCCTCCTGCATCAGGGGCTTGTGAATGTTCGGTGGCACATAGTGACACTTCTCCACCGATCATTTATTTCTCTGACCATGGCTATCATGCGAATTTCACTTCTAATCAATTACATAGTAATGCCTCTATCAGAGTGGTCCCCATCAATAATATTAAGGTTGATCCGTCCTGGCCCATCAGTGTATGCTTTATTCCACTTCTCGATGCTATTGGTTACCTGTGTTCCAAAATTTTATACTTGATGAGAAATTCATATGGTGTTTTCAAAATTTGTGTTATGGTAGGACCTCTTACTATGCTTGTACCCTTCCTTGTTGGACAAGCGGTCGATGGTTGTGACATGCTTCTAGGCCTCAATTGGATTCGTAGGTCTAAGTACATCATCTCTATGAATCATTTATGACTCAAATTCATTCATAATAATCAATTCATTTCTATAGATAATGTACCTCCATCTACTCCATGGTCATTATATCCTCCAACACCAGTTAACACATCTCCTACTTCATCTAGTATATCACAATCCATGTTACTTAAAGTGTTATCTACTCCTAGTTCACCTACTCACACACATGCTATGCAGCCTCATCATTTTGTTAGTCCCACATGTCGATATAGGCCCATTCTTAGGACAGTTACTACATCTCGATTTACATCTCCTCCTCATTTTATTCCACTAGGTGTCCATCATCTCCAGGATCTACTTCACATAGGTCCCCATCACCGACACATTTTGTTACACGACAATGTGATGAGGCCATAAATTGGCCATAAATTACCATTATTTTGTCAAATCCAAGTTACCTTTGAAAGTGGATTTAAATGTAATCTAGGAACTTATAGTTTGCTTAAGATAGAATATAGGATATATATCTTGTTCATTATTTATAAATCTTTTATTATCTATTTTTTTGACTAATCCTATTGATTATTTGGAAAAAGATGAAAAGTCTTGTGAATGCAAGCTATAAAGGAAAGATAATGCTAGTATTTGGAAAATTGGAATTTACCATGGATAGTATATATAAAATAAAATATGATTTCATATTCAGATTCCTCTCAAAAAAATATGCAAGTTCAAAAAAAAAATCATCTCGATCCGAGATCTTATGCAAAATTTATAGTTGTTTTAAGTTAGCTCCGGAACTCGCAGGCTTAGTTCCAAAACTCACAGAGTTAGTTCCAAAACTCACATTCTTAGTTTTGGAACTCACATAGTTAGTTATGGAACTCACATGCTTAGTTCCAGAACTCACAGGCTTATTTCCAGAACTTGCAAGCTTAGTTCCAGAACTCACAAATTTTGACAGTTTTTAAGGAATTTTGAAAGATCAAAGAATCCAATGGAAAATATGAGAGATTTTTTTGTTCATAGAAATGTGATTAATAAAAACATCATTCATATTTGCTACAGGTATTACCAATAAAGAGAGATCTCACTTCTAGTGAGTTGCAGTCCGAGGAAAAGTGTATCAGACGAGCACTAAAAGTTCCATAAACAAAAACAAAAATATAAAATAGAAAATATGAGAGAGGTTTTTGTTCATAGAAATGTGTTTAAAAAAAGCATCATTTAGATTTGCTACAGATTTTACCAATGGAGAGAGATATAACTTTTAGTGAGCTGCAGTCCGAGGAAAAGTATATCAGACTAGCACTAAAAGTTCCATAAACAGAAACAGAAAAGTCAAATGAAAAATCTGAGAGAGGTTTTTGTTCATAGAAATGTGTTTAACAAAAACCTCATTCAGATTTACAACATATTTTACCAATTAAGATAAATATAACTTTTAGTGAACTGTAGTCCAAGGAAAAAATGTATCAGACAAGCGTCAAAAGTTCCACAGTCAAAAACAACAAAGTCAAATGGAAAATCTGAGAAAGGTATTTGGTCAAAATCATATTTTGAGGAAAATTATCCTTCTAATAATGTATAGGAATAAAATCATTATGATTCTTGTTACCGAAAAGCAAGGAGAAGATTTGGGAGCAAATCTTCCTAAAATAAGTGAGATAAGACTTTGACTCCAATAATATATCTCTCTCCATATTTTGTGGAGATGGAGATCTTAGTTGTTAGGATTAGAATAAAGATAATATCAAATTGTATCTACCAAAATAAGGAGTTGGTTGGACACATAAATTATAAAAGCAACCTTCCACACTTAGATATGTAATTCCTTTCTCCCAAGAAATAAAGATTTGTTCTTTCTTTCCAATCTTTTAAAGTAAAGTTATTATGCAAATTCCGAATTAAAAGTATGAATTAAGTCCTCTTCCAAGGAATGAGCTGGACACTCATTCCAAAGAATATGGATCAATGTGTTAATGTTTGTTTCTTTATTTCTATAGTTTTTCTTTTGTTGTAAACTTTTGATTTCATGTTCTGTGATCCTTCTTCAGTATAATTTTTGTTGTGAACCTGCAAGTGTCTTTTTATCTTTCAGTTATTTTTAATTCAGTAATTTCATTTATGCAAGTTTCATTTCTTTCATGCAACCTTTATTTATGTAAGTGTGATTTCCTTTATACAAGTGTGCCTTTATATTCCTGTAAGTGTGATTTCCTTTATGTAAGTGTGCCTTTAAATTTCTGCATGTGTGATTTATTTTATACAAGTTTGGTTTTTGTTTAAAGGAGTTGTTTTCCAAGATCTTATTCTCTTAATGCATACAACCTTCAGACACCAACCCGGATTGACATTATTAATGGCGAGGATTGACGACCCTCATCACAATGCTCCTCATATACTCATCCATCACATGCACATAGAATTCACTCACATGCACAACATTTATCTCATATCCCACCACTTTTAGAGCATGGTCACACACCTTCAACACCTCCTACATTGAGTGGAAGACCCATGCATTTCACTTTCATTATAGTTTATTCACCAACACACACTTGGGGGGCATGACATAAATACTCCCCCCCTAACAACGCGCAACACCTTATTCTTCCTACTTATACATATGTTTTAGCATACCACATTTACTTTGATCATTATCCTATGACACACACTTGTGTTATGGTTCACACTTGACTGTTGAGGGTATCCTATACACATGAACCTCACACACTGCACAGTAGAAACTACACACTAGACACTAGACACTAGACACTATGTACTACACATCCTACACATCTACTCATACACACTACACTCATTACCCTATGAAGTACTCTAGTCTCACGATCCATACTGTAATGTTGAGGGTATACATTACAAATGGAATACATCACACTCACCTATTCAACCATTCAATATTTTCTCATGTGACATTTCTAGATTAAATGATATACACTTTCAGCTACAAGATCACTTCTTCTAGCATCATCTCATACTAGGATACATCATCACTTTCGCTAGCATCTTTTAGTGGTATACGGTGTAGGCTAAATCACCACTCTTTTCTATTCATCTCATAGTGATATACGCTTAGGCTACATCATCACACACAACTCATCTTTCTGTCACATATCTTCACTACACATTGACCACAACATGTTACTCACACCACATAGTTCGACCATTTCCCGATGACACACTCTCATTTATGGTTCATTCTTGACTGCTGAGAGGGCATGCTAAATGAAATTCACTACATATAATTCCATTCATTTAGAGGGCACGCGGCTCCCATTATTCCACACTGCATTCCAGATCATCCATCCACAACATACCACATTTTATGGTTGCATTTACTCTTACTTGCACTTGCTTTTACGTGTACACTTTATTACACATGCTAGATAGATATCTTGCATGTCATTATTATTTATCATACACACATGCATGTTCACTTGCTTTCTAATTGTATTCGTAGACTATGTAGGTCCATTACATGCAACATGGATGTTTGGACCCACTACCAGCCCCACAATGGCTCTTGAGGCATCTAATTTTTGTATATTACAAGTGTTATTGTTTCATTTTGTTCATAACACACTACTTTATTGGTTTATACATGATTTTACATACATTTTATCTTTCTAACATGCTAATTGGTGCTTCATGTGCAACATTTGTTATGCAGGGATATTTGCTTCCATATTTGTTTGTTACATTGTTTGCAATTGGATGCTATTATTTGCAGGCCTTTCCCTATGTTTGGTGTGTACACTTGTTTGTTTACAACCACTACAAGCCTTGAGTGTCTTACGACACCATGATTGGTGTCCCATGTTTACAACCTACTCTTCATGGCTTACATTGTCTTCTTGTGTGTTTACATTATCATCTTGCATCTTAGCTTCTACATTGTCTGTGTAGCTTACATTTTGTCTTATACATGCATGCTTGTTTTTACTAACACTTGTTTCCTAGCCACTTGTTTGTGTGTGCCTTGGTTTCTACCAAACACATTTCCTTCCCCCTACAGGGCACTGTATCAGTGGTTGGTCTTCTTTTGGGCCGTGTTCTCCTATCTGTGATGTCACATGCACCCCCAAAGAGGGAGGACATCATTTGGGTTTACATAGAGTACCGATACAATTCATTTTTTAGTTTTTGTCAATGACACAGTGGGTTACATAGTGAGTGGGTTAAGACCAGCCTATAGAAGTCCATACATAACAAATTTTATAGGGTAGATTGTCTTTAGCATTTTGGGGAGTAGTTACAGGTTAGAGGATAAAACAAACCTTCCTCTCTACACTACTTCAGCCAGTGACATCGGATCACCTAAAAAACCAGACAATATAGAGATCTCTTTAGTTTTATGAAGCTGTTATAGGTTGGAGGATAAATTAGACTTTCCTCCCTACACTTCTTTGGCTAGTGGCGTAATATCACCCAAAAAACTCGCACGACATCAACATGATCCTTTCTACAACCCTTTTTCTCATCACAGATCAGGTGCACATGTTCCTTTTTTCATTTTTCATATTTTTATTATACACTTTTTTACATATATACATGCGTCTTTACACATATACATGCGTATTTGACTACTTGATCCTTTTCTCTTTTGTAGGTCCGTGCATGTGGGAGGTAGTTAACATCACACACACGATACTAACATGTAGGTACATCACATACCTTGACATCTACACACACCGCTTTTTTCCCGAGGTTCAGTCTCATCACTTTTTACACTTTTTCATCTTTAGTCTCCACACTCCATTTTTTTTTATCACTCTACACTTTGTCTAGTCCTCTGATAGGTATTGTACATCACTCTACATGGATATCAGGTACATATCTCTATCCACTTTATGTTACAGAGATTTCCACTCACCAAAATAAAGTGAGGGTAAATGTAGATAAAAAAACACACACTTTAGGTAATTATTTAGTCCTAGTCTCATATTACTATTCATATGGTTCTTGAGTGAAAAGAGAACTAATTATCCCATGTCTTTGGCTATCTTGCATTTTGTTTTGTTACTACTTTCAATCTTGTACCCGTACTTACCCAGTCTGTACTTTCATACTGCATTTTCCCTATTTCTGATTGGGGTGCCCATCCAGTATTGGGGTGCCCCAGGCGCCTTGGTCCCCTCTGCGTGCCTTGATCCTCCACACTTTCCTCTCACTTTTTGGGCATTTTCTATTCATTTGAGCTTCTTATATTTTTTCTGGTTAGCCTTTTCATGATTAATTATGAAATTAAAGCAAGAGAACCATATAAATATAAAGTTATGTGACCATAATGAACGATCAAGCACTAAACATTACTATATGCACAGAAGCTTACATCCATCTAAGGCACCTATAGCTCCATTTGCATCCATCTATCTCTATCACAAGGGAAAAAGACTAGTTCATCTGCATCACACTTCATAAGAGGGGAGTTTATTCTATTCCATGCACGATTTATCTATATTTTACATCTAGTTATTGCTCGCTACTCACAAAGTGCGACATGCATAAGAGCACCTAGGGCACAATTCCACACACACACCTAGAACTACATTGGGTCTGAGATGTAGTGCAACACTCAATGATAATTCCATCCATTTAGCACATGAGGATAGTCCGACCCCTTCGTATGCATCTTTCTTGTTTTAGGGTTTTGATGCTTTGTCTGGGGTTTTACAACTAATTCTTCAGTGCAGGTTTACGATAACATTTGACAAATTACAACGACATACACGTGACTAAAGACAAACACATGTGAACATCTTACGACACCTCAGAGGAGGTTTTTGGAGCATTTATACAGACCATGTCACCTAGAATCTAGACCAAGGCACCCACAACCACCCCTATCCCTCTCCAAACACCCCAGTCTAGTCAGATAACTCAGATCTGTATTTTCTCAGGCTCCTATGTGATAGTCTTTTCCTCATGTTCATCCCAGTTTCCACTGCAACATAGTCCCTGAGGCATCATCAAATCAACTAAGGCCTTCTCAACCCTCTTTGCACATTAGGGTTTCACATTTCATTACTTAGATTGCTTGGGTTATATTTCAATATTTTATTTTTCATTTATTCAACTATTTACTTCTCCTATAACATTCAGATTAGACTACTATATTTAATTTTAGTTTAATTACATATGTAGTGTATGCATAATAAACGACCTAAAGAATGTAATACCTTTGATAATATGTAGATATATAGCCCTTGATAATTGCCAACACCTTATAATGGTATGTATAATGTGTATATATAGGGATATCTTGTTTAAATTTCGACATTAGTAACACGACATGTTGACTAGGGACCTTGGGATAATGGTAAGATAACCAAAAATACCGACCACAAATGTCAAAATTAAAAGAAGAAATATACAGGACATGAGTTCCCATATTCGGACACAAACACCTGAGTGCTAATGTCTAGGCTGGGCGCTAGTGTCTTAGAGAAAATGACGATAAATGTGAAGACTAATAGACAAGGATCTTTGTGACTTGACTAGAAATAAGTGTGGGAGTGACAAATGTCAAAGAAGTGACAAATATAAAAGAGCAATATAAAATAATTCAATAAAAATAAGGGGACATATAGGGGACGTGTCACTAGTGAAAACTTTTCTCACTCAAGATCCATATATATAACATCATACTTACTAACATAGTAAAGTAATAATATGTGCGTGATTTTGTGTCTACAAATTTAAGGACACTATTTCACACACAAGCACAAAGAACTACATGGAGTCTGGAATGTAGTGTAGCACTTAGTCATAAGTTCACTCTTTAGGTGATCGTCGGGGTCAGTTCGACTTCACAAGTTACATATTTCATTCCAATTTGATGTGTTTGTGAGTTTGTGCAGGTAGCTAGGGTTTTTTACAGGTTACAGGTACCCTCAGTGATCAACATGTGAATATCATGTGATTAACAATGAATGATTGTGAAACCCTAGCAACATGGGAGGAAGCAAATTCCAAGAATTTGTGTAGTCATTGATGCCCAGAAGTTGTCTCTAGCATCCATGAGCTCTCACCCCATCCCAGGAGCCCATGTCCAACTATGTCTGTAAGTTATAGAATTAATACTGAGTGTTTGTGACACTCTGCCCAACCTGTTCATTAGTTATTCCAGTTTAGATCTATTCTGGGATAAACGTAAATCAACTAAGTCTTCTATGTCTCTTATTTTCTTACATGATTACATCATTAGAGTGATTAGAATTTATATTACACTGTGTTTTATCATACTAGTGACTCTGAAATTAGATTTAAGACTATTTTTATTAAATCATAATCATTAATAATGTAAATCGAAACTTTTTTTCTACTTGATATAGCAAACTCAACTTCAAGGACTATTTATGCAATTCATATTGGATACTCTCTGTGGTGTTGATTCCTCAAGATTTTTACTTAAGGATCCGATAGACCCAATTTTCTATGGATGATCTAGGAGCATTTGAAATCAGTCTTTGTAAGTTTGATTTGAAATCATTTTTATACCTGTGCAATTTAATTTTAATACAATTCTAATTTTGAGAGAAATTCTCCTTGGAGATTTTGATTGCTGAAACATTTGATGATTTTTTTTAACAACTCGAGTCAAGGGATGAGATCCTAGTTTTATTGGTAGGAGATACTCTAATTAGGTTAATAAAACCTTTCCAGTAGAATAAGAGAAGTTTCATCCTGATTATCTAACTAATCCAAAATATTATTAAGACCTAATCAAACCTATGGATTATGGAAAAGGTTAATGCTATATGTTTTGTTTTTGGTCCAGATTAAACTATTTAAATAGTAAATAATTATATGCAGATAAATATGAGGAAATTTGTGTTGTTTAATCTAACATAATTGTTCTCATGTTGTTGAAATATTGCACAAATTATTGAAATTTATAACATATATATATATGTATATGTATTTATTGTTAAATCCATAGATTTAAATTATAATTGTCATTACAAACATGTTTATATTTAACAAATTCATCAATATTTTTAGGTATTATGGAACCTTTAAATGGAATCCCAACCATCGTCACCATATCAGATGACACCTCTAATGTTAGTGTTGGCAGCCTGCATAGTGAGTTAATAGCTTCAAATAGGTCCCCTGCTTCTTATGTAACCTAGGTGGCAATAAATTAGAGTTTTGTGTATAGTGTTCAACCAATGTTTGTAACTTCCGTTCATTCATTAGATACTACTATTGTGGCTACATGCGCTAACATTTCTGGTAGGACATCAAAATATCTATTCCCATCATCCATGATTGTAGACAGTGATTTGAACATTGTGTTGGACCTCATGCAAAGGGTAGATCACATATACCTTTGTCTCGAATCCTTATACACTTTGCACTGTGTATTGGGATATGACCAATACCACGTTGATGACAATGAGCAATACATTAGAGACACATTCAACTCTTACCTTGCAGCCCTATAATTTTACCACCTACCTTACCCCGACTACAAGTCTGAAATGCTCATTCTTGCACAAACCTCTTTTTGGTGACCCAAAAATACCCCCTACCTACCCTACCCATGCACACGAGTTATACTTTCAACACCTACACACAATGTTATGTTTGAAGAAATGACTCAAAAATCCTATGCTTACATAAATATGTTGTAGTTCTTGCTCTGTTTTATAACCCCCTATAGTTGTTTTGTAAACTGACTTTCTCTAAGTATAATTTGTATTTTCCTTACATATGTTTCTTACTTTACTTTCAATAAATAAGATTTTTTTTGAGTTTTATGAAAAAATTCCACATTGTACCTATGTTTACGTGACCATGTCCTAAAAAATGCAACACTATATGAGCACATTTAATTACTTACACCGCCCCCTTTTGTGAATGTATGGATTGATTTTTCCTTCCCTATGGAATTTTTCCCACTATGTTTATGTACCTCACAACCCCTCTACTCCTTAACATACAAAACATGACACACATGATATCATTCTAGGTATATAAAATAATTTTTCCTTTCCTACATTGTTTACTATACTTTCGTGAATGTCTATATTGTTTTTTCCTTGTCTGTGTCATTCATCCCACTTGTTTTTTAGTGTGTAATCCCTCGTATCCTTAGAATACAAAACAAAAAAATGTGGTAGGCTACTGGAGAGGCTTCAACAACTGCTAGAGCTGAGGCAGACATAGAGGAGGCCCTGCCTAAAGAGGAGGCATCAATGTACTTACAACATGAGGAGGAGATTAGAGTGAAGGAGCATGTACCACCTCCCGCACCGGGACCAATCATCGATTTGATCTGGATGCCTAGAGATCTAAGTGAGTAAAACACTCTTTTCCCTACATTTATTCCTTAGACTAAACTGTTAGTGAATTATCTGCTATGTATATTATTTTTTTGGAAGTTTTCTAACTCGTTGTTATTTTTCTTGTACTATACAACCACTACAGATGGATGAGGGGATCTAATTATATGCACAAACCTAGATGTGTTCCCGATGGCTACCAACAAGACTCGAGAGGAGTTACTGAAAGACCCATGAGCTCCAACACACACGTGTCATCACATTGACGTATATACACCAGCTTGACATGCAATGACAAATATCTCTCGGTTGAAAATTGAGAATGTGGTCTTATTAGACAAGGAGAGACGAGGGGAGCCTTATCACAACAGATCTACTATGACTGGTCACTCACATAGACATTCTCATCATTCGACTCATGGAAATTCTCATCCTAGACCTAGTCATTCTTGTCATAAGAGCCATAGTAGGAGCCCTCACCCTGCCCCTCACAGGGATCTCGTAGAGAGGGATAAGCCATGAGCCTTTATTGCTTTGGGACTGATTTTTGTGTATATACCATTTTTTTTGTATTTTGGCTCATAGATGAGCGTTTTGACCACACTTGCTATAGTGTGATGAAATTTTACATGAGAAATTGACTTATTATATATACATATAGAAGTATTTTTGGTTTGACATTCCTTGTAAAAGTTGATTTCATCATGGTTTATCTCAGCTGTGTACTCTTAGATTGTTTGGAATTTTCCATGATTTTTATGTTTTATGGATATATGTTATGGATGATGATGCAATGTGATACTATAAGCTAGGAAAAATACACTACTAATAAGGAAGTAAAATAATAACAATCATACCTCCTCCTTCGTGTTCCATAGCAAACCTTAGAATGGGCTAGCAAACTTGGATATAGCCCTGATTACATGGTATGTAGGTGATTTTATTCAAGACGGAGCAAGGCCTTTCTGCAACAATGATCCACTTACTTTGCACTAGATGGGAAAAATGATTATGGATTTGGGGGTGCTTTAAGAATGAGGCTATTTGGGCATTAGGACGAGGCAGAAGGATGTTATTTTCTCAAATGATGCAAGAACTTAGATAGGGCATTCAAGCTTATTATCTATGTCTCTATAGGGGAGAGGGGTAAGGCTGTATTTATAGACTCGGGGGAGTGATTAACTTAGAGTAATTTAAGTAATCATGGTTTGAAAATGTGGGCAAGATTAGGTGAGTGGGGACCACGAAGAATGGGTGTGAGGATTTGATTTTGAATTTTTAATTCATAACTAGAGGATTTTAGGTGAGTGGGGACCACAAAGAGTGGGTGAGGATTTGATTTTGAATTTTTAATTCAATAGTAGAAAAACATGGAGAATAATGACATGTGGTGAGGATTGGGTTATTTTTTTTGGATTTTGAAATGGATAATTAATCAGATTATATTTGATTAATTCGAAGTTTATTTTTGTGGGAAATGAGGAAGGGGAATTAATTGATTTAGGAAAGATATGAAATTAGGGGTGTCTACATTTTCCCCTCTTTGGGAAGGGTACTATGAAAGTAGTGTCCTTTCAAAGAAAGTAGATGAGATGGGGGAAAAATTCAATCTACTTTGCTTAAGCAAAAAGTAGAGTGAATATTTTTTGGGGAGAATAGAAAGTGGTGAGTGACAGATGTCATAGTATCCTCTAATACAAAAATTTCATGAGAAGATGTGATTATGGAAAAATATGATGATTCCCCCATCGAGAGGGCTGACGAGAATGGGAATATATCGACAGAGCTCTTGAATAGAGGAGAGATTAATTCTACGTAGAGAAGAGGACGATAATGGAGTGGAAGTGACTGGAATGACCGCACAACACAAATGGAGAAAGGATTCAATCGGCCTTGAATGCTATGTGTGAGGGTGTGTGGGAAAGAGAAAAGGAAATGTATAAGATTGGGGGTTGATTAGGAGAAGAGGAAGGGAGATAGGTGAAGAGAAAATGGAGATAGGGGAGAGGACAAAAAAATAATGAAAGAGGGATGAGAGGGGAAGAAGGGAATGATGAAGGAAAAATAAGGAGAAAATAGGAATAATGAAAGAAGTAGAGGGTGAAGGGATGAAATAGAGAGATGTACCAAATGAAGGAAGCAATAAAGATAATAAAGAGGGATGCAAGAAAGGGAAAGAAATGATAGAGCTGAGAAAAGATAGGAAATGGGGAAGGATAAATAAGAAGAAGAAGATGAGGTGGGAGTAGGGGGTGAAATCGATGAAAATTGAAAGAGGACGAAAGGAGAAGTAGAACGGATTAAAAAAGAAACTATAAGGGGCGAGGAAAGTGTGAAAAAGAGAAGAGAAAAAGAAGAGAAACAGATACATAATGAATGAAGAGGTAGAGGTGGTAGAGAAAAGGAGAAGTGGTAAGAAGAAACGTGAAATTTAGGGGAGAGGAAAGGAAGATAGAGCGAATACAGGGAGAAGATTGAAGGAACCATGTCATTGTGAGGACGACCAAGGAAAAGAATATTGAATCAGACCGTATGGAGATGCATGTGGAGGGTGGTATGATAAAAAAAATATAGGACAAAGCTGAAGAGCCAGGTTATCAACGGGGAAGTAAGGATGAAAGGTGATGGAAAAAGGGGAAGAAGACGATACAGGGGAAGGGAAATAAGACGAAGGTTGGGAGAGAGAAGAGGATAAAAAATAAAATGATGGAGAAGGAAGGGAATACAGAAAGGGGATAATAAGTGGGAAAGGGAACAATATAAGGAATGTAAAGAGAAGAAAGAGGGGAGGAATGACACGGATTGGAAAAGAGGTGGAGATGCATGAAATGAGGATACTAGGATTATGAGAAAATAGACAAAGGATGTATGATGAAGACAATAAAGATATTAAAGAAGGCGAAGGGAAGATGGGAGAGATGGGTAAGAAGCGACAAGAAAGGGTGGGATTGGGGGAAAAGAATATGAGAGAAAAGAGAATGGGGGATAGAAGAGGTAATGCCAATGAGGGGACGTTAAGGAAAGTCCACTAACAATGAGTGGTGAGGAAGGGTGAGAGAAAAAATGAAGAAAAGGAGAAAGGTAATAAGGATTGGAAAGGGTAACGCCAACGAAGGGATGTTAGGGAAAGCCCACTAACAATGAGTGGTGGGCTTAGAGGAGGGAAGGAATGAAGGGAAACTCTAGAAGGTCCAAGGGAGTGAATGAGGTCATGCAGAATGAGGATTGATGATTTTTAGGGAAAGTCCACTAACAATTATTAGCACGGGAATAAAAGATGATGATGAAAGAATGATAGAGGAATGTTAAAAATAATGGTGAACATGTGTGTGGGTAGAAATGTGGGAGGATTTGAGAAGATGAAGTGGAAAGAGTAAAGAAAATGGGAGGGATGAGTTGGGACTAGGTGAAAATGAGGAGAGGATGCGGGAGATGAGGATGAACGAGGTGAGGATGAAGAAACAAGACATGAAAATAATGGAAATAAATGGTATGAAGGATGATGGATCAAGAAGGGGAAAATTGGAGAAAAGAACGTGATTGTATGCAGAAGATATTAGACCGTATGTTGTAAGATGATAGGTGGAGAAAGGATAATGGTAGGAGGAAAATGTGGTTGGTAGGAAAGACCAGGTGGAAGAAGTGATCAACAAAGTGAATGAAGAATGAGGTGAGGGAAAAGTTCACAATGATGAGTTTAACACAGGGAGGACCCTGCCGTAAGACTGTCATGCCGACGGAAGTGGTTAAGTAAGATTTCCAAGTGAGCGAAACTGGAGATTTGACAAGTGGAAAAATGATAAGTGGTGTTTGTGAGGATGGAAAAGGAGGTGAAAGGATGTGATAATGGGGAATGCTGAGAAAAAGTGATGGATGAAGGGTGTGTAGTGATGGGGAAAGGAAAGAAGATAGATCATCCTTAAGAGGGACTCTTAAGTGAGATCGCCATGCCGGGTGAGTGGTTAAGTAAGATTGCCAAGCAAAGGATGGTGATAGTCATGGTAAAAAGATGTGATGATGGGGAATGAAGAGAAAATATGGATGGTGAGAATGTAGAGTGATGGGTGAGTGTAAGATGACATGTCATGCTTAAGAGAATCTCTTGAGTAAGATCGTCATGCCGGCAGAGTGGTTTCGTAAGATCACCTAAACGAACAGGGATGATATGTAAGGAGAAAGACAAAATTGTATTGGGTACAGGGTGGAATGGTTGGTTGAAGAAGATGATCACGATGAGAGGTGGAGGAGAAATAAGATGGGGGAAATATGATGGGATGGGGGAAGGCCATAGGGTAGATCAACCTTAAGAGGAAGTCTTAAGTAAGATTGCCATGTGGCCGGAATGGTTAAGTAAGATCACCAAGCTGAAGAAGAAGAAGAATGATGATAGAGTTGGTGGGAATAGGGTATGAAAAATGGACTGAAGGGGAACCCTCAAGTGAATTTTCCATACAATGAGAGCATGTAAGTAGGATGACCAGGCATAAGATGGATTTGGGGAAGGATGAGAAAAGAGTGAGTGATGTATGCCTGAGCGGAAGAGGATACGAGATGAGGTGATAACAAGGAAGAAAGGAAACAAAGGAGTGTAACATGAATGGATGAAGGAATATATGTAGTGGAGGGAGGAGAGTGTGAGGGGAATCCTTAATTGGGATGCCCACGTGGGTGAGAATAATGATGTGAGAACAAGAAGCAGAAGAGGTGGAATGGGAAGATGTGTGTGGTGGTGATTGTTGTTTGATGAGAGGGGAGGTGGTGAAGAAGCTTCTATAATGGGAAGATCTTAGGGAGAGGGTAAACCTCCACCGAGGATCCCATATAGAAGGGGTTATTAAGTAAGATTGTCAAGCGGGAAGCAGAAGAGTGAAAGGAAAGAATACAAATGGGTGAGAGGGGATAGGAATGGTGAGAAGGGTAATATGGGGATGAGTGGTGGAAGAGTAAAAATGAGGAGTGAGGATGAATGGATAAAATACATGGTGATCATGGTGGGGGAGAAGGAGCTACTGGATAGTGAATGCTACTTGAGAAAAATCTTCAAGTAGGATTCACAAACTACAATGGTGATCAAGTAGGATTCCCAAACTGGGGAATGTATTAGTATGGGTGAATGGATGGGGTGAAAAGTAAGATGTTGATCATGCAGGAAGATACTCACGTGATGAAAAACATCTTAATTTTAATATAGCACACAACAGGATGCATCGTGATATAAAAGATCAGGATGACTAGACTGTAATATGCGTGATAACATAGACAGGGGCCATAAAAAAGGTTTGATGCCCCAGTATGATATGCAAATGGAAGAGAGCATAGACAAAGGCCATCAAGAAAGTATGATGCCCCAGTATGATATGCAATCAGATAACATAAGTATATTAGAGAGAACACCAGGATACAGAAAATCAAGATGCCCCCTGTAATATAACAAGATACAAGAAAGTAATTAATAATTTGTAACTAATAATGCAACACAAAGAACCAATAAACATGTCCCTAACATGTTCCATAGTGAGGATTGATCGGATGTGCCCCCAAGCAGGGGTACAAGGACATAGAAAAGTATTGGGTCATTGTCCTCAAACAAGGAAACAATGAGAGCTGGATTTTCCCCAAGCGAGGATTCACGTGAGGAGAAGTGGTTTGAATTTGGTAGTCATAAGGTGATTGGATCATTCGTTGGGGATAATAGTTCAAAGGTTGAATTGTGTTGGTTATTTTAGAGTTTTTGCAATTTTGTGGAGTTTACAATATTTTTATTTTTGTTTATTTTATATACATAGATCTTCTAATGTTTTTTTGGAGTTTTTTGTATTTTTGACGAGTGTTTCTAATGTTTTTTTAGATTTTTGACGATTGTTTCTAATTTTTGGGTTTTTTTGACTATTTTCAAATGTTTTTGGATATTTAGATTTTTTTTAATGCTTTTGGATTTTTGACGATTTTTTCTAATGATTTGGATTTTTAGATTTTTACACCATTATTGGCAATTTATGGACCAAAGTGCAGATTTATCTTTGAGAGGTGATAAACTAGGATATTATCAGCATGTGCCGTGTTCCTCGTGGAAAACTCATGCTAGGAATAACAAAAATTCTCATTCCATTGGTAGGATATGGTGGTGATGATATGATGAAAAGAAGTCCAGCTCCATTCTTGACTCCACACAACTAGTAAGATGCGTGGGCTCATCACCGAGAATCAAGAAGGACGTAGGAGGTAGATAATGAGTATAGAGACAAATGCTAACAACAATCCCTTTGGGAAATTGTGACTCAATTCTTCATAATGTTACTGAACCAGTTTAAAAAATGACTTTCACTTTATGAGTCACGTGCTAGACTTAGACAGTTACGTGGCCTGCTGATTGGTAAGATATGAGGTGAAGGGATAGTTCTCTCTTCACTTAAGCATCTAAATTACTTCTTTGAGGATTCTATAATTGTAAGCACTGTAAAATTTTGTATTTTTGAAATGACTCCCTATGCCTTGCCCCATGCTACTAGTGAGAAGCAAGGGCTCATCACCGAAGGCAAAACATAGGCGAGTGAATTTCCTTTTTGTCTTTTGAATGTTTTTGATTTATTTATTTATTTTGAATTTTTGAATGTTTTACAATATTTTTATGCTTTTATGAGAATGACCCTCTATGCTTTACCCCATGCCACTTGTAAGAGACAAGGGTTTATCACTGAAGATAAGACGCAGACGAGTAAGGACACCTTCCTCCATTCCCAGTCTCACACTACCAGTAAGAAGTGTGGGCTCAACACCAAAGACTATGAAGGACGAAAGATGTGACAATGAATTATTCATAAGTTATTGAATTGATGGAATTTTACAATAGTGCTTTGTATTTGGGTAGGAATGTCTGCCCCCAATCTTAGCCCTGCACAACTAGTAAGACGTGAGGGTTCAACACCAAAGATTGAGATGGATGACCAAACGAACTGGGTAAATAAGTTTAGAGCTTTGTTATGAAAGAGAGAATGTCTTTGAAGGGAATATATTACCATCAGTAAGCTTCTAGGTATGACCATAGGTGAAAGCAACTGAAAATGGGAGATATTATAAGAAGTATGATACTCACAAACTTAATAGGATCTATATTAGCACCTTTCTCATGATGATAAATATGAAGATGTGATTTTGATAAAGAAAATATCTACCAATGGAAATGAATAAGTTTAAATTATTCGGAGATAAGCAAGACAAAAGGAACAATGTACACGTTGTTGTTTCCTAGAATAATGAACATCTTAAGGATAAAATTTCTTTAAATGAACTACATTCATTGGTTCATCAAGATCTTGACCATCTTCAGTGGCCAACTTATAGGCTTCAGAGCCAAATTTAGCTGTAATTACATAGGGTCCTAACCAATTAGGCTCAAATTTTCCTTGTTTTTCTCGCTCTTTAGTGGTATTATTTTGATTTTATTTTAAAATGAGGTCGTCAATTTCGAATTCTCTGGGTCTTATCTTTTTATGATAACTGCATTGCAGTCGGTTTTGATAGACTTGAAGATAATTGAGAGCATTAAGTCATTTTTCATCGAGAAGCTGAAGCTCTTGAAGTTGTGATTGTTGGTATTCATCCTCATTAATTACATCTTTAAGGGAGTTCCTCAAGGATGGGAGTTCTATCTCAATAGGTAAAATGGCTTCATAATCATAAATGAGGGAAAATGGGGTGGCTCCGGTAGGTGTGTGGTAAGATGTACGGTAAGCCCAAAAAGCAGGGTAAATTTGAGTATGCCAATTATGTCCATGGGTGTTGAAATTTTTTTCCATGATGGATTTTAAAGTCTTGTTGGTTGCTTCCACTTGACTGTTGCTTTGAGGGCAGTATGGAGTGGACCACTTAAGTTTGATGTGAAAATGTTTGGCTAGGTCTTTTACATCCTGGTTTTTAAATGATTTTCCATTATTTGCGACCAGAGCTGATGGAATACCGAATCAACATATGAGATTATGAAAAGTGAATTTCGATATTTGGCTACCGGTAACATAAGTGAGAGGCATAGCTTCCACCCATTTAGTGAAGTAATCAATAGTGGTAATGATGAACTTATGTCCATTGGACGATGTTGGTCTGATTTTATCAATGAGGTCAAGTCCCCATTGAGAGAAGGGCCATGGTGTGGTTATTGATTGTAATTCTTGGGAAGGTGCATGGATAAGATTTTCATGCTTTTGACATGCTTCACATTTTTTGACAAAATGGTATGCATCACTTTCCATGGTGGGCCAATAATATCCAACTCATAGGATTTTCTTGGCTAAGGCTATACCATTCGTGTGTGCTGCACAAATACCATAAAGGACTTCAACTAGGACAGTCGAGGCTTCTTCCTGATTAAGACATCGAAGCAGGGTGCCATCATATCCTCATTTATAAAGAGTTTCTACTAAAATGGTGAAACGAGAGGCGCGTTGTGCTAAAGGACATTTATGCATTGGTTTCATTTCGACAGGGAATGTTTTATTATGAATTAAGGTATAAAGATCATGGTACCAAGGATTATTCAGACCCACGATCTCACATACCATAGTGTTTTTAGGAAGATCATAGGCATGCATTAAGAGATGTTCTATGAGAAAATGTGCCTGGGGTTGACTAGATGTGATTTCTAATAGGGATCTAATGGTTGCCATAGCGTCGGCAGATTTATTACAAATTTTGGGGATTTGATCAAAGCTAATTAATCAAAAATAGCTTCGAAGACTATCCACCATGCATTTATATGGGAAAAGTTTTTCATCCTTGACCTGGTATTCATCAGTAACTTGCTTGATGATAAGTAAAGAATCAATAAATACAACTAATTCTATAAGATTCCAAGATATAGCTAGTTTTAATCTGACGATTAGAGCTTCATATTCTGTGATATTGTTGGTACATGGGAATGCTAAGTGAAATGATTTGGGGATAATGTGTCTGCTAGGTGTGATAAGCAAAATACCAGCCCCTGAGCCATGGAGATTACAAGATCCATCAAAAAATAGAGTCCAAGCTGGTGCGATGTCTATGTGTAGAAGATATTCATCAGGAAAAGAAAAATGAAGTGGTTCTATGCCAGGAAGGGGTGCCTCGGCAAGTTGGTCTGCAAGGGCCTGTCCTTTAATTGCCTTATGCGGAAAAAATTTGACATCGAATTCACTAAGTAATATGACCCAACTAGACATTCTTCCCGTGAGAATGGGTCTGGACAACAAATACTTGAGAGGATCAATCTTGGCAATCAACTTAGTTGTGTGATTGAGCAAGTAATGACGTAACTTATGGAATGCAAAGGCGACTGCTAAACATACTTTTTTGATTTGGGAATAACATACTTCATGCTCAATAAGTGTTCGACTAAGGTAATATACAACCTATTCTTTTGCTTGATCATTATGTTGTGCTAATAGAGCTCCTATGGCATGTTCAGTGGCAGATGTATAAAGCAACATGGGTTTATCAACAACTGGTGACATAAGAACAGGTGGGCTAGAGAGGTATTCTTTTAACTTAGCAAAAGAGTCTTGATAATCAGTGGTTCCAGTGAAATTGTGCATCTTTCTTGAGTAACTGGTTGAAGTGATGGCACTTATCAGCCAACTGTGATATGAAATGCCGAATAGATTGTATTTTTCCCTGAAGACTGCGTAATTGTTTTAGGTTTTGAGGAGGAGGCATTTCCATAATGGCTTTGAATTTTGTAGGATCCACTTTTATGCCTCTCCGTGAGACAATAAACCCTAACAATTTACTAGAGGTCACTCCAAACACACATTTCTTTGGGTTAAGATGAACCTTATACTCATGTAATCTATCAAAAATGTGTCTCAACACACCTGGATGTCCTATTCATGTTTTTGATTTTGCTAATATATCATCAACATAATCTTCCATGATATCATGTAACATATCATGGAAGATGACAGTCATTTCTCGTTGATAGGTGGCACCAACATTTTTCAAGCTGAAAGGCATGACCTTATAACAGAAGGTGCCCCATGGTGTAGTAAATGCTATTTTATGTTGATCTCCTTCAACAATAATTATTTGATTGTAACTAGAAAATCCATCCATTAAGGAAAGCATTTCATGGCCTTCCATAGAATCAACAATCATGTCTATATTTGGAAAGGGAAAGTCATCTTTGGGACAAGCCTTGTTGATGTCTTGGAATTCTGTGCATATTCTGATGCTGGGAGTTTTCTTGGTGATGGGAACTATGTTAGATATCCATGCTAAATAATCAATAGGTCTGATAAAGTTGACTTCTAAGAGTTTCTCGAGTTCAGCTTTGACAAGCAATGCAACTTGGGGATGCATTTTGCGTAGTTTTTGTTTTATAGGTTTTACATTCTGATGTACCACAAGATGGTGTACTACAAGAGATGGGTCTAAACCTGACATGTCCTTATATGTCCATACAAATATATCTTGGAATTCAATAAGGAGTGTTGTGAATTCCATGCATTCTTGGTCAGATAGACTAATGCCAAGTTGTAAAATTTTTGGTTGTTCGGTGGTGCCAATGTTTATGTCTTTAGTTTCTTCTCCAAGCATTTTAGATGTATCCTTTTTAGAGAATGATGCTAATGGTTGATGTAGGTCATTGGTGTTGGGTGTTTTAGGGGAGTTAGTACAAGATTTTTACATGTAATGTTGGGAATTTTTATTGATATGTTTGTTGGATAGGGTGGTGGTGAGATTTTGACTATGGGAAATCTTCTGTTTGCGCTTCTGATCCAAATTTTCTGAGGGTGAAGGATCTGAATATTTTATCTCTTCGCCAAAATAGGCTGATTCATTTAGATTGATTTCAAATCCTTTTCTATGGTCGGAAATAGGGATTTGGTCATGAGTTCCAAGGAATTCTTTGATGGCTTCATCATTTTGGAACATGTCCATGGCCACATGATGTGGTTGGCCATGGTCTATGAGAGTCGGATGTGTAGGCTCAAAATTGATGACATTAACAGATAAATGTTCAAAGTAAAGATGTATTTCAACGAGGTCCTAAAAAAGGCTACGTGGAGACCTGATGTCATTATCAGAGCTGGTGCCATCGTTATCACTTGAAATTATTACGGGAGCAACATCAAACACCTTAAAACCTAGACCATGTTTACCGTGATGTTGTGTGTAATTGATCAGGTCTAAACAACCTTGTTCATTTGGATTGAGTCCTTTACCCTTCCATCGCATGTTTTTCATTATTCAATGAGATTTGGTAAATTGAGGGGACTCATAACATGGAGCAAATGTCATCATTATATAACCAAGATCCTGAAGAACTTGGAATATGTTCATTGTCAAGATAACTGAATTTTTTTCCAAACTGACTTTCCCATTTGGTAAGTGGGATGGATTCTCAGATGTGGAGCGTTAGGTTTACCGTAGCTATGTGGGGATTTGTTGATATAAAAGGAGTCTGCCATATTTTGAAATTGATATTCACCACATCCTGTGTCAATGATTTTAAATGTGTGGGATGGGGGACCAATAGGTACCTCATGTGGTGGGGAAGTCAGTTTAGTAGTTTTAAAAGATGAAGAGAATGGGTTATAAGAAGAAGGGGGTGGATTGAAGGATGAAGTTTGGTTATTCATAGGAGAAGGTATCTTAATAGAAGAGGTGTGGTTGGATGAAGAAGGTTGGCTAGGTGAGGAAGAAGATGGTGTGGTGGAAGAATAATTGTTCCTGGAAGAAGAAGCTTGATTAGTGGAAGAAGATGATTGATTAGTGGGAGGAGGACTAGTGGAAGATTGTTGACTAGTGGAAGATAATGGATTGAAAAATGTGTTTTGGTTAGAAGATGATGGTTTCAGATCATTGTTAGGGAGTGTATCATGATCAATGCATGTTTTGTTAGGGATTATCTGAGGTGGAGCATACTTATCCATTGATGGACAATAGTGATCATTTCGATACCATCCTTCGAGGAATCTACAATACTCAAATGGTTGGGGATCCACACGTAATGTAAATTCCTTGTCCAAATGAGGAAATTTAATACATTGGATGGAATGTTGATGGGACGAATTTCATGGCATGAATCCATGGTCGGCTGACGAGAATGTTATATGCAACTTCTACATCCACCACATGACAGACCGTGTCTAAGGTGATGGGTCCAACTTGGAGAGGCAACACGATTGTGCCTTCAAACTTTCTCTCTCTATTATCATACCCATGAATGGTTATGATATTGTTTTGTAAATCATTTTCAGTGTAACCTAGACAACGTAAAAGTTTCATGGAACAAATATTCAATACGGATCCATTATTGATTAAGACGCGCTTGATCTTATGATGAGTTATATAACCCTCGACATATAAAGAATGATTATTAGCGATGTTGGGATTAAGAAGGTCAGCGGGACCAAAAGATAAAATAGGATTGGGGACTGTAAGATGTGAAATTAAAGCCTGGAATTGTTGTGAATTGATGTCCTCAGGGACACGAGCATTATTTAATGTTTGCATAAGGATGCGTTGTAGTGCGGGAGAAGAATTAAGTAATTCCATGATGGAAATTTGTGTTGCAGTCTTCTCTAATTGTTTGACAATATTGAATGATGGTGTAGGTTGTGGAGAGGAATTGGTGGCAGAATTAGATGGTGGATTAGGAGGTGATACAGGGGATGAAGTGGCAATTTTTTGTTGCTATAGGGACCCACATTTTTTTTTCTGTCTAGTGGTGATCACATAGTCAGTTCTGATCTTTATAGTTACCACTAAGTCTTGGTCATAGTCTATGGTCGAGATGACTGAGTCATACTCGACATTGCTTGATGATTGACCCTTATCTTTTGAATTGTTATCGTGGTTAGGGAAGGGATTTTTGAACATGTGAAGTTTTTCATTAGGTGTTTTTGTCTCAGAAGTATTTTCAACTTCTATGTCTCCACGTTCAATCAGGTCTTGGATGTAATGGCAGAGTTGCATGCATCGATCTATAGAGTGCCCTTTTATGCGATGGTAATCACAATATCCATTGTCCTTATACCAATTTGGTTTGGGATTGTCCTTTTTCAAAGGGTTTGATGATGGGATATGTAATCATATTGGCATTTTCCAAATGACGAAAGACACTAGATAGACTTTCTTTGAGAGGAGTGAACTATTTTTCGTCGGTCTCGAGAAGGAACTTCCTTTCTAGGGATAATGATTGGTTATTTAGATTTTAATGTGTTGATGGGATGGTTTTGAATGTTTTAGACATGACAGGAATTAGTAACGCCATCGTTGACTATATTTCGATTCTGGTTAAAGAATTTAGATTTGTCCTAGTTCTGAGGGGTGTCTAGATAAGGTTGGTCCCTAAAGGGTGCTTTAAGTAAGCCCTTAGAAATGAGGGATTTTTTTGATTTGTGTGCCCTTTCGATGACTTCTTCAAAACTATTCAGACAATGCATTTGCATGTGGAATGATAATTTGACATTGAGATTAGGAACAAAAATGCTAACTAGTTGTCTCTCGGGTACTGAGCAGGGAAATCAACTTGCAATTCCTCGCCATCATTGTAAAAAGGAGGAAAAGTTTTTGTTTGGCCTTTGCCTAGTGTTACAGAGATCAAGCATGGTTATTTTTGAGTCTAAGTTATAGGAAAAATGTTTGACAAATTTCTCTGATAAGTCTTCGAATGTCGTGACCGACCCTTTGGGAAGATGGAAAAACCAGTCTAAAGCCTGTCCTCCTAAAATTTGGGGGAATAATCGTAAAAGGTACATGTCTCGATAGGAAACTTCTTGACATTGCATGTAAAATTCCTTGACATGTTCACAGGGGTCACCTTTGCTTTTGTATTTATCAAACTTTGGGATTTCAAAGGATGACGGAAATGGTAAGCGTGATATCTTTGTATCAAATGGATAAGGACACAATTCTTCAAAGTGGAATTGTTTTGATTGTTTTTATAGTCCCTGAATGGTGTCTTTCATATGTTTCCATTCTTGTGCGAATGGAGAGGTAGGGGATGGTTTATCAAAAATGTCATGAGTATTGGGGTCTGGATTGGGCTCTCTTAAGCTTTCAGCTCTAGTAGTTACTTCTTTAAGTTTCTTTGTTAAGTCTTGGATTTTAGTGAATAACTCATTAGCCGAAGAGCCATTTGGATTTTTTGGTATTTCATTGTGATAACTTGATTCACCATTTTTGATAAGTTTGTTTAAATTTTCAGTCCCGAAGTCAGGGGGTAGTTTTGCCCCCATGGCTAGGATTTGTAATAGATATTCATTTTTGTTTTGTTCTATCACCCTATTGACTTGTTCTTGTTCTTCATTGATGAGTTTTGGTTGTGCGACTTCTTCATCATCATTTTCATGATTGTGACTACGTGTGAATACCATGATGAAATGTGCCTGATTAAGATGAAAAGTGGGTAGGAATTTTGAGTAGGTGTGATTAAATGAGAACTTGATTACTTTGGATTTAGCTTGAATAAGCCTCGTGATGACTAATAAGGAGAGTAACTCAAATAAGTTATCTCAATATGATGGTGATGTAACTCGAGATGAGTTATTAGGGAATTTTTTTCACGTTGTGTAGATTTGGCTTGAACAAGCTCTAGATTGTTGATGGGGAAAGTAACCCATTCAAGTTAATCTCAATATGGTTGTGATATAACTCAAAATGAGTTATGAAAGGATTTGTGTTGGCTGTGATTTGGATAAATGTGATGGTAGACAAAATAATGAGTGAAATCAAACAAGTCACCCAATATTAGTTTGATATAGTTGGAAACAAACTATGAAGGATGTTTTGACAATTGGCGATATGGGGAGTGAATGCTAGTCACTCAATATCAGTTGGATATAACTAAAGACAAGCTATGGCAGATGTATTGTTAGCTGAAGCAAGCTAATGAAATTGGTGTAATGTTTTGGTCTACGTTGTTGGATTGTTTGGATGTTTTCACTTGGTATTGAATTGGTCGAGAAATGATTTTTTTTGTGGAACACAACTAGGGTTTGAACTTTTATAATGAACACATTGATATCAACCAAGTTTTATGATAAAACAATGCTAAACTATTTTGTTTTCAAACAACAAGCAATCATGTGGATCCAATTGTTTTGGCTCAGGAGGTAAATTCTTCAGGAATGATCATTGTTTCATGCAATTATACAAGTATGTTGTGGAATGATGGATGCAGGCTCTTATTACTCCAAAAGATGTGTCCTCTGATATACCCTAGTCCTGATATACCTAATTCTGTACAGGGACAGAATTGGTATGGGGAACCCTTAGAGCACTGGAGGAGACTCACCAATTCTTACTTGCCTGTTTTGGAGTGAATCACCATGTCCAAAACATGTTTTGTGAAAAGGTGGAAGGTGATGGAGGGAATGAATGTGTATGGTGTCCTTATAACTCCCTGAAGATTTACAGGGATGATGCCCATAGGCTTCGTTGTTACAGCTATTTAGGCGTGACTCGCATGGGCCGCATGACAACATTACCTGTAAGTGAAGAGCAGGGGTGAGGTAAATACCGAACGCTGTGATGAGACTAGGTCTCAAAGTGTAATGCAGATGCGAATGTTGTTGGTGCATGGTAGTCAAGTCCATGTCACCGATGTATCTTGGATGGTGATGAAATCCACCTCAACTACATGCAAAAACAAAATGATAAAGTGATTAAACACAAGGTTCTTTCCAACTTGAAATAAATCACTAGTAGAAAATAATTGCGTACCTGAGCGTGCTAATTTTTTTTTAGTTTCAGCAATTTTCTTTGAATGGTGGTACTTTTGCGGGATTTTTTTGTTTTGTTTTTGTGTTTTTTGATAATATTCTAGTGATGTGGTCCTACAAAGAATAGATTAGTAGTTATCCTACAGACAACGTGTTAGAAAATTGATCGTGGTTGTTTTTGATTTTCCATATCACTTGAAGGTGCAGGAAAAGAGCATACACAACCAACGACCGAACAAATATTAATAATGTGATGAAAGTAAAATAATGATTGAAATGATAATTAGAAAACAAGGCTAGAGGATCTTGCAATGTTAGAACAAGAAACTAAACAATTGCGACCGTTTCTGATTTTCTAGATCACTTGAAGGTGCGGAAAAGAGCATACGTGGATACAATTGGAATAGATATTTTTGTAAATTTTTAGTAATTATTACAATTAATTTTGATTACAAAATAGCGATAATGATTATCTTCACAAAAAAAAGAAAAACAACGAAAGAAGAGCGTTTAAAAAAAATGTTACCAGAAGTGTCGTCTTGGAAAATTGGAATGTAAGGTAAAAAAAATTGTTTTGCAGAGCCCAGGTGGCCTCCAGTGTGCAAAATACGACTGGGAATGTGAACCCAATAAGTGTTGGTGAGAAAGGTGCAAAAAGGTCCTGTATTGTCAAAGAAGGTCCTGTGAGAAAATGATTAGTAGTTTGTACCTGCACACAAGGTTAGTAGAAGGATTACTAAAAATAATTAATTATAAGTCACGAAGTGTGAAAAATCACAAAACTATGTTGATAAAATAAAATGTGGAGATGGTGAATAAGGACTTTTAAAAATCACAAAACATAAAACATTATAGGAATGATCAAAATTTTTGAGAAAGATCATACTGCAAGTTGTAAAATGGATCTCGAAAAAGTAAGTTTGCTTATGATCGTGAATAGTAGCACACGAAGTTACAAGATCGAACAGTAATCGCTAAAATTTATTAATTGTTGCAAAAAAATACACTAATAACAAAAAAAAATAAAAATTAATCGATCAATGAATTGATTTATAAATAATTAAATTGATTAAATTGATCAAATGGAGGAATGTTATTAAAGTATGAAGGGTCTTAAAAGACTTAATTAGATAAGAGGTTAATTAAAAAGTCAAGGTAAAACAAACTAATTAAAAGAAATAAATATTTAATTAAAAATAAAAGAAACAAAAGACTTGACCTATGGGTATGGAAATGGTAAGTGTGAACGAATACATGAATCGAAATGATGGAGACGAAAAGGTGGAATTTTAGGAAGACATAGGCAATGGGAATTGGAATTACCAACCTAATGTCAAAGCTAAGTGGAGTAAGAAACGGGGAAGTAGGTAGTATATGGAGAACTTTTAAGGAAAAGGAGATGCCGAAAGGGTGAATGAGATTAGAACATATGTATGAGGTCATATTATGACAATTGAAAGTGATATGTGTTGTTGGGAGCTACAATCAAGCACACGGTTTAGACATTATTTAGGCAACCAGAAATGTGTTGATAACTAGTGAATTTTTTATATTATTATCATCAAAAGTAGAATAAATAAATAAATGAAAAAATGTGATCTATCCTCACGTCATGCCCTAGCGTGGGATCTAGTCGAGTATGTATTTGTTTTTCCAAAGAAATCGTGTAATCCACAACTTGATTATAGTTGCGTTTGCTACTGGGAAGCCATCATGCCTTCCTCGCTGTACTCTCCCTTCAAAATCCCTATGAATGAAATCGATCTCCCTCGTATTCATGTTTCAAAAGTGCCATTAGAATTCAGAGATCATTAACAAAATATCATGACCAAATAAATGATGGTGGATCGCATAGGAAAGAAAGAACTAGTCTTAGATGTTGAAAATTGATGCACATGGTAAGGAAGGAATTTTTTTGCGTAGAGCAATTTAATTTTTGATCTGAATGTAAATGTGCAGTCAATACCACCAAGCGATGCCAGAGCACTACAAAGTTTCTATGATGATTTTTTTTGAATGTCTACATGCAAGAGTGGAAAGGGATGGAGTGGATTAGAGCGAGCAGAATGGTATTGGTTTTTTGGGGAGGGAGCAGTTAGGGTAGATTGAGGTGGAGTGGTGAGTTGGAATAAATCATGACATGGAGAGGAGTTAGGGAGTGGGAAAGGGAGAATGGGCTGATTGGATGGGTAGATTGGTATAGAGGTTGCAGGTGGAATGGGTGGTGAAGTTGAGGAGTTGTAATGGTTGGATAGGGAGCTGGGGAAAAAAAGGTTGATGTGTAAGGGAGGATGTGGGATTGTGTGGAGATTCAACGTAGGTTGAATGGGTGGGGGAGCTGACAAAGCCGACATGGGAGGAAGGATGGGGGAAGATTTGGATGGAAGGTGGAAGGATGATGGGAGAGTGGTCTGTGGAAGGTTGAGGTGTGGTCGAGTGGCTAGTAAGGGAGAGTATAGAGGACGTGGGGACATGGAGAAGAGAAGAGATTTTAGGGATGTGGGGACAGGGAGAAAGTCAGAGAGGAGACAAGATGCATGGAGTTTGGCAAAGTGATGAGGAGGAATTGGATCAGGGGTGGGAAGTGTGGAGAGCTGGACCAAGGGCCGAGGGATCGAGGTGAGAAGTCATGACCAAGTGGGGATGTGTGTGACAAAAAGAGTGGGAGAATGGTTACCGTGAGAATCCAGAGGAGTAGTCTACATGGAAGGGAAAGTGGGGGATGAACTGGATACAAGCTAAGAGAAAAATTTAATTATATTTTTTGGATTTATTGAAATAAATATACCTGTATTTATACACGACGATCAAGATATGTAAGAGCAAAAGGTTAAAGAAAACATGGATAAAATATTATATAAATGATTAGATATATATAGATTTATGTGTGGATTTTTTGAAAACACAGTGTATAGTTACCTTAAAAAAATGAGATTAAAAGAAATGAATAGAAAAGATTAGAGTTACAAAATTAAAAATCTAGATGAAGGGTGAAATAAATAAGTTATATAGTTATTGTTGTTTTGGGTTGTTTAAACAATGATAGAAAAGTATTGAGTGTTAGTGAAATCAAAATCCATTAGTGATTTAAAATGAAGATTTAAAAATAGATTAGTAAATAAGATCAAGTGCCTACAAAACAATGCGTATTATAGCAAAAAGAAAGAAATAGCATAAAGAAAGTAATCTTTCCGGATTGGTTTCCCATACCAAAATTTTGTTGTCCACGGTGACCCACGAGTAACTAGAGTAGGGGATGAATGTTCTTTCAACTAGAAATCAGAGGATGGTGGAGATCAAAGACACAATGAGCCTCATAATGTCATTGTTACTACAACCTGGAGATGTACCTGTTATCCAAAATAAGCCCATGCTTGTTTTGGTTAACCTGCCTTCATTCTTCCTTCCTTTTGCTGTAAGCAGATTTTTGCAACTTTAAAGCACTTAAAATTTCTTGGAGATGGATTCATCAGATAGGATTTTTCTTCCCCTTTCCAGAAAGGTAAAGAAGTCCTCCTAACCCCTTGTATTTTTTGAGTTAAGTATGAGACGGAGGACTTTGGAGGCAAAAAAGAAACACCAAAAGGGAATGGGATTTGAACGTATGTATGACATAACAAAGACTGAAAGGTGGACGAAGAGGAGGATGAAGGAAAAAGATAAAGTAAATTAAAAGGGTTTGAAAATATGGAGCATGACCAAATAAATGATGGTGAACGAGTAGAAAACATAACAAGTTTTAGATTTTGAAAAACTTTCCACGTGGTAATGGATGACATCTGTCCATGTGGATCAACGTAATTCTATATTTTAATTTCATATCAACGCGTAGCATGTGCAAGGAGAGGAATACATTGGCTACTTTGGTATTTGTAAAAATAAACAAGAAAGAAATATTGAAAGATTATTATTAGAGAAGGCCGAACTGTGAAGTCAAAACAACTATCACATGGGTGGTATAGCCTAGATAACGGAGAGAAGGATTGAATAATATAGAGATTTGAATCATAATACATATCTAAACCATGATGAAAGACAACATGCAAGGAGAATATAGCCCTACGATCTTTTCACTGTGGTGATGAAGACCATGTCTTGTGAAGAATCAAGACAAATCTACCACGTAAAAACCAAAGGTTATGGGCAGTGGGACGAGAATGATGGAGATTGAGTGGAGTAGCTCGTGGTCCCAGATGAAGTATGGAATGGTCGAGATCAAGGCCTGTAATTTCAAAGTATCTATTAAATACAAATTTTTTGATGGATTTGAGCTCTTTCCGGTGGCTGTAAATTCCAAAGTTGTAGTCAGTAGCTTTGTGGTTGGGGAACAGGGGGATGAGGAAGCGGGATACAAATTGTTTGAGTTTGGGAAGCGAGGAGAATGAGTGACGTGGAAGGGAGGAGATAGGATGAGCGGCGAGGAAGGTGGGAAGTTGGGAGGTTGGTAAAATAAGGAGATCTAGGGAACAAACAATGAGAATGTGGTCATGGGTTACATGGGTAGAGATCGTAGAGGTAGTGGGAGCTGATAGAGTCGACGTGGGATGGAACGATAAGAGCATGGAGGAAGGGCAGGAGCATGGGGGAAAGTTGGGTAGAAGGTGGAGTTGGACGTTGGGTGGGCGGTTTCCCATGGAAGGCTGATCAGTGGATGGGAAGAGGATGAAAGTCAATATCAGGTGGTAGGAAATAGAGTGGGTGGACGGGGAAATAGGGGGAGAGAAGAGGGGGATGAAGCTTGCGGAGTGGAGAAGGGAGTCATGGAAGAGTTGGGTAGAAGGGGGAAGGAAGATCTCCTAACCTCATCTTGGCGAGAAGATGGGAGAGTGGTTTATGGAAGGACGAGGTGGATGGGGCTAGTTGGGTAGATAAGTGTTAGGTTAGGACATATAATTTATCTGAGTGTTTATTTAATTAAATGAAAAAACCTATATAAACTAAGAGAGAAATATGCAAGAGCCAAAATGTGAAAGAAAATATGAATAAAATGGTAAATAAATCAAGAGGTATATACATTGTTGTTTGGTTATTTCGAAAACATGATTTATGGTTATATTAAAAATGAGAGTAAAAGAAATAACTATAAACGATCAGACTTGTAAAATGAAGATGTGTATACAGTTGGAAATGAAGAGGGAAAGAAGTAAACAAATATGCATTTTTTTTGGGTTGTGTAAACAAAGATCGAAGAGTATGAAAGTGAGGAAATCAAAATATATAGTGTTTTAAAATGAGGATTTAAAAATCTAGATTAGGAAAGAATATTGAGCTCTTACAGAACAATTGGTGTAGAAAAAATAAATAAAGAGATAGAGAATTAGTTTCCAGGATTGGTTTCCCATACCAAAATTTGTTGTCCACGATGACCTACACCAGTAGCGAGAGAAGGGATGAATGTTCTTTTTTCCAGACATTGAGCAACTGTGAAGATCAAAGAGATGACGAGCACCATAATGTCTATTGTTACTGCAGACCTACAAATGCACCACAAGACACCGCACAACAAAAACACTACCCACAACGTGAAATTTAACCAAAGAAGGCCATAAGTCATGGAAAAGGAGATAATAATGAAAAATAATAAACAAAGAACAAATAAAACCACTAATTGGGAAATTAATGGTAACAGATCAAAAGTAACGGGCGTGCCAGAATGTAAGCTAGGAAAAATGCACTGACTAAACAAGGAAGTAAAACACTAACAATAATACCTCCTCCTTTGTGATTCCGTAGCAAACCTCAGAATGGGCAAGGAAACTTGGATGAGCCCTGATTGCATGTTATATGTAGGTTCTTTTATTCAAGACGTAGCAAGGCCTCCCTGCAACAAGATCTACTTACTTTGCACCAAATGGATAAAAGGATTATGGATTTTGGGTGTTTCAAATGAGGCTATTTGGGCATTAGGATGAGGCAGAAGGATATTCTTTGCTCAAAGGATGCAAGAAATTTAGACAGGGCATTCAATATTACTCTCTGTTTCTTAGAGGGGAGGGGTAAGGTTGTATTTATAGTTTGGGGAAGTGATTAACTTAGAGTAATTTAAGTAATCATGGTTTGAAAATGTGTGCAAGATTAGGTGAGTGGGGACCACGAAGAATGGGTGAGGATTTGATTTTTAGAATTTTAATTCATAAGTGGAGGATTTTAGGTGAGTAGGGACCATGAAGAGTGGGTGAGGATTTGATTTTGAATTTTTACTTCAATAGTAGAAAAACATGGAGAATAATGACATGTGGTAAGGATTAGGTTATTTTTTGGATTTAAAATGGATAATTAATCAAATGATATTTGATTAATTTGAAGTGCATTTTTGTGGGAAATGAGGTAGGGGAATTAATTGATTTAGGAAAGATGTGAAATTAGGGTGTCTACACCATCCATGTACATCATTTGCTAGAAATTTTGTTTCACACTACATGTTTCCTGTCCTAAACTGTAATTTTTTGTCACACTGTGTTATACTGCCCTAGATGACTTGTACAATCCTCATTCTTATTATCTTTAGACTCTAATTTTGAATTGAATATATTTATTGCATCGTTTTTTCTTCCTAGGGTTGTCATTTATCATAATATTGCACCTATAGAAGGGTATATAAGTAAGTCAATATCACTTTATTACTATCTTAACACTCTTATATGCTATTATTTTAAATATCAATCCAAAATATTTCAAGTCTCTCCTATATATTCTTGAATTGGTTGCACATTATTATGATTATGCATTTCTAATTTTTAATTAATTAGATTATAATAATGTCTTATAAAAATCCCTACATCGTATATTGTTGTGTAATTTCCATAGCATAATTCAATTAAGGTGTAAACAAATATAAGAAGAAAAATAAAAGTATACTTGTGGAACAGGTCGCCAATATTTCCATGTGATAACATGAATCCATATGAAACATGTTCACGTAATAAATAGTTTGTAATTAATCTCCATGTGTTGAGAAATAGAGCACATGCTCACAATGATCCCCAAGTATAAAAGAACCAATATGGAAAACAAGTCCACATCTTACATTCTTTTCGGGTACTTGTTTAAACCCTAATTAGATTTTAGGTATTTAGAATGTTATTGTACAATAAACTAATAAGGGTGTAAGGATTAGAAATAGGTTGAATATTTTGATATAATTAACTTCCAACATCAATTATACACGACCATAATAATGCATTCAATCGTTAAATAATAAAGACAATTGATAAACAATAAACAAGTAGTTTAAAACTCTAGGGGAGAGATACATTTACCTATTAAATACTATTTTGAAGTGATTTGGGTAGTATTACATTGGAACATTAAGATCAAGATCTATAGATTCTATACTAAATATTATGGAACTAGCAAAAGAGAATGTTTAAGACTATATAGATTTTGTATAACCTAGGTAAGGGTTATACGGTCTAAGATATGAGTTGTACGTTTTTATACCAGGAGATAGTTAAGTTTGGTAAATTTATATGTGTTTATCTTTTCTATTAATGGTACTTGTTATGTGTCTCTCTTTCTCACACAACCTTGATATGAATTATGATGACCTGCGACAAAGTGGAAACCCTAGAAACTTGTAGAACCATTCATCAAATCATTAGCAAAAAAGGGTTAAAAACATGTGTGTGCATTTGAGGTTGGACTACTCTAGGTTTTCAAAATCCTAATTGTTGAACCAATCCCAATGTTACACTACATATCATTGCTATAGAAAAATCAAGCCTCATGTACCTCTCCTAATTGCTTATGTAAGTTATTTATAGATAACTGACCCATTAGGGGTGCCCTTTTTGTCTTTTGAGACCAAGATAACTTCCTAACTACATGGTATATATTGTACCCAATATGGTAGTCATCAAATATGGTGTGCCTCAACTATGTGAACTAATCCTTTTGTTAATTGATACCCTTATACATTTATTGGAATGGATTTACTCTTGTTATGACATGGCTCTATTAGTTTTACATACTTGTAGATGGAAGAAGCTAGACTCCTTCACCCAGTTGAGTGCTTAATACTTGTAGTAGGGACTGCTCTAGATGATATGTAACCAATTAAAAAAATATTTAGGAAACCTATTCGTGCTCTTTGAATGATGTTTGCAATAGGATATTGTTAGAATGTTAGGAGAGTTATAATATAATAATAACTTGTTTATATAGTCTCTTGTAGGTGAGATAGTCTAATAAGACCAACCCTATGAGGATGAAATAACCAAAGAATGATTTGAAATTGAAAGAAGAGTCAATGTTTATGAAGGGTAAATATTGTATAGATTACCAAGAACCAGAACCCACGTCCTGACCCTTATGAATGGTCTTGGATAGGAGTCAAAAATGGCTAAATTGAGATTTATGTCATGAATATCAAATGTTGTATGTTTATTTTATGAGATTATATTCAGAAAATTGATGGCATCTAGAATCATATAAAGATAAGTAAGCGTTATAATGGCTAGAAATATGAGGTGATTGGATTTTGGATGAGAGCATTTGTATTAGCAAGGAACAAGGTCAAACTAGGCATTTAAAAAGGACAAGTTACCAAATTTTAGCATCTATATTTCTCCACCCTTGAAGTTTGTAATTGAAAAATTACATACTTTAAAGGAATAACATACCTAAATTACAAACTTTTTTCCTTCACTCAAAGAGGCTTCATTATGTCTTGGTGTTGGAATGATCCATTATGAAACCTAACACATAGATTGTAGTAAATTTCTATGATAGAAACTATAATTTAACTCAAAATATAGATAATGCATTATAACTTTGAACAATGCAAAAATTATGCTAAGGATATATAAAAACATGGAAGGAATACACTTGTTCATTTTGTAGAGGGAGGATCTCCTTGTTAGAATTTGAGGATTCCAATAAATACGGATTTAATCAACTTACATATTATATATTGTTACAATAAATATTTAAATAAACATTACATCATAATATAGGTAAATAAATAAATACTTACATGAAATAAATAACACAGGTGACACATTATTTATAATTTAAAACCCCAATAGGGTAAAAACCAATTTGAAAATAACATTTTACTGCAGAGAACTTATTGTTACATCCAGTAAAATCACTTCCTCCTTTGAAACCCTATTTACCAAAGGTAAAACCAAATCACTTGATTTGCACACCTTTGATATATTTTCCGAATATATCAAATGAGGACCTAAATTTCTTTTTTATATAAGGTGATTGGGTATGTCTCCCAACCCACATTTTCAACCTAAAATGGTTGACACACACCTAGGTTTATAATATATAATATTAAAAATATAATCATTTCATGATATTAAATATTTAACCTAAATTATATACCTAGGTTAGCATATTTAATAATAAAAATATAAATATTTCATATTATTAAATATTAACATATATATTAGTGATGGGCCCATATACATTAAGGGTTGGTCAGACCACTTAATCATTATGTTCCAACACTCCCCCCTTAATGTTAAGTGGGATAACATAACATATGCCAATAGATTACCTGCTCGTGGTACACTACAGGATTTACAATCCTTAAACCATAAAGGTTTTAGGCTAGCATATCGGTTGAAGGAATTATAACACCTTCATCATACTCAACTTACCTTTTGGTACAAAAGGATTTGGAATCCCAAATATCATCCCATGATCAGTGGATAAGTATGATTTGTGAGTTTTACATGTTCTCACAGGTTCTCATAAAAGGTTATTAAACCCAAGCATATATGAGCCTTTTATAACCAAGGACCTCCTTAACAATATGCTTGTACTGGATGTTTACTAGTAAACTCAATAGCACTAAAGAGTTTACTGAAGACTGCCTTTAAGATCTTTCTACACTTCTTTCTAAAAAAGAAGACGAGGAGGTATGCGTGCCCGAAGGCTTTTTTTTACACTTTCCTGTAGGTATTTTACAAATGCCCGAAGGTATTTTTACAAAAACTAAGTTCCATTAGGAGGTGACATTTTCATGCACACTCCCCCTCAATTGCAACTCTGACAATTCAAGATTTTCACGAAAGTGACAAAACTTTACAGCACTTAGGGACTTTGTGAAGATTTCAGCAACCTGCTCTTCAGTCAACATGAACTTGAGATTTATCTCATCACTTTACACCTTCTCACGGGTGAAGCATATATGTATCTCAATGTTCTTCATCCTCTGATGTTGAACTTGATTCTTAATCAATATTAATACAACTCTGACTACCACATAGAAGAGAAATACTTCCTTTAGCTTCCATGTGTATCTCTACCAATAACCGTTGCAGTCACATGGCTTCTTTACTTCTTCCATTATACTTATCTTTCTCGGTAGAAAAAATGGAGACTGTTGATTGTATTTATTGTTCCAAGTAATGGTTCCTACACCAAATAACTTGAACACATATCTAATATATTTTCTAACACAACATCAGTATGGTTAGAATCATAAAATCCATATAAGATAACATTTTCATTCTTATTATAATGCAACCCATAATTGATTGTTCCTTTCAAATATCTAAAAATTATTTTTTACAAGATTCTAATGATCTCTAAAAAAGGTTCCTGCATAAACCTTAAATTAATTCCTACTATATAGGAAATATCTGATCTAGTTATAGTTAGATAAATCAAACTATCAAATAATAACGTATATAAAATATGATCAACCTTTTTCATATTCAGATTTAAGATCAATATTTATTCCAACTTCCATTGAAGTAGAAAATGGTTTCTAATCAATCATAAAAAAAAAATTTCAATACAATGGTTGCATATTGTGTTTTGAAAAATAACAATAAAATGTTTATCTTGAAATATAACCATGCCAAGAAAATGACATAAGAGACCTAAATAAGTCATTTCAAAGTATTGTTTCAATTTTTCTTTAATTCCACAAATTAAAGTAGAATTATCACCAGTCATAAGCAAATCATCAACATATATACAAACAATGATAATATGTGATCCTTCTTACTTAATGAATAGATCATTATCAGAAGAACAATTAACAAATCCTAACTGTTTAAAGAAAGAATTAATTTTCACATACCAAGCTCTAGGAGCTTTCTTTAAACCATACAAGGATTTTTATCAATTTATAAACATAGTTTTCTTTACTAGTTTCTTTAAATCCTTTAGGTTGAGACATGTAAAGTTCTTCTTTTAAATCACCATTCAAAAAAGGCATTTTTCACATCCATTTGGTAATTTCCCACCCAAATTAAGTGGTAATTGCAAATAAGGCCCTAACAACACTCATTTTAGCTACAAGAAATGTCTCAACATAATCAATACTAGGTTTCTGAGTGAAACCTCTAGCAATAAGTCTAGCTTTATGTTTGTTAATACTACCTTCATCATTATATTTTACTTTGTATATCCACCTAAACCCTATAATACTTCACAGCTTAGGTTCATACAAGGTAATTAATGCATGGTACATATGATGGCTTCTGGTCATTTTGCTAATGTTAATAGGATTTGAACTTTCTAACATAGATTGAACCTAATTTAATTTCTTATCTAGGGAGATAAGAGTTTCAGAAACATTTATAGCATCAAAACATCATCATGACCATTTACTAAATCAGAATCAAAACCATCATTTATAAGCATTTAATGAAGTAACTTCAAAAGAAGAAGACAACACATGTAAACCTTTCACTAGATTATATCTATACATTTCGTATAAGCTTCAATAATTAACATGTTCTAACCTTTCATGTCTAGTTTTGAATTATTCGAACTCTAAGATATAAAATAAGATGCAGAAGAGAAATCATAAAAAATAAACAGACCATTTCTTTGAATTCCTTTAGCTATTGTACTTTCATTACTATCCTTGATATACCAAGTATCCTTCATGTATGGATTCTAGTTGTGTCCATACCTCTTTTGGATGTTAGATATTACTAATGTGTAGAAGGTACTGTTAATGCATAATCACAACACTCCCAAATGAGCTCTAAAAGATATAATTTTCTAAGGCAGACTCACTTGGTGTGATTGCATAACATTTAACTTTCCCCAAGGTGTGGGACCTTGTAAAATGGGAAAGCTCTCTAGAGTGAAGGCTGGTTCCGTATTCCTCTATTTAGGTGCATACATAGAAACTTACAGAGGGTCTGTTCTTAATCCTAATCTAAACTTTACCAAGGAGACATCGATAGAATGAATACAGAAATTAAAACAAAGCTAAACTACGAGGTGATATTATTAGTGCAAATTCACAGCACCCCCCAAATTGACCTATGGATTTTCTTTTCTAAGGCACTATCATTTGGTTTGAATGCACAACATTGAGCTTTCCCTAAGTGTGGGACCTTTGCAAATGGGAAAGCTCTCTAGAGAAGGCTGGTTCCTCTTCCTAAACTACTTGCCACAAGCTATTCCAGTGCAGGCAAGCTAATCTAATCCTAATCTAACTATGTCAGGGAGACAGAGAGAGAGAAAAGAGGGAAAAATAGAGCCTACACTAAAATGGTGATACACTAGAGAAGGAAAATGTTGAACATCTATCAAAACTGCCCTGGAACAAGGAGAGGTGAGAAATGGGAAGGATGGACAGATGCATCACATACCAAAGGATAGATTTCACACAAAAAGTGTCCTAAAGCTCCATGAACACAGCTCCAAAACTTGTAATGAACATTCAAACATGCACAAATACCTGCAATGAAGAGAGGTAAGAAGAAAACAAAGAAAAATGAGCAAGGATAGACAAATGCATCACAAAACACATTTTTTTATTGCTCAAAAGTTTTCACAGAACATCATTTCATTATTAAGAGGAAAAAATGCCATTACAGAGTAGGGGAGGAGGTTCAAACTCCATTTTCAACCCTGGGGAAGAAAAGAAGGGAGGACAGAGTAGAAAAGATGAACAACCTTGAAAAATGAGCCAAATCTGGGTTTTAACCATCGAAAAGAATGAAAGAAATGTGGAAAACGTGAGAAAATCAAATTGAAACTCCAACCACTAAAAAATCCCCTCCAATCTCACCTGCAAAGTGATGGGATTCATGGATAAACCCATAGGCCAAAGTACATTGCTCTGCAAGAAAGAAGGAGGCCCATACTTCATTAATTTTGGTGGTTGGGGGTGTTTTCTACATTTTTTTACATGCCAGAGACATTTTCCTATTTTTCTCCCACAAATCTCTATCAAAATACAAAATTTATCCCTCCATCATGTAGAAAATTTCACCAACTTTTCAATGACACCAAGAATGCAAAAATCTGAGCTCTGGATCAAAAGTTATGCCCCTCTAAAGATTTAGGGCAAAATTAGGGAAAAAATGGATTGGCGGGCAGAAACTTTAAAATTTTCCCATAAATCCCCATGCCCCACCACTCCGCTGCCACATGGCACTTCCCTATTCGCTGATGGAAACACGGGCCCAAACCTCACTTCTATCCTTTAATTTTTTATTGGGAAAATTTCCCAACTTTTCCCCATGCTCCACTATCCCAGGGACACGTGTCAGCCCCTCATTGGCCGTGGGCATGCGCTTTAAAATTTCCTTTGGAACGCTAGCCACTTTGGCAAAAATTTCCATTTCTTTTTGCACCTTTGACCCCCGCCACCGACAGGACATGTGGCGGCCTCAAAATGCTCTGCGGCCCAAATTTTTCCTTTACGCCCCACTACCCTCTTTGATGAATTTTCCAACCTATCTCTGCTTCGCTGACCTCCATCACCATGTGGCACATCCTCATTGGCTGCGGGCCTGTCAAGGGAAAGTTTCCCCCAAAAACTCCACTGAGCCATAACTTGAGAAATACTTGGAATTAGGAGGAAAATTTTACCTTTCTGGAAAGATGAGGAAAAATCCTATCTTATTGAACCATTTCCATAATCTATTGAGTGCCTGAAATGTGTAAAAATTGATATTGAAGCACAAGGAAGGAAAGAATGAAGGAAAGTTAGCAAAAATAAATAGGGGGCTCATTTTGGATAGCAATTATGGTAACTCAGAGGGGTCATTTGCCTGTTAGATGAATGATCAGTAGCCTTTGAAGCATCCATTAGGCATGGAGTCATGAGTAGTATCCTGCAAACTAATCTAAGCTTTGAAAAATTCCTCTTTGAGCCACTTGGAAACCCACTGAACTGGAGTTGTTTTCACCAAAATGCCACTTAAATGGACTATGCAAGAGCAAAACCAGCAGCACCAAAAACTATGTACAAAACTTAAAATCATACATGCTCCAAATAGAACATGTAGAGTGTGCACACGCACTTCTTCTGCTGAAAGAAAACCTACCTACTCTACTCTAACTGGAAGCAAGGGTGAGATAAACAAACCCTGCAACTAGTTATGCAAAATAGCTTCCTTTCTTCAAAATGGGCAACCATGCAACTGATTTGGCATTGAACATGGCTGGTTGGATGAGTGGAAAATCAACAAGAAGCTGGTCTTCTACCCAAATCAACAAGGTGTCAACTGAAAACAAATCCAATACCTCTTTTAGTTGCTTTGTATTTGTATTGAAGAGGTATGACAGCTGATCCTGGTACTTTGTAACTCATCCTCATGCTTAGAAGTAAACATGACTGGTTGTGGCTTCTCCTTTGGCTCCAATGAAACCAAATACCTTATTGGGTAAGGTCTGATCCATTTGATATGCCCATAGCTATGAAATTCAACTCCAAGAATGGAGCCTTCTTATAGACCTCCTTGGATGGATGGTGTGGAAGAGGTGATGAAATTCTTCTGCTGTTTTCCTTCTTCCTCCAATGAATAACATGGAAGATTTAAAGCTTCCAATCTTGATCCCAAACAGCTGCTATACCTTTGACACTTTTAGATACTGATTTTGATACTATTGATCATATTATGGACACTATTATGTTTTGTTTTAGTATGATGGTTAGATGTTAGATCATGGATTATTATTGATCTGGATTCAGTTATTATGCATGATGGTTACTAGAGACATTTTCTATATGTGGTTGATGATATACTGTTTGACATGGACATATTATGGATATTGATTTGGACTTGTGACACTTGATATTTGGAGTAGACCTAGTATGGTAGATTCTTGATGATGATATAGTTGATTTATGAATTAAAAATGATAATGTTGAATTCTTGATATTGTTGTGATTCATGTGTTTAGATGATTTTGAAATGTTGTTTATATCATTTTGGATGTTCTGATATGGCCACGAGGCCGAAGGAGGTATTTGCATTTTGCAGGTTAAAAATCACAACAATGTCGGGGGACTGGAGACTAACCATATTAAAATTCTGGGTGAATTCAACAAGGTCACCATGGCAACTGTGTTGTGAGTTTGTGTGTTGTGTTATGTTAGGAATTCCCATGGGGGGGATTTCCATTATATGTGACCATGGGATAAGTGTTTTATTTATGTGTTCTTTTTAATTATTGTTGTATGTATTTTATTTGTAATGTGTTCCTTCTTTTAATTAATTTAAATGTGGTAGATTAATGTGAGAGATCATATAGTTAAATTTTATTTAAATTAAATTGGGATGTGGAATGTAATTAATAAAGTTGTTGTTTTAAATATTAATGTTGGAAGAGTGTGTGTAAGTGTAATGAATGTGTAAGAAATTTGTAAGAGTCTTGTAAGGTAGATTTTGGAAGGTCAAGCACTCCATCTTTTATGAAATTCGAATTTGACCTTGGAGGCCAAATTTGGAGGCTTGTGGGACAAGTTAAACTTGTCCCACACCTCTTAAAATGATCCACCAACCATGCCTATGGTTTGGAGGTTAAATGTAGGCATTTATAATGCATTTTGAAGTGACAATATGTAAGTTTTAATTGCACTTCCCTTACATGTTTTAAATTTGGTCCTTTTGGAGTATGGGCATTTTTGGAGTATGTAAGTGATTTTGTCATTTTATTTATTGTGATTTGGTGAAGGATGTTGAATTTCCTCTTGGGGTTGAGGAAGAATGATGTGGCATCCCACATGGATCCACATCATCCTCTTCTCTTCCCTCTCCTATAAAAGTGAAACTCCTTGCTTGTTTATGGTTGTTGAAACTTTGTCCATTTCCTCTTGGGGGTGCATTTTTGGTGTTGTTTCTTTTGGAGCTTGTTTGAGGAAGAGCTTGGAGTCTTTTTGCTTGCTTGAACCTTGCTGATTTTGGACTGTATTTGGCATCTTGGAAAGCTTGTGAGCTTGGAACAAACTCCAGTATGGAGAGGTAGGATCTTGAGCTGTGTTTTAATTGTTTTTCCTTCTCTTGCATGCATGTTTAAATGGTGTTTGTGTTTGCATTCTTGGCTGGTTGGGTAGAATGCTTAGGGCATGGTGTAGGAGAAGGCTATGGGGATTTCATATGGGGGGCATAAGGGATTGCCAATGGCACTATTTTATTGAGGAGGGAGTTTTGGTTTGGGATCCACCTTGGAAAAGAAACTGCTTGCATTTCTTACTCTTGGGGGGCATAAGGGATAAACTTGGGGGGGCATAAGGAGGGGTTGGGAGATATAAGGTTTATGGGGTTGATATGTTTATTGGTGGTATGCATTTTGGTGGATGCCCAATTCCAAATTGGGAGGCATAAGGAGTTCCCCATAGTTCTTGCTCTTGTTGGCTTGCTTGATCAAGCCTATGTGTTGTGTGAATGATTTCAAATGTAGTTGGGAACTGCTGTCTTGTTTTGGACTGTGTATTTTATTGTTTGTATGCAATGTGAAGAATGCTTGTTTGTTGTGGAAGAAGCCTTGTTGCCATGTGTTGATGTTCATACTTTATTTCAATATGGTTGGGGCTCGGGGGCCAATGAGGAAAGGATGGCTTCTCCTTTCTCATTGGATGTCTTGGTTGGGTGGAGAGCGTTGCCTTTCCCCCTTCCTTGTTGTGATCAAGATGAAAAGAAGAAGAAACAAGCATGTTGCTGTTTGGAGCAAGAGATTTCACAGTTTTGACAGTCCATTTCCTTTGAGCAAATTCAATGTAACCTTTCCCACTTTGAGTGGATGAATGTATAAATGTTGTAATGTGAAGCATTGCATTGTTAATGGAAGTTGTAGATTGAATTGAGAAATGTAAAGAAGAATTATACTTGTTCTATGTTTTTGGAAAGAAATGTAAAGGATATTATAAGCATTGTATTTTATTTTGTAATCAAATTGGAAGAGTGTTAAGTTGTAAAAGTGTCATTGAATTATGAATAAAAGATTGAAGTAGTTTCAAAATTGGATTGTATACTGGATTGTATTGTTGTCCAAGAATGATATCTCTATTTTGAAAAGGAATAAGAAACAGTGTTGTATTGTATGTTGTATTTGAAAATCAAATAGAAAGGAAAGTTGTGAAAAATTGTATTGATGATCAATGAAGGATTGCATTCCTTTCTCAAAAGTGTTTTACCTTGTTCATATGCTATCTTCTCCATTGGAAATCTGAGTTTTACTTGCAATGAGAAACCTCTGTTTGGAATGTTGAAAGAAGAATGCATATGGAATGAAAGTCAATGTTATTTTCCTTGCAAAATGTATATTAAAACTGAAATCAGAAATGTAGTTTCATTTAGAATTGGATGGATGATTTAATAAGCAATGTATTTGACTAAGTTAGGAATCATATGCACATTTAAATGACAAAATGGAGATTCCAATTTAAAGAAATAGTTCACTGTAATATACTTCATCCTGGCAATTCACATTTTAATAAAAATGAACAGTTCATACTTGCACTAAACAATAAGTTATGAAACATTGAAAATTAGACTTAGTACTACCTAAGGAACTCAAATTCACTATAACAGTCAAGAATGAATCTCCAAAACTTAATGAATTTCAATTCGGAGCTTGCACAGTCATTTTTTCCGTCTATTGCCAGAAAAATGCAACCTTGAATAGATTGGATAAATTGACTTCCCTAAAACACTCTAAACCCTCCCTAGACTGATCCTCCATGTCTGTTTGACATGTTGAGTGAAGGAGGAGTTCTAATTTTATCAAAATTATAAGTTGGAAATTGCCAGTTTGCCAAATAAAGGCCTGCAGATCATTTTTACAAAATTGACCCTTAAAAATTCATCAAAAAGTAAATTTTATGTTCCTGTGCAAAGAGGGCTTTGAGAGATTTCTGAAAAGTCCTCGTTTTCCCAAAACTGAGCTTTCTAGCTCAAGTTATGACACTTTGAAGTTTTTGTGCCTTGGCGGGAAAATTTGGGAAAATTTTCCCTGGTGGGCCCGCAACCCAAAAATTTCCCATCAAAATTGCCCTTAGAAAATTTTCAAAATTTTGGGCTCGGGAAAATTTTCACTTTTCCCTCCACCGGCCCGCAGCCAATCAGAGGCTGCCACGTGTCCTCCAGGGGCTGAGGCGGAGGCGCGGATAAATTTTACCCCTTAAACTTTTTGAAAATTTTTTGGAAAATTTTCACTTTTCCCTCCGCCGGCCCGCAGCCAATCAGAGGGTGCCACGTGTCCCCTTGTGGCTATGGTGGAGGTGGGTTCTTTTAAAACCCTTAGCTTTTAAAATTTTTTGGGAAAAATTCCCATGTTTTGACCCCGCCGGCCCGCGGCCAATGAAAGCGTGCCACGTGGCACCTTGGGGTGGTGGCGGGAGGGGAAGGTTCTTTTTTTTTGTGTTTGGGCTTTGGGAAAAATTCTAAAATTCCTCCCATGACTTTGCAGACAGGTGTGGACCCATGCATCCATTTCTTTCCTTTTTTCCCCTTTTAGGGCTAAATTGGCCACTTCGCCACCCCCCCTTGTCTTCTTCCTTTGACTCCTTTGCCACTTCCCCTGGCTACGGTGGGTGCGTGGACCCGCGCACCCTTCTCCCTTTTTTCCCTTTCGTTGGCGCAAAGGCCAAATCGGTCCTGCCACCCCGCCCTTTCTTTTCCCCTTTTTCACCTTGCGCCAGGACCTGACACGTGTCCCCTAGGGACCCGGGGGTGCAGAAGTGTTTTTTTTGCCTTTGAGCCATGCATTGGGAAAATTTCCCAATGCCACCCCGCGACCCGCCAACCCGCCCAAGGTGCACTCCTCCTCCTCTTGCCACGTGTCCCTCTTGGGAAAATTTGATCCCCAAACTCCGCCCACTCATATCTTGAGTTCTACAAGGAGTTAGGAGGACTTCTTTATATCACTGGAAAGGTGAGAAAATTTCCTATCCATTGGGAATGGTTTAGGGAAATTTTGAAAGCATTGAATATGAGAAAAATCTAGTTGAAGTTCTGAGCCTGTTAGAGAGCAGGCATGGGGTAAGATTACTCCCTGAATCTAACTAGAACATCTAACCCTAAAATTTTGAACCTTGTAAACTTGTTATAAGTTAATAAAGGAAACTTGTGTATTAGTAAATAGGTTTTGTTCTGGAACCTATTAGTGAAAACTGATGTCTTGCAATTTAGTTGTAGACACTTCAAATAAAAAAAAAATTATCCCATAATTTTCTAGCTAACCCTAGGTTGTTTCTTTGGTCTCAAGTGGTTGTTGAAATGGGCACTACAGTTTGGTATCAGAGCAGTGGTTCAAAGGCTTGGACCATTGGGCACACTAGAAAACTTGAGACATGAAAACTTAAACCTAGCACACTGAAACCTAGAAAACAACTTAGCAAGAATTTGTATGTTTTTAGTAAACATGGAAGTTGTATAACTTAGCAAATGAACTAACTCTCACTTTGGTCTATGCAGGAGGCTCAGACGGAGTGAGAGGAACCTTCACAGAGACTCAGATTCACCACCACCACCACCACCACTGGATCAGGGTGTAGCAGCCATTCTACCTCAGATTCTACAGACCCTTCAGGATGTTAATGCCACTCTACGTGGAGGATTAGGTGGAGGGCAGACAGCTAGTCATGATAGAGCTCCTTCTATCGAGGGTCAGGTACCCCCTTGACTTAGCGAGGAGCATAGAGGAGAGAACTCCCATGTGGAGTCAGCCAGAGTAGATTCACCACCTAGGAGATAGGGTGACAGAGTTCCAGAGCATAGAGAGAGGTCTCAGAGCCCTAGGCTTAGGGATGAGCATGCAGAGAGACCTAGAGGCTGACAGACCACAGCAGCGGATCACATCAGGGAGATCCTAAAGCTTAGGCCCTCACATTACTCAGGTGATATAGGTGGATTTCAGGTAGAGGCCTGGCTAGTGAGCTTGAGTGGTTGCTTCAAGCTTTGTCCTTGTTCTAGCAACACGAAAGCTCGTGTTGTGATCCATCTACTGAGGGATGGAGCAGGAGTATGGTGGAGGACAGAGGAGTAGAAGCTCCATGTAGATTCAGAGACAGTGACTTGGGAGCTATTTGAGGAGAGATTCAGGAGTAGGTACCTATCATGGAGGTTCATCCAGCAGAGGATTGATGAGTTCCATGACCTCCGACAGGCTACCCTTTCAGTAGCAGAGTATGAGAGTAGATTTCTAGATCTACTTCAGTATGTAGAGTATATGCAGGATGAGCAGGTGTGGATTCACAGATTCATCTGGGGCCTGAATTTGGACATTGGAGGTGTAGTGTGGATTCACTATCCACAGACTTTAGCAGAGGCCATTGAGAAGGCCTATATTACAGAGGAGACTCGGGGTAAAACCCAGCAGGCTAGAGACTGAGTCAGGAGCCACATTCAGCAGATGCAGGATGGTAGATCGAGAGGTTCAGTACCTCTTCCTCGTGGTGGTCAGCATTCAACATAGTCATCCTTTAGGCCACAACAGTAGTAGTAGCAGCAGCAGTCCCACCCACCGTATAGACCTCCACAGAGAGCTGATGCACAGAGAGGTCAGAGTATGGGGCCTCCTCCTAGGGGTCCCATCAGGACACAGGGTGGACCTAGAGCTCAGTCAGCTAGGAGCTCACTAGTAGAGGCCACAACAGACCACATAGCTGGATCATCAGGATCCACACCACAGGCTTCTAGGGCACCTACTAGAGGTGTTGTTCCTTGGAGAGGATCAGGTGGTTGCTTTGGATGTGGAGTAGCTGGACATTTTTGGAGAGATTGTCCTCAGAACCCTAACAAGGGTAAGGCACCAGTTTCTGAGCTGACAGTTGGTGACATGGGATAGCCACAGGATTTATGCAGTGGTTGAGAACCACCAGGTAGAGCACCAGAGCACAGTCATTGAGACCACAGGTAGCATTGGTGGTATTCCTACCTCTGTATTGTTTGATTCTGGTTCTTCTGATTCTTTCATTGCACCATCTTTAGTAGAGCGATGCAGGCTGGTGGCAGTTAGGCAGGGTCTCAGTTGGGATGTCGAGATGGCTTCTGGAGCCAAGATCTCTGTGGACTCCTTAGTTAAGGAGTGTGTTGTGGATTTGGGACCTTTCACCACCACCTCAGATCTCTGTATTCTTCCTTTGGGCTCGTATGGAGTTATCTTAGGTATGGATTGGCTATCTACACATAGGGCCAGGATGGATTGTTATCATAAGACTATAGCTTGTGCAGATGATTTGGGAGTTGAGTCGGTGATCTCGGGGGTCAGGAGACCCATTTCTATTCACACCATTTCCTGCTATGCAGCTTAAGCGGTGTGTGCGACGGGGTTGTCAGATGTATGCTGTTACAGTCAGTGACAGATCAGAGGATGGGTCTAGTGGACCATCGCTAGATGATCATCCCATCTTGAGAGAGTTTTTTGATGTATTTCTAGGGGAGCTACCGGGGTTACCACCCCCACGTGAGATTGATTTTCATATAGACCTAGTTCCAGGAGCAGAGCCTATCTCACGGGCACCTTATCGGATGACCACCCCGGAGCTCTGTGAGCTCAAGTTACAGCTTGAGGGCCTTTTGGAGAAGGGCCTTATCCATCCTAGTGTATCCCCTTGGGGTGCACCGGTGATTTTGTGAAGAAGAAGGATGGATCATTGCGGTTGTGTATTGATTACCGCCAGTTGAACAAAGTGACGATCAAGAATCATTATCCTCTTCCTCGTATTGATGACTTGTTTGATCAGATGAAGGGAGCCACGGTGTTCTCTAAGATTGATCTCAAGTTGGGCTACCATCAGTTGAGGATTTCAGAGGTGGACATTCATAAGACCACCTTCCGCATGAGATATGGGCACTATGAGTTCACAGTGGTGCCTTTTGGTTTGACGAATGCCCCTGCAGTGTTTATGAGTTTGATGAATGGGGTATTCAGAACCTTTTTAGATCACTTCATGCTCATCTTCCTAGATGACATTTTGATATACTCACGTACACGTGAGGAGCATGAGGGGCACCTTCGACAGGTTCTTCAGTGTCTTCGTGAGCAGCAGCTTTACGGGAACTTGGAGAAGTGTGCTTTCTTCCAGACAGAGGTGCAGTATTTGGGTCATATCATTTCTGGGGAAGGTATCACAGTTGATCCTTCCAAGATTAGAGCCATTATGGATTGGCCAGCACCCACTACAGTGACCGAGGTGTGCAGCTTCATGGGTTTAGCAGGTTACTACCAGAGATTTGTTCAGGACTTCTCTCGGATTGCGCACCCTATCACTTCCCTTCAGAGGAAAGGGAAGAAGTTTGTTTGGTCAGATAGATGTGAGCAGGCCTTCAGGACACTGAAGGAGTGCCTCACTACAACACCCATTCTTGTAGTGCCAGATCCACAGGGTGAGTTCTTTGTTTGCACAGATGCTTCTTTAGCAGGGCTTGGAGGTGTGTTGATGCAGGATGGCAGGGTTGTAGCTTTTGAGTCTCGCAAACTCAAGGATCATGAGCTTAATTATCCTACCCATGATCTTGAGCTTGTGGCAGTTGTGCATGCTTTGGTTAGATGGAGGCATTTTCTTCTTGGATGGAGATTCACACTCAGGACAGATCATTTGAGTCTTCGCCACCTCTTCACGCAGCCCAATCTAAATGCTCGTCAATGGCGTTGGATGGAGTTGCTTTGTGAGTATGACATGGAGATAGAGCATGTGAAAGGGAAGGAGAATGTGGTAGTAGATGCTCTCAGTAGATGGAGACATGTGGCTATGGCCACCTCAGTGAGCACAGATTTGTGGAGTAGGATTCTTCAGCAGCTTCCTCTTGACAGCTTCTACATGGCAGTACGAGTAGAGATCGAGTCACAGAGACCCCTTGAGGGGAAGTTTGATGGATTTTCCTTAGAGGTAGATGGTCTTCTTAGGCACAGAGGTAGGATATATGTTCCCAGAGATGGAGGCTTGAGGCAGGACATCTTGGTAGAGGCACATCGTGCACCCTATTCAGCCCATCTGGGGTGAAGAAGATGCACGCTACCTTGAGACAGTTGTACCACTGGAGAGGACTTCGTCGAGATGTGGCTCAATTTGTGTCATGGTGTTTAGAGTGCCAGAGGGTTAAGGCAAAGCATCAGCATCCAGCAGGTCTTCTTTATCCTCATGCCATACCTGGAATGGAAGTGGGACACCATTTCCATGGATTTCATTGTTGGGCTACCTATGTCAAGATATCACCACGATGCCATTATGGTCACGGTTGATAAATTGACAAAAGTGGCTCACTTTTCTCTGGTGAAGACCACTTATATAGCTAGAGTAGTGGCATGAGTATATTTGGATGAGATTGTCAGGTTGCATGGGATTCTGTGGAAGATCATTTGTGACCGCGATCCTTTGTACACTTCACATTTCTGGACTACCATGCAGTATGTCCTCGGGACGAGGATCAACTTCAGCACAACATATCACCCTGAGACAGATGGATAGACTGAGTGAGTAAATCAGATTTTAGAGGATATGCTCAGGATGTATGTGATGGATCAGCAGTCTAAGTGGGAGGAGTACCTGTACTTAGTGGAGTTTTCCTACAATAATAGTTTTCAGAGTTCTATAGGCATGGCTCCTTTTCAGGCATTATATGGTAGAGAGTGCAGGACACCCCTTAGCTGGGACAGGTTAGAGGACAGAGTATCTCTTGGACCAGCTCTTTTGTAGGACATGGAGCAGCAGGTAGTGTTGATCAGGTAGAGATTGCAGGAGGCACAGGACAGGCAGAAGAAGTATGTGGATCAACATAGGATTGATCGTAGCTTTGATGTGGGCATGAAGGTGTTCCTTCGTGTTAGACCACATAAGAGCCCTATCCATTATGGAAAAGGTTCTAAGTTAGCTCCTAGATTCATTGGTCCCTTTGAGATCTTGGAGCGTATCGGCCCTTTGGCTTACCGTCTAGCATTGCCACCCAGCTTGTCTCGCGTACATGATGTGTTTCATGTTTCTGTCCTTAGGAGGTACATTGCAGATCCTTCTCATGTGTTGGACTGGACATCATTGTAGGTGCAGGATCAGGGGCAGGTGATGGTGGAGCCCATCTGTATCATAGATTGTAGGACCCTGGGCCTTCGAGGTAGAGAGATTGATCAGGTACGGGTGCAGTGGGACAGATATGATGAGACTGCAGCCACTTGGGAGGATGCCACAGTATTACGAGTGTAGTTTCCACATTTGTTCCAGTGACTTCCAGGAGGAAGTCGAGTCTAAGGGGAGGGGGATGTAGTGCCCACTTCCCTTTGACACTTTTAGATACTGATTTTGATACTATTGATCATATTATGGACACTATTATGTTTTGTTTTAGTATGATGGTTAGATGTTAGATCATGGATTATTATTGATCTGGATTCAGTTATTATGCATGATGGTTACTAGAGACATTTTCTATATGTGGTTGATGATATACTATTTGATAGGGACATATTATGGATATTGATTTGGACTTGTGACACTTGATATTTGGAGTAGACCTAGTATGGTAGATTCTTGATGATGATATAGTTGATTTATGAATTAAAAATGATAATGTTGAATTCTTGATATTGTTGTGATTCATGTGTTTAGATGATCTTGAAATGTTGTTTATATCATTTTGGATGTTCTGATATGGCCACGAGGCTGAAGGAGGTATTTGCATTTTGCAGGTTAAAAATCACAACAATGTCGGGGGACTGGAGACTAACCATATTAAAATTCTGGGTGAATTCAACAAGGTCACCATGGCAACTGTGTTGTGTGTTTGTGTGTTTGTTATGTTAGGAATTCCCATGGGGGGATTTCCATTATATGTGACCATGGGATATGTGTTTTATTTATGTGTTCCTTTTTAATTATTGTTGTATGTATTTTATTTGTAATGTGTTCCTTCTTTTAATTAATTTAAATGTGGTAGATTAATGTGAGAGATCATATAGTTAAATTTTATTTAAATTAAATTGGGATGTGGAATGTAATTAATAAAGTTGTTGTTTAAATATTAATGTTGGAAGAGTGTGTAAGTTAATGTTGTAAGGATGTGTAAGAAATTTGTAAGAGTCTTGTAAGGCAGATTTTGGAAGGTCTAGCACTCCATCTTTTATGAAATTCGAATTTGACCTTGGAGGCCAAATTTGGAGGCTTGTGGGACAAGTTAAACTTGTCCCACACCTCTTAAAATGATCCACCAACCATGCCTATGGTTTGGAGGTTAAATGTAGGCATTTATAATGCATTTTGAAGTGACAATATGTAAGTTTTAATTGCACTTCCCTTACATGTTTTAAATTTGGTCCTTTTGGAGTATGGGCATTTTTGGAGTATGTAAGTGATTTTGTCATTTTTATTTATTGTGATTTGGTGAAGGATGTTGACTTTCCTCTTGGGGTTGAGGAAGAATGATGTGGCATCCCACATGGATCCACATCATCCTCTTCTCTTCCCTCTCCTATAAAAGTGAAACTCCTTGCTTGTTTATGGTTGTTGAAACTTTGTCCATTTCCTCTTGGGGGTGCATTTTTGGTGTTGTTTCTTTTGGAGCTTGTTTGAGGAAGAGCTTGGAGTCTTTTTGCTTGCTTGAACCTTGCTGATTTTGGACTGTATTTGGCATCTTGGAAAGCTTGTGAGCTTGGAACAAACTCCAGTATGGAGAGGTAGGATCTTGAGCTGTGTTTTAATTATTTTTCCTTCTCTTGCATGCATGTTTAAATGGTGTTTGTGTTTGCATTCTTGGCTGGTTGGGTAGAATGCTTAGGGCATGGTGTAGGAGAAGGCTATGGGGATTTCATATGGGGGGCATAAGGGATTGCCAATGGCACTGTTTTATTGAGGAGGGAGTTTTGGTTTGGGATCCACCTTGGAAAAGAAACTGCTTGCATTTCTTACTCTTGGGGGGGCATAAGGGATAAAATTGGGGGGGGGGCATAAGGAGGGGTTGGGAGATATAAGGTTTATGGGGTTGATATGTTTATTGGTGGTATGCATTTTGGTGGATGCCCAATTCCAAATTGGGAGGCATAAGGAGTTCCCCATAGTTCTTGCTCTTGTTGGCTTGCTTGATCAAGCCTATGTGTTGTGTGTATGATTTCAAATGTAGTTGGGAACTGTTGTCTTGTTGGACTGTGTATTTTATTGTTTGTATGCAATGTGAAGAATGCTTGTTTGTTGTGGAAGAAGCCTTGTTGCCATGTGTTGATGTTCATACTTTATTTCAATATGGTTGGGGCTCGGGGGCCAATGAGGAAAGGATGGCTTCTCCTTTCTCATTGGATGTCTTGGTTGGGTGGAGAGTGTTGCCTTTCCCCCTTCCTTGTTGTGATCAAGATGAAAGAAGAAGAAACAAGCATGTTGCTGTTTGGAGAAGGAATTTCACAGTTTGACAGTCATTTCCCTTTGAGCAAATTCAATGTAACCTTTCCCACTTTGAGTGGATGAATGTATAAATGTTGTAATGTGAAGCATTGCATTGTTAATGGAAGTTGTAGTTGAATTGAGGAATGTAAAGAAGAATTAACTTGTTTTATGTTTTTGGAAAGAAATGTAAAGGATATTATAAGCATTGTAATTTGTATTTTGTAATCAAATTGGAAGAGTGTTAAGTTGTAAAAGTGTCATTGAATTATGAATAAAAATTGAAGTAGTTTCAAAATTGGATTGTATACTGGAATTGTTTTTTGTCCAAGAATGATATTCTGTTTTGAAAAGGAATAAGAAATAGTGTTGTTATTGTATGTACTGTAGTTTGAAATCAAATAGAAAGGAAAGTTGTAAAATTGTATTGATGATCAATGAAGGATTGCATTCCTTTCTCAAAAGTGTTTTACCTTGTTCATATGCTATCTTCTCCATTGGAAATCTGAGTTTTACTTGCAATGAGAAACCTCTGTTTGGAATGTTGAAAGAAGAATGCATATGGAATGAAAGTCAATGTTATTTTCCTTGCAAAATGTATATTAAAACTGAAATCAGAAATGTAGTTTCATTTAGAATTGGATGGATGATTTAATAAGCAATGTATTTGACTAAGTTAGGAATCATATGCACATTTAAATGACAAAATGGAGATTCCAATTTAAAGAAATAGTTCACTGTAATATACTTCATCCTGACAATTCACATTTTAATAAAAATGAACAGTTCATACTTGCACTAAACAATAAGTTATGAAACATTGAAAATTAGACTTAGTACTACCTAAGGAACTCAAATTCACTATAACAGTCAAGAATGAATCTCCAAAACTTAATGAATTTCAATTCGGAGCTTGCACAGTCATTTTTCCGTCTATTGCCAGAAAAATGCAACCTTGAACAGATTGGATAAATTGACTTCCCTAAAACACTCTAAACCCTCCCTAGACTGATCCTCCATGTCTGTTTGACATGTTGAGTGAAGGAGGAGTTCTAATTTTATCAAAATTATAAGTTGGAAATTGCCAGTTTGCCAAATAAAGGCCTGCAGATCGTTTTTACAAAATTGACCCTTAAAACTTCATCAAAAAGTAAATTTTATGTTCCCTGTGCAAAGAGGGCTTCGAGAGATTTCTGAAAAGTCCTTGTTTTCCCAAAACTGAGCTTTCTAGCTCAAGTTATGACACTTTGAAGTTTTTGTGCCTTGGCGGGAAAATTTGGGAAAATTTTCCCTGGCGGGCCCGCAACCCAAAAATTTCCCATCAAAATTGCCCTTAGAATTTTTTCAAAATTTTGGGCTCGGGAAAATTTTCACTTTTCCCTCCACCGGCCCACAGCCAATCAGAGGCTGCCATGTGTCCTCCAGGGGCTGAGGCGGAGGCGCGGATAAATTTTACCCCTTAAACTTTTTGAATTTTTTTGGAAAATTTTCACTTTTCCCTCCGCCGGCCCACAGCCAATCAGAGGGTGCCACGTGTCCCCTTGTGGCTATGGTGGAGGCACAGGTTCTTTTAAAACCCTTAGCTTTTATAAATTTTTTTGGGAAAAATTCCCATGTTGACCCCGCCGGCCCGCGGCCAATGAAAGCGTGCCACGTGGCACCTTGGGGTGGCGAGGGGGTTCGGGGAAATTTATTTTTGGGCCTTTGGGAAAAATTCTAAAATTCCTCCCATGGCTTGCAACTCCGCCTTCTTTTGGATTCCCTTCTTGGGTGGACCACGTGTCCTTTCTTTCCTTTTTTCCCCTTCGGGTGCTAGGCACTAAATTCTTCCACCACCGTGTCCCTCCCAGTTCTTCTTTTTGACTCCCTGCCACATGTCCCCTTGTGGCTATGGTGGGTGCGTGGACCCACACACTTCCTTCTCCCTTTTTTCCCTTCGTTGGCGCAAAGCGCCAAATCGACCCGCCACCCGCCCTTTTTTTCCCCTTTTTTCACCTTGCGCCAGGACCTGACATGTGTCCCCTAGGGACCCGCGGGGGCATGGAGTGTTTTTTGACTTTGAGCCATGCATTGGGAAAATTTCCCAATGCCACCCCGCGACCCGCCAACCCACCCAAGGTGCACTCCTCCTCCTCTGCCACGTGTCCCTCTGGGAAAATTTGACCCCAAACTCCGCCCACTCATATCTTGAGTTCTACAAGGAGTTAGGAGGACTTATTTATATCACCGGAAAGGTGAGAAAATTTCCTATCCATTGGGAATGGTTTAGGGAAATTTTGAAAGCATTGAATATGAGAAAAATCTAGTTGAAGTTCTGAGCCTGTTAGAGAGCAGGTATGGGGTAAGATTACTCCCTGAATCTAACTAGAACATCTAACCCTAAATTTTGAACCTTGTAAACTTGTTATAAGTTAATAAAGGAAACTTGTGTATTAGTAAATAGGTTTTTCCGGAAACCTATTAGTGAAAACTGATGTCTTGCAATTTAGTTGTAGACACTTCAAATCAAAAAAAAATTATCCCTTAATTTTCTAGCTAACCCTAGGTTGTTTCTTTGGTCTCAAGTGGTTGTTCCTACAAATATGACAGATAAACTACCTCATTGCTATCCTACTGCAAATGCTCAACTTCCTCCATGGTGTCCTCTTGATTAAAAACTTGTTCACCATGGTTCTCCTCATCTCCAATCATTGAGTTTGAAAGATCAAACTCTTTTTCAGCAATAGAACTCGAGAGAGATGAAGTAGAAAGAAGAACTGAAGGTTCTTCTATAACCCGCTTTGTGCTCAAAGCCTTTGGATCTGCACTTTTCTCCTCCGTAGCTAGAATGTGCTCCTCTTCTTTTGGATTTGGAGCAGCTTCTCCTTCCTCTACTGCTTGAAGACAATCTTGCTCTTGATTAAACTCTTCCTCTAGTATGAAGTTTGTCAAGTCAAACTCTTCAATCTGTTGCTTTAGAGGACAAGTTGAGACTGTAATATCTTCTTCAGAGCTTTCTTCCTCTATGGCTGATTGTGCAACTTGAATTAGATCAGAATTCTCTTTGGGCAAAGTGCCAACATGGAAACTACATTCTGATCAAAATGATTGCTGATCTGCTTCTTCCTTTTTCTCTTCTTCTGTTGTAACAAAATCAGTCCTGACCACCATTTCTTCTTCAACTCTGGCCTCCTCTGTAGGCTTCATAAACAAAGGGATATTCTCAATTCCATATTTAAGAGCCAAAATCACTAAGCTCTTAATCATTCCTTCTTTCCTTGGCTCTTCCTCTTGCTGTCCTTCATGACTGATTTTCACAATTTCTTCTTCCCCACATGGAACTGGGAATGCAAGAGGAGAGACATATTGGAGTTCAACCAATTTTGCATTTGTTTGTGGTGGTGGAGGAGGTATAAATCCTTGTTTCTTTGGAGGAGAGGTTATTTCTATTGGTTCTTGTGGAGGGGATGACTGTTTGGAAGGGAAGAAGAAAGAAGAATTGAGATGGGGTGGAAGACTAGGGAATGGAGAAATGGATTCAACATTTGGGATGAAAGATGGAGAGTTTAAAACTTGACACTGCTGAGATAAAATAAATTGGGAAAGAGGAAAAGGAAAGACATGAGATGACGTGCTTACCCATTGACAAGGTTGCTGAATACTCCTCTCATACACCTCTATTCCTTCAGTCCACCTTGCAAGAAATGACAATGTTGCAATTATGAAGTCAAGCTTCTCTTGAGGGCTGAAGTAACTTGGAAAAGGGCCTCCCCATGGACAAGGAGTCATGTAACAAATTCTGAAAGCCTTAATTTGAGCTGTTGCTCTTGATTGCACCATTTTTACCTCCATCTTTTGGATTTTCTCCACAAAATTAGTATCTTCCATTTGATTGTCTTCATTGCATGCGTACCCTTGCTCTTGATATGCTTTAAAACCAAAATGATTTTGGTATTGCGCATATGGGTAAGCATGCTGATCTTGAATTTGATCAAAATGCTGATTTGGAGGAGTTGTAAAACATGTTGGAGGTGAAATATATTGCTGCTGTTGTAAATGTGAATTCCATGATGGAAATGAAGTCATGATTGCACAACTTCATGGAATGAAAGAAGATGGAAGATATGGAAAGAAGAATGGATGGAAAACAGGTCTGTAACTTAGAGAATGAGTTATTTACTAGATGGAGTCGCTAGATGTGCTTTTTAATATGCATCCAAAGGCTAAATCCTTAATAGGAACACACCAACCTATCAAAAATAAAGTTCAAGACCTCTAAGGTCCCACTGGGCATGCCAAAAATGTTAGTGCAAATTCATAGCACCCCCAAAATGACCTATGGATCTACTTTTCTAAGGTAATGTCATTTGGTGTGAATGCACAACTTTGAGCTTTCCCAAAGTGTGGGACCTTTGCAAATGGGGAAATCTCTTTAGAGAAGGTTGGTTCCTCTTCCTAAACTACCTACTACAAGCTATTCTAGTGTAGGCAAGATAATCTAATCCTAATCTAACTATGCCAAGGAGATAGAGAGAGAAAAGAGGGAAAAACAGAGCCTACACTAAAATGGTGATACACCAGAGAAGGAAAATGTTGAACATCTATCAAAACTGCCATGAAACAAGGAGAGGTGAGAAATGGGAAGGATGGACAGATGCATCACAGGCCCAAGGATATATTTCAAACAAAAACAATCCCAAAACTCTATGAACATAGCTCCAAAACTTGTAATGAACATTCAAACATGCATAAATACCTGCAATGAAGAGAAACAAGAAGAAAACAAAGAAAAACGAGCAAGGATGGACAAATGCATCACAAAACATGTTTTTTTATTGTTCAGAAATTTACACAGAACATCATTTCATTGGTAAGAGGAAAAAATTCCATTACAGAGTAGGGGAGGAGGTTGAAACTCCATTTTCAACCCTAGGGAAGAAAAGAAGGGAGGGCAGAGCAGAAAAGATGAACAACCTTTACAAATGAGCCAAATCTGGGTTTTAACCATCGAACAGAATGAAAGAAACATGAAAAACATAGGTAAATCAAATTGAAAATCCAACCACTGACAAATCCCTCCAATCTTACCTACAAAGTGATGGGATTTATGGACAAACCCATAGGCCAAAGTACATTGCTCTGCAGAGCAAGAAAGAGGCCCATACTTCATTAATTTTGGTGGTTGGGTGTGTTTTCTACATTTTTTTACATGCTAGAGACGTTTTCCTATTTTTCTCCCACAAATCTCCATAAAAATACAAAATTTATTCCTCCATCATGTAGAAAATTTCACCATCTTTCCAATGACACCAAGAACGCAAAAATCTGAGCTCTGGATCAAAAGTTATGCCCCTTTGAAGATTTAGGGCAAAATTAGGGAAAAAATGGATTGACAAGTCGAAACTTTAAAATTTTCCCTTTTTTGAATTTGGGAAAATTTCCCCAAAAATCCCCATGCCTTTCCACTCCACTGCCATGTGGCACTTTCCTATTCGCTAATGGAAACACGGGCCCAAACCTCTCTTCTATCCTTTGATTTTTCATTGGGAAAATTTCCTAACTTTTCCCCGCGCTCCGCTGTCCCAGGGACACGTGTCGACCTCTCATTGGGCATGGGCATGCACTTCAAAATTTTCCTTGGACCGCTAGCCACTTTGGCAAAATTTTCCATTTCCTTCCGTGTCTCTGACCCCCGCCACCGACAGGACACGTGGCGGCCTCAAAATGCTCCGCGGGCCTTCGGGCCAAAATTTTCCTTTACGCCCCGCTACCTGCTTTGGTGAATTTTCCAACTTGTCTCCACTTCCCCAACCTCCGCCACCACATGGCACATCCTCATTGGCCACGGGCCTACTAAGGGAAAGTTTCCCCCAAAAACTCCGCCGAGCCATAACTTGAGAAATACTTAGAGTTAGGAGGAAAATTTTACCTTTCTGGAAAGGTGAGGAAAAATCCTATCTTATAGAACCATTTCTAGAATCCATTGAGTGCCTAAAATGTGTAAAATTTGATATTGAAGCACAAGGAAGGAAAGAATGAAGGCAAGTTAGCCAAAATAAATAGGGGGCTCATTTTGGATAACAGATACACTAAAGGAATGATGAACACTTATTTTTCTAATAGACACAAACCAAGAAAATGCATACAATAAACAAACAAAGATAGCCAGATATATAATGAGAGACTAGATGAAAGAAAAAGAGACAAGAGAGGATCTAAAATCGATCACAAACGTGTTTTATTACTTTGTAGATTGATATAGTCCATTACAAAGTAGCCAAGAGGCATAAACATAATACAATTTTTGATGGAAGACCTGAACCCCATAAATCCCTTTGTTAAGAGGAGAAGGGAGCTTGCAAAACAAAGAATGTCCAACCATTTACAATGAATCCTACCCTCGTATTTATAGATTCGATCAAATAGAAGGAAGAGAGAGAGAAGTGGGAAAAGTAGGTTGAATTTCAACCACTGCTGTTAATGCTTCAGATAAAATCTGCCCCCAAATCCGTCTTTACTGCATCAATCCTTAGTTCGATGCCTTGAAGGAAGAGAAAACAATGGAACATATGAAATCTGATCTGGTCGTTGAGGCAAGAAGATCCTGCATTGAAATCCTGAAGATGTTTCCTCTATTTTTCTTCACCTAACCTCCTCAAAATTAAAGTTTTAGACCTCCATGGCATGGGTGAGGCCGAGATCTTTCCAACGACATCAGATTTGCAATATTTCGAGCCCTGAGTCAAAAGATATGCCCCTTTGAAGTTTGTATCGAGTCCATACAGGAGGGCGGGAAAACAACTTGAAAAATGGGTCCCCTTTTGATATGGGACACGTGGTAGCCAAATTGGAACAAAAATTGGGCCTACGGGTCCACAATTTATCTTTTTCCCTTTCCTCTGATTCCCTGCTTGGCTTTGACTTGAGCCCGAATGTTGACTTTTTCCTTGCCCGAAGTTGCGGGCCATGTTGTAACTTTTACCCCTTTTGATAACAAGGGGTAAAGAACCAAAATTTTCCTGACGGTCTGCTTTCCCCTCGAACACGCGGCAGTCTGGTGCTCGTTTAGAAATCTTTTCTCTATTCGCCCCTTGAATCAGCGCCATACTAACACTTGGCATTCTCCGTTTACACCTTTATGCTTAGCCAATTTTGAAGCCCTTTTCTGTCCACCTTTTGACTCTATTTCCTCCTATGTGGGATCGTGGTTGATCCAATATTTTACCCTAGGGGTGAAATATGGATAACAGGTACTCATCGTTCACATTGCATATAAAGAGCATCATATATTCATTACAAGAATGCATTCATGTTATCTATAGTTGCTTGAAGACTAGTGGGAGCAACCTCAGATCCAGAAACAATCATCCAGAGTTTCCTCGCCATAAATTCTATTTTGACCCAAATGTTGTAGTTGGTTTCATTTAGGATCTAGGTTTTGTCAAGACAAAAATAGTTAGACATCATTATTTTCCTAAACATGTAAAACACACCCCATTATAATATAGAATGTACCACAGAGTTAGATATATATTTATCTATAAAAACAACACTTTTAATAGAATCAGATCTAAATTTTACAGATCTAAAGAAACTATTTGATCATACCTAATTTTGTCATTACAATGCATACTAATTAACCTCATATGATCAAAATAATAACCCACATTATAAAGGGCTTTGCATTATACCCCATATTTATGTAAAAAATATTTCTGACCATATAGAAGTGAATAAGAGACCCCTAAGAATGCATAACAACTTCAAATTTTTGAAAAAATTAATGTAGACAAAAATTCAGCTAACTTAAATTTGACGTCTAAATGACAGTCATTTGACCATCAATTTTAACACAGTTAAAGTTTCCCAGAACCTACAAGATTAAATTTGACGTCTAAATGACCGTCATATTGTCTTATGTTTGGTTTACCATGACGGTCATATGACTGTCAAATTTAATGAAGCCAAAACTTGTGTATTTCCAGAATGTGAAATTCAAGAATTTCTTCTTCTATATAATATTAGAGAGGCTATATTTTAACACATTATAATAACCTATTATAATTTATAATGTAAAAATATATACACCTATTTTATTAAAAAATGTATATAATTTATAGAATGAAAATAAAAAACAACATATAGTTCATAAAAATTATAAATTATAGTATATTATTTTTATATTAAAAAACACATAACCCTTATTAAAGGGGTTTAAAGGACATAGACCAGGTATTTCACCTTTTTCTTAGATTGTTTCTTAGAAGCGTTGACGAAATAGATAGGGTAACGGGCGTAGGAGGAATACTTGTTCAAATGTCGGTTGATGGGTTGTTGCGCGCGTATGACTTCAAATCTACAGCTGATCGTGAGAGCTTCCTTTTGGCTAGGAGGAACTACCTATAATGAAAACAAGACCACCAGAAATGATTAAACAATATGGGTAGTGAACTGCCTAGCATACGCTAGATCTGAGAAGTATGATACTGCTTAGATGGCTGTCAATCCACTATTTTAAACAATTCAAAACTGTAAACAAAGTAAATCCTATTGTTATTTCGAAATGATTTAGGTATCTCACTTAAAAACACAATAAGAAACAAATCTAATCTAACAGGCTAAGCTAGAATAGAATCCAAAGGTCAAATGATTGGTTTTGGGTTCTGCAGGTTTGGTAGGGGTCTCGGGTAGATCACAGGTGAATGAGGGTGAGATAAAATTAGGTGGGTAGATCTCTATTCAGGGCTGTGTGGGCAAACACAGAGACCGGTGTCGGTCAGGGGCGACTGATGGTGGTTAAGTATAACCGGTGCTAGTTACTGTGAGATTTGGAAATGTCACAGAATAGGCTGGGGTCTCCTTTGTGATTGCATAAAGGACTTTGGTGGGTCGAGACAATGTATTGGATGACTAGAGTAGGATTTTTGCGAGGTTTTAATGGGTATACAGAGGTGAAAATATGGAGAAGGTCAATAGGGAGCAAGATAAACAATAGATGATAAAATGACGAAGAAATGAAATAACTAGGAAAGTATGGTATTGTACTTACTTGGATTTCATTCCTGAATGTTTGTGTGTGAGGTATGGAGGTGTTAATGATGAGTTTTGAAGGTTGAAAGTGATCACCAACTGAAGAAAAAATTTTACATGGGCTGTATGTACACTTCTCTTTGCTTGGATAGATCAGATCGTGGATGGGATGGCTGTGCAAGAGAAGATGCTCAATCTTCTTCCTTGGATGTGAGTTTTCCCTGGAATTGGCTCTCTAAAGACGCGTTATCTCTCTGAGATGTGTTCTTGTGCGTCAACTTCCAACTTCCAAGTTCAAACCTTGAGAAGAAGTTTGTTTTGGGTTAAAAGGGGTAACTGACGGTGGTCCAGCTTAATCGGCGATGGTTAGGGGTAACCGACGTTAGTCAAGGCGGGGTTTCCTAGGTTTACTAAACTAGGGAGATCCTTCTGATTTCCTTGGATCTCGTGTCATTATCCTATGGATTAGACTCGGAGCCTCTTGTGAGCATGTGGGAATGTGGTTAGAGGTAATGTAGGCATTGATTTTTAAGGTTTGGGTAAGTCTTAGTTAGTTATGGGAACTTGCTAAGAATATGTCTTAGGTTGAGTTGGCTTGGTGAGGTGTCTAAGTGAACTATATGTGTAGATATTATTTAACTAATAAATATGGTGAGGATAATGCATTAATTTAATTAAATTAATTAAATTAATATTAGTGGGGTGAAGGGGGTCATGGCTAGGTAAATGTAATAAAGGGTGCTTATATGTCGAGGGACAAAAGGGGAGTGTGACCTAATTTTAGTGTCTACATTTTGCCCCTTTTTTGTTGCATAGCTTGTATTGGTAAGCAACGTTAACAAAAATAAGATGTGGTTGCTCCATGTGTGGGTGAAGGTGATTCCCCTCAAACCAGGAACTGACAAGGCATCATGTTGAAGTGGTGAGTGGTTTGATAAAAGGTAAATGTGAGGAAAAGGCAAGTGGGTACAAGAGAAAAGGGGTGAAAGGTCTACTCATGTAATCTAGGTAATGGGTCAGGGTCACAGGTAGCAACAGTCAAACGCATGCACATGTATAAACTGTAGCACGCTACCGGGTTGAAGAGCAGGCAAACTCTACATCATCTAAGATCGATAGGTTTATCCAAACAAGGTTGAAGTGAATCCGGTATCCAAGGTATAGGATATGGTCAGGAAACACAAAGTAGGTTAGGTGCAGGAACGTTTATGTATGTTTCGGTACACCAAAGGTAGGGTTAGGACAAATGGTCACGACAATAGGCTAGGTAAGGTCATTAGGTCAATCAACATAGGTAACAATGCCACAAGGTATAGCGAACACATGAGGTCAAAGGTCACTAGCAGTGGTCCAGGTCCAAACATCTAGGTCACGACACAGGTAAGGCCGAGGTAGGGGTAAAATAATAAGAAGTCCCCAAAGGAGGAAAAATGGAGGTAGGAAGTGACGAGGTTAGGAAAGGGAAGGTAATGGGTTAGATAAAGGGTGGATGGGGTAAATAGTAAGGTAGAGGGTGGGGTAAAATGGTAAAGTAGGGTTGATGTGTAGGTAAGGGTGACCAGTGCTGGTCATAGATAATCGATGTCGGTATAGGAAAACTGACGATGGTTAAGTAGGGCATAAGACTGATGTCGGTCAAGGGGAACCGACGTCGGTTTGGTTGAGTTTTGTATAAAAACAAAAAATCCATGTTTTTATTATTCATTTGTGATTTGTAAAGTGAAGAAATGACAAAAAGAGAGAAAAGTGTCTGGAGGAAATGGGACAGTGAACTGGCAGTGTGATTTGATGGTGGTTGGGTTGGTGAGTAGTGGGTCCATGAGATCAGGGTGAGAGAGTTGATTGATCGGAGGTTGTGGGTAGATATTCGGGGATGGCAAAGGCTAGAGAGGGATCAGGCGGACCACCGACACATCGGCTAGATGTGCCACCGAGACGGCGGCAACGTGACGAGGTAAGCGCCTAACTTTATAGTGTGAATTAAATAAATTAGAAGTTGTGATAGTTGTTTGTTTTGGGTTTTGTGTGGTTTTGTGTATTTTGGGGGTGGGAAAAAATATGAAGTTAACAACGGGAAAAAAAGAGGGGGGAGGGTAGTAAATTGGATACGTGGGGTGGGTAGGGGTTTTGGGGTAGTGTAGGTCATTGTAGGTGGGGTAAAAGGGAGAGGTGGGAGGATTTTAGAAAAAGGGGGTTTAGGAAGTCACGGATTTTTCCGCGACAGTGACTGGCGTTGGTGAGGCTTGGTCGGCGTTGGTCAGGTAGAACCGGGATCGGTCACCTAAGGGGTGACTGATGCCGGTTATGTGGTAACCATGGTTGGTACAGTTGAACCGGTATTGGTCACAAAATAGGTGACTGATGCCGGTTTAAGGGTGACCGGACTCGGTTAGGATGAACCAGCACTGGTTGGGATGTTAGGCACAAGGGTCCAAAAAATGATGTAGGTTAGGTGGTTCAGATGGGTAGGGTAAAAAAAGAGGGTGGTGGGTAATAATTAGTGATGAATATAGTCATGGTAAAGGTAGATTAATGTTGTGCTTTGGATTAGATGTAGGGGAGATCGCATTTACATTTACGGGATAGGGTTCCACCACTACTGGTGACATTGCATGGCTTAGTGAGCCCTTTGAAGCTGTAGCATGTGGAGGTAGTGGGCTTGAGTGGTATTTGGTGCTACCGACATGTTGTTCAGCAGCCCAGTCTTGAGGAGGTTGGTTAAAATTTTAGCATAAGACCCTACTAGTGGATCACAATGGGAAGTGAACGTGGGTTTGGGTGTTCGTGTGGTTGATTGTCGAGGAACTGTTTTTGGAAGAGTAAGAATGGGTCGAGCTATGGGTTTAGGTGCTGGTGTAGTTTTAAGTATCGGTCATGTTTGTTTGGGTAAGGGTACAGTAGATGGACAGGTAGGAGGGTGTGGGGTTGTTTTGGCTACCTTGTTGTGGGGTAACGAGGTTTTGTTTTTGGGTTGCACCTTCTTAGGTAAAGGTGATGTGGGTGTACAAGGTTGAGAAGGAAAAGGAGATGGAGGAAGAGGGTGAGTTACCCATGGGGATAACGAAGGTGCTGTGAAGGTAGATGATGTGGGTCGTACTTGGGGTGTGAGGGACAATTACTGAAGTGTAGTGGGTAGTGAAGCAATAGCTGAAGGTATTGGAGGTATTAGTGGTAAAGAGACTGCAGGTGTGGGTGTAAGTCGTGTTGTGTGCCTGGGTAGGTTAGAGGTTTGTGAGGAAGGAATGGGTTGTTGTGTTATTGGTTTATGGATGGGTGAAGGGTGCTTGACCATGTTGGACAACTGAGGTTTTAAGGTAGATGGGACAAGTGTGGGCGTGATTGGTGTGGTAGGGGTATGAGGTCGATGAGTTTGTTTATTTGGTTTGGGTGTCAGAGTAGGTGTGGTTTTGACGTTGGAGGATGTAGCTAAATCCAGTTTAATTGGTGGATGAGTAAGGCTGGTGGTCGAGGTGACCCCTAAAGTGGTAATAGGTTTAGTTGAGGCAAATGTTATGGGTGTGGGTTTGAGTTTAGATGTAGGTCGGGTTATGGGTAAGGGTGTAGTGTGAGTGCTAATGGGCATCGTGGAAGGGGTTGTGACAATAATGGTTGTATTTGGTTTGATGGGTCGAAATGTGTTTGGGTAGATAGTAGAGGTATTAGCGAGGGATCTCTGCATCTATTTTGAGATAGGGAGTAAGAGGCACCCCCATAGTAAAGCCCTATCCACATAATCTAAGTGATCGACAAAACGTGAGAATGACATGTCTGCAGGTAGAGTTGGTGATGACCTAATGGGAATTCTTGTAAAATGTATCTTAGAGATGGGGAATTGGCTAGCTTCATCTTCTATGGGTAAGAGAGCTGAAAGTAGGTCTGTTGGATTTTGGGTAGCTAATGGAGAATGCTTGCCAAGAGGCAAAGGTATCTCAACTGGGTCTATGATGGGTGGAGGAGATGATGGGAGCTCCTCTATAAGTGGAGGAATAGATAGGTGCTCCTTTATGGGTGGAGGAGGTAATGGGTGCTCCTCTGCGGGTGGAGGAGGTAATGGGAGCTCCTCTATGGGTGGAGGAGGTATGGTAGGTAAAGTTTCTCTAAGTGGAGAAGCTAGGGGTGAGATGGTCTCAATGTTAGCGGAAGACCCCTCCGTAGGTGATGAAGGAGATGAAAGGTGTTCCTTTGTTGGTGAAGGAATAGTGAAGGTTGTTTCCAATGTGGAAGGAGGATTTCGGGCTAGGATTTCCTCTATGGAAGGGATGTGAGGTAATTGAGAGGTGACATGTACCTCATTAAAGATAGCATGAACCTCACGGGTATGGGTATCATGAGTGGATGTCTCACCAGTTTGATTGGATGAAGGGGCATGTTTGGGAAATGGTTTTTTGAAGATTTGTAGATTTTGGTTGGGGGTGGTGTTGGGATTATCCACAGTTAACTTGCCTTTCTTGAGCATTTCTTGGACAATATTCTTAAAAGTGATGTAGTTTCCGTCACTATGACCTTTTGCTCGGTGATAGTTACAGAAATCATGATCTTTATACCATGCGTACATGGGGCGAGTAGGGTCAAAACCAGTGTGGGGTTTTATGGTTGAAAGGGTGATGGCTCCAACTTTGATAAGATTTTCTAAAATAGAAGAGTAAGGTTTCCTAATTGGGGTATATTTTTGCTACTCTTGTCTGAATCGAAAATCCTGGACATGTGATAGATTAGATGAGGGTGTAGCCTGATTTAACGGATGAGCTGGGCTGGCCTTGAGTACCACTGTGTTAGCGGTGCCCTTAGTTTTGGAAAAATTGGTTTGTGATTTGGAAGAAGAAGAGGTTTCATTCGACTTAAATGCTGAATTTTTATTTCGTAATTGGATTTTCTTCTCTTTGATGGCCTAGATCTCTAACTTTCGTGCCACAGTGAATGCCTCATCGAATGTTAGGAAGGTTTGGACCTGCAAGGTTGGGGAGATATGTCTAGTGTAAGCTTGTGTGAATTTCTCAATGATTTCAGTTTGTGGCAGTTGGAAGGTAAGTTGATTGATTAGGCTGTGCTAGCGAGCGACAAAATCTGTGATGGATTCGTCCTCATACTGACGTGTGGAATATAGATCGGTCATGGTAACCTTCTTAACGATATTGATAGAGAAATGATCCAAGAAGGCTTGGGCTACCCAAATGAATAAGAGTGTTTGGGTAACCCACTATACCAATATAATACAGGTCTAGTGAGGGACATGGGAAAAGTTCTCAAAAGCAAGCCATCATCATGAGTGATTAGATAACACCCGTGTTTAAACGACCGCAAATGTTGCTGTGGGTCTTCTTTGCTATTAAATCGATTGAATTTCACAATGCACAAGGTATGAATGGATAGGAATGAATGGGTGAATAAGCTTATTACAAATCTCATCGTAGGTGAGAGTGTTGTAGGAGCCGGAAACTGATGCCTCCAATGTCTGCATCTTATCCAATATCAATTTAATTAGGTCATTGGTGGGTTGCGACGATTAGATGCCTTCTATAACATGAGGAGGTTGGTTTTGGGCATATAATGGGGGTGACATTCTAGTGTATGGGGCTGCCATATAAGGTGGCGGAGAAGAAGGTAGGGAAATAGGGCGTACGTACCCAGAATGAATAATAGATGAAACAGACAGTTGTTGGTAGTATGTATATGGGGGTGGAAGGGTCGTGGTAACCCTAGTGGTAATAGGGGCTAATGATTGTGGAATGGAAAGAACTACATTCTGAAATGGGGTAGGGGTCACCGACATTGGAGGTGGGAATGTAGCTACAGGTATGTATGAGACATTAGGGGTGGATGAGGTTGTGTTTGGGGTAGTCATTGAGGGTATGGTGGATGTGATGGGTACCACAGAGGTAACATACGTGATAGTCATATCGGGTATAGAACCTAACTATGAAACCACTGGAGGTAAAGTGGATGTGGGCAGTACGGAGGCAGATGGGGCCGATGTAGAAGTGGGTGTGAGAGTCGAAGGGATAGATACGGGCATGCCGTATATCAACTAACCTGAGGTGTCTCGAGTGGACGAGTGGAAAAGGTAAAATTGTAAGGCGACATGTTTCTGGCCAAGGAGTCGTGCGAACTCCTCATCTCTGGTAGCGATAGTAGTAGGCTGGATGGGATCCATGGCTAGTGATAAATTAGAAGGTGGTGAAAGACTAGGTAGGAGTGGTTGGCAACTGACATGGAATACGAGGGTGCTCGCTTGTCTTCGGGTCAGCACCATATGAACCAATATTGATCAGGTAGGGCTTCTTCTCTGTAAATGATATAAAGAATAGTAGGAACAAGTGAATCTGGTGATAAAAATGGATGAAGTAACAAACGGTGGCTGGAATGTGAAAAAGGCTAACTGATGCTGATTAGGGAAAATTGATGTCGGTCAGGGGTAACCATTGCCGGTCACTGTAGAAAATGGATAGTAAGTAAACAGTAGGGAAGAAGGTAAAATATGACAGGTATGCTAAATTTGAGGATGTTTAAAACATCAATGGGAATAATGATAGTGACAGAGACTATGAAAAGTGGAAGAAAGTGGAGTAAAATGTCCTTTTGAGTAGGTTAGCAAAAGGACCTATAATTGACGTCAGTTGTGTATAACCGATGACGGTTACTGTGAAATTGAAATAGTGATGAAAGAAAGTGGTTGTGAATTAAAATTTGATGTGGAATCAGACCCAAAATTCTAGGAATGATGATGATATGGCCTAGGCACATTTAGGTGAAGCTGGAATACACTAGCTATGATGAGGATTGTGCAAGGATGAACAAGAAAAAGTGATGAACGTGATCTCTCACCTCAAAACGTAAGCCAAGCAAAAACACTAAGAAAATGCGATCCTAGGAGTTCCTTTTCTATTATGTTTGTGTAGCTTATGATATTTAGGGATTGACACATGAATTGTGGAATAGAGTTTTTGGTGAGGATGGATTCCTACAAAGAAGGAGATATAAAAGGTGAGGTTTCAAGTATGTTATGGTGGGGGAAAGCTTCGCTCTGAAGTATGACTCGACAGAGCAGTGAGCTGGATGCCCATTGTGCTGTGATCGTGTGATCACCTACATCTTCTTCTAGGTAGGATGTTGTTTAAAAATGTATGTATTTTAAATTTTTATGTGGTTTGGTAAGACTCAGAGAAAGAGAAAAGGATAGAAGTGCTTTTCTATGATTTATTTTTCAACCATTAGTTGGTCATGACTTCCAGCGTATAGGTTGCCCTCAATTAATATGAGCTAATGCAATAAGGTAGAATGAAATGTAATTGTTTTTAAACCCAAATCAAAAATGTGGAATTGGATGACATAATAAGATGAAGAGGAAGAGGGATGCTCTTTCACTACAATGTAGAAAACATGAAGAAATGATTCTTTTTAATTACATCAAAAGAAAAGTTTCCTTTAGAACAAATAGAAAGAAGAAGCGGATTACTAGGGAAGAAAATTAGTGTGTACGTTTTTTAGAAGGGAAACAAACATAATTTTTTCCTAGGAATGAATGAAATGCAAGGAACCCCAGATGGGTCCCACCGGGTATGCCAAAATGTTTCACCTTTTTCTGAGATTGTTTCTTAGAAGCGTTGACGAAATAGATAGGGTAACAAGCGTAGGAGGAATACCTGTTTAAATGTCGGTTGATGGGTTATTGCACACGTATGACTTCGAATCCACAGTTGATTGTGAGAGCTTCCTTTTGGCTAGGAGGAACTGCTTGTAATGAAAACAAGACCACCATAAAGGATTAAACAATATGGGTAGTGAACTACCTAGTGTACGCTAGATCCGGGAAGTATGATACTTCCTAGATGGCTGTCAGTCCACTGTTTTAAACAATTCAATGTTGTAAACAAAGTAAATCCTATTGTTATTTCGAAATGATTTAGGTATCTCACTTAAAAACACAATAAGAAACATATCTAATCTAACAGGCTAAGCTAGCATAGAATTCAAAGGTCAAATGATTGGTTCTGAGTTCTGCAGGTTTGGTAGGGGTCTCGGGTAGATCACAGGTGAATGAGGGTGAGATAAAATTAGGTGGGTAGGTATCTATTCAGGGTTGTGTGGGCAAACACAGAGACCAGTTTCGGTCAAGGGTGATTGACGGCGGTTAATTATAACTGATTCTGGTTACTGTGAGATTTGGAAATCTCACAGAACAGGCTGGGGTCTCCTTTGTGATTGCACAAAGGACTTTGGTTAGTAGGGATGGTGTATTGGGTGACTGGAGTAGGCTTTTTGCGAGGTTTTAATGGGTATACGGAGGTGAAAATACGGAGAAGGTCAATAGGGAGCAAGATAAACAATGGATGATAAAATGATGAAGAAATGAAATAACTAGGAAAATATGATATTGTACTTACTTAAATTTCATTCCTGAATGTTTGTGTGTGAGGAATGAAGGTGCTGATGATGAGTTTTGAAGGTTGAAAGTGATCACCAACTGAAGAAAATATTTTACATGGGCTGCATGTATACTTCTCTTTGCTTGGATAGATTAGATCGTGGTTGAGATGGCTGTGCAGGAGAAGATGCTCAATCTCCTTCCTTGGATGTGAGTTTTCGCTAGAATTGGCTCTTTGAAGATGTGTTATCTCTCTGAGATGCGTTCTTATTCGTCAAATTTCTTGCTTTCAACTTCCAACTTCCAAGTTCTAACCTTGAGAATAAGGTTGTTTTGGGTTAAAAGGGGTAACCGATGGCGGTCCGCCTTAACCGACGACAGTTAGGGGTAACTGACATTGGTCAAGGTGAGATTTCCTAGGTTTACTAAACTAGGGAGATCCTCCTGATTTCCTTGGATCTCGTGTTGTTATCCCACGGATTAGACTCGGAGCCTCTTGTGAGCATGTGGGAATGTGGTTAGAGGGAATGTAGGCATTGATTTTTAGGGTTTTGGTAATTTTTAGCTAGTTATGAGAACTTTCTAAGAATAGGTATTAGGTTGAGTTGGCTTGGTGAGGTGTCTAAGTGAACTGTATGTGTAGATATTATTTAAATAAGATATTTAAATAATAAATATAGTGAGGGTAATGCATTAATTTAATTTAATTAATTAAATTAATATTAGTGGGGTGAAGGGGGTTATGGCTAAGTAAATGTAATAAAGGGTGCTTATATGTCGAGGGATAAAAGAGGAGTGTGACCTAATTTTAGTGTGTACACCAGGTTAAAAGAATTTTACCTGGTGTAAGTAGATTTATGAGAGTATATATTAACTTGCATATTTTACAGAGAGAAGTAATTTAATCCGACCAATGAAATAAATTGAAATCCCTATTTTTATGAACCTTGTCTCCTCCCTTCATTTACTCTTAATTTTATACCGCACAATTTAAAAGTATGAAAATATTGTAAAATATTTTATATAATTCCTACAAGATAAAAACTTTAAAACTTTTACGTGGCTATAACTACCAATATTTAAATAAATATTTACCACACTTCATGTGGGCCACAAAAAAACTAGTTTATTTGAATTCTCTATTTATACTTGAGAGTTCCACACTTATACCTGAGATATTATCTCATTTTATTCTCCACTCCCACTCTTATATAAAAGAAAACCTTTAAATAAATTTATTTATATAATTTTTATAAACTATAAGATCTAAATGAATGGGGTTGCCCCCTTACATGGATAATATAAATGGTTAAGGACACATGTTAGGTTTTATTTAATAAGTATTAAGATTTAAAAAGTAATCCTTTCATGGCCAAGAAATAAACACAAACCCTCTTACTAAAAAAAAATACTTAAAAAAAAAACATATATAAACCAAATTTAATAAAGTTTATATTTTAAGCGGTTTAAAATAACCATATATATAAAATATGATTCAAACTTAGGTTTATTTCTTTTTAATTTTTTTTTATATATGTCTAGATTTATAAGTTAAGTTTAAATATGATTTAAACTTAGGCTTAGAATATGGTCTGTTGACTCTTCCCTCAATCGCATTTAATTTTAATATGGTTTAAGACTTTTAATATATATATTTTTTTTCAAAACTATCTAAATTTTAATATGATGTTTATATAAATTATTATATAAACCTTATTTTATATTATATATATTTTTATTTAAAAATAATAATATAGTTTTCAAATTATATAGGATATAGTTATAGATTAACTATAAACTATAGTTTTTCAAATCAAATCCTTTTAGAGGGGACCAAAGAACACATGTATGAATTTACCTTATGGCCCCTTTCACCTATTCACATATCAATCTCCAAACAAACATTAATTCTATATAATTTACAAAATGTAAATAAAATTAAGAATCATATCATATTACATCTCCCCCCCAAAAATTAGGGATTTAAAATTGAAAAACCCTAAAATTTTTACCGAGAGTTTAATTACACAAATGTAATGCCGAAATAAATTGGGTAAAAAAAGAAGGGGACCAGATACTTTTAAAAAACATATATATACCAAATCTAATAGAATTTATATTTTAAGCAGTTTAAAATAACCATATATAAAATATGATTCAAACTTAGGTTTCTTTTTTTAAACTATATATGTCTAGATTTATAAGTTAAGTTTAAATAAGATTTAAACTTATGCTTAAAATATAGTTCATTGACTCTTTCCCAATCCCATGTAATTTTAATATCGTTTAAGAATTTTAATATATAGTTTTTTTTCAAAACTATATGAATTTTAATATGATGCTTATATAAATTATTATATAAACCTTATTCTATATTCTATAAATTTTTATTTAAAAATAATAAAATAGTTTTCAAATTATATAGGATATAATTATAGATTAACTATAAACTATAGTTTTTTAAATCGAATCCTTTTAGAGGGGACCAAACAACAGGGGTATAAATTTACCTTCTGAAATATTTAGCCTGCAAACATTTGAAATTATAGAAAACATGAAAATTATTTCATATAGTAATAAATCCTTTCTTTTTATGTATGTGATTTTCACGCAGGTAAATATTTGAAGCCCCTTTCACCTGTGCACACATCAATCTCCAAACAAACATTAATTCCATATAATTTATAAAATGTAAATGAAAGTAAGAATCATATCATTTTAAATACCCTTTTGGGTTGGTTGAAATAACTCTTACAAATTAAATAATTAAAATATAAAACATTTGATCTTAATTTATTTAATTTACCTCGCTCTGATACCATGTTAGAATTTGAGGATTCTAATAAATACAGATTTAATCAACTTACATATTACATAATGTTACAATAAATATTTAAATAAAGATTAGATCATAACATAAGTAAATAAAAAAATACTTACAGGGAATAAATAACACATATGACACAATATTTATAGTGGAAAACCCCAATAGGGTAAAAACCACTTTGAAAATAACCTTTTACTTCAGATAACTTATTTTACATCCAGTAAGATCACCTCCTCCTTTGAAACTCTATTGACCAAGGGTAAAACCAAATAACATGATTTGCATACCTTTGATATATTTACCGAATATATCAAATGAGGACCTAAAGTCCTTTTTATATAAGGTGATTGGGTATGTCTCCCGAACCACCTTTTCAACCTAAAATGGTTGACACATACACCTATGTTTATAATATTTAATATTAGAAATATAATCATTTCATGATATTAAATATTTAACCTAAAATATATACCTAGGTTAGTATATTTAATAATAGAAATAGAAATATTTTATATTATTAAATATTAACCTATATATTAGTGATGGACCCATATACATTAAGAGTTGGCTAGACCACTTAATCATTATGTTCCAACATCTGGCACCTGCACATGTATTACACAACATCATGCTCTAATGTGGGCAAAAATTAGCCCATTCAGTGGATCTTTTGAGCAGTTGAATGCCCTCCAAAGTGGCCACCACAAACTCCACTGTGGGATTAATAAAGATTTTTCACCACTTCTTCTTTATGGATGCATCTCAAAATCATGCCATCGAAGGCTCTGTGATAGAGCACTTCTTCTTTAATCACATATTTTGTGGCTATGACATGAAGTCATCACCTTTTCTATGAATTTTCTCCCTTTGGGTACGACTGATCTATGATGTGATTTACTATATTAGTGTACCATGAACATGAAGTGATGAGAGGTTTCACTTCTATGTAGAACACACATTCATCTGGGAAATATAAGTTTACTAATTCCCCACAGTATGCGGGATTATCTACTAACCAATCAACAATGATTTTTCCCTTAAAAAAATTTTGGTTGACCAAGGTGAGTTTGAACTCACCCATTAGTGTGATAAATAGACCAACCTTCTTAGTCAAGGTGACATGGGTCAAGAACGTTCGCAACTATTCTAATTTGACTATTGCTCGTGTTTCTTAGTTAAGCACGCAATGCCTTAACCTCTTTGTTGCAAAGATAATAGCCAAACACTCTTTCTCCACTTGAGTATACCTTATCTCGTAATCAAGGAGAGCATGGCTAATGAAATAGATGACCCATTTGTGACCATTGTCATCCTTTTGTGCCAACATGCATGCTATTGAGACATCAGTGGCTTGAGAATACCAAATTAGAGGATGATCAACTTTGGGTGGCATGAGCGTAGGTGGTGACATGATAAAATGATTCATCGACTTAAAAACATTTTGAAATTCAGTTGTCTAGGTTTTACAACTTATTTTCTTTAGTAAGACATTAATGGGATGAAAAACATATGTCAAATCAAGAGAAAATCTACGAATTGCCACAAGCTTGTCTAGGAAAGATATAATGCTTGACTCATCCATTGGTGGGGTCATCTTTAAGATTGATCAAATCTTTACTGAATCTACGTTGATGCATCGAGAGAAATGATATATCCCAACAATTTACCACCTGTAACTCTGAAAACACATTTTTTCAGATTTTGGGTTACACTGTATTCAATTAAACACGAGAGAATGATACAAAGAACTTCAAGATGGTCACCCTGTTTCTCAGCCTTTACCAGGAGATCATCAACATATGTTTCCACAATCTTATGGATGAGATGATAGAAGAAATATGTCATGGCCCATTGATACGTGGCTCAAGTATTCTTCAGACTGAAAGGCATGACGTCATGATAAAAGGTCCCCCAAGGAGTAGTGAAGGTAGTATTAGTTTGATCCTTTTCAAAGATCCTTATTTGGTTATATCCATAAAATCCATCCATGAGAAATAATAAATCATAACCAGCCATGGCATCCAAAATGATGCCAATAGAAGGTAATGGGAAATCATCTTTGGGGTCAGCTTTGTTAATATCCCTGAATTCAATTCATATTTGTATCTTCTTGTTCTTTTTAAGAACCAAGGTGATATTTGAAAACCAGATGGATTAGTCTACTGGTTTAATAAAACCTATTCGAAGAAGTTTCATCACTTCCTCCTTAACCATCAAAACAACCTTAGGCTTCATAGGTCTTAATTTTTGCTTTACAGGCTTCGCATCAGGTTTAGTAACTAGGTTATGAACTACCACATCAAGAGAGAAACTTGTCATTTCCTTGTTATTGAAATAAAAAGCTTTATAATGTTCTTTGAGCACTTTGGTATGCACTTCTAATTCTTCAGGCGTCAGTGAAGAGGCAAGATTTAAAATTCTAGGTTCTTCTTCCATTCTAATGTTAACGCTAATTTTTCCCTCGATTAAGGAAGCATTGCCGTCTTCAAATTCAGGAGGAGCTAGAGGTAGCTTTAGTTCCTCTTCCTCAATCTCATATATTTCAAAATATTTTTACAAAGAAGGATTTGTATTTCTGTCTCTAAAGTAAGAAGAAGGGTGAGGGGTGAGGGAAAATCCCTTCTTGTGATGTGTGGGATGAAGGTCAACATATGTGTGGAGGTATCCTAAGATTTCCTCATCATTCTACACAAATATAGTGTAACAAGCTCATTTTCAGTCTCTATGTATGCCAAAATTGTATTGCTTGGAATCTTACGAACCAAGGGTTCAACTCAAACAGGGACAGTGAATTCCATTTCCTTTAAACCCTCGTTAGAACAAAACCAAGAGGAAGAAGTAGGCATAGAATCAACAAGTTGGTTATTCTCTCTTGGAATGGCTTCAATAGAAATAACATCAAAATCTTTACATAGTTTATGCACAATGGGATTTTAAAGTTGGAAGTGTTCTACTCTAGTCTCGTAAACTTCTGAGAACTAGTTTGCAATAAGTTGCGAGTCACCTAGGACTATGACATTGTGTACACCCATCCTCTTGGCTACAATGAGACCAATAAGTAGAGCTTCATATTTGGCTCCATTTCTCATACATTTAAAATTCAATTTTAAAGTGAAGGGCATAACTCTCCCCTCTAGAGAAGTGAGAATCACCCTTGCCCCTGCACCATAGTGACATTTCAATCCATTGTAGTTGAGAGTCCAATAGTCATCAGGAAAGATAGATGTTTTATCATTATTTGAATCCTCTTCCTGAACCTTTGACACCTCAACCATGTAAACCAAGGCCGTCTTGCGGAAGGGAGACTATCCAAAGAGCATGGCCTATGCCTAAAGAATCAAAGGGGAGAAAAATTAGAAAATCATTCTCTAAGAGATTCACAATCTTTGCTGTAGTTTTTGTTGAAACAATTTCTACTATGAAAACCTTGTTCTCATTAACATCCATCCCTTCAATTGCCTTGGGTGGATCTATCTCTTTTGTTGGGACAAGGTTGGTCACGAGAATTAGTCCCCCTAAAGATAGGGGATTATTTAACTAGTTTTTTGGGAGCTTGAATTATGAATGGACCCTAGGCTTCTTCTTAAGGTTAGATAGATGAATTTTGAAAGGTTTTGGTTCCCCTTGAGCCATAAATACCTTCCCTAGATGAAGGAATATGACTTCTTGAAAAAAAGTAGAGGGAATGGCCTTCATCCTATGAATCCATGGCCGACCAAGGATCATATTATAGTTGGTTTCCTTATCTACAATATAAAACTCGGTCAAAACAGTCTTAGGTCCTAGAGTGACTGGGAAAACTATAATCCCAATGAAAGTAGCCTTAAGGCTATCATAGCCTCTCAATGTGTTTTAAGTTGAAGAGAAATCCGTTTCTCTGTAGCCTAAATTTTGTAAGAAAAAAAGGGGACAATATTGACCACAACTCCATTGTCAATCACAACTCTCTTGACATAAGTGTTGTAGATCCATACTTGTAAGTACAAGGTAGGATCACGCTCCACTTTAATTTGATGTTTGTGGGCATCTCACTAATATAATAAAAAAACATAGTGTCTCTCTCATGCTGGCCCAGAGGATAGACATCAAAGTCCATATGGTTGATTTGGGCCTCTGAAGGGGGAGTAACGTGCGTTAAGTGGCCAAGACCTCACACTTATAATAAATAATATCAATGTGCTAGGGAATTCTTCAACAAATACAAGAGGGATACGTGAGAGAAGGTCTTGGTTAGGTTTGTAATCAAATCCTAAGCCCCCAATGATTTAAGGACTACTAGTGTATAATATTGCACTAAAGGGTAAATGGGGAGAGGATACGATGTGTAGTCGTGAGTGCGGGTAGTGACATGGATTTATGATTCAGTATCCAACTTGACTAGACCTATAATATTAGTTAGGTTTTGTTAGTCCAAAGGAGAAGAAACTCATGGGTCAATAGACGTGGAGGATTCATGATCGTTGGTTCCAATAGAAATACCCTTGTTTGTGCTCTAAGGATTAACTTTCTCGTTTTTGGGGTGCTTTGGGAAAGGATCCCTATAGATCCCAAGAGTATCGTTATGTGGGGAAACATGTCCCATGTGAGTAGTTTATGGAGTTCCCATGGGATTGGTTGAGAACATCTCAATATAGAGATGCTTTTGATCCTTTGGAAGACGTTGTATGAACTTGTTACAGTCTTTATAAGTTTGAGCGTCGTTGACCTATAACTCTATGGAAACCCCAATATAAATTAGGATTATAATCCTAAATCTTTGATTCTGATTTTTTGTGGTCCCTAATTCCTATTATTGTAGTTATAGTTCGAAGGCCTTTGACCTTGGTTTTGATATTGGTTCGAGAATTGATTCGGGTACGGATTAGGGCCTTAGGCTTGAACTTGTTGAACAAGAGGATGACTAAAGTCAACCACATTGATGGGAGGAGTAAGGTTATTATTCCTTTGATTATTCACATTGGTGTTGTTGTTATTTAAATTGTTGGTGTTTATAACATTAGATTTCTTGGGCTGATCAGTCACGCCATCCATTGTGGCACCATGGTTTTGATTGAGGACCTTGGGTCTTTAGTTTTTTATATAAACCATTTTTATAGTTATAATTATTTTGAGCAGGAGTGACCAACTTCCCGTTTCAACCACGAGTCTTGCATCCGTTGTCTATCACAGCTTGGTTGATATGGATGAAACCCTTTAAGACTTCTTCATAGCTCTGAAGAGGAAAATTTTAGACTTCTTCCTTGGTTTCTCAGTTAAGAGAATGAAGGAATAAATCAAAAAGATTTATCTAGTCCATGTTGGGAGCACTACCAAAAAAATAGAGGACTTAATGCCACCTTTGAAGGAAATGGGCAACAAACTCGTTGTGTGCTTGTTTGATATGCAAGAATTCTCTAATCCTTGTTCTCAATAACTTGTTCATGTTTAAATCCTTAATGAAATTAGATATGAGTTGCTTGAAGGAATGGATAAAGGCTTCCAGGATTCTATAGTACTAGTCGAGAGAAATCCCCTCAAGAGTCTTAGGAAATATTTTTGTGACAAGTGTGTCCTAAGGGAGTAGTTTTCTGATGGTAGTGGCATATGCCTTAATGTGGGCATTTGGATATCCCTCCACCTTAAACTTAGTGAGGTCTAGAAAAGGCCACGGGATCATGACACCTTGTATAGTGAAATCTAGATGATCTTTTAGGTACTCTGAGTATGTTCCCACTATTGGACCACGATTACCATTACACCAAAACTCACAAGAATTGATCTCCACTACAATCACTGGATTTAGGATCCATGAGAGGTGGTTAGTCCATATCACGAAACTCATAGGGAGCACCACTAGATGCACATGCCAACAATCCCCCCTAACGTTACCTGGGTGATGATAATAATGGTATAGCTTAGATACCAAATGATAGAATAGAATAAGATTGCAATGACCAAAGAGGGACGGAAGCCTCACAAATATTATTGATCATGAAATCAGATTACATTACAATGCAAGAGCTGTAATATTTATAGATATTAGACAGCCTCATATGGATAGACATGACACCCTAGTAGATACCAACTACGAGATGATAAGACCCATTTCACATGCACATGTAATTACTACTAATACCAATATTGAATGTTATCCAACATAAAAATATTGAATGCAAGTCACTAGACTAGAGTGCACATGTTGCACATTATTAAATAAAAGATAATGCAATAAAATGCAATAACTATGCCTATGCTAAATTATGCTAACATTCCCCCCCTTAATTTTGCATAGTTTCCAATGAAGTGGAGAGGAACTCTCTGAACAGTGTGAATTTGTCATGTGCAAGTGACTTAGTGAAAACATTTACCTTCTGTTCAGCTGTAGGACAGAAATGGAGCTGTATGTTGTGCTTCAAGACATGCTCGCGTATGAAATGAACCTGTACTTCAATATGCTTGGTTCTCTCATGAAATACTGGATTGCGAAAAATCTTTAGAACTCCTTCATTATCAACATATACTGGAGTATATTTCTGTTGTGGTAGACCAATTCCTTCCAATATTCGGCGTAGTCATATTGCTTCACAGACAGCTTCACCTGCAGCTCTATATTATGCTTCTGTAGAAGAGTGAGAAACAAAGTTCTGTTTCTTGCTTCCCCATGATATCGGTCCAGATCCCATAAAGAAGACGAAGCCTGATGTTGACTTCCTATCATCCATGTTTCCTGCATGATCTGAATCTGAATATCCTGTCAAGAAGAAATTTTCATTCTTCTTGTACTCTAGACCAAGGTCAACTATACCCTTTAGATATCTTAGTATTCTCTTTGCTGCTTTCCAATGACATATTTTTTGGTTCTTACATGAAGCGTGATAAATAGCTGACTGCAAAGCTGATATCTGGTCTAGTATATGTCAGGTAAATGAGACTCCCGATCAACTGCCGATAGAGAGTTGCATTCACCGATGGTGATGGATCGGAACGAGATAACTGAAGTCTCGCTTCCATAGGTGTAGCAATAGGAGTGCAGTCCATCATCCTGAATTTCTCGAGCGTTGTCTTGGTGTATTTCAGCTGTGACACAAAGATATGATTCTCTTTTTTCCATACTTCCAACCCAAGATAATAGTGCATGAGCCCGAGATCTGTCATGTCGAACGATCGATTAAAATCCTTCTTTGTTGCATCGATCATCTTCACAGAACTTCCTGTAATTACTAGATCGTCGACATAAACAACCACAATGACAATCTCCCCCCCTTGCTTTTTGAGGTAGAGATTGGGGTCATAAGGATTCCTTTCGAATCCATGACTTATGAGATGCTCATCAATTCTAATGTACCATGCCCGGGGTGCCTGTTTTAGGCCATATAGAGATTTTATGAGTCTACATACCATCATCTCTTTTCCTGGTATTACATAACCCTCTGGCTGAGTCATATAGACTTCTTCTTTCAAATCTCCATTAAGAAAGGCACTTTTCACATCCATTTGGTGGACTTTCCAACCAAATTGTGCAACTAGAGCAAAGATCATCTTGATTGTCTTGATCTTGGCTGTGGGAGAAAATGTCTCCTCATAATCAATGCCTTCTTGTTGTGCATACCCCTTTGCTACAAGCCTTTGTTTATACTTGTCAATAGTTCCATCTGATTTGTACTTAGACTTGAATATCCATCTGCATCCAATGGCTTTCTTCCCTGGTGGAAGATCGACAAGTTGCCATGTGTTGTTCTTCATCACTGAATGATACTCTGAATCCATGGCATCTTTCAAAGCTTTTGATTGTAGGGCTTCTTGAACTATAGATGGCTCAACTGTTTCAACAACTCTGCTCATTAGGGCATAATTGACCTCTTCACAAGCTTGACTGTGAGTTCTAGGTCCAGGATTAGATGATGTGCTAGGTGCTTCATCCAAATTTTCATCTCTTATTAATTGAGTATACCATTTAGGTAACTTCTTAGCTGTTCCATTGGCTTGTGGTGGATCCAAGTTTTCACCATCATCCAATTCATCACTGTCATCTTCAGTGGGAACATCAAATTCTGTCTTCACAAGAGGTGTATTCTGCATGTTTGTTGAGTCGTTGAGTGGAGCATCTGCTTGTTTCTTCTCAAAGAACTCAACATCCCTACTTGTGTATACTTTCTTTGCTTTCGGATCCCATAATCTATACCCAAGTGCTTCTTCACTGTATCCAATGAATATCAGTTTCTCAGCTTTCATATCCAACTTGTTTCTGTTCTTCTTGGGTATGTGCATGCTAGCTTTACACCCAAATACTCTTAGGTGTGCAATTGATGGTTTCCGATTTGACCATGCTTCTTGAGGTGTCACTCCTTCAAGAGCTACTATGGGCACTCTGTTCAACAAATAGACTACAGTTCTTGCAGCTTCTGCCCAAAATGTCTTTGTTAAACCTGAGTCATCAATCATACATCGCACCATTTCCATGATAGTATGATTCCTTCTCTCAACTATACCATTCTGCTGTGGTGTGTGAGTAGGAGGCATTTGTCGACGAATCCCATGAGCTTCCAGGTAAGTCTTGAACTCATTTCTTGTGAATTCCCCCCCTCGATCTGAGCGGAGAGTTTTGATCTTGCGACCAACTTCATTCTCAACAAGTGCTTTGAACTTCTGAAATGTCTCAAAGGCTTGACTCTTGTTTCTTAGAAAATATATCCACATCTTTCTTGAGTAGTCATCAACACAAAGCATGAAGTATTGACATCTAGAATGACTTGGTTGCATGGGCCCGCAAAGATCGGTGTGTACCAAATCAAGCTTTCCCTTAGCTCTATATGTGTTCTTCTGGAAGGGTACTCTGTGTTGCTTTCCAGCTAGGCAATTGTGACACTTGTTAGTGTTGTGCTTGAGTGTAGGCAATCCTTTCACCATGTTGCCCTTTTGAAGTGTTTGGAGATAGCCAAAACTGATGTGACCATATCTGCGATGCCATAGTTTGGCAGATTGTGTGTCTTTGGCCACTAAAGCTTGGTCATCCTTATGGACAAAATCAAGTTGGAACATGTGTCCCACATTGGAGGCTCTTGCTACAATCTTGGAACCTCTTGACTTATCTCTTATCAAGCACACTTTTTTTCCATTATTACTGTCAAAATATAACTTCAAGTTGTGATCAAGGAGTTGACTAACTGATAGCAAATTCTTGGTCAACCCAGGTACATATAATACATTTGTGATTTTGCAGTCATGCTTTCCAAGAGGTAGTGAAATGTTTCCAATCCCCTTGACACTGTATGATGAGTCATCACCTAATGACACATGGTTCTTGTTAGGTGAGTCACGTAGTGTGTAGAACCAATCCTTGCGTCCAGTCATGTGTCGAGTTGCACCCGAGTCAACATACCAGATATCTTGTGTGGACTTGGTTTCGTCATCAAATTGAGCAGAATACATGTGGTGTCCTTCATCTGAATCATCCTCATGTTCGGCAATGTACCCTTGTTGTTTGGGTTTTCTTTTCCAATTAGCATTTTTCTGCCCTTGATTGTTGTTGTTGGACTTCCCTTTATTTGAATTATTGTTACCTTGATGGTTATTGGGTTTTGAATTGCTTGATGAACCCTTTTTATAGGAATTGTACCAACAATCTTTGATGTCATGTCCCCCTCTATTGCAAATGGGACACTTCTTGGTGTTGTCTCGTTGACTTTGGTTTTGTTGGGACTTCTTGTGATTGGACTGAAATTTTCCCTTTCCTTTATGATTGGAAGATAGTGCTTTCTCATCTTCCTGATCTTTGTTGTTCATTGCCTCTTCTTGTTGGAGTAGATTGACCAACTTCTCAAAGGTGACTGTGTGTTCACTCATATTGATAGTTATCACAAAGATTCTGTAGGAAGGAGGAAGTGCTCGCAACACAATTGGTACGAGGTCTTCATCACTTATCTCTTTTTCCAATGCCAATAGAGATGCCCTCAAAGTAGCAACTCGTCTCAAAAAAACTTCAACCTTCTCATTGTGCTTGAACTTGAGAGTATGCAGTTGTGATAGTAGGTTGAGGATGGCATTCTTGTTCTTTGCCTCATAGACTAGGCTCAACTTATCCCATGCATCCTTGGCCGATGTGGCATCTCTAATGTGGGGTTGTACATCGTCTGTTATGCTAAACAAGATGATCAACTTGGCCTTTTGATTGGCCCTGTCAAATTGAACTTGTTGTCTTCCATCATCAAGTGATCTTGTTGTTTTTCCATCTACAACTGTCCATAGGTCTTCAATCTCAAGTAATGTCTTGATCTTTGGTTTCCATGCAGCATAGTTGTCTCCTCTAAGCAGTTGTGAATCTGGCAAGAAGAACTTTGGTGCTTGTGCACCCATTTCTGTAATCTGAATTTTTGAAACTCTGAATTTTTGACAAAGGGTAAGGCTCTTATCACTCCAAGTTTATGGTCTCCCTCTCAATATACCGTCAGACCGATATACCAAACCTTTCTATATACGCTCCCTTCCGATATACCCATCGGTACGTGGAAGAAGATCACCCTTTCAATATACCCGTCAGTAGGGAAAGAGGTGTTAACGCACGTGAGAGAATTTAGTACGTGGTACTTAGAAAGTACGGAGAGGGGTTTGTGCAAGCACAAACGGATGGGAGGGCTCAAATGTGTGTGTATTGTGTCCTTATTACTCCCCATCGATTTTATAGGGTCGATGCCTAGACGACGTTTAGGTAGCTGTGTTAGGTGTTAAGTGCAGTAGTAGTCATGACGGCATCACCCGTAAGTGCTTCTCAGAGGCACCGTATATACCGAACGTTGCTATGAGATCAAAGATCTCGTGTGATAGAACCAAACATAAAATGAAAAATTTGCACTTTTTTTTTTTTTCACTTTATGCACCAAGATTAGTACAAAATGATCCAAAAGTACATCAAAATGAATTTTTTGTGTCCCCCCTCTTTACAAAAAAGGGTCTAGAATCACAAAATACACAATTTAGGCCAAAAATATTTTTTTACCCCCAATAGGTGTTTTTCTACTAAATTTAGTGGTGGCTCTAAATGTGTTTGGTGAGCTTCTAAATTTAGAAATCTCCCAAAATTTATTAATTTCTCCAAATTTTCTAAAAAAATAATTTAAGAAAAAATATGGAGAGAGTGGGAATTGAACCGCTGACCTGTTTGTTCCCAAGATCCAAACAAACAATCTGAATATTGTTTTCAGCTTTTCTCACAAACCATGATCTGGGTTTTTCTAAAATTTTGACAGCAGCATCATACAATATTTTTATTGAAACCCAAAAAATTTAAGAAGAATCGGAATCTTATTTTTTGAGATCTTACCAGTTTACCAGCTAGATCTGATTTTTTTTTTCAGAAAAAAAATGATCCGACTTGTACAGACTTTTCGTCACATGTAGAGGCCGAATCTGAAGATGATGTAAACTGAAAAGTTGTGCACCTCCTTCTTATCTTTCTAGAAAAAATAAAATGGCACATCAATCTGACACTGTATGAAAAAGTTATGTCCTTTTTTCTAAGAGCTATCTGCTGGAATTTTGTTGACGGGACTGCTTCAACCTTTGCTCCCGAATTCTTCACACCTCCACTTCCAGATCTGATTTTTTTTTTTTTTAGATCTGATTTTTTTTTTCTTTTTTTTTTTTAGATCTGCAAAATTTTTTTCAAGATCTCTCTCCTTTTTTTTTTAAGATTTTTTTTTTTTTAAAGATCTCCAAATCTGAAATATTCCACCAATATGTTAGATCAATTAGCTATGCCAATGACTAATCAAAAAAAATTTACCTTCCAAATAAGTGGATAGGTCAAATTTTAGTTGATGGATGCTTGGGGGGAATGGAGGCTGCGGGATGCTTCAATGGCTCTCCTTTGATGCAGATCTTCTTCTCCAATGGATCCTCTCCAATAGTGCTCCTCTTCAACCTTGCTTGGATAGAACCTGCTCTGATACCAAATGATAATAATGGTATAGCTTAGATACCAAATGATAGAATAGAATAAGATTGCAATGACCAAAGAGGGACGGAAGCCTCACAAATATTATTGATCATGAAATTAGATTACATTACAATGCAAGAGCTATAATATTTATAGATATTAGACAACCTCATATGGATAGATATGACACCCTAGCAGACACCAACTACGAGATGATAAGACCCATCTCACATGCACATGTAATTACTACTAATACCAATATTGAATGTTATCCAACATAACAATATTGAATGCAAGTCACTAGACTAGAGTGCACATGTTGCACATTATTAAATAAAATACAATGCAATAAAATGCAATAACTATGCCTATGCTAAATTATGCTAACATGTGAGTTTCAAACTTGAGTTCTGATACTATTTGTTGGACCATAATTGGTGTTAGATGAAAACCCATAGGCATTAATCTTCGCTACAATCACTAGAGTTAGGATCCATGAGAGGCAGTTAGTCTATGTCATGAAACTCACAAAGAGCATTGGAAGCACATGGCAACACCCACTATATATGATTCAACCATTGATGACCCGTGATGGGGATGTGAAGGGGGAAATAGAGTTTGATATGACACAACATAGGTAATAGTTATGGCATAAGGAACCCCTTGTTGCTGAGCATAAGGTCCAAGAAAAGAATATATGTCCATAAGAGGAGATTTAGAATACATGTGCACATAGGGAGGAATAACACTAGGTTATGGGTTTGTAGGCGTGAAACTAGGGAATGCCACATTTCTTGAAGGAGCGGTATTTGAGAATGCACTTCCGGCCAGCCCTTGTGTTGGATACGTATATGAAGGTTGAAGAGCCATACCTAATGTGCCCGATTTTGTAAGAAGGTCTTATGGGTTAGGAGTACCCAAGTAGGATTAAGACAGTGGTTGCTGATAGGCACTCGTGGAAGGCATGTAGCCTTGCTTTTACATGTGATGGGAAGTATTGTTTGAAACCAAAAATTGTGTAGGCTAAGAGGATTGGGAAATTTCTAATTCCTTAATCCTACCCACCAATGTTGAGATCATATCGCCAGGTGAAGGTGGTGCATCGTGTTTAGGCATGTGATGAGCCTTGTTGGGTTGCAAAGGTACATGATACCCCATTATAAATTGGTTTTTTATAGAGCACCCCTCTTTAGATGTGCTTTTTGTTTTGGGAGGAGGGGTACCAACATTATTATGAAGAAGAACATAAATATATCATTGCATCTTATCTAAGGATTTATCTCTAGTGTTAAGATGATCATCGCTTTGGGTGAGTCATGTTAGACTCCCATCATTTAGTGATAGATAATAAGAGAAGGAATCAATTTTCTTGCTAATTTGAGGTCTGGACAAGACCCGTGGATAAAACCCATATTCTCCCATAAATGTCATGTTATTAGAGTTAGAGAACTTTGGTTGTGTGGTATGGTTAGGTTGGTATATCTCTTCAATATTAATCATTTAACTAGCGTTAAACCCCTGAGGAGGGGGCATGTGAGGAGATAAAAAATTCTATGAGTAATTATCAACCCACTATGACAAGGAGGGCAGCTACTGCATACCCACTTGGTTGTTATAGGCTTCGAGAGCCAAGATGGGCCTGTCGTATTCTTGAATCGACATATTCAGGGGATGTATAAACAACCGCAAAATTATCGGAGAGGAGAAGGATGGATGAAAGAAAATAAATAAGGGGGAAACGAAAAGGAACTAGTCCTTCACACCAGGTTCTCCAATTTTATATGCATGAGAATAAAAACATAACTCCTAGATGCACGAGACCTCCCAAGGTCGTATTGAGACAACAAAAATAAAATGGATGGGATGGTAGTAGGATGGTGTTGGTGAGAATATTTTTCAATATGACAAACTAGGTGTCTCCACCAATGTTCATGAGGCTACACCCCTCTGCATTGAAGTGGTATAACTCCCATTATTGAATGTGTACTAATATAAACCTAAACTAAATGTTATTGGTTAGCCAAATAGGTCGGGGATCACAAAGGGACACTCCACTGAACCTGTGGCAAAATGCTTGTACGGGGGTACAAGGGAGGAAATTTACAACGACTTAGGGAGAAGGAGGGGGAATTAGGAAGGAAAGTTACTACCATGAGTAGGACTAATTACAGAGTTCACACCAGTAACCAAAGTAGTTCAACATTCAATATAGAAGAAAGCAACAATGAAGTGGTACAGTGAGATCAAGACAAGATGAGACCATAGACACAAAGTTCTTTAAATCTCATTCATCAAGAAAGACAACAAAGTATTTTCTTCTTTAATCACCATGCTTACAAAGTTGCATATAATGAGGGAATAAGAGGAAACATGAGAAGGGGAAATAGAAGAAATGTAGCTCTTTATTTCATGTGCATTGACACAAATTTCAACAACTACAAATCCACAATTGCTCTAGAGTGGAAGTTTTCAAAATCTAGAATCCTTTGGAATGGAGAGGCCATCCCAATTTATAGACAATTTGAATTGACCCCTCACCTCCCTCACATGAATCTTCATGTTCCATATTCCACTTGTGACTTTTCATTTTCCATTAGAAAAGAAAAATTAAGTATTTCTCTTATAATTTTGAGAAAATACTTTTACAATTTTTAAAATAGGTCACTTAAGTGAATAGGACAAAATAGAATGATGAAGCCCAACAAAGAATTAGAAAGGAGAGAGAAAGAAAGAGGGGGAAGAGAGAGGAGGGAAAAGATGAAGGAAATGATACTCCTTGCAATGATCCAATTGAATTCCTTGTTGAAGAACTTTACAAAACACCCTGAGTGAAGAATCCTCTGAATGATGAACCTTTTCAAACTGATGAAGATTATTTCCTTTGAACACTCTTGAAACAATGAATTTCTACACCTTGTTGAATGATCATGATTACCCCTTTGTATGATACATGGACACCATTAACTGAGTGTTTAGAAACACTATTGAAAGGTACTCCAATGACTGCATGATGTTACTCAAAGAGGTCCACTTTGAAGAAGCTGAAGAATTGAAACCGACCCCTGCCATGACCCTTTATAGCATTGCCATTTCCTTATCTGAAATTTCCAATGAATGATACATTATGGATATTTTACGATGATGATTACACCATTCCACCTACCATACAACTTGAAACAACCATTCCTGTAGGATGACTGTCTGAATAAGAAAGACACTGTTGACTTCCATTGTATGACCGTAGACTAATCTTGGAAGACATAGGGAAATGCTTGGGAATCACTCAAAATGTGAGTGCCATCATTGAAAGGTGACATAGCCAGGAGACTGATTTCATATGAATAACCATGGCTCAAATTGAAACACTTTACTACATGCAACAAAAAAACTTACTATTTTTAGTAAGTGTCAAATTTCAACTTTCTTGACCCCCGACAAGTGAAGTTAGCTCCTTTTGATTTCATGTGCACACCTCTTCCACCTGGAAAAACTCTTTGAGATGACTTACTAATTATAGCAAGTTCCCGTATAGGAAACTTACTATTTTTAGTAAGTGACAATTTTTACCCCTTTTCGACTCTGATCATTTGCAAATATTGTCCTTCTGGATATCCTTGGTGCACACTGCTTTTCGAAATTCCCTTATGGATGACTTACCAAAAATAACAAGTGCCTATGTAGGAAGGCTTACTATTTTTGGAAAGTAAGGTTTTTGGGCCTTGGTTTGCAATGAAACCAACTTTTTTGATATGGTTTTTTGTTCTTCAGTGCACCTTCAAATTTCAAGTCAAACCGGTTCTAGATTGAGAGATTTTAAATTTTGAATTTTTGCCTTGGGAAACCTAGGGTTTCTTTGCTGAAAAAATATGTGGCATGCATGCAAAAAAATATTTATTTGATCCTCAAGGAACCTGGAGAAACTTAGAAGATTGCAAAAAATGACACGTCGATTTTGCACTAGTTTGTGAGATATGAATAAATCTTCTTCACGGTTTTTCAAGGTTTTCTTAGGAAAAAATCTTTGTTTTCGTTCTTCAAAAATATGTATTTCTTCATGAATTTTTATTCTTTCAAATCATGGAAGCATGAATAATATTATTGATGATGCAAAAAATGTTGGAGGAAGATTCTAGAAAAATTTTGGCAACATTCCGACAACATATGGAGGTTGTGGGGGTTTGAATGCAAAAATGGCTAAGTGTTTCATATTTATAACCTTGGAATGTGAAGGGAGAGGTGGGGCAATTTTTTTTGTCACCTATTTTCCCTTTGGTGAGGTGAAAATAGGGACATGAAAAATGTGCCTTTCCCTTATCATGACAAGTGGTTGGTGTTTATTTGTTGAGCAAATTGAAGGAGGGGGCTAAGATTTGAAGCACTTGGGGGCCGGAAAATGGTCGTATGAGGAACCAGAAGCCTAAAAAGGGTGGGGAAAATTTTTTGTCCCCCATTGTCCCCTTTATTTTGGTGAAAATATTGTAAAAAATTATCATTTCAGCCTCATAGCTTGACAAGTGGCACACATGCAGGGTAGGTGGAGGAGCAGGTCAAACCGGTCAAAAGGGCTAAAAGAGTGAGTCGTTCAGGTCATATGAGTGACCAAAAGGTTAAATGGGGGGAGGGAATTTTTTTTACACCATTTTCACCTTTGGAAAGGTGAAATGGGGCAAAAATTTGCACCTCATCCTCAGGTTGCCACACGTGTCCTTTGTGAAAATTGGTTAAGTATCAAAGAGCGTACCTTAAGAGTCAACTTGGGAAGGTCATAACTTGAGCTCCCAGATGAGTTTTCGGGTGCTTCCTTATATTATTTTTCATGAAAAATAATTTTGAGAAGTAATGGTGGGGGTCCCATGGACTTTATTATTACTGAAAAACCCTCAAAAATCCTCCTTTTTCTCTTGGATCTCCCGTTGTGCATGGAAATAATGAGTTGGTCTTGAAAAATGCATGGTGTTTGAAGATGATATATTTTTTCCACCATGTAGGGGATTGAAATTAATTTACAATGATATATTTTTTTTCTCTTAACTCATTCCAGAGCTCCTAGAATCACTCCTTGAATATAAGGTACTTTTTACTGGTGCAAGCTCCTTCGGCCCCAAAAACCCACTTTTAGTGCATTGGCTCCTAAACTTCTGAAACTTCCCAGAATCTTCCTAAATTAGTTCCATGATGTTTTTCTAGATCCTGGATACACCTCCATGATGAATATGAGTCTCCTGCAAATCACTCCAATGATGATGGTACACTTGTCTTAGAAAGGCTGATGAAAGCCCTCTCTAAGATATATTTGAAAACCTGCCTTGAAAACCACTACTCTAAAGGCACTTGAATGATTTTGATTTTTCCTAAATCACCTAGGGGGACTAATGAAATTCATAGATGGACACTGAAGGAAAAGATTGGACTTGACACTGAGGGGTAGGTTGACTTAGGGGTGTCTGGAAAGGTATGACATAAAAATTTTGACACTAGGGTATAGTTGTCCTGTTTTTAGGTGAATTTTTCCCATGCAAAAACACAGGACAACAATTGGCTCTAGCTTGGGGACATGTTGTGGATCGAGCACAACAAGGAAATAACATGAGAATCCCAGAATCTCAATTTTCTTTGGACCAGTGCCTTATCCATTGGGCTTTATAGAGTCATTAGAAGATATGCTACACAACTTTCCTTATTGAACACACACACACACAAACAAACAAATAGAAGGGAAACACACCAAAAGGGAAAACAACACACAACAGAAAAGGGAAAATATGTTACAGGGGAGGGGTATTTATAGAGATAGGGAAAGAATATACACATAACCTATGACGGGTTGGGAAAATTACATGCCATCATAGAACAATAGACTGAAATGTGATCTTTGAAGCACAAAGGTCATTATCTGATCAAACCATGCTCTTGTGATGGTTTTGCATGGATTGATAGAAGAATAATATTATACAGTGATTCCATCTTCATCCTCATATTACACCAAGAATTTTCTTGCATATCAGTGAATGCTTCGTTATCTTCTCCAAGATCTTATACCTTGAGGATTCTGCTTAATGTCCTACGATTATAAGATATCATCCTTCCGCATCTTCAAGAGTGGGAAAATTGATCTTGTCATGAAAACATTCATCCTCTTTAAATTTCAATTTAAAATCATCTCCTATATTAGCAAGGTACTTAGAAGGAGTAAGAAAAAACTGATTTTCTTCCCATTCAAGAACTTCTCTAAACATCTCATTTTGCTTGCTCTGAGTGACCACCTTCCAAAATAGAGGCTATATCATCGAGATGGAGGCCCTCATCAATCTCAAGGAAATGTTGTAATATGGGAACATGTTCAAGGCACATCAGAGCTTGAATAATGGTGAGCGTACTATGATTTTGAATTTTCTCACAAGATTACATGCACATCTACGTCTTGTTTCTCAGAAAAAATTTTGTTCATATCTAATCCACTCAAAGTCCATTTCAGTATCATCCTCACAAGTTGCAACCCTCAATTTTGATCATAGAAGGATTCTTTACCCTCAAGTGTAATTTTCCATATGAATTTTGTTCTACATTGGTGGAGCATTCTGAAGTGGTGGGAACAATTTGATCTTGAACATACTCCCAAGAATCTTGTAACTTTTCACTTTGTTCTAATAAATTCTCTTCAATGCAAATCAGCTCAACATTTTCCCTATTATCATCCTCCATATTAAAGATGTTGTCTTCTAAGATTGAGGAATTCCAAAGGAGATTCGAGAACCTTCCTTCTTTTGCACTCATGAATGTCTTCACACAATGTGAAAGAAAAAGACATGATTTCACATCTGCTCTCATCAACCAAGGCATTGGGGAAGACATCAAACTCATCCATTGGCTTTGTCTCGGACATCAAACATTGGTGTATCAAAAAGAGGAGCACAAATTGATTCATGCCTATCTTGCATCTCCATAGCCCAAGTCAAGAGTTCAAGGCTAAGTTGAGGGTCTTCAGTCTCTTCTACAATCTTCAAGAGGTCTTGCATATATAGTTCTTCCATGATTTCCATAGGCTCATCTTCATTCTTATTGAGATAACTCTACATTGTGCCTCTAGGAGATGGTTGAAAATCTGATCCATAGGCACCCATGATTCCTTTAAAACATCCTCATTCACTTATTCCATGTTTTATGTTGCCCAAGATTCACTTTCTTGTAGGCATGGGCATACTTGATTCACACACCTTTTGATAAGGAGAAGAGGTCCATGCTTTGTGGGAAGGGCACTCCTTTGAGCTCAAAATCCATATCATCCTTCTTGGTGGGAAGCATAGGACCATGTTGGGGCAAGCAGTATGGGAAAGAATTTTCAATTACATCTTGATCATTCATTATTGAATCCTCTTGCTCATATGGACAATGAAATACTTCATACTCACCATGATGATCATTCTACTCCTTGGGTGAGAAGAAGTTGTGTTCAAGATTCATTCTTCCTCAGCTTCAAAAAGGAAATGGGCTCTTCCATTTTATAATCCATGATTGAATCGGGAAGAGAATTTGATTCTTCAACTGTCTCCATTTCTTCATTCAACATTTCTACATCACTTGAAGAATCAAAATAGGAAGGCAAATTATCCATGATCATCTTGAATTCATCATCTTTGATCCATGATGCGTGATGGATTTCTTGCACTTCTTCACATATCTCCATTCCATCATTAATCGAAAGATCAAAATTTGAAAGGAGATTATACTCATGCTTACTTTGAACTGGTCATCTTATACTTCTTCATCGTTGGTGGAGTCTTTGGAAAGCATTGAATCATCCATTATGCAACAAGAATCTTCCTCTCTTGAATATATTGCTCCTCCAATGGGTTGTTCCTTGAGCCAAAATTAATTGATGAATGGTGGTTCCACCTCCATGTCTCTTTCATCATCTTCAAAGGTGTTTCCTTGATTTTCAATAGAGGGTTCAATGGAATATGATTCTTTAGAAGCATCCAAGGAATCTTCTAGGGATGAAAAATTTCATAGTACTAGACAATCATCAGGATCTTCTTGAGTTTCTCCATCCTTGACAACACAAAGTGATTCAAGGTGTTCATACCTTCTTTGCAAAGCCAAAACATACCTCCAAATTTCATGATAGGCTTCATGATCAGAATTTCCTTCTATTATGTTCTAAATCCTTTCCACATATTCTCTTTTCAAAATATTCATTTCTTCATCACCATATGCAAGGAAGTCATCTATAGAGTGGCAAAAGAAATACAATGTTCTCAATTTTATAGTGAGTTGTGCAAGGTTACAAAATTATTCTTCATGGATCTTGCACTATCATCTTCCATAGTGCTTATTTGATCTTCATCAGAAGGCCCAAGGATAGGATTTTCTTCAGTAACATTCAAGAACCTTTTAGGGATGAATACCTTGTAGTATGAATGATCCTTGGGATCTTCCTCCATAGGAAAAATATCCTCTTCTTCTCTTTGCTAGGGAGTGCTTCAAGTTTTTCTTACATCTCTTGTAAAGCTTCACAATATTTTAGAATTTTGAGGTAGATTTGGAGGTCAAAATTTCCTTGCGTAGTGCTCATGATTCTTTCCATATATTCAATTTTTAAGGCTTTTCATTTCATCATTTTTATATGTAAGGAAATCATCCCAAGGGAAGGTGATAAAAGACATGGCTCCAAGATTTTCATTCAGTTGTGCATAATTAAGAGTATTACCTTTCAGCATATTCTTGTTCTTCTTGGGTCTTCATGCAACATCTTATATCTTCTTCGTGCCTCTTTCAAGCCATTTCTTATCTTCTTCTTCATCGATAGGTTATTTTTTATTTCCTCTATCTAATTGCAGATTATTGTTTGAAGTAGGAGATCCTTTTACTATTCTTTAATTTTTCTTTCTTTACGAGAATTAGTCCAGAACCATGGCTGATCAACAATCTTCCTTTCTCAATCACTATCTTCTTCTTCTTCATTGTCACTCGTCGGTACTTCACTCCAATCGGGAAATTTCTTCATTATGATGTTGGAAATGAACATGATAGGGATTCATTCCTTGACGAAGTCACCTTCAAAAATGATTTTTTAAATTTGAAATTTGTTAATTATTTTTTTTTTTAATATATATATTTATATATATATTTTATATATATTTAGGGCAGATGTATCCTTTTTGGGTGCACTAAGGAAAATCTCTCCCCAGCGGAGTCGCCAAAAACTGTTGGTGAGAAAATTTTTTGATATGAAAAATTAGGTGTCTCCACCAACGTTCATAGGGCTATGCCCTCTGCATTGAATGGTACAACTCCCATTATTGAATGTGACTAATCTAAACCTAATATAAATGTTGTTGGTTGGCCAAATAGGTCGGGGATCACATAGGGACACTCCATTAAACCTGTGGAAAAATTCTTGTATGGGGGTACAAGGGAGGAAATTACAAGAGTAGGGAGAAGGAGGGAAATTAGGAAAGGGGAGTTACTACCGTGAGTAGAACAATTGTAGAGTTCACACCTAGTAACCAGAGTAGTTCAACATTCAATATAGAAGAAACAACAACCTTGTTAAGACATCAAGATGAGATAAAAAAACCCCATAGACACAAAGTTCTCAAAAGGCTCCTTCATCAAGAACAATACAAAAGTATTTTCTTCTTTAATCACCATTTACAAAGTGCATATAAAGAGGAATAGAAGGAAACATGAGAAAGGGAAATAGAAGAAATGTAGCTCTTTATTTCATGTGCATTGACACAAAGTTCAACAACTACAATCCATAATTGCTACAAGTGGAAAGTTTTCAAAATCTAGAATCCTTTGGAATGGAGAGGCCATCCCAATTTATAGCAATGTGAATTGACCTTTCACCTCCCTCACATGACTCTTCATTTCCATATTCCACTTGTGACCTTTTCATTTTCCATTAGAAAAGAAAAATTAAGTATTTCTCTTATAATTTTGAGAAAATACTTTTACAATTTTAAAATAGGTCACTTAAATGAATAGGAAAAAATACAATGATGAAGCCCAATGAAGAATTAGAAAGGAGAGAGGAAGAAAGAGGGGAAAGAGAGGAGGAGGGAAGAGATGAAGGAAATCCACTCCTTGATGATGATCTAATTGAATGATTTGATGAAGTCATGAAATTTGAGTGAAGAATTATGACACTGATGATCCTCCACACTGATGAAAATTACTCCTCTAAACACCTTTGAACCTTTTCTACCTTGCCGACAATGATTCATGATTTCCTTTTTGTATGATACACATACACCATTGAATTTGAGTGTTTAAAAACACTATTGAAAGGTACTCCTGATGACCGCATACGTTACTCATGAAGGTCCACTTTGAAGAAGCTGAGAATGGAAACTGACCCCCCTTGATGACTCTTTGTAGCACTGCTATTTCCTTGTTGACAAAGATTGCTCCATGAATGATACATTTTCTTGTACACAAGTAGGCGAGTCTATGAGTACTGATGATTACACCATTGATAATGAAGAATTGCATATAACATAAAACACCACCATTTGTGATATTATGATTACTGTTGAATAAGAAACTAGGACAATTTGAGATTCTACCCATGATAATATTGTTATCCCGAGGATAGATATGATCCTCTATAGCTCGGAATCACTAAATATGAGTACACATTTGAATGCCACAGGTGACATAGTCGAGACTGATTTCAAGCATGTGAACTTGAATTTCATGGCTCCTAGGACACTTTACTACATCTAAAAAAGGTAACTTACTATTTTTAGTAAGTGTCAAATTTCACCTTTCTTGACCCTGATAAGTGAAGTTAGCTTTTATCATTGCCCTGTATACACCTCTTCCACCGAAACTACTCTTTGAGATGACTTACTAATTATAACAAGTGCCCATATGGGAAATCTTACTATTTTTAGTAAGTGGTAATTTTTACCATTTCTGGCACTAACCAGTCAATCTAACCTTCTAGGTTATCCTTGGTGCACATTGTCTTTACCGCAACTGTCTTTGGTGATGACTTACCAAAAATAGCAAGTTCCTGTGTAGGAAGTATCACTATTTTTGGAAAGTGGGTTTCTCAGCCTCGGTTTGCAATGAAACAAACTTTTCTGATATGGGTTTTTTTTTACAGTGCACTTCCAAATTTCAAGTCAAACTGGTTGCTAGATTTAGAGATTTTAAATTTCAAAAATTTTTTACTGTGGGAGAACTTGGGGTTTCTTCAGCTGCAAAAAATATTGGGTCGTGCATGTGAGATATTTATTTGGGAGATTCAAGGGCCCTAGGAAACTAGATGATTGCAAAAAATAGCACGTCGATCCACTTGACTAGTTTGTGAGATATGAATAAATCCTCTTCACGGACTTCGAGGTTTTATGGCTAGAGATTTTGTTTTGTTCTTTATAAATCTAGTTTTTTCTTGCATTTTTTATTTTTCAGATCATGGAAGCATGAATAATATTTTTGAAGGATGCAAAAATCTTGGAGGAAGATCTAGAATCTAGCAACATTCTGACAGCATACGAAGGTTGTGGGGGTTCAAATGCAAAAATGGCTAAGTGTTTCGTTATTTATAGCCTTGGAATGTGAAGGGAGAGGGTGGGGCAAATTTTTTAACACCTCTTGTCCCTTTTAAAAGGTGAAATAGGGACATGAAAATGTATCCTTTCCCTTATCATGACAAGTGGTGGGTGTTTATTTGTTGAGCAAAGTGAAGGAGGGGGCTAGAATGAAGCACCTGAGGGTCGGGAGATGGTCGCATGAGGGTTCAAAAGGAAAACAAAGGGATGGATGATATTGACAATGACCTGTAGAAATGGTTATGTAATGTTATTATGGATATTACTGTGTATTGTTTAGTGTGGTGTATAACGTTGATGTGGATAGAGTAGAGTAAGTATGGATGTGATGATTTACATGGAAAATGGGTATATACATATGGTAAATATTATGGAATTTTTACAATGCCATTATACAAAGTAAATGTAAACAGTAAAAGGTAATCATAACTATACAATTATATACAATCTAAATGGTCCACTAAATGAAGCAAAATAGTAGAGAGAGAAGGAAAATGGTTGAAAAATGGAGGATATGATGATGACAGGTGGATGAGGGGTTAAGAGGAATGAAAGCCTCAGGATCTTACAAGGATTGCATTTCTCAACATTAACGTAGAAGCTTTAATCTTCTTGATGATGTAGTACCAAATTTTGGCTGTAGACAATGTGACCTTAGAGGATTAAGAAGTGTTCCCGGTCATGTTAGAACTATTACTTCTAGTCAGGACCAAAATAATTTTGGATTAGAATGGTGTGATAGGAGTGTGGAAAGGGATGAAAAATATGAGTACGGATAATTGGGCTTTCCCCTAGTGTGCTAACACATATACAAGGTACTAGTAGATGTAGGATCTAGCTCACCATAGTGCTAGAAATTGATTTTCACCATGGTACTTGCCTAAGGTGCCACTGAAATGGTTTTCACCATTGGATAATTTTTTTGGTTTTTAAAAATAAATAATTAGATGTTATTGGATAGTTGATAGTGGGAACTTAAGCATATAAGTGTTTAAGATGCATGATGTTCATGGGTTCATCCAACTCATACCCATATTGGGTAGTAAGCTTATAAGTACTAAAGCAGAACTTTTCTATGAAGATGTAAGGTTTGAGCAAATTGGGTTTGAACTTACCTTTTATTTCATGACTGAAATTAGTGTTTCCTTGCTTCTCTTTGAGGACCAGGTCACCTATTTCAAATTCATGGGTTTTTATGCATTTTCCATATTATCTGTGAAGGTGATTTTGGTAAGATTTGAGATGGTCTAAGGCTTGGAGGCATTTATCATCTAGCAGATTGAGTTCTTGAAGGAAGTGTACATGATATTATTCGTTATCGATGAGGTTATGGAGAGATATACAGAAGGAAGGGAGCTTGATCTCAACATGTAGGATAGCTTCAGTGCCAAAGACAATGAAACAAGGGAGTATGGAGTAGAGCTAGTGGGGGTGCAGATGGATGTACGATAGGACCATAAGGTAGGGTAGATTTGTGTATGCCAATCGCACCCTACTTGACTAAAAATTGCATTTGAGCATTTTTTTGGATACTTCGGATTGGCCATTTACTTGTGGGTAATATGGGGTGGAAAACTTAATTTTGATGTGGAATTGGTCACAAAGTCCACATAATTCATGATTTTACAAGTATTTACCATTGTCCATGATAATGACAGATGGAATACCATAGTGACAAATGATATGATTAAGGATGAATTTTGATATTTTTTTACTAGTGACGTAGGTGAGCGTAATGAATTCAACCCATTTGGTAAAGTATTCCATAGCACTACTGATGAATTTGTGACCATCAAATGAGGTAGGATTAAGCTTGACCATGAGATCAAGACCACAGGCATAAAATGGCCATGGAGTAGTGATGGGCTGTAAATCTTGAGAAGGCATATGGATGAGGTCAACATGTTTCTGGCATGGAACACACTTGTAGACATATGAGCATGCATCCTTTTCCATGGTAGGCCTATAGTAGCCCATGCAAAAAAGATTTTTGGTGAGTACCACACCACTAGTGTGAGCACCATAGATGTCATCATGAACTTCCTTGATTTCTAATTTGACCTCTTAGGAGTTAAGATATCGTAACAAGGGTTTATTATATCCTCTAGGGTAGAGGGTGCTACCAAAGATGGTAAATCTAGATGTGGGTTGAATGAAGGATTTGTGATGGTTGTGAGGAAGGTTAGGTGGAATGGTATGGTCATGGAGATACATATAGATGTCATGGTACTATGAGGAGTTGGGACCAAAAATCTCACATACCATCTCAAATTCAAGGACATCATATGCCAAAACCATGAGTTGTTTAACCAGGAATTGTGAATTATCAGCATTCGAAGGCATGTTCTGGAGAGAACCAATGGTAGCCATTGTATCTGGTAATTTTTTATTTTCTTGTGAAACCTGCTTGAATTGTATATGCTAAAAATAAAGCTTGAAGCTATCCACAGTCCAACATTCACCTATATGGAACAAGTTTGTGATATTTGGTTGAGTATTCATCATTAACCCACTTGATGATGAGTTGTGAGTCACCAAAGACATTAAGATTGTTGATATTCCATTGGATAACCATTATGAGTCCAACTATAAGTGCCTCATATTTAAATATATTATTAGTGTAAGGGAAAATGATCCAAAAGGCCTTAAGGATGATATCACCTTGAGGTGTGATGAATAGGATGCCTTCTTTTGAGCCATGATTTGTGAAGGATCCATCAAAGTATATTGTACAACTATCTGATTCATCAATAGTGAAGACTAATTCATCTAGTAACCATGTATTAAGTGGTGTAGAATCAGAAATTGGAGCTTCAATTACTTGATCTAGTAAAATTTATCCCTTTATAGCTTTTTGATTAACATATTCAATTTAAAAATCACTCAATAACATGATCCATTCAGCCATTCGTCCTGTCAAAGAGGATTTTGAGAGTAGATATTTGAGCAGATCTACTTTAGCAATGAGCTTTATTGTATTGTTCATTATATAATGCCACAACTTCTAAGAGGTAAAGACAACAATAAGACACACTTTTTTGATAGGAGTGTAGTTGACTTCATAAGCAATTAATGTTCAAATCAGGTAATAGATGGATTGTTCCTTTCCATTTTCATCATGTTGTGCAAGGAGAGCTCCCAAGGCATGATATGTAGTTGAAATATAGAGGAGAAGAGAAATTCCTAGAGTGGGAGGCAATAGGACTGGAGGGAGGATTATATATTCTTTTATTTATCAAAGGATGCTTAACATTATTCATTCCAATGGAAGCTTGTTCCCTTTTTAGAGTGGAATGGATGACACATATTAGCAAGTTGCGTTATAAGCCTTCTGATGGCCTGGATTTTACCCTATAGACTTTTGAGTTGTTTTATATTGGTAGTGGGGGCATTTCAACAACAAATTTGAATTTTTTTGGATCAATTTCTATGCTGTGACGTGAGACCATAAAGCAAAGTAGCTTGCTTGATATGACGCCAAAGATACATTTCTTAGGGTTGATTCAAATTTTTTATTCTTAAAGTCTAAAAAATATGGCGAAGAACCATAGGATGTTCTTCTTTGGTTTTGGATTTTCCTAGAATGTCATCGACCTAATCTTAAAAAATATCACACATCATATCATGAAATATGATGGTCATGGCACATTGATATGTGGCTCTGACATTTTTAATACCATGGGGTATGACTTGATAACAAAATGTACCCCATGCTATAGTGAAATTTGTTTTGCATTGATCTTTTTATGTTATTTTTATTTGATTATATCCATAAAAGACATCCATGAGAGATAAAATTTTGTGCCCAACTGTAGAATCCACAATCATGTTGATGTTTTGTAATGGGAAATCATCTTTAGGGAAATATTTTTTAATGTCATGGAAATTTATACAAATGCATATGCCCCCAATATTTTTTCCTATTGGGACGATGTTAGAAATCCATTCTGAATAATTGATTGGTTAGATGAAGCCGACATTAAGCAACTTTTGGATTTCTTATTTGATGAGTAAGGCTACCTTTGAAAATCTTACATATCTTCTGATTGACTGGTTTTGCATCTTTACGTACCACTAGATTATGAACCATTAGGGATGGATCAATTATGGGAATATCTGCATTGGACCATACAAATGTGTCTAAAAATTATTTGAGGAGTGTTATAAATATGGCTTATTATTCTATAGATAAAGATACCCCAATTTAAGAATTTTGGGGTCCTCTTTAGTGCCAATATTAATATCAATGGTTTCTTCAATCAGTGATGTTGAACCGTCTTGTAGCTTTGTAAGAGATGGAAGGAGTTGATCCATAGCTAAATCATGATCTAGATGTGGGGAATGTTCGAATAAGTCAACAAGGGGATCCTCCTCATATATATTGAAAGAGGAGTAAAGATGGGGGATGTTGAATTGTGATTATATAGGTAGGATAAGCTCCTGTTTGCTAAAATATGAATCAAAATTTAAACATATTTCAAAACCCTTTTTATGGTCATCAACGGGTATATTATCTCGAGTTCCCATGAATTTGAGAATTACTTCATCATTTTGAAATGTGTCAAAAAGGATAGATTCATATTGATGGTTCCACTGGATGAGTTAAGGATAGGTGAGAGAAAAGTTGATGGTGAGGATGACGGTGTCATGGAAACGATTTGTGGCAGAAAGCTCTTTATATTGGCTATAGACAGAGCTAGTTTTGATGACATCTATAACTTCCTTATCTACCTTACTTGTATCACTTAGGTCATCACAGATAGCCTCATCAGGTGGTTGGTACCCTAATCCACATCCATCAAGATTGGTGATGACAGTAAGGGGTTTAGGGATGCCTTGTTCATTATGACCTAGTCCTCAACCAGAGTAACCCATGTGAGTCATCATGTGTTTGAGGATTAGATATTCATTGCTCAGAAAGTAGGATGATATGGAATCATCTATGAGCCATATAGTATTGGATGGGTCTAGGTACTCATTAACAAGACACCCAAAACATATAAACATGGAGGATCCTAATGAATATGTTTTATTATTAGCTTTACACATGCTAGGCTTGTCATACTGTTTGGGTGAGAGCACGAGTTTCTAAATACTGAAATTTGGGTATTCTCCACACCATGTGGATTTGAATTTGAGAGGTAGAGTGGGTAAGATAGGAGTAAATGATGATGAAGTTTTATGCGAAGTGGATGGAAGATTGTTAGGTAAATGATACAAAGTGGTGGATGTCGTGGATGATGAAGATGGACATTGTGAAGTGATGGTTCGGTAATGGGACAATACAATTTCTTATAAGCTCGTGCTTAAATTTTTTGGAAATACTGAAAGGGTTGAGGGTCACCATGGATGAAGACCTCTATGCCGACATGCTCAAACTTACGACATTGTTATAATGTTGATGGGACAACATGAATTTCATGGATCCAAGGATGACCAAGTAGTAAGTTGTAGAGGAACTAGATGTCCACAAAATGCACCAGGGTGGCCAATGTGATAGGCCACACATTAATGAGAAGGTATAAAGTGTGAGAATATTTTATTTTGGTGTTATCATACACTTTGATAATGATTATTTCTTGTCTTATTTCTAATTTGTTATACCCTAGGCGTTGAATGAGAGATAGGGTACAAAGTTTGACACCAGACATATTGTCTACTGGTATTCATTTGACATAAGTATTTTCAATATGAACCTCAATGTAAAAAGGAATATTATGGGTTGGGTCATGTAGTGGCAAGCCTTGCTAGGTGAAATTAAGTGGTAGTTGTTAGTGGTCAAACTTTCATCCTTGTCTCAAAGCTGGAAGAACCGAGTCATTTGAGACAACAATGGAACCGTCTCCAAGTTGTGGGACCTTGTGTGCTTAAGACAGATCTCTGAAGAAGGATGATTCTTGTATATATTTCTACTGCTACTGCTACTCTTAATGCTGAAAGGGAAAACTAAGCTAAAAATGCTAAGGGACCAGTGATAGAAGGATAATAAAAAGGAAAACTAATCTAAGGAAGGTGATAACACCATAAAAAGAGGGATGCACACTATCTATTTTGAGTGAAAATGAAGGGAAAGGCGTGAAAGAAGGCTAGGAATGTGTAGCACAACTAAAACACATTTAGCAGATTAGTTTCATGGAACACAACCAAAAAGGGAACTCCAAGGGACATGGAATGACACAAAAAGCACGCAATGTAAAAGACAGGAAAGAAGAAAGAATACAAACATGCTTAGAACAAAGAATAGTCACAAAATGATGCTTCCATTAGTTCCAAAAATGCACAAAACTGTTACAATGGTGAAAGAGACCGATATCCATATGCACGAGCTAGATATAGAGGTCTGTAACTCAGAATACAAAAATATGAAGTCCTTAGCAAAGTGCATAAGGATCCAAAATGTCCAACATTGAAAATGAGCCCAAATCTTACATTTATAGATGAATCCATGGAAGAAAAAGAGAAGAAGGAGGGAAAATATGAATTTGAAATGTAACACTCAATAAGAAGTATTCAATGCCTGTAAATCCGTCTGCAAATATGTCAAATTCATTTCCCCAAGTCTGTTTGGCGTTTTGGAGAAGGAAAGAGGGTAGATCATATCAAATTGGGTGGTTGGAGCTGACCAACCCTTTTCCACCACACCCATCACCAACTTAGTATACAACTCACTGCTATGAGCTGACCGACCCTTTTCCACCTAAGCCCATCTAGCTCTTAGCTAATGCTTTAGACCACTAGCTCACTCTCCCTTTTAGAATTGTTTGGAGGTGAAAATAATCCCTCTTTTTTAATGTTTTAAGGTTAAAAAAATTCATTCATGACATTGTAATACTTTTTCTGGATATATTTTGCATGTATATTGTCCTTCTTTTCAGTGTCGAAGATGTAGGGAAAGGTCCGCGATTGGAAGGAGGCTAATCCCCCCTCACAAGAAAAAAACCCTATCTAAAATCTGATGCCATTTCCAACGAGTACACATACGACTCCTTTTGCACCCATTTCAGGCAATTTTTTAATGTTTGCAAATCCTATTAGCATTTTCCATCAATTGCAGGAATCATTTTCTTGCTATAAATTTTGACTCACTGCTCAGTTTTGAGCTCTTCTTTAGTCTAAGTTGCATGATTTTTCACACACTATGTGATGACATTGTCAATTTTGTAAACGTACTAATTTATAAAGTGTCACATTCTGGGGGGTCATTATTACTCTTGGGTATTGTATTACATGCGGATGCGCTATCGACTGAGTCTAACGTCTTGCTTTCGTGTACCTCACACTTCTTGTTTCTACATCATGGAGGGTGCTCTTTCTAGACTTGAGTGATGTAGGATTTCCTTACATCCTGTACCACTTCTTATTAGGAGAGAGAACTATTCAGCTTTGTGTGCTTCCATGGAACGCTACTTCGCCCATGAGGGTCTTTCACACTTCTTACTTAGGCCAGTTCCTACACCCACTGATCATCATCATCTCGAGGACTTTCTCGACACTTGTGACCATGTTTTTGGTCACTTGATGATGCATGTCTCTAAATCTCTCTGGTTTCATGTGGCAGACTTAGATCCACCCCAACGTGTCTAAAGCATTCTTCAGTCACTCTATGGAGACCCTTCACATACTGCCGCTGTTGTTGCTGTTGTTGATCCAATTTCCTCCTCTTGTTCTTTGTGTGATGGTAGTTCTACTGACATAGACTTGCTTGGTTATTCTTTTGATGACGAGGATTGTGCACCTAGTTCTGATGTAAATATTACTACAGAGGACTTCTCTCCTCCTCTCACTATTCTAGAGAGTGTTGTCACCCCTCCCATCTCATCAGACATTGAGTAGTCTCATACTTAGCATCATACAGTCATTGCACATGCCTCCTTTCCACTTTCAATGTGTGAGGCCCCTTTCACTACTCTACCTTCATTGGATGACTTATACCTCTCCGACATCACTCTTCTGTTTGTCGAGCCCCCCCATTGGGATGAGTATCTACCTGACCTTGGTCATATTTTTACAGAGTCCACCTGTGATGCACTATAAGCTCCTCATCCACCGACAAGTGTTTTGGAGGAGTTCATCATCTCCGTTATTAGGAGTGCCCCTTCTAGGACTCTTATCACTTCCACTTTTCCGGAGACCTTCATTGATCCACCCTTGCTTGTTGATCCCTTTTATGTTGTGGGGGTTGTTGTGTTGCCTTCACATCACTTGGAAATCCTTTCTATAGGTGTTCCCATTCTTCACTCAGATATTTCTATTCACATGGCATTACCTTTGGTTCCTTAGCACTCATTTGCTAGACATATGTCACACTTTCATGAAACAGACTCAGAGTTCTTCGTGTTGTTTCCTTTAGTTTCCTTTGTGGAGTAAGTGAACTTCTAGCATGTCATTTATGTCCTTCCCAAGGGCAGGCATATAGTTCGATGTGGGTAGCTCTTCTTCAGTTATGAGGCAGAGGACCACCTCATCGACATTCTTCTAGGATATTTCCTAGAACTACAGATTTCAGATCCATCCATAGCATCTTCTACATCCCTCTTGTCTCCCTCTTCTTCTCTCTTCTTCATCTTTTCAAGAGACTACCATTTTGTACATGGGTACCTTTTTAGGCTTGTTTATGGTTGAGACCCATCTTTGGCATCTTTCTTAGATTAGAGAGTGTGTTGTTTTATTGTGGTGGATGTTTTTCCCACTGGGTTTTCCTTCACTGTTTGGGATTCTTTGTTGTGTATGGGTACCTCATCAGGCTTGTGGTTGGGACCCATTTTTCATTTTGTGTGTGTTTTTTTGACTTGCCTTGCCTCATCCTAAGTTACGATGAAGGGGGGGTGTTGGTGTGTGTTATTTTCCACATCATTAGGTAAGTCATCTCATGAGATTGTAGGTCCACGTGTCATTCAAGGGTCATTATGAGACTCTCTTATGTGTCAGTGTGTTAGTACGTCATATGCGTCATTGAGAGTTACACTTCTATTTTGGGAATGTAACTCCCCCTCTCCACTTGAGTTGTCAGGATTGCAACATTGGGGGTTACTTAGCACCTCTTATATGTACACCCCTTTAGATCTATGGGAGAGGGAGAGTTTTATGGCTTAACGAGGTTCTGCCCATGTTTTAAATCTTTACATGCACATTCAGTTGATGTTCGCTCCTCCCGAGATCTCTTCGCACTGCCATTCACACGTCCGTTGATGTGTACGTCATCCCTCACGATCCTTGTGTTTCAAGTTTTGAACCTTCTTTCAAGTTGATTGCTCTAGATTTGTGCCTAATTGGAACTACCTCTGTAGGCTTGTGTTTGCTGCTTCTTTAATGAAATGACCTTGTTGGACAAAGTTTTAATCAGGGCCTTCAATTCATCATCTTATTTTTGCTGTGCAGGAGAGTAGGATGTAGATGCAAATGGTTACATGCTCTACATGGGAACTGGAGAAATAGAAGGTTAGAGAGATGGAGACATATCTGGGAACAAGGGATCAGGAGACCTAGGTGCCAACTTACTAGCCTAAATGAGACAATTTTCTACCCTTTGTGTGCATGTATACTTTGCTTAATGCTAAATCAAATGAAGCAAGAACTACCGCCTAAAATAGTTCTATAATTTAGCTAAAACAAAGCATAAACACCATCATGATAAGAATTAAACAATGGTTAGATGCTAGCATTCATCAATACAAACTTTGAAACTAACAATGCTAAATATCTAAACTCCTCTATTCTCTAACAACAAATAAATGAATGGACCTAAGTAAGCTCCATGGCTATCAAAATAGTTGTCCTTAATGCTCCAAGAACCTAGGAATGGGGGCTAATCAAAGTTGGGCTACAAGACCCTTTTGACACCTCCCATATGACCCAAACACTTTAAGAAAGAGGCTTAACTCTTCAAGATGATGAACTCTCAAAAGGGCAAGGTGCAAGCTCTTAGTCTCTTTGCTATATGCTTTGCATTTGCTCTCTTAGAAAGTTTAGGTGTAAGTAAAAAGGTAGGTGGAGGGCTCTTTATATAGCCCAAAGGATAAAGGATTCAACACATTCTCATGAATGTGGGATAAAGGTAAAACATGATTAGGAATGGATAAGGTTGCTTTATTAAAGGTAACCTTACTTTAGAAGGGTTTAATACATGTTTAGCAAGTCATGGGAGTTGGGGGTATTTTAATTAATCAAAGTAGATTAATTAATAGGTAGGTGTAAGCTTATAGAAGCCAATTAGAGGAATATTAGTGTGATTTAGGCTATTATAAGGGGATTAAATCAACTAAATATTGATTTATTGGTTAAATGGAAGGGAAAGCTAATTAATTAATAATAATTAATTAGTCTAGGTAGAGGGGGTGATTTATTAACGGAAGGTCGTTAATTAGGGTATTTGTTGGATAAGCAACTTAATTAATTAGCTTAGTGTAATTAATTAATGATGATATGAGGGAAAATGAGTGCCTTTGACGATATGTCGTTGATTTGCGAGAAAGGGGATAATTAGCACAATTTAAGTATTTAAATTGCTTGGGCGTAATTATAGGTGTCTACACCCTTATTGCAATGTTGTATGCAACAGGTAAGGTTCTACCTACCATGGATTGAATCATGACTGAAATGTCACTAGTCAAATCCCTTAGATAGTACAAGAAGGCATGCTAGAATATAGGCCTTACCACCTGAGGAATTCTATCCAAATTCTTATGGAATTTGATGTTGAAATTAGTCATCTACTTGTTGGGCACGCGCTTTGTTGTAGTCAGCTGCTCCACTAGCGATAGATGATCTGATTTATTTTCAAAGTAATTTCATAGAGCCGTTCCAATCTCATCCCAAGTAGTAATAGATGCAAGTCTCAGGCCATGGTACCATTAGAGTGCCTTACCCTTGAAAGAGGCTACAAAAAACCTAATAACAACATCATCATGTGTAATCAGATAGAAAAAACATACATTGGCCACATCTTGAATGTGTTCAACATGGGTGACTTGATTTACTCACGTGAAGTATGGAATACTCTTGAGTGTGGCTGCTGGCATATCGTGCTGGGCATGGAGATTGAGTGGGATTCCGTTAGTGAAGGTAGAAAATTTCCTTGGAGGAGGGGGAAGTCAAAGCACCATGGTAGGGCCCGCTTGTCTATTTTGAGGAGGAGTAGAGTGCACGCAACATACTGGAGATAGAGATGTGTGCATAGAAGATCTGTTGCGTGTGCTTATCGGTGAATGATGGAAGTATTCAAAGGATCCTTCAGCTGTAACACTTTGTCTAGTATGCATTCTTCTCATAAAAGGTGCTTAGGACTGCAAAACATGATCTCTGGAAATGTTGGGAGTCGCCAGATGTGTTGAAATAAGCCTCTAAAGGCTAGAAATACTAAGTTCGCACACTAGAACTTAGTAATATGAAATTTAAAATTTCACTGCTTGTCCCATCAGGCATGCTAGAACTGTTGGTGGTTAAACTTACACCCATGTCTTGGAGTTGGAAGAACCAAGTCATTTCAGAAAACAATGGAACTGTCGAGCCAAGTTATGGGACTGTGCGCACTTGAGACAGATCTCCAGAGAAGGCTGATTCCTCTATCTATGTATAGTACTACTACTACTCCTAATGCTGAAAGGGAAAACTAAGCTAACAATACCAAGGGACTAGGGATAAAAGGAATACCAAAAATGAAAACTAATCTAAGGAAGGAGATAACACCAAAAAAAGAGGGATGAAGACTATTTGTTTTGAGTGAAAATGAAGGGAAAGGTGTGAAAGAAGGCTAGGCATGTGTAGCACAACTAAGATGCATTTACGAGATCAGTTTTATGGAATACAACTAAAAAGGGAACTGTAAGGGGCGTGGAATGACACAACAAGCACACAATGTAAAAGAAAGGCAGGAACAAAGAATACAAACATGCTTAGGACAAAGAATAGTCACAAAATGATGCTTCCATTACTTCCATAAATGCACAAAACTATTACAATGGCAAAAGAGGCTGATATCCATATGCACGAGCCATATATAGAGGCATGTGACTTAGAATACAGAAATATGAAGTCTTTAGCAAAGTGCGTAAGCATCCAAATGTCCAACATTAATAATGAGCTCAACTCTTTCATTTATAGATGAATCCATGGAAGAAGAAGAGGAGGGAAAATATGAATTCAAAATGCAACCACCAATAAGAAGCATTCAATGCCTGTAAATATACCTACAAATCTGTCAAATTCATTTCCCCAAGTTTGTTTGGCGTGTTGGAGAAGGGAAGAGGGTGGATCAAATCAAATTGGGTGGTTAGAGTAATTAGATATGCTCATTAATGCCTAGAAATATGTTTTCCCAGTTCTCACATACCAAATTTGCCAAGAATTTGAATTTAAATATCTAGCACTCTAGCCCACATCAGTAGCTATCAATTGAGACTAGGCATGCACTGATCAGAGATCTATAACAAAAGATATGGTTGCTAGAAGATTCTCAGGGTTGCCTACATACACAAGACATGTGGCATGCACTGGTTGATTGAAAAGATGGTCACCTACGAAAAATTGTTTTGTTGTTTCTACCATGTGTCACTCATTGATTTGTTGCAAGGATTTGATGCCCTATTGGTGCACTTAGACTAGGTTATGCATGTGGCACACTCACGTGTGTCAAAGAATGACATGGCACAGAAATGGCATAGAGGAGGGTACAAAGATATGTGTGTGGAAGAATGAGTGCATGTGGGAGGAAATGGGGAAAATGATGAGGGAGAACACAAGGTGACAGGCCTAACTATGAATAAGGTGATGTGCGGGGCACACGAGAGGGAAAACTTAGCTGATTGAAGCAAGTGCAAGGGGCATGTGCATGAGTGGAACAACTACTAGGAATAAGGAAAATTGAATGCGTAGAAGGGATAGCGTGCAAGGGTGCATGAGGAAACATTGACCAAGTGAATGTGCCAAGGAAACAAGCTGAGGTGCACACGATTACAATGAAAGATATCTGAGCCATAATGTGAATGTAAGTTGTCAAAATAACTAGGAGAGTTATTTGGATAACAGTAAAGTTGGATGAGGGTAAAGGTAAGCAACAGAGAGATTAACCACATGCTGTTTAGAGATTGAAGGCCACTCAGGCATGTGAAGTTTCAAAAACAAAAGTGAGAAAAGAGGATATCGTAAAGGTTATAGCAACAACAACTGTAGCTATGAGACTAGTATACACACTGATGGACATCTGCACTAGGGGTCTTACTCAGTTTATCCCACACACGTTGTATTGTAGCTTGTGGATCTGGATTGGGAGAGAATGGAGTAATCTTTTTTCTTTTGAACAACTAGATGGCTTCGGTGAGCAATCACAACACACTTAGGGATCTGAGCAGGTCCCTTCACTCTGATGCTAGCTAATTGATGGGAAGACGAATCACAGATGGACAGCCAAGAGATATCATCGTTGGGAGGGTATGTCTTAGTTAGCTTGATGTGGTTAGGCTGATGGTCAGACGCAACTTAAAGGTTTTAGCATCAATTCCCAATGTCACAACAACCCCCAAAGCATGGTTTTGACCATGATTGGGGTGTTGGCTAATTAATTACACTTCTTAATGTCGAAAACCTTTTCACTAACCTTTGCCAGAAGAGGAGGATGTCTAGTGGAATCAATTTCAATCTTCACCCCAATCAATCAAGGTCTTTAATGGGATAGTCCTTCCACCTACATATACCTGGTGGTGGCATGACCCTTGATTTTGTGCAACTTGTCTAACCTTAATGGTCTCGAAAACTAAGGCAAGATGGGTGGCAAAAGTTCACCCTTATGTTAAGAATTTGCAAGGGAAATCCTTCACTAATCAAGAGGTTGTGAATACCAAGACTCTATCAAGGAATTTAAGGTTATTTAGATTCAGGTAGATCAAGTGAGGTGTTCATAGGTCTCACCATAGATCCGAGTAAAAGTATTGTGCACATCTATAAGCTCTCGTATTCGATATATCTTAAGGGATTAAAAAATTGCAGCACAGATATCTTATCTCAATAAGTACATCACAACTATTGTCTTATGTGGCACACCTTAAAAATTTGATGAGAGATGAGGTAAATAGATTTTCTACAAAAAAACTTAACATTGAAAGTTGTAGTGAGAGGATTGGAGGTCATAAACCTACAGTTGACATCAATAGGTGATCTATTTCTGTTAGTTCCCAAGCATCTAGAGAGAATAGAGTCCTTATCATCCCTATGAGCTAAAACCCCCCTGTACCACAAATTCTTTTGTAAATCACGTCAATCCTACCAAAAACAATGACATCACTCTATAGAAATCCATGAGCCTCCTTCTTTTGGAAGACCAGGTTCCTAATCCATTGATAGCTATAGATTTTTCCAAACCCTTGATGGAGAACCCTGTCAATGTCATTAGCCTACTTCGAACACCGACTTGTCCCCAATAGATACAACCAAGAGGTGGAAGTAGCAACAAAGAGGGGTTTAAAAAATGAAGAAGATGAATCCACCACATTTAAGATTTGCTTCCCAAAATACTGACATATGAGAATCCACCTTATCGACCAACTTAGATAGTCTGAGTGTACAGGAAAAGTTCCCTTGCTTCCATTCGCCCGACTGGCCAACACTAGGGAGAGCACCAACTTGAGGACAGACAGGGGCGTTAACCACTAGGAGCTTAGTCGTATGGCATAAGGATGAACCTTCGCTTGCCCAAAAAAATCCCCCCCCCCCTAAGTAGAATTACGGGCTGCCATGGATTCAATGCAAAGTTGTTCTCCTGATTCAACTTCATGGTGAGCAGGAGAGTTTTGGAGAATGTATTTTGTAATTTGTAGAGTGATGTTCTTCTCAAATGTGTACCATAAATATAAATGGATGTTGATTTGTTGTATCCATTCCTGAAGCTGTGAATTTCCTTGGATCAAAGGAAGGATATCTACGAAGGGGGTGACTTTGCTTAGGTCTCGACCAAACCTTGGTCAGAGTAATTTTTGATCCCCTCATACCTGCAATTCACTCACCTATGGGTCGTGTCTATGGTCACCCATGAAATACTAGCTCATTTAAATGAGCTTAAACTGTCTGCTTTTATATGCATTTGGTTCTGATCTAACACAAGGGAAGTAGGTCCGCTAATGATAAATTCTTTGCTCACAGTTGCATCCTTGTATTTTTTGATATCATATTTTGTAAACTCATTACAATGGTCACATATGCCATTATAGGTTCCATGTCAAAAAAACCTTCATTTCCATGTTGAGTCATAATGGGCCTTAAAATCCCATCACTAGGATGATGAAAAATCCTATAACACCAAAAACATTGTTTAGCTCAATCTCTAAGAATAATCACACAGTGGATTGCATATGTCATTTAAACATCATCCATGGCTGAAATTTACTTAAACCTTGTGGTTGTATTTTTTAATCTGTTCTAAATTATGGCTTATATTATTTTATGGATTCCTCTCGAACCTTCTTCTCCTATTCCTAGATTATAGTATTATCCATTATCATTTATTTGACAACTTGTTCTATTAAATCACTTCTATGCAGAGATTATAACTCAATAAACAATATCATGGTTCAAACCACAACAACTTGTACCCTTTACCAAAATCAAGTTGTCCAAATACTAGGTTTTGAATTTAGCTGATAAAACACCCATTATGTCACTATTCAGAGACCTCTCGAATTCTGAAGAATAGAAACAAAATTCATCCCTATTCACTCTCCAAGTGATATAAAGCATCAAATAAATGATTTGATGCTCAAACAAACTCGCATATCTTTCCTAGCACAGAACAAAGTATGTTTGAAACTGTCCAACATACAAAATTCTTAGTCTAATTGACTTGAATGCCCAACCCAAAACTGGGGTGCATAATGGAGTGTTTTCATACCTCATATGAAATACCTATGCCTTTCCGATAAAATGTTTTAACTCCTTCCAAATCCAAATTGAAGGTCCTTCAACCAAGTTTTTCAATCTCTACAAACTACTTCTTAGTCGACCTTATGTCGGACTCAAGAACCAACGAATGCTCCATTAGAGCAAGAGAACTCTATAAATAAATAACTTCCACACTGAAACCCTAAAGAATGTAACACCCTTATAAATTATTTATAAGAACTTAGAAACCCTCATCTAATAATTGAATAACTCAGGATCATCACTTGCATCCTCATAAAGCTACTTGACACCCTACTAGAACTAAGACATCCTTCATCAACATGGCCCTCAACATAGGGGACGGGTCATATTATAATTTCATACCTTGAAAAATGCTATCAAGTTTGATACTAAAATTATTAAGGGTATCAGAACTCACTACTTGAAAACAAAACTGTAAATGGAGACTTAAGAACACCCATGTAGCTCCTGTAATGCACACACACAAATTTACTACACAGTTACACCCACAACTGTGGCCATCTTATTTTTATATTTTATTTCATCATTCTCGCATATTTTCCTACACATATCCACCTATTTTGAAACTGTAAAAAAAATTTTAGTCTAAACCGGGGTGCCCAGGCTTGTACTGGGGTGCCTTGGGGTGTTTTGGTCCCACATGGGGTGCCCCGATCTATGTTCCACTTTTCCACTTCTTTTTGGGGTCTTTCTAGCTGTTTTTCATCCTTATCTTTTTCTTAGTCGACCATGTCGGGGTTAACTATGAAATTAGAGCAAGAGAACTCTATAAATACAAAGTTATGAAACCACTAATGAGGGTCCTAACATCACATACTACTTTCACTCCATCTAGAGTTGAATCCATTACATCACTTGCATCCACATAGTGCCATGCATCAAGGCTAAGAGATCTGCATCAACACACACAACATAGGGGAGGGTTATATTATATTTCATGTACATATGCTATTAAATTTTCTATAATTATTATTGCTCACTACTTCACAAAGTGTGACTGACATAAGAACACCCATGGAACTACATGCACACACAGTACTAACACACACACACACCTATTTTGGCCATCTTATTTTTATATTTTATTTCATAATTCTCGCATATTTTCCTACACATATCCACCTATTTTGAAACTGTCCCGTCATTTTAGTCTAAACCGGGGTGCCCAGGCTTGTACTGGGGTGCCTTGGGGTGTTTTGGTCCCACATGGGGTGCCCCGATCTATGTTCCACTTTTCCACTTCTTTTTGGGGTCTTTCTAGCTGTTTTTCATCCTTATCTTTTTCTTAGTCGACCATGTCGGGGTTAACTATGAAATTAGAGCAAGAGAACTCTATAAATACAAAGTTATGAAACCATAATGAGGGTCCTAGGTCCTAACATCACATACTACTTTCACTCCATCTAGAGTTTGAATCCATTACATCACTTGCATCCACATAGTGCCATGCATCAAGGCTAAGAGATCTACATCAACACACACAACATAGGGGAGGGTTATATTATATTTCATGTACATATGCTATTAAATTTTCTATAATTATTATTGCTCACTACTTCACAAAGTGTGACTGACACAAGAACACCCATGGAACTACATGCACACACACACACACACACACACACACACACACACACACACACTAGAACTACATCTAGGTACGAAATGTAGTGAAATGCTCAGTGATAAGACCACTAGTTTGACAGCTGAGGTCAGTCTGACCCATTCATTTGCATATTTTATTTTTAGGGTTTTGATACTTATTTGTTGCTTGTAGGTCATTCCTTCATCTTGTCATGTTTCATACACTCAATGCAACCCAGTGAATCTAGTGTGATAGAAAAGAAGTATTTTAGGTCATCTTGCAACCCTATAGAAATCAATTTCTGAGCATATGCAGAAATTAGGGCACCTATCCTATTGACCAGGGAACCCTGGGGCACCCCAGTACCTTCCCATGCACCTCAGTCTACTTAGATCATCTAGATCTAGCATTTTTGGGACTTCCGAGTGATCGTTCCTACAATTGGAATTTACAGTCAGACCTGCGACAATTTGCAACAATTTTCTTTAATTAGCTAAGTCATTCTTCCTTACTTCCTTATATATTTAGGGTTTTATTATCACTTAGTATAATTATTTACAATTACTCCATACTATTTTAGCACTCCCATACATCATTTTAGTTCTCCTATTTATATTAACGAGCAGCTATACTTCCATAGTTTTATGTTTAGTTAATAATTTTTTATATATGCTTACCCATCCCGGTTTACTTCATTGTGTCCAACACCTTTTTTCTACTACTAATGTTTCTGTTGACATGCATCCAGATTCCATGTGTAACAAATTTTTCGATTCCTTTTCACAACATATAGCATTCAAGACCAATCCTCCTGCTAACATTTATTCCTTTGACAATGACCCACCAATTTATATTATGTCTCACATTTACAATGTTGCTGTTAAACACACTCTTATTGATAATGGTTCTAAGCTTAATTTGTGCCCTATGTCCTTTCTAAAGGCCTTAGGTTTGTATGCTTGTGACATTAGCCCTTATTATAATTCACTACGTGATTATGGTGGTACTATCCGTCGATGTCTTGGTCATGTTAAATTGCCTCTCACAATTGGTCCTAAAACTCTCCCTACCATTTTTTTTGTCATTGATTTTTTAGTCTCATACAATTGCTTGCTAGGAAGGCCATGGCTTCATGTCATGCAATTTGTTGCTTCTACGGTCCACTATTGCATCAAGTTCTTAGTTGAACGTGTTTAGTATACTATCTTTTGGGATTGTGACCCATTTTAATATTGTGTTCATGACATTAACACTAGTCTTCCTATTCCTCACATTGATACTATAGATGAGCCTCAGCCTATGAATGACCCACCTCATTTATTTCCGCTTGAAGGTGCTATTTTTTTACTAGATGTTTTCCCTTCTACATCACCTCCTACTACAACTATTATTTCATATCAGCCACATGCTCCCTCTATGGACAATATTATCCCATCCTCATCTTCATCATCAACTCACCCACCCTTCACACGTAAACTCTTCATATATGGATCGTACACTAGCATATGACATGTCAAATGGTATATTGGCATATGACATGTCCATTTGCAAAATTCCTCCCACACTAGTAGCCCACTTCCTTGACAACACCATACCCCATTTTGTGGGACAGTCAACAATAACCACATTCATAGTTAAAAACTTACCAGGGTAAGCTACCAATTACACTACCAATCCTTTGACATACCCAATTACTGATACTTCTCTTGAATCCATACAGTGCACTTTCCAAAGGTTGTTGTTACTTTGATATCTAGCTCATTCATAACTTCAAGGGGCATCACATTACATGAAGCTCCTGAATATAACATGCAATTGTGAACAAATTTGTCTTTAATGATCAAAGTAGTGTAAAAGGGATCAACTTAAAGTTAAGACTCAATAAGGGAGGTGCCTAAGATATACTTTGGGGGATTCCCCCAAATTTTCCAATTCTTTTGGCACTTCCAATTTTGTAATTACAGGGGGAAGATCAACACTATTAACATCCTTTACCCGGGGCCATTTCTTCCTCCTTGAATCCTAAGTACTCAAATGCTCTACTTCTATGTTCAGGGATCCTGAGAAACTCAACAATGGGTACAGTAACCTTGATCTGACTCAAGATTTGAGCCATATCACATGGGGTGTACTTGGGTAATGTTGTATTGAGAGGAAGGGTAATTGCTTTCTCTTGTGGAATAAGGTTCTTCATAGGCTTGAGGTTGTATGAGGGTACTGAATTTATTGCAATTAATTGGGCCTTTATTTGGCACATATTTCTTAGGGGGATCCTTTGGGATATTAGTGAGGAGGGGAGTCTTTGGTTTGGCTTAGTTGTGGCCCTCCCATTTTAACAATTTTGTTTCTTAGATTATACTCCTTCTCTTGGGCCACCATTGCATTCATTAATAATTGTCTATCCTCCTTAGAAGGGATTCCACCATCATATTTCTTAATCATTAATGCCCTTAAGTACTCAAAATCATGATTAGGAAATTCAAAAGCATGAACCATATCAACTTCAAGATTACTAGTAGAAGGAAGAGGAAATACCAGGTCTATACAACCCAAAAAACATTCCACAGTCCTGTACTCAGTAATTCGGTAGAAGTGGCTCCTTTTGTGGACTGTCAGGGCATTCCATCATGCAAACATCACCAAAAGTAGCATCATCCTCAACCTCTTCACTTTATTCATTAAGATCACATGGGGAGTGTGGTAAGAAACATTTATCACACCACTCAATAACATGGTCCTCTTCTACCAAGGAAACTCTAGAAGTTAAAGGATCAGGGACCAATTTGTTTCTCTTGGTTGTGGTTGCTTATTTCCTTATCCCATGGGCCCCTTCCCTCTATCATCTGATCTATGATCATTTCTAGGATGATTACCAAATATATTTTGACCTTGAGGTTGATTTGGGCATGAGAACTCTTTCCTATTCCCTTTTTTTTCCCTAGCAAGTTTGTAAGAGATTTATTTCACTTTTGACTTGCTAGAGTCTTAACTCACTTCTTCTAGATCTACCCCTTACTTGCCTGAGTTTTTTCAGGATTGACCAACTTGACACCCTCCCTTTTAGGAGGCTTTCCTACTACCTTAATATTATTCTCAATTTGTACTTCCATAGAGAAATGATTGTCTCAAAGTCCTAGGGTTTTTTCCCTCAAATAATATGCAATCTTTCTTATCAAAGGCATCATAATATTTTATTAGACATGATTCATCACTTGGCCTTAAAATTATAGGCAATCTAGTCAGGGTTTTGTTGAATCTGGTATTAAAATCTTGGACAGGTTCATTGGGATTCTTCTTTATGTTTTCAAAATTATGATAGGAGAAACCTAGGATCAGTCTTGTCCCCATATTGTAATCTAAATGCATTTTTCATTTCAGTCCATGAATCAATAGAATTCTTTGGTAAGGATTTATACCAATCACGAACATCCTCTTCTAAGGTGTGAATGAACAATTTCACATACACATCCTCATGTTCAATCTCAAAATCCTCCATAATATTAACAAAAAGTCTAAAGGTGTTATCACCAGTAATAACATTATTTCCTTGAAATTTAGGCAACCTATTCCTCACTTCTTGTGGAACTGCATTAGGATAACCCACCATACCCCTGAAATCTATGGGTCCAAAAACATTTACAACAAAGGGGGGCCTAGGTGGAGGGTTAGCCATGTTATTTTGAGGAGGTGTTCCAACCAGGTGGGTTAAAACGGTGGGGAACTAGAGGTCTTTGAGGTAATGGTGTATGATCTTCAAAGTATTGATCCTTTAATGATTTAGTCTCACAAAACACCCTATTAATTCTAAGCAACAAAGGAGGGAGATGAGGAATACCCTTATTAGTCAAAAATGAAGGACCCTCTCTAGTTGGAGTGTACAAATTTGTGTAAGGACTTATTGATCCATAACCATCTAAAGAACTAGAATAATCTTCTATCAAAGGTTGATCACTCTCAACAATAGGAAAAATTTTCTCTTCTGACATTTGATCACCCAAGGCTTTCTAGACTTGTTTCTTCATTGGATTTTTCCTTCCTAGCTCTGGAAACAATTTTCTAGCAGGAACTGTCTTAAAGAAGGACCTTCTTCCTTCCATCTTTACAGATCTTAATGACATATTACAATAATTGAAACTTGAGGCACTGGTATTTACCATAATTTCTGAATAATGTGGAGTCACCACTAAGGTCTTGTACCTTAGATGTGTAAATCACTGTAAACAACTTGCCAACTGAAACTTAATGATCAATTTCAACAAATCTTGGAAAATATTAGCATCCTTTATCAATATTTACCCCTAGCCAAGTCAAATTTAATGGAAAGATTTCTTAGACTAGGAAAATATCGAGCAAATAACTTCTGATTAAGCCCATTTTTTGTAAAGCTTGACAAAGGATGATGTCTAGATCATGTATTTACATCTAAACATACTCAATACATTACCAGAGATTGATGTATCTTTGAATTTGCAAAAATAGTCCCCAACAACAATGCCATGAGGGTGTTGGTACCCAAATCAGTCCCACCTTGTAAGTCAAGCAACATCAATGAGCTAAGAAGGATGCTTAGAGAGAGACAAACCAGGATTTGAGTCATTTTGTAGCTGGGGATGGATCTGGAAATCTCTTTTTCACTTTGACTTGGGGAATATTGGATAACACCTCACTAAGGGTATGACCTACCCTGCTACTTTAGGTTCTTCCTGCAACCAGGGTGAGAGGACCCATTTTGTAACCTGTATTTATGAAAGAAATGGATGGAATAACAATATTTAGACTCTCTTTCTTAGGGAATGTGAAAAGGTAGCCTCAAGAAGACATGGTCAATGTAGACATTATCTAACTCTCATGAGTTGTCACACTAGAAAATGCAAGATGTCTTCTAAAGAAGGCTCAGGTTACTAAAGACAATTATATTTCTAGCTTGCTTCTGCATATTTTGGATAAAGGATGGACAAAATTAACAAATCTCCTTAGCATTTATGCATAAACAGTGCAAACATGGGTAATTCAGGTGGATCAAATGGTTATTGGTTGTGGTTTTGATGTATGGATGGGAAGTTAAGCAGGATAAAGTTGATTATACAAAATACTTAAATGAACCTTAACAAATGTTGTAAACCATTGTTCTTGATGCAAAATACAGATCACACAATCCAAAGCATTCCTTCAACTAGAAGGTTTGTATTCATGGAGGCCCAAGAACACAAGATTTCACACAAACTTTGAGAACCTAAACATAAAATCTCATGATAAATTCTCAATAAAATACTGATAATTTATGATCAAATATGTTCCTAGATACCCTCAAGAACTAACAAAGATCTTAAATCAGACAAATACAACTTGAATTTAAAACTGTTTACCACAACATGAAGGAAAGATCCATCAATAATGTAGTTGTAGTTTCCAAATTGTCACTATTTAAGCTAAGGATTTGTGTAATTTAGAGAAATTAACAATATAAGATTGCAATAGAAATGCAGATAATTGATTCAAAGTAACACATCTTGAAACAAAACAACATTTCTCATGAGAATACACACAAATTTATTCAAGAAACTCCAACACTTCGACAAGGGGACACAACACCTATGACCTCAATGTCTACCAATGACTGTACAGTGCAATCATCTTGGCAAGAAGGTTTGGGAATGGATGAACAAAACTCAGGTATCTCAGATTAGTTTGGCTTAAGGACAGTACAACTTGGTTTTCTCCTTTATCTCTCTAAAAACTTAGAAAAATTTAACCCCCCTTATGTGAGAGTATTCTCATCACATTTATACAATTTCAATCCCTCACTCATTTTCTTTTCCCCCCAAAAACATGAATCTTTCAAAGAATATTCTTCCTTTACAGCACATAGTCTAATCCATCTTTATTCTCTTGAAAATATTATTTTATGTTGCCAGGTGGAAGAATCACGAGTCATTCACGTTTTTCACTCTCCCAGAATGACTAGGATGCCATGTCATTTCTTTGATGTTTGTTTAATCATTTATCCCTTCAGGCAGGTCAGAGAGACCCCTTTTTGATGATTTCCAAGTGCCTCCAGGTGATTTGATTTGATGTGTAATCCCTTTTACCTTTTGAGAATCCATCTTGGGAAACACACACTCATTTTCATGTCTTTCTGGGCTGATTTTTCCCACATGGATCATGTCATATCAAGCCAACCGTTATCTTCTGCATAATGCCAACTTACTTCAATCTTATTTCTCCCATGTGGATATCACATACATATTTTGGAGGTCATCTCACCATGATTATACTTTACTCAGCTTGCCCACCTCTAGTTTCTTATAAATGCATGTTGTTCCCTTCTCAAACTTACATCCTTTTGAGTGTGAAAAAATTTGGTGAGTTTCTCTTATTGGTGACATGGCGGGAGTAGCAGTGGCGTCTAGCTTGAAGGAAATATCTTAAGAAGATTTGAACCAAATATTTGATCTATCAGGCCCTTGATGAGGCATTTGTAAGGATGTTATTTGACATTGTTGACCTAGAAGATTACAAAGGGCCATTGACCACCTCAGTTATTTGTGTAGTGTTGATTAGAAGGATTATCAGGATAAGTCCATTTTTTCTACCTTTCAGATGATGTATTTTCATCTTTTCAGACTAGAACATCAAAAGACTCCTGATAATGTTGAAGAAATTTTGGCTTGTGAGCAGGCCTTCTGTGCAAGGTGTATCTAATTATGCATGCCCCTTCATTTGTTAATGAAGGATTCACTATGAAGGAGATCCCCTTAGAGTCTTACACACTTGATGGAGAAATTTCATTAGGTATTGTGCCTACTCTCTTTCACAGGATGAATGAACTGGAGCAACATGTTTCAATCTTGGAGAAGAAACCATCAGGGACCATACCTTCTCAGCCTCCTTAAAGCATCACCCGTCTTTGTGAAGAAATGTAGGGGTGAGTCTAGTTCCAAGCCTCCTACTCCATCTTCTCCAGGATCAGTTGTTATTGCACTTCCAGCTCAAGCTTCCAATCCATCCTTCACTTTCAAAGCAATAGGGAAAAAGGATTTTCCTAAAGGAGGTCTGGACATGACTGAATGGGTTTCCTCCTATGAGAGGAGATCACAATTTCTTAGTTTGTTTGGATGGTCCTATGAAAACTATTGATGAACTCATGTCTTTGGGTATGTCTCGCACCCTGGCTAGGAGACATTGTGTTTGTTCAAATGGCAGTGGGAACAAGAGGAATTTGTTCCTAGAAAGAATAGGCTGGTGAAGAAACTTCCTCTTTGCAGAGAGGATTTTGTAGTGGAAGATGATTAGGTTTCTCTTTTCTTGTTTCTTTTTGATATAGTTTCCAAAAATGTATGCAACTTTTTTCATGGGTTGGGGCCCCTATAGAACCCCAATTTTTCTTTTTTCCACAATACAAAAGATGTCAAACAGTTACATTAGTTTACATGCTTCATAATAGATTTGAAATTCTATCAAAGCAATATAAAGATCTAATGTATTGCATCAAATTACATTCATGTTTGAAAACAACAATTCAAAATAATATTCAGTTTTCATGAAACAAGAGTAATAATTAAAATAAGATGAAAAATTTGTTCAAAGAAGACAAGCCTAAGCTTGCTCATCGGTCTTCACATTTGTATCTTCATCTTCATCATCTTTCTCCTCCTTTGGTTTCCTTTCCACATATGCATCATATATTTGAAATAAATACCTTACATCCTCTTCAGTTGGACCTGTGTGGTGTTGAAAAATCAGGGTCTTCCTGTTCAATGCATCTCCACATTGATCCATCCTTTGCTTGTATTCCCATGGCTTTGCTTTCAACTCTGTAATTCTTCTTTCTACAGCCATTAGTGTCTCGATGACCTCATAAGAAAAGTTTTCAACTCAGATATTTTTCTCAAAAGAATTGATTAGGAAGTCCATTTCTAGGTCACCATAACTCTTTTTGAATTTATCAAACACCATACCTTCCAATTTCATATCTATGGTGTCAATGCCTTTGTCAACCCATTTCTTTTCTATCTCCATCTTTTCTCTAACTTCATTCAAAAATTCAACCCTGATTTTAGCCAAATATTTGATTGCATACTGGGTTCCCATTTGTTCTAGTGGCACAATTCCTTCCTTTTCAACTAGATCTTCATCAAGTTGAGTGATACAGTTCAACTTGGGAAGAATTCCTTCATAGTAGAAAAGCTCATTGTCACATTGTTCAATTAACTCATCAATTTCACTGAGCTTGGTCTTAAGCTCTCCATATTTCATTTTGGATTTCTCAAGCTCTCTTCTTCCCTTTTTCAAATAACTTTTCTACCCAATCATCAACAACTTTAACCTTCTTGGTAGCCTTTTCAATATGTCCAATAACTTCAGGAGTAACAGTAGAGATATCTTCTTGGCTTTCACTAGATTGGCCCACTAGCTGTTGTAAACATGAATTCAAAGACCTTACCTGTTATTTCAAATCCTTTTTGATATCTTGTCCTCATCCACTTTATGCAACAAGCCCTGGACTGCTTCTGAAACCTCTTGTTTCAATGTTTCTCTTGAGGGTTTTCCCAAAGGGATAAGCTGGACACTATAATCACTTGATGTTATATCATTTCTTGATTTACCTTCATGTGGGGTTGCCACTTCTAGTGTTCTAGATCCATATGGATCTACATGAGTCTTAGTAATAACCCTAGCCCTTTTTGGAGTCTTTTGGGGCTTTGGGAAAGCCAAGGTTGTAATATCTATAAATTTCTCAGGTACAATCTCCTCTTCTTCTTCTAAGATCAACCCTCCCAACCAACCAGTTGTGAGAGTAGTCCCCACTTTTACCTCTTGTGATGCCTGTTGGGGTTTGTCAGAGAAACAACCAATTGCTTAGATGTTTCTTGCACCAATGGAGCTTCCTGTTGTGCCTTGTCTACTCCCAATGTTGACTCTTTGGGTTCATCCTTTCTTGGCACTTCCTCCAACTACTTCTTTCCTTGATCTTGGACTTGGGATTGATTGATTTCCTTTTGAGTCACATTATCAGTTGGAGCATGTTCTTTATTTGTTCCCTCAGCTGAGGTAGCCATAACTCATATGGTTTCCTTAGGAACCTCTTGGACTAGTGTTGTCATTTTGGGAAATTCATCTCTTTTTGCAATATTTGCCTCCTTTAGAGGTTGTTGTCCAGTGGAAACATCTTCATGAGTGGGTATGCTAGTTACCTTTTGTTCTTTCAATTCTTCCTTTTGTGGCTCAGTAGGATGACCTCCAGTAATTAATCCTTCACCTTTATCAATGGTCTGGACATTTTGACTGTCATCAATCTTCACCTCTGCAGTGGCTTCCTTTGCAGTTTCCACCACTCTTTCTTTAGTAGACTCTACCTTTTGAGGTGATTCATTACTTGATGACTTTTGTTTCCTCTTGAGGATCTTCTTTGTTTGGTGCCACAAGTATCTATAATTTCTTCACTAGAAATCCTCTGAGTTTCTGATTGACCTACTTCTGAAATAGTTTGGCCTTCAACAAAAACTTCTGGCATTGGGGTTTTTGGCTCAACAACTGGAAAATGGGTGAGTTCCTTTACTTCTTCATCTGACTGGAGAACACCTGCACCTTCTACCATATGTGTTTCAACTGATACATCAAATGGTTTGAGTATAGGAATCTCTTCACTTATGTCTATGTCCATTATTTCAATCGGGATCTTTGTTTGTTCATGTGGTTGGTCAAAAAGAGGTACATTCACACTTCCAAATGGTGTTGCATCAGGTTTCTTCAAACCCTGTTCAATCATAGAACTACCTGGTATATTGGGTGGGAGATTACTTTGGGTTACTTGTTCCTGGATAACTTCAGCTACTACTCCTCTGGAAATAAAACTGGAGGTGGGGGTATTAGTTGCACAATTGGATTAACTTGGGGTGTCTCTTGATCAAGTGGTGGTGTTACCTGGTGAGCCAAGGAAGTAACTACTCTTTTTTGTTCTTCTGTAAGAGCAGGAGGATCAATCACCTCAGGATCTCTATGCTTGTGCTTCCTTGATGCATGGCCACCAACATCTCTTTCCAAGGGTTGTTCAAATACAAGTTTAACCTTCTTCTATTTCTTTCAAAATGCCTAACATCTGGTGGCTCTCTTTCTTTTACACCTTGTACCAAAGATGCAGGGTCCACACCTGATATAGATCCTCTCATTGTCTTAGTTGAGCTAGATGCCCCTGTTAATATTGTTGTGGGGGTTCTTGTTTTGGTTACACCAATTCCCTTAGCCTGTATGGGCATTGCAAAAGTAATAGGAGCATTTTGCATGGAATTTAAAAGCATTTCCTTTGTCTTCTACTTCAAAGCAAGACATGGAAGTCCCTAGTATCACTAGTAGAAGTAGTCCATTCATCAACAATACTTGTGGTAGGTCTCTTTGAAGGAAATTGAGGGGCCTTTCCTCCCAAAGGATCTATCTTATCAGCCCCTTCCTTCAAAAGGGGAAGATCTTCCTTCAAAATTTCCAAGTCCCTGAATTTATTAAGTACCCTTGTGTTTTGAATGGATAGATCTATACTCTTTCCTTTTAGCCAAGTCAAGGTCCTCCTCATCACATTAGCAATCCTATTATACTGATCATCTGACTCTCCCTCATCCCATTTTATGGGAGCCATTGGTTGTCCTTCTATCTTTTGGTCAATATAATATTGACTCATTATTTGTTGGTCATCCACAATTCCTTGAGGCACCACAACAATTTTAAAATCAATGATTTGTCTGAGAGTCATCCTTGAGAAATATCTGAGTCTAACTTCCTCCTCATCTCTACAATTCATCCAATAATCCTCAAAGTGAGGTTCATGCTCAAAATAATTTCCCAAAGTAGTGTTGACCACCCATCTAATATCATAGTTAGATCTTGCCTCAAATTTCTCCATGTCAAATCTTTCCATCTCCTCCTCCATCAATCTAGATTTTATAATGGAGGGGAAAGAGTATCTTCCAATTTTAAGAGGAAATTTGATGTTTGTTTTGTGTTTCCCAGCAATCAACTTGTGAACTGGTGTTAGTTGTCTTGAAAGTTCACACAAAGCCATCTTATCATCTAAATATCTTGGAAATTTGCATGGCTTCCCCTCAAACCCACTGGCTCTAATGTAGGTGAACAATCTATACTAGATGAAAAAGTAACCATATTCCATTATTGCATTCCTGGATTCTTCTGATATTTTGTATTGTTCCCACTCAGGTTTGAATAAGCATATGACAGGTGCAAAGAATGCATCATTCACCAATCTCACATTTCCTTTCCAATTACTCAACTGTAATTGGGGATAAATCTCATGCATTTTTTTTGTTTGAAAGGGGCATGTGGTACAAGGCCAGGAAAACCTATGGCCTGCAATATTGTAAATCAAATATGTCATCATATAAAACTCAAGCTCCCCAGTACCACCCATTTTGATTTTTGCAGTTAGTGCTAAAAGATGTTCATGAATTGAATCAACTATAAGGGTTTCCCAAAAAATGCTCCCTTTTCTTTCTAAAATAACCCACATATATGGGCACATCCATTCCTTGAATTCATTTGTTGTTTCAAGGCCAGCCATCCTGCTTAGCAACACAATTAAATCTTTCACTTCCTCCACAAACTATGCCCTAACCAATATTTTGGGGAGTCTAGTGGTTACCTTCTTATCTGCTAGTAGCCACTTAGTGTTTATAACCTTGGCATAATATTTCTTTTTGGATTTGAAGTCCTTAAGGGCTGATTCAATGCTTAAGGTTACTGGATGTTTTGATTACTGGTAATCTCATCATTAACCTGAAAGCTCTGGGTGTTAAAGTCAACACTGCCTCACCACTCCCATCCAAAACTTCCCTCTTCTCTGGATTATAGTTCATAGCACAAAGCCTTACCAATTGGGACAATGTACTGAAGGAGGTATAACACCAGCTAGGGAAATGTTACTAGCCTCGATTGCTTCCATGAATTCATTTTTATCTGGGCTATTGAGTCTTTGCAAAAAATCATTCAAATCAACATTCATCAAGTTTGTGTCTGTAATTTTATCTAAGTCACTGGTAATACCAGATGTGACTTGAAAACCTGATGGAAATGAATTCATTTTTCTATGCCCTAACTTTTCCCTTTAACCTCTTTGCAAATTGTGGAACAAACAATGAGAAATATGAATGCAGTATAATCCTTACCGGTTTTCCATGTGCAAATGTCTATGTAATTTTCCCTTGCTTCCTAGACTCTCAATCCTCTAGCTCCAAACTGATGCTTCTTGGTTGATTTCACTTCATTCCTCTATGAATTTTGATAGCTAGGGAATCCAAATCCTTGCATGCGATAGTAAAAATCTCGAAGTGTTTGAATACTTCAAACAATTTTTCTTTGATTCATGTAAAAATGCATTAATGGTGGTAACCATAAATGTGTCACATCCTAGCCATCCATCCTACCTTTCTTATTTGAATGTGGACCATCCACATGGATGAATGTGATGCTTCATGGGCTCAGGGAGTCTTTTTGCACTTTTGCACTATCTTTTAGATGCATACAGGTTTACACATTTGACCCGAGCACCTGCCCTTGACTTTTGTTAAGATCATGACATGTGTTCAAATCTTAGAGGTAATGGAGTCACGAGACCTTTTTGTACATCTGTCTATTTTCCCAATTAGGCACAAAATTACCAAGTTGACCGAAGCCCCACTTCTTTGACCCTTGCTGAGAATACGCCACGTGTCCTTGATGGGCCTCAGAGATTTTATTGCATTTTACACTTCATCAACTTATCGTCAAGAAATGCATCATTGGCCCAATTCTCCACTCCAATCATATTTTGACACATGTATACCTCTTTGGGAGTGGGGTCAATTCTTCTTTCTTGCATTTTTTGACTTGAATATTCATGGGAATATTCATCGGGCCTCGGGGATAATTTTGCATCTTGTAGTTATTACGTAGATAGTAAAATTTTCAAATTGAGCCCACTGCACATGCAACCAATGGAAGCATGCCATGTATCTTCGGGTGGTGGAGAAAAATATGAAATTTGTAATGAAGGTCCAGAGGATAATATACAAGGAATATTTTCAAGATTAAACCTGATCCATGATCGATTTTTCACAGGGATTTTCAGGGGAAACATGACTATTACATTCCTTGACTGAAAAAGAGGATTCACACCCTAAACACAAGATTTTTATTTGCATCCAACATGATCACATCTTGAACATACATTTTGAAACATGGGAAAATAGTCAGAGAGAATTTTTTGAAGGCATACATTGGATAGAGGGTGAGATCAAATTGAGCACTAACAACTGGCTCTGACTTGGGGATGGGCACCCCCTATGGGTGCCATAAGAACCACACAAACCAAACAATAAAATAGACCAAGTGCCTAAATCCATTGGGCTACAGAGTCATTTAAAACATACACAAGGTCAAACTAAACCATACATCACAAAAACATACCAAGAATACCATGGGATACAACTGGTCATGTAGACTAGGAAAACAAAAGGGAAACAAAAACAAGAAAAAAAAAACAAACCAACAGACTATACACTGTACAAAAATTCATACCTTGATTATGATCAATCCAGGAAGTGCTTTAGATGCCTACCATTAACAGGAAACTCTAGTAAAATCTCCATCCAAGTCTTTCAGGAAAAATGTGTGCTCACCAATTCTTATGTCAATAGAATAAGGACCCATCCACAAGGCATCAAATTTTCCATGTTTTCCTTTATCCTCATGCCTTCTATCCCATACAAAACAAGATCTCCAACATTAAAATTTCTAGGAGTCACCTTTTTATCAAATAATTTCTTGAGTTTCTCTCTGAACTTAAGGTGTCTTTGGTGAGATTCCCTTCTTTCTTCATCCAATTCCACTATCTGATTAATCCTAGCTTCATAGGGGTTCACTTCTTCATCCTCAAGTTGTTGTTATGAACTGATAAGAAGAAAATTGCATATGTAGGGGTAAAAGATCCTTGAACTCCATAAACTAATTCAAAGGGAACTTTTCCCAGTAGCTCTTTTAGTAGTAATTTTATCTACCCACAAAGAAAATTTCAACTACTCACCCCACTTTTATTTTATTAATCTCCAATGTCCTCCTAATTATCTTGAGAAAATTCTTGTTACTTGACTCAGCTTGACCATTCCCTTGTGGATTGTAATTGGATGCATATGTCAGACTAATTCCATATTCTTGGCACATAGTTACCAATGGCTTAGCTCAAAAACTCATAGCATTATCAACAACTATTTTTGCAGGTACTCCAAACCTACAGATTATATGATTCAAAATGAAATCCATGACTATTTGGTGAGTTTCCTTTTTGGTGGGGATAACTTCAACCCACTTGGTGAAATAATATGTGGCTACTAGTATCCATTTATGCCTTGCACTTGAGGGATCTGAGATTTCTCCAATAAATTCCATCCCCCATTGTTTGAAAGGATAGCTTCTATTGATACTGGTTGCAAGGGAAAAGCCTGAAGCTTTCATCCTTCTTGAAAACCTTTGACAACTTTCACACTTCCTGACCAACAAGGTTGCATCTTTGAAAAGTGTGGGCCACCAGTAACCTTGCCCTCAAGATCTTGTGAGCAGTCACTCTTCCAGCAAAGTGACCTCCACATACTCCCCCATGGAATTCTGCAATAAGTTTGGGATCTTCTTCCTCTATGATACATCTCAAAAGGACCCCCTCAAGATTCTTCCAAGCCAACCCATAATCAGTTATGATATATTTTTGGGAGGCCAATTTGAGTGTCCTTCTCTGATTTTTTGTCCAAATGACTTGGAAACTCCAAATTCCTGAGGTAAAATATTATGTTTTTATACCATGTGGAGTTGATAATTTTTTCTTGAACATCCATGGTTCCTTCCTCAATTTCATTAATTTCCATTACCTGTAGGTTACTCTCTGCCATCATCTTTGCAAGGCCCAAACCTCTAACCAACTTGGTGGTTTGTATATCCATATCATACTCTTGTAGCTTATTCACCCAATGACATATTTTGCTAGAAACCTCCATCTCTGATAAAATTTCCTTAACCATAGTATGGGGAACATAGGCTACAATCTTGGAACTCAGAATATAAGGCCTAAAAATTTTAGTTTCTCTTACCAAAGAAAAATCCTACTTCTCCATGATGGTATATTTTAATTCAGCACCTTGTAAGGCCTTACTGAAAAAGGGCAATAGGCCTTTCATTTCCTTCTTCATCCTTTTGTAATAATACAGATGCAATAGTGTTTTTATATGTGAAAGAAAAATATCTGAAAAATCCTTTTTATAATTAGGGGCTGCCAATACTGGGGCATTCTTTAATGCTTCTTTTATTCCAGTGAAATCTTGGAGATCTCCTTCTTCCCATTGAATGATCTGGTCCTTTTTAGCATGTTTGTAATGGGAATAGTCATCTCAGAAAAATTAGAAATGAACCTCCTAATAAAATTTATTTGACCGAAAAAGGACTGAATTCCTTTCTTAGTTTTAGGGACAGGAACCTTACCAATTGCTTCCACCCTCTCAGGATCAATCATAACCCCTTATTTTGACACAATGTGCCCCAATAATTTTTCCTTTTGAACTCCAAAATGAACTTTTTAGGATTCAATGAGATGCCATATTCTCTACACCTTATCAGCATCTTCTCCACATGGCTCAAGTGGTCACTTCTCTTTCTAGAAAACATTGTCACATCATCTTGATATACTGCACGATAAAATCATTGATGTAACCTGAGAATGCAACATCCATGGCTCTTTGGAAAGTAGCCCCAACATTCATTAGACCAAATGGCATTCTTACATACACATAGGTACCCCATGGAGTAGTAAAAGTAGTTTTAATTCTTTCTGATTGCTTCACAACCACTTATTTGTACCCTGAGAATCCATCTAATGTAGAAAGCAACTCAGATCCAAGTGACCAATTGTAACATGTTATCCATATTAGGAAATGGATAGTTGTCTTTGATTGAGGCCTTGTTCAAATTTATGAAATCCACACACAACCTTATATCTCCATTTTTCTTTCTTACTGGCACTAGATTTTCCACCCATGAAGAATATCTTGTAGGTTGTATTATCCCTCCATCCCTTAACTTTGTTAATTCTTCCTACATCTTAAGGGAGAGAAGTGGATTAATTGGCCTCTATTTTTTCCTAAATGGTTTAGCATTGGGTTCCAAAGGTATTTCATGTTGAAATAAATCTTCCCTATATGCTTTTAATTCTGAGTAAGACCATGCTAAGTAGTCTTGATATTTTTTAACAATTCAACATAAGACTATTTTTCTTCCTTACTCAAATTGCTCCCTAACCACACCTTTCTAGGTTTTTCTTTAGTTCCCAAATTATATTCTTCAACATCCCTTGAAGCTGAGATGTGTCTATGAACCACCCTATCAGCATTATCAAAATTAGATTCTAAAGCAACCAATCCTCTAGGAATTGTGTTGGTTTTTAACTAAATTATATCTTTTCCAAACAGGGTTTCTTTACCATCACACATAGAGACCATTGGTTCCCAATTCCATGCACTGATTGGTGAATTCTCCTTCATTTTGTAAAAACCTCTGAAACCTAGGCATCATCATCAAATACTTTCCAATGTTTCACATTATCAGGAACAGATGGTCTTGACAATATTTCAATATCATAATCACAATAAGGAGAAACAATGTAATTTACAAACCTAGATCCAATGACTTCCAACCTATCTGCTGCAACATTTTGAGTTCTATCATGATATAAAATGTTAAAGGAGTCAAATAATCTCAATAAAATCCCATATTGCATGCTTATATTGTTTCATCCTTTGATTTTTTGTAGCATACAATTTTCTAACTTGTTTGACCACTAAGCTCAGAGTCTCCTTTAACAACTATATCTTTTATACCATATCTCCAAGAAATCCTCAAACCCAAAAGTAATGCCTCATATTCTGCAATATTGTTTGTGCATTCAAATTTCAGTTTGAAAGAAAAATTAAAATCTCTTGGCTTGGAGATATAAGCACAACCCCAACCCCATTTCCCATATTGGAGCAAGCTCCATCAAACATCAAGGTCAAGGGGCACCAAATTGTTCAAGGCATTTAATTTCATTAATACTATGCTCCTCAAAATTTACATACCCAACAAAATTGTTAACATCTACATCTGCATACAATACTTCATAGGAGGCATTGTTAGGATCTTCAATCAAATGCAACATCTTTTTCTCCCCATACAACTTGACAAGATTTCCCTCCACTGGTATAGTGGCATATGACATGTCCATTTGCACACTTCCTCCCACACTAGCAACCCACTTCCTTGACAACAACATACCCCATTTTGGGGAAGTCAACAATGACTACATTCATAGTTAAATACTTACCAGGGTAAGTTGCCAATTAACACCACCAAACCTTTGACATACCTAATTACTAGGGGTACTTCTCTTGAATCCATACAGTACACTTTCCAAAGGTTTTTGTTACTTTGATATCTAGCTCATTCATAACTTCAAGGGGCATCACATTACATGAAGCTCCTGAATCAAACATGCAGTTGTGAACAATTTTGTCTTTAATGATCAAAGTAGTGTAAAAGGGATCAACATCAAGTTGGGACTCAACAAGGGAGGTGCCTAAATATACTTCAGGGGATTCCCCAAAATTTTCCAATTCTTGCATGGCACTTCCAATTCTACAATTATAAGGGGAAGATCAACACTATTAACATCCTTTACCTGGGGCCATTTCTTCCTCCTTGAATCCCAAGTACTCAAATGCTCTACTTCTATGCTCAGGGATCCTAAGAAACTCAACAATGGGTACAATAACTTTGATCTAACTCAAGATTTGAGCCATATCACATGGGGTGTACTTGGGTAATGTTTTATTGAGAGGAAGGGTAATTGTCTTTCTCTTATGGAATAAGGTTCTTCATAGCTTGAGCTTGGACAGGGGTAGAATTTATTGGAATTATTGGGCCTTTATTTGGCACATCTTTCTTAGGGGGATCCTTTTGGATATTAGTGAGGAGGGGAGTCTTTGGTTTGTCATGTGGCCCTCCCATTTTAACAATTTCTGTTTCTTAAATTATACTCCTTCTCTTGGGCCACCACTGCATTCATTAATAATTTTCTATCCTCCTTAGAAGGGATTCCACCATCATATTTCTAAATCATCAATGCCCTTAAGTACTCAAAATCATGATTAGGTAATTCAAAATCATGAACCATATCAACATTCAAGATTAGTAGTAGAAGGAAGAGGAAATACCAGTCTATGCAGTCCCAAAAACATTCCACAGTCCTGGACACTCAGTAACTCGGTGGAAGTGGCTCCTTTTTGTGGACTGTTAGGGCACTCCATCATGCAAACATCACCAAAAGTATCATCATCCTCAACCTCTTCACTTTCTTCATTAAGATCACATGGGGAGTGTGGTAATAAACATTTATCACACCACTTAATAACATGGTCCTCTTCTACCATGGAAACTCTAGCAGTTAAAGGATCAGGGACCAATTTTTTATCTCTTGGTTGTTGTTGCTTATTTCCTGATCCCATGGGCCCCTTCCCTCTATCATCTGATCTATGATCATTTCTAGGATGATTACCAAATATGTTTTGACCTTGAGGTTGATTCTGGGCATGAGAACTTTGTCCTATTCCCTTTTTTTGCCCTAGCAAGTTTGTAAGAGATTTATTTCACTGCTCTCACTAGAGTCTTAACCACTTCTTCCAGATCTACCCCCTTGCTTGCCTGAGGTTTTTTCAGGATTTACCAACTTGACACCCTCCCTTTTAGGAGGCTTTCCTGCTGCCTTAATATTGTTCTCAATTTGTACTGCCATATAGAAATACTTTTCTCAAAGGTCCCTAGGTTTTTTTCCCTCAAATAATATGCAACTTTCTTATCAAAGGCATCAAAATATTTTATCAGACATGATTCATCACTTGGCCTTAAAATTATAGGTAATCTAGTCAAGGTTTTGTTGAATCTGGTATTAAAATATTGGACAGGTTCATTGGGATTCTTCTTTATATTTTCAAACTCTGAGAGGAGAAACCTAGGATCAGTCTTGTCCCCATATTGTAATCTAAATGCATTTTTCATTTCAGCCCATGAATCAATAGAATTCTTTGGAAAGGATTTATACCAATCATGAACATCCTCTTCTAAGGTGTGAATAAACAATTTCACATATACATCCTCATGCTCAATCTCAAAATCCTCCATAATATTTACAAAAAGTCTGAGGTGCTGGTCACCAGTGATAACATTATTTCCTTAAAACTTAGGCAAACTATTTCTCACTTCTTGTGGAATTGCATTAGGATAACCCACCATACCCCTGAAATCTATGGGTCCAAAAACATTTACAACAAAGGGAGGTCTAGGTAGAGGGTTAGCCATGCTATTTTGAGGAGGTGTTCCAATAGGTGGGTTAAAATGCTATGGGGAAATAGAGGTCTTTGGGGTAATGGTGTATGATCTTAAAAGTATTGATCCTTTAATGATTCCAGTCTCACCAAACACCCTATTAATTCTAAGCAACAAAGGAGGGAGATGAGGAATACCCTTATTAGTCGAAAATGAAGGACCCTCTTTAGTTGGAGTGTACAAATTTGTGTAAGGACTGTTTGATCCAGAACCGTATGAAGAACTAGAATAGTCTTCTACAAAAGTTTAACCACTCTCAACAATATGCACCACTTTCTCTTCTGACATTTGATCACCCAAGGCTCTCCAAACTTATTTATTCATTGGATTTGTCATTCCTAGCTCTGGAAACATGTTTCTAGCAGGATTTGTCTTGAAGAGAAACCTTCTTCCTTCCAACTTTATAGATTTTACCTGACATATCTACAATATTTGAAACTTCAAGGATCTGGTATTTACCAAAATTTCTGGATAATGTGGAGTTCGCCACTAAGGTCTTGTACCTTAGATGTGAAAATCATTGTAAACAACTTTCCATAGCTGAAATTAATGATAAATTCTCAACAAAGCTTGACAAATATTAGCTATCCTTTATCAATATTTACCCCTAACTAAGTCAAATTTAATGGAAAGCTTTCTTAGACTAGGAAAATATCGAGAAAATAACTTTTGATTAAGCCCATTTTTTGTAAATCTCGACAAAGGATGATGTTTAGATCATGTAATTACATATAAACATACTCAATGTGTTACGAGAGATCGATGTATATTTGAATTTGCAAAAATAGTCCCCAGCAACGGTGCCCCGAGAGTGTTGGTATGCAAATCAATCCCACCTTGTAAGCCAAGCAACATCAACGAGCTAAGAAGGATTCTTAGAGAGAGAATAGACCAAGATTTGAGTCATTTTGTAGCCAGGGATGGGTATGACAATCTCTTTTTCACTTTGAGCATTGGGGAATGTTGGATAACACCTCACTAAGGGTATGACCTACACTGCTACTTTAGGTTCTACTTGCAACCAGGGTGAGAGGACCCATTTTGTAACATGTATTTATGAAAGAAATGGATACAATAGTAATATTTGGACTCTCTTTCTTAAGGATGTGAAAAGGAAGCCTCATGAAGACATGGTCAATGTAGACATAATCTAACTCTCACGAGTTATCACACTAGAAAATGTAGATGTCCTCTAAGGAAGGCTCAAGTTACTAAAGACAATTATAATTCTAGCTTGATTCTGCATATCTTGGATAAAGGATGGACAAAATTAAAAAATCTCCTTAGCATTTATGCATAAATAGTGAAAACATGAGTAGTTCAGGTGGATCAAATGGTTATTGGTTATGGTTTTTGATGTATAGATGAGAAGTTAAGCAGGTTAAAGTTGTTTATACAAAATAATTAAATTAACCTTAAGAAATGCTGTAAACCATTTTTCTTGATGAAAAATACAGATCACACAATCTAAAGCATTCCTTCAATTAGAAAATTTGTATTCATTGAGGCCCAAGAACATAGGATTTCACACTAACTTTGAGAATCTAAACATAAAAGGTCATGATAAATTCTCAATAAAATACTGATAATTTATGATCAAATACATTCTAGATACCCTCAAGAACTAACAAAGATCTTAAATCAGACAAACACAACTTGAATTTAAAACTATTTACCACAACCTGAAGGAAAACTCCATTAATGATGCAGTTGCAGTTGCTAGATTATCACTATTTAAGCTAAGGCTTTGCGTAATTCAGAGAAATAATAAATTTTGTCCAGATTATTACAAATAATATAACATAATAATAAAACACCAAATATTATTATATTAAAATTTAGAAATCATTCGGGATATCAATTACATTGATAGAGTTTTACATTATATAGGAGGACGTTCTCCTTAATACAAGGAGTCAACATCAATCCTCAACAACCTACATATCTTTCTCCATGAATTTCTCAGTCTTATCCCTAGGATATCTCTCTCTTCCCTTTATTAATTCACACACCAAAATAGCTACGTGAGTTGTTTGTTCAAAAACTTCACTCACACACAACTATTAACTATATTATTAATATGAGTTGTATTAACTCATTATTAATAATATTACAATTTATTAATAATGTCATAATTATATTTGTAACATTCACTTCCCTATTGTTAACATTATTAATTCCTAATATTCACTCCCCTAATGTTGACATTATAGAAACAACAATCAAAATTCCTTCTGCAGCTTGTTGCCCATGCGTGCTCATGATCTGGATGGTTTTGTAGGTCAACCAACAACCTAAAACAAAGGACAGTTTTATAGGACAACACACAACCTAAAACAAAGGATGGTTTTACAGGAAAACCAACAACCTGAATATCACGTTGCTACTTTTCCTTTGTGCTTTCGTCTGTCCACAATGTCTTTCCTTCAGGGAATCATGTAGGAACCACTGCTTATTGAATACAAACTGAATAGAGGGAAAATTAAACAATGATACCATGTTCCAGTTCCCCCCCTCAATGTGAAAATTTCACTTATTCAAACATGAACTCTGAAATCATACTAAAAATTTGAAATAAAAGAAAACACTACATACACACACACTGCCACCATAGCTGTCGTGCGGGCCCCATCGTTGGTGATAGATGAGAGGTCGAAATGATTTTCAAAAATTCTTCTCTCGCCCAAATCCAAGCTTCCACGTCGAAAGATACTGGTAGTTACTGAAGATCAAGGTCGTGATAGTGCGCAAATGTTAATATACAAAGTTTTTCCACCTAATGGGTCCATGTGGTTTTCAGCCTACAAGTGAACATCTTGACCAGGAGAAATTCGGGCAATCCTTCCTTTCATTCTTGAAAATCATGCTAGACTGAAAAAGTGGTGGGCTTTCGAGGGCTCTTCGGTTTCACTTTGTATTTTGCACTGAGTTCCTCCTATTGGTAGATGACGATTGTGACAGTTACACACTAAGACAATAATAGGAGCCTTTGCAAACTCATTTCAGAAACAACCCCCCCCCCCCAATTTTTCTTTTGAATGTAATACACGCGCAAGACACGTGGAGGCCAACATATAGGATTTTGGAACATTTCAATGATAGACCTTAGCATCTCGAGAGCTAAAAATTTAGGACACTATACTTGGGTTAAAAAAACACTCATTTGGGATTACAAAACTTTTTCATGACCACACCTATTGACAATTGCATTGGTGAGGCATGTGGAGGGCTGGCACATGTCCTTGGGGACTCACATTTAAGGCTTGAAACCTTTGGAAGGTGAAACGAAATCTCATCAAACATGTGGATACTTCCACCTGATCTGGGAATTAAACACAAACTATTACGATGATACTACCCTCCTAGGTCATAGGTCACATTGCTGTGAGGATCAACGCATGTTTGGAAACCATCACTTTGTAGTTGGCCTTATGAAAGAGCGTCGATGAGGCTACATGGACCTAGTCTCAAATTGGCCTAGTGACTTGCTTCAGACTACTCAGCTCTATATTTCATGTTCGAACTTTAGGACATGTGGCATGCTAGTGCTCATTTGGAGTTCCCACTTTGGGTCACTCCTAAGATATGAAATTGCATCAAACCCATGTAAATATGGCATTCCTACCCATGATTTTGTTTTCTCAAACTTATGAGCCAATTCATATGTGACAAAGTCCAAAAATTTGAATCCTCTTTCCCTATCTTCACTGTTGATCCTCAAGGTTATAACACTTCTGTGATACCAAATGATAAATTTATCATCCATATTATTACAAATCATGCTAACTCCATTATCAGGATCACCTACCCCCCTATTGACTTGGGATTCAATTTATAAGTCATTACGGGATAGCTGAATTACATTGATAGAGTTTTCATCGTACATAGAAGGATCGTGTTTGACCAAAATTTTCTAGGAGGGGACATCAATCCTGGGATAACCCATATATCTCTCTCCATGAAATGTCTGACAAATTCTTATCCCTAGGCTATGTTATCTCATACCTTTCAAAAGTTTACAAAGATCTTGAAATCGAATAGGTCAACTTGTTTATTTAAAACTACTTTACTCATAGTATGAAGGATTAAGCTCCATCAATAATACATACTGCAGTTACCAAACTAGCTCACTATTTAATAATGTCAGAATTTATGTAATGTTACAAGAAATTAATCACCATAATATTGCAACAGGAAATGCAGATAATCGATTCACATTAATAGATCTTAAAACAAAATAATATTGGTCATGAGAATAAACACAATAGATTTATTCTAAGAAACATCCAATACATTAACAAGGGGACATAACACCTATGATCTCAATGTTTACCAATGACTATGCAATGCGTAGTCATCTTTGCAAGAAGGATTGCGAATGAGATGAATAAAAAATCAGGTATCTCAGATTAGTTTTGGCCTCATAGGCAATACGAACTTAGTTTTCTCCTTTATCTCTCTAAAAGTTTAGAAAATATTAACCTCCCTCTATATGCTAGAGTATCCTTATCACATTTATACAATCTCAATCCCTCATCTATTTTTTTCTTGTTTCCCCCCAAAATTCATGAATATTCAAAAGAATGTTCTTCTTTTACAGCACATAGTCTAATCCATCATTTATTCATCTTGAAAATATTTTGTTTTTATGCTACTAGGTGGAAGAATCATGAGTCATTCACGTTTTTTCACTCTTCCTAGAATGACTAGGATGCCATGTCATTTCTTTGATGTTTGTTTAATCATTTATCCATTCAGGTGGTAAGAGAGACTCCTTTTTGATGATTTTCAAGCATGCCTTTAGGTGATTTGATTTGATGCATAATCCCTTTAACCTTTTGAGAATCTATCTTAGGAAACACACACTGCACTTTCATGTCTTTCTCAGGCTTATTTTTCCCACATGGATCATGTCTTATTAGAGCCAACCGTTATCTACTCCATAATTCTAATTTACTTCAAAGCTTATTTCTCTCGTGTGGATATCACATACATATTTTGGAGGTCATCTAACCATGATTTTACTTTACTCAAATTTCCCACCTCGAGTTCTTTATATATGTATTTTGTTCCCTTCTCAAACTTACATCCTTTTGAGTTGTGAAAAAACAATTTGGTGAGTTTATCTTATTGGAAACATGGCAGGAATAGCAAGTGGCGTCTAGCTTGAAGGAAATCACTTAAGCATATTTTTACCAATATATTTGATCTATCATGACTTGATGAGGCATTTATAAGGATGTTATTTGACATTGCTGACCCATAGAATATTACAAAGGTGCCATTCACCACCTCAGCTATTTATCTAGCGTGTGATTAGAAGGCTTATCAGGATAAGTCTTGTTTTTTCTAATTTTCAAATGATGTATTTTCATCTTTTCATGAGTAGAACATCAAAATATTCCTGATATGTTGAAGAAATTTTGGCCTGTGACTAAGCCTCCTAGTGCAATGGTGTATTTAATTATGCATTCCCAAGGTTCATTTGTAGTAAAGGATTCACTGTGAAAGAGATCCCTCTAGAATTTTGCACTCTTGAAGGAGAAATTTAATTAGGTATTTTGCCTACTCTCTTTCGTAGGATGAATAAACTAGAGGAGCATGTTTCAATACTTGGAGAAGAAATCACCAGGGACCATACCTTCTCATCCTCCTAAAGAATCACATCATCTTTGTGATGAAATGTATGGAGTGAGTCTAGTTGCAAGTCCTCTTACTCCATCTACTCCAGTGATCGAGTTGTTATTATCACTTCTAGCTCGAGCTGTCCAATCCATCCATCCACTTTTAAAGCATCAGGGAAAAAGGATTTTCCTAAAGGAGGTCTAGACATGACTAAATGGGTTTCCTCCTATGAGATGAGATCACAATTTCTTAGTTTTTTGGATGGTCCTATGACAACTATTGATGAAATTATGTCTTTGGCTATGTCTTACACCATGGATGGAGATATTGTGTTTGTTCAAATGGTAGTGGGATCAGAGGAATTTGTTCCTAGAAATAATAGGCTGGTGAAGAAGCTTCCTCTTTGCAGAGAGGATTTTGTAGTGGAAGATGATTAGGTTTCTCTTTTCTTGTCTCTTTTTGATATATTTTCCAAAAATGGATGCAACTTTTTTCATGGGCTGGGGCCCTTATAGAACCCCAATTTTGCTTTTTTCCACAATACAAAAGATGTCAAATAGCTACATTAGTTTACATGCTTCATAATAGATTTGAAATTTTATTAAAGAAATATAAATATCTAATGTATTGCATCAAATTACATTCATGTTTGAAAACAAAAATTTAAAATAATGTTCAACTTTCATGAAACAAGAGTAATAATTAAAATAAGACAAAAAATTTGTTCAAAGAAGACTAGCCTAAGCTTGCTCATTAGTCTTCACATCTGTATCTTCATCTCCATCATCATTCTCCTCCTTTGGTTTCCTTTCCATATATTCATCATATATTTGAAATATCTACCTTACATCCTCTTCAGTTGGACCTGTGTGGTGTTAAAGGGTCTTCTTGTTCAATGCATGTCAACATTGATCCATCCTTCTCTTGTATTCACATGTATTTGCTTTCAACTTTGTAATTTTGCTTTCTACAACCATTAGTGTCTCAATGACCTCATAAGAAATTTTTTTCAACTCAAATGTTTTTCTCAAAATAATTTATTAGGAAGTCCATTTCCAGGCCACCATATCTCTATTTAAATTTATCAAACACCATACCTTCCAATTTCTATGGTGTTAATGCCTTTGACAAACCATTTCATTTCCATCTCCATATTTTCTCTAACTTCATTAAAAGATTCAACCCTAATTTTAGCCAGATCTTTGATTGCATACTGGGTTCCCATTTGTTCTAGTGGCACAATTCCTTCTTTCTCAACTAGATATTCATCAAGTTGAGTAATACAGTTTAAGTTGGGAAGAATTCCTTCATAGTAGAAAATCTCATTATCACATTGTTTAATTAGCACATCAATTTCATTGAGCTTGGTCTTAAGCATTCCATATTTCATTATGGATTTCTCACAACTCTTCTTCCCTTTTTTAAATAACTTTTCTACCCAATCATCAACAACTTTAACCTTCTTGGTAGCCATTTCAATATGTCCAATAACTTTAGGAGTAACAATAGAGATATCTTCTCAGCTTTCACAAGATTGGCCCACAAGTTGTTGTAAACATGAATTCAAATATATTATTTATTCTTTTAAACACCTTTTTGATATCTTTTCCTCATCCACTTTATGCAACAAGCAGAATACTTCTGAAACCTCTTGTTTCAATGTTTCTCTTGAGGTTTTTCCTAAAGGGATGAGCTGAGGACACTATAATCAACTTGATGTTATATCATTTCTTGATTTACCTTCATGTGGGGTTATCACTTCTAGTGTTCTAGATCCATATGGATCTACATGAGTCTTAGTAATAACCCTAGCCAATTTTGAAGTCTTTTGGGGCTTTGAGAAATACAAGGTTATAATATCTATAACTTTCTTAGGTACAATCTCTGCTACTTCTTCTGAGATCAACCCTCCCAACCAATCAGTTGTGAGTGTAGTCTCAAATTTTACCTCTTGTGACGATTGTTGGTGTTTGTCAGAGAAAAAATTAATTTCTTAGATGTTTCTTGCACTGATGGAACTTCCTGTTGTTCCTTGTTTACTTCCAGTTATGACTCTTTGGGTTCATCCTTTCTTGGAACTTCCTACAATTGCTTCTTTCCTTGATCTTGGAATTGGGATTGATTGATTTCCTATTGAGTCACATTATCAGTTTGAGTATGTTCTTTATTTTTTCCCCAGTTGAGGTAGCCATAACTCATATGGTTTCCTTAGGAACCTCTTATACTGGTGTTGTCATTTTGGGCAATTAATCTCTTTATGTAATAGCTGCCTCTTTTAGAGGCTGCTGTCTAGTGGAAACATCTTTATGAATGGGTACGCTAGTTAGCTTTTGTTCTTTCAATTATTCCTTTCATGGGTCAGCAGGATGACCTCCAATAATTGATCCTTCACCTTCATCAATGGTCCGTACATTTTGACTGTCATCAATCTTCACCTTTGCAGTGGTTTCCTTGACATTTTCTACCACTCTTTCTTCAGTAGACTCTGTGTTTTGAGGTGATTCATTACCCTTGATGAATTTTGTTTCCTCTTAAGGGTATTCTTTGTCGAGTGCCACAATATCTATAATTACTTCATTAGAAATCCTCTGAGTTTCTGATTGACCTACTTCTGAAATAGTTTGGCCTTCAACTGAAACTTCTAACATTGAGGTTTTTGGCTCAATAACTAGAAAATGGGTAAGTTCCTTTACTCCTTCATCTGACTGGAGGACACATACACATTCTACCACATGTGTTTCAAATGATACCTCAAATGGTTCGAGTATATGAATCTCTTCACTTATGTCTATGTCGATTATTTCAATCAGGATCTTTGTTTGTTCATGTGGTTGGTCAAAAAGAGGTACATTCACACTTCCAAATGGTGTTGCATCAGGTTTCTTCAAACCTTGTTCAATAATAGAACTTCCTGATATAGTGGGTTGGGATATTAATTTGGGTTACCTAGTCCTAGATAACTTCAACTACTACTTGTCCTAGAAATAAAACTAGAACTTGGGAAACTGGTTTGCACAATTAGATTAACTTGGGGTGTTTCTTGATCATGTAGTGGTGTTACTTGGCAAGCCAAAGAGGAAGCTAATCATTTTTGTTCTTTTGTAAGAACAAGAGGATCAATCACCTCAGGTTCTCTATTCTTGTGCTTCCTTGATGCATGGCCACTAAAATTTCTTTCCAAGGGATGTTCAAATACAAGTTTAACCTTCTTCTTGGTTCTTTCAAAGTGCCTAATATTCTGGTGCCTCCCTTTCTTTTGCACCTTGCACCAAAAATGGTAGGACCACACCTGATATAGATCCTATCATTGTCTTAGGTTGAATTGGATGCCTCTTTTAATATTGTTGTGGGGTTTCCATTTTTGGTTACACTAGTTCCTTTAATCTGTATGGGCATTGCAAAAGTAATAAGAACATTTTTCATGGACTTTAAAAGCATTTCCTATGTCTTCTGATTCAAAGTAGACATGGAAGTCCTAGTCTCACTAGCAGTAGTAGTCCATTCATCAACCATACCTATTTTAGGTACATTTGAAGGAAATTGAGGGCCATTTCCTCACAAAGGATTTATCTTATCAGTCCCTTCCTTCAAAATGGGAAGATCTTCCTTCAAGATTTCTAAGTCAGAGAGAATTTTTCACAGGCATACATTTGATAGAGGGTCTGAGATCAAATCGAGCACTAATAGTATACACTTTAGGTTACATCACCACTCCCTCCTTTAATCTTGTAGTGACATACGCTTTAGGATAAATTGTCACCCATCTCCATCCTTTCATCATATAGTGACATATGCTTAGGGATAAATCATCACTCATCTATTCAACAAGTCGTGATATACGCTTCAGCTATAGGGTTCACACAAATCTCTTCACATGTCGCATTTCATCACAATTACATACACACACTCATTACAACGTGCTAGAAACAACCAATACTACTCGACCATTTCCTGATGACACACTTTCCTTTACTGTTCATTCTAGATTGCTGAAGGGGGAACAAAATGAACTCTCATTTCATACACTTCCATCCACTAGGGGGCATGTGCTCCTATCATTCCATCCATCCATAACATACTCCATTGTCTTGGGGGCATTTACTCTTGCTTGTTAGTCTTTTTACATGTTCACTTTACTACACATGTTAGATTGCTTTCTTATATATCATTATCATCCACACATATGCATTCACAACTTTTTTTAGTGTGATCATAGATACAAAACTCTATGTGTGGTATGGATGCTCACCTTCTACCCTTCATATACTAGTTGCTGGGGGCATCCAAATTCATCTTATCTAGGTACTACTATTTCATTTTCTACTTAGCATCTTATATTACTTGCTCATGCACACTTTGACATATTGGTTATCACTCTAACATGCTAATGGGTATTCCATATACAACACTTGTTTTGCAGGATTACATGTTTCCTTGAATACTTCTTTATTTATACTTTTATAATTTGTTTTCCATTGTATGGGGGATTTTTCCCTTTTCTTGTGTGCACACTTGTTTATTGTTTTCAGCCATGACAACCTTGCATGTCTTGTGACATCGTGAGTGATATCCCATGTTTATAACCCACTTTGTGCGGCCTACTTGTTATCTTGTGTGTTTACACTACTTTGATTTTGGTAGTTACTACATTATTTGCATACTTTACACTTGTCTTATTGCATGCATGTGTTTTCGTAGACTAACACTTGTTTTGGCTAGCCATCCCCTTTTGTGTGCACCTTGGTATATACCAAACACTTTCCATTTCCCCCTGTAGGGAAGAGTTCTATAGGTTAGAGTTTGGTAGTTCCTCTTTTAGGGTCGCATTCACCTTTCAACAATGTTGCATGCGCCCCCCAAAGAGGGGGGACATCATTGAGTATTTAACATAATAACACAACGTATTTACACCGGTTTAGTACAGTGCACTTTCTACCCTTAGCATTGTGATTTTACATATAATGAGTGAGTTCAGAATAGTCTATGAGGTCCATACACAATGGCCTCTACAAGACATGGTGTCCTTCGGAATTTCTGTGGAGCAGTTACAAGCTTGGAGGTTACAATGAAAGTGTGATTCTCTACACTACTTTGTCCATTGGCATTGGATCACCCAAAAAACTAGGACATTACAGAGACATCTTCACATATTCCAGAAGAAGCGGTTAAAGCTTGGAGGATATAGAGCATTTCCTCCATATACTTCTTCAGTCAAGGTGACATGAGATCACCCGAAAAAAATCGTGACAGTACAAGATATCCTTTTACACCCTTTTTCTCAAGATGGATCAGGTGCACATGTTCCATTTACACTTTCCTTTTCACGTATTTTACATTTGTATACTTCACACATTTCCATACACATGTGTATTTTACACAACATTTTTATATACATATATATTAAATTACTTGATCATTTTCTCCTTGTAGTTCCGGCCGTATGAGAAACAAACAGTCAAATTGGGGGCAATAACAACAATAACAGTGACAACAACAACATACCGCGATGACACTTTCCTTTACTAACCATGTAGGTACACTACACACAACAATAGATACACGTGCTCTGACCTAGGTTCACTCTCATCACTTATTATGTGCATATTTCATCTTTGAAATCCACGCTCCTCCACATTTATTCTTTTTCTCATTCCATGCTTGAGTCTAGTCCATCGACAAGTATTCTTCTACACTCTACATGGATATTAGGTATGTATTTCTATCTACTTTATGTTACTGAGAGTTCTGCTCACCATGATCCAGGTAGAAATTATAGTGGTGCAACTTCCATAGACCATAAATTTTGCACCTTGAATGGAGTCGGGGCACCAAAGGACTGATTTATAGATGAGGAGGCATGATTTCCTACTTTTAGTTGTTCCAGAATCTGGGTGAATTGAATTGTAGCATATGATCCTTTTGCTCCCTAAGAGCTTCATTCACCATAGTTTTGAGAGGATCATCCATCCTGGTGTTGTCCGCCATTGGAGGTCACCTACAACGAACATGCAAGTATTCTGAAGGATCATGTGTGGACCACCCAAGCTTTTTGTATTCCAACCTCGTTCTGGGGATCATACACTCTCAAGACAACTTAGCTCTGATACCACTAATCCAAAACTGTAATTAGAGTAGGTAGTTACCTTAGATCATGTTCACCTAGGTACTTTATTTACCTTTATTGTATTTATCCTCACCCACTTATGTGTGTGGATATTTCTTTTATCTTATTTAGATATTATGAGATATTATCTAGTTGTTAGGTATAGTTCTTTCTTTGATCTATGGTATTGACTATTTCTTTCCTTGATCTATGGTATTGACTAGTTCTTTCCTTGATCTATGGTATTGACTAGATCCTTGATGTCTAGTTCTCTCCTAAATCTATGGTCTTGACTAGTTCTTTGATGACTAGTTATTTCCTTGATTTATGACTTGATCTACGACCTTGACTGGTTGTTAGATTGTTATTCCTTGCCTATTTAAGTAAGGCCCATTCTCAATTTATTGCATTGAGTTCCATAATAATATATGATATTGTTTCTCATTTGTTTGCAAAGGTTTTATGTAAAGTTATTCTGGTGAATTACTTTCATTTTATTGATAGCGGTGTTTGATTAGCATCTATGTTCTTGGCTTGGTATGATCTGGTTATCATTCCTTTCAAACCGAGGGGTTTCAGACTTAAGGAATAGATTAACAATTGTGCCAGATGAATTGAAAAACAACTATCTCTGAAAAGAGATGTAAATTACTCAAAGACTTCAAATACATCAGTTATCTCTGCCAGGAGATGTCTATCCCTTTTCGGGTTACATATGCATTTATAATAATTTTAGAAATATGAAAGGGCACCTAGATGAATGTGGAAGGTCACTGGTCTCGAGGGAGATGAGGTGTTTCATCTTCCAAGACTTACATGTGCACTAATTTTGCAAAACATACTATTTTTAGAATTTACTGTTTTTAGACAGCACTACAAAAATCACAATTTGGGCCCCTTAAACATGGATTTCAGGGGTCAAATGTTGCTAAAAAAATTTCTGCACCTTTTCATTGCATTCTACGCATTCTAAGCTTTCTGTTACCTTTTAAACAGAGTCAATCGGAGGTACAATGCAAAAGTTATGGTCTTTGGAAGTTGTGCCACTATAATTACTGCCTGGATCACACCAACATGAAGTGGGGGAAAATATAGACACAAAATCATGCAATTTAGGCATTATTTAGCCTAGTCTCATACTACTATTTAGAGGATTATCAAGTGAAGAAATTACTAATTAATCCCACCTTTTGGCCATCTTATTTTTATATTTTATTTTGTCATTCCTGCATAGTTTCCTACACATATCCACCTATTTTATAACTATCCCATCATTTTAGCCTAAACCAGGGTGCCTAGGCTTGTAATGGGGCACCCTGGGGTGCCCTTGTCCCACATGGGGTGCATCAATCCATGTTCCATTTTCCCACTTCTTTTTGGGGTCTTTCTAGCCATTTTTCATCCTTATCTTTTTCCTAGTCGGCCATGTCGGGGTTAATTACGAAATTAGAGGAAGAGAACTCTATAAATACAAATTTGTGAGACCATAATGAGGGACATAATGTCACATACTACTATCACTCCATTTAGAGTTGCATCCATTACATCACTTGCATCCACATAGTGCTATGCATTAAGGCTAGGAGATCTATATGAACACACGTCATGGGGGGAGGATTATATTCTATTTCATGCACACATGATATTACATTTTCTAAAGTTATTATTTCTCTCTACTTCAAAAAGTTTGACTAACATAAGATCACTTGGGGCACGACATGTGCACACACACCAGAACTAAATTTGGGTTTGAAATGTAGTGAAACACTCAATGATAAGACCACTAGTTTGGTGGCTGAGGTCATTCTGACCCATTCATTTACATATTTTATTTTTAGGGTTTTGATACTTCTTTGTTGCTTGCAGGTCATTCCTTCATATTTTCATATGTCACACACTCAGTGCAACCCAACAAATCCAATGTGATAGATAGGCAGTGTTTTAGGTCATCTTGCAACCCCGTGGAAACCATTTTCTAAGTATTTATAGAAACTAGGGCACCTATTCTGCAGACTAGGGCACCCTGGGGTGCTCCAGTACCTTCCCAAGCACCTCAGTATGCTCAAATCCTCTAGATCTGGCCTTTTTTGGGACTTATGAGTGATCATTCCTGCACTTGGAATTTATAGTCATACCTATGACAACCTGCAATAATCTTCTTTAATTAGCTAAGTCATTCTTCCTTACTTCCTTGCATATTCAGGGTTTTATTTTCAGTTAGTATAATTATTTACAATTACTCCATACTATTTTAGCACACCCATACAACGTTTTAGTCCTATTTAGATTAACTAGTGGCTATAGTTCCATAGTATTAGATCTATTTTTAGTTAATCAGCTATTTGGATAATTGTGAGGATCATGTTCATGGCTTCTTCTAGTTCTACACATCTTTGCATCCATTCATGTTTTGTACTTTGATTTAATACCTGACTACATGTGGTATTATGAAGAGGTGGGAGTTTATTCAAGTGTACCATGAAGCCTTATTATGTTTGTTATTCCACCCTTGTTGCAAATGAATGGATTGATCTTTTTTCCTCTGTTAGATGACTTGCTTGATTTTTGTCAATGGGTCCCTGGGGGCCTGTACAATTACTATGCCAGTAGAATTCTTTGTTGCTTTAGATGGTGCTGAGGGTGGTACATGTATTTGAATTTACCCATTTGTTTTATGTTTTTGTCTCTTTTCTAACTACTGTCTTTCTTATTCCTATTTTATCTTTTTGTTTTCTTCCTCCTATTTTTTTATTTCTTCTTTTTCCGATCTATATCTTCAACATATTTGATGATACCTGCATTCAAGATTTTATCTATTTATGTTTTTACCTTAACCTTGAGGTCAGGGTTTAATATACAAGGCCTCTTCTTTAATGGTTTGATTCCATCCTTGATTTAAATTTTCATGGTTCCAATTTCTTCTTTTATACCTCGTAAGTATTTAAAATATTTGGGGAATATATCCTGGAATTCTTCTTTTTTTCTACTACTTTGGCCACATCTTCCTCTGACCAATAGTCTCCTATCTTAGCAAACTTCTCATCTCCATTTATACCAATATTTTCACTCATCTTCTGAGGATAATAATTATATTTGTCCTCTTTTGCTTTGGTATATACTACTTCTCTTTCTCCTTCTATTGTATTGTATCTCAAGTTTTCAGGTTTTTCGTTTCTTTCTTGTTTCTCAACTACAAAATAGTAAGCCATCTCTAGAATTTTATTTAGATGTTCTTGATTCTAGGGTTCTTTAAGTTCTGGTCCCTTTTGTGAACATTATTTTGTGGCTTCTTTCATAGTTAAGAATAAAAAGGTCCTTATATTTTGTAATGCTTGAAGGATATTAAAATCTACATCCCAGAAGTTAAAGGTATGACAAAAATATTTTACAATATGGTCCCAACTTCTTGTCTCTCTTCTTATTTCTTGATGCATGTACCATGATAGAGGTATGGGTACTATTTCCCATATGAATAATTGAGTCCATACCAGAGGATAATTTTCACATCATATTTTCCAATGTCTTTCACATGTCTTTGTGGATCACTTTCACTTGTGTACTCTGGTATGTCCGCTTACTAGCCTTCGCTCTCCAAGTAACTTGTTTTTAGTAATGTGGTCAAGGAGTTACAATGAGAGATATTAGGTTTGTGTGTTTCCTACCATCCTGAAACATTAATTGTTAGGGTATCATATAAGGCTTCCATTCTAGCTTTCTCATTCAGGAAGATTCTCTTAATTTGATCCAAATAACCTTCTAAGTCTCCAAACCCTAAGTATCTTGGTAAAGTTTGGTGGGATGCCCCATGGATTAATCTATATACTCGTTTGATTGGTTTTTCATCTGATTCTTCATTGGTGGAGTAATATTCATCTTATTCTTTGAATTTGTCTTGTGTGGGCTAGAAAATGTCAATTGTAAGATATGTGGAATCGAGGTTATCATCATCTAGGGTAATTACACAGGGTGGAACTCTTCTTGCGTAATGTAACTTCCTTATTATGACATGTATCCATGCCTCAAAAAAATTGTCAGAACTTTCATTTAAAGGTTCACTTTTAACTGATATTTCTCCTTTAGAATTTGGTTCAAATTCTCTATCAATATTAGAAAATCGATTTAGAGTGTATACTCCTTATATATCATCAAAATCCTCTTCTTCAATGTCATACAAAAATTCTTCAGACCGTGCAACACTCATTTCCACATGTAATGGTATGAGGAAAAAAATTACGTTTGATTGTAATGTAACTTATTCTTTTGAATTTAAAGTTCCATTGCAATCGATGAACTATTATTAGGATAGAATGACATTTTAAGTGTGTTTTAATGAAGCATTCTCTACAACTTCAAAATTGACCATTTTTTTAATTCCTATAAAGTTGACTTCTACGTTCTTCAGTGTTCCTATATGTAGTTTTGATGAACCATCTACTAATCAAATGTAATATCTAGCAGGTTCCAAGGGAGGTCTACCTAGCTTCTCCGAGGTAGTTTTGGATATCATATTTACATCCACGCTAAGATCTAGAAGTACTTTAGTAATGACAGTGTTGAACATGTCCACATCCAAGTATATGGCAGATTTGTGCCATGTTCCTTGTGTTCGAAAGAAATTTATCCTTTTTTTTGGTTATGTCTAGCTTCAATCCTATAGACATGAAAGTTCTTATCTTCCTTATTCCAATATTTTCTAAACTGTTTCATCTTATCTACAAGGCTGCGTTTGATGGTTAATCTTGTTATCTATTTAAGAGAAATAATTTCATGTTCCATAAAATAATTCTTTTCTATTTCTTCCTGGGATTGTTCCTTCTTAACTAATACCTTACTTTTATCCACTCATTTATCATGAATATCTGAACTAATTTCCTTAAAGTCCCATTCTTCAATCTTGGAGGAATATTCCTCAGTAGGTAGCCTAATTATCTTCTTCTTTCCAAGTGTAGGTTCTTCGTAGTCCTTACTTGATTTAGAAGATTTTCTTTTAAAATAGTTTTCTTTGGCCTTTTCTTCCTTTTCTTTTATTTTTCTAGTTTGCTTCTTGAGATACATGCTTTCTCATTGTCTTCTCTTGTCTCTTCATCATCCCATGGTATCTTGGTAATATGTTGGACATCTTTTCTGGGCGTCTCTTCCTAATGCTTATGTTTTTGTACTTCCATTTATATAAAATTGAGAAGCTTTGGGACAACTAAATGAGTCATGTCCTTCGTTCATGGAAGAAATTGCAAGGGTCAAGTTATGTACAATTTCTAGCTAAATGTCTGTCTTGTCCACATTTGTAACAGTGCATAGGTCTTCTATCTTGGTAACCAACCCCTGAATTGTTTTGGTTATCTCTTCCTTGGTATTCGTGATACCCTTGATATCCTCTTCCTCCTTGATAATTATTATACCCACATCTAAATCCTCCTCTATAACCTCCCCTATATCCTTCACAATATCCTCCACCATTGTATCCTTTATAGCTAGGATTGTAGTTATTACCTTGGTAACCACCTCCGAAGTGAGGTTGTCCTCCTTGCTTATTTTGATATTGTGGAGTAGTAATTGCTAGATGTGAAGGTGGTGGGTTAAGTGTAGGTGACTGGTTGTTGCTTTGAAGGTGGGGGGTATGCCATGTGTTCTATCTAGTTGCCATAAACCTACAAGTGTTATACTCCTTTAATTATTCAAGTGCATCTACGGAAGGGAAGGTATGGTGGTAATGATTATAAGATCCACAAGCTGTGTGAATACATTAATTGGTTAGTAGCTAAAGCTACTTCTAATAAGGGACAAGTATCTTGAGTATGTAGATCCCATAACCTGTAAATTTCACATTAAGTTCAAACTGTTGTGGGTATGGTACTAGAGGAAGCATTTTTGTGATGAGTGTTTTTTGACAGCTACAACTTTCTTTACCTTCTCTAAGTAAGGAAAATCTATTTTACTATGTCCTTATGCACAACACATTGTAAACCAAATTTCAGGTCTAATGTTATTTCTTGGTGGTGTACTATTTTCTGAGATCCTATTTTATCTGAATTTCTTGTTGGAGTTTTAGTTTAGATAACTCTAATTTTACTCGTTCTAGTTCTATTTTAAGTGAAGTCTCTCCTTCTCTTTCCAAGGTTGAGCCTATAACCTAATGGCCATCTCTATTGCCTCTAAGAGGGTTTTGAAGGGTTGTCCATCCAAATATGAATCTAATGTAAGGTAGAAGTCCTGAAGTAAACCACTCAATGCATTTATTTTCTGTGAGAGGTTCCTACAACATTTTGGCTACATTTTTAAATCTGTGACTGAATTCTTTGACAATTTCATCTTCTTTCTGAAAAAGTTCTCTCATTTTACTAACTCCCTCTGAAGGTGCCTCTAGAAAGTGAAAGTCTGTCTTAAATTCCTTCTCAATTACATCCCAATCTTTAGATCCTTGTGCATTCATTTTCATATACTAATGTAGGGTGTCCTCTCTAAGAGTGATTTTGAAGTCATATAAATTTTGTGGTGTCATATGTAATATTTTTACTCTTCCAATATGAATCCAAGATGAATAAGTGCTCCTCAACATCTTTGGTGTCTTTTCCAAATACAAGTAGCTTAATTTTCTGAGCCATCTTTTTAGTTGGTTGGGGATTTATTTGTGGCTGACTAATTGGTTGTTGCTTCGAGGGTTTTACTTTCTTAGATTGTTATGAGTTTTTGTCAAGTTACTTTTCCTCCCTTTGTCTTTGGATAATTAAATAGCAAAGTATAAATATCCTAATAGTTCTCTGAACTCTCTTACAATTTCTTCTCTCTTCTTACTTTCTTCTTGTAATTGTTGGTATCTTTCCATCAAAATTTCTCCTTTTTCTATCTTTGAAGTAGGTGTTTAAGTGGCACATGGAATGGTGACCGATCCAGAGGGGTCATCTCCTTTGGGCTCATGTGCAGGTTGGGGATGCATCTTATCTTGACCTCTTTTCATAATCATTTTCTTCGACAAATAACTTCCTACATTTAACATCTCTTAATATATAGTTTTCTTCTAATCCTTTGTTAATTCTTCTTTTCTTATTTTTTATTTCTTCTTCTTTGTCTTGTTTCTCTGAACTACTCTCTCTTTCATTATTTTCTTTTATTATGTTTATCTTTTCTTTTATTATGTTCAACTTTTCTCTGAACTCTTCAATTAATTCCTTCATACTGATTATTTTCTCTTCCTCTTCACCTTTTTCATTAATTAATAACAAGACTTCTCTTTCTTCCTCTTCCCAAGTTTATGCTCCTATTACCTTTTTAAAATCCAATTCTAAACCACCTACTAACCGCTTTAAACCTCTCATTACGATAACTTTCTTTGATATCGATTGTTGAATTGGATTATCTATGGAATACCTCACCCAGAGGTTCCTTGGGGTAACCAAAATGGGTTGGTATCTGCCTGATGTGGGAATTATAACAAGACTCTAGGTGTCTACCTTGTCTCTGAGGTATCTAATTGTTGGCTTCCACTTGAAGTGGGTTTTTATTTTTCTATTTTTTGAGTTTTATTCAGTTTCTCTTTTATTTCATTCAATTTCTTTTCCCTTTCCTCCATTGCTAGTCTCTATTTTTTGTATTTTTCTCTAACTCCTTCTTCTCTACAACTATCTTGGCTCTCTCTTCTATCCTCCTCATGCTGATTTCTTTTTTAAAGATACTAACTCACCTAATTCTCTTAATCTCTTCTTTCTCAACTATTTTATTTTTCTAATTTTTCTTTTCTTCATGTCGTCCTATTTTTGCTATCCCAACTATCACCCCATTAATTTTGATCAGTTATGTCTCTTGGATCACCCCCTTTCACGTATGCCATCTTGTGGTGCCTCTCCCCTAAAAGAAATTTTCCACGCTTCTAATTAATCATTTTTATACCAATAAAACTTTTATTAAAAATGGAATTTGTTTGAGAAATCTGCCTCTTTCTCCACTTCAAAATTCAATTTTCTTATAATCAAAGATTGTCCAACCTTATATGGCCCAAGTAATTATATAAGAATATAATGTGGTCTCAAATCAATAATCAAGTGCTTCTGGTCCATGTTTCATCAAGGTTTCTCAATATATTTAACTTTTCTTGAGTCCACTCAAAAAGGTTTCCTCAAATGTAACTGTGACCACTTTGTTCTTTAAGCATGTGCCAATATGAAAGGCCACAATAAATGTGGAAACTGAGACAAAAATTCCTCTCCGCATTCTCTAAATACTTCTGCCTCATTTTATTTATATGATGCTTTGACTCTCTTTGTTTCTCCTTTAACAAATATATTAATTTGATTTTCCCACCAATCCTCAATATCTGTTAGTGCTGGTTTCCAATATCGTGGTGGTGAGATTTTTCTAGACATCGGAATAATAAAAGGAACTTGGGCTCAGACACCATATATTAACCTTAATCCTCAAAAATAGTGTGAGAGTTAAGAATTTCAATATTATGTTAAGGATGTGCAAGGGAAAAGTAAAATAATCTAATTTGTGGACAGAAAGAATGTAAAATCAATTAACAATATTTTTCTTCAAACATTAGTCTTTATTGATATCTCAAATAGATTACATTAGTCTCATAAACATCTATAATCTCTCTATTCTATATGTCTTAACTATTTATCTTTTGTGGCATACATATCTTATCTCACGGAGCATACATCTATTGTATAATGTGGCACACCATATACATTTGATTAAGTACAATAAATATCTTTCCTACAAAATAATAAAAAAAAACTTCTTTTGGTCATGCCTCTGTCAGATTATATCTTGCTCTATTTCTGTTTACCTTTGATGTGCGAATTTTTCCTATATTTTGCAGCTTTATCCTATGTACCATGACTTCTTCTGTTTATCACGACTTTCCTCATTTATTTGCAGATTTATCTAATCTTTAGTTGCCCCCTTCTTTTTTCCGCAGTTCCTTCTTTTATACTACGGATTTTTCCAAAACTTGAGGAAGAACCCTATCAACATAACTTACAATACTCATTTTCCCTAATCTAAGAGGGTTTGGGTCTAGACTTCTCAATCAAATGGGTTTATAGGAAAACAACCATATAAGAAACAACTAGTTTTTCAAGGATTGTTTCAATGGATTCATCAAGAGGGGTGTATGACCTTTTTTTTTTGGATCTTGGGTTGATTGGGGTTAGCCCTTGGGAATGGATATGACAACAAATTTTTGGACATGTTTGGTCTCTGTCACTCCATCATTGAAAACATTCTTATTCTTATTAAAATACTTGGGCTTCTTGGATGTGGAAGGCTAATTAGATTGATTATAATTGTCCTTAGAATACAGTTTGATAAGGCCTTTGGAGACAAGATATTTTTATATCTACAATTCCATTTTCTATGATGTCCTCAAAATTATTGGCATAATGGACTTGAAGGTGAAAGGATAGCTCTTGATGGAGATTAACAACAAAGATAATGACCATGATTTACCTCTCTAGAAAGCATTCCAGATGGTTACAAGATATGCGAGGGTGTGATATGATAGTTTTATCCGAAGGTCAAGTAAGATATGAATAAAATATGCATATTATTATCCAAATAAGGTTTAAATCATTGAGAAAAAAGGTTTAAGACAATGTAAATGTGGGTGAGTTAATTGCATGATAAGTAATCAAGGAAAAAATCCAAGTTTTGTGTCTTTCTACTAAAGTGAGATGGTATACACCTAGGGGGATTAATGAGAAGTTGTGTCATGGTGTGTATGGTGTTATAAAGATTTTCAAAGATGGTCTATAATACATTAAGGGTTGGGTATTAGGGGATTTCAGTCCTCAAGAGTGTGAAAAGTCAAGGTATATAAGAAGAAAATCTAGTTTTGGACAAGGACAAGTTGAGTTAGATCAAGCAAGAGGTATGGATGATGATTTTTTCTTAAGTTATATCATTTTTGGCATGTTCATAAGGTGTATGCTTCATTTCTAGGTTTTCTACGGTGCTCTCCAAGGTGAATAAGGTTAAAACATGGTATACAGGTGATGAAAACATGCTCTTGAGCCAAAACAAGGAGGTTGTGTGATTCTTGCACCTAAGAGAGACCTAAGAAAGATGTTTCAAGCTAAGAAAGATGTTTCAAGCTGTATATCATAATTTTTGGCATGAATAGGTGTTAAATATGCCTTTTCCCATAGGTGTGTTCAGTCATAAATGCTTTGAAAATGGCCAAAATCAGATTTTTGTGAGAAATAATTAATTTGTGAGCTAGTATGAAGACTTTGATTGATGTTTCCAACCAAGAGGGTGAGTATTATGAAGCTAAAAAATGTGAAGATCCATTGGTACATGTATGAATTTTTTCATTAATGTAAAGAGGGGGGAGAAGTTCAGGAATTTTTCCATCAATGAAAAAGGGGGAGATTGTTAGCATGTTGTGATTCAGGTGTTTCCATTGATGTAAAATCCCATTAATGAAAAAGAGGATGATGGAGTGGAGTTAGATAATGATTAGTATGATGTGTGACATGATGTTTTAGGTAAGTTCCTAGTTACATGAGTTGATTGAGTGAGAATGTCTTGTTTTAGCAAGCCAAATTAGGTGACCTAGCTAGCCTAGGTGATGGTGCATGATGGTTGGAGCTTCTTGGTAGCTTTAGAAGCATGTTGTTAGCATGGAGAGAATTTTCGAGGAGTTTTTAGACTAGTGACATGAGTTTCAAGGGTGCTAGGGGACAGTTTGAAGACCAAATTTCAGGGTGCTCATCTAGACAAGGTCTATGTGCTAGGAGGCATGAGGTTGAGATGCGGAGCTATGTGAGCTCATGGAAAGCACACAAGGATGTCATACATGATTTTTAAAGGTATTTTAGGAACTTTTTGAGAGTCTTCATGGCCAGTTGTGATGTGTTTCAGTTGACCCTATCCTAGACTATGCAAAACCCCAAGGGATAGTTATGCAAATGAGATGGGGATGAGAAGTTAGAGAGATATTTGTGACATGCTGATCATTAAAGATGATGAAAGGAGGTGGTGAGTAAAATTTGGAGTCATTCTGAAGTGAATTTTTCTAGATAAGTTAGTTTGTGTAAAATAGGGGTCTAAGAAAGGGTGTTTTCTAGCTTGAATTGCACCTTTTGATGCTCACCCCCAAATTGTGTGATTTGCATGGGAAATTATGGATTTAAAGGATGTTTATAAATTGAGTCTATAAATTTTCAAAAAAATAACGAGGGTCATTTAATCGTTAGGTTTTTATGAACGAATGTTGAGAAAGTAAACAACTTTTTGTGTGCTTGAAACCCTAACTCAAAAGTGGTAGGAGATAAAATGATTCTAAGTGCCCATAATTGATTTATAGTGCATGGATGATGATTGGATTATGTATAGGACTCATCTATATTTTTAGAAAGGTATGGTAGAGATTTTGGTGATTAGTGGACCCCCCTCAAACAAGTAAGTTTATGAAGAAATTCAATTTAATACGAGGTTTTTCTACGGAATCATAAAATAAATGGATGTCATGCTGATTATGTGCATTTTTATTAATGTAAATTATGGTTTTAGGTAATCATGGTGAATATTAATTGTCAAGTGTGTCCTATTTGTGAAGACTATTCAAAGGGAAGTTTTGGGGGCAATTTTCAGGGTAGTTTTACATAGATGAGCTTAGTTGAAGGAATGAGCTAAGTTGAAGGCCTTCCACTTGGAGTTGTAAGGAGTTAAAAGATGTTATGAAAAAATGATTTGGATGTATTTACATTGGTATAAGTTTTGTATCATGGATGATTATATTTGATGGGTCATCGAGGTCAGTTTGTGGAGATGTACGTTTCTTAATTTTCAGGACATGACTACTCAGGCTGAAAGAATGAGTTGGTTTAAAGCATGAGAAGATTGAGTTTACATTTTTTACCACTTGGAAAGTGAAAGAGGGGATGAATTTTGTTATTATTTAAGTACTTTTTTAGGTATTATAAGTGATACAAAGGGTTTCAAACTAGTTGAGTTTGCAAAACTGGTTTTCTGGGCATCATGATTTGATAAAGAGGGAAAGTAGTTGTGGATTAAACCTGTGGATATTTCAAGATATATAACATGAAATATATGTGTTATATAGGTCATTATGATTCTATTTCATGGTTACATTCCATAGTTGAGTTCATCTTGAGGGGGTATTGAGGCGCTCAAAGGTAAAATCAGAGGTGTTAGAAACAATTGTTTAGTGAAGGATATGAGCCAGTGGGCCCATATTATGATTTATTTGTTTGGTACAAGAAAATGCGTGACTATATATGATGATTATATGTTATATTAAACACTTTTTTTGTGATTTTTGGAGCTTTAATAATCATTTTTTTTGTGATTTTTGGTTTTAGCTCATCCTAGTGTTGGGGGTTTTGAGCATTTTGGTGCAAGATGAGAGGTTTTGGGGCATGGCTCGATCTATATGGGTCATATGTGAAAGTTTTAATGATTAAAATGGAATTTTATGAAGTGTAATTGGTCGATCCAAAGGAGGGAAACTAACATATATTGTGTTTTAATCAAGAGGAGGGTATAAAAGTAATGTTTTAGGTGTAAAGTTGGACTCGATGCTTGAATGGAAAAATGTTGTTACCTAGGTAAGAGTATTTTACAGTTATGAAGTCTGAGTTTCAGAGTTGAGAGAGTGAATGATAGGTTAAATAATGTTTGGGAAGAGTGTGTGTAAGTATTTGAAGCAAAGAGAAGTGAACAAAGTTTTAGATAGAGTGAGTTGGAGAAGCTAGGGGTTTCGAGCAAGGGTTTTTGAAGGAGTTCCGGAGCTGAATCTTGTGATCACCATCAAATAAGTTGTTGTAGAATATATTTAGTGATATATTCATCAAAATATTATGTAATGAGTCATATATCATGCAAGTATCTTATTGTGATAAATATAAAACAAGGGTTTAGGGGTTCATGCTCTTTGTGGTGGGTTGGTGCCCTATCACTAAAATATCTTGTGATGTGTAATATTCACTTGAGTCTTTGTTGTGAGTAATATCAGAAAATTTTTTTAGTGGGTTTTATTACCCTTGAGGGTTTCCCACTTACATCTTGTGTTATGGTGTTGCTTCCCTTGTTCATGGTTTATTATATGTATGTTTATATGATGTTTGTGCACAAATTAATGGATGATTAATTTGTTAATGGTTTAAGAAAGAAATATGAAATCATAATTAAGTTTGTAAGGAATAATTCAACCCCCCTCTTAGTCTATTGTTCTTCCATCAATTGGTATCAGAGCAAGTCCTTTTGGAGAATTTTTGTCACTTGAAAGGAGATCCTTTGAATCACAAAAATGGTGAGTCGATAGAGTGGTTTCTCTACCAGCAAAACACTGTTATCAAAAAATTACACCACCATCTATTTTTCTTGCAAGGTGAGCATGATGATACCAGTGTAATTGGGAAACATGGAATTATATCAAGGTGTGGGACCCTTGCAATTTGGAGATAACTCTCTAGTGAAGGTTGGTTTCATCTTCCTAATTCCTAGCACTAAACTACTCGCTAAGAAAGGAAATGCAACTAACTACTCCCAAGCCTATCAATTCTGAAGGAGACAGGGAGAAGGAGAATGCATGAAAGAAGGTAAATCCTACACTATATAGGGTGGATAACACCAAGAAAAAGGGATTGAAATATTTTTTTGAGGGAGAATATTAAGGAAGGAAGGATGTGAGTTGGAAGAGGCCACACAGTTGTGACACAGTCCCAAATCTCCATTCACCCAAAAAATATCCATGAAACACAACATCATAAACTTGAAAATGAAAGGAAACATGCATAGAATTAGAACATAAATAACAAAGAGGGGAAGGAAAAGAAAAGAAAAGAAATGCAAGGGTTGATGAGAACACCACAAAACGACAAATTTTATTGCTTCAAACGGTTGCACAATCCGATTTATAGCTGCAAAATAGAGGCTAAAAATACATTTCTACAGTCTCATGTGAATGATTAGAACCCAATGGAGTTGAGAAACCAAAATTCATGAGTTTTCCTTAAGTCTCAAAATATCTCCCCTCTCAAAAATAAGAAGAGTTTACAATATATAGAAGGTGATGGGAAAAGAGAGAGAAAGAGTGAAACTCGTATTTTTGCTCTCACCCACCAACAAATTTCATGAAATGGGTTTGAAAAAGGCTATAATGCATCCTTACAAATCATTCCCCCATGTACTCTAGCTTCTGGAAGAATAATACGGTGCACCATACTTAATTAATTGTGGGTGGTTGGGCCTCGAAAACTGTACATTTTTTGTGCTAGAGATGTTTTCCAATTTTTCACATATCTAACCTTAATAAAATTGAGAAATACAATTCCCCATTGCATTTTGCAAAAAAATGGAGCAACGGATCAAAATTTATGGCCAATTTTAAGTTTCGCGTGAAAAACTGTCATTTTCCTTTGTTCCATAGGTTTTCTAGTTTTCTGCAGCTTTAGTTTTCTACGACTTTCCTTTTCTGCGGGCCTTAGTTTTCTACAGCTTTCTGTGGCTTTCCTTTTCTACAACCTTCCTTTTCTGTGGCCTTATTTTTATGTGGCACTTTTTTTAGCTTTCCTTTTTAGCATCTCTTTGTGGCCTTAGTTTTCTGAGGCTTTCTCCAACCTTCATTTTCTGCAGCTTACCACAACCTTAGTTTTTTTGTGGCATTTTGCGGACTTTTTTCTATTTTTTTCACCAACTCCTTAAATTTTTCTTGGATTGGGGAGTTAGGAAAAATGAAGTAGAGTGTCCCAAATCCACATTTTCCCGTTTTTATTTATTTTTCTCAAATTTGGCTAAGAATTGCACTCCTTTACCTCTAGAAGAAGGTAAATGCACCAAATGATCCCCAAGTTCCCAAAATCACTGCAAGTGTTCCAAAATTATGAAAATTTACCTGAAAAACCCAAACTCAACCATGAAGATCTGTCAACTACCAAAGTTCAATTTTCTCAAGTTGTCCATTTTTACCAAGGGGGTAAAAATGGATAATAATTTGGTGACTCACGAGGACATCTACTTACTAGATGATATGATCAGTGGACTTGAAGCATCTATTGGGCATGTAGTCTGTCTGATAAACACAAATATAATCTGAAACTCTGAAATTCCTTCCCTGAGATACTTAAACATTGTTGAACTTGAAGTTGATCCTTTTGCTCAAAATTCCCAAATTTTATAAGAAAATCTTGAGAATTAGATCGAGCGGAAAATTGTTTTGAATCTAGAATTCTCTTTTCTTTACAATATGATTGGATGGGATGAAGAATGAACCTCTGAACATGTCCCAAAATCTGATTTCTTACCAAGAATAAAGGACTAAAACTAATGATTCCTTGACAAGTATGAAACATGCAGAGTTTGAAAACATATGCTGATTTGAGAGAGGACTTGGTATTGTTGTTAAAAAACTAATTCTCCTCATTAACACACCACTTCCAATGAATTGTGCAAGAGAAAAAATGAAGCAATAAAATATATATAAAAGAGGAAAGATCATACACTCCCCAAGTGGAACATGCAAAGTGTGTACAAGCAATTATTTTACTGGAAGTAACCTACCTACCCTACTCTAACTTGAGGCAAGGAAAACTTAGACAAATCCTGACACTGAAAAGGAGAATTATTTTCCCTTCCTCAAAATTTTAGACCATGTGACAGATTTGGAAATGGACATGGTCTTGTGCATGAGTGAAAAACTGACTACAAGCTAATTTTCCACCCAAATCATCAAGGTATCAACTAGAAACACAATAAATACCTCTTTTGGTTACTTTACATTTGGATGAAAGAGATATTGTAGCTGATATTTGGCACATTGAAGATCATCCTCATGTTCGAAAGTGAACATGATTGGTTGTGACTCCTCTTTTGGCTCTAATGAAGCCAAATATCTGATTGGGCAAGGTTTGATCCATGAATTTTTTCCATTACTTTGAATCCCAACTCTAAGAATGTAGTATCTTTGTAGACTTTCCCAAAAAAGTGATTGTATGTGAGCTGGTTCTCTTCTCTTTTCTCATCTACAAACAACTAATGTCCCCATTGAGTGAATGGTATGAAAGAGGTGACATATTTGTGCTATTTTCCTTCCTCTTTGTCTAGTGTGATACTTGGAAGATTAAACTCCTCCAATTTTGATTCAAGAGGATTGTTATGAAGTGTAGGTTGCTATTGAATGCCCTCTTCCATGGCAACAGGATCTTGTTGTTGAAGGATGAATTATGGGGTAGAAAAGGCTATGATTTCCACAGGTTCTTCTCCATCAAAACACTCATCCAGATCAGATAAGCAATCAAGTTATTCACTTTCCTACTATGCCAAAGCTTCTCCCTATTACATGATGACCTCTAAATCAACAATTTTCTCATCGTGTATAACTTCATCATTAAACATGAAGCTTGTGAGCTCAAGCTCATCCAAAAAATCAGATTTTTTGAGAGATGAAGTGGGAGAGAAATATGAAATTTCTTGTGTAACTTGCTCATGATTCAAGACCTTTGAATTTTTCTTATTCACCTCCATGTGCTCCTCTTTTCCTGGAATTAAAGCTAGTTATTCTTCTTCCTCTGTGATTGATTATGCAGCTGGGTAGTGGATCAACAAACTTTTTAAATAAAATACCATCATGGGCACTATATACAGAGCATACCAGTTGCTGATCATGATCTTGTTTTTCTTTCTCTTCCACTACTACAAAATCAGCCTCAACCACCACTTGTTCTTCAATTTTAGCCTCCTCTATTAGTTTAACCATCAATGGAATTTTCTCAATTCCAAATCTTAAATCCCAACTTCTCAAACTCCTTGTCATTTCTTCTCTATTGGGATCTTCTTCTTGTTGTCCTTGACTGCCTTTTTGATTCTCATCTTCCTTAGATGAACTCGAAAATGCAAGAGGAGGGGTGAGTTGGGATACAATTGATTCTTGCATTGTTTTTGGTGGTGGAGGGAGTGCAACTTATTATTTCTTTGGAGGGGATGACTATTTGGAAGGGAAAAGGGAAAAAGAATTGAGATGAGATAGAATATTAGAGGATAGGGAATGAAATTCAACACTAGGGGTAGCATGCAAGAAACTAGATTCATGATACTGTTGAAATGGTATAAATTGGGAAGGAGAAAAATAAATATTATGAGACAATGGTGGAGTTACCCATTGAAAATGTTTTCTTGCATTAAGCTCATAAGCTTCAATCTCCTCGGTCCATTTTGTAAGTTGAGGCAACATCTCAACCATGAAATCAAGCTTCTGCTGTGGGCTATAGTGTCTTAGAAAAGGGACTTCCCATGGAAAAGGTGCCATGTAGCCAATCTAGAATGCTTTCATTTGAGTTGTAGCCCTTGATTACACCATGCTTGCTTCCATTATCTAAGTTTTCATGTGCAAGTTAGCTTCTTCAAGTGTGAAACTACCTCCAAAATCTGCATATGCATGCTCTGGAATAACTGCATAGTTTGGAAAACAACCAAACTGACTTGAATTTGGCTCACATGGATATGCATACTGCTAATTTTAATTATAAAATACTCTAGAGGTGTGTTGAATTAACATGGAGATGGATCTAAATAGTACTGTTGCTGCAAGTGTGAATTCCCTGATGGAAATGAAGTCATGATTGCACAACTTCATGAATGGGAGAAAGTGGAAAGACATGCAAAGAAAAAATGGATGGGAATAGATGAAAAGAAAGGTCTGTAACTCAGAATTGGTTTGTTTTGGATCAATGGAGTCACTAGATGTGCTTATAATGTGCCTCTAAAGGATGAAATTTCAACAAGAACACATCAACTTGTTGAAATGAAGATATAAAGCTCCTAAATCTTGTCCCATTGGGTGTGCTACAATTGTTATCACAAAATTATAACACCCTATGATTTTCTTGCAAGTGAGCATGAGATACCAGTGTAATTGAAAAACATGGAATTATCTCAAGGTGTAGGACCTTGCAATTTGAGATAACTCTCCAGAGAAGACTGGTTCCTCTTCCTAATCCTAACACTAAACTACTTCTAAGAGAGGAAATGCAACTAACTACTTCTAACCTATCAATACAAAGGAGATAGAGAAAATGAGAATGCATGAAAGAAGGGAAATCCTACACTACAGAGGTGATAGCCCCAAGAAAAGGGACTGAAATATTCTATTGAGGGAGAATAAAAAAGGAAGATGGAGTTGTAAGAGGCCAGACAACTGTGACATAGTCCCAAATATATATTCACCAAAAAATCTCCATGAAAAACAACATCATAAAATTGCAAATGAAAGGAAGCATGCATAGAATGGAATAGAAATAACAGAGAGGCAAGGAAAGACAAGAAAATAAATGTAAGGGTTGAGAGAACACTACAAACATAGATTTTATTGCTTCAAACGGTTACACAGACCATTATATATATAACATAGAGAAAAAAATACATTCCACAGGCCCATTTGAAGGCTTACAACCCAATGGAATTGAGAAATCAAAATGAAAGAGTTTCCTTAAGTCCCAGAATATCTCCCTCTCAAAATGAGAAGAGTTTACAATATATAGAAGTGATGGGAAAAGAGAGAAAGAGTGAAACTCATATTTTTTCTCTCACCCACCAAAAAATTTCATTAAATGGTCTAAAAAAGGCATGGGAATCCTTACAAATCATTCCCCACACATACTCTAGCTTCTGGAAGAAGAAATGGGCACCATAATTTCATTAGTTACAGAGGTTAGGCCTGGAACTGTACATTTTCATGCTGAAGACGTTTTATAAATTTTTTGCATATATAACCTTAATAAAATTGAGAAATAAAACTCCCATTGCATAGATAACTTCAAGACCTTTCCAACAATATAAATTTGGTAAAAAATAGAGTAACGGGTCAAAAGTTATGGCCATTTTAAGTTTCGTGCAAAAAAAATGTCATTTTCCTTTGTTTCGTGGATGTTCTAATTTTTTGTGGCTTTAGTTTTTTGTGGATTTCCTTTTCTACGTCCTTAGTTTTCTACGAAGTTTTTTAGCTTTCTGTGGCCTTAGTTTTCTGCAGCTTTCCACGGCCTTAGTTTTCTACAACTTTCTGCGGCCTTAGTTTTCTGTGGCCTTCCTTTTTTGTGGCTTTCCGCGACCTTATTTTTCTGCGAAAACTTTTTTCAGTTTTCCTTTTCTACAACCTTATTTTTCTGTGGCCTTCCTTTTTTGTGTCTTTCCATGATCTTAGTTTTGTGTGGCACTTTTTTCTATTTTTTTCACTAACTCCTTAGAATTTTCTTGGATTGGGGAGTTAGGAAAAATGAGGTAGAGTGCCCCAAAGCCGCATTTTCCTTATTTTTCTCATTTTTCTCAAATTTAGATAAGAATTGAACTCCTTTTCCTATAGAATAAGGGAAATTCCCCAAATGACCCCCAAGTTCCCAAAATCACTGCAAGTGCTCCAAAATTATGAAATTTTACATGAAAACCCCAGACTCAACCATGAAGCTATGTCAATTGCCAAAGTTCAGTTTTCTCTAGTCGTCCATTTTTACCAAGGGTGTAATAATGGATAAGAAGCACCTTTGTTTGATGGTGTGAATTATACTTTTTGGAGTTTGAGGATGAGGACTCATATGATGTCCTTAGGGTTTGATAATTAGGAAGTTGTGGAGAATAGTTATACTCCTCCTATCACTCCACCAACCAGTGCTATAGATAAGAAGGCATGTAATGACAATTCAAAGGATTTTAATGTTATCATATGTGGTCCTAGGAGAATCTGAGATGGGAAAGGTAATGCATTACAAGTCAAAAAAAGAAGCATGGGAGAAACTTCAAGTTCTATATGAAAGAGAATCCAAAGTAAGAATTTATAAGTTTTAAAATTTTAGAAATCATTTTGAGAGTCTTAAGATGAATAATGATGAGTTTATTATTGCATACTTACTTAGTGGTTGACAAGGTTGTCAACTCCATGATAGGATTAGGAGAAGAAGTGAAGGAAGAAGTTGTTGTTCAAAAGGTTTTGAGATCCCTAACTCCTAGGTTTGATTATAAAGTATCTACTATTCAAGAGGCCAAGGATTTGACTAAGTTAAAGATGGATGAATTACATGGGACATTGAACTTCATATGAAATGAGGATTTTTTATTCTAAACTAGCTAAGAAATATATATGCTTTCATAGCTTGAAATGAAGATGCAAGGGTAAGGACAGACTAAGGTTAAGGTTGATGATGTTACTCATGAATTAGATGATGAAGAGATACTGTTTGCTATGGTTTCTAAAAGGCTAAATGTTCGAACTGTAGAAAATAAACAAGTGCAAGACTCCTTTTAAATGCTTTCAATTGTGGTAATGTAGGATCACTTGTGATACTAAGTTGTCCTCATAGGAATGAAAAGAAAGGGAGATGATGATCATGAATGTGGATCATGAAAAGAAAAATCAGAGGTATCGGTAAAGGTAACAAGAACTTTAAGAGGTTCAAATACATTTTGATCATAAGGGAAAGAATAAGTTTCTGCATTAAAGGAAGATGGTCTGCTTAATCTAAAATAAGCAGTGATTATGGTGGTTCATATTCTGAAGTCTGGATCTGATCATGAAGATGTAGGTGATGAAGGTGTATTGTTTATGACAAAATGATATTATGAGGTCTTCTACTAGTGGTGACTCTACATTGTTAGGACTAATTTCATATCAAGTTACTCTTGTAAAGAGTCTGATAAGGATGGAAGAAGATGATATTGAGGGAATACTATATTAGTGATGTGTCCAATCATGAATTGAAAAATGCCAAAATAATTAAGCTGAGTAAATTGAAATCACAAGGGAATATGAAGGATAGGATTCATGACATAGAAGAGAAGCATTGGGCTGAATCAATCAAGAAAAGCTGAGTCAATCAAACAGTGAGAAAGTTAGACATGAAAATGAGTACCATGACTCTTAACTTAATATCTAAGATAAAGAAGATTATGTGACTCAAAATTCTGAAGAATATATAGAGTATCATATGCACCAGAGATTTTAGAGGTTGGTGAGAAAGATACATCCTATCATAAATTTGAGGAGAGCTCCAAGGCTCTTGATGATCTATCTTGAGAAATCAGAAATCAGCAGGTGATAGAGTTGGTTTGGGTTTCAAAGATGAACTCTAAATCCAAGGAGATGAAGCATGAAGTTCTGGAATTAAAAGAAAGGAATCAGGTGAAGCAAGTACCAAGGATGGAAATAAATGTTGTCTTCATTAAGGATAATGAGAAGATGATGCCTATTAGGCAACCTAATGCCTCAAAGTATGAAAGATATTTTCAATCGTTACTATTATACTTACAATGGATTTGGTTGTAGGGAAAAGGATTGTAGGATAGTTTTCTAGAGATGATCATTCATGGAGGGATACAGTAGGAGTGAATCATGATAAAAGTGTGGTATGATTATAATTGAAATGAGAAGAGGACGTAGTTGCTAAATTATGCTTTATATGATACACCTAGTCAAGGTTGAATGTGTCTAAAGGATCAAGATTTCTATGGTGTGTTACAATTGTAATGGAGGTTGGTCATGTTTGCTAGAAACTACCATCATGGTTACTCAAGGGAAGATACCAAAGGTATCAAGGTCCTAAGGTTCAATAAGGAAAATAGCTTTCAAAGGTCATATGAATGCGTGATAATAGTCAATCAAGGATTTGGGAGCCTGAGGAGGGACAATTGGTGTCTCATCAAGAGTGGGTATTAATGGAAAATCAAAGCATGACTCGGAGATCAGGTCTGAGAAAAAGTGAAGAAGGATTTTTTTCAAGTGTCTAAAAGGGCTTAGGAACCTCTTCAAGACCTTATTTTAGGTGATCATGGTGTTCATATGCCTTTACCAGGCTTCTTAGAGGTATATTAGCTCATATGAAGCATTAGAGTGAGGGGGAGCTATGTCGGAGTTCATGTTTATCTCCTCCATGGTGTCAAGATATGTTATTTCAAGTCTTTAAGCATGTTTTTTTGAAGTTCTATCATGGTTGATAAAGTTGTAAATGACAAGGTCATTGTAGTTAGGTTATCACTAAGAAGTATATAACTAGTGATCTCAAAGATTGTGTCTACTCTATCATGATGTGTTGTCAATTTATAATGACTTAGTGAGTGTAAGGGTCATGTTATCATCTCAAGAGGTTTGTCATGTTGTGGTGACTAATTTTTGAGTCATATCTTAAGTTTGTGTCATGACATGGATTCATGTGAAGTGATAGAAATAGTCTATACTTGCATAAGAATATATAAGTGTTACTCCATTGTCAAGTGTCTGAATAAGATGACATTATGGGTCTGAGTACAAAGTCTGTGATACCTCTATCAAAGATCCATCTATGGATGTGTCACGCTATGGTGTTAAGGTATTTTTTCCATGGTTCCAATGTATAAAAGGATGAGTCAAATGTATTTGGTTAAGCAATGATGCCTTCGTGTATCAATCATGTTGAGTCCAAGTAGTATTAGAAAGCATGTTTACAATTATAAATATGGGATGACAATGATCATAATCAAATGTTAACATCTTATGGAAGTATTATAGGGCTTATATAGAGGCATCATGGGTCAAAAATCTATGCTTTGAGTCAATAAAAGTAGGGTGTTAACTTGTTGACATTGAGACAAGTCCTAAAAGGTGCATATGTACAGTCTGTAAGGAAGTTCTTTGAGTCGATGGGTGCTCTTTCTCTTATGTTTTATTTTCGCTGCACATTATGCTACATGTTTTGTATGTGATTCTGTTACTTTTTAACAGGGCACAAAACTAGGATTCTAAGTTGATGTGCAATTTTTCAAGCTTGCATATAAGTGTTGTAGGTTTATATATGAGGAGATATGGTATGTTATAGGTCTGATATGGACCTATCAAGGTAGGGGGGAGCTAGTTTTGATCTCAAACAAGTGTTTTAGGTGTTAAGAAGATAGGAAGGAAGAATTATGGAGATTGTATAATTGTATGGATAGTTGTTTTCTTGAAGTAGAGAGTTTGCATGATATCAGTGCATCAAATTGTATGCTACATGTCTATAGGGGTCTCCTGGAGCAGGGGGCAGTTTTGTTATGACTTTCAACAGGTGTTAAAAGTGTCTAAGTGGCTTTAAAGGCAAGGTAGGAGGTCGATATGGCAAGTGTTCATGATTTGTTGTAGGTTTTATTCAAAGAAGAGCTAATCAAGTGTTCAAGAAGTCACTATTGTAAGTTTATAGATTGTTATGATATACCACAGGTCTGAGAAAGGTTATCAAACAGAGGAAGAATGTTTTGGTCCTTGTCTTAGGTGTTCAAAGGGTATATGGAAGGCATTGAGTGGAAAAGTAAAGCATGATCACAAGTATGATGGTTTGGAAATTGGTTAGTTGACCAAGATGACCATGTCAAGACTACAAGAAGAGATAAATTGGTATTCTACAGGTATGTAGGAGGTATCTAAGGCAGGGGGAGCATGATTTTCCTCTCTAGAAAGCATTCCAAATGGATACAAGGTATGTGAGGTATGATATGATTGTTTTCTCCAAGGTCAAGTAAGATATGAATCAAATATGCATATTCTCATCCAAACAAGGTTGAAATCACTGATAAAAAGGTTCAAGAAAGTGTCAAGATGGGTGAGTTACTTACATGACAAGTAAGCAAGAAAAGAAGCCAAGTTTTGTGTCTTTTTACTAGAGTGAGATGGTATGAGTCTAGGGGGAGTGATGAGAAGCTATGTCATGGTGTGTATGGTGTTATAGATCTTGTCAAAGATGGTCTAGAATGCACTGAAGGTTGGATATTAGGGAACTCAGTCCTCAAGAGTGTGAAAAGTCAAGGCATGTAAGAAGATAGTCTAGTTTGGGCAAGGACAAGGTGAGTTAGATCAATCAAGAGGTATGGATGATGATTTTTTCTTAAGTTGTATCATTTTTGGCATGTTCATAAGGTGTATGCTTCAGTTCTAGGTCTGCTATAGTGCTCTCCAAGATGAAGAAGGTCAAAACATGGTATAAGGTGATGAAGAAATGCTCTTGAGCCAAAACAAGAATGTTGTGTGATGAATGCAACTCAAGAGAGAGGTAAGAAATAGGTGTTTCCAGTTGTATATCTTCATTGATGGCATGTTTAGGTGTTATATATGCTTTTCCTAGGGGGAGCTTAGTGTTTCACAAATGCTTGGAAAGATGGCCAAAATCAGATTTTTGTGAGAAATCATTAGTTTGTGAGCTAGTATGAAGACTTTGGTGGATGTTTTCAACCAAGAGGTGATCCTATGATGCTGAAAAAAGGATTAAGACATAGTTGGTACGTGTATTGCTTTGATCATTAATGTAAAAAAGGGATGAGAAGTTGAAGAGGTTTTCCATTAATGACAAAGGGGGAAGATTGTTGGCATGTTGTGATTCTAGGTGTTGTCATTGATGTAAAATCCCATTAATGAAAAATAGGATGATGGAGTGGAGTCAAAGGATGCTCAATAGTGATGATGACATGGTGTTTCAAGTGTGTTCATGATGGCATGAGGTGGTTCAGTGAGAATGACTTGTTCTAGCAAGCTCAAATCAGGTGACCCAGCTAGCCTAGGTGATGGTACATGATGGTATGAGCTTCTTGGTAGCTTGAGGAGCATATTGGTAGAGCATGGAGAGAAGGTTTGGGGAGTGCTTTAGACACTCACATGAGTTTTAGGGTGCAGATATAGGTTGCAAGACCAAGATTCAGGTATCATCTAGGTCTAGGTGCTAGGAGGCATGAGGTTGAGATGTAGAGTTATGTGAGCTCATGGAAGCATGAAAGGATTGTTATACATGATGTTTTAGGTATGTTAGGACCTTTTTGAGAGTTTTCATGATGAGTTATGATGTTATTTTAGTTGACCCTAGCCTAGAATATGCAAAACCCTAAGGACTAGTCATGAAAATGAGATGGGATGAGAAGTTGGAGAGATATTTGTGACAATGGTAATGATTTGAGATGAAAAATAGGTTTCTTAGAGGTGTGAAAAAATTTAGAGTCATTTTGAAGAGAATTTTGCAAGATAACTCAGTTTGTGTAAAATAGGGTCCAAGAAAGGGTGTTTTCTAGCTTGAATTGTACATTCTGATGCTCACCCATGAATTGTGTGATTTACATGGGACCTTTTGGATTTCAGGGATGTTTCTACATTGAGTCTAGAATTTTTCACAAAAATAATGAGGTCATTTCATCATCGTCATATTTTTATGAATGAATGTTAAGAAGGTAAACTAACTTTTTGTGTGTTTGAAACCCTAGCTCAAAAATGGTAGGAGAGATAAAATGATCATAATTTCAAGAATCTATTGATTAGTGCTATTACATGATTGTATGATGTATATGACTCCTCCTAGTTTCCATAAAGGTATGGTAGAGCTTGCGGGTGATGAGTGGACCCCACTCAAACATGTTAGTTTTTGAAAAGTTCTAGTTTGGGACATGGTTGTCAAAGGAGTTACAAATTAAATGGAATTATGTTAATTATGTGAGTTTTTATTGATGTTCATGATGGTTTTAGGTCATGGTGATGTAGATTTAAATGGTCAAGTGTGTCCTATTTGTGAAGACTAGTCAAAGGATCAGTTTTGGGGCAATTTCAAGAAGTTTACAGAGATGAGCTTGGTTGAAGGCCTTCCACTTGGAGGTAGAATGAGTTATAAAACTGTTATGGAAATATGGATTAAGATATATTTACATTGGTATAAGTTTTGTCTCATGATGATTATATTTTATGGGTCATTGACGTCAATTTGTGGAGATGTAGGTTTCTTGTATTTTTCAGGACAAGACTGCTCAGGCTGAAAGACTGAGTTGGTTGAAGTATGAGAAGATAGTGATTTTTCATATATTGTTACCAAATATAAAGTGAATAGGGATGCATATTGGTCAGTATTTAAGGCCATTTGGAGGTCTTGGGAGTGACATTAAGGGTGCAAATTAGGCCCAAAGTTTGTAAAATTGGGTGCTGGGAAACATGATTTGGTAAAGGGGAAAATGGCCCATTTAATGATTGAATTTGTATATGTTTCAAGAGCTCTAACATGTATGGATGTGTTTTTATAGGTCTTGAGTACTCTATTGAGTGGTTAAATGCAATATTTGAGCTCATATTGAGGGTTCTTGAGGCCCAAAGGTAAAATTAGGGTGCTGGAAACATCTGTTTGGTAAAGGATATGAGCCAGTGGGTCCATATGGGCATGTACGACCTATATGGGTCATATGTGAATGTTTTAATGATTCAAATTGAATTTTATAAAGTGGAATTATTAAAAAAAATGATGGAATTTGACATCTCTTGTGTTTGAATCAAGAGGAGCTTATAAAAGTGATGTTTTGGGTGTAAAGTTGGACTAGTTTCTTGAATGGAAAAAAGTGCGACCTAGGTAAGAGTATTTTACAAGAATGAAGGCTGAGTTTCAGATCTAGGAGAGTGCATGAAAGTTTGAATAATGTTTTGAAGATTGTGTGCAAGGATTTTAAGCAAAGAGAAGTGAACAAAGTGAGAGATAGAGTGAGTTGGAGAAGCTAGGATTTGAGCAAGGGGTTGAAGGAGTTTAGAGATGAATCTTGTGATCACCATCAGCTGAGTTATAGTAGCATATCTTCAGGGATATCTTTATTAAAATATTTTTTGAGGATTCATATTCATGCAAGTCTCTTATTGTGAGTAATATTAACAAGGGTTTAGGGGTTGGTGCCTCATGAAAGAAATATATTGTGATGTGTAATATTCACTTGAGTCTTTGTTGTGAGTAATATCAACAAAGTTTTAAGTTGGATTTATTCACCTTGAGGGTTTCCCACTTACTCTTGTGTTAGGGTGTAGTTTCTCTTGTTCATGGTTTATTGCATGTATGTTATATGATGTTGTGCACACATTAATGGATGGTTAATTTATTAATGGTTTAAGAAAGAAAAGTGAAATTGTAATTAATTTTGTAAGGAACGATTCGCCCCCTCCTCAGTCAATTTTGCTTCCAAAATGAAGGTGGTGAAAGATCCCTTGGGAAAGAAAAGGAACCATTCGAGAGTGGGATCGCCTAGGCTTCGTAAAAAGAGTCTCAATAAATAGGAGTCATCATACGCTACTTCCTGAAAAAACATATATATCATTGACTTGTTCACAAGGATTACCCTTTCCCTTGTATTTTTAAATTTTTGGTGGTTTGAATTATGGGGAAAAGGGATATGTAAGATATCATAGTCAAATGGATAAGGAAAAAGTTCCTCAAACTTATATTGACATCCTTCTTTTCCGAGTTACAACCCTTGAAGTGTTTCCTTCATAGCCTTTATTTCCTGCTCCAAGATCAATTCTTGAGGGCCAGTGGGTGATAATTTGAAATTGGGTCATTGGGAATGTTTAGAACCATGATCATTTGGTCATTATAGATCAAGTTAGGAGGTTAACTGGGTAATTTGGTTACTCATTTGTTGTATTTTAATACAACCTCCTTAGATATATGAGAGTTATGGGTATTCTCTCTGCTATCCTATCTATGTGTAGCACAATAGGCACTGAAATTCAGAGCATACGCACCGATGTAGACACCAAAATTGGGTCACACTCCCCTTGGTCCCGCATCAAATAATCACCTTGAATACACTCACATAACCATGGCCCCTTTCACCCCACTCTAATATTAATTTAATTAAATTAATTCATGATCTCATAATATTTACTATTTAAATATCCTAATTGAGATAATTCTCACACCCCCACCTCACCTATACACCTCACCCCAAACCTATTCTTAGTATGTTTCCATAACTAATTAAGACCTACCTAAACCCTAAAAATAAAAGCCTACATTCCCTCTAATTGCATTCCCGCCTGTTAGAAAGGAAGCTTCCATTCTAATCCACGGAGAAAAATGATCAAGATCCAAGAAATCAAGTGGATCTGTCGAGTTTAGTAAACCTAGGAAATCCCGCCCTAACCAATGCCGGTCACCCTAAACCACCGTCAGTTAGCCCGAAACCTTCATCGGTTACCATTTATTCCCCAAAACAACCTTATTTCGAGGTTGACACATTTCTGAGAGCAAGAGATGAAAAAAGAGTTGCATGCAAGCAAAACCAATATTCACACACGCATCAGAGCATCCACAACTAGCATCAGAAGTGATCACAAAGCCATTTCCATTCACGAGAGCATCTTGGGAAGTGCCATCACCACACCAAGCTCCATCCATTTGATCAATTGCCATTGCCATCCAGCCATCAAGCTCATACAACAGTAAGTATTTTGTTAACCAACATTCATCTACTTTCGTTGTAGTAGGCTATGTTACCTCTATTATTCTACTTGCATTCTCATCCTCCCATCTTCCACCTTCATGCAAACTTGATCATTCCTTCACCCACACCATTAAACTACCCATACTTGAATTTTAAAGATCTTTGAGTACATCCAAGATCTCCATAGACCTTTCCATTTCCCTTTCCATTTCCATTTAGCCTCAGATTTGTCCTCACACTAAGATTTTAACAAGTTTCCTCTACCCTGACCATACTGATGCTGGTTACCCTTAACCATTGCTGGTTTCACTAGAATCGACATCAGTCATACCAGACCAATATCAGTCTCTATGTTTTACCCTCAAACCAAGAACAGAGCCTAAAATCCCCACCAAATACCCAAAACATCCCAAAACCAGACCTTGACCAGTACTGGTACTCTGACAGAGACCTTTCCCTTCAGATTCAATCATAGCTTAGCCTGTTGTGAATGAATTTGTTGATTGTAGTCGAATGAGATACCTAAATCATTTTAACTACAATAGGATTTTATTTATTGTTAACATTGAATTATTTTAAATAGTGGATTGATAGCCTTCTAGGGAGTATCACACTTCCCAGAACTAGCATATGCTAGGTAGTCCACTGTATATACTGTTTAACTTCCATTTTGTGGTCTTGTTTTCTATTTCAGGTAGTTCCTCTTAGCCAAAAGGAAGCTCTCACGATCAATTGTGGATCAAGAAGTCATACGCATGCAACAACCTTCAACTAGCTTTAACAGGTATTCCTCCTGGCCCATTTACCCTTATCTATTTCGTCAATATTCAAGTAAACACTCTAAGAATCAGGTGAAATAACCGAAACCTACATAGATAATAATTAGAAACAAAAGTGCTAATGTATGTCACGTATGCACCATAGGTTTCATGAAGGCACAAATTGATAGAACTAAAAAATTAGAGGTTAATCCTGGGTAAAAAGTGTTGATTCAAAGAAAAAACGTTGAAATATGTATCATAGGTGCCAAAATACAAAGCGTATGCACTGTTAGAGCCTGAGAATGGATTTTTATCACAAATTTTAAAAATTATTGACACAAACAAGGGTAGATTTTTACCAAACTTACACAGTCCATGTTACTCAATATATTTTACTAAAATCAAACTAAAAATTGGGGCAAGCCCCCAAGGTAGGTGCCAAAATGAATATTCAAAAGAGAGATTAGATGTATATGTGATAAATAAACCAAAACTATTGTCATTCCTAAATCTAATCCTCCTAAACACTACCTTAGATTGAGAAAAAATAGAAGGGAGAGAGATAGAAGTAATACCTACAACTTACCAAAGAACAAGATCCCTTGTTGTTGTAGTTGTGCTCAAGATGATTGGTTGAATTTATTTTTATTAAAATTTTATGGAAGTAATTGGGTAGCACCTCCCCTTTGTGGATTGAATATTTTCCTATGGATGCTTGATAGATTCACAAAAGGATAGTGAGGAGATTTGTAGGAATTTTGGCAACACTTTGCTATGATTTTCCAAGATGGCTTCCATGGAGGGTAACATGCCAATTTATAGATTTTGGGAGAATAAATGGAGGGCTAGGATATTACCAAGTAGGTGGAGGATCAATTGTTGGTATGGAATGTGAGGGTAGAAGAATATAAAATTAGAGAATTCTAGAAATATCAATTGAATTCAAATTTCAATGAAGAAAAGTGGAGAGTTAGAGAGGCCTATAGAATTAGAAGCCTCTAGAAATAGAGAAGGTAGGATTAAATTATTTTAGGTTTAATTAGGTTAATAATGTGATTACATGGAGAGGCTAGTTGTAGGGAAGACTAGGTGGGTAGGTAGATAGGAATTTTAAATTCCTAGAAATGTTAAATGAGGTTAGGAAAGGGGTTAGTAATAAGATGGGAATTGTGGAATGATGGGTTAGTAATATACGGGGAAATATATGTTAGGAATCAATAATGTTTAATAGGGTTTTATTTATTTATTAGTTATACCGACATTTTACATGTCGAAAATGCAACTAATTAATTTATTCCTACTTGCATATTACTCAACTTAGCACTCCATATCCATTAGGTAGAACTTTTTCTTCAATTTTGGCTCATCAAGAACATTTTTGGTATATATAGAACACATCCTCAATATTTTGGCCAACGTTCTACACATTAAAACCTATTTCTAAATTAAAATAGGGTAGAAACAACCTACGTTTCTACACTCATCCAATATTTTTATGCTAAACACTCCTAATAAATATTTTTTCAAATGTGCAAGTTTCATGGGTCAACTGAGTAAGAATTAGTTTCATAAAAAATGGGTATTAAAGCACAACCACTCAACCCATTTGATGGGATTCATCTCTTACATATTTTGGCTATCTATGTATCACAACAAAGAATTTAAGACAATGAATACTATTGCAATATCACTCCTTGAATACCATAAACAATCTACTTAGTAAGGATACATCTTATATGGATTCCCTATATAATTATCAAATACTACAACCTACACTAATAATCACTTCTAAGTTTTGGAGGCCTTATTAGGAGATCACCAACATATTATTTATTGCACATTCGTACACATTTACCTAAAGGGAGAACCATGTGAGGCTTCATCTATCTTTAGAATATTATATGTATAGTGCAGTTATCATCACACCATGGGAGTTGGGTGAGTTCAACCCATCCTAATTGGACTAACCCCTTTTTATGTCTCCAAGAAAGGTAGAGCTATGGTTTACATAAAGTAGAGCTTATAATTAGCTATAGAAGTGTGATTGAAAACATCCAAATACATATATAGAACCATAAGATATATAGATTTTAGGTGCCAAATTTCAAATTCATATGAAAGAATTAGATTTCAAAAACAACAATAGATGACAAAACCCAAAAATTTCTATCCTATTCTAACAATTTTTCTAACACTTAGTTTCAAATCCTAAATTTTATAATTGGTTTAGTGAAACTCTACAAAACCCATTTTTCAATCACATTCATTTATATAGTTCATATATCTTTTGTAAATGTTCAATCATATTAAACCTTAACTTGTAATTACATTTATCAACTTTATAGAGTTTGTATATTTTGAATACTAAATATTAAATGATTTAGGATCTACACATTTATTGTATTTTTTGTCCTAATTCATCTTTAGACATAGTATATATCTAAATCATATTAAAAATCTAGTTTTGATATTATACCATTTAACTTGGGTTATAAAGAGGTATAAGGTTTGGGCCACTGAAACTAATTTGAACTATAATTTTTATGCACTAGACCCTCGAAGACCCTTTTTATTTATACTTGAGTTGTTAAATCCTTTAAGATTTGTTTTTAAAAATCAATTTAGGTACTCCAAGTGTCTTAGCGATATTTGAGCTTATTTACCTACGGATTTGACCAAACATTGAAATACGCTTAATCTCATAGACTTATTTTACTTAATTTGATTTATGTGAATGCATAACTTTAAGTACTTTGTGATCAAGCGATGATTCACATTTTTACACCAATTATATTTACTTAATTCTTGGTTCACTTTATTAATTAAATGTTGAAGTGTTTAATTTTGAAACATAATTAATGACACATGGAAACTTTAGACGCTATTAATGTGTCCAAGAGATTATAAGACCTCTCTAAGTAATCTGTGATCCTTATGGCTATGAGTACTCTATGATTAAGGAATGTGAATGGATATTTCACCGTAAGAAAATATACTTAAAATTGACGATCCCATAACCGTCACAACATCAAAAAAATTCCCTAAGCACTTTGTGACCTATGAGAACCATGTAATCATGCCAAGTAGATATAAGAATCCATGGATACTTCGCTAAATTTGAAAAGCACATGAACTTCAAAATACTAAAAAATTTAAGATCTTGAAAATGTAACAAAAGGACTCTATTTTCAAAAAATAATTAATTTTGCAAATACCTTGGAAAGATCTCTCCAATGATATGGTTAATATGTCACTCTAATGTGTTGACATAAAGTAGAAAGTGGTTAAATGTTATATGATAAGTTGTTTTTTTGTTTCTCACGTGCTCAAATTTGTTCAAATTATTAATAATGACCTCATAATATATATTATATTTTATAGTTAAATTCAATTTAAATATAAGACTGGGTCTGAATTCCAGAAGGTCCGGCAAGGGAAATTTAATCTCAATTGCTTATTGAAATTGAGTTGAACTCAAACTAAAATTTGGCTCTACGATTTAAAATATTTTTAATGTAACTAGGTGAATTCTATTGGATAGAATTCACAATTAGGTGGATCTCAAAATAAATACCTAGAATTCGATCAAAAGTTAACAAAACAAGTCAACATAACACTGCAAAGTTAGTTGACTCAAATATAGTTGGGCCATGTATGCAAAACCTCAAGAGCTCTGCATGAGAAAATGGGAGCACAAAGAGACTCTACGAATCATATAGGATATTTTATTTGGGGCTCATAATGATACCAAAGCTACAATATTTGCGTGTCATAGAATTTAGAAAATTTAAGAGTGACAAAAAAAATTGGGAATTTTTATGGATGAAAAATAAGGAACACAAAATTTCTATACTTTACATAAAATCACAATTACACGAAATGGTAACCACACAACTTGTAAGTATTTGCATGGATATAACATAGTGATGCTTCAAGATAATTAAATGGGATAATTTTAGGAAAATGAATATTTCAATTGATTCTCAATTTGGAGATGATTTTTTTCTGATCTAAGTTAGCTTTAATGCTTTTAGATTGAGACTTACACTATTTTTAATTAGCATGGTCATGATAAACATGGTGGTGATTTGATAAAGTTATTTATACTCTACATTGGGATAGTGAGATAATATTTTTTTTGAAGGAATACATATTAATAAACCTTTAGGAATGTTTTATGAGTCTAGTGTTGTTCCCCTTTTCTCTCAACTTAAGGTTAATTATGTGTTTATAAAATATCGAGTAAAGATAGATTTTATAAGTTCTAAATTAATCACAATATATATTTTAAAGTGTGCTTAAACAACGAATTACTAAACTAAAATTTTAAATACATATATTTCAGAAGAATACGAGGGACCATTTCTTCACCAATGTTTACAAAATCAACACACAACTGTACAATAGATAAAATATTTCATTTTATACAATTTGAGTAAAAATATAAATATAAATTATGTCTTCTCACTCAAAATCAAAATTAAATTTATTGATTACAAAGGAAAACAAGAGTGTCAATCATCAAAAACTTATCCCCACAATTCATGATTTTCCAATAGAACATAGTAGTGAAATTTAATAGATTTATGAATATTAAATGACTCAAAAATGTGCTCTCTAAGTATATAACAGGTATATAACCATTTTATTTTTGTGCACGCTCCAAGTATGATCCTTTTTGGCCAATCAATGAAGAGGTTTGCCTCCCATCCTACATAAAGGGTATATTGTAAGGCCCATTTAAACCAAAGGAATCTAAAATCTTATCATGGTGGTATCAAATAATTGTGATACAATTGGAGATACATATATTATTAAAATATAAATGAGGGAGAATAAAGATACCTCAACATTATACTTTATTATTTTCATCAAAACATGCAAACTTGTGAGAATAAACAAAAGGTTGTCCATAATGATTTTCCTTAAGGAGATGAGGGAGTGGAAGTCTCGAATGCAAGGCCGTTGATTTCAAAACTTCGAGGAGGATTCTCATTACACTCTAAGGGATGATGAAATGGATCCATCCAAACCCAAATAACCATTTTTTTCTAACACCACAAGATGGATGATGAAGATTGGCCAACTCTCCGTAGCAACTAAATTTTAACAAACCATAAATGGGGAGAGGATAGGAAGTTCTGGGAAGTGAAAACCTAAACTATACCACCCATGGTTGATTGTAAAACACTAGATAACTTAGATAAACTTACCTTGAATATCCTTAAAAAAATAAACCCACTTGGGTAATATAACCTTACCAAATTTATTAAGAAATCATAATTAAAAATAAGCTACGATAAGAGAATTAAATGCCTTAAAGTTCTAAAAGGAAATTGATGATTCAGATATCAATAAGCTCCATAAGAACTCATAACAAGGAACCCAAATGGATAAAAGATATAATATATTTCTAATTTATTAAGATCTTTTGAAGGAAGGAATAAATGTTTGTATTTATATAATATAGCTCCAATTCAGCAACACGTATCCCTGATCTAAGGTTGATTTTCATAGTAAAAAGACATTTATAGTTATCTATTTACATGAGATTTCATAACCAAAATTAATGATCAATTTCTAAGGAATATTTTAAACCCAAAATATCACTCTATGGATATAACAAACACATATCAACATGTAGTTCTATCTCAGTAGTAAATATAACAATTAATTATGATAATATATTGAAAGAGAAAATTCTTGTTGCATATAAATGAAAAATTAGAACAACAACATCAAACAAGATTCCAGGCAAAATTTTCAATTATAATGAAAATGCTACCAGGTAGAGATAAAATTTCATTCGCATCTATTTGAGTTTTGAAAACAACAAAAAAACCCCAATCCAGAGTAGGTTTCCAATGAGGAAAACAAAACTAATTTCACACTTACAAAAAATATAGAGGAGGAGGATTCCCCCCTCGAAATACCAAATCTCCATGGTGCTCCACCATATATCAAAACTCAAGTAGAAATAAACTCCTGTTGTTATCTCCTTTCTTATTTTTCTTCTCCTTAAGCTTCAAGCATTCATTTTTTATAAATGGCAAGAGTCACCAAGAACATGGCTCACCACTTATAGAAAATAGATATTTCTTATTTACCCAATAGGAAGGTGACACTTATCCATTCCCATTCCTTTTCTTATCTCCCAAAAAAATATCAAATTCTCCCAACTTATAGCTTATAGAAAAGAGATCTTGATTATTTAGGCTTTATAAGAAGGTGATACATAGCCCTTCATATTCCTTTTCTTATATCCCATAAAATTATTTACCAACTCATAGCTCCAAAAATGAACAATAATTCATTCTTATAAGTCATGTTGCAAAGTAAGACTCTCTTTCCCTTTAATAAAAACCTTTCACTTACAAGAACTTATGGATCCCAAGGGACCCGTAAAAGGTCTAAAATATCTAAAAAATTCTCCTCATGTATATTCCTTAAGTTACGACCTTTAATTTTACCATTTAAGAGTCCAAATGTAGTTGTACAACTCTTATAAAAATGGGTTTCAAATCCATCGTATTTTGGGAGAATGGGATGCAATAAATGTAGTGTCTTTAACGTTTTTCATTTTTTAGCTTTACAAAATTAATTCAAAGTAGACAAAAAAATTACTAAGTTTAGGATGTCTCCCTACACAACTACAATTTGATACTTCCATCATCATCCTAGTTTTGAATCCAAGCTTGTCATATTTTTCATTTGTGCACTCAAGTCACACATCAAAAAAATATCTTTAGTATAGTTTAAGCAAAAATATTAAAATCATTCCAATGATTAATATACAAGATACATTAAAGAATGGGAAATCTTATTAAAGAACTAAATAATACACACATTGTGCTTGCCCCGAAAAAGATGGATGCAAAAGACTTCAAAGATTTCAGGCCTATCAATTTGGTTAATGTCATTTTTAGGATCTTCACAAAGATTCTCACCACTAGAATGCAACCTATTCTCATGGAGATCATTTCTCAACAGCAGAGTGGATTCATTCAAGGAAGAATTATCTAAGATGGAATTATCATGGTTCATGAAACTATACATTCTATGGATAAAAGTAAAAAGGCGGGGATGGCCATCAAACTTGACATGCATAAAGCTTTCAACAGAGTCTCCTGGAGATTCATGGATGAGGTCCTGTCCAAATTTGGTTTTCAAAGAAAATTTAGAAAAATCATTCACTCTTGCATCTCTACCTCTAGATTCTCTGTAGTTGTTAATGGGGAACCTATGGGTTTTTTTGCCAGTAATAGAGGTATACGGCAAGGCGACCCAATCTCCCCTCTTTTATTCATTATTATGGCTGAAAATTTAAGCATATCTATTTCCAAAGCTATTGACATTGGCATGATAAAAGGCTTCCCTCCAACTACTGGTAATCAGATCTCCTCTCATCAGCAATTTGCTGATGACACTCTGCTGCTACTAATGGTTTCTATTATTGAGGCAAAGGCCATTAAATATGTCCTCAGATTTTATGAGGAAGCCTCGGGGAAAAAAGTTAATTTTGACAAAAGCTCTATTTATTTCTTCAATACTCCTGAGGAGAGGCAAAGAAAGATCGCTAATATTCTAGGATGCACAATTAATTCTCTACCAGCTACTTACTTAGGGTTACCTTTAAGTACTGGCAAGATTTCAGTGGAGGTATGGAATGATCTTATTAAGAGATTTCAAAGAAAGTTGGCTGGCTGGAAAGGAGCAGTTCTTTCAAGTGCAGGTAAGTGTCTTTTGGTTAAAAGCACGCTTCAAAACTTTCCTATCTACATACTGTCAATGTTCAGCATGCCTACAGCTGTGATGAGCAGTATTGAGAAGATTCAAAAACACTTTCTGTGGCATGGTACTGAGGACAGATTTAGATATCATCTTGTGGCTTGGGAACAGGTTTGTAAACCTAAGAGACTAGGGGGGTTAGACATCAAAGATATCAAACATATGAGTACTACCCAGGGTTCATTTTAAGAGACCTCTTGGAAATCGAAGTTGGAGAATACCTGGCGAATATCCTCGGAACCGGTTTCGCGGGAAGGCGAATTTTTTGGGGGTTGTATGAAAAAATTTCACCTGATTTTCAAGTGCTGCAACAGAAGGCTGCAGATGCGCGACGGGAGATTTTGCTGTCGCACATCAAAAAAATGCATTGACGCGCGTCAACAGACCTCAGTGACACGCGTCAACAACTGTAATGACGCGCATCACTGAGGTCTATTGATGCACGTCACTGAGGGTGCTGTCCGGCGTCTGCAGCCTCTGACCTCTGCTTTCTCATTGAAAAATCTCGGTGTCACTCATCAAGAAACTCTTTGTCACTGAGGATGCTGACGCGCGTCACAGAGGGTGCTGTCGCGCGTCACTGAGGGAGATGTCGCGCGTCACTGAGGGGGATGTCGCGCGTCAATGAGGGGGATGTCGCGCGTCACTGAGGGGGATGTCGCGCATCACTGAGGGGGATGTCGCGCGTCACTGAGGGGGATGTCACGCGTCAATGAGGGGGATGTCGCGCGTCACTGAGGGGGATGTCGCGCGTCACTGAGGGAGATGTCACGCGTCACTGAGGGGGATGTCGCGCGTCACTGAGGGGGATGTCGCGTGTCACTGAGGGGGATGTCGCGCGTCACTGAGGGGGATGTCGCGCGTCACTGAGGGGGATGTCGCGCGTCACTGAGGGGGATGTCGCGCGTCACTGAGGATGCTGTCGCACGTCTGTAGCCTCTGCCCTTTTCTTCCTCATCGACAAAATCTCCATGTCGCTCGTCAACAAACTCTTTTTCATGCATCTACTATGCGTCAATATTTGCAGTATCTCCTTGTCTACAAACCCTCCTTGTCACGCGTCAATAACTTACCCCCTTGTCGCACGTCTATAATACAGAATATATCATATTATTGAAAAATGTGAAGTAGAAGTGTTCTACCTGGCGAATAATCTAGGTTTATATAGGGGATATTTTTCAAGGGTAGGCGAAGCCGACCCCTAAAAAAAATTAAAGTGTAATTTTTAGGCGAACAGGTCACTGACCCGTGCCAAAAAATTCGCCTTTTCAAAATTTTCAAAAATGGAATATTCGCCATATTACGAATATTCGCCACTAAAATTTTCCCTGGTACTATCCTTACTGCAAAATTAGGATGGAGGCTTATAAAAGAACACAGACCTTGGACAGAGCTGATTAAGATCAAATATCTTTCAAATCAAAGCAAGATTTCCTTCATTTATGATCAGTCCCTTCCGAGTGGTTCTATTTTCTGGAACAACCTTCTTCGCAGCAGACACATTCTTTCTCAGGGGTGCAGCTGGAAGCTTGGAGATGGGAAAAACATAAACTTCTGGACTGATAAGTGGACAAATTCTAACTAGATTTCTGATTATGATCATATTAAAGACAACTTAATTGCAAAGTATGGACACAAAATCCAGGGGTACATTGAGAGGAATGGAAACAAAAGAAAATGGAAGCAGCTAAAAGTGGAGAATGATAATATTCAGGCTGATATTACATCTCTCCAGAATCAACTTTCCCTAATCCAGATAAGTAATCAAAATCTTAAGGATGAGCTCATCTGGAAAGATTCTTTTGATGGGGATTACACTGTTAAATCAGGATATAATTCTTTCTTTGCATCCATGGCAAGCGAAATTAAGTGGCACAAATTGTGGATGCCAGAGCTAACCCCTAGAGTGAACTTCTTTTGGTGGCTAATTATTAATGGCAAGATCCTAACTAATGATAACCTCATCAAGAAGGGATTCATCATGCCTGAATAGATGTTGCATGTGTCAGCAAGAGGCTGAAGATATAAAGCATTTATTCCTCCATTGTGAGATTGCTTCCAAAATTTGGCAGCTTGTCTTTGCAAAATTCAATCTGAGATGGATTTTTCCCCTTACCTGCCTTCAGGCTTGGGAGCAATGGAGCTCTCCGTTCAAACATTGCATGGTGAAAAGGCTATGGCAACTTGTTCTTCCCCACACTATGTGGAGAATCTGGAAGGCTCGTAATGATAATATTTTCAGAAACAATAGACAGGCTTGTAACAAAGTATATAAGGAAATTATCATTGTTGTGCAAGATAATATTGCTAGATTTAAACCCCCTAAAAATAGACTCTACCTGGAGAATGAAGAATGCATTCTGACTGAATGGAATATTGCCACTGTCAATAGAAATAAAAATGGTACTGACAGAAACACAGTCCGATGGATTAAACCCCCCACTGATTGGCACAAGTTAAATTTTGATGGGGCCTCTAAGGGTAATCAGGGTGACTCTGGAGTAGGGGGAATCATCAGGGATCAAAGAGGCTGTTATGTTGCTACTTTTTCTGGGAGAATGGGCAGGCAGACTAATCATTATTCCGAAGCCATGGCAGCTCTTTGGGGTATTAGACTTGCCAGAGATTGTAACATTCCAAATATCATAATTGAAGGTGATTCTCTAAATATTATCAATCTTCTGAATAAAAAGCAACACCCCAGCTGGTCTATTAGGGATTATATAGAAGAAGCTATTGATATATGTAAAAGCTTTGTGAATGTCCAAATCACCCACACCTACCGGGAAGGAAATAGGGTAGCTGACAGTTTGGCTAACTTCGGTGTTAATAATCCCTTTCAAACTTGGATTGAAGGGGACATTCTGCCCGCTCATGTCAATAAAGCCATAATCATTGATCTTCATGGCAGTGAAAATCATAACTAACGGCTGTTTTTTAGACGCTAATGTGTGGATCCCCAAGTACATGTTGATGACATCACAAAAGATTTGGATGATTGTTGTGATCTGTGCGGGCTGGGTTGTCATCATTTCTTGGCATAGGAGGAAAGCCGAGGCGCGGGGCAATAATAACAAGTGTAGCATAATAATTAAATCGGATTTCACGGGAAGGAAAGATTCAAATTCCAAGTTCAAATTTTGGCCTATTCCGCACATTGGTAGCTATTTTACCATTGAGAATAGGAAAAGGTGCAGAGGAAACATGGGGGGGGCACCATGCAAAACTGAACCGACCCACAATCCTGAGTGGAAAGAGAACACGGAGCTCTGGGATTACCTACAAATCGGGGGCCTGTCTAATTTCATTGAAAGGATCCAAGGCTTCGACCAAGACATCTCTATCAAATTTTCCTGGGGTTGGAAGAACAGAATAGTTAAATATAGTAACATGAAAATGGAAATCACAGAAGAGCTCATAGCTCAGATCACAGGCCTCAGCCTGGAAGGCACAAAATTCTTCAATAAGAAGGTAGACAGGGAGGTGGAAACCAAGAAATTTCTAGAAGAGGGAGAGAATCTTGAGTTCGTGACTGCTGGCCTCAAGGTGGAGTCGATCCCTGAACCGTTTGCTGAACTAGCCAAAATGGTGGTAAGGTATATTACCCTTGAAGGAAGATATGTGACTATACCTCAAAAACATCTGATTTTTTTGAATCATTTTCGTAGAAATAACATTATCAACTTTCCTCATTATCTGATTAACTCTCTGGAGAAATCTATAAGGGAAGTTCAAAGCCACTCTAGGGCTGTCCCTTTACACCAGGGCCTTATCCTCTTGATTCACCGACATTTCTCCAGCTGCCCTCCCGTGAATCCTATCCCACCTCCCTCTTCCATACCTCCACCTGCCCACACTGCTCCCACTCCCCCCTGCTAAAAAGAAAGAATGAAGAGGCAGTCTCTAGCAAGAAAAGCAAGAGCCTCAAAGCCAAAATCCCTGCTTCCCAATGAGTCCTAAGGAGCCACAAGGACTTAGAACTAGCTGAAAACCTCCTGCATATTAGCAGGCCGATGGAGGAGCCCAAAGAGGAGGAATTACTGGATAGGGTGGTCAGATTAGAAAAGGAGCTGCAAGAGCTCAAAGGGGCTATAAAAAACATGGAAAGAGTGAAGGGTAAAAGGATCCTTCAAAGTGAGGAGGAAGAGGGGGTTATTGGTGAAGTCTTCAAGAAACTACAGTCCCTAGATGGCAGATTGGGGAATGCTAAAAGCTAAAATGACTACATATTGTCTGCCCTCAAAAGCATCTATAATTTCATTGAGCAACATGTCCACAGTGTTTGCAGTTTAAGTGGGATCAATGAGGACATATGGGGCCCTAAAGAGAAAAGGGACATTGCAATTTCCCAAGCTGATTTACAAGACTCCTCTCAGGCCACTGCCATTGCCTTCTTCATGTCACTGCAGGCTATCAAGACCAAAATTGACAGAGCCATCAAGTAAAGGGCTGTTGTGATGCTATTTTTTGGCTGCGATGCGGCTGTCATCGGGTGGTTATGGAGCTATTTTTTGGCGGGGCTCCTTATGTTGTTTCTCTTTTGGTTCCTTTTTGATCTTGCCTTCTTTTTTAGATCTATGTACGTTTAGATCCTTTTTTTCACCTATATTGTAATATTTGGCTATTGAGCCTTCCTTGGTTGGCTGTTTTGCCCTTCTCTGGGCTGCTTCTCTCATCTTTTCTATCTGGCTTTTGAGCCCTTTTGTATACAGGGTATAGTCCCTTCAAAACTATTTGCCCTTAATAAAAAAAACCTCTATACAAGATACATAAAAAATTATTGTGTATGATATTATATTGGAGCATGTGATTACATGAAAGCATCCAAAGTTACACACACACACACACACACACACACACACACACACACATTTCACACACACACAGGACAACCAAAATCAAAGTCCTAAGCAATATGCTATCATCTTCTAAACAATTTTTAGATTTTTGAGAAAGTAGTTCTGGAATAAATTCCTGAAATATTTGAGTATTATGAAAACTATAAATAGCACTCTATGCATGTGACTACATATAAAATGGAATTTAGTGTCTCAACATAATCTAAAAATATTGGTCACATATGGATTAAGACCAAGTTTGAAAGGGATATTTAATGTAATGTGAAAATGGTCCTTATATCCAATCCCCTTGAGCATACTTCCACATGGAGTAAATGGAAGCTATTGAATCCAGAGGTGGGGATATTTTACTCATAAGAGTGATGTGATCGTTTTAAATTAAATTGTTGTCAAAATAGGTTAATCCACTTGACGTATCTTGGTCTAGATCACGTTAAGCACATACAAGTACAACTTCCATTGCATCATTTTCTGAATAAAATGGTAACTACATGTTTGCTTCTATGTGAGAAGGGCTAATACTATAGTTAGGTAGTGTTTTACCCCAAATAGTTTTTTATTCCCAAAAAATTTAACATGGTTTAGACATTTGGCTGGTCATGGAAAACGTCCATGGTCGAAACATGCCAAAAATTGGAGGATATAAGATCACATGCTTTTCTAAAACAATAATTTTGACAAATATGTATGAATGATAGAAAAAATATTTTGTTACAAAGGGAAAATGCACTTTTTCAGTTAAAATATTTCCTTCTTCACACACACACACACACTAACACATACACACTTTCACACACATTCACACACACACACACACGCACACACACACACACACACACACACACACACACACACACACACACACACACACACACACACACACACAGATGACACACACACACACACACACACACACACACACACACACACACACACACACGAGCTCTGAAGAAATTATTATGTAAATGTTGTAATGTAATTTTTCCATACAATAATAACCTATGTGTCAACCCAAGTAAGAAAAGAGGTTAAATTATTACTATAATATAATATATTTTAAAAAATTTAATTCCATTAGAAATGAATTATACTAACCATATAAATAGGTTGTTCTATAAACAATTTGGAACAATTATATCAAGGTCTCCAAATTCTATGAATATTGATAGTTCTCTCTCCTTGTTTAAATCTTCTTGATCCTTATATTATTAGTTTATTTTACTAAATGCTATATGCTTCACCATTTCAAGCATCATTGGATTTTTTTTCAACAACTCTTTATTTCAATCACGGGAACAAGGAGCTACTTTATGAAATCTGCAATGGTAAAAATCTTGTCAAAGAGTAAAAGATTCAAACTATAATTTTTGATTATATACAAAATGTAAAACTAGTTGATTAATTTCATTTAAGAATTATCTTCATAGATGAATAAGTACATTATTCCATGTGACTCATTGGAGTTTTCTTCTGGTTAAAAATATTTCCTTTAACTATAGGAAATGATAATATGGATATCTACAAGAATTCAAAATTAAATTGGAAGACCATTGAAATATCACAAGATTACACCCTTTGAAGTATTAAGAGGTGGCACAAGTCCTTCAAGGTTATGTTTTGGTCCCCTCCTAACAATTTAACATGACCTGGGTATTAAACATCCATCATATGGAATCACCATATCTTAGGTAGTAGGTACGTCATTGAATCAAGGTAAGATATGTTTAGATCAAGTTACATAACCATCAGTGATAATAACACTACGTATATGGATTTTATTTTCTTGACAACATATATTTGTAGTTTATCCATATAAACATTACAAAGGTAATACATTTTATTCCATTTAATTATCTTCTAAGTATATCAATTTAAAACTTTGCCAATGGGTAAGAAGTACTATAATTCATCTCTTCATGTAAGTTATGTAATGTGTAACGTCATTTCTATAATACAACTAATTCCCATGACATAAGAATTTTTTTTCATTTAATGCACCATATTACATGCATAAATAATTTTAATTAGAAGGTAAGGTAGAAGATGGTGGCCTTTGACCACAAAATAAGTTATCATTATGATTAAAGGGTTAAAATAATTTGAAACCCAAATTAATTTAGTTAACTTGCGTAATGAATATACATGACATCAAAAGAAATCATTTCAATTGTGGTAGAAGATCCAAGAAAGACCCATATTATCTTGCAAAAAGGAAAAACATAAGTAATATCTTGAAGAATTTGGCTCAAGTTAACACAATAAAATTTCTTACATTTTTTTATTAATAATAGTTGGATGAGCTCCAAGGACCATTACAAAATAATTTCAATGAAGATCACAAAGATACAAAAAACCATGTTACAAGAAGAGTAAATAAGTACTTGACTCACAAACCCAGCTACAGGTTGAAAACATTTTTAGAAAACAAAAATAGAGAAGGAACATAGTAGTATAATTAAACATTATAACCAAACCACAAAAAGTCAAATACAGGAGCCACCTAGAGATTTTTCTTCCTTGTTCTTGAACTTGGTCCCACTTTCATTGTTTGAATCTATGAAGGAGTCTCCTCATCATCTGATCTACTGAGAACTAATCTCATATTTTTCCATTTATCCTTGTCATATGAATCTTGGTATTGAAGAATATCTAACCTCTTCCAATGAATAAACATTTCTGCATTCATCCTTTTGACCATTCTAACAAGATTACAATTATTAGCCTTCAAAGTAAACACCATGCTTTCCAAAGTTTCCAGCCTTTGAGAAATAAAATATTGGAGGTTATTCTTAAAAATATATTCATGAAATGCCTTCTTACTAGAACCTCTAGCTAAATTTTCGAGAGCGAATGCTGCATTGAAATCCCTTTTCACCTTGTTCTTCATTTTCAACAACTTCATTATTTCATTTAGAGACAAATAATCGTCCCAATCTTCACTTGAGCTAACAAAAGAAACCCTTGGTCCCAAAACATGGTTTGTAACTTTAAATATAAGGAGGACAAGCCCTTAGTGGAGTGATATGACCACTTTCTCAGCATGAAAATCCTTAATTGAATCCCTTAAAGAGCTAAAAAGGTAGAATGGGATACTCATCTTCCTATTTTGGCAGAAAGGGTTTAACATGGAAAAATGATGAGTATGTAATTTCCTAAACTTTCCATTGAGGTTAATATACTTCATTAAATGAAAACATACTTCAGGACATCTTTTAGGTAAGGCTATCCTTGCTATGTCATCCTCCATAAAAATAATTTTCTCCTTTGTATTAAAAAGGCATCCAACTCTTCTAGTATTTTTTTCATGTCTTTGAATATTTTTTAAGCCCGCAGTCGTCATACCAGAAACCTTGGAGATAAAATCCTCAGTGATGTACATATTCAATCCCTTGACTGTAACTGTCCTAATATCCTAATCCTTCGTAAAGTGAGAAGAAAAATCTGAATCTTGTCCTTTTAACTTGACCAGATAATTTGTGATTGTATACACCTAAATTTTTACGCTTTCTATTTTCAAACCCATTACTAAATATTATATTTTTAGGTTAGAGGTCCTTGATGCATCTATCTCTGGAATGAGTTTCTTAAGGGGCTTGTTCTAGGATAGGGGTATGTTTATTCACGTAACCATTGCGTTAGGGATCATACATGGAGAGAGAGTATCTTTAAGTTCCATTTATGTATTTCTTTTGCTCATATTCCTCTTATTTTACCTCTTATCTTCATGTTTTCCTCCTCATTCTTCTAACATCATGGTAAATCATGACCTCATTTCTTTCTTGTTGTATCATCCTTTCTTCTCATGTATCCTTTCACACATACCTTTGCATTTTCATCCCTTGCTAGTGCCATCACCCGCAGGTGATTGCATTGGTGTAAATTCAAAATCCTTACTGACGCCTTCACCTACGGGTGATGCCGTTAGTATAAATATCCCAAATCTCATTTACACATTAAGGAAATCACATATTTTCATACAAGAACTCACTATTAGCTTTTCTCTCTTGTGCCAACTTTCACCTACTTGCTTATCTTTTGTATTTCTTACATATTGACTCTCGGTTTGGAGATTTTTCTAGCTTGGATTGGTTTTCTTGCACTTTTTGGTCAACTATAATGAGCTAGGACTGGATTGTTTCCCATTCTCCACCTGAAATTTATCTCTTGGCATATGTTCATTTGAGAGATAGATGCATTAACGATCGCCCCCCAACAGGTAAGTGCTCTAACTCACTTTCTCATTTTATATACAGTAGTTCCTACATTTGATGCATTCTCTATGTTAGCTTAGTATTATATGGACATGCTAGGATATCATATTGTAATTTAGTTCTCTGTTTCATGTTACATGCTTTCCATAGGTTAGAATAACATTTTTATGCTTCTCTTATCTTTCATTTCCCCCATAATGCTGATACCTCCATAGGGTTCCTTCCTCTTCTTCAAACTAAGGCCTTAGAAACCTTAGTTTTTCCTAGTGTAAGGGTTACTTCCCTTGGGGTACACAATCATAGAAATCCCTGTGCCCCCTTTAATTCTATATGTTTGTGTGTTGGTATTGGTGTGTCCTTTACTCATTTCCTTGAATACCCTGTTTAAATGGAAGATAAGAGTGTACAGTGTCTAGACACATTTTTTCCCGTCATACATCCTTGGTGAAATTGACGTGAATCTTATTTTATCCCTTTTGATCAATCACAACTCATTAAAAGCACCCAATTTTCATTTTTTTCTTGTTTGAGTCTTTAAAATTCCAAAAAACCCTAAAAATTAGTTTTTCTAGATGCCATTGACCCTCGTGTCATTTTTGTACAGGGCCGATCATGTTTGTGTTGTCTAAACCTCTTCCCAGATGCCATCGTGCCCCATATCATTTGTATATAGGGCCAATCCTTTCTGTCCCAGTCCAATTTTATTCTTGATACCATTGGATCATCTATCAGACTTGTGCATGGCTGATTATGTCTATTTTAGTCATTTACATTTCCCGAATCCATTAACCCCTATGCAAGATCTATTTACAGCTGATTGAGTTTAAATCTCAATTTTCTAGAGTTATGTTTTTTAGCTTCTAGCTTGTGCCAATGTCTGCTCTCAGGATCTTCTTGGCTCACTTGAATCCCCTAAATTTATCTATGGGATATTTATTTATGTCCACGTTCCCTCTTCATCCTCCAAAATGTTATAGTTCTCTTCTCGTAAGTGATAACCTTCAAATCCATCCTAATTATGCAAATAAATCTATGCCATCCTCACCTTGTTCTTCTGAACACTCAAAATAGGGTCAATCAACTGAGTGTAATGAGGCTAAAACTAAGCATATAGATCCAAGACATATCATTAAAAATATTAATAATAACAAATCTCTTACACGTGAAAAATATGGGAGTGTCAGTAAGATATTAATGGAGATGACCATGCCCTGCCTTAATTAAAAAGGGATCCTCAATAATCAAACACCTCTCTACAAGAATGATCAAGAGGAGTCCCCTAAAACTCCAACTAATGAATGTGATGAACACATAAATCATGAAAAATACTAAGAATCACCTATTTACTAAGGCCAATCTTCTTCCATTGATAATAACATATTGATATCTAAATTTAAAAACATGAAAAGTGTCATTAATCCCTAAAAAATCCCTAGAGAAAAAGGAATGGGAGAAACTAGAGAATATTCTCACTCTCTCCTCCATGCTCCTTTATCTCACAATGAACTTATTCAAATGCTTCCTTAACCACAGTTTTTCTCCCCTTCAAAGAAATATCTTCCTAATTTCAAAGGTGACTTGTTTTGTTTATGGCATGAAACCATAAGGAATTCACATAGTGATTGTAAGGATCTATGAAGGAATCCCTAGACTTCTTCCTTGGATATTTCTTCGATTACTTTACGATCATACAAGAACGTGATGATAAATATGAATCTTTAGAATAACCCGCTCTAATTGTCAAATCAACGGTAAACAAATCCCATGAAGAATGTTGTGGGTACTGTAGAATCCTCATATGATCAAAGTTTCATAGATTCCCAATATGTCAATTCTCCTAAGAATAACTATAGGTGTAAGCCCTCTCATAAAGAATCGGTCATCAAACCAAAGAAACTAGTTGATAATTCATCTTTGTTTGACACTTCCCAAGACCCGCAAATGGTGGAGTCTACTCCCCAGTTGGGCCTCCACCCACAACATAATTAGTGGCACCAAGAAAATACCATATTCCTCCCTCCTCTGACAAAATATTCCCATCTAACAAAATCACCATCATGCCATTACCGTAATATCATTATGGGAATTACTCCAATTCATCATGGAACTTTTTAGATGAGTTAAAATTCCACACATGTAAGATAACCTTCATGGAGATCATGCATACATCAAATTTGCATCAAAGTTTCCTTCTCCAACATCTACAAAGTTTTGAGGATCCTTCTTGTGTGGCTCCCAAAGCTCCTTCCATGACCATGAACCTAGAAATCCATCACATAAAGACTATGTGACAACCTTTGTAGCCTTTACACTTTGATTCTTTAGACTTAGAGTTCATGGAGAATGACATGATTATATAAGAAGTATTATTCCATTCCAATGACCCACCACTACTCATTAGTGTCGTCATTCATGATTCTCAAGTGCGTAGAGTCCTTGTGGACAAGGGGTCTACCATTAATCTTGCTTCTTACTCCCTAATGAAAAACCTCACTTTTTTGGTTAAAAACCTCAAATACACCCACCTAACTTGTCAAGGATTTGAAAAAATTATGTAAAAACCTATAAGGTGCATCTGGTTATTTATTACAGTCAGATCCAAGACAATTCATACTAAGCTTATGGTCATAGATCATCTTCTATCTTACAACCTATTACTGGGCCATCCTTGGACACATCACATGCATGTAGTTGCATTGTCCAGGTACCATTATATAAAATTCATTCAAAAAAACCAATACTTTAGGCATAATTCTGATCTCAATCCTTGGGATGTATCAATACCATTTCCTAATGAAAATTTCCCCTGAGATCGAAGGAATATATATAATTCTTTAATCTTAGGCTTGAGATTTAAATAAAATTAGTGGATTCAGATGATGATGAGCCTAATGAACTCAAAAATAGAGTCAATAAGAATTGATTTCCTGATGAAATTGTGTAGTGGATACTGTTAGTCCTTTTACCACGAGATCAATATCTGCCCCAATTTGAACCAAAAGCACTTATTTATCATGCCTCAACTTCTAATCACTTAGAATGTAATGATTTTTTCATTACACAACTATTTTCTGACCACCCCCATTTTTTTCCCTGATGTTTTAGAAGGATTGGTGTCACATCCAAAGAGGAGGACCCTCAAGAAGAATAGGTTACCTTTTCCTCCCCTAATGAAAAAGAATACATAATTTCACAAGATGAGTCTAAACACTTGGAAGTATTGCACTACCAAAATTCCTTGGCCCAAATGTAATCCTTATGAACCCAATCTAATACTATTAACACATCCTATGAAACTCTTATTTATGACATTAGCAAAAGTGAGGATGAAGAGGAAGTACTAACCCACATGCCTCCTGCTAATCCTCTGCTCTTAGACACCCCTTGGGTATTAAAGCAGCTCCATGACTATTCATCATGCCATATTTCTAAATTAATTCCATCTCCTGTAATAGCTCCACCACCTACATTAAATTCTGAGCTAACCTTAGTAGTCGATGATGTTCCTTGTGCTACTAACATGACCGTAATGTATCTTGCACCCAAAGAGGTCATCTTGGACACTAGGGTGTTGGATGTCTAATAAACTAGTTATATACAACATCAAGACCGTAAGCGATATATAGGCTTAGAGATCGATGTGGAATACCATGGCCCTCTCCCTATCTTAGATAATGATGAGGATATTCTAGATATCATATATGTAAGAGATGATAGACTTCCTCGAAACCATCACAAGCTGAAGAATTTCCTAAAAACAACCATGCACTTTGATGACTGTGTCATTATTGTTGATCCTTGTTAGGACGAAGTGAAAAAATTACCTGAGGATCCATATCATTTCCAAGATGGAAATGCTATTTTGGCTGAATCTACTATTAATGTGTAATTAGATGATGCTCCCTCACATGTAGTCATGCTCGGGGATTTTTTTCCTCATTTATGTGAACACCACATTGAAATTTTAATAAAGAATAAGGAAGTATTTGTGTGGGGATATGCTGACATGCCTGAAATTGATCCCAAAATTGTCTCCCATAATATTATCACCTACCCTGATGTTGTGCATGTGTGAAAAAATATCATAAAATTTCCTCCTAAGATCAATGACCTTTTTCATAAGAAAATCATTATTATTCTAGATGTAAAATTCATCCACACTATGGACTATCTTGAATGGGTTTCTAACATCATCCTAGTTAGGAAGAAGGAAACTCTTGCCATCTGAATTTTCATTGATTTCAGAAACCTTAACCTCGCATGTCCTAAGGATAAATTTCCTTTACCCTCAATTTGAAGCCATCATCAATTCACGGAAGGGTACAAAATGTTATCTCCTATGGACATATTCTCAGGGTATAACTAAATTCAATTCTACCTTGAAGATCAACATAAAACCACTTTCACATCAGAATGGGGTAATTAGTGTTACATCAAGATTCGTTTCGGACTCAAAAATTCTGGTGTGACATATCAACATGCCATGACTCACATATTTCATGACCTCATACTAAAAATTATTAAAGTTTATGTAGATGATCCACTCGTTAAATCTTGACACAAAAATGATCATGCCCATGACTTAGAAATTTCCCTAGGGAATCTTTGCAAATACAAGGTTCGTCTCAATCCTAAAAAATGTATATTTGTGGTGACTTGAGGCAAAATTCTAGGCTTCTTAGTATCCAAGAATGGAATCTATGTGGATCCAACAAATATTAAGGCTATCCTAGATATGCCATGACATACTTCTATTGCCAATATTCAAACTTGTCTTGGTAAACTTGGGGTAATTCGATGATTTTCCCTGAGTTTACTTATCATGTACAATCCATAAAAAACCTACTCTGAAAGTCTACCAAACTTAAGTGGACCAAGGAATGTCAACAAGGTTTTGACAAAATGAAACAATATCTATCCTCATTATCAACATTACAACCTTCTTATTCTGATTGACCTTTGCTTCTCTAAACCTCTTCCACTACGATGTCTATTGGGGTAATGCTAGCTCAGGAAGATGAAAAAGGAAAGGAGAACATCATTTATTATGTTAGTCAAGCCATCCTAGACTATGATATACAATATAATTCCATCGAACGAGCTTGCTTAACCATTTACAATTCTTCTACAAAACTATGCCATTATATGCTTTACCAAAATACTTATGTCATCATTCACATGGACCCTTTACGACACTTCTTCACAAATTATGTCCTTCCAAAAAGACTAAATTGGGAAATGGATGGCTCATATTATGGGTTAGACCTCCGTATCATCACCCAACGAGCACTAAAAGACCAAGTTATTACATATTAATTGGCCATTAATATGATCCCTTCCCCTCAACCTATTCATAATTTATTACTTGATAAAGACATCCTCTTCATTGAATCAATTGACAATGCCATCTCCATTAAAGATTACTTCTTTATCTTTACATCTATTCTTGAGGCACTGTCCTCTAAAGCCAATATTGAAGTGCCTCCTTCACCTAAAGCTACACCAAGCCCTAAAATCATTGAAGAAGAAATTACCATTGATCTACATGAGGATACATAGCTGTTGCACTTTGATGGGGCAAAATGCCTTTAAGGAGCATGTGCAGGTTGTGTACTATCTGATCCTTCTCATCATACCTTCCCCCTTTCTTATTGACTAGAATTCAGGGTTACCAACAACATGGATGAATACAAAGCCCTTATCCTTGGCATACAGGCTACTTTTGATAAGAATATATCTTATCTCCATGCCATTGGTGATTATCAATAGGTATCTCGATAGGTTAGTGGTTCATATCAATGTCGTAGTGAAAATATTAAATCTTATTATGACCTAGTTCAAGAATTGAAGCCACGCTCCACATATTTTAACATCGAGTTAATTACTCATGAGAAAAATGCTTTGGCCGACTCCTTGGCCACAACTTTCAAACAGTTTCATCCACATTCTAATTCTCACAAAACTCTTCCCTTAGTACATATTCACCAAGATGCCACTACCTCACATCATGAATGTCTCCGAGATGTATGCCAAATTGAATCAAACACCCCCATCATTGATCCTTGGTATGATTTTTTTTTTCAATTCATCCAACATCAGACCTACATAGATGGCATAGACTCGCAAGTATGATTATACAGACAAAAAAAGGATCTTAAGCATGTGCTTAAAGATGGTATACTTTACTACCAAAAATTTGAAGGTACCCTACTCTGATGAGTTAAAAAATATGAGGTTCTCCTTGTCTTAGAAAAGTAATAGGGGGGCACTTGTAGTGGCCATTATAGAGGTCACACTACTGCTCACAAATGCCTACATATGGATTACTATTGGCCTACCCTATAATTGAACGCTCATAACTTTGCTAAGAAATGTAGGCCTTACTAGTTTCAAGATGATTTGATTCATTCTCCTCTAACTAAGCTCCAATATATTTCTGCTCCATGTACCTTTAACATGCGTGGATTGTATTACATCGGAAAGCTTCCCTGATCTCAAGATGGCCATATATTCATCATCACAACCAATGAATACTTTACTAAGTGGGTTAAATTTATGTCCCTCACCAACATTTTTGACCTTACTAATTCCAATTTTATTCTCAATCAAATCATTTTCTACTTTGGGATTCCCCATACCATCATATTTGAAAATGGTGGGAGTTTCAAGTGCAAATAAATGAGGTAAATTTATTCTAGGTTTAAGATTAAGAATCAATTCTCCACACCCTATCATCCTCAATGCAATGGAAAAGTTGAATCTAAAAATAAAATCATCAATAATATCCTTCAAAATATGGTTCATGAATCTCGCATGGATTGGCATACAAAACTATATCCTACACTATAGGTGTACCACACTAGTGTCTGCATGGCTACCATGGCAACTCCTTTCTCACTTACCTATAGAGATGAGGTAGTCCTTCCACTCGAGGTGGAACTACATTCTCTTCGTATATTTCTCCAAGGAATCATTACGGATGAAGAAATCCATAAGGCACATCTTCATGAACTTGACATCCTTGAAGAACGAAATGATCCTTCGTATACCTATAATAAAAAAAAAACACTGTGCATATCTGTGGCAACACAATAAGCTTTTCTATCCATGTACTTTTGATGTCGAAGGCCTTGTCCTCAAACTTGACTATACCTATGATAAAGAAGGAAAATTTACTAAAAAAATGGTGGGGTCTCTACCTCATCAAATACATCATCGATCTTAATACATAGCACCTTCAAACCAATGAAGGCCACATTTTCAAGGAACCAACAAATGCCCAATTTCTTAAGAAGTTTAATGCTTGAAGAAGCTTAAGAGTTTCGGTACTCAGTTACCCTCTCTTTCTTCTCCTCAAATTCACTACTTCATCAACCTTCTTTTAATAATCAAAATCTTGGTTTGAATTCACCTCGACCTTTCCTATGGGATCGTTGTGGTCTTGTGCACCCTTGCTTAAAAACATGGTCTTTCTTGAATTTATTTATCTCTTACTCTCATAACATCTACCTCAGGGTTTTTTTCAATTTTTAGCATTGTTATTCACCCTTTTGGGTAAATTATCCATGTTATCTTTATGTACACATTAGGGTTTATTTCAATTCCTCTTTGTAGCTTCTACCATACGATTTTTTACACTTTTTCAGTGTTGCTACATGTCACTTGGATTTTACCTCTATGAAATTACGACATAATGACATCCATCCCATGGGCCCCTAACTAGGGTGATTTATATCTTATTTTATTGATGATCTTCTAGTGTTTCTTTTTATTTTTGCTTCTCTTGGGTTATATCAGCATGGTTTGCACCCATACGTAATAGGATGATGGACACTATCAGGTACACATTGGTGGGTATATTTAATTTTATCTAGTCTTTTGTCTATTTTTAGTATGTACTTTCAGTTTCAATGTTATATATAGTTCTTTCCACTTACTACCCCATGTTTTTCTATTATGACATGCTGTAATCAATGGCTAGGGCATATGTATATACCTACATTTTTACACTTTCTATTTTCATACATGTTACTAACAATTCTATTTTCAGGTTAGAGGTCGTTAATCCATATATCTCTAGAAGTATGATATGTATGTTCTCCCTCAATGTATTCACGTAACCATTGGGTTAGAGATCATATATGGAGGGAGATCAAATTTCAGTCCCACTATGTATTTATTTTTCTCATGTTCCTCTTATTTTTCCTCTTATCTTCTTGTTTTCTTCTTCATTCTTCCCACATCTTGCTAAATCATGACCCCATTTCTTTCATTTTGCATCTTCCTTACTTCTTATGTCTCCTTGCACATCTTCCTTTAAATTTTCCTACCTTTTCAATGCCATCATCCAAAGGTGATTACGTTGGTGTAAAATAAAAATCCTTGCCGATGCCTTCATCCATGGGTGATGACGTTAGTATAAATACCCCAAATCTCATTTGCATATTAAGGAAATCACATATTTTCATACAAAACCTTTCCATTAGATTTTATCTCTTGTGTCAACTTGCACTTTCTCACTTAGGTTTTGGATTTCTTACATCTTGACTCTTGGTTTAGAGATTCTTCTTACTTGGATGAGTTTTCTTACACTTTTGGGTCAACTATAGTGAGCTAGGAGTGGACTGTTTCCCCTTCTCCACCTGAAATCTGTTCTCTCTTAGCATATGGTCATTTGGAATATAGATTCATCAAAAACCACCCCCACCAAGTAATTTATCTAATCCACTTTGTCATTTTATATAGATTACTTCCTACATTCGATGCATGCTCTATGGTAGCTTAGTTTTTTATGGACATGCTAAGTAAGCATGTTGCATTTTAGTTCTCTATTTCATGTCACATGATATCCTTAGGTTAGTATAATCTTTGTATGCTTCTTTTATATTTCATTTATGCCATAGTGTCAATACCTCCATAGGGTTTCTTCCTCTTCTTCAACCTAAGGCCTAAGAAACCTTAGTGTGTCTTAGTGTAAGGGTTACTTCCCTTGGGGTATGTGATCATAGTGGTCCTTATACCCCCTTTAATTATATCCATTTATGTGTCATTCTTGGTGAGTCCTTTACTCTTTACCTTGAATACCCTAGTTGAATGAATGATAAGAGTGCATTGTGTCTAGAATTTTTTTTCTCTTCATATAGTGAGACCAACTTTATTGAAGATCTCCCATATGGTAGAGTCTCTTTGCAATGCAACACAAGATGACAGATCCATATGGACACACTATCCTCCCATGGTGAGATTGTTAACTTGACCCTGCAAAATGAGAAAAAAAGTGATATAGAAAATGGGGGTGGAGTACCCTTTCTTACCCTGTAAAAAACATTAAGTTCACACGCCGAAACATAATGAGAAAAAATACCAAATCTAGAGGTTACACTTATTCAATAATAGAGGTTACATATTTATAGGTCTTATGAACTCATAATACCAATTAAACACGGTTTATTTCAATAATCTTGTAATCCTTGAATATCTCTCATATTTTTAATACATATGTGAGTTGAAACTCATAAAAATAAAATCTCTGGTGGTTGTGGACACATATGGAACCCCTAGTTTTTTTGTACAAAATCCAAATTCAAGTCCAGTTTTGGTGAGAAATATGTTTGATGCTATTTGAATAGAGGATATTGAAACAATAGAAACAAAAAATTAGTCCAAAAACCATGCCACAATCACATCCAAAGAAGAACCAAAAAAATATCACTCTTATGATGGATCTGGGATAATCTAAAGATAGTGTGGGGAGGCCCCTGCTAAGAGAAACCAAAGAACACATTGTAAGGAAGGAGGTGGCTGTAGGAATTCAGAAACCCTTGAGATTTGGTAAGAATAACTCTAAACGATACAAATGATAATACAATCATGGAATATTAGTGGGTTAAATAACTCGAGTAAACATAGGATCCTTAAGGACATTAGAAAAAGGACTCAAGTTGATATCCTCATGATTCAAGAAACAAAAATGAAAGAGGATAAGTTTAAATAAATTATGAAGGCCTTTTGGAAAGAGGATTTTTTTAGATGTGCTGAATCTTTAGGAGCTTCAGAAGGACTAAACTACCTTTAGAATAGGGATTCTATAGAAGGTGAAATTTTAATCTAGAATAGGCATCATCTTGATATATGCTTCACAAACTTGTCATAAAAAAAGAGATGGATTTTGTCAAATTTTTATGCACCTAATTCTGTAGTGGGAAGGAAAAACACTTGGAATGAAATGAAAGCTTTAAGGATTGCCTTTAGGAACTGGGACTGGATGATAGGTGGTGATTTTAACACTCCACTTCTTCCTTCTGATAAAAAGGGGGATCACTTCATACTCTAAGACCATGGAGGATTTGGCATTTTACCTTCATGACAATGGTTTATTTGATCTTGATCTCATAGGTTTCAAGTTTACTTGGTCAAATAGGCGTATTGGGATGGACCTGATACAAATAATACTAAAAATATTTCTTGTAAATATTCATTGGGTTGAAGAACATGTGTATTCTTTGTTAGCCTTGGCCAGAGTGGGATCTGACCATAATCCTCTTATTCTTAAGTTTGGTGAAGCCTAGAGGGTTAAAGGGAGACCTTTCAAATTTGAAAAAATGTGGATGTTGCATCTGAATTTGAGCAATAATATTGAAGAATGGTGGAATATCCCCACCTATGGGAAAAATATGTTCTGTGTTGTATCAAAACTAAAAAATATCAAATAGAATATCAAGAAATGGAACAAGGAGGTTTTTGGAGACATTTTTCTACAAAAAAGTAACATTAGAGAAGACTTAAGATTGCTAGAAGAGCTCATGGAGGAGGGGGATTGGAGCCCTTAGGACATGGATCAAGAAAAAGCTTTGCTTTTAGAATATCATAATGTTTTTGCTAAAGAGGAGGTGTATTGGAGACAAAAATCCAAAGTAATGTGGCTAAAGGATGGGGAAAGAAACAATTTTTTTTTCCATGTCTCGGTTACTATCAAAGCAAACAAAAATGAATTTTTAGAAATAACAAAACTAGATGGCACCACAACTAATGAAGAAGAGGAATTAATGAAGACCATCATAGGTTTCTTTAAGAACCTATAATTTAAAGGAAATCAAGATGATGGGATAAAAATGGAGGAAGCTCTATCACTCTTCAATAGAAACATTGAGGAGGATGAGAATAGAAATCTTATGGTGGTTTCAAATTAAGATGAGATTAGATCCATCTTATTTCTAATGGAAGGAGACAAAGCCCCTGGATTAGATGGTTTTCCCGCATTATTATTTCAAATTTTATGCGATATTGTCAAGAAGGATGTGGTGCTTGCAGTCTAGGATTTCTTCTCATATGGAATGATGCTGAAGCAAGTAAATCATACCTTCCTTGTTATGATTCCCAAGGTTAATGGAGGTAAGGAGCTAAAGGATTTTAGACCTATTAGTCTATGTAATAAGATACATAAATTATTCTCAAAGATTATGGATTTCAGACTAAGAGAAGTGTTGCATAAATTTATCTCACAACATTAGAGAGCTTTTGTGTCGAGGAGACAAATTTTGAATAGTATCATAGCTATCTATGAGATAGTTCAATCAATGGAGAAATATAAGAGAGAGGCCATGTTAGTTAAATTGGACATGCATAAAGCCTATGATAGGGTTGAATGGGACTTTCTAAATATCATTATGGTCAAGATGGGATTCCACCTAAAAGTTATCCACTTGATTAAGGAATGCGTGTCTACTTATACTTTCTCGGTGTTGATCAATTTTAAGCCATATGGGTTCTTCAAAGTGGAGAGGAGGATCAAACAAGGAGATCCCCTATCCCACTTTTTATACATTATAATGGCCTAAAATATTATTAGAATGTGCCAAAAAGCCATGATGGAGAGAACGATTGTAGGTATTTGAGTGACCAATGTGGTGGATCCTGTAAGCCTGCAACAATTTGTAGATGATACTTTCCTTCTTGGAAAAGTAGAGGTGAATGAGGCCAGAGATTTCAAGGAAGTCACCAAGGATTCTGAGGAGATGTCTAGATAACTTACCAACTTCCATAAGAGCTCGTGTTTCTTCATAAATGTGCATCTTGATCAACAAAAAATACTTGTCGACATCTTGGGGTGCAGAATCAAAACATTATCAGATAGCTATTTGGGTATGCCCTTATGTAGGAATAAGATGGCTATGGAAATATGGAACTTCTTGATCGAGAGGTTTCATAGAAAATTGACCTCTTGGAAAGGAGCTCTTCTCACCTAGGAGGGAAAAGCACAGTTGGTACATAATTCTATGTAGGGGTGGCCACTTACATAATGTAAATTTTTATAATTCCATGCAAGATGAGAATAAAAATTGATAAAAAAAATAAAAAAATCCTTTAGTTGGGGATGGAGGAAAAGGAAAGAGTCCCTCTTGTTGTGTGGGAGAATGTGACCAAGCCCAAAAGAAATGGGGGATTGGGCTTAAAAAACCTCAAAATTATGAATGATGCTTTGATTGCTAAGATAGGTAGGAGGATCTTCAAGGAACAAGGATTGTGGATAAATATCTTACAGGTGAAGTACTTGCGGACTATTGGCAGAAGTAAGGTCATATTCTCTAACAATGAGTTACCCAAAGGATCAATTTTTTGGGAAATATTTTGTCATAGTAAGCATCTGCTACATAGTGGGATTAAGAGGAGTATTGGAGATGGGAATGAAATTAATTTTTGGAAATACCCCTGGATTGATAAAATACCTCTAAGTCTAAGTGAACCCTAGTGGACTCTGAAGTATTTCTATAAATAGGAGCGTGGGGATAAATTTTAGAACTTTTAGATTCAAGAGGCCTAGGAGGATAGATGGGTTACTCTCCTCCCCCCATAAGACTACAATGTATCACTTGATCCCTTCGAGAAACTTAATAAAAAATTAAGGAGTATTATTATTCGAAACAAACTCATAGTGGATGAGATTATTTGGAGTAAGAATACCTTAAGGGATTATGAAATCAGATCAAGTTACAATATGGGTTTTGAAGATGTGGAGAACAAGGTCCGCTTTAAGGTATGGAACAAATATTTGATTCCCAGAGTTAATTTTTTCTTGTGGGAAGCTGTTTTGAATAAGATCCTTACTATGGATAACTTGAGGAAAAGGGGAATGATCCTTATTAACATATCTTTGTGGGGAAAATGCTGAATCTATGTCCATCTATTTATAGAATGTAAGCATACATCTCAGGTGGTGATGGGATTGATAAGTTTTTTTCAATATTCAATTTTTCCTATTGGGTAGTCTTCGCAATATGGTGGAGAAATGACATGTTCTTTACAAAGCTCAAATTATTAAAGAACCATGGAAAGGTACACTCCCATACATTCTTTGGAATATAGGGATTGGATGAAAAAATAGAATCTTTAAGAGAAAATCTGCAAATTGTTCAAAAGTTGTAAAAAAAATTTAACAAAGCCGTAAGGAAAACATTGACATTCATAAACATAGGTGGGAGGATTCTTATTCTAGTGAGGAGTTTAGGATTTTTCACACTTTCAAGACTATCTCGGTTAAAAAGGGTTCCAAATATAGGGCTAAGAAGGAAAAAGCTAATTCAAAATGGAAACCACCTCCTTGGGATTGGTACAAAGCTAAAATTTGACGGATCTATGAAAGTTAGGGAAGGAAAATTAGGTGGAGGGTTGATCAGAGACCACTTAGGTAACTACATTGTGGATTTTTCTAGGCCTTTGGGAAATAATTCCAACAATTACGCCGAGGAAACAAAAGTTAAGGGAATAAGAATAGCCAATTGACTCAATATGAAAAATCCTTATTGAAGGAAACTCACTCCTTGTTATCAAAGCTATTGAGGGAAAGTGTAGGGTGAGCTGGACCATAAAAAATATAGTTAAGGAATCCCAAAATATTATTGAATCCTTTGATGATGTGGAAATTTTAAATGTGTTTTGTGAATCTCACTCTAGTGTGGATGGATTGGTGAATCAAGGAAATGATTTGAATGCATGAGAGGAATGGAATGGGGAAGTACCATGGAGACATGTTGGAAAATTTATTAACAATGATAAGGGATACTAAAGATATTCACATGAGCCTCAATAGATTGGGGCAGGATTCACAAGGTAGGGGTAAAAGTAATGATGATAAGAGAAAGGTGGTGGGAATCAACCTTAATTCAAAGTTCGAGGGGAAGATTTTGAATCAGATTAAGTGGCGCTAAAATTTAGAGTAGAACAAGCACAATATGGGGGGCAAGAGGGTTAGGACCAAGCCTAATTCCTACCATTCTATCAATTAGGATGTCATGATTTAGAGGTTAATGAGGAAAGGGAGTTTTACTAAGTTCATAAAGTGTATGAAAGGATGGGACCCAGACCTTACTCTGGAATTTGCTAAGGTGTGGGATCATGTTCATGCCAAGATCAAAAGGATGGATTTTCGTGTCACCAAGGACTATATTTCTGAAGCTATGGGTATGGAGACAGAATGTCTAAAGTTATTCAATGATAACAAGAGGAGGAATCAAGAAATCTTGGTTTTCTTTGGCCCTAATGAGAATGTTCATATTTTTGATGATGGCATTGTAAGAACATGCCTTAGTGAAAGATGGGACGATGTGTGTAAAGTGGTCATGAAGTATGCCACTCTTAAAGGAAATTTTAGGAAGATTTACATTCACCACTTATCTATTCAGAACTATTTTAGATGCAACCAGGTGATGAGTTTTCCATTTTATCTTTTAAGGTCTCTGTCTATGTTGATTACTGACTTCAAGGAAGAGAAGGTGGATTATCCTCTCCACCATGGGTTGATTCTTTTACTTTTTCAGAGGGGTAACCCTATCCTTGCTCCCATCACCCAAACCATAGATTATGATAATGAAAACTTGGCTAGTAGACTGCTTTAAGAAAAATAAGCCCCTTGAGGTGCTGAATAGTGAAGAAGTGGTTCTTGAAGCTATTTTGGAAATGAAAAGGGGAAAGTCTTCTAAAGGGAAGGATGTGGTGGTAGATAATGTTGGGGGGCACCAACAAGGATGCCATGATTTGCTACCCGTGGAGGTTTCCATTAGCACGCTACTTAATGTCACCAAAAATCTAGTTGAGGAGACGAGGGAATGGAATATCAAGGAAGCCTTGCAAGAAAAATGTATCAATGGTCTCAAGGATGATTTTATAATGCAAGAGAACAAGATTTTGATTTTACAAGATCAATTATCCAAACAAGATATGAAGAGGAATAACTATAAGTTTGTCATGAGAAGCTCAGATGATGAGGAGGACATTATGGGAAACAAGGAAGTCAAACAGGTGTAGTCCCAGGGTCTAATGTAGAGTACGGAGGGCATGCCAAGCTCTAGAACTAGGAGTAACTAGAAAAAGAAACATTAGCAAACTATTTTCTGACTGGTCTGTGCCTATGTGTACTATGTTTCTTTTGTGTTCCCCTTTATATAGTTAGTTGCTTCATGGTGGTTATGTTTTGGTATGATATAAAAAAAATGTAGTTGAGGCCTTACTGCCTCGCCCCTTGTTGGGCTCTGTGGTTGGTCAAGTTATTTTGTCCTGTTGGCTGGTGTTTGGGTTACTCTGTCGCCTTTATTTTGTTTTGGTTATACTCTTGTACTATGGGTTTTTTGGTCCCCCCAAAACCAAATAGTTATCTAATCTAATAATAATAATTTATTCTAAATAAAATTTCACACCCCCCCTATAATTTGAGTATAAACTATATGATATCCAAAATTTCCCCATAGCATGAATATGGGGAGAATACACCAATCAAGAATAAAAAAAATTACATCTTGAAACATACTCTAATGGAAGGGAGCACATCAACAATAAATATGGACCTATTAACTACTCCATATGAATACATCAACTAAACCACCAAAAAGTAGTGCAAATGGAATTACTACTACTCCCATTAAGAACAAACTGCTACAATAAGGTATTTGATATGGACCTCCAAGTTCCTTCAATTCACTTTAATAGTAGGGGATTACATTCATACTACATCCATAAAAAATGTAGAAAATGAAATATACAAATTGAGGACCAAGTCCTCGTTATCACATTTTCATCCTTTATCCTTGATCCTTACAACTTAATCAAAAACAACATAACTGGTATCCACTATCACTCAAAAAAAAAATATTGACATTGTTTGGTTACACTATTAATTTAATGTGTAACCTCTAAGTTCGCAAAAAACTTGAGGATGTTGTTGGCCTCCTTACTCTATTACCTTCATCCTATAGAAAATTGTTGTTCACTTAGTAAGATGCATCATGAAGCTCAATTTCATGTTTTTTGACTAAATACCCCCCACACAAATATGAATAACATATTTGAGCCAGGATGTCAAGTTCACCTGATAATTCATCCATTACAAGGAGAGGTTTTGACTTTACTAATTCAAACAAAATGGATATAACAATTGACTTGAAAAATATAACATACACAAGACTTTATAGACTGATAAATTGACTATAATACATTAGGAAAAAAATAACTATGATACACATACTAGAAACTTAAATTTAATTTCTAATAGATAAAAATTGTGATTGGAAATTAAAACTATAAACTTAGACAATTATAATATAATTTAACACCTCCAATATTCTCTATGATTTGATCATATCTCTTGACCACATTTGAAAACACTGAAAGATAATGGCTCCCATGTGAATATACTTAAAATAAAACTAACTATGATAAAAACAGAGGTTGTGCTAGTACTTCAAACAATTTACAATGTGATTATAAAATTAAAATTATTTGTTCATCCATAATACATTTTTTTTTAGTCTTGTCACTCCTCCTTGGCCTATCCCTTTGCACAAGTTGGTTTCTCAAAGCTTGCATGCATTAATCACAAAATGTTTCACCACCCTTTAGGGTGTATTTTCTTTTTAAATGGTGCTTAGTATTCCTTTTATAACTTTGGTTACATGCAACATAAAAAGTTTCCACTAAATGCATGAGGAATTTTTTCCCCAAGGTTTACAATGAGGTAATGAAACTGACCCAAACCTCAATGTTTTGTAAAATGTAGTTGTTGTGGAACTTGTCATTAAATTATGTGAGTATTATAGTCTTATAGATTATTATGTTGGTTGCATTCCTTTTGAATATTCCCCTAGGTCATAGATTAAGTTTGATTGGAAACCTCTTGGTATCTAGGTCTCTAGCATAAAGAATCTCATGAATGGTTTCTTTTTGGCTTCATTTAAAGAACATGTATACACTATCTTTTGAAATTTTCTAATAATTTATTTTGCGTGGAGGATTTTTATGCATTATTCTCTAGAAAGGGTGCCTTAAGGGGCTTGCTTATATATTGGGGTATGATCAAAATTAGCCATATAGGATAGACCACAAAATTTGAGAGATGTCACTATTATCCTTAGTCACCATATATAAGCCTTGTTGCTTCCCTTTATTCCAACATTACGTTCATTATGTCTATTTCTCCCATTATGTCCACTTTTTTCCTCTTGTTGCATGATATTATCCCTTATTTAGGTCACTTTAGACCTTCATCATGCATTCACATTTATTACCTGGCATGCATTCCTCATGATTTTGGCCCATGAGATTAGGGTTTCCCCCGAAGAGGACACCATCACCCATGGGTGATGGTACCTATTTTAATTTTACTATAGACAAAGCCATCATCCGTGATTTATTTCTTAGTAGTTCAAAAAATTAACAATCATTTTCTTACACTTTTTCATACTAATTTGCTGCATTTACTGATGCACTTTGGAGTTTTGGAGCTTGCGTTGTTTGCATTTGGGTCACCATAGTGAGATAAGAGTAGAGATTGTCTTGTAGATATTTCCCCTCCTCTACCCATATCTATTATATCTTGTTGCTTTTGTCTCTCGGGATAATTATGTATCATTAGTCACACACACTATAGGTAGTTATTTCTAACCCTTTTTAGTCTTTCGTTATGTATGCATGTGTTTATTGTTATTGGTCATTTATTGGTAAGATAAGAGTAAATATAAGATTGATTTGATCTATTACACTATATTATTATTAATACATCCCTTGGCTTCATCCAATATCTTGGTTATCTCTCTTCTACTTTAAAATCCTAGTAGGATAGTTATTTTTATATTGGTTATAGGCCTTAGAAACATATAACTATCCTAGGGTTAAGACTAATATCCTCTAGATTTATGAATTTAACACTCCTCGAGTACCTTTGTATCCACACAGTGTGGCCAGTATCGGATTTGATCATTTTATTTGAGAACCCATATGGAAATCTCTCTTTTACTCATCATACATTGTGGTGAATGTGATGTTAATCTTCCTCTACTTCAAACTAGGTCATATTTACTCTCCTTTCATTTTTTCACTTCTGAATGCCATTAGCCCTTGTGTAGAACCATACAACATAACCAATCTAGTATAAATGCACACTTTCTATCTCAACATCATCATGGCCTGAAAAAATTTATCCAGAGAGGTGAGAAACTTAGACAACACAAGTTTGATTATAATCAAACAAAGTTTTTTTATATTTCAAGAAATTCACCATGCAATGTTAGGGAACAATGGTTTCACTAATTCACTAAGTACATTCTTCATCATCCCTTTACCTTCATTGTTATATCTCTTCCTTGATATAGAGAAAATATCTTAACTTCAATATCAATACATAAACACAAGCTATTAGCTTAAGGTCCACACATGCAATTCACTTTTAGTTTCATAATGCAAGTTTCTTGAGAGGAAAAATACTCGTATCTTGTGCTAAGTGTTCTTTTCGTGTAACAATTGTATTCATAAAAATTCACCTATTGTCTCCTTGAATATTTATAAATTCACCTACACAATAATCTCAAGTCAAAATTCATTTACCCTTTCTTATCTTGGGTTTTCATGTTTTGGCAAAGTGCAAAAATCTACTATCACAAACCCTCTTTATCTCTCCTTTAAGTCAGTATATTTCTCTATGATTTAGACACCTTCTTAAACATATGAAATCCCTCAGACACTTTAATCAAAATCAAAATTTGGAGGTAATAGCTAGTTTATTTAGGAACTCTCATATTCTTTCCAAAAGATTAGTATCCCTGAATTTACATAAACCTTATTGTTGGGAGTTAATGATAAAGCTTCAAGAAGAACCAAATAGATTTATAAGTACCCTTTATGGGGTTATAATTCTCCACTAAAACTTATGTCCTAATTCCATACCAAACCTTGTTAACCTTCATTGTCCTTTTCTCAATTAGTTCTCCCATATTGGTTTTCTAAGGGTTAAAACTTATGTATAAACTTCCTCCATGAAAAAGTTAGGTTTATGAGTACATATTTGGCTCAAATTATAACTAAGAAAAATTCTTGAATGCTCCCTTTACGAATTTTTCACAATTCTCTTCCTTAGACTCCAAACTAGGTTTTTCTAGATTTAAAATAGGGATCAAAAGGACTGTCATTAACTATGATGTCCATACACATTAATTTAAATCCAAATAATGAAACTTAGTTTAAGGACCCCTCAATCTAATTGTCCATCAATTTTGTGAAATTTTGAATGGTTAGAAAGCTAGTTATGAGAATTCTTCACTAAACCCTAGCCTAGGGCTTTTGTCAGGCCCAAAAGAGGAAATAAATGATATCTTGTATAAATGGGACTATTATAGCCTCAAACCAACTTCATAAGTTATGTGTATACTTTCTCCATTTTTATATTTTATAATGTAACCTTTCATAATGCTTGTATTAAACAATATCACACAATTTGAATGCAATAAAACATTAAGACCTCTGTTTATTTATACAATTTTCAAGTTTATACCCAAGGTTGATTTCAGAAACCCATACCAATGGTTTCTAACCTTCTGAAACCTTCTTTCTCCATCTACTCATTGTAATTACAATTTATTTCATTAATTTTATATAAAACTCCTTCAAAAGGAAAGTTGCATGTCCTTCTTGACTGTAGTATTTCATGAGGTTTCCTGATTTCAAATACACAGAGCCCTATTTTTGGGTAGTTCTAGTTATTAGGATTTAAATTATAACTTTATATTACTCATGCATCTATGTCCTCCTTCCTAATCCCATTCATCAACTATTTCAAACTCCCATAAACTTATTTTGCATTCTTGATTGTAAGCAAATTCTCTCATCACCTCTACTAACACATCACTTACCTTATTTTAAACAATTTCTCCTTCTCTGATATAACACATAGGTGATGTTCTTACAATCTTGGAAACTACATTCATAGACTCCAAAACACCTGCACAATCACTCTGTAACTCACACAATAATCACATGCATCGGTTTCACTCGGAATGATTCGTTCCTTTTAGAAACAGATAAGGTTAGGGGCTAGGAGGAATACCTGTAGAATGTCGAGATGGTGTGCGCGTACCGTAGAGAAAGATCAGGCTGATTGCGAAGAACTCCTTTTTGTCTTGGAAGGACTACCTGCAAATAAGAACACAAGACCACAAGATTTTGATTAGACAATAAATGAGGAAACTGCCTTGGGCCCAGGAAATATAAAACTTCCTTTCGAAGGTGGTCAGTTTCCCTGCTAATATGAATTAACACAAAAGACTGTAAAATATCAATTAAGTTGCTTCGTTGAACTGGGTAGGGGGAAAGGCTGGTTTTCTGGTTTTGATCGGAGGAACCGATGCCGGTTACTGATAATCGATGCCGGTTACTGATAACCGATACCGGTGGGTTCTAGGATCTGTAGGTTAGTTGCTTTGTGGGGTAGTTGTGTTGTTTGTAAGGCTGTATATAGGTGGTATTAGGAAATAAGGTGATGAGAGGTAGATGAATGATAGTTAGAGGTAATATGCATGCTGGGTAGTGGATTCAGGGATGGATTTATGAGGACTGTAATTCAAAAGGCATAAGAAATGTTATAACAGAGGACATGCAAGATGTGACTTACTGGTTTTGACGAAGATGCAAGCTGATCTCCTTTGCTGTAAACACTTCTGGTATTTCCACTCGTCTCTGCTCGGTCAAGTGAAGATCTGGACTCTCTTTTTCGCTCCCAATGATCTCTGTTGATTCAAAAATCATTCGACCTGATCCCCAAAATGAAATTCCGATCCTTTTTTTTTGGTTTGGGGAGCCCATTTACAGGGAACCGATGGCGGTTGCGTAACCGATGGCGGTCGAGTAGGAACCGGCATCGGTAAGGAAAAAGTAGGCTATTTTTAGTAAAATAACCCACCTTCCCTGCTTTTCTCCCGAGAGATCAGTTGCGGGCTTGGTCAAGTGGCTAGAAGGTCGGTTTTGGGTGCGAGTAAGGAGGCATTAGTTATGGATGTGAGTCTAGACCAAGCCATAAGTCTTAATTAGGTTAGTTTAGGGTTAGGGCTAGGTCATGATGAGGTGGCAAAATGAGGTGGCAGGTAAGGTGATGTGGATTTATCAATTACAAGGTAATTAATAAATAATTGTGTAAGGTTTAGGTGATGAGGTTAAGTTGCGAGATGAGATGCGGGTCACAAGGGGTCGTAAGACACAAATTTGGTGTCTACATTAGCCCCTTATTGTCATGTAGCTTGTTTTGTAAAGCTGCACGGACAATAATATGAAGTGGTTTCCCCTGTTAAGGGTATAGGTAATCCCCCTCAAATCTATCACAGATTGAGTGAACGGGAAATCAGGGATAGGGTTGATAAAGGGTAAATGGGGTAGAGGGGATGGTAAGATGGTGGGGTAGGTCCAAGGAAGCAGACGCATGGTAAAATGCAATAGTACGACTAGGGTACATGATTTGACGAGCAAACCAGCAGTGCATAGGCAAAGGTCGATAGTTTATCCAAACAAGGGTGATATAATCCTGGTATCCAAGGCATAGGAAGTAGCTCCAGGGTATATAACAGGTAAGGTACAGGAACGTTTAGGCGTGTTTGGCAGTACCAAATGGTTGGTTTGGTTGAGATAAACGTCACGGTCTAGGTCTAGGCAAAGTTGGTCGACAGATCAAGTCAAGGACCCTAATCATGCTAAAACACGAACAGGTGAGCTCGATGGAACAAAAGGTACAGGATGGATGGATAAAATAAAACTGTTGATTGTGGGTATGGTATTGAAGTGATACGGCCGTGGGTCGGGCCAAGTTGCTAGGTTACAGCCTTGGGTCGGGCCGGATGGTTAGGGTGAGGCCTTGGGTCGGGCCGGATGGGTAGGGTGAGGCCTTGGGTCGGGCCAAATGGGTAGGTTGAGGCCTTGGGTCGGGCCGAATGGGTAGGTTGAGGCCTTGGGTCGGGCCGAATAGGTAGGTTGAGGCCTTGGGTCGGGCCGAATAGGTAGGTTGAGGCCTTGGGTCAGGGGCCGAATAGGTAGGGCGAGGCCTTGGGTCGGGCCAAATAGGTAGGTTGAGGCCTTGGGTCGGGTCGATGTTAGGTTTAGGTTGAGGCCTTGGGTCGGGTTTGGGAATAGGTAGATTTTGGGCAAATAGGTAGGTTTCAGCCGAAAAGGTTTGGGTTTGGGTAGATTTTGGGCTTTGGGTAGGGTTGGGTTTGGGTAGATTTTGGGCTTTGGGTGGGTTTGGGTTTGGGTAGATTTTGGGCTTTGGGTCGGGTAGTGGTTTGGGTAGATTTTGGGCTTTAGGTTGGGTAGTGGTTTGGGTAGATTTTGGGCTTTGGGTCGGGTAGTGGTTTGGGTGGGTTGAGTTGTGGGTAGGTATGGGATTTGTATGGGTTGGGGTTAGGTGGGTTTTGGGTTGGGTGGTTGAAGGTAGGTTGCTAGAGGGGGGTGGTAGAGAGTTGGGGTGTGGTCGGGGGGATAAAAGGGGGTTTAGAGGGTAAAGTAGATGTTGTGATAAAGAGTAGGTCTAAGGATGTGGGTTGGTTTTGCAGGCACGTCAGCAGTTGACGATGCGGGATAGGATGCCCCCGCTGTTGGTGCGGATGAGACCACATGTGTCCGCAGCTCACTGGGTGATCATGCGCGAGGTGGGACTCGGTGGAGTCCAGAGGTACAGAGCGATAGAGAGAGATCACAGCCTGATGGTCGCCCTCATCGAGAGATGGGATCCGGCGACCAATGTGTTCCATCTCCCGACTGGGGAGATGACTATCACGTTGGAGGATGTGTATCGCATCCTTCGACTACCTATCGAGGGAGAGGCAGTCTTCCAGGTAGATTCAGAGACTGCCATGGACAGCATATTACAGGTTTTTGGAGATGCAGCCGCGCTACTTACCTATCACAGCGCGAGCATTGGGTATGGTGACATGTACCGTGCGCATCGACACGAGACACGGCTGGCTGTGCTGATGATGATTGGGATCACCTGCTTCGCCCTCCCAGACTCAGAGGGAGGCCGCTTTCCACGGGCGTTGATGGGGGTGTTGCTTGAGATGATTGAGGAGCATACTTGCTATGCGTGGGCACCAGTGTATCTGGTGCAGCTATACAGAGAGCTCTGGGGTTATCGCCGGATGAGGCGATTCGGTATCTGTTCGACATTTTTGCTGCATTGTTGGGCATATGAGCACATCATATGCATCAGGCCAGTAGGGTTACCCCAGCAGCCAGGGCCACAGGTCATATACAGATATGGCTTTCAGAGGTGGTTGGGGGTCGTGGGGCAGCCACGAGCAGTTCTTGCAGGGTGAGATGTGGCGTATTATAGACATTTATTAGAGGGCCTGACAGTGGTAGACATCATATGGAGACCTTACAGAGGTCATCACCTGCACAGAGGAGGCCGAGTACAGTTACGCTGGATCCAGTACACTTTCTGGATAGCAGGACGGAGGCCGGGAGAGTACGAGAGGATACCCCTAGAGAGGGTACGCAGGCAGATGGGGCTGCGACAGGATGAGCCACCTCCCTTCCCTCAGTACAGGAGGGATGATGTAGAGGCCCCACTGCCTGCACCACAGCCCTTGGATCCAGATTGGGTTGCAGAGAGGCCAGCAGATGATGGCGTAGATGATGCTGGGTGCACGGGAGCATACAGGGTTTGGTGGGCTGGTCAGAGAGCGGCGAGGGTAGCACAGCCCGCACAGCCAGACTTGGCAGCGGTGACGGCAGAGAGAGATCAGCTCAGGGGCCAGGTGCAGTTATTACAGGGGCAGCTTGCTGCTGCACAGGCACAGATAGGGGTCTTACAGGGGCAGCTAGCCCAGGCTCAGGTATAGGCACAGGCAGCACCACCACCAGCAGCACAGGCCACAGGTGCAGGTACAGGTATAGGCAGCAGTACCAATAGCAGCATAGCCACAGCCCCAGGCACAGGTACAGATACCACTGCCAGCAGCGGCACAGCCACAGGCACCACCAGCACAGGCACAGGGGGTACTGGTAGTAGGAGTCTGGGGACCAGCCCCAGTACCGACGGTGGCACGGGATAGATACATGGAGGCGAGAGCGGAGGCCCGGTACTATCAGGATGTTCTTGATAGTACCGGAGCTGAGTATCAGCCATATGCGGCACACCGAGCGGAGACCTCGCGTAGTCAGAGATCGCAGGGAGGTGCAGCCACAGCCGGCATGTCTGTTACAGGTAGGAGGCGAGAGGCGCCACAGGGACCAGCAGGGAGAGGTGCCGAGGGTGGTGGGGAGAGCTGAGGGATCCCCACATTGTTTTTAGTATTTTGTATAGGGACATGGGCACCGGTCTGCGAACCGGTTGTGTTGATAGAGGCCTGCGTGCCGTCATTTATTCATGTATGGATTCATTTATTCATTATATACCGGCCTGCGAGTCGAGTACGGGTTGTATATTTGATACCGGCCTACGAGCCGAGTATATTTTTGATATGAGGGACCGGCCTGCGAGCCGAGTCGAGATTTTGGATAGTTATTGCGGCCTGCGTGCCGGCTTAGTTGTATGATGAGATCACAGAGGCCCCGATGCAGGGCACATTGTATATTTGAAAATTTGTATATATATTTATATAGATGATGTTTTGATCCACATGCAGTGTTCAAAAATGTGTTTAAGTATTTCGTCAATGGTTTGTGGTATAGAATATATGATGTTGATATTTATTTGATGTTTTTGTTGATATATGGATGATGTGTTATATGATGAAATGTTGCATGTTTTGGGCTGGTTTTGTGACATTGTTATATATGTATCTGATGAGTTGGATCCAAATGATGAGTTTTTGGTTTTGTGTAGATGTGACTTAGTTGATGGTTTGTTTGTTTTTGTAAAATAGATGATGTTATGGACATTGTAATGATATGTGTGGTGGATGGAGAAATATGGATAATGGTGTTGTTATGCAGGAAAAAGGGCGGGCGCGACAAAAAAATTAGGTAGAAAATGAAGAAAAAGAACCATGTTGTAAAAAGATAGGTCTATAACCGATATCGGTTAGCGAACCGATGTCGGTAGCTGCTAGACCGATATCGGTCACATGACCGATACCGGTTATTTAGTTATGAGCTTTTCTAAAAATAGAAAAGCTAGGGTGGCAACTTAAGTTCTTATTTTTAGAGCCATGCAAGAGTTAAATACGCGAACGCGACGCTTTTTGACGACTGAGACAGGTATTTGCATGAGAGATTTGAGTGATTAGGAGTAAAGAGACAGGGAAAGTGATTGTGATCTGAGATTCAGAAGACAGAAAGATAGGTTTGAAAAAGGTGGTGATAATGGCAGGACGAGGAGAAACATCCAGCAGGCAGGGACAAGAGGGAAGACAAGGGCCACCTCAAGCTACTGCAACCCAAGAGGTAACGTTTTGTTTGTGATTTGACTACTGCATGTTTTGTGAATAAGATGGGGGAGAGTATGTGGGTAGATATGAGAAAGAAAAGATGATAACAAGGGTTATAAATGGGGTGAGTGTTACATGGTAGGTAATCAAGGGTTTCAAGTATGTCTGTGTATACAGAGAGGAATAAACGAGCAATTTATTGTCGTAGGTGGTTGTTTTAGGCAAGGTGTATGACAGTAACAGGGACCGATATCGGTTAGGGATAACCGGTATCGGTTACTCAACCGGTACCGGTTAGCTGTAAACGATACCGGTTGCTGTAGGAATTTCCAGAATTTGAGAAAAAACCTGGGGGGATTGGAGGAATTGAATGGTTTTTGTTGTTATTTGGATGTATGCAGGCAGAGGCAGGGTTGAGGATGAATGATAGTGTACCAGCGCTGTTGTCACGAATCCGAGCGGATGTAACGCCAGCTGAATGGACATTGATAAATCGTTTGGGGTTAAGTGGAATCCGCTATTATTCACGAATCGCACGTAACCATGCTATGTTACAGGCGTTGATTGAGAGATGGAATCCTGAGACAAATACCTTCTATCTGCCAACAGGGGAAATGACAGTAACATTGGAAGATGTGTTCCGTATTTTGAGACTCCCAATTACAGGAAAACCAGTATATCAGGCATTACCTAGCGCGGCACGGGGAGCGATAACAGCAGTATTTGGTCCATACGCACGAGATTTAACACAGCGAGGTTTGTCATTTACGTATGGGATAATGTATGCAGCACATCCTGAGGAGACAAGGTTAGCAGTAATTTTAATGATAGCGGTAGGGTATTATGCATTACCGAGGGCAGAAGGGGGAAGATTTCCAAAGGCATTGATGTGTGTTATTTGGGAGATGATAGAAAGGAATGTGACGTTTGCATGGGCACCTGCATATTTGGCGGAGCTATACAGGGGTTTATGGGCTTGTAGGTGAAATCACAGAACGACACTGGATTGTTCATACTTATTACACTGTTGGGCCTATGAGCACATTGTTTGTGTGCGACCAGTAGGCCGATCCATCCAGTCAGGAGAAACCAGAGTACAGAGGTTGGGATTCAGACGATGGGTCCAGACAGAACAGGAGGCAAGATCCCAGGCCGTGACGGATGACTTTGAGTATTATAGGCAGGTATGGGAGAGAGTGACGATTGCGGATATCTGTTGGCGGCCTTACGGAAACTATATGGTAACAGAGAATATAGCTGAGGAGTTGAGGGGTGTAGAGAGATTGAGGTGGATCGCAGGGCACAGGCCAGGTGAGTATGAGAGGATTCCTCTAGATCGCGTGCGGCGACAATTTGGATTCGTGCAGGATATACCCCAGGCTTATAGACCCTATATGAGGATCGATGCAGAGGCAGTATTCTCACCTCCCCAGCCAACACCTCCAGAAGGGCCTGAAGAGGTAGCAGCCGATCGCAGGGTAATGGATGCAGGAACGACAGAGGCCTATAGATTATGGTGGGTAGAAGAAATACGAGGTGTACGTGATCGTCCTGACATAGCAGTGATTACAGCAGAGAGGGATTGTCTGCAGCGTTTGGTTCAGCAGCTCCAAACGCAGGTGAATGAGACAAGAGGATTGTTAGTGGTTACGGAGTCACGGGTGGAGAGACTAGAGGCTGGAGTCCTCCATGCGAGAGGGCGTATTCATATGTTACAGGAGAGATTGGCAGATCAGTGGGTGGTACCAATAGCCGTGGTACCATTGAGGATAGAGAGGCCTGGCGAGAGGGGTCGACGATCACGATCATCACCTAGTTCGGGATGATGCGTGAGGGTCTAAATAAATTTTAGCAAGGTATAAGAATAAATAAGAGTACCGACCTGTGTGTCGATGATAGAGAAGATGTATTTGTTTAACATCTAAATAAAACGAGATATGTATGTTGATTTGAGTTATAATAATAAGAATGTTTTTGTTTCGACTTTCGGTGTTTTGAAAAAGGATAAAGAGGAATGTGATTAAATAGAAATACACAAAAATATTTATATTTACCACACATGATAGGTTATGGTAGGGGATGGTCGAGCTAACCTTGGGAGACCCCATGTCTCCGAAGTGCTGCCTACATAGCCCTTTGCACAAAGTAAGGAGGGGCCTCAGACTGATGTAGTTCTCCTTAGGATCAGGGAGAGGCGAATTCAGGCAATTTGGTATGGTTTAGGCAATTGGTTGATTGGTAAGAATATTGATATTAATATTGGTAAGGTAAGGTTGTTGGTGTCGGAAATGAATTGGTGATGTTGTAAAAGGTATAAGGGAAGCGAAAGTTAGCCTACCCAAGTGGTAGGGAACCATGTCCTGATTAAGATCTACACACAATCCTAGATGCGAGGCAAAGCGGAAAGAGTGCTCCGTAGGTGAAAAGAGCTAAACAAACCACCAAACGTAGAACGAGCTTGAAGCCCTAGGTACCTTGCATAGACGAGAAGTCCATAGGTGAAAAGAGTTGTATGATCACAATATATCGGGTGTACGTTACGTCCCTTGAGTTGAAACAAATGGTGAGGTGAGGTGGATGATATAGCTGAGGTACAAAGAATTTATTACAAAGTGAGTGTTCTGACGAAAGAGAACCTACCCTAAATAGACAAGTCCATAACCCAAAAAGTTCTTTTTGAATGAAGCTTTTATTTTACTGAATATAGACTGATCGATGCAGGAAGTCTACAAGGGATATTGATTGTGATATTCTTGAGGTCTTCATGAAGCTGATCAATGCGAGAAGCTTCTGATAAAGGATGACTGTGTATAGCTGTCCTTCGAGGGAGTAGTCTATTTATAGTAGCAGATATGATTTTAGTGCATAGCTGTCCTTCGGGGGAGCAGTCTATATATAATAGCAGCAATAATTTGGCATATAGCTGTCCTTCGAGGGAACAGTCTATATATAATTTAGATAGCTAGATGTTATTTTGGCATGAAGCATCTAGTTTGGTAGGAAGTTTGACTCAAGAAAATCCCATAAGAATACGGCTTATTTTAAAACTTTGAAGTCATGGACTAGACTAAAAAGGGGAAGGCATCGTTTAGGTGAGGTGAGAATCAAATTATGTGAGCTTGATTTTTATTATGAGGTGTAGGAAACGAAGTGCATGTGGTGGTATGTGAGCTCAAGGGATGAGCGGCAGGTAGATAAGAAGTGATATAACACTAAATTCAACAATAGAATGGTCGAAGATGCAAGGCATTAAGGGGTTCAGGCTCAGGCTTACCATTAAGCGAAGCTAAACGATAAGCGCCTGATCCATAGGTGTGAGTGATTATGTAAGGCCCAATCCAATTGGGAGCAAATTTTCCACGTTTGCTCTTTTCTAGTTTGGTGACATGTTGATTCTCTTTGAGGACAAGATCACCAACCTTAAAGGTATGCTCATGAAGTCGCTTATCATAAGCATGTTTGATGCGTTTTTGATAGATTTGAAGGTGATCAAGAGTTGTAAGACGACGTTCGTCAAGAAGCTCCAATTGGGCTAACCACTCTTGGCGGAAATCATCGTTGGTGAGAATATCCTGAAGAGATATTCTAAGGGAGGGTATTTGTATTTCGAGAGGCAAAACAGCCTCGGTACCATATACCAAAGAAAAAGGTGTGGCATTAGTAGAGGTACGAATGCTTCGTTCCTTTTAGAAACAGATAAGGTTAGGGGCTAGGAGGAATACCTGTAGAATGTTGAGATGGTGTGCGCGTACCGTGGAGAAAGATCAGGCTGATTGCGAAGAAATCCTTTTTGTCTTGGAAGGACTACTTGCAAATAAGAACAAAAGACCACAAGATTTTGATTAGACAATAAATGAGGAAACTGCCTTGGGCCCAGGAAATATAAAACTTCCTTTCGAAGGTGGTCAGTTTCCCTGCTAATGTGAATTAACACAAAAGACTGTAAAATATCAATTAAGTTGCTTCGTTGAACTGGGTAGGGGGAAAGGCTGGTTTTCTGGTTTTGATCGGAGGAACCGATGCCGGTTACTGATAACCGATGCCGGTTACTGATAACCGATACCAGTGGGTTCTAGGATCTGTAGGTTAGTTGCTTTGTGGGGTAGTTGTGTTGTTTGTAAGGCTGTATATAGGTGGTATTAGGAAATAAGGTGATGAGAGGTAGATGAATGATAGTTAGAGGTAATATGCATGCTGGGTAGTGGATTCAGGGATGGATTTATGAGGACTGTAATTCAAAAGGCATAAGAAATGTTATAACAGAGGACATGCAAGATGTGACTTACTGGTTTTGACGAAGATGCAAGCTGATCTCCTTTGCTGTAAACACTTCTGGTATTTCCACTCGTCTTTGCTCGGTCAAGTGAAGATCTGGACTCTCTTTTTCGCTCCCAATGATCTCTGTTGATTCAAAAATCATTCGACCTGATCCCCAAAATGAAATTCTGATCCCTTTTTTTTGGTTTGGGGAGCCCATTTACAGGGAACCGATGGCGGTTGCGTAACCGATGGTGGTCGAGTAGGAACCGACATCGGTAAGGAAAAAGTAGGCTATTTTTAGTAAAATAACCCACCTTCCCTACTTTTCTCCTGAGAGATCAGTTGCGGGCTTGGTCAAGTGGCTAGAAGGTCAGTTTTGGGTGCGAGTAAGGAGGCATTAGTTATGGATGTCAGTCTAGACCAAGCCATAAGTCTTAATTAGGTTAGTTTAGGGTTAGGGCTAGGTCATGATGAGGTGGCAAAATGAGGTGGCAGGTAAGGTGATGTGGATTTATCAATTACAAGGTAATTCATAAATAATTGTGTAAGGTTTAGGTGATGAGGTTAAGTTGTGAGATGAGATGCGGGTCACAAGGGGTCGTAAGACACAAATTTGGTGTCTACAGCATCATTATTGATGAGGCCATGTATGGGCATGTTTTGGCCCCATATAAATCCTTTTTGAATCCTCTTGCACATACAATTTTGAGACTTTGATCTCCTCTTGATGGTTGATATGAGATAAAGTTATGATTTTGCATATATTTAGTTTTATATGTTCATTAAGATTTAATATACTTATTTATTTTGGTGAATCTTGTCTCTTGTGCAAACTAATGTTTTTGATGTCTCCATGAAGAAAATACAAAATGCCAAAAGCTTTTGAAGTAGAAGGCCCTAGCCCATAGCAACGCTAGCTATGCTCCTAAGGAGCCTGTAGCCACTGGCTAGGAAATTATAAGAGAGAATCATGGCATTCAACGAACAATGAGGCATCATGAAGTATATGGAGCTGAGCATATGAAGTTGGAGAATGAGTTAACCAAGTGGCAACATTGTTTGGACAAGTCTAAGAAGTATTTGGGTGATTTATCTTACCTGTAGCAAGCTCCAAGCCTGACCATAGTATCTTCCAAAACTATCTGTAGCAACAGAGCAGTATGCACCTCTAGCTTCCCGTAGCCAAAGAGAACTTATCTAGCTCACACCGTAGCATAAGACAAAAAGTTCCAGATATCCTAACATGTCATATGTAATGATATGGTTATTTTGTTAAGTAGTTTTTTAATTAGTTCCTATCATGTAAATAAGATAGGAATTAGTTGTCTTCACTCAACAAATATGAAACCGAACAACTATAATCTGTTTGAGTGGTTTTTGGATCATATTCCTAGTATAGAATAAGTTAGTGATATATCTATATATAAATATTCAGATAGAAATGTGGAGAACAGAGAGGGAGTAATAGATAAAAGAATGAAGTGATAGCTATAGGAGAGAAGCAGAATTGTAAATGTGTGAAGACAAAATATATTAATGTGAGTTGTGCTCTTGCATTCATTATAATCTCTCTTTGCTGTAGCAATATTTAATTGCTATAGCTCAATAGATGAATCATTTATCTTCTTGAGCAGTTTTGTGAGTTTTTAGGGTAGGATCAGAACTCACTTCTTCACGAGGAAGGGCCCCATCGGAAGGAATTGTAGGGAAGATCCCATTCCTCCATTTCCTATTTATGTTGTGCGGATTGATTATCAGTTTTTTCATTTCTAAAAGTTAATGAGTGCATAATGTGTTGAGTTTTAGATCTACAGATCAACAACCTCCATAGTTTACTTTCCAATTTGCATCAACATTACTTTATACTCTTTGATGAATTTCTAGGCTACAAAGACTTCACTCCAAATTACTGTAGCATATATTTTGCAGGCCCTTTGAAAAGCTTACGTCTTTGGGTTGACAATTAATGAACAACAGGGTATGAGACCTAATATCATTGCTTGATTATTCTACACATCATTTTGGCACTATTACTGGGGAAGGTGTCCAGAAAGTACCATAGAAGTGATTCAATTTCCCGCTTTCAGTCAATTCATGTTTTCTTTTCCCGCTTTCTAGAATAACCATTCATGCTTTCTAGAATAGTTGTCCTATTTTTTAGATCAGATTTCCTTCCTGTCATTTCAAAAGATTTCTAGGAGCTAGAATTCCTACTTTCTAGGATAAAATTGTCATTACCACATTGATCAATATCTGCAAGTAGCATTAAGAACCAACCCCTTCATATATTTGAAAAAAAAGAGAGAAAAAAAGGAAAAAGCAAGAGAGAGCTGGAAAATTTATGCATAGAGAATGAGACTCGTTCGGAAGATTTTTGCCAAAGTAAAAACAAACTGCTGCAGCAGAGGAGCCACTTATCTTCCAAGACAAGGAGTATATTTCCACACAAAGAAGAAGAGTGGCAGAGGAGCTGCAATGTATTCAAGAAGAAGAACAAGAAGTAGAGAAGACCTTGGCTGTGCTAGTAAAAGAAATATAAGAGGAGGATTCAAACGAATCCCATACTCCATGAGGAGAAAGAACACCAGAATACCTACTCAATTCAGTAAGTTCTGTTACAACTACTACCACCCATCATACAACACCTCAAGTATCTGTACATTATCGTACCAAGGGGGAAGTTGATCAGGAATTCAAGGACATTTTTCTAAAATCTATTGGGATTTTTATAACAAGGAAATATGCCATGGATCGAGCATCAAGAAATGAAGTTGAAGGTAGAGAACCTGCTGCCCCCACTTTTGAATTCCCAATTGTAGAAACCACAAAATATACTCCTATGAAGAATATTCCACCCTCATCCCTCCCACACTTCAGGGGGACGTCCAATGAGGATCCAGATACATTCCTATTTGAGTATGATGTGTTATGCCGAAGCTACGACTACCGAATGGATGAACAAAAGATCAAGTTCTTTCCAGCCACCCTGAAGGATGCAGAACTAAGATGATTTATGGGACTAGGGGAGAACACAGTCAGTAGTTGGGATGATATGAAGAAAAATTTTCTGACCAAATATCAGGAATATGGCAAAGGTAGAAACTTCAGAAGAAATGATATATTCCGCATGACTCAAGATGATGATGAATCTTTGGAAGACTACACGGAGAGGTTCACCTTCACTCTATAGAAGCATAAGCAAAATAATCTCAGCCCAGACATGCTCAAGCTAGTATTTATTAAAGGAATCCAAGATGACTACTTGGAAGCCTTAGACCTCATGAGTGGAGGAGATGCATCTTAGCTAACCTTCGAAGAGATACAACAACTGGGGAAGAATTATTCGAGATCAAGGAATAACAAGATACTGCTAGCATCAGCCAATGGGATCTCTAAAGCTGATGTAAGTAATCTGCTATGGGACATGAAGATGGATATAATCAGCCACATGGTGACACAACTAGATACACTACACACCAGACAAAAACAACAAGTAATGGACCAAGCCCTTACGGTGTACTTCCTAGATTGTCGAAGGAAGCAAGTTGATTGCAAGTGTTAAGTCATAAAGACAAAGGTAGCAAGAATTACATCTGAAGAACCAAATTTTGTAGCACTGCATGCCATAGGAGGAGATGAGGATCAAGTGTTCTATGTGGCACAAAAGAAACCTTGGCAACCAAGGACAAACTATCCAGGTATGGGATCAAATTCACCATTTTCACAATCATCATTTTTCAATCAAAATGCAAATAACATGCTCAGCTGGAGTAATCCCTAGATGCCCCCAGCCCCTCCCAACCCACATTGGCCTATGAAACAACCATTTAATCCCAATTAATGGTAGCAGTATCCCACTCCACCTTGGAAAAATCAACCATGGCAGCCACCACACAATCAATGGCAAAATCAGGTAACCCAAGGTCCAAAAAATCTTGTAAACCCATGGTAGCAACCATGGAGAGGGACAAAAACTTGGGGAAACTAGAAAGGTGGGTTCCCACAACAACCACAACATCCTATGATAATGCTGAATGCACAACCAACAAGACCAGCTCAAATAACTACTCAACTTGTGCCAAATCCTGCCAATAAGTTTGCTCAACCAACATGTACTATTGAAATAACACTGTACCCCACTTATACAGTGGACATCAATGAAGTCCACCTACATTTAGGAAAAACTATACCACCTCCAAGTTTTCCCATAATGAAAACCCCACAATATCCATTCCATGGTCTACACCACAACCACATGAGGATCCCGAACCAGCCAATAAAGAGAATGTAGAAACAATACCACCACCCTTCCCAGAATTTCTGAACCTTCAAGACACTCCTACTAAACCTGAGTTTGATATCCTAGGGTAATTGAAGAATTTTTGTGTAAAGATCCCTTTGTTTTAGGCCATTAAAGATGTCCCCATTTATTCCAAGGCAGTCAGAGATTTGTGCCTTTGGAAACCTGAAAGGAAGAAGAAGGATCCTAATACAGTCCATGTCATTGGATAATTGGCAAAAATCATGCTGAGAGGAACACTACCACAAAAATAGGCAGACCCAGGCTATCTAGCTGTCACTATTCAGATCAATAGACAACAAGTCCATAATACCTTGATTGATCTGGGAGCTACCATCAATGTCATAACAATGGAAACAATGCATAAATTAGATTTGTAATATATTCATCCCACATCTACAATGCTGCAAATAGCAGATAGATCCACAGTATGACCAGAAGGAATCATAGAAGATATGGTCATATCACTAGATTCATGGGAGTACCCTACAGATTTTATTGTATTGCAGAAAAAAACAAAACTTGGCGGATATCCTTTGATCTTGGGAAGGCCATGGTTGGCCACTGCAGATGCATTCATCAGCTGTAGATCTGGAAACATATAAATTTCAAATGGGCACATCACCAAGTAATTGGTTTTGTACCCACCGACACAGGTATCATAAGACAAGGACCTACCTATCTGGATTGAAGAAGAAGAAGAGGTACCCATATGCCCTACTTTAACAATAGATCATGCATGCACATTGGAAGATCTAGAAGAGGATACCATCATCTCCAACATACTATAAAACAACTATCAGGTAGAAAAATCCACTCCTAAAGAATTGCCTTGTATTCATTGCCCTTTTTCTAATCTATGGTCAAAAGAAGAACCGGTTGAAAGTGATTAAAGGATCTTCCATCAACTATTGCCACACAGCTGCAACCACAAGTGATCAATTAGTAGCATAGAGAAAATGACATAAGCCATAGAAATAATGCCAGGTAAGACACTCCACATAAATAACAAATTAAGTATGGAAGAAGAAAGAAAATTGACAGTCATATTGCATGCAAACAAAGGAGCCTTTGCATGGGACTATGAAGACATGCAAGGCATCAGCCCAGAAAAGTGTACACACCACATTTACATCAAAGAAGAATGCAAACCCATATGCCAACCACAAAGGCAGATGAACCCAACAGTAAAAGAAATAGTCAAGGCTGAAATACATAAACTCTTAGATGTAGGATTCATTTATCCAATATCTAACAACCGTTGGGTTTCTCCATTATTCATTGTACCCAAGAAAGGAGGTGAGTGGCATATATGTATAGACTATAGAGAATTGAATGCAGCTTCAAGGAAGGACCATTTCTCACTGCCATTTATTGATTAAGTGCTAGATACACTTGCAAGAAAGAAATACTTTGCATTCTTAGATGGTTTCAGTGGATACAATCAGATCCACATTCCTCCCGAGGATCAAGATAATACCACATTCACATGCCCATAGGGAACATTTGCATATGCTTTCCTACCATTTGGATTATGCAATTCACCTACCACATTTTAGCAAGTAATCCTTAGCATATTTTTAGATCTCTCACATAACTATGTAGAGATATATATGGATGACTACATCATCTACAGAGACACAGTTGAGGTATGTCTGAATAACTTGAAAAAATTATTAATACACTGTCAAGAAAATCACCTATCCCTAAGTCATAAGAAATGTTTCATGCTCATGGAGGAAGGGATAGTGCTAGGACACCATGTATCTAAAAAGGAGATCATAGTGGACCTAGCCAAGATTGCTATCATCAAGGAGCTTCTAGTACTGTAAAAACAAAAATATGTACGCAACTTCTTGGGTCATGCTGGTTACTACCGGAGGTTCATCAACAATTTCAACAAAATAGCAGCCCCATTGTTCACCTTGCTAAACAAAGATGCTGAGTTTGTATGGACTCTTGCCTGTAATGAAGCATTCAATCTATTAAAGCTGTTGCTCATATCAACCCCCATATTACGTGGACTAGACTGGGAATTGCCTTTTCACATACATATAGATGCCTCTGATACTACCCTAGGTGTAGTACTAGGATAGAAAGAATTCCATCTCAACTATGCTATCTACTTTGTAAGCAAAAATATGCAAGCAGCAGAGCTAAACTACATGGTGACGAAGAAAGAATTATTGGCTGTTGTATATGCAATCAACAAGTTCAAACATTACATCATAGGTTATCAAAATTTCATACACACAGATCATGCTACCATCAGGTACCTCATGAATAAGCCATCAGTATTTGGAAGAGTGGTAAGATGGCTTCTCTTGTTGCAAGAATTTGACATTACTATACTAGATAAACTAGGGAAGGACAATGTTGTAGCTGAATTCATTTCAAGATTACAAAGCAATCAAGAGGATGGCATAGTGTATGACTCATTTCTCAATGAGAACCTCTTTGCCCTTTCTATCTCTATACCCTGGTTTGCTGATATAGCAAACTACCTTGTTTCCGAATAACTGCCACTGTACTTTTCCTCAAAAGAGAAGTGTGCCTTGATATGGAAAAGTAGTAAGTACTCTTGGATTTCTAGTTTTCTCTTCTGTACTGGACCTGATTATGTAATAAGAAGATGAAGTAGTTGACATTCTCAAAGCATGCCATGACGAGCCATGTGGAGGACACTTTGCAGCCAAAAGAATAGCAGTCAAAATCCTAACTGCAGGATACTACTGGCCTACATTGCATAATGATGCAAAAAAATATACAACCCACTATGATAAATGCCAAAGTATGGGGAGGCCTACAAGGTTAGATGAGATGCTTTTATAGCATCAACTGCAACTTGAACCTTTTGAAAAATGGGGGTTGGACTTTGTTGGGCCCATAGACCCCAAATCAAATAACAAAGAGTACATCCTTGTATGTACAGATTATGTCACCAAATGGGCTGAAGTAAAAGCAATGACACATGCTTGAGATGAGAAATTAGTAGTTTTCTTATATGAAGAGATATTCACAAGATATAGTGTACTAAGGGAAATAGTTACAGATCAAGGGCCATAGTTTACTGCTGATCTCATTGCTGACCTAGTGGAAGAATATACGATAAAAAAGAAGTCCACACCATACCATCCACAGTCCAATGACTAGGTTGAAGTCACAAACAAAGAATTAGAAAATATCTTGACTAAAATAGTTAATCTATCAAGAAAGGATTGGGAGTCCAGACTCCATGAGGCTGTATAAGCATATAGAATCACATGGAAAACAAATACTGGCTTCACACCATATGAGCTGGTGTATGGGAAGCAACTAATGTTGCCAATATAATTTGAACACAAAACTCTGAGGACTACAGTAGAGATGGGAATTGATATTTCCAAAGCACATAAGCATAGATTGATGCAACTCAATGCTTTGGATGACTTCAGACAACAAGCACTTCAGAACACAAAATTGATACAACAGCAGTGAATAGGATGGCATGACAGATACATCAAGCCTAGGCAGTTCACACATGGAGATTGGGCCCTACTGTTCGATTCAAAATACAAAGACCACAAAGGAAAATTACAAACAAGAAGGCTTGGGCCATATGAGATCAAACATGTCTATGACAATAGTGCAGTCCAACTATGAAAAATTGATCCAATAAGATTCAAACTCCTGGTTAATGGTCACAGACTCAAAGTATATAAGAAACCCTTATCAAAGGAGAAATTTTCATAGCAAGTGCAGCAGTTAATGTAGAAAAACCCTCATATTGACCCACCAAGTTCAAAGGAAAAGGAGATTGATGAGGAAGGAAGGGAGGATGATCTCTACCTTCCATGGGAAGAAGATTGAAATGTTGTATATGGACCTTAATAGGGCCATAATAAACATCCTGCTACAGGAAGTAGAAGGATTAAAAAAAAACCAACAATGAAAAACCTTGTTGGGAATTGTTGGCTACTCAAAACTATAGAAAAGGGCCTGAATGGAAAACCAGCTTGCTAGCCATTCAGGGGAAAAAAACTAAAAAAAAAAAGAAAAAAAGAGAAAGTGTGTAGTTTTAAAGAAAGATGGGAAGAAAAACACCTCAGCCAAACTTGCTTAACACGTTGCTTTTGCCACTTCTAGTTGCTGCGGGCTCCTCAACCATGCTACAGGAAACCTTCCAGTTACTGCGGGTAACCTTCCAGTTGTTGTGGGCTCCTCAAATAGTTGCTGCAGGAACTTTCTAAAAGTTCTACGGGTAGAGTTTGGAAAGGCACAAGCATATTTAGAAGGAGTTCAGGAAAAAGATGAGTCATAAACAATTACATAAAGCAAAATTCATGCTATAGGTACTCTTTCCCTTCATGCAAACATTCCTTGCTTGCTATGGGAAACCCCTTGGTTAAATCAGGCTACCTGTTCAGTGCTACAGGCCACCTCATGATCGCTACAAGAAAAATTTCAGAGTGCAGCAGTAAAGCAGTGCTATGGGTAGTCAAGACAAGGGATTCAAAAATCCACTCCAAAACTTGCAGGCATCATACAAAAGAAGAAGGCATGTAAGTTTATAAAAATCACAAGCATCATACAAGGAGGTATCATTTTTACAGGTTTTCACATGCTGCAGATGCACAAATAGAAACAAGGACCTCCAACAGGGTCCAAGAGGAACCTCATGTCTGATCTACATAAGCATAAAAATTGCATAAACAAATTCCAGAAGAGTAATCATTTTTTAAGATGATCCTTGTAATGAAATTACTCATTGGAAGAAGTGCTACACGCCAAACCCTTAGACAAAGCATATTCCCCTAAATAGGTGTCACATGGAGGAAAAATAGGTGACACTAAGGTAAAAAGGTAATATCTACAAGTAGTAAGTATTTATTTCTTGAAAAGACATGTTAAAATTAAATACACACCTTAATCATTTACTTTTTTTTTCTATCACCATCATGAGGGGACATTAATAAGTTCTTTTAGCAATAAATATATGGCACACGTGAAACATTTTTTTCACTCGGGATGAGTGACAACTATTTGGGGGGAGGAGGCAGGATTGGATCTCACTATGGGTATATTTAATTAACCATAGCATAGGAACCAAGGGAATAATGATGCACACCTCGAGTGCAGGGGATAATTAAAGATTGCCCCTAAGATGTAAAACAGAAAAGGGTGACAATCAATGCAGAGAGAAGAAAGAAAAAACTTGTTTGCAAAAGCTATGGGAGGAACAGTTGTTCGTAGAGAGCCCATTGATGTCACACCCTTGAGAAATAACCCTCATTTCTGGGATATATTTGAATGGGCTGGATAGAAAAATTACTTCTAGTTGGTAACCGAGTACTCGAATGAGATAGTAGAGCAATTTGCAAGCACATTCGACAAAAAACAAGCCATGATAGATGTCATATCATTTCTAGTAATAGAAGACTTGATTGGGAAAGTGACAAGACTCCCTCAAAATGGAGAAAATTGGGAGTAGAAACCCAATGCACAACAAATTAGACAACAATTCTTCCAAGGGGAGCAATACAATCAGACAAAAGGGGGTATTGAGACAAGAAGCCTACCTAAGGCCTAGAGAGAAATTGTTACATTCATCATCAAATACTTCACATGCAAAGGAAGGTATTCCCTACTCTATATAATGCAATTTAAATACTTAAATCACTTGAGGCATGTAATAGTAATAAATGTTCCAAACTACTTGCTGAGTAGCCTAAATAAAATGGAAAAAGAATATCAGAAAGGGGTGAAGAACACATTGTCTTATCACTGTCTGATATGGCTAATCACCAAGTAAGGCCTCCAAAAATATCCAACCTAGGATTGATTTAAACCAGGTAATAGGGAATCCAGACTAGCCACCTGCAGCATTAGAAGAAGAGAAGAGTCAACAAAAAGTTGAAGAAACAGTGGAAAAAGAATAAACCCCTAAGAAACAGCCACATCAAGAAAGGAGGACAAAAAGAAAGCATATCATAAGGGTCCCTAGGGAGAGATAAGAGGAGTCTAGCATACCCGTAGCAAGAAATACTAGGAGCTCCGCTACTACAGGTAGAAGAGGAAGGAGGCTCATCATTTCCTCAGAGAAGGAAACCACAGAAGAGGTAGGGAGTAAGAAAAGCATCCCTAAGAAAGAAAAAAATGCCTCTCTATCTGCAGAATCAAAGGGCTATGTCTCCAAGAAGATGAAAGGTGTAGAGGTAACATCACATGCTAGAGAGAATAACATGCAGGAAAAGGAAGAAAACCCCCCTACACCTATAGTAGAGGAGGCACCTGAATAAACTGAGACTACCTCAGCACCTACGAAAAAAGGAAAATAAAAGGTAGTAGAGGAAGTTACCCCCAATAAGGAACAAAAGAGAAAAATAACAGCTGTAAGAAGATCTCACAGGATAAGGAGGAAAAGAACAACACAAACAGAGACCATAGAAATCAGTGAAGAAACACCTCCAAAGAAGAAAAAGGAAGAAGTATTTATCACAAAAGAAGGTTTTGAGATAGTAAGAGAGATGGAAAGTTTAGAAGAAGAGGAGAAGTAAGAAAAAATACCTCCTGAGATACCATAGCAGGCCAAAATTGAAGAGGTGAAAAGTGAAGGGAAACAAGAACTTGAATTCCAAACTCTGGAGAAAGCAATGGAGGAAATCAACATTTTGAGAAGCATCATAAGAAATCTAGAGGGAATAAGAGTATTGGATGCCCTGATAGGAGCAGCAGAAGCTTTGGAAAAGACTCCCATGGAAGAAGAAAAATAAGAAGAGCCTGCAGAAGAACTTGAACCTGAACCTGAACCAAAATATGAAGGTGAATACAAAGGAGGAAAGAATGAGTCCTTACTCTAAATGGTCTCATATGAAGCACAAAAATAGCCTACAACAAAGCCTGAGGTAATACATTTTGACCTCACTTCTGAAAATATCTATTCAGCTGGACCTAAGGATGACCTATATACATTCTTAGAAGAAAATTTTCTTGAAAATTATAATGTTTTTCAAAGGCTAGTAAAAATATTTAAAGGGCATGTTGAAGCAAGGTAGAAACATGACACATTGGTGGAGAAGGTGGAAAAATAGGAAGTAGAAATAGAGGGACTCAAGATGAAAGTAGAAAATATGTATGATCTTTCTACTAAGATTTTAGAATGCAGACCTCCACCACGAGTATATGCCCTATATCTGTAGGAGAAATGGTTGCATTTCAGATATGAGAAGGAATACAATAACCTTCCCTATGCCATGGATGACCCCAAAACATTCTTTAACATGTATAGAGAATCTGATCCTGACACTCAGGCACAACTGAGTGAGTTTTATATTCATAACTTTTTTGTTTCTTCTAATGTAAAGTGAAATCTTAACATGTGCCTGGGTGACATACTTCTAGATACCTTCACATCTTACTTGAAAAATGAGAAGAGAAGGAAAGAAGAGGTAGATGAGTATCTAGAAATGGAAAAACAATCCACCTTAATTATAAGGGGAGAAGGTGGTTACCCTGAGGATATTGTAGAAGAATGAGTAGAGTTTATATCAGAGGATAGATTGGCTACATGGGTTAGGCAAAGGTGGATAGCTATCCAGAACCGATATTTGATATTCCTGGATAAAGAAGGTAAAACAAATTATGTATCCTACAAATCAAGATGGGATGAGTTGCCCACTATACTGAGAAATAAAGAGCTAAAATCAACTGCAAATTTTAAGCAGGCCTTAAAAAGGGTGCATGATTACATAGAATTGGTAAGAATGAAAAAATAAGGATGGATAGGATTGAGGTTTCATCCTCCTATCTTCTGGTATCCCATTCCAGATTGGAGGGAAATAGTACCTTTGGATAAAGAAAAATAAATAGCCTTATGACATGAACTTGAGATAAGGGGAGGTCTCTACGGATATGGCCAGATAGGTAATCAAGACCCCTATGACTACAGAAAATATTGTTCCCTCAAGATGAGCCAACTTGCTTAGGGATGAGAAATAAGCTAATTTGGGGGGTGTGATGAAGCCACATATTGGCATGTTTTGGCCCCATCTAAATCCTTTTTGAATCCTCTTGCACATACAGTTTTGAGACTTTGATCTCCTCTTGATGGTTGATATGAGATAAAGTTATGATTTTGCATATATTTAGTTTTATATGTTCATTAAGATTTAATATACTTATTTACTTTGGTGAATCTTGTCTCTTGTGCAAACTGATGTTTCTGATGTCTCCATGGAAAAAAATACAAGATGCCATAAGCTTTTGAAGCAGGAGGCCCCAGCCCGTAGCAACTCTAGCTGTGCTCCTACAGCAGCCCGTAGCCATTGGCTGTGCTCCTACAATAGCCTGTAGCCACTGGCTAGGAAATGATAAGAGAGAATCATGGCATTCAATGAACAATGAGGCATCATGAAGTATATAGAGCTGAGCATATGAAGTTGGAGAATGAGTTAACCAAGTGGAAGCATTGTTTGGACAAGTCTAAGAAGTCTTTGGGTGATTTATATTACTCGTAGCAAGCTCCAGGCCTGCCTGTAGCATCTTCCAAAACTACCTGCACCAACAGAGTAGTATACACCTCCAGCTTCCCGTAGCGAAAGAGAACTTATCCAGCTCACACCACAGCATAAGACAAAAAGTGCCAACTATCCTAATGCATCATATGTAATGATATGGTTATTTTGTTAAGTAGTTTTGTAATTAGTTCCTATCATGTAAATAAGACAGGAATTAGCTGTCTTCACTCAACAAATATGAAACCGAACAACTATAATCTATTTGAGTGGTTTTTTAATCATATTCCTAGTATAGAATAAGTTAGTGATCTGTATATATATATATATAATCAGATAGAAATGTGGAGAACAGAGAGGGAGTAATAGATAAAAGAATGAAGTGATAGCTATAGGAGAGAAGTAGAATTGTAAATGTGTGAAGACAGAATATATTAATGTGAGTTGTGCTCTTGCATTCATTGTAATCTCTCTTTTCTATAGAAACTATGGAGGTTGCTGATCTGCAGATCTAAAACTCAACACACTATACACTCATTAACTTTTAGAAATGAAAAAATTAATAATAAATCCACACAACATAAATAGGAAATGGAGGAATAGGATCTTCCTCGCAATTCCTTTTGAGGGGGCCCTTCCTCGTGTAGAAGTGAGTTCTGATCCTACCCTAAAAACTCACAGGACTTCTTAAGAAGATAAACAATTCATCTATTGAGCTTTTCAACCCTATCCACCTTCTTCTTACCTTTCTATATCTTTTCCATTCGAATACCTTCCTCTCTTAATTTCAAATAAAGGTAGTTATAAGTAGGTATTTGAAACCTGATCATGGTAAAAATGACTCAACATAGGTAACCTGACTTGGGTGAGTGACAAAACCTTATATACATCATATGAGGCCCTTAATGATATTCTTACATCATTATATGCTTTTGCAATTTACATTAAACCTTTCAATTTAGAACTAGGAATTCAAATATTCAAAAGAGGGTCTTTTGGAGGGAAAACAAAAATTGACCCCTTTAACACCTATGGATAAATCTAAGAAGGTATAGAAGCTTACAAAACACCTAAAATTTATAACAAGACTCTAAAATTTCTAAAAATCACAAAATTTTATATTTGCATGATGATATTCCTCCATCATACTCCCATAGTGGGAAGATTTGAAGTCCAATTCAAATTCCCATCTTATTTTTTTTCTTTCAATCTCTTTCCTTCTTTGAATTGTATCTTTCTCTAGTTTTTTTGAGTGTATCTTCAACTTTCATGGCTTCTTCATTATCTTATTTTTCTTCTCTTGTCTCTAGTTTGCTTGTTTTTCCTCTATTTTGCTTCAATCATTCTTTGTCATTTTGTTCTTCTTCATCTCTCAGCTATATCTTTCTATCCTTTCCTTGGATTTTTTCATCTTCCATATTCAATTTTTAATTCATGCATGTACAAGCATAACTAAAATCAACGTTTGATAGAAAATAATGAGACAAATTTCTCTCAATTTTGACTTCTTTCTTCCACCATTTGGATTCTTCAACATTTTTTTGATCACATTCTATTATTTCAATTGTATTTATCTATTTTCATCATATTATTGTTCCCTTTATTTCTCTTTAACCTTCACTAGGACACCTTCCTCATTGTACTCTTCCTTGTTTAATATTTCTAAGAGTTTTTCCTTCACTTTCACTTCATCTTCATGCTTATCAATGAGTTCCTGAAAATGATTGGAACATGTACCTATTGTAAACAAATCCTTGAGGGGAATAAATATCTCGTCCACCATTCCAATTTATTCTTGCAATAAAATATCATTCATTTTTCCACTCTCTTCATCAAAATTGGGACCTAGTTGTCTGTTATCTTCTCTCAAATTTTGTCCTATACTAGTATAATCATCCTTCACTTCTTATTTTCTCATTTGATCTCCATATTTTTTCAACATTGTAATATCTCCAATTTTTATTTCATTAGAGAACTCTCCTTGGTGCATGCTAGTCTACATAGCAACTTCATTACTCTCAATGAATTCATTTAATGCGCCATCATTCAAAACATTAAAAAATAATAATTTACCTTTCATTTATTTTGTGCTCTTCTCTTTCCAAGATCTTCATAGGCTTACCTTTTTCCTCTTAGGATATTCCTCATCACCTTTATCTTGTTTACTTGAATTAGAATGTTGTGAAGGCCCCATATTCTCTCTTGTTTGTTCAACTATCTCTATTTTCTCAAATTCCATGCATTCTTGAAATGCTTCTTCCTTTTTATGCTTAGTGACATTGTTATCTTATTCCTCTTTCATTATCTTGACCTTAAAAACTTTGTTCTTCATCTCTTTAGGCTGATACATGCTCTTTACTTCATTCTTCTTTCTTGAATCACAAGCTAGTCCATGTTTTGAGACACTTTCTTCATACCTCCATATTTGACCCTCTTTAATTTGTACTTGTTTCATCATGAAATCTGTTCTTTCCTTTTTTATTTTTCTCTTTTTCTCCATTGTAGTTTTTAGGTTCGTTACCCTCTTGCTTGAGTTTGGTAACCTTCATATTATAAACTAATTTCTTAAGACATTTTGGTATTACATATCCATGATTTATTTCAAGTTTTGAAAACTCAACATTACTCTTCATTGTACCAACCTTTATATTAGAAATTTCATCTTCATATGCATGATCAAAATCAATATTAAAACCTCTATGTACCTACTCATAAGCCAACTACATGGTGATTTTCTCTCTCATGTCTTCATTGCTTACATTTACGTCTTTCTTGTATGATTTCTTGCTTGGTTTTTATGAAATGACTTATAAATCATCATGGAAATCCAATTATTTTTTATTTCTTCCTTGGCATGATGAATATATTCAGTTAATTGTTTATAAGCTTCTACAACCCACTTTCTTCTTCTATCATATTCATTTATCTCTATGGATACTATTATTGTTCCATTTCTTTCAAATTTTGAGACCTTTTCTTTGATATGCGTCTTGAATTTTCCCATACCTACACTTAAACAAAACATTAGATAAAAAAATTAGAGACCAAAATGTCTCCATGAGTGCCTCCTTTGATAATTTCCTCTTTTTCTTCATTTCTTCAACAAGAGATTCTTTTTGCACTTTTTATCGTCTTCAATATTATTTAATTTTCTCCATGTAGTCCAAAAAGAGAACTATTTTACATCTTCCCTTTCATTTTTATCAATTGGAAACTCTCTATTATTCAATCCTTTGTGAGATAATGTGAGAACAAGGATCAAGTGGGATAATGCACATATCAACTGATTTGAAATCAAACAGAAACATGGCAGAGTTCCATGAGGAAGAAAACACTAAACCATGAAATGTGAATGCAAGAGAATTTTTTTCTACTCATTCTCATAGATAAAAAAAATGTATAAATAGGAGTTCTATGTAACTCCTAATGCAAGACAATCATACCTTTATAAGGGAGAAGATGAGTTACATTCTAGAAATGGAAAATAACTCATATTTGATGCACTGATGCACACTGACACATATGACAAAATCTATGATGGAATATTCCATACCCCCTAAGACACCTAAGACCTATGACCTCACCTAAATGAGATGACTCACCACGCGATGCAGAAAATTTAGCAAGATGATAACTAAAGTACAAACACCAACACCCCCCTTCATCATAACTTAGGATGAGGTGATAAGTTAGAAATGAGAAACATGTCCCATCAGCTACGCCTGATTAGGTACTCATGCACAAAAAGGATATTGAGTAATGGAGGAAAACCTAGTGGGTAAAAGATCCACTTATAAGAGATGGAAGAATCCCCTAAAAACCTAAGAAAAATGCATCAAATGGGTCCCAACAACTAAATTCATGATAATATACCCATGTAAAAACTGAAATCTCTCTAGAAGAAGAAGAAGAAAAGAGAGGAAGGAGACAAGAAAGCTGATGAAGATGTGAAGACACATCCAGATATGAAATCTACAACTCTAGGAAGCCTCCAAGAAGAGCGTCAATTATGTGGTCCTCATCCTATAGACTAAAGAAGATCCATCCACATCAAACAATGTTGTTTCCATAAGGAAGGAAAAAAATGTAGAACTAGAAGTCTTCCCACCCCTTGAAGGAAACTTAAGGAAGTAGTATGGAAAACTATGAATTTGTTTTGCTGAAATGTGATATAGGTCTAGAAAATGAGTGCAAAGGAACTAAAGGTAATGCCACAAGTGTATAAATGTCATAGTATGAGAGAGTAACATTCACTGAAAGGATACCCAAGTGAAGTGAAGGAAAAGCAACAACCCCCACAATAGTAGAAAGAGGATCCACAAGTAAGGGTGGATCAATGATGGTCTCTGAGAAAGTGGAAGTGATAAGAGTCCAAGAAGGGGAATTTCCTACAAAGGAGATGAAGGAATCCTCTGAAACACCTATAGAAGGATGAGAAAATACTTGTACTGCATCACAAGTAATCACTCAGAAGAGACCATTAAGGTTTGACAGATACTCATCCCAAAATGGTGGCTCAACAAATAGAAGAGAATTTTTTGACAAGTCTGAATCATCAACATGAGGAGGGGGATTGGAAAATTCCTCACATACTAGAAGTGGAAAGGAAGAAAATTTAATGAGAGTATGAGGCTGGGAAAAAGACTGCCTGCTGTCTAATTTGAAGGGAGGATTGTTAACATTATCTGAAAGTTGGCCAAGAGAAAGAGGAGAAGCCTCCTCATCAGTACTCTCATAATCAGAACTAGAAGAAAAATCTTCTTCATCAGGGATAGGAAAAAACAAGTCTGTTTCAGTGAAATTGACATCACATGAAAGAGAGGAGACAACTATATCAGTAGGAGAAGTAACAATAGTATTCTTTGAAGGGTCTCCAAATAAGAACCAAATAATGCTCCAAACTATGTAAGGATAATATGAGTGCACTATATGAAGGTGGAGATGCTTGGAGACATGTATCAAAAAGCAACCAAGAACATGGTCACACCTGTTGAGTTGATCTTCAAGATGATAAGGATAAAAGGGTGCAAGAACTAACCCATACAAAAAGGGATAAATACCCTCATGAGTAAGATAATGTTCCATCTAAGCATGCCATGATTTGTAATTCTCTACTAAGAAGAAGTGGTAGAGGCTAAGAAGTGAACCTGTGAATCTCAAGTATGTAAATAATATCCTCCATGGTGTATCTACAAAGAGATAACGAAGTGCAAATTGAAATAAAAGAAGGGTGAATGAATACACACAAGGTTGTAAGATAATGGACTCAGCTGAGAATGTATCTCTATGTAATACAACACCCAAGAATAATGATAACCCATGTTTATGGCACTTTATAAATAGTGTGTTGATTACAATAAGGTGTGTTCATGTGGTATGGGACAGTTGGCCACTCATCTTACAATAAGTGATGAATCAAAAAAGAGTGGAGGCCATAATAAGTCTTAGTCAGAAGTAGAGCAACAACATGTAAACACACACAAAAGGGTGTAAGAAAGGAACAAAGGGAAAGAATATATTTTGATGTAATTAATAATGTCTAACGTTGTATAAGGGGGATCTCTTTCCGTAAGGCTATGGCGGATGCACTCACTAGCTTGCAAGAGAAGAAGAGCACTACAATGATGATGAACAAAAAAATGGCCCAGAAAATCCCAGTAACCCTATAATTAATTCAAAAAAATGGTACTCCCCCCTTAATGATGGAATTTTAAATTAAATTTCCCATGATTAAATTTAATATAATTAAAAAAACTAGATTAAAAAGGAAAAAATAATAATTAAAAAATAAAGAAGGTTAAAAGGGTACCTTGGCTCGAGGGGAGAGCCAACTCAACTCGGTGAGCTGATTGGAAGAGTGGTGAGATGCATTGGTGTGAGAGTTAGATGTTGAGTTGAGGGTGAGTTGATTGGTCAGCGAGCTAATGGAGGGTTCAAGCCGAGGTTGTGAGTTGGGTACCGAGTTTTTTTTTACTAAGGGCAAATAGTTTTGAAGGGACTATACCCTGTATACAAAAGGGCTCAAAAGCCAGATAGTGAAGATGAGAGAAACAACCCAGAGAAGGGCAAAACAGTCAACCAAGAAGGGCGCAACAACCAAATATTACAATATAAGTGAAAAAAGGATCTAAACGTACAAAGATCCAAAAGAAAGAAGGAAAGATAAAAAAGAAACCAAAAGAGAAACAACATATAAAGCTCCACCAAAAAATAGCTCCAGAACCGCTAGAAGACAGCCACATTGCAGCCAAAAAACAACATCACCACAACCCGTTACTTGATGGCTCTATCAATCTTGGTCTTAATAGCCTGCAATGACATAAAGAAGGAAATGGCAGTGGCCTGAGAGGAGTCTTGCATATCTACTTGGGCAATTGAAATATCCCTTTTCTCTTTAGGACCCCAAATGTCCTCATTAACCCCACTTAAACTGCAGACACTATGGACATGTTGTTCAATGAAATTATAAATGCTTTTGAGGGCATACAATATGCATTCGTTGCGGCTTTTAGCATTCCCAAATCTTCCATCTAAGGACTGTAACTTCTTGAAGACTTCAGTAATAACCCCCTCTTCCTCCTCAGTTTGAAGGATTCTTTTACCCTTAGCTCTTTCCATGTTTTTTATAGCCCCTTTGAGCTCTTGTATCTCCTTTTCTAATCTTTCCACCCTGTCCAACAATTCCTCCTCCTTGGGCTCCTTCACCGGCTTACTAATATGCAGGAGGTTTTTCAGCAAGTTCCAAGTCTTTGTGACTCCTTAGGACCCATTGAGAAGAAGGGATTTTAGCTTTAAGGATCTTGCTTTTCTTACTGGAAACAATATCTTCATTCTTTCTTTTAAGCAGGGGGGAGTGGAAGTAGTGTAGGCAGGTGGAGGTATGGAGGAGGGAGGTGGGGTAGGATTCACGGGAGGGCAGCTGGAGCAGTGGTGGTGGATCAAGAGGATAAGCCCCTGGTGTAAAGGGACAACCCTAGAGTGGCTCTGAACTTCCCTTATAAATTTCTCCAGAGAGTTAATCAAATAGTGAGGAAAGCTGATAATGTTATTTCTACGAAAGTGATTCAGAAAAATTAGATGCTTTTGAGGTATAGTCACAAATCTTCCTTCAAGGGTAACGTACCTAACCACCATTTTGGCTAGCTCAGCAAAAGGTTCAGGAATCGACGCCACCTTGATGCCAGCAGCCATGAACTCAAGATTGAGGTACCGAGTTGACAGGTGAGTTGAGGTTGATTGCGTTGAGTTGAACATAAAGTTTGGGTGAGCCACTTAGAGCACCAAGTTGACGAGGTAAGGTGTCAAATCCAAGAAAAACTATGAGATGGAGTCATGTTACCACGTTGGGTTGAGCGTTGAGTTGACTGAGTGAGTAGGTTTAGGCGAGTGAACTCCATGCAGTGATTTAGGTTGAATAATACCGATGTATAGAACAAAGAGCTCCACATGGTGAGGAAAATGGGCTCGAGGTTGTTGTCAATGTGAAATGACATGGTGGGTTTGAAATTAATTAGTAACATGAATCTTGTTGGAATGACGTAACTTCCATGTGTAGTGTAACCATGAGGCATGCACAAGGGTCCTTCAAAAAATGAGTGTTACAATGGTAACACAAGAAAACATGATGAGCTGGTGAGATGGAAACATAAAGGCCAAGGGAACCACATGTGGGAGAGAGAATACATTCCTCAAACACAGGGAAAAGGAAACTGAGGTACGGGCCGAGGTAAAACAATGGGAGGAGGATAAAACCAGGTTGAGACCACAATGAGTAGGGATGTGTGAGGATCTTGGGTGTATGCCGACAAAAAAAGAGAGGGCCAAGCGAGGTCAGTGGGCCATTGAAACATGGGAGAGACTCAATTCATGAATCCAATGTGAGTTGAATGAATGTGATGTAATGAACATGACGAATGCAAAAATATGTTGGGTGAGTAATAATGAAAGGGCGAGTTGAGACAAATGAGTAAGTGAGCATCTGCCAGTACAAACTGTCATGGGAGAGCTCAGTAAAGGAAGGAACATGTGAGTTACAAAGAGGAGAAATGATGAGATGGGACATATTGGTGAGATGGGGCTGAGTTGGGCCCAAAATATAGCCTTGCACCACCTTTAAAAAACTCAACACTACACTTCAACCTGAATTTTTGGTAAAAAATTGCACAATTCACACAACTAAAAACCAATTGTAATACCTCCAATAAAAAATAAATAAACCAAATCAATGCAAATAAAAATTGAAAGGAAAAAATGATTATGAATCTTACACATGAAACGAGTAAGAACATGAAACCAAGAGTAGTAGACAATGGAAAATAGAGAGTGACATGAATCCCAACAATGTGCTCTAATACCATATAAGAGAAAATGAGAATGAGGATCAAGCGGTATAATGTGCACATCAACCAAGTTACACTCAAATGACATTGTGACAGAGTTCCATGAGGAAGCAATCATTCAACCATAAAATGTGCATGCAAGAGAAAAATATCTACTCATTCTCATAGATAAGAAAAAGGGTATAAATAAGAGTGTTGTGTAATTCCTAGTGCAAGACCATCATACCTCCATATGGGAGAAGAGGAGTAACATTCCAGAAATGGAAAGTAACTCCTGTATGATGTACTAATGCGTATGATGGGATCTATCATACCCCCTAAGACACATAAGACCTATGACCTCACCTAAGTGAGATGACTCACCACGTGATGTGGAAAATGCCACAAGTAGACAAAGAAAGTACACACACTAACAACCCTCATAGGATTTTCCCACTCTATATTTTTCTCTTCTCAAGGAATTCATCCTTTGGCTTCTTCTTCTCTTAATAAGTGAGTCTACATGCCACTTCACTCTCCTTTTTAACTATCATCTATATGCTTGGTTTCCTTACTATAGCCATAACCTATCCTAGAATTCAATTCTCTTCAAATCACTCCTTAACTTAGCTACTTCTTCAACCCATTTTGATTCTTTCTTCTTTATGTTTTTCTCTTCTTAAGGGATAACATATCAATTTTGCAATATATACTATCACAATGCATTGTTAGATTCTTTCTCTTCTCAATCAACCTACTTTGATATAACTATGATCTAGAGAGGGGATAAAATTAATTAGAAAACATAAGTTTGATTACAATAAAACAACAAATTTTACAAATTTCAATAAATTCACCATGCAATTCTAGGGAACAATGGTTTCACTAAATCACTAAGTACATTCTTCCTTATTCCCTTCACTGTTATATCTCTTCCCTAATATAAAGAATATTCACCTCTAGGTCAGCCATGACCATTAATGTTGGTCATACCAAAATGATAACACATCTATGACATCATATAAATTTACATGAAAGGACCATTTAGGTCGGTATTAGACCAAAACACTTAACATGCACAACTAGGCCTAAAGGGCTAGTTTCATCTCCACTGAATAATTATTAGAGTTTAAGGGCACAAAGTAACTCCATCATGGATCCAAAATCTTCACACATGTTAGCTACATCCTCTCAACATCTTTTACTAGCTCAGGATCATATGCACCATCCATACTCCCCATGACACCATCAAGTAGGATTGTTTCCTACTCATTATGAGCACCTCCAACAGACCAGTATTCAAAGATGAAGACCAAGCTTCAACATATCACATCAATCATGACATGTAAACACTCATCGAAAATGTAATGACCCAAGGAACATCAAAAACCACTTTAGAATTTATGACTCAGCCCATAGAGTCATCAAAACATCTATGTCCTTCTGGATACTTGAACTGCCCATAAAATAGTCTTGGAAACAAGACCTTCTCACACATGTTATGAAAATTTTGATTCTTCTCAATTTATGGAATAAGATGAAATTCAACCCCTCATCGATATCCAATATCTATATATCATGAATAAATCCAATATATCATTCTTTCAGACCCATTGCACCAATGAACCTTCAATGACATTAAACCCTGTCATGTAGGTCAACTTATGACCTCATCCTTGCCAACCAAAATGACATGTAGCACTCAAAAAAGTAATGTATCATGTCATATTGAATGTATAAAAGTCATTCATAGGCATTATAAACCTCTTTCTAGGAAAAAACATTCCCAAAAACCACCTTTCTCCATGACAATAAAAAACTTGCCTAGTAGGCCTAAAAACTAGTCTACACTTTTGGACATGTGCAGACGTCCAAATAGATCTAATATGGTATGAAATAAAATAAAATTTATAGCCTAGCTTCCTTTTTACTTAGAACATAAATTTAAATAATGGGTTAAATGTAAAACTTGAGAGAAAACTAATCTTTCCTGAACATGCAAATCTAAGCTGGATCCATCTACTGTCAAGTCACTAAATCACCACCATCAAAAATTTGGGAGAGTAATTCCCATCCTCTAATCATCACATTTGATGACCCAATGTATTTTGAGCTCATACCAATTTTTTTTCTTCCATCACTAATGAACTAGGGTTTAGGTAGGGTTTTTGACCACCTTAGCTTCTTAGTGATTGTTCATAAAACACATGACACCATTTCATCTTATCCTAAATATGAAACCTTATTATCTCCATATAAACACATCCTTGAATGGATCACATCCCCATGAAAAATTTACACGTGCCAAACAACACAAAATATCTCATATCGAGATAGAAAACTCACCTTCTTGAGTTTAGTAGGGCTAAAAACATCATATCATGCAAAAATATGAACATAAAGACCTGAAAACTTTCCCATAGCTTTAGGAAAACCTCTCTCAACTTCCCCAATGCTCATATGATCATACTTAGATCTACATCTTCTCAACCTATCTCACTTACCTAACTATGTCATGGAATTAGGTCTAGTTTAGACCTATACATAGTAGGTACATACATGTGTTTCAAATCCCTTAAAAATTCCTTAAAATCTTTGATACAACATTTATCACTCCTCTAAAATCTCTCATGGGCCCATATACCTCTGTAACTGATATTCATGCTCCATTAGGCCACTAAACATCTAGATTTTTTTTATATGTAGACATGCAAACCATGCTCAAACCCTACAATCAACTTCTGAGACCTATATGAGTGTCTCATTTTACTACCAACATGCTCTCCATGCTTCTACCATGCTTCACAAGCCTTCATGTATCTCTATCCTTCATATGCCATCACCCATGCTGACTAGACCTTATGATTAGGCCTACTTGACCAAGAATTTTTCACCATTTCCACTCTTACAACCATGTCACTTCTTGTCTACCCATGTCATCATCACTAAAAAATTCCTCTTACATTTCTTATCATCACCCTTTGTCATTAATATCCTTGCAATTTTTAGATCAATGACAACAATAGTACACATATGCAAAAGGATTTAATATAATTTGAAATAAATATAGTTTCAAAGTAACTATTGTAAAAAATAATATTCATGTGATAAAATATAATAACGTCTAATAAATAAGCATTTAACCAAGAAAATTAAAGGGGGAAGATGACTTAACTGATCCCGTTCAACTTGGGATTGATATGAACTACATATCTACTGGAATAATATGGGAACAATGTCGCAAAGGCTTGACGAGGGTTTAAAACCCCAGGAATGTACATGAAAAAAACATCCACAGGAGGACATAAGTACTCCATGCGCTAGTAACTGATCCACGCACTTGTGTCTACTCAGATGTTTGGAACCTAGTCTTTTTTGGTTCAGAGGATCTTCACTTCTACTCGCTCTTTGTCACTCTAGTTTCACCATTGGATCACTGGTTGTATATGTAACCTACAAAACATATGACTTAATCTAAATTGAATTAAACCTTATTTCATAGTAGCTTATTGTAACAAATGATATTCAAGTGATTACATACAGTAATGTGTAAGCACTAATCATTCAATAATGTAAAAACCTAAGTGAAGGGAAGAAGAATAATTAGTTGATTTTGTGTGATTGAGACTATGTATTTACTAAAACAGGATGGGAACAACATTATAATGGCTCAGTGAAGATTCAAGAGTATAGAAATATATAGGAAAAAATCACTCGTAGGAGGACATGAATGTCCCACATGCTAGTGACTGACCTAGGCACTAGTTTCCACTTAGATGCTCAGGTTATGAATTTTTCTGGGTAGGAAGGTATTTTCTCCAATATTTGCTTTATCACTACGACTTTGCTATTAGGGTTCCAATTGCACTTGTAACCTACAAAATAGATGACTAGCTACATATTCCCATAAAACACATCAAATCTAATAAAATATATGTAGAATAGGGTTCAAACTGACTCTAGTGATCACTCAAAGAGTGAACTTACAACTGAGGGCTGCACTGCATCTCAAATTCCATGTAATTATTTATATATATGTGTATATGTGTCTCATGCCCTAAGTTTCCCATGTATAAGTTTCATGATGAAGGTGGGATAGATATAGATTATCCCAAATGTGTAAAGTGTGTGTGATGGAATAAAATTAAATCCCCTTCTATGCAATGTATGTAGATCAATGCATCCCTTGTCCTTTGTATGGATGTGCTATATGTATGCCTTATAACACTCTTGTGTCATTGTGCAAGCTTAGGTGATGATAGATAATTCTTATTGAGCTTGGCCTCTTATTTAGAAGAAGTAAGTACATATATGATTCCCTTGTTTGAATTTTGTAATTGACAATTGAAGAGGCTGAACCAAAGTGTTAAAAGGTGACCAAGAAGTGAAAAGGACCCCAAAAGAGTAAGAAGAAAAAAGAGAGGGACATGAATTCCCAATAGGGACAGGAGCGCTTGGGCGCTTCATTGCTAATTGGGTGCTAGTATCTGAGGCCATTCAAAGGTAAATCAGTTAAGTGATGGAAGAACTATAATATGTGGAAATCCAAAAGGATGTTTAGTCAAGCTCAGAAATAATAAAGTGCAGGAGATAAAACAACTAAAATACTAAAAGTAGCTATCAAACACTAGTTTTCTTACTTAGGAATCATGTATAAATTAGTATGCTTTAGGACATAGAAATGTACGTAAGTGCATAGATTTTGTGTCTACATTAGGATGCAAGCTAGGAATCTCAAAATGATGATCCAAAGTGAATAATAAATTCTTTCACATTGCACATAAGATGACACAGGGGACCAGGTACAACATCAATCTATACATTGCAGAGGTCATAATTGAAGAGGTAGGAACCGAACATGATAAAGGAGAGAAAATTACATGGGGTTCAATCTCAATTATCAGATTATTTTGGGAGATTGGAGTTCTAGATGGTCTAGAAGGGAGATAATGGGAGCATCCCCTTGAGCAACAATTTATAGAAAGGTTTTCCAAGTATACTTGTGATGACTTTGTTACAAATATGTATAATACGTGCTTGTATAAATGGTATAAGAGATTGAGTGATGCCTTTGAGAAAGGATGGTGTGTTCCTAGAGAATTACCATCTGAACTTAGAGAGAAAGGAGATTTTACAGTGATACAAAATTTTAACCTTGGAAAGTTTTTCTGTTGAATGGAGAGATGGGCCCTTGGTGTAAAATCCAATTTGCATTCACTGCTAATACTTTAAAAGTGCAATCAACATGATGAAAGATGTACAACCATTCAAGTTTAACATGGATAAGGTATATGTTGACTACCACACCTTGTGCAATGCCTATGGATATGAGACTAATTCTCCCTATGTGGAGACAATAGAGTCTAATTTAATGGATCTTAATCCCATCATGACATTAGTTGTAGGAAATGATGAATGTCGAGTTTGCATCTACTGAAGCCCAAGCTGAAGGATGGTACGGTGGTCAAAGTGAACAAAAACAATCTTGTACCACCTTATCAAGGAAAATAATTATGAGAATACCAAAGCATAGATGCGAGTCCACTTAGAAGAAGAAGAAGAAGAAGAATAGGAAGAGAGTAAGTTGGATCATAGTACACGAAAGAGGATGTAAGCGCGGCGACAGGAAACAAGTACATGATGCACTCCTCAAGTCTCTCTAACTAATCTAGAGAGAAGCACATGAAGGCACAAACCCAAAATAGATGAAGAAGAGTATCCAAAGGAGCATCATGGGGAATAAACTCTTCAAACAGGTGAAGGTGCGCAAGATACTAGAAGATATCCTTTGATAAAAATTTTCAATGAAGAAGATGATCAACATGACGAGGAGTATGAACAAGAGAGGTTGTTTCACTATGTGTAGTGTATTCATGTGAAACAAATCTAAGTTAATCAATAGAAACTAACACCAAGTAGTCTTAATAAAAAATATAATATAACAAAACATCATGATAAAGCCATAGAAAAGAAAAATATAATTAATGCATCTAATTGACATGAAATGATAAGCCATCTATTGATATTTTTTATGGGTGTTTATATTGTAGGTACTCCTTTTATTGAGCCAAAGGAAGCTATCTCCATAGAAGAGGAAGATATCTCACCAATATGGCTTTATCATGTATGGTTTTTCTCTTACTACTCTTTGCAAGTAGAGGATAAAAATGGTTGCTTGATTTATAAGCCTTCCAAGATTGAAATTCTCTTATCATATGCATATGTCTTACAAGGACATGGTGTAAATTTGGACAAGGTGTACTAGGTTCTTTATACATCTTTCCAATTTGGGAGAATCTTGCAACCTAGTGAATGTGGGATAAAGGTAAAGTAGAATTAGAAAGGGATAAGCATGATTAAAAGAGATTAATAAATGATTGACAACTCATGGGAGTTGGAGATGATTTAATCAATCAGTTGACCAAGATAAGCTTAAAAATCCATTTGGAGGTGATTTAGAAGGAAATTAATAGAATTTGAAGGGTTTGAAAGGGGGATTTAACCAATATGAGAGTTTATTGATTAAATAGAATATTAAAAGACTTAATTAATTAATTAAAAGAGGATTATAACTAAGTGTCGCTAATTGGTATCTAGTATGGGGGGAAGGATAGTTAATTAATGAAGTGTCATTAATTGAATGAAATGAAGGGAAATGTTAGATAATTAGTGGGAAATCACTAATTATAATGAAATGATAGAAAACAAAATAAGAAGTGTAATTTTAGTATTAAAACTATGTAGTCAGATTTAGGTATCTACATTTACCCCTCTTTGATATGGTGTAGCACAAGCGAAGCCATTTCAAAGATAGTAGACAATTACAAACAATTAAATTTGGTAAGGGTTGAAGAAAAATTAGTAGGATGGAGATACCCCCTTGAGTGTCAATGGGGTGATAAAATAGGTTGATTTTCACTCGAAAAGAAGAAATGAAAGATCACAGTAGAAGAATATGACACTGTAACGAATAAGATTCAAACTGAGCTTGATAGCCATTGTTAAAAGTGATTGATTGGAAAAAAAATCTGGGGATTCTATGCATGGAATAAACAAGGGAGGTTGGGGGATGAAAATGACCCCTATTACCCTAGACCTTTTGGAATAAAAAATCATAGCAATGAAGTGGATTCAAACTGGGTCTGGTTGGCCATTATTGGAATCAATAAAAAGAGTAGGATCTTGTGCCTCAAGTGGAAGAAGAAAGGGAGGGGGAATAATTGGAAAATGATAGGTAGAAATTTAGTTAGAATGGAAATGGGAAAATAGATGGAGAATGGGAAGATCATGACATAGTTGACGTACTAATGAGCTTGGAAGTAACTATTTATTTGATATAAACATACAATAAAAGTGTAAAATGACATGAAGAGCCATAATACTAATTTTTCTTCATCACTAAAGGATTGAATTAAAGAAAAATACATAAAGAAAAATAGTACAAGAAAGTAAAAAAGCATTAAAAAAACAAATAAGTAAAAACAAACATACTCAAATAAACAATGTTAAAGAAAGTTACACTAATCTTTTTGTCATCCAGCTTTAGTTCCCAAATGTTTGAGTTGTACTACAAGGGTTAAAATGGTGGCCCAAGAAAGTATACATGCATGGGGAGTAAAATGAGGTCATAGAAGTCATATGAAAAAGCAACGAGCACTATTAAATTACCTCGAAAAATGATATATGCAAGGGAAGATATACATAACAAGCAAACTGTCTTTGTTAATAAAGAAAGATCAAAATGATCTGCATGTTGAGTGCTTTAGAAAGCAAGCACTAAAGGGGGGTGTTTTTATAGGATAGTTTTCAAAGTTTGAGGATGTTGTGTTATGTGAATTTCTACGATGTTTTGATGTTTTACCAATGGTTTGGATTTTGGAAGGTTTTACCCATGTTTTGGATTTTTGAATGTTTAACCAATGTTTTTGGATTTTTGGATTTTTTATTAATCTTTTGCATTTTTCTATTTTACCAATGTTTTTGGATTTTTCTATTTTACCAATGTTTTTGGATTTTCAAAGGTTTTACCAATGTTTTTGGATTTTCTAGGATTTGTGAATTTTTAGGGGTTTTTGAAAGTTTTCCGAAGCTATATACATGAAAACGAAGATGCAATGATGCCCCCAATGAGAGGTGAGAATTTACAAGGGAAAATACCACACTTATATACAATAGGAAGATAAGTAAGTTCAATTCCAAGATGGATAGGTTCAACAAGATGATGAACTCAAGCCTATTGTTTCACTGTTTTCTTTACGTTATTGAGGTGAAACAAATAAGGTTTATGGGATGAGGAGGAATAACTATTTATGCTGGATGGTTGATGGTTGTTATGCATGTTTTGAATTATCAATCTGATGTTGAATGTGAGAGCTTCCTTTTGGCTGGGAGGAACTACCTGAAATAGAAAACAATACCACAAAAGAAGAGTTAAATAATATATGACAATGGATTACCTAGCGTGTGCTAGATCTAGGATGTGTGATACTCCTTAGATGGATATCAATCCACTGTTTAAAACAACTTAATGCGAGAAATAAACAAATTCATATTGTAGTTGATATGATTTAGGTATTTCATTCAAGCACAATAAGAAAATCTAACATAAAATTCTAGGCTATAGTCATATCTGAAGGGTAGGTAGGTGTCAAGGTGTTGGAATTGGTCAGGGTCAGATTCTGGGTTGTTTGGGTCACTTGGTACAAGGTAGGTTGGCTCTATTATTAGCACAAGAGTAAAACACAAAGATCAATGTCAGTTGGATGTAACTGATGATGGTTTAGAAGGGACTGACTACAGTTATGGGTAACTGACATCGGTAGGGTTGGGGTGAAAGGAACTCAATGAGATCTGATTATGGGGATTGAACTAAAGATAATCATAGATGGAAGGGTGGATAGGGAGGTTTGTAAAGGTCTTAGGTATACTCATAGGTGTATAACAGGAAAGGATGGGTGATTTGGTGGTGTGGGTAGAGAAATGGCTGAGTCTACAAGTAGGTAGGAGATGGGAAACAAACATGTAAAGTATAAACTGATAACAAAAATAAAAAAGGTTGTTATACTGAAATAGACTATGTTAGTAGAAGATACACTTACTGTGATGTAGGTTTGATGGCTGAATGGTGATAGGAATTGATCAAAAGAATGGTGTTTGGTGCCATGGTAGTGCTTCCCGGAATGCTTCCAAGAGTACAATGCTTTTGGATCTATCTTGGTATTGGCTGTGGATGTCTGGGTGTGTGAAAAAGACTTTGGTTCTGCTTGCATGCAACTCTCGTCTCATTTCTCTCTAATATAAGAAATGTGCCAACCTAAAAAAAATGTTGCTAAGGTGAATAAATGATAACCAACTGTGGTTTTTGGTTAAACAACATCGGTTTATGGATGTATGACGTCGGTTAAGGCAGGATTCCATAGGTTTACTAAAAATGGCATATCTCACATCTTTTGAATCAGATTCATTCCTTTATCCACGGATCCGAGTGGACGTTATCTTTTTATGATCAGGAAGGTGGTTAGAGGAATAATATGTCTTGATTTTTAGGTTTGGACCAAGTCTTATTCATTTATGGAAACATGCTATGAATAGGTCTATGGTGAGGTGACTAGTTGAGTTGTCTATTCATTTAATTAAAGCAATTACATTAATAATGGGGTGAGGATGGGTATTAAGTTAATTATAAATAATTAAATTAATGTTAATGTGGGGTGGAAGGGGCCATGGTTAGGTGAATATGTTTGAGTTGGTTATTTGACGGGGGGCCAAGGGGAGTGTGACCCAATTTTGGTGTCTACATTTTTCCCATTTTTGCTGCGTAGCTTGTATTGGTAAGTGACGTGACAAAAACAAAGGTTGGTTTTTTCCCATGTGAATTTAGGGCGAGAAGGTGAATTTGGGTGCCCTAGATAGGGGAATGAGTGATCCTCCCCTCAAATTAGGCACTAATGATGAAGAGTAGAGAGTTGGTGGGTGGTTTGAGAAAATAGGGTTATGTGTGAAGAAGGTGAGGGTCGAGGGTATGGTGATTGTAAAAGATAGGGTGGGTGATTAGGTAGAGTATTCAGATGTACACACATTTTGTGAAATGCCATGAGATACAAGGTTTTCTCAACATAAAAAAATTACATTAGCTAGGGTCATAAAGGTCATCCAAATAATGGTTGTTGAGGTCCGATATCCAGGGTAAAGGATACGGTCCAGACACTTACCGAGGTGAGATGCAGGAAGGCGTAGGTGTGGTTCTGGTACATATAAAATGTCAAAAGGTCAAGGTTTTTTTGGAAAAGGGTCATGACCATATGTAAGGTAAGGCTATTAGGCTTAGCAAAAAAGGTGCCATCATCACAAGATGCAACGAGTGAGGACATGGGAATATCCACATAATCAACGGTTAGGTAGGTAGGTGTGGGTAGGGTAGGTGGAGGTAAAAATAGGTAATGGGTAATGTTAATCAAATGTACTCACATGCGGAGATCGTAACATGGTATTAGGTCAAAGAGATTTTAAAGTCTACATCACCCAAGGTCAATCGAGTTATCCAAACAAGGGTTATTGAGGCCCGGTATTCAGGGTAAAGGATACGGTCTGGACACACAATGAGGTAAGATACAAGAACTTGTAGGTGTGGTTCTAGTACATCCAAGAGCTCAAAAGGTAAAGGTTTGTTTGGATAAGGGTCACAAACAAAGGCAAGGTATGGCTGGTAGGCTAACAATGTGGTAACAACATCGCAAGGTAAAGTGAGTGTGCAAGGTTGATGGTCACATCACAGGAGGTCAGGTGTGGGTAAATAGAAGGTGCGGAATAGGTAAGGCCATGGGAGGGGTAGAAATATGCCCCAACTAATGGTGAGGTTGTATATGAGAGGTTTTGAGAGATGCATATTATTTGGTATTGGTGTATATTGTATGGATACACAAATTTATATGATGAGATGGATGATGTGTTGATGATGTACTTGTGTTGGAATAATTTGATTGTTATGTATAGATGGATGGAAAATAGTTGTGTTTAGGCATGGTGGAGTTAGGTCATCGGCATGATGGAGTCAAGTTATGTTTAGGCATGGTGAAGTCAGGTTATAGGCATGGTTTAGTCAGGTTATAGGCATGGTTGAGTCAGGTGGTAGGCATGATTGAGTCAGGCCATAGGCATGGTGGATTCAGGTTATGTGTAGGCATGGTTGAGTCAGCTTATAGGTATGGTGGAGTCAGGTTATAGGTATGGTGGAGTTAGGTTTGTGTTAGGCATGGTTAAGTCATGGTTGGGTGGCTGAATGAATTTCTCATTTATGTGATATGAAATAAATGATGATGTATGTATATGTTTTGTTTTAATTTTTGGTATTGTATGGTAGCATGGATCATGTGGGTATGCTCACAGGTAATGGATGATTGTGGTAAATTTGATGAAATGAATTTTTTGACAATTTATTAATTTCCAATTAGTTGGTACTAAAATGGAAAGTAACGAGAATAAAATGTGACTAGAACATGTAGCCAATGTCAAGAGATGAATGGTTATGGATGGGAAAAGGTAAAGAAGGTGATGAAAATGGTTGAGCTAACCTCCAAGGGCCCCATGCCCTCAGAGTGCTGCCTATATAGCCTTGATGAGAAGGAGCCTCAGATCGATGTAGTTCTCCCATAAGCTAGGGAAGATTATGATGAAGTAGAGGAATGGGTTGGTAGGTGTCAGGCATGGGTGAATGTAGGTCATAGGCATGGTTGAGTTTAGATCAAAGGCATGGTTGAGTGTAGCTCATAGGCATGATTGATTTTAGGTCGTAGGTATGGTTGAGTTAAGTTCGTAGGTATGGTTCAGTCATTTTAAATATAGGTGTCAATGAGGTGGTCCTTTTATAGGAGAATCAATAGGTGAGGAAAAAGGTAGAATGGTAAGAGGTGGTAAAAGAACTACTTAATTGATAAAAACCCTAATGATTCTACCATACTCTAGATGGGCTTATGAATATAAGACCCTAAAGGCCTTGCATAATGGATCATTCTAACGGTGAAGGAAGTCACATAATCATGAAATGGGGTGGTTACAGCAAGTCCCTTAAGTAAAGAGGAAATTAGAATAAAAAGGAAATGAGGTGAGAATGGGTGATTTAGTGTAACTTAGTATACGATAACATGTTTTTCTTAGCAAGAAACCTAGGATCAAAAATAGGCAAGTCCATGACAAAAATTTCATCATCATTTTTTTTCATTGTTTTTGGTTTTTAATAGATTGATAGATGTGGGAAGTATATGTGGGATGAATAGATTGTATCCTTGAGGTCTTCATGAAGCTGATTGATGCAGGAAGCTTCAGAATATTTTTTTTCATATTTATTTATTTTTTTAAAATAATTTGATATAGTTGTACTTCAAGGGAGTAGTCTATTTATGGCGGTGGAAATGAAATGAAGATATGTCCCTTTTGAGGGAGTCATCTTTTGCTGGAATTTTGACTCAAGGAGTGCATCCCTTTTTGTTTTGGACATTTAAGTCATGGACAAGACTATCGAGGAAGGATGGGTTCTTGTTTTGACGATAAAACCAAAGTGCACAGGAGTTAACTATGAAAGGTGTGGTTTCGAGTGATGAATGACCATGGGATTCCACCTTTAATAAGATGGAAAGTATCCATGAGAATCATGATATGAGTAGAGCCATGGTACTCATATTTAAGACAAGGCTAAAAGGTGACCGGTAATGACATGATTCTATTTTAGTCATGGATCCTCGAAACGGGTAATATGGAAGGTGGACAACGCTCAAGGGATGAGCACTAAACTGAAAAAAAGTGATAAAGGACTTGATGTCAACAATAAAATGGTCGAAGATGCAAGGAATTGAGGGAATCAGGTTTAAGTTTACCTTTGAGTGAAGATAAATATTAAACACTTTATCCATAGGCATGGGTAACAATATAGGTCCAAGCCAATTAGGAGAAAATTTGCCTCGCGTACTTTCCTCTTCTTTTGTTATGTGTTGATTTTCTTTTAGGACGAGGTCAACAACATGAAAGGTTCATTCATGAACATGTTTGTCAAAGGAACATTTGATAAATTTTTGGTAGATTTGGAGATGGTCAAGAGAATTCAGACAATGTTCATCTAATAACTCAAGTTATGCCAAACAATCTTGGAGAAAGTCATCATCATTGAGCATGTCTTGTAGTGAGATATAGAGAGATGGAATTTGGACTTAGAGAGGTAAGAAAACCTTGGTAACATAGACTAGAGAAAAGGGTGTGGTAGCAGTCGAAGTGTGAATACTAGTGTGATAAGCCAATAAGGTGAAAGGAATGTGCGTATGCCAATCCTTCCCAGTATCGTTGACTACCTTCATAAGAATTTTGTTCAAGATTTTATTGGTCGATTTGGCTTGACCATTGGTTTGTGAGTAATAAGGTAATGAGAAATTGAGTTGGATGCCAAAAGTGTCATATAGTTTGTGTAATGTTTTGTTTTTGAATTGCTTTCCATTATCAGTGATGAGGCAGGTGAGGAACACTAAAGTGACAAATGATGTGATGGTTGATGAATTCACATATTTTCTCAGATTTTGTAGAAATGAGGGGAATGACCTCTACCCATTTAGTGTAATATTTAGTATAGGTTATGAGCCATTGGTGGTGTTGTGAAGAATGGGGATTGATCTCATCAAAAAGATCCAAACCCCATTGAGAGAAAAGAAAAAGGTCTCATGGTACTTGTAAGGAATAACTAGGTGTGTGATGGAGGTTAGCATGTTGTTAGCATTTCACACAATGTTTGACACAATAAAAACAATCACGGTTTAGGGTTGGCCAATAATAGCCTAGGCGAAGAATGCATTTTGTGACAGCTAAACCACTAAAGTGACCTCCACAAATTCCATCATGGACTTCCATAATGGTGTAGGGAATTTCAGAACTTGTAAGGCATCGTAAGAGGATGCTGTCAAAGGTGCACTTGTAAAGAAGACCACCCATGATGACATAATGAGAAACACTTGTAAGAAAGGCATGATGCCCATTACGAGTGAGATCGGTGGGTAGAATGGAAAGGGAAAGATAGTATGCATATTACTTATACCTAAGGTCATGTGGGTCAGGGGAAACGGTTCCGATGGAGCAGACCTGACAAGGTAAATAAGAGGCTGATTGTAGGCTTTGTATTGTGACAAATATTTTAGAGTCAGCTAGAATGAAGCAAGTATCTGAGAAGCCAACCAGGCCATGGTATTTGTAAATTTATTGCTAGAATGCGAGGTGGTTAGAAGTGCATAACAATCAAAGGTGGTCAAAAGTATTTCTACGTGATGCTTATACTTTTGAAGTATCTCATTACGACACTCATATATACCATTGACTTGGTTTATGACTAGCTAAGAATCACCAAAGTTATTGATTGATGTTTTAAACATCTAAGGCATAAACAACTTAGATACCTAATACGAGTGCTTCGTATTCAACAATATTGTTTGTACAATTAAAATTGAGTTTGAAAGACAAAGGGATAGCTTCACCATTAAGAGGAATGAGGATAACACCAGCCCCACCCCCACACTAACACTTGGAGCCATCGAAGAAGAGTGTCATTTGGTAAGCAGGTTTGTCTAGAAAATTGAAGTTAGATGGTTGATTCTTGGAAATAGGTGCACTGGCCAGTTGGTCAGTGATATCTTGGCCCTTTATGTACTTTTGATGAATGAATTCAAGGTTGAGGTCAGCAAGAAGCACAAGCCAACATGTGATACATTGATGTTGATAGGGTTTGGTCAGATAAATATAGTGTAAGGGGTGAGTATTAGTAACAACGAAGGTTTTTTGGTTGAGTAGGTAATGAAAGATTTTGGTGGTGATGAAAACTAAGGCTAGGTAGAGTTTTTTAGTGTGGGTATATCTAGTTTCATAGTCCAGAAGGGTATGACTTATGTAACAAACCACTTGCTCTCAGTGTTGGTTTTTGTGATGAGAAAGCATGAAATCTAAAGAATGGTTAGTGGCAGAAATATATAGGTAAAATGGCTGGTCATCCTTATGAGGAATGAGCACTGGTGGTTGAAGAAGGTATTGTTTTAAGGCCTCAAAGGATTTATGACATTCATCATCCCATTTGAATGAAAGGACTTTCTTTAAAATATGATGAAATGGTTGACAACGGTTAGAAACTGCGAGATAAAATGATGAATGGATTGCAACTTACCTTGTAGGCTTTAAAGTTGATAGAGATTAGTGGGAGGAGGAATTTCTAGGATAGCCTTGACTTTAGTAAGATCGACTTTTATGCCATGCAAAGAAACAATGAAACCCAAGAGTTTTCTGGAAAGTACCACAAAGATGCATTTCTTTGGTTGAAGATTCACACAATACTTGATGAGACAGTCAAAGATGACCTTATGGATGGGCAGGTGTTTGGATTGATGTTTAGATTTGGCTAGAAGATCATCTACATAATCTTCCAATATGTGATGCATGATGTCATGAAAGATGTAAGTCATGGCTCACTAATATGTAACACTAATGTTTTTAAGGCCAAAAGGCATGAATTGATAGCATAAATTCCCCCAATGGGTGATGAAGGTAGTCTTGTGTTGATCTTTTGGAGCTAGTAATATTTTATTGTAGCCCGAGAAACCATCCATGAGATATAGAATTTCATGGCCAGTGGTGAGATCAACTAGTTGGTCAATGCTAAGTAGGGGAAAATTGTCTTTGGGACAAGCTAGGCTGAGGTTATGGAAGTCCATGCAAATGTGGAGTCTCCTTGTCACCTTTGTGATAGGAATGCTATTAGACATCCATTGGGGATAGTCAATGGGTAAGATCAAAGAAACTGAGAGAAGGCATTGAAGCTCTTCTTTGACCAGAAGAGCAATACGAGGATGCATTTTCTGTAGCTTTTGTTTGATGGGTTTGACATCAAGGATGGTCACGATATTATGGAACACATGATTTTTGGGTCAATACTGGGCATATCAACATAAGACCTAGAAAATACATGTTGCTATGGTCCTGAAGGAAAGAGGTGAAGGCTTCTTATGTTAAGTAACATCTAAGGATTGGCTGATATTTAGAATGTGTGTGTCATTCCTGAGTGTTAATGTTGATTTTGATGGTCAATTCCTTCAACATGGTTTACGTATTAGAAGGTAACGAGTGGTGAATATAAATAATCTTCTGCACCCCGGTAAGTGAGAATGGATTCATCATCCTGACATTAAACGACATTAATAGAAGGTGTATCATCATTGATCATGTCAGGATACATGAGTGAGAGACAAGAGGGAGCCTCACCATCACAGTTGATAGATCAAAGGTCCTAGGAAAATGGTATTTATGACAAAATTTTTTAAGGAGGAATAGATTCGTGGATCTATGGAATCCATGTAGGTGAAGATGGTAATGTGGGTGAATGAGGTGGGGAAGGTTTTCCATTCTGAATGAGGTTGACGTGAGCCTTCTTGGAAGGTGGTGCATCAAAACCAATTCCACTATGGTCATTGTGTTTATGAGAGGTACAGGAAATGATAACTATGGTGCGTCCCTATTCGTATATAAGCTATGAAGCCAAATCATTTCCATGCACATCAATGGAGGAAAAGTGTGAGCAAAAGTGGTGGTTAGTGAGGGAGTGTAGGACAAATGAAAATGATTGGGTTTGGGATGGAGGTTCAGGTTTATAGGTGGTAATATCAAGTCCCCCCATACATTATATTAGTGTGAAGGTGGGGAGGGCCATAAGGAAAAAACTTCACCTATGTGGATGTCATAACTGGGGTGTTGACGTAGTTTCCCATACTCTTGTGGGGTGAGGAAAGTGTCGATATTGTATAAGGCAGTATTCCCCTAGAGTGAGGTGTTGAAAAACACATTCTAAGGGATCAGTAGTCGATATGTGGGTAGTGAGGATAGATGACTTTCTAGAAGATGGGGATACATAGGTGAGTCAGCTGTAGATGCTGTAACGGCAGTAGGGATAGCAAGATTAGATGCGGGAGAGGTGGTGGCAGTCTTGGTGGATGGGATTGTAGATGAAGGTGAAGTAGGGATAGTGGCAAGATACCTTGCATGGTACAAGCACATCATTGGAACCAGTATAACATGTTACAAGATCTTGAAAGGTGATGGGTTAGCAGGGATGGTTTAATTATGTCCCTTATGTTCAAATTTGAGGTAGTGGTGTAAAGTCAAAGGGACATAACCCATGGTGAAGATCCAAGGTCAGCCAAGCAACACATTATATTGGAACTCCCCTTATAAGACAGAAAAGTTTTGGGATAGTGTAGGGACCCACGTTGACATGGATAATGATGGTACCCAGGGTAGAGGACATGTCATCATTGAAGGAGTGCAACATAACTCGGTTACCATGCATGCAATTCATAGGTATCTGCATATTTGGTCATATGTACATGGGAGGAGATGATGTTAATACTAGCACCACCATCAATCATAACACGTTGTATGCATATATTGCCGATAAAGATAGAGATGAAAAGAGATGGGTTCGAGGGTCATCGGACTAGAAGGGAGTGATATCTTCATTTGAATACCTAAGGGTGGCTACTTGGCAAGTAGGTGGAGGCATAGAGGAAGGCAATGAACTAGTGAGAGAGGATACTTGGTGAGGGGTAATGATGGAGGCTATGGGCATGTGGGGTCATTTGGTAAAACCTGTCAATATATTGAAGGACCTCCATGAGGGCTTGATGATGTGAATCAAAGGTTTGGACGAGGTCATATAAAGATATTTTGAGGGGGGATTGGTCCAGTTGTTTTTAGCATTGTACGATGTGTGACCCCATCATAAATTAGGATATGTAGGACCTGTGAAATGGTGACTTTAGGTATGGGTGTGGATGGTATGTTGGGTACAGGGTTGGTTGATGGGCCAATTTCCTTTTCCTTGCCTTTGTCTTTCTGGGCGTGGGTGGCAATGTTGATCATGTATGATCTCGAATATCAAGGGTGAATAAAAGAGTTACGAGGGTGGAGATATTGGTTGCTGAGTAAGTAATGGAAGAATATATGGGGAAATTGGTGAAGGAAAAATGGGGTGCTCATCAAGAAGATTGTCATCGTCAAAATTTTCTTTGAGAAGAAACAATTGGACAAGAGTGGTTCATAAAGCCTTAAATTTCTCTATATTGTGTCGTAGACACATGATGGTAGGTGACAAATTTTAGTTTCTTCAAACCCTTTTGGTTTGGGTTTGAGTGGGTCATAAGGTCTAACAGGTGGTAATTTGATGACAGAGATTTTGAGGAGATTGGTTAATATTTTGATGTGTAGGACCCTGTGAATGGATCACAATGGGAGATGAGTGTGGGTTTGGGTAGAGGTTTGGCTGATTTGTAGAGGAAGAGGCTTTACAGGAGGGGGAATGGGTTGGTCCACTAGTTTGGTGTGTGGAGTGGTCTTAGGTCTTGTGTTTCATCTGCTTGGGTATGGGCATCATAGAAGAGTTAGACGATGGAAGGTTTAGATTTGTTTAACTACCTTATTGGAGCGTAGAAAATTTTTAGCTTTAGGTTGTACTGCTTTTTGGGAAAAGGTGACATGGGTGTATGATATGTAGAGGGAAAAGTAAGATGGTGGAAGAGGACAAGTTACTCACATGGGAGTAAATAAGTTGTTGTGGAGGTGGTTGGTAGAGGTTGGGTAGAAGGTGTGAGTGGAAGAGAAGAAAGTGTCATGGGTAGTGAAGAAGTTGTGGAGAGTAGTGGTGATATGGGTGGTAAGAAGGTTACGAGTGACGGAAGGAGGTTGTGTGGATCACTTGGGTATATTAGAGGTTTGTGATGAGGAGGTGGGCTTCTACATTCTTGGTTTACTGGTGGAAGGAGGTTGCTTGGCCAGGGTCTAAGGGGTGAGGTCCTAGGACGGACGGGAGAGGCAATGGTGATAATGGTGTGGTAGACGAGGTTGGTGTATGAGGCCTAGGAGGTTGGGTCTTATCTTTTAAGGGTTTAGAATTAGTTTAGTGTTGGTTTGGGAAGATGTGGCTAGATCTAATTTGATGGGTGGGTGAGCAAGGTTTGATGTCGGCATGTCCCCTAAGGTAGTGATGGGTTTAGGTAAGGGAGATGATATAGATGTGGGTAGGTGTTTGGGTGTAGATGTATGTTGGGTTGTGGACAGAGGTGTGTGTTGGGATATGGTTGATGACATGTAAGGTGTTGAAATAACCATTTTTGTGTTTGGTTTGGTTGCTTGAAACAATTTTGGATAGATAGTGGAGGTGTCAGTGAGTGACATTTACATTTGGGTTGAAGCAGGAAGTAGAAGATGTACCCAAAGTACGACTCTATCAACATAGTGTAGGCAATTAGCCAAGCGTGAAAATGGTACCACTATAGGTGGGGCTGATGTGGATTGAGTACCTATCCCTGTAAAATGTGTTTAAGAAATAGGGAAATGGCTAGCTTCAGACTCTTTAGGTAAGAGAGCTTAAAGAAGATTAGAAGGATCTTGGAGGTCTGATGGAGAATGGTCATCTAAGGGAAATGGTGTTTTTACATGATCCTGTATAGGTAGAGGAGATGATCATCCAGATGAGGTAGAATATTTGTGTGGTGGTGTAGGAAGTGGACATGTATCTCTTATGAGTGGGAGAGGCACTACTGACGACTGCTCGGTAATTTGAGGGGCCAAAGGTGGAGTGCTAATTATAAGTTCTTCCATGGGTGAAGGAGAAAATAAAGGGGGTTCTTCTATGGGTGGAGGAGTAGATGACATAATTTATTTTTGGAGGTAGGGGAGCCTGGGCTAAGATTTTGTTTATGAAAGGAACATGGGACAATTGGGAAGCAAATGGTATGTCCTCAAAAATGGCGTGGACCTCATGGACAGTGTTATCATTGGTTGAAGTGTCACCAATTTGGTTGGAATATGGGGCATGATTAGGGAATGAATTCTTGAAGATATGTAAGTTTTGGTTAGCAGCTGCATTTGGGTTATCCAAGAATAGATCTTTGTTGTCTGACATTTCTTGGATGATATTCTTGAAGGTGATTCAATTACTATCACTATAACCTTTGACACAGTAATAGTTGCAAAGGTCATGTTATTTATACCATGCAGGCATTGGGAGACCAGGTTCAAAACTAGTGTGTGGTTTTATAGGTGGAAGGGTAATGACACCATCCTTAATAAGCTTTTCCAAAACAGAAGAATAAGGTTCCCCTATTGGGGTGTACTTTCACTGTTCTCATTTGAACTAGAAAGATTGGATGAGAGAGAGATTAGAAGAAGGCTTGGCTTGGTTTGATGGGTGAGAGAGTCTAGCCTTGAGAACTACAACATTGGAAGATTATTTGGGTTTTGAATAGTTATTCTAGGGTTTTAAAGATGAAGAAGCATAATTTAGTTTAAACGTGATGTTATTGTTACGTAGCTGAATTTTCTTCTCTTCAATAGCATGAATCTCCAATTTCCATGCCATGGTGAATGCCTCGTCAAAGGTACAAAAGGTATGCACCTACAGGGTTAATGAGATGTGTCTAGTGCAATCCCAAGTAAACAAATCTATGAGTTTAGTTTGAGGTAATTGAAATGTGAGCTAGTTAATTAGGCTGCACCAGCGAGAGACAAACTCAGCGATAGACTCATCGTCATACTATCGTGTGGAGTAAATATCATTCATGGTGAATTTCTCAACGATTTTGATTGAGAAGTGGTCTAAGAAGGATACTTGATTAAATGAGTAGATGGAATGTCTGGGTAGCCCACTGTACCAGTCCAATGCAAGTCTTGTCAGGGACACTGGGAAGGTTCATAAGAGTAAAGCGTCATCATGGGTGATCAAGTAACACCCATGTTTGACAGACCACAAATGTTGTTTTGGGTCTTCTTTACTATTGAAACAGTTGAATTTTGGCATTTCCCAATGTACAGGGTATGGGTGAATAGGAATGGATGGATAAATGGGCTCATCACAGATTTCATCATAGGTGAGAGAATTGCATGAGCCAGAAAATGATGCTTCCAATGTCTGCATCCTTTCCATCATTAATTTAATGAGGTCATTGGTAGGTTGTGATGGAAGAGCTCCTCCTGTGGTGTAAGAGGGCTAGTACTGAACATGTGATGTGGGTGGCATTCTAGTGTATAGTAGTGCCGAATAGGAAGGTTGAGAGTGGGGGACCAATATGAAGGGCATATACCTAGAATAAATGACAGATGAGATAGGGGGTTGTTGATAATATGCAAATATAGGTGGGACAATCAAAGTGACTCTAGTAGTGATTGGGGGAAAAGGTTGCGAGATGGAAAGGAAAAGATTTTGGAATGGAGTAGGGGTCACTAACACCATGGGTAGTTGTGTTGCAATTGGTATCTGTGAGAATAATGCGTGCAGATGGGGTTATGTTCTAGGTGTTCAATGAGGGGAAAACTAATACTATGGGTGAGATTGATACTGTAGATGCAGTGGTCATAGCAGGTATGAGGCCTAGCTACGAAACCACTGGGGGTAAAGCAGATGCAGGTAACACTAAACTAGTAGGGGCTGATGCAGAAGTGGGGATAAGGGAAGGAGAGATGGATACAGGTATGCCATATATCAACTAACCTAAGGAGTCCCAGGTGGAAGAGTGGGAAAGGTAGAACTATAAGGCCATGGGATTCTGATCGAGGAGTTGTGTGAATTCCTCATCGCTTGCGAAAATGGTGGTAGGCAGGGTTAGATCCATTGGTGATAAGATAGAGGGTGGTGAAGGACTAGGTGGGAGTGGTTAAGGAATAGTGTGGAATATAAGAGCGTTAGCTTGGTTACGAGTCAAAAACATGTGAATGAATGTATATCAGGTGATGTTGTATCCTACAAATGACACAAAGAGTAGTAAGAATGAGAAAAATAGGTGTTTATAGGTGGATTAGGGTAATCTATCAGTCGAGAATCAACACATGGTAATTGATGCCGGTTATGGGTGACTGATGATGGTTCAAGTGTAACCGAGGATGGTTACTGTGAGAAAAGAACTATTTGAGAAAAAGGGGTAAAAACTAATGAATTTCAAATAGATAAGCTATATGATGACCATTTATGAGAGTATAGAGAGTACAGAGACTTGGAAAAAAAACTCAAAATAGTGAAGAAGATGAGAATAGGTGTCCCTTGGGAAAGTTAACCAAAAGGATAGGGAACTAATGAAGGTTAGGTAGAAATGATGATGGTGAGGTGTAAACCAATGCTGATGAATAAACCGATGCCGGTTATTGTGAAAATTTGAAAAATGTAGAAAAATAGATTGTTGTGAACTGAGATAAGATGAATGATCAACCCAAAAGGCTAGAGATGATATAATGAGGTCCTGACACACTCAAAATAATTTATAATACTCCAACTATGATTGTGGAGTGTACAAGGCAAAAGAATGAAAAATGGAGAAATGTATTCTCACACCTCAAAATGCACATCAATCAAATGCTAAAAAAACACATATCCAACAAGTGATTTTAATGTGTTGAGCTTATGCTATTTAGAAGACTGACTTATGAATTTAGAGTAGAGTTGTTGTTGAGGAAGGCTTCCTACGAAGAAGGACATCTAAAAGGAGAGGTTTTAGGTTATGTTATGGTGGGGCTGGGCCATCCTCTGAGGTAATGACTAGATAGAAGTAACCAACTGGGTGCCTACTGTCAATCCATTGATTTTTGATCATTAAAAAAGTCTTATGGGTGAGATGTTGTTTAAGAAGATGTGTAGTTTTTCAATTTTGTGTAGTTTGGTAGAAGAAGAAGAAAGAGAGTGCTTTTCTATGATTCTTTGTGTCAACCATCAGCTGGGCATGACTTCCAACATATAGGTTGCCCTCATTTTAATGTGAGTTAAATACAACATAAAAAGATGAAATGCAATTTATTTTAAACCCAAATTGACAAAATACATTTGATGAAGCAAATGATGAACATGTAGGAACACGCTCTTTCACTACTTATGCGAAAGCAAGAAAGAAGAAATGGTTTGTTTTAAGTACCACAAAGTAGATGCTGTTTTAGACAATTAGAAGAAGAGAGGATTACCAGGAAAAGATATTTAGTGTGAATATGTTTAGAAAGTAAACAAACACACCATCTTTACCTAGGAATGAAGAAAAATGCAAGGAACCCCGGATGGGTCCCACTGGGAGTGCTAAAATGTTTCACCATTTTCTTTACATTATTGAGATGAAACAGATAAGGGTTATGGGTCTATTGATGTTTTTTGCACGCATTCTGAATTCTTAATCCGATGATGACTGTGAGAGCTTCCTTTTGGCTAGAAGGAACTACCTGAAATAGAAAACAAAACCACAAAAGAGGAGTTATGACAATGGACTGCCTAGCATGTGCTAGATCCAAGAAGTGTGATACTCCCTAGATGGCTACTAATCCACTGTTTAAAACAAATTAATGTGAGAAATAAACAAATTCCTACTATAGTTGATATGATTTAGGTATTTCATTTAAGCACAACAAGTAAATCTAACATAATAGGCTAAGCTATAGTTAGATCTGAAGGGTAGGTAGGTTTCAGGGTGTTGGAAGTGGTCAGGGTCAGATTCTGGGTTGTTTGGGTCACTTGGTAGAAGGTAGGTTGGATCTGTTATTGGCATAGGTGTAAAACACAGAGACCAATGTTGGTCAGGTGTAACCGAAAATGGTTTAGAAGGGACTGGTGACGGTCATGGGTAACCGACATCGATAGGGTCGGGGTGAAAGGAACTCAATGAGATCTGATTGTGGGGATTGAACTGAAGCTAAACAGATATGGAAGGGTGGATAGGGAGGTTTATAAAGGTCTTAGGTATACTCAGAGGTGTATAGTAGGTGAGAATGGGTGATTTGGTGGTGTGGGTAGAGGAATGGCTGAGTCTACAAGTAGGTATGAGATGGGAAATGAACATGCAAAGTATAAACTGATAGTATAAATAACAAAGGTTTTTATACTAAAATAGACTATGCTAGTAGAAGATACACTTACTGTGATGTAGATTTGATGGCTGAATGGTGATAGGAGTTGATTAGAAGAATGGTGTTTGGTGCCACGGTAGTTCTTCCTAGAATGTTTCTAAGAGTGCAATGCTTCTATATTATTCCTAGTGCTGGTTGTGGATGTCTGGGTGCATGAAAAATAATCTTGTTCTACTTGCATGCATCTATCTTCTCATCTCTCTGTTCTAAAAAATGTTCCAGCCCAAAAACAAGGTTTCTAAGGTGAATAAATGATAATCGACAGTGGTTCTGGGCTGATCGGCATTGGTTTAGGGATGAATGATGTCGGTTAAGGCATGGTTTCCATAGGTTTACTAAAAATGCAATATCTCACATCTTTTGGATCAGATTCATTCCTTTATCCACAGATCCGAGTGGACGTTATATTTTTATAATCAGGAAGGTGGTTAGAGGAATAATATGTCTTGATTTTTAGGTTTGGACCAAGTATTATTCATTTATGGAAACATGCTATGAATAGGTCTATGGTGAGGTGTATATTCATTTAATTAAAGTAATTAAATTAATAATGTGGTGAGAATGGGTATTAATTTAACTATAAATAATTAAAATAATGTTAATGTGGGGTGGAAGGGGCCATGGTTAGGTGAATATGTTTGAGTTGGTTATTTGATGGGGGACCAATGGGAGTGTGACCCAATTTTGGTGTGTACACATATGAAGAGCTAAGAAGGAGAAAGCGTGCCCCCAGTGCAAGCTAGAAAAGAAATAGATGATAGAAAGAAGACAAGATTGTTTATTGAAAGAAGGAACAAAGTTTCCCTCAAATATGGTAAAAATAAAATATTATACATAAGGATGTTTTGAAAAAACTAGAAGAACATCAAATTTTATGAAAGGATATGAAGAATCTAGTTGAAAGATTAGCAATGAAAAATTGATTAGCCAAAGGCACAAATCATGAGACAAAATAATGACAAAAGTAAGAGTTTTAAAAAGCTACAAAAAACACTTAGTAACATACTTTTCTTATTTTTTCATCAACATCTAATGTGTGCATGTGTAAATTAATTACCTCTTGAAGTGTAGATTTGATAGGAAGCAAGTGGAGTCACACTAGCCAATGTGTAGGAATGATTTATTTTGATAGGTGAGTTGTGAATGGAGGGTGGAAGGAGAGCCATACATTGCTCTACTTCTAGCTAGGTGTCCATAGCCATGACAGAGATGTATCTAATTCTAGTCACAACATTGCTCTACTACCAGCTAGGAATCCATATCCTCGATAGAGATAATGGAAATACCCCTACAGAGAATTTATATATTGATTTTCTTTTGATTTTTTTATTCAATTTTACTTTCTGCAATGTATTTCAACTCTCTTGATTGTTTTAATGAGGGGTTAAGAACCATAGACAACTTGATGGAAGGATGTGGAAGTGATTACAATGATGAAATTGGCCAGCATCAACAAATACGCCCAAATGTATTTGCAACAAGTTTATTAAATGGAATAGTGAGAGGATCTCTAAGAGTTCACTCGTTCTTTAATTTACCAAGGTGATGAAAGAACAAGGTAAAATAGATACATTAAAGATAATATGTCACACAATGAGCATGAATAGACCAAGCAAAATATCGCTGAAGGGATGAAAATTGTGGGTGGTTTCTAGAGGAATATAAAGAAAGGAAGGAAATAACATCCATGTGTATGCGATACCTAATTGTAATTTTTGATCTTTGTACCTTTAATTTTTTTGTAATGTTTGAATTTTTTTTCTCTTTTTTCAATTTTGGATGGTTTTGCAAAGGGAAAACCATGAAGGGATAAGACAATGAAGATGAATGATTGGGAAGTTGGGACGAAAAAATTCACTCTGCATGATAGTATCCAACAATGATGCTTGTAATTTCTTTAATGAGGGATACTAGGAGTTTTTTCTTATCAAGAGTGATATTATCTCTAATATCAATGATCATGGTAAGATCATACTTGATAAGTGACTGTGATGTATCTTTCAACATGGATTTTGTATGTTGAGGCTTGAGTTACATATCCATGGATTTTTACTCTTTTTTCAATGCTGGATGGTTATGTTGGTGTGTATTATTAAATCACATTTTATTTTTAGATTTGTGGGTGTTGGATTTACTTAGTCTCTGGAGCTCTTCAAATTTTGGATTTTAGCTTGATGAAGAAGCTTTTGGTGTTTCCTACAAGCTAATGTGTGATTTTGCTGATCCCGATAAGTGGGAGAAGAAATTGTATGGTTAGGATTGATGATAGGAATGATAGGGATGATGGTGGAATTTCCAAAATTATTGATAAAAGGATGACATGGTGGAAGAAGAGGATATGGTCCAAGGATTGAAGAGAATGTGGCCCATAGATATAAGATGAAGAGATACTAGGATGTGGCCCATAGATGGAAGAGAATGGGCTACCAGGAGGTGAGACATAGATATAAGATGAAGGGATACTAGGATGTGGCCCAAGGATAGAAGATAATGGGATACTAGGAGGTGACACAAAAATAGAAGATAAAGAGATACTAGGACATGGACCAAGTATAGAAGATAATGGGCTACCAAGAGGTGAGCCACATATAGAAATTAATGGGCTACTTGAACGTTACCCAAGGGAAGAAGAAGATGGACTACTAGTAGGTGGCCCACATATATAAGAAGATGATGGGTTACTAGGAGGTGACCCAAAGAGAGATTGTGATTGATGAATCATGAAATATAATGAATGATTGGGTGATGAGAAGATATGTCAGGGATCAATGATAGACCCATGAGTTTCTCCAAGTAATGAGGAGTGTGAAGATGGAATAACAAGAGGAGGATCAAGTTTTATGATCTTAGGATCTTCCTCTATTTTATGACACAAACAATCAACTTCTTCCCCACAATTTGTAGACACATCGAGGTTAAAAGAGAATACTTTCTCATGATCCTCTAGAGGAATGTCATCATGTAGCCCCATGAATTATTTAATGGATTCTTCATTATAAAAGAAATCAATCAGTATGGATCATTGGTTAATGATAGTAGGTTGATTGGAAGAAAGGGTCCAAACAAGTGTTAAATCTTGAGAAGATGTTTTATGATAAATATGATGGGAAGGTTTGACCTTATTGTGCCCACAAATGAATTATATAGTGCTTCAAAAAGAGATACTAGCACATCTTTTCTTGTGAATGGTTCTAAATGGACACAAACATCGATCTTTAGAAGATTGATGAATATACAATAAGGAATGATTGAAATGACCCAAGAGCCAAAGAGGGATATGATTTTGATTGATAGAATATAATAATGAAGAATATTTGGATTTGGATGTCTTGCAAGTGGGTTTAGATGCAGATCTAGGATAGGTTGGTAGTGTTTTTCTAAGAAGATGGTATAATATAGGTAGAAAAAGAGGATCATGTAGAAATTCAATAGACTGCAACATAGGGGTTTACTTAGATGATTGTTTAGAATAATTTTGAGTCAAATGGATCTTCAAAGGAGGAAGACATTGTTGAGGTGACTGATAAAGGGTGTCCTGCAAAGAAAGGGAGGACCACAACTCAAGATTTGAATTAGATGAATGATTAGAATAATTTTGAGTCGCATGGATCTTCAAAGAAGGAAGATGTTGTGGATGAGATTGATAAAGGGGGTCATGTGGAGAAATAGTGGACCATGACTCAAAATTTGAATTAGAGGAATGATGGGGAGAATTTGTGGTGACGTGGATCCTAAAGGAGGAAAAATTCATTTAGGTGATTGATTATTCCTTAGAAGAAGGTATGGTGGTGCAAATTAACTTGAAACAATTAATATGTTGTTCATTAATTCACTTTCATTTAATCATCAAAAAAAGGAATTTTTTTTTTTCAATAATGCCAGTGCTGTATGCACAATTACAAAGAATTTAGGAGGTATGGAAAGAAATCGTTGTCACTACAATACTTGAAATTAAAATTCTTAAAAGTTAAAAAAAACTAATAAATGAAAGCGAATAGATTCTATCAATATGACTAAAGCAAATCTTGTAAATGAAGAATGCAGATAAGGAGATAAATTTCTTCCTAGTCTAATCATACAATGAAACAAAGTAAAAAAGCTATGGAGGGGTTTAGAAGACTAAAAGTGGTCCCTGCCTTGGGTGTTAGTCCCCTTAAGGTTTGTAACTAAAATCTACTGAACATAACTCATATTATTTATTGAATTTCCATGAATATTACATCTAGGAAAAAACCAACTTCTGTATCTGTGTATCCTCTATTCTCTAATTACTCTATTCTCTATTCTTCCTTTGGATCCTATTTCCAACATCAACCGTTTCCTCTTATACTCCTCAATTACAACAAAATGTGAGAAGAAGAGTTTGACTAGGAGTTCAAACAAACTAAGTAAGAAATATTCAATGGAACAAGTGGAAGTTATCAAACAGAACAACAAGAGTTTAAAAACATGAAACAAAACTAATTAATAGGTTTCCAGATATCAAACACATAACTCAAGTAACAAACAAGTTCCTTAAATCACATGTTAACTAATCAACCAATTCTTCAATGAGTTACAATGAATAATCAAATCCATAGTTGAGTTATCTTCTGGTTCCCATGTTCTAGTTGTAACTACCTCTCAAATGAAACGTATAAACTTGGAGTTTCATTCTTCACATTCCAAGATATCTTCATAATCACAACTTATTTGTTGTGGGTGATATTCTTTGGCTACAGACTAGTTGATGAAGATAGTTCCTTTGGCTACATACAGGTTGTTGCATATAACAAGTTTCTTGCAAAAAAGAGTAACATCAAACAAAGCATCATTCAAAAAACAAAGAGAATAAATGAATACTCAAAATACCAAAAAATAAAGATTATTAGATATAACTATATTAATCAGTATTAATGCCAATAAGTTCAATTCATGGTGATAACGATCAACAGTATCTAGGAAATACAAGGACATAGATTCAATGGATTAATAAAATTACAGATGACAAGGTGTTTATAAAGGGGATTTACATGACTCATCACACCCCTAAGATTAATTTCTTAAATGGCCTCATTTAAGTGGTTCAATTTCTTGGTTCTGAAAATATCATAAACGTGTGAAGTCAAATGGGTTATATTTCCCTTCCTCTTTTGTGAAGTAACCATCGTTCATCCTTAACCTATGCATAACTATGTTCTGTATTCCTTCATTCAGTGGTATATCACATGTCCATGACAATATTGAAAAGTGGAAGATTAGAGGATGATAACCAATTGGAAGCCTGACATCTACACATCCAGTAGAAATTTCAATGCATGAATTCACTCTTCTTAGTGTTGGCATGATATTAGGACAAGATTACATCTCTTTCTTTTTTAGTTTAGGAGAAATATCAGTCCAACGCATCCTACATGCTTGTACCAATTATATTTCATGTTCCTTAACCATGTTCCTGAGTTCCTCATGTGCTTCTTTCCTTATTTTCCATAATCTCCTTTTGATCACCTTGTTCTTTATATAATTTGCATACTATTCTACAAATTCTCCAGTTTTTGTAGCTCATCCCTGACCATTAGTGGCTATACCTTCTCTAAATGCATGCATTCCTCCATTTGTCTTTCTATATCTAACTCATTCATAAAATAAGAACATAGGAATTTGACTTGAACATCTCCAATGTATAGGATTGGAATCCAATCCCTATCATACTCAAGGCACTGTTGCACATAAAGAGTTCACATAATAGGAGCTACATTTCATGAGTTTTCTTCGGATATAACCTAAAGAAGGTCCTAGCTGCACTAATATCATATGGTATATTAGAATTGATGCAGGTTAATTTGAGTTGTAACATTTATTCGTTTAAGAAGATACCATAAACATTAGATGGAGGCCTACATTTGAATATCTCATGGGCTACCTGAACTCTCTCTTATTGCTTCTTCTCTAGCCTTGTAAATTCTCTGTCCTTTTCCTCAAGTTATTTCTTGTGCTGGAAGATGAGTTCTTCTTTCTATCTTTCCCAATTTCACTTTAACATACTAATATAGGTTTTAAATTTATTCTTAAAGTAATCAATATCAGGTAATATTTTTTGTGCAGCCATTTACTTACAAGTCAGTTTCACAGGTTCCCTTATAACTTCTTGAATGACAATTTGTGGTTACAATGGGGCTACATTCAATTGTCGTATACTAGCATGTGGTGTTTGTTCCATAAATGGTAGTGAAAATGGTGGTGTCTATGATGTAACTTTCTTAATTACGTCATCCATAACTATAGGAAGGTGTTCTTGTACCTGTTAAACTTTTACAGACATCTGCCTTTTCTCAATAAATTGTTCAATAATTTTTGGTATGTGTTCTTGTTCCTGTGGCTCCATGACCTTCTCAACAATGGTTGGCATTTGCTCATGTTCAATTTCCTCTACAAATTATTTTTCTCTTTCTTCCTCAGGCCACCATATCTCTCCATGACCTTTCATATAAGGAATTTCCTCCTCATTTAAAGGTGGCTCCTCATGCTTCTCCATGGGCTCTACAAGGTATTATTGTTCAATTTCTCCTCTAATTTCTTCTTCCTTTTTCTCCACATGACCCTCCATTACATGTACTGTCTCCTCATCAGGATTTTCTTGGTCAGTTTCCTTTCCAATTTATTTTTATTTCTTCTCTTCATGACCTTCCATAGGATATTTAGGGTACTCTTTCCCATGAACAGGGGCATCAACATCTCCCTGTTGTGTCTCCATTGGATGAGGTCCAAGAATTAATTATGTAGCTTCCTCATCACTATCTAGTGAGATTGGCTTGAACTGTTATGGTTTGGAGGCTCTTGGCCTTTTGAATTTAAGCCTAAGAGATTGCCTTAGTGGTGTAGGAGTGGATTTGGAATAATTCTGTTTACCTTTGGAGGTGGAGTATTCATGTGTGGAGAATTATAGGAGGGTTTCAATAATGAAAATTATCTTAGGGGAGATTAGTACAATATTTTCCTTAGTAGATGGCAAATTCAGAAGCAAAGGGTTTTTATGGCTGGGAGGTAGATGTTGCAGGCTCAGTTATATAACTAGGTGAGCATTCATTACTTCTTTTCCTCTTCCTTCTTCTTACCAAAAATTCATCAATACTATTGGCCCTTGCAAAGTCTCCCCACCCTATCTCAAGAGAATCTCTCTGCAGGGGGTGCTTTATAATCAAGGTAATGAAGCAATGGTGTGACAATGAAAACCTACCCCTTTATGCCTCCTTACTCAACCTCTTCAGTATCTCATGTAAGAAATTAGGCACATTTACTTGTCTGTTGTTCTTGACATGATTTAATAATTTAAAATGAGCTTTATTCAACTTAGAATACCTTCCCTCACAAGTAAAGTGCTTAATTATAAAATTTGCAACCTCATCCCATAAGGGTTTAAGGGAAGTTCTCTATGTACCTTATCTATCTATGCTGAATACATCATCACTGTCTAAAAATTATCTTCTCTCTACCTCTGGGTTAACCTTTTATGGAAATGGTTATCCATGTGTAGGTAGGCTAGTTACTTATGCTAAGATGTCATCATTGATTATGATTGATAAACCCTTCACTTTTACTTCCACATCATGAAATGTGTCAACAAAATCTTCAAGCATTGCTTCATCGAATCCTTGAACTCAGTTAATGTAATCTAGCCAACCATTATCTTGAAAAAAATTTAAAATTTGAGGGTGGCTAAGAAGTCGAGAATGCTCTATGGGTTCATGTCATATAAGATATCCTCCCATTGTGATACTACATCTTGCTATGGTATCAACACACGCTAACACAATTTTTTTTTAAGAAATGATGCACAATTGATTTGTGTTGGAGTGTTTTGAGTTTTTTTTTGAAATTTTAAGTTTAAAAGGACTCGCAACATGGTTATGGGAGTGATCATTAATTGATGTGACCGTATGAAACATGTAAATTGAATTGATTTGACAACATGGGCTTATGTCGATGAACACCTCATAGAATGAAGGACGACGGTGTTTTAAATGTAGTAAATACATGATGACTTGGCATAAATGATAATTAATAATAATCATTCTAATTATAAGTTAATAAAGTGATAGTCAAGTGCACTTATCTTGATGTTCGTTTGGAATGATTATTGTGCATGCTTATTTAGATTTGCACCTTGGCTGCATGCAAACTTGATATAATACTGTGAAAGTTGTTATGATCATGTAGACATGCGTCGAATGATATTTTTTGGTCCATACTAAAACCAGGTAACTCCTGGAGAGGGAATGTTATTCTGTTGGGGTGTTAGTTGTCTCTTTTCCATCTCTCACACATGTAGGTATCCTTGATATTCCTTCATGCAATCATGAGTTTAGTAAAATGATTAAGACAAAACATGGGTTTTCTACATGTTGATATAAGTGGAACCTTTAGTTATTGCATTTTATGCTTGTGAAAGAGATCATGCAAACTTGCAATAACCTTACATTAAATCCTGTAAAACAAAAACTCTAAGAAATAAAATGCATTAGTAGAGTGCTACTGATCACCAAAAGGGTTGATCAAAAATATTTTATTTGTCCTTAGAATAGTAATCAAGATGAATATACAAAGGCCAATGAAATCTCTCAATTCCTTGAAATATCAGCCAATAGGCTCAACTCCTGATCTTATTTCTGATGTCCTTACTTCCATCCTACTTTGACCTCCTCTGAACTACTGCATGCATGTATTTATGTCAAATAGCTTCTTGTACAATCTAAACCTATGACCATTCACCAATAATTTTAACCTCATAGGGTCTATGGTGGTGTTTTTTACAGATCCATTCGGGAATATTTTCTCAATATCATAGGGTCCTAGCCACCTTGTCCTTAGTTTTCCAATATGGTCCTTGCATTTTGAATCAAACAAGAGTGCCTAGTCCCCTTCTTGAAATTGTCTAGTCATGCCATTTAACTCTTTTCTTCTACACTACCTTTGTATTATGTATTGCTTGTCTTCTTGTTGTCTTGTGTTTTTACAGGTGCAAAATTCACTAGAAAATCAGATAATTATCCCACGGTGTCGAAAAATTTGAAATTCATACCTTCCCAAGAAAACCCTAGGTCAATTCATCCACAATACCAGCCCTATCCTATCATCAAAATGACCCCTAAGTTATTTTCATGTATCCCTTGAAGTGATTTAGGAAGCAAAAGTCATTCAAGGAACTTACGGAGAAAGACATTCAATAATGGAGTTTTGAGCCATTTTAGGAAGGGCCATCATTAGCCTTCTTATGACAAGTACATCATCCATGGACCATACATAAAGGACAAAAACCATCATGGAGGAGTATTAAATATCTTAAAAAAATTGGAACTCATTTTGGAAGATTTTAGGAAGTTTAAGAGGTTTTGGAGCCAATTCAACAAAAGTAAGTTGTTGGGCTTGAAGGAGTCCGCATCACGAAAGAGGACTTGAAATTTAAAGAAAGATTCTAGGAGCTCCAAAATGATTCGAAATGAATGAACATGAGAACATGCATATGGATAGACTATAATTTTCAACTGCCCAAGACTTCAATATGCAAGTCGTCATCTCTAATAAAAAATAATGAGGTACTTCTAGACTTGGACAAGATTCAAATATTAGATAATACAACAGAGGCATTCGATTTGAATGGGCCACACATGGGTTTGAAATCTAATGAGTTCAATAAAAACAAGAAGATATTGAATATCCATGTATAATGACATTACAACAACATATCAATGTCAAAATTAAGCACTAATCCAATTTAAGAGACACACCGTACACATGGTTGAGCATGGTGTTGCTGTGGAGCAAATATTTCTTCCGAGAAAATAAAAATCACGTAGTTCACTCTGAATACAAAGTATGTGATCAATAAAATTTCAAAAATGAATGAAATTTCCAAGCTTTACTCCTTTTTGGGCTACACAATTTGTATCTTGGAATATTTCAAATGCTTGGGCTTGAATCTGATGTCTAAACAAATCTATCAAAAATTCCAGCAACTTACTTTGAAACTTGAGTTAAGTGCATCTAAATTTGGGGATAAATAATAGACACCATTCATAGAACAATGATCACTATCTACTTTTCCTAATGTTTCACAGTGATAAGAAAAAACATAGATATGTAGAAAAACACTCTCATGATAAATGGAAAATGGATGTTCTCTTCAGAGGGTCATACTTTGCTTTGATACCAAATAAAAGGTATGAGCATAATCTTGTATTCAATACTATATGAAATCATTACACAAGCTATTATATAGATATAACCAAATATAAACCACCTCCTACAAAATAGGAAGGAATAATAACAAATAACATGCGTATATATTATTTTTATAATAACATATACGACTAATAATATTAATAATTACAAACAATGAATTATATTTACCCTTCAGTAAATATATTAACAAAATAAATAATGTGAGCACTATAATTTTTTCCTAACATTTTCAAGCTAGGGTGAGTTCACATTTTTGTGCACCAAATGTCTAAACCACTTGGGACACTTGGAAAGGAAATCCAAAAAATTGTAAAAAACTAACTGTCATGCTACTTCTCCATTGTTTCCCGTGAAACTCATTGTTGAAAGAAAATTGCATAGAACTTGCAAACTTAAATTTACCCTCCTCATTTATTCTTCCCTCCATGATTCCTATAAGTCAAGGACTGAAATAACATCAAAAATATTCTTTTGTAGCAACCACAATGTCCGTTCAATGTTAGAAACCCTCATGAACCAAAATAGTGAAATGCTCATATCTCACAATCTGGAGCATAGATTGAAGTGAGGTTGTTTTACAGACTTCTTTATTTTCAGATGCCATCAAGATGAAAAAAATGAAAGATAAAATGATGCCCTAGATTATTAACTAGAATAAAAACTCCATTTTTTCCCTAGCTTCTTCTTCTTCAAAATCCCATCAATCTAGTAAGCAAGTGAAGCTAAAATTTTACACAAAAAATCTAGGAGAAAAACCTATGTCAATGGAGTTTGTTTCATTAGAATCAGAGGTGGAAAAATACCCTGTAAAAAAATCAAGACTCCATTAATGATTGCCATGGTAGCTTCGTGTCTAAAGCTTCACCAGGAAAAAAATTTGTTTTTTATTTTTGACCTTTCCATTGAGCGAAACCAAGTGAAATTTGGAGCACGAGATCATGATGAGATGAATCCAGAAATGTATTTTCCGTCACAAATTGAGGCCATTTTTTGCACTTTCTAAAAATAACATATTGTTTTCTCTTCTTCATACTAAAAATAGTAAGTCCACTAATTTGAAATATTGGATCACTTAGGACAATAAAAAAGGTGTAAACTGGTAAATACGGCATGTTGGGAACCTAATTTATTAGATAAGTACAAGAAGGTGCATTGGCACACAAGGCCTAGTTAAGGAAGGGCACACAAGGAGAAAGTACATAGGACAGGGGTTCTAGGAGGGTTTAATAGAACAAGTGGCGTGCGTGAAAGGTAGAACAACGATTTCAGGACTTAGCCATATTTTACACATTAGTAAAAAAATGAGAAAAGCGTGACCTGATTGTGCATGGGGAATGGATAAGGTGTCAACCTGGTGACAAGTTGGCCTAAGAAGGAATATACCCTGTAATGGAAGTTTCCAAAATACCATCATTGTAAGGAGTGGAGATCTCGGGCCTGAAGGAGCATGCCCCCATGGAGGAACACATTTGACACTTGGCGACGGATCTGAAGCCACAAAAAGGAAAGTTGGTGATTCAAGAAGCCTATATATACAAGTGCCTGCCGAGGAGAAGATATAGATAGAAAGATATAGATTAATAGAGAGAATAGCTTTGCAGATATACTGTAAGGAACTCTGTAGGGTTGGGTAGATATCTATAAGAAAAGGATGTAATAAGGGTTTGTGATTGTAATTTTTCTCTTGAGAACTAAGGGGTATAAATCTAGCTATGATGTATGACTTTGGTCTGCACAACGGTGGTAGTATGTAATGGATCCAATGGAAGTAATGAGGTTACCAAACTTGATTGAATATGATTATTAATGATTATGGTCCATGTTTATAGCTTACAATTCTGATTCATGAATGTTTATGGAATAAATATAAATCCTTATGCATTTTCTTTCTGTTTTGGTTCCTATCTATAATCTGTTAAGTACCATTTGGTCTGGGATGACTACATTTGTCTAGAAGTCATTTTGAGTTCTATGATAAATGTATGTCTTATTTCCACTCACTCTTTTTAAGTTCCTATCATAGATGATGTTTCCCCACTTAACTCACATAAAATAGAGACTCAATTCCCACGCGTGCCTTGGGTGAGTGCCCAGTGCCCACTGGGTGATAAGCCGATGCGTATGTGATTTGGTTTTTCTTTGGTGGGTGTAAAAATGACTACATCTTGGTTTTGTTTCTGGGAATCTTTTCGAAGTTATAGTGGGAAATGGCATACATCATGATCTATGCAATGAGTGATGACAGAATGTCTAACTCTAGAAAGTGTTGAATCATGGTTCAAGAGCATGAAGGAATAATTTTCTTTGAGATTCAACATTGGGCATGAGTTTGATGCACATAGATGGGTAGAAGAGAAAATCTACCATGAGTTATATGAAATGTTCTTATGTTGCTTCCTAGTAGAGTTGTATGAATGGCTCTCATCATATGCGTCCAGATCAAGCTAGTATTATAGATCACGTACGTAGAACCAAGAAGAGTACCAGAGGATGTAAGATGTAGATATGATGTGGAGATGTGTTTTGGATCATTGGTGGAAAGGATTACTAGCTAGCTACACTCTGGAATACAATATTTCTATATATTCTTGTCTAGAAGTGTCTAAAGGAGTAGTCCATGAAGGAGGAGCAAAGAAGGAATGCCGAGGCCCCAAATAGTGACCTGGATGAAGTCAAGGAAGCATGTAAGATGCTAAGGTAAGAGAATAGTATTCCCTTGATAGGAGAATGGTTGCAGAAGAAGGTTACATGTACTAGAGCAGAGCGTGAGAGGTAGTTCTTGCATGCAAACCTTTGCCCTCACAGCCTTGACTATGATAAGGAGATCACCTTAAACCAGTCGTTGATGGGTTGCTCTTTAGTAATATCCTCATTAACACAAGAGCAGAGGTAAATGTTCTCACCTTAGATGCATGGCATCAAATGTGAAGACCTACATTATAACCATCTTTGAATGTGTTGTATATGGTAAACAAGACCAAGGCAATGCCCATTGGTGTCTTAAAAGATGTGGCTATCACCATTTAAGGGGCCAAGTTTACTAAGGAATTTGAGGTCTTGGCGCTTGTTGAGGTAGATAACTTTACAATGTTGTTTGGGTGCTCCTGGTGCTACCAAAATAATGGTGACCTATGGTTTAATAAGGGATACATAAACTTTGAAAATAAGGAAGAATAAGTCATTATACCCCTGGCTGATGGGAAATAAACAACCTATACCAAACCCTTGGGAGAATAATTCCTTGATAGATTATATGTGCACTCAATCAGGGATCCTGAGATAATTCATCTCACATAGGGAGTTATCTAGTTTGAGTATGCTTAGTCCATAAGTGACATTACCAATATAGCATGTGATAATTGGGTGTATGGGACATATGAGTTGATTAGATGACATTTAAGAGGATTGGTAACCAAGATAAAAAAGTTGTGTGTAATCCGGTGCCTAGGAGGAAGAAAAATACCAAGTTACTTGGGAGGGGTTGATCTAGAATATTTCTTACAAAAAAAGGAGGCCCATTAAATAAATGAAAAGGAAAGAAGAGAAATACTCAATTACAACCTACTCAGAACTATTGCGCACTAGTGGGCAACACATCGGGAGAACCTCTTGGAATGGTGCAAGGTGAGAATTTCCTTCTCTGTAAGGTTTTGTAGGAGTAAGGTGCCCATCGCTATAAAAGAATACCACGGTAAAGAGATCACTTCCTTCCATATCCAAGCATGTGAGATAGCCTGGATGGGAAGTGCAGAAGCATTGCCACCTTCATTATGGGTTCACAAGGTCTACTCTACTGTGTAAGGTTGAGCATGTGCATGGTAAATCCACTCAGAGACGCATAAGGTTGATAGAATTGGCAACTGATCTCATTCAAAAATTTGAGTATTGGAGCACAAATCCATTAATACATAAGGCATTAAAGGTCGTCAAGCACCTTACAACAGGAGATAGTGCTATGGTGGAGGATAGAATACAAGAATTTCTAGGTGAACCTAGCCTGAAGGAGTGCTCTTAGGAAGAAGAAGCAGAAGAGATACAACTTGAGTGAGCGTGTATGGAAAAAGAAAAAAGGGAAGATGGTGTATGCTATTGATGGGGAAGAGGTAGAAAGCTTGGATGTTAAGCATTATGTAGGGATGCACGAAGTCATAGATAATGTTGATGAACGGGTGTGTGCCTACTATGAACCTTTAAAGAAGAAAAAGGTTAACATTGGCTCAGAAGAAGAACCCAAGGAGGCTATCATTGGAGACTATTGGTCGAAGAAAGAAGTCTCTAAAATCATTGATCCATTACACAAATTCTAAGATTTGTTCCCACATAGGTACCATGAGCTTAAAGTCATCCACCATTCCTTAGGGGAGATGAGGATAAATTTGAAGGAAGGTGCGTGCTCAATCAGGAAAAGACCATACCAGATGAATCCTAATTCACGCGTAAAGGTCAAAGAGGAAATAAACAAAATGATAGCATCAGGTATTATTGAGGCTATGGAAGAGTCGAAATGGATAAGTCCAATGGTAATTAGTATAAAAAGTATGGGAGGATAAGGATATATGTTGATTATAGGGACCTGAATGCAGTATGTTTCATTTATCCTTTCCTAACCCCATTTACTGAAGAAATCATAGAGGGAGTGGTAGGACACAGGGTCTACTCTTTCATAGATGGATTCTCGGGCTATCACCAGGTAAGGATTGTAAAGGAGGACTAGGAAGATGAATTTTTCTACTGAGTGGGGAAGATTTTCCTATACGGTCATGCCTTTTGGGTTGAAGAATGCACCTGTTGTGTTCTCGCATATTGTGGTGCAAGCTTTTTAGCACTTCATCCATAAATTTCTTCAAGTTTACCTGGATGATTGGACAATATATGTGTTAGTGAAGGAACATTGTGACAACCTAAGGTTGATGTTTGAAAGGTGTCAAAAATTGAGGATATCCCTCATCATTAAGAATTGTGTCTTTGCTACCCCATTTGGAACCTTGTTGGGACATATCATATGTAAAGAAGGCTTGCTAGTAGATCCTGCCAATGTTGCAGTAATTATGGGATTGGGGGAGATTACTAGTCAAAGTGCAATGTGCGGATTCCTTGGACACACGAGTTACTACAGGAAGTTCATCAGGGGATACACCAAGATCTCTGTGCCTTTAGAAGAGTTAATTAGACACAAGAGTGCCTTCCTTTAGGGAGAGGCACAATAGAAGGCATTTGACACTTTAAAGGATAGGCTTGTCATTGCGCCCATACTGTGATTCCCCTCTTGGGATAATCCTTCTAATGTTCATGTGGATGCCTCAAGAACTGCCATTGGAGTAGTACTTGCATAGCCTAGTGAAGGGATTGTTGATCATCCCTTGTGCTTTGCAAGCAGGAAGTTGACACCAATGGAGCATAATTATACTACAACTAAGCGCGAGGAATTTTCAATGATCTACGTGCTTCAAAAGTTTAGACAGTATCTGCTGGAAACCCCTTTTATATTTTACACTGACCATATGGCATTGAAATATTTAGTGAACAATCCCATTCTATAAGGGTGCATATGTCAGTGGGTACTATTGTTCCAATAATTTGAGTTCACGGTAGTTGTCAAACTAGGAAAAAGTAATTTCAGACCTAATCATTTATCTATAATTGATTTAGGGGAGGATGTGTAAAGAATTGAAGATACCATTCCAGATGCACAACTATTTAGGTTGTGACACATGCCCTCAGACTTAGAAGATATTGTAGTATTTATAAAGATAGGTGTAGTGCTGGAAGGAATGAAGGCATTAGATAAAAATCAGTTAGCTATATGCACTGCACCCTACATGTTTATTAGTGGGGATTTATCTAAATTAGGATGTGATGAGATTCTACGTCGATGTGTGCTAGAACACGAGCACCTATCCATAATAGAAGAGGTGCATGAAGGTAGTACAGGTGGGCACTATGCAGGTGATGCCACTGCATGCAAGATATTGATGGTTAGATTATGGTGGGAGACCTTGTATCAAGACTGCAAGGAGTATTACAAGGTGTGCGACCATTGTCAGCACATTGGAAAACTAGGGTGAAGAGATGAAATGCCTTTGTGCCCTATTCCCAACACCGATCCATTCAAAAAGTGGTCTATAGACTTCATAGGCCCTATTACACCAGCTACACATAGGACTGGGTCACGTTATATAATCACTTGCATAGATTACTTGACAAGGTGGGTAGAAGCAACACCTACTAAGGATTGTACAACAGCTACTACAACAAGGTTTCTATGGGAAAAAATTATTACAAGGTATGGGTGTCCTTTGAGTTTGACTAGTGACAGGGGTACACATTTCTTAAATGAGAAAGTAAGGATTCTGTTAGCAGAATTCATGGTGGCTCATCACAAGACTACCCCTTACCATCCAAAAGTAAATGGAACCATGCGGAGGCATTTAACAAAATACTAAGTCATATCCTAACCAAATTTTTTGACGTTGGTAGACAAGATTGGGATGACAAAGTATCATCCATTCTTTAGGCATACAAGACAACCTAACAAGAGGTTAAATAAGGCCACACCATTTCAATTAGCGTTTGGTGCAGAGGCTATCCTACTAGTTGAATTCATGTTACCATCGCTGCGTATAAGCATGCACACGATGGTTGGACAGATGAACAAGCACTGGAAGAAATAATTGATAAGTTAATGCAAGTTGGATGAAAGATGATCACTTACCTAGGTGGAGTCAGAAGACTAAAAAATAAAACAAAAGGCATGGCATGATTGTCACATTAAGAACAAAAAGTTTGTGGTTGGGAAGATGGTGTTACTATATGATTCCAAGCTTCTGCACCATCCTAGGAAGTTAAAAGTCCATTGGTTGGGTCCCTACATCATCTCATACATCCTTGATTCAAGTGCGTGCCAGTTACAACCATTGTATGGGATGAGATTGCTAGGACACTTCAATGGGAGTAGGCTGAAGCCCTACTATAAATAAGGCTTCTTGGTTTTTGTAATAAGGTAGTATTACCAGATAGTTTAGGATTTCCTTTAATGCATTTTCTTTTCTTGTGTTTCCCTTTCTTGTTGTTTTTTTGTGTTGTGCCTTGGGCACCGGTAACCTCATTAATTTTTAAAGGTTGTGAATGCACAGAGGACCATGCACATCTTTTTAGTGTGGGGTGGAATAATGTGAAAGAAAGTGCAAGAGGTGAAGTACCAGGAAGGATTGCATTGGAAAGCCCAGTTGAATGGCCCTATGGAAGGAAGCACGCGAAAAAAATAGGTGAATGAGGATGGTTGGTGTCAAGATAAGACTACATATTGGTTCCACGTACAAGGGAGGAAGAAGTACCTTCGGTGCTGGTAATGTGTGCATAAGATTCTTCTATCAGATAGATTTTTTACATGCCAGAAGGTTGTAGGATTATCCACGCAAGGTTGGGTGTATGAGTGGGGTGCACTAGAGTCTGCTTAGTGGAAAAAGCTGCAATAAGTGTTGAAATATGATGGTAGGTGAAGTAGCATTTAATGCTAAAAAGAAGGGAAAACTATAAATAGGAGGTTTTGAACTTCATTATTGACATTACGAATACGAAGAAAAAAAGAGCTCTTGTAAACTAGGGTTTCCAAAGTTGATCTTTGTGAAGAAAAGTTTGAGGAATTAAGGGGTGAGTGACTAGATTTGATCTGCAAACCAGAAAGAAAGAAGTTCATGGGCGTAAAAAAAATTGTGGAGAAGTGCCATCTTGTGAAAGAGGTTATTCCTGTTAGGGTTTGGCAGCTAGGGCATGGGATGAAAAGGGTTTCTTCACAAGTTTGAGGTCTAAGCTTGGAGATGGTAGAAAAGTAGAGCAAGTAAGAGAAGTTGAAGTGCTAAGATAACCTAAACCATGGCACCTAAGAAACCAACTATATCACCTAAGAAGCTGAAGGGCAAGGGAAAGGGAAAACAAATAGAAACCCCCATAAACATGAATGAAGAATCGTACGTAGAGATGTAGTGCCCAGATGGGGTTTTTATTGGGAAGGAATGGGAGTCCCACTTAAGAAAAATGATGTAGATTGATTAAAACCATCGAAAAAAATGATAGAAAAGGAAATGGTGCTAGAGTTAGTGCACCTGAAAAACAAGAGGACACTAGAGGGTTTACCTAATATATAGCGACGAGGTAAAAGTAAAGTCAGAGAAGGAGGGATTGTTACAACTCTATGAGTTGCCTTATTTTCAAAAACTTGAGTGCCTCTATAAATGGTTAATGTTGCATGTACATGAGGAAAAATTTTACTTCACAAGGCATAAGATGTGCATAAATCCTCAGCGTATTTCAAAATTCATAGGCCTCATCTATGAAGAAGAGAGTATAGATGACGACTTGAGTGAAAAAGAAGCCATCAAAGCAACCATCGCTGCATATGATTATAAGAAGGGGTCATGGTACTTTGATATCACGAAGATCCCAGACCTTTTCATGAGAATGTCCATGCACCTAGTGACAAAGCTAAATGACCAAGAAAGGTGAATGTAGGTAAATAAGGCCTGGTTAAATATGTGTAGGAAAATATTAGAAGGCACCATCTACAACTTGTCTGCCTTCATCACAGATGAAATTATCAGCGGTGTGCAAGAAGGAGACAATATACTCTTTGGAAATGTCCTCTTGACAATTGTGTTTTCAGAAACTAGAGTGCCAGATGCGGCAGATAAGTTTGTTTGGGAATATCTAGAGGAAGACCCCTCACCCGTGAAAAGATTCACAAATTACACTTGTGACAACATGAAAACTTATCACAAGGCACACCTGGAGAAATGGTATAAGTGCTTAAGGGACGCATTCGGGGTGGAGTTGAGGATCCTAGAGTAGCTGTCAACACTTGTTGATGGAGAAGCCAAATTTTTAGTGTACCAACACTGTTGCATTGGAAGATTCAAGCTTATAGATGAAAATATGAGCCCTTAGTGAAAACTCTCCTTCTCTTTCACAAAATTATATTTATAAGCAGAGGTAAACTAGTTTACAAAGGCCAAAATACTAAGGTTCGACCTTAGTGAGGTGGATCAAGAACATAGGTAGTTGCGTAGACAACTTGTTTACCCCTAGAAGCGCACATACATGGAGAGGTATGTCTCCCACGAAGTTCAAATGAAAAATCCCCTAACTTGGCCAATAGTAGGAAGAACCACGGTGAGGGTATATCTGCGCATAAGACCAAATTTTAAGAGGGGCACATACTTGGAATGTAATGTCTCCATTATTGAAGACCCCATGGGAAGAAGTAAGCCCACGCTAACAAATAAAGGAAGAGAAGAGGTGCAAGGGAAAAAGGCACCAAGTGTCCAAGATACACCAATGGTGGGTGACCCAGGGACAAGCACTAGGACTAGTACTTACATGAGTGGGAAGAGGTCCCCAGTCAAAGAGAAGGCACCAGAACAAGAAAAGCCTATCAAAAAAGAGAAGTCACCATTGAAGGAATAAGAAAGAGCAGAATCTCCTATACTGGAATCCCCAATTAGGAAGAAAAAAAAAGGTGATGGAGGAGGCTGATTTAGAGGATACGAAGAGCTTAGAGGCCTACAGAGGTGAGTGGGATGATGAAGAAGAAGATGAACTTGAAGGATCCCAGGGACCACAAGTGTTTGAAGTGCATGATTCAACGGAAGAAGGTGAGGAAGAGAAAAATGACTATCTCTTTCTGTGGAGGAAGGGCAGCCAGGAGGAGGAAGACACCCAAGATAAGGGAGAAAGAGAAGAAGTGCGTATGAAAAAATAGACTCCAAGCCTCATGCAGGAGTAGATAAATGAGGCGGTAGAAAAAGAAGTGAAAAAAATCATTGAATCCTTGGTAGTACAAGAGTTGGAGTGCAACGCTGAATTAATAATGAATGAAGATAAAGAAGAAAGTGATGGGAAAAGATCATGATAGCACATGAGGAGGCCCCAGTTTGACAGTATGTATTCCTAATGGCACACACATAGGAGGAAGGTACATAGAGATCCAGAGACCAAGAATGGACTATATTGATGATCCAAACAAGGTGTTACACACGCGTTTCCAAAGGACTATTCCAATAGAACAAATCTTGACCATGCCATCATTTGATGCAAAAGGTGCCTACTCGCGGAAAAGGAATATGATTTCATGGGAATTTGAGTCCCACCTCAACGAGCCCAAATTTGGAGTGAGCCATGGGGCATTGATGGAAGTTTTAGAGTCTAAAGGAACTGGCCCTTTGGTGAACACTCAACAACTATCTGACAAGAAAATCTGCAACGTGTTGAACAAAGTCTCGGTCGAGATTGAAGCTAGACTCTTCAAGAGGAACAATAGAGTGAAGGTTCTAGAGGTAGAGCTGGAGAAGAAGGATGAAGAGCTCCTGGAAAGAACTAAGGAGTTAAAACATGAAGAATTAGTCAATGCTCAGCTAAGGCGGGAGTTAAAGGAAGAAAAGGCAAGAGTACGTGAAGTATCCAAGAAGGTGGAGATGATCACAAGCACTATTATCTTGAAGCATCAAGACTTGACTCCAACCACCCAGAAATATGAATCAAACATGTAATGCCTAGAAGATATAACTTGCGTCCTCACCATGGAGAGGTAACCTTTGGCACTGGAGTCTACAGAAGAGGTGTTGGTGCACCAAAAAAATAAGGATAGAATGAAGGTGGTGGAAATTTTTTGTGAATACAACAAGATCCTCACCAATATAAAGGCCACCGAATTGGTAGAAAAAGCTGCCTATGGAAACTATGCTGATAGAGATAGAGTCGCAAGTATACTGGTCGCCACTTATAAGGCAGAGCTCAAAGAATTTCAGGAAAAGAACAAAGGGAATAGGGTTGAGAGGGATAAAATTCTGGCCTAAGTGGATAAGAAATTAGAGGCTATTTAGACCTTGTGAGGCTTAATAAAAAACTACCTTAAAGAATTATATCCATAGATCACTCGTCGAATGGACGCGCTTGAGGATATGGGCAAACAATTAGACGAGGTTGTCAAAACTATGAGTACTAAGGGAGAGGAGTTGGGTTTTGATGAAGTGAGTGCCTTGGTCGACAACCTTTGTCAACAAGCACATAACAAAGTGGATACTTGGGATAAATTGGAAGTAGACTTAAGGAAGGACTTCCCTCTCCTTTTGCAGCAGTAGTTGGAGTTTACCCTATTATTTCATTCTTCCCATATACTTCATTTCCGTCATTATTTTCACTCTTTCTTTATTCTTTGAGGGGATTTTACTGCAAATAGAGAACATACATAGTGTGGGGTGATGTTTGGACCCTAATTTATTGGCTAAGTACAAGAAGGTGCATTAGCACAAGGCCTAGTTAAGGAAGGGCACGTAAGGAGAAAGCACATAGGATAGGGTTCTAGCAGGGTTTAATAGAACAAGTGGTGCATGCACAAGGTAAAAAAAATGTTTTAGGACTTATCCATATTTGAAACATCAGGTAGAACATGAGAAAAGCAGGATAAGGTGCCAACCTAGCGACAAGTTGCCCTAAGAAGGAATATACCTTGCAATGGAAGTTTTCATAAGACCATCATTGCAAGGAGTGGAGAGCTTGAGCCTAAAGGAGCATGTCCCCATGGAGGACCACATTTGACACTTTTTGACGGATCTGAAGCCACATAAAGGAAATTTGGTGATTCAAGAAGCCTATATATACAAGCACCCACCGAGGAGAAGATATATATAGACATATATAGATTTGTAGAGAACGGAGCTTTACAAATATACAACAAGGAACTCTGTAGGGTTGGGTAAAGATATATAGGAAAAGGATGTAATAAGGGGTTGGGATTGTAAATTTTCTCTTGAGAACTGAGGGGTATAAATCCAACTATGATGTATGACTTCAGTTTTCACAGCTGTGGTAGTCTGTAATGGATCTAATAGAAGTAATGAGGTTACCAAACTTGATTGAATATGATTATTAATGATTATGGTCCATGTTTATAGCTTACAATTCTGATTCATGAATTTTTATGGAATAAATATAAATCCTTATGCATTTCATTTCTATTTTGGTTCATATATATAATTTGTTAAGTACCATTTGGTCTGGGATGATTGCATTTGTCTAGAAGCCGTTTTGAGTTTTATGATAAATGTATGTCTTGTTTCCACTCACTCTTTTAAAGTTCCTATCATAGATGATGTTTCCCTACTTAACTCACATAAAAGAGAGACTCGGCACCCACGCGTGCCTTGGGTTAGCACCTAACGCTCACTGGGAGATAGGCCGATGTGCATGGGATCCCCCTATTCTTTGATAGGTGTAAAAATGATTACAGGGAAAAAAAGATATTTTTCCCAAAATAGCAGGTCCTGAAAAAGTAACCTACTAAAAATAGAAATGTGATAAAAATAAAAATACAACACCAACAAAATAGGATGGAATGTGCCAGAAGGTTTAGAAGATGAAATTTGGAACCCAAAAAGCAACATTTCCCAAAATAGTAACAGCTGGATCTCGATGGCTAAAAATAGAAAGTTCTAATTTCAAGAACAAAAATTTATAGTAGAGTTTACTTTTGGATATCTTGCTAATTTTTATCATCTTCAAAGGGTTTCAAGATGGCTTCATAGCTCAAACAAGCTATTTTATCCTTCTCATAGGTATTAAGGCATCAAATTTGTGTTCAGAAGCAAGACTAAGCATCACAAGGCACACTAGGTGGATCCATCACCATCACTCGGTGAGCTGGGTGATTTGAAGTACATTGGTCAAGTTGAGGTCAATGAGCTAAAGAGGTTCATAAACTAAGTGTCAAGGAGGATTTTCATGAGCATTTTTCGTGTCCATCCTGGACTCACATTGGAAGGTCCTAAAACAATGTTTTTAAACACTTTTTTCATGGTCCAGGGTGTCCATACATCATCAGCCTCGGAAAATTCTTCATTAAAAGTAAAAGTGTACTCATTCATGGTATGGAAAATAATATCCCTTCTTCTCTCTTTCTCCCTCTTCTTTCTCTCCCCTTTCTAATTCTTCATTGGGTGTAATCATTTTGTTTCGTCTCATTTACTTAAGTGACTTTATAAAGTAATATTGTAAAATTCCCTTTAATTTATAAAAAGGGAACTTATTTATCACTTCCTAGGAAGGTGAAAGTTCACGAGTTGAAAGAGAAAATGAAGAGTCACATGGGGGGTATGGGAAGAGTCAATTCACATTGTTGTAAATCAGGGAAAATTTTAGTGGAAATTTTTTGTAAACTCCCGAAAATCTGGGTTTTTAAAAATTGGAAATGGTGAATTTTTAGTGACCAGAAGCCACCTTATTAGCCATAAATTTTGGCTAATAGGTCCTTAGTACGGGTCATTTCACCTAGTATTTACACACATATATGAACTTATGTATGTACTTTTTCAATGGTTTGAATTGATTTGGGAACATATTCATCAAACTATACATAGATAACCCAAGCGTCCAAGCCAGACGTCAAACCAGACATCCAACCAGGCATCCAATCTAGGCGTCTAACCTAGGAATCTAACCAGGTGTCCAACCCCAGACATCCAACCCAGGTTCCCAACCCACGTATCTAACCCAGGAGTCCAACCAAGGCACCCAACCAGGCCTCCAACCAGGCATCCAACCTAGGCATCTATCCTAGGTGTCCAACCCAGGCGTCCAACTAGGCATCCAACCCAGATGTCTAACCCAGGTGTCTAACTAAGCATCCAACTAGATGTCCAACCAGGTGTCTAGCCAGGTATTAAACTGAAGTGTTCAACCCATGTGTCCAACCCAAATGTCTAACCCAGGAAAAACTTCCTTGAACATGGAAAAATAAATTCACCTTTCCCGCAAAACTGTTTTTCAGAAATTTGCTATCAATTCGAAAGTCGATTTTGGAGATTTCCCAACAATTCTAAGCTAATTTTTTGGAGGAGGGGTCTTAAAATGAATGTTGTTATAAATTAGGATGACCTCTCCATTCCAAGGGATTCCAGGTTTTTGAAAACCTCCACTCTGTAGTAATTATGGATTGTATGTTATTGAGATTTGTGCCAATGCACAAGAAATAAGAGCTACATTTCTTCTATTTCCCTTTCTCATATTTTCTTCTATCTCTCTCATTATAAAACTTTGTGAATGTCAATAAATAAGAAAAGAATTTGTTGTTTTTCTTGATAAGAAGATTCTTGAAACTCTGTGTTTATGGTCTCATCTTGTCTTGATGTCTGTAACACTTTTTTTGTTCGTATATATTGAATATTGAAATACTCTTGTTACTAAGTGTGAACTTTGTAATTATCCTACTCATGAAAATAAATCCCATTTTATAATTTCCCTCCTTCTCCCTAAATCATTGTAATTTCATCCCTTGTACCCCCGTACAAGCATTTTTCTACAGGTTCATTGGAGTGTCCCTATGTGATCCCTAACCTATTTTTCTAACCAACAACATTTACTTTAGGTTTGGATTAGTCGCATTCAATAATGGGAGCTTTACCATTCAATGTAGAGGGGTGTAGCCTTGTGAACGTTGGTGGAGACACCTAATTTTTCCACCCGACAAATTTTCTCACCAATAGTTTTTGACTACTCTGCTGGGGAGACATTTTCCCAAGTACACCCAAAAAATATCTCTACCCAAAAAATAGAAAAATACAAAAAATTATATATTAAAAACATAAAAAAAATTATATTTCCAATAAAATCATTCTTGAAGGAGACTCCATCAAGGAAGGAACCCCTTTCACATTCGTTTCTAGAATCACAATGAAGAAATTTATAGATTGGAGTGAAGTAACAATGATTGAAATAAAATAAGAAGAAGAAGAGGATTGTTGAGAATTACAAATTTTTGATCAACCATTATTTTGTAAAATCTCCTGCAAAGCCAATAAATTTGAAGGAAAGAAGGCTCACACTATCTTCATATAACATAGAAAAAGACTTTCCAGAATGTAGAAAATAATTCTATGTGAAGACCCGATTATCAAGTCACGATGGTTACAGTTTAATAAGAGTGTTACTAAGGGAAAAATAATGAGAAATTCTCTTGCTGATGATCAAGAATCCCATAGATGGATGAATAAGGTTTAGAAGATATGAAAGGCTGTAAGTAGGAGAAGATGGTGAAGAATCCACTAAAGGTAACTTTTTTAACTTCATGCAACTAACCAAGAAACTCATGACATTGTCTGTCATATCTCTTCCTATAGATGAATTACTTATATACGGTGATGAAGAAATGGACATTTTGAGAAGAGAATATGTGCAAAGGATTCTGGGAACAATAGAAGGAAATATCAATCCTGAAGCCTATCATGAAGTTTGGAGGTAGCTTTAGCTTTGCAAAAAATATAAGAACATATTGAAACACTTCGTCAAGTGGAGGAATAAGAGAATTATTTTTATATGGAAGAAGATCCTGAGGGTGTTCATCCCTGAAAGGTTCTTGAACACTACTGAAGAAGATCTTATCATGGAACCTCCTTAGGAAAATCAAATTAGTACCTCGAAGGAGAATGATGAAGAAGACATGGAGGTGGAAATGCCACTTGTCAACTCATCTTGGTTAGAGGCACAACCCATCAGAGGAGTAATCTATCCAAGAGAGGAAGATTCCCATTGCATGATGGATGATTCAATGATTTCTGAAAACTCCACCGATGATGAAGAAGTACAAGATGACTGGTCCAAAGTAAGCATGAATAATCTCATTTAAAATTTTTATCTTTTGATTAATGATGATATGGAGATATGCAAAGAATAAAAATAAAGTCACCCAACATCATGCACCGAAGATGATGAATTCAAGATGGTCACAAATGATTTTACCTCCTATTTTGATTCTTCAAGTGATGTGGAAATGTTGAATGAAGAATTAGAGACAACTGAAGAATCACATTCTCTTCTCGATTCAATCATGGATGAATATATGGAAGATTCCAATTTATTTTTTGAAGATAAGGAGAAGAATGATTATCATGGTGAGTATGAATCCTTTCATCCTTAATGTAAACAAGAGGATTCAATAATGAACGATTGATATGGAATTAAAATTCCTTCCCATACTGCTGCCCCAACGTGGTCCTATGATTCTTATCAAGAGGATGATATGGATTTAGATCTCAAAGGAGTGTCATTCGCTTAAAGCATGGACCTATTCTCCTTATCGGAAGGTGTTGTGAATCAAGTATGCTTTTTTTTTTGCAAGAAAGTGAATCCTGGGAAAAATAAAACATAGAAAAGGTGAATGAGGATTTTTCAAATGAATAATGACCTGAATGGATCTGATTTTCAATCATCCCCTGGTGACACAACATGAAGATTATTCCAATGAAAATGAAGACACCTATGGTGAACTTGGAGGAACCATTTGTGTAAGACATATTGAAGGCTGTAGAAGAAAATGAAGATCCTAAAATTAGTATTGAAATCTTGACTTAGGATATGGAGATGTAAGATAAGTATGAATCAATTTGTGCTTCTCATTTTTATTCACCAATATTTGATATAGATCTAATGGATGAACTTGGTGTCTTCCCCAATGCATTAGTTGAAGAGATTGAATGTGAAAGCACATATTTCTCATTCAAACAGTGTGAAGAAGTTCGTGAATGTAAAATAAGGAAGGTTATTGAATCTCCTAATATTTTCCCTAATTTAGAAGATGACATTTCTGTCATGGAGGAAGATAGCTGGGAAAATGTTGAACTAATTTACATTAAAGACAGTTGTTTAGAACAAAGTGAAAAGTTGTCAGATCCTTGTGAAATGCTTCAAAATCAGATTGCACTCACCATTATTCAAGCTAAGATGTGCCTTGAACATGTTCCCATATTAAAAAATTTCCCTGAGATTTATGAGGACCTTCATCTTAAGAACATAGCCTCTATTTTGGAAGGTAGTCACTCAGAGCAACGAAGTAAGATGACTAGGGAAGTTGTCAAATGGGAGAAAAATCAGTTTGTTCTTACTATCTCCAAGTACCTCGATGATTCAAGAGATGTCCCCATGCCACAATTCAAGGATGAAGAGTGTTTCCATAATGAGATCAACATTTCTGATTTTGAAAATATGGAGAAATGGTGTCTCAAGATTGCAAGACATCAAAAGGAAGCCTCAATAGGAAAGAGTTCTAAGAAGGTGAACAATTTTTTGCTAGATGCAGTAATGTCCTAGGTGTAGTATGAGTATGAATATGGAATCATGACCAGTATTCTTCTCAAGCCATGCAAATCCATCACAAGAGCATGGTTTGATGAAATACCAGTTTTTGTGATTCAAAGGTCAGACTTAAGTCTGCTATTCCATGATGGCATGTACTTTTCTCAACTTATTGGTGGGTATGTGTATATTATTTTCCCACCTCTATAAATATCCCTCCCCCATCTATAATTTTCCTTTTATTTTTTTTGTTGTTTTCCCTTCTGTTTGTTTGTGTGTGTGTGTGTGTGTGTGTGTGTGTGTGTGTGTGTGTGTGTGTGTGTGTGTGTGTGTGTGTGTGTGTGTGTGTGTGTTCAATAAGGGAAGTTGTGTAGCATATCTCTAATGACCCAATAAAGCCCAATGGATAAGGCACTGGTCCATAAAGTACATTGATATTATGGGATTATCATGTCATTTCCTCACTTCTCTTGATCTATAACACGCCCCCAAGCTAGAGCCAATTGTTGTCTTGTGTTTTTACAGGGGTAAAATTCACTAGAAAACAAGACACCTATCCCACGGTGTCAAAAACTTTTAAAGTCATACCTTGCCAAGAGACCCCTAGGTCAGTTCATCCATAGTGCAAGCATTCAATAATTGATTTTCATGTATCCCCTTGGGTGATTTAGGAATAAAAAATCATTCAAGGAACTTTTGGAGCAAAGCATTCAATAATGGATTTTTGAGCCATTTTGGGAAGGGCTATCATCAACCTTCCTATGACTAGTGCATCATCCTTGTAGCAGATATAAAGGATAAAACCCATCATGGAGGATTATTCAAGAGATAATTTTTTTTGTGGAACTAATTTTATAAGATTTTAGTAAGTTTCAAAGGTTTTGGTGCCAAATCAGCGAAAGTAAGTTTTTGGGCTTGAAGGGGTCCGCACCGTGAAAGAGGACTTGAACTTCAAAGCAATATCCTGGGAGCTCCATAATGAGTTGAGAGCCCAAAAAAGTAAATACGGAAATAATTTTTAATACTATACATGGTGGAAAAGACAGGACATCTTAAAACCATTATTCTCAGATGATGTTTTTTTTCATACAAAATCATATAAAGAAGCACCTGAAAACTCATCGAGAAGCTCAAGATATGGCCTTCACCAGCTAGCTCTCAAGGTACGCTCTTTAGTACTTAGGAAATTTTTCAGTGGGACACATGGAATAGCTAGACGAAGGTGAATTTTCATGTCCCCTTTGCACCTTTACAAAGGGACATGAGGTGCACAAAATTGTGCCTAACCTCATTTTAAACCCTTGGACCCTAATATGAGCTCCGTGGATCCTAAGAAAGCTAATTTAGCCCATGTACACCATTCCTTAGCACCCTCCATCATTAAACCATGCTCTGCCACTCGTCAAGCCAGAGTGATGGTAAATTTTTGTGCACCAAATGTCCTAAGAACTTGGGAAACTTGGGACATAAAATTTCTCCCAACTCTATAAATCTTTTTAAAGCCAAAATATTACAAAAAGCTAACTGTCGTGCTGCTTCTCCATTGTTTCCCGTGAAACTCACTACCGAAATAAAGTTGTAGAGAACTTGAAAAAATCCATTGAACCTTCTCATTTCTTCTTCACTCCATGATTCCTACAAGTTAAAGACTGGTATAACATCAAAAATTTAATTTTTCAACTGCCACCATGTCTTTTCAGTGCCATAAACCATCATGAACCAAAATGGTAAAATGCTCATATCTCACAATCCGCATGGATTGAAGTGAGGTTTTCTATATGCTTCCTTATTTTCAGAGGGCATCAAGATGTAACAAATGAAAGATAAAATGATTCCCTAGATTATTTACTAGAATAGAAACTCCATTTTGTGCCTTATCTTCTTCTCCTTTGATTTCCCATCAATCTAACAAGTGGGTGAAGCTAAAATTTTGCACACAAAATCTAGGAGAAAAACCTATCTCGATGGATTTTTTTTCATTGAAATCAAAGGTGGAAAAAGAATCTATCAAAAAACTAAAGAATCCATTAATGGTTTCCATGGTAGCTTCATTTCTGAAGCTTCAATAGGAAAATATTTTGTTTTTTATTTCTGAGCTTTCCAGTGTGCGAAACCAAGTGAAATTTGGAGCACGAGATTGCAAAAATGAGACAAATCCAAAAATGTATTTCCCGTTGCAAACTGAGGCCATTTTTTCCAATTCTGAAAAATAGCATATTTTGTTCTCTGATTCATACTAAAAATAGTAAGCTTGCTTAATTGAAAGATTGGATCACTAAGGACAATAAAAAAAAGGTGTAAAATGGTAAACACGACAAAAACAAAAAATTTCCCAAAATAATAGGTCCTGAAAATGTAACCTGCTAAAAATAGTAATGCATCAGCAACGAAAGAGGATGGAATGTGACAGCGAGTGAAATTTAGAACCTAAAAAGTAGCATTTCCCAAAATAGCAACTCTTGGATCCTGATGGCTAAAAATAGAAAGTTCCAGTTTCAAGTACAAAAAGTTGTTGTAGACTCTATTTTTGGCTATCTCACTACTTTTTATCATCTTCACAGGGTTTTAAGATGGTTTTATAGGTCAAAAAAGTTAGTTTATCCTTCTTAGAGGTCTTAAGGCATAAAATTTGTGTACAGAAACAAGACTGAGCATCACAAGGCACATTAGGTGGATCCATCACCATCACTCAACAAGCTATTTGATTTGAAGTAAGTTGGTCAAGTTGAGCTCAGTGAGCTAAAGAGGTTCATCAACCAAGTGTTAAGGAGGATAGTCATGAGTATTTTCTATGTCCATCCTAGAATCATATTGGAAGGTCTTGAAACAATGTTTTTAAACATTATTTTTGTGGTCTAGGGTGTCCATACATCATCAACGTTGAAAATTTCTTCACCAAAAGTAGAAGCTTCCTCATTCATGGTATGGAGAAACATCTCCCTTCTTATCTCTTTCTCCCTCTTCTTTCTTTCCCCTATCTACTTCTTCGTTAGGTGTAATCATGTGTTTCGTCTCATTCAATTAAGTGACTTTATAAAGTAACATTGTAAAAGTCCCTTTAATTTATAAAAAGGGAACTTATTTCTCACTTCCTAGGAAGGTGAAAAGTCATGAGTTGAATGAGAAAATGAAGATTCCCATGGGGGGTATGTGAAGAATCAATTCACATTTCTATAAATTGGGATGGCCACTCCATTCCAAGGGATTCTATATTTTTTAAAAAATTCAACTCTGTAGCAATCATGGATTTAATATTGTTGAAATTTTTGTTAATGCACAAGAAATAAGAGATACATTTTTTCTATGTCCCTTTATCATATATTTTTCTATGTTTCCCATTATACAACTTTGTGAATGCCAATAAATAAGAAAAGATTTTGTTATTTTTCATGATAAGGAGATTCTTGAAACTTTGTGTTTATGGTCTCATCTTGTCTTGATCTCTTTAACAAGGTTGTTGTTCATCTATATTGAATTTTGAACTACTCTAGTTATTGGGTGTGAAATTTTCAATGATCATACTCATGGTAGTAACTCCCCTTTCATAATTTCCCTCCTTCTCCCTAACTTGTAATTTCCTCCCTTGTACCCCTGTACAAACAAGTTCAGTGGAGTGTCCCTATGTGATCCCCAAACTATTTGGCCAGCCAACAACATTGAGTTTAGGTTTAGATTAGTCATACTCAATAATGAGAGTTATACCATTCAATGTAGTAGGGCATAGCCCCATGAACATTTGTTGAGATACCTAATTTGTCCTCATTGTTTTGTGCTCAAATTCAATTGGCAAAACAATAGTATTACCATATAAAAGTTCAAATGGTGTGAAGCTAGTTGTTGTTTTCCACGTCGTGTTAAATGCCCATATTTCCTTTGGGAGTTTGTCTACCAAATATTTCCTGTGGAGTGCAATGCTCTTTATCAATATGGCCTCTATCTCCCTATTTGTAACTTCTAATTGGCTATTAGATTAAGGATGCTATGGTGTAGAATTCATATGCCTAATTTCATACTCCTTAACTAGATAAAAAATTACATCAGTACTAAAGTGTGTACCTTGATTAGTGACAATATCATTTGGAACTCCATATCTGGTGAAGATGTGACCATAGTGAAAATTGGCTACTTTCTCACTTTTTTAATTTGGCAATGCCTTCACCTTTGTCCACTTAGTTAGATAATGTGTGCATACCAAGATGTACTCCTTCTACTAAGATTTAGGATCTATGGGGCCAATGAATTCTAAACCCCATTTGTCAAAAGGCTATAAGACCAATTAAGGCTGCAATGAAATTTCATCATATTTGGTAGGCTTACCCATTCTTTGAAACTTATCACATATCCTGGTGTATAGTGTTGCATCCTTATGAAATGTTGTCCAATAATAACAAATCGTCAACACCTTCTTCATTGTTATTTTTATAGCAAAATGCCCCCCATAAGGTTCACTGTGGCAAGATCTGTGGACATCAAATATATCCTCATCATCTATACACCTTCTCACGATCTGATCTTTTCATGTATGAAATAAAAATCCAACTATATAAGAAAAATGTACACTCTTTTCAACTATGTATTTCTTCTTAGAGTATAAGTAATGTGGAGGTGTTTTACCTAAAACTAAATAGTTGGCTATGTCTGCATACTAAAGTGTTTTGGTAGAAATGAAAAATAAGTGATCATCTAGAAAATAATCATCTACCTATTATTCATCATTAGTCTCCATCCTTGAGAGGAAATCTGGTACTACAATGTCCATTCCAGGCCTGTCCAATATGGTGACATCAAACTCTTATAGAAGGAGCAACCACCTTATGATTCTCCTACTTACTATTGGTTTGTTTATCAAATATTTGATTCCAACATGATAGGTGTGAATGAATATTGGATAACATGAAATGTAGTTTCTAAATTTATTGATAACATACACAACTACCAATAACTCCTTTGTTATTGTGTAGTTCAACTATGGATGCTATAAGTTCTTGCTAAAATAATAAATTACATAATTCAGAACTCCATCTTTTTATCCTAAGACAAATCCAATAATGGGGTCTGATGCTTCCACATGGATGTGGAAAGGTAGGTTATAATTATGTCCTCTCAAGACAAGAGGGATAGTTAACATTTGCTTCAAACTTTGGAATGCAGTTTCACATCTCTCAGTCCACTCAAAAGTAACATCCGTTCCTAATAATACAAAAAGTGGTGCTGCAATCTTGCTAAAATATTGTATGAAAATTCTATAATATCTAGTATGTTCTAGAAAAATCCTAAACTTCATTTTGTTTCTTTGGTATTGGTAATTTGATTATAACAAATACCTTTTCTAGATAAACTTGAATTCCATCAGAAGAAAGATAGTGGTCCAAAACTATACCTTTAGACATCATCATGTAGCATTTTTCATTACTTAAGGAAAAATTATGCTCTTTGCATCTATTAAAAACTTTGTCTATATTTTTCATACCTTATTGAAAATTACTTCCATGTACAGTGAAGTAATCCATGTAGACTTCCATGTAGTCATTTGTCAAATCTAAAAATATGCTCAGGAAGGCACTCTAGAATGTAGCAGGTAGATTACACAATCCAAATGGAAGAACTAAATATGTAAATGTAACCCATGGGCATGTGAAGGAAGTTTTGACTTGATCCTCTAGTGCAGTTGAAATTTTATTATAGCCACTATATCCATCCAAAAAAGAGAAATAATTTTTACCGGCCAAAGTATCAAGTACCTGATCAATGAAAGGTAGTGGAAAATGATATTTATTTGTTGCTGAATTCAGTTCCCTATAATCTACACATATTATCCATTTATAATTCTTCTTTGGAATAATGAAAATGGGTGACACCCATTGATTGTCTGATATGGGATATATAAATCCAAAATCTAGTAACTTCTTCAATTCTCCCTTTACAATCTCTCTCACTATTGGGTTAATTCTCCTTTATGGTTTCCCAATTGGTTTACAACTTTCTTTGATATAAATATTGTGTGTGTAGATCCTAGGATGAATTCCATGCATATCACCACAATCCCATGTAAATTTTGTTTTATGTTTTTGTAGAAGAGCAATCAACAATTTCTCTTGTTTTCTTTCCAACAACTTGTTTACATTGACTAATTTTCTTGGTGTTATCTCCACTTTTTTGGAGAGATAAATCATTGAATATACATTGTTGCTAATAGAATTTAGTATGCAGTCATGGGGAATAAGATAATGAAGAATACAATTCTTAACTAGAATATCCATGGTGCTTTTTTGTGGTAGAACTTGGTTTAAGGTGAAGTTTAAACACCTTAATATGTCATCCGCATCTTCATTTCTTCCATAGTTATTCTATAAGACATTGGATAGAACAACATATTATTCTTGTCCTTTAATGGCACAAGAATTCTCCATCAATGTGAGATGTTATACAAAGGTCTGATATGATTTTGGTTCTTTAAACCAAATTGTATGATATTCATCATTCATTAGTTGGGCAGGAGGATAGAGCATAAGCTTCTTAGTACCACTTCCATTTGAATTAATCATATTACCAAACCTGTAACCTATGAATGCATCAGAAGTGGCCAAATATGGAATCCATAAAATAATGGCATAACCTCTTAAAATCTCTTTTTGTTGAAGGAAAATAAAATCAACATCGTATTCCCAAGATTCTACCACCACAACTATGTCCTCAAGGACTCCTTCAGGTGTCACTGCTGATTTATTTGCAAGTTATAAGACTGTAGTTATTGTCCTTAGTCCTTCCAATTTCAGGTCATCCATAATTTTCTTGGTCATGACATTAATGGCTTCCCACAAGTCAATCAAAGTATTCTTTATTATTGTGCCATTAGTTGTAATGTTTACCAAAGGACTGCTTAGATCTATGTAATTGGGTAAAACTGAGTTTCCAAGAATAATATCAACAAATTTTCTAATAACTTGTATAGTGGATGGATCCTTCCTTCTTATTCCTAGTTTTTTATGCATAGATCCTCAACCAACTTATTGTAGATGGGCACATCCTTAATGACTTGGATAAGAAATTTTTTGATAGAAATATCCTTTAGTTGATTGAAAAAATCAGAATCAAAATCTAATTTGAGGTCAGTCTTCTTTTCCTATAATATTTATGGAAATGGTGGTTCATTAACTTGCATTTTACCCTTTTTGGAACTCTAGTCAGGTTGATGTAGATCAACTTGTAGAGTGTTATGGATTTGCTACGGATCAGTCTGCAACATCTATGGTTCATCTGTAATATCTGTAATGATAGGTTTACTTGGTGGAGGAAGTGTTCTTCCTGAGTGAAGATGGAAGTTATTAACATTAACTAAATAGATATGGTATTGAGCTGATTCAGTGGTATAGGATGGATAAGTGGCTTTATTATTGAGGTTAGGTTTTGGTCAAGCTAGTAGATGAGTGAATTTTGGTTTAGAACTAGATTGGGGATTTGGCATAAGAGCTCATTGCTTTGGATAAGGAGGTTACTGGTAAGAGTTTTGGTAATTAAGAGGTGGGTTATTCCGTTACTTCCCTCCTCTCCAAGACTACTACCATGATTGAGGGGGTTGTTGCCATTGTTGTTGGCCTGAAATTTGAGGTTTCCATTTTTGTTGGTATTGGATAGGGTATGAAGCCCAACCTTGCTGTGTATTAGCCCAAGGTGGGGGTTGTATATATGGATTATTAGACCAATTATGAAAAGATAACATTAGGTCTTGTGGCATACCTCCTTGTTGAGTGGACAAGGATTTCTTTGAGAAATGTAGAAAACTTTCCCATCCTCTGTTTCTATCATCTTGAATTCATATGCATCCTTGTTCTCTTGTACAATGCTAACTAATCCTCTACATTTGCAATCTACTTTCTTTCTTCTGCATGCATGATAGAAATTTGTAAGTACTACCTCTGCACCTTCTCTTTTCTTATTAGCATGTAAAACATCAAGATGGGTAGCCATGTCATTGAATATTTCTTGTTTCATGTTCTTAAACATGTTCATAATCTTTGTTTTGGATATATACCCAATTCCTTTAGTAGTTGATCCACCCTTTGATCTAGAATTTTTGATTCTCTTCATAGTTTCTATGGAGTAATTTCTATAGGTTTCACAAATTTCATCAAAGGTATATTTTGAAATGTCTCTTTCCCCTAGTAGGTCCAAAACGTCCATATCCTCCTCACCGAGTCCCTTCAAGAAGAGTAATTTGAGATATTCATGAGGTAATCTTATGTATCTTAAATTCTGAACACTGAATAAGAATATTTCTAGGTAATATTCTAATGGATCATCTTCCTTCTGTTTCATACTGAAGAGCTCATCCCCTCCTCTGCTACTTGGCCTGCAATATTCTTGATATTTGGTGAGGAAATTCTCCTTCATTTGTTGTCATATAGTCACAACATCTCTTCCTAAACCTATGAACCATCTCAAGGATGCATCCTTGAGTGTAGCAAGGAATAACTTGAGCTTATTTACATCTATTGTATAATCATATCTCCTGCATAAATTGTCAAAATCAAACAAAAAGGTGTTTGGGTCTTCGGTTATGGATCTATGAAAGTTAGGAAGGGATGACGGAGAAATTTTCTTCATTGCATCAGGTTGATTGCTGGGGATATAGAATGTAGTTGCCCCTTCCTCAAAATTTTGATTCACTTCTTAAACCATGATGGGTTATTTAGGATTAGCCTCAGAAGTATCACTTGGAGGGGGGTCTTCTAACAACAAGCCTTATACAGAGGAAAGTATGTCTTCTTTATAATCTTTAATATCATATGAAGAGATATGTGTTATTTTTGGATTGAGTAAAAATATACCATGGGCGTCCCTTGGATGGTTCATGCATCAACTCAACTCAACTCAATCAATCAACATACATTAGTGGGGGGTTTGGAGGTGGAATTCCTAAAACCTAAACAATTTCTAAGGAATGAAAAACCTCTCAAAAACCTTATAACTTGGTAGTATCCCTAGTAACAATGCCAAAAATGGCGGTACAAATTAACTTACAACAATTAATATGTTCACTAGTTCACAATCATTTAATATTCAAATGAAGGGATGCAAACTTTTAACAATGTCAGTATTGTATGCATTGTTACAAATAATTTAAGAGCTATGGAAAGAAATTACTATCACTACAATAATTGAAAGCAAATGACTTATATCACTATGAATAAAGAAAATATTGTAAATTTAGGAAGCAGATATGGAGATAAATTACTTCCTAGTCTAATCATGTAGTGAAATAGATAAACAAAATGATGGAGCAGTTTAACAGAACACAAGTGGGCCCTACCTTGGTTGCTAATCCATCCTAAGGCTTGTAACTAAAAGATACTAAATAGAACTCAAATTCTTTATTGAATTGGCATGAATATTACATCTAGGAACAAAAAAAATTATTTATCTATGTATTCTATATTCTCTAATTTCTATATTCTCTATTCTTCCTTTAGATCCTATTTCCAACATTAACCCTTTTCTCATATACTCCTCAATTATAGAAAAATGTGAGAATAAGAGTTTGATTAGGAGTTCAAATAGATTAAGTAAGTGTTGGTGATAATTTATTTTGGTATGGAAAATTAGGTGTCTCCACCAACGTTCAAGGGGCTATGCCCCTCTGCATTGAATGGTGCAGCTCCCATTATTGAAAGTAAACTAATCCTAATTCTATATAAATGTTGTGGGTGGCCAAAATGGCTGGAGATCACACATGGACACTTTCTTGTACCTGTGGTAAAGTTATTTTATGGTGTACAAGAGAGGAAGATCACAAAAATGAGGGGAAAGGAGAGAAATTAGGAAAGAAAGATTACTGCCATGAGTAGATTGCAGAGCTCACACCCAATAATTGTAATTGTTTCACATTAAATTTAGAAGAAAGAAACAATGAAGCTACCAATATTGATGAATTAAAACACAAAGTATTCAGGTTCATCTATCGTACATACAAAGCCCTTGTATCGCTACACTTACAAAGTGCATAAACGAGAGAAGTGGAAGAAACATAAGATGCTTATAACAATCATTTTTATTTCATCTACGATGAGAGGAAACCATGCATACAAAGCTACACACATTCATACATGTTAGAAATTAGAAACTCTATTCCTTGATTAACATTTACATATGTTGTACAAAGTAAGGGAAATGAAGAAAGCATGTAGTAGAAATGTAGCTTTATTTCATGTATATGGATGACACAAATTCCAAAAAAATATCACAATCCACTATTTCTATAGAGTGATAGTTATTCAAAATATGGAACCCCTTAGAATGGAAAATCCATCCCAATTTATAGCCCTGTGGATTGACTCTTCACCTACCCCCCACATGACTATTCCTATTCCTATTCCACTTGTGACCTTTTGTTTTCCGTGAATTAAGTATTTCTCTTATAATTTTGAGAAAATACTTTTACAATTTTAAAATAGGTCACTTAAGTGAATAGGATGAAATAAAATGATTACACATAACAAATAATTATAAATAAAGGGGAAGAGAGGAAGAGAAGAGAGAATGCATGAGAAGAAGAGAGGAGGAATTCCGATGAAGATGATGCCCTATTGACTTCACCTTATTTATTGAATGATCTGATGAAACACATCAATGTGGAGAAATATGATTCTTTGAACCTTTTACACATAAGAAACCTCCTTTGGATAATGCATGAACACCTCGAACTAAGTGTTTAGAAACACTGTCCAATGATCTCCTTAGTGACTGCAGGTTTTGCTCAATGAGGTCCACTCCAAAGAAGCTTGAGGATTGCAATTGATATCTGATGAATTATACTACATAACCATATTCTTTTACTCATTAGGAAGCTTTTATGAAATGTATTTTGAACACTTTTTCCTACTAATGATGATCATGCACGAACACCCTAGCTTGTGAAATGAGTGTTGAGAAACACTGTTCCAAGATTTCTAAATGTCATATTAGGATGGACACATGCAATGCCCATGATGATCCTCCTTGAAACTTTATTGATGAAATATGTTAGCCCCTTGAGTTCACCATGACTGACTCACTTTGACTCACCCAGCTCCCTGAGTGACGAAGATGGATCCACTTGTTGCGTACTGTGATGCCCTACTCTGCTCTTAGACATAATCGAACTCAGGATGATGATTCTAGGAACTTTGTGAAGTTATAATTCCTCCTCTTGATATATGAATCCATTTTAAAACCACGTGAATATTCCAAAAATTGGAAATATGAGTGATAATGAGGCCATCTATAACTTTCTGCTCTCAATAATGGAACTTTCTATTTTTAGCTATCAAGATCTAGGAGCTGCTATTTAAGGTAGTGTCACTTTTTCACATTGGAGTAGTGTGGAATGTTTTAAAAATGATGTTTGAGGTGGTTTAAAGGTTTTGGAATCATAAATAATGGAGGATAGGAAGATATCCCGACACTTAAAGAAAAAATGTGCGTGAGTGCAGGAAGAATAGAATTAACTAGTGACAACCTGACAAATAGTAATTTTGTAATATTTTGATGCATTAGGGAGAAACACACTTTTGTGAACCGTTTACACCAATTTTTTTGTTAACTTCATGTAAAAAAGTGTGCCACATCCCTATTGATCCACTTGGCAACATGTGATTTTCTTTTGGGGATAAGAGAGGGGACTGAAATTTGCACCTTAAGCAGCTGCTGAAGGCACATGGGTGACCAAGAGATTAAATGGTAGGGCTAGGGATTTTTTTATTCTAAAACTAAAAAACATTTGGTGTAAATGGGACATAAAAATATTCCCTCACCCTATCTTGAAAAGTGGTGGAGTGTTACTGCACGAAGCGGGGGTTGGGAAATGGAGTACGTGGGGCTTAACTAGCAAGAAAGTGCTGAACTACGGTTGTGTGGAGGGTTCAAAGGAAAAATAGGTTAGGGGAGAATTTTATCACACCTTTTTCACCAAATATTTGGTGTAAGTTTTGAAAAAAATTTCACCACTCTTCCATTGGTTGGCTTTCCAACCCAAAAAATGACTAATTACTAAAGCTTGTGCCTTGGAGAGCGACTTGTCGAGACCATAACTTGAGTTACCAAAGGATGTTTTTGATGAAATTTTATATTATTCCACCTAGAAATGACCTTATGAATCCAATGGTGGTATTTTAATCTTCTTTTTCTTCCTAAAACCCCCTAACAACAAGATTTTTGTTGTCTTGAAGGATGTGTCTGCTAAAAACTGGTTGTAGACAGGATACACCTAAGTGTTGTGAAAAATATAATTCCACCATCTTATAGGTATTTTAATGAAATTTATGAAGATATATTTTTGGGCTCCTAACTCCTTTTGGAGCTCTCAGAATCTCTTCCTAGAACTCAGGGGTTGTTTTTGCACTGTGCATTGCCTAGGCCTCAAAGACAATATTTTGCTGAAACTACTCCAAAACTTGTGGAACATTCCAAAACTGATTGAAAATAGTTCTTGGCTCTCTGGTATGACTTCTTGAATAATTTAGGCCTTCTGTTCCACTCCAGGGGATGTGCACCAACTTCAAGAAGCCTAGGGAATAACCTTTCCTAAAGCTTGCCAAAAAGCATATCTTGATTAATCCTGTTCTAAAAGCACTTTAAATGAATGGATAACCATAAATAATATATGGGAACACTAACATGACACCTTAAAATGATCATAGAGGGGGAAATAGGACTGACTCAGGGATTAGGGTGACATGGGAAAGTGTATGGAAAGACCCACAAACAAAAGTTTTGACACTAGGATCTGTTGTCATGCTTAAAAATTGAGAATTTTCCAGTTAAAAATTTACATGAAAACAGTAAGAGATATTTGATGGAACAAGTGGAAGATCTCAAATAGAACAATAAGAGTTTAAACACATATAACAAAACTAATTAATATGTGTCTAGATATTAAACACATAACTCAAGTAACAAACAAGTTCCTTAAATCACATGTTAACTAATTGATAAGTTCTTTAGTGAGTTGCAATAAATAATAAAATCCATAGTTGAGTTATCTTTCGGTTCCCATGTTCCAATTATAACTACCTATCAAATGACACATATAGACTTGGAGTGTTTTTCTTCATGTTCCAAGAGATTCATAATCACGACTTCTTTACTATAGGTGATCTCCTTTGGATGCAGACTAGTTGCCATGGAAAATTCCTTTGGCTATATACAAGTTATTGCATATAACAAGTTACTTGTAAAAAAGAGTGGCATCAAACAAAGCATAATTCAAACAACTTATTAAAATTAAGAGAATACATGCATACTCAAAATATGATGAAATAAATATAATTAGTTATAGCTATATTAACCAGTATTAATGCCAATAAGTTGCAAAGTCATGATGATAACATTCAATAGTATCTGGGAAAATACAAGGACATAGCTTCAATGGATTAACAAAATTACAAATGATGAGGTGTTTATAAAGGGGATTTACACAACTCATGAAAGTCGATCAACTGAGGCTCAGGAGACTGAGGTGAACCAAAATAATAACATGTATTAGAATAATAGGGAGAATATGGATGACATGGACTATTAAAAGGATACAAATGGTTAGGAGAATAAGAATCATACCATTGACTATGAGATGAAGGTGGGGAAAGGGGTAACATAATAGGCTCCCTTGTATGAAGAACCAATCAAGGTTTAATCATGAAGGGCATATTTTGATGTGAATTCTGACACCTAGGTTCCCTATTGTTGTAAGTGTGAGGAATCATGTGATACTTAGTCATGGTTGGCATTATTGAGACTAAATGCCTAGACCTAGATTGTATGATTGAACTCCTTTAAATGGAAGGAAGTTCCATGTCGATTTGGACAACGTAACTGTAACCAAATAGAAATTTTGCAAATATAGGGATGCTCCTGTGATTTTATGAAGGGGATCTAAGGAAAAAATACATCATAATGACATAATTTTGATAATCCAGCAAGTTTTGGATAAAAATTTGCAAGTGTAAATGTAAAAACGGCTAATGAAAATTTGACAATGTAACACATGCAAATGAAAATTTTCCTAGATGTGAAGTATATGATGAAGGTCACCAAGAAAATTCTATGAAGTCCTAGACAAAGGAACAAATGCAAATGAAACTATTTACTATTCTTTGAATTATCTCAAAAGCTATTTGATAATGTAACAACACAATTTAAATATTTAACTCGAGTTTTGAGAAAACAAGATTTAAGTATTAAAAATGGTTAGAAGTGATTTTGACAGTATAACAACGCAAAGTATACACTTAAATAAAATTTAATATAAACAAGGTTTAAGTCCTAAAAATGGATGAAATAATTGTGAGAAACGTAATAATACAATTTTAATACTAATATCGAGTTTATGACAACAAGATGTAAGTATTAAAAAGGGATTGGTAGAAGGTGAGAAGTGTAACAATGCACCTTCAATAGTCAAATCAAGTTTGAAGAAAAAAAAGGTTTAAGTAGAGCAATGGATTGATACAATGCGAGCAACATAATAATAAAATTTGGACACTAGATCAATTTTAAGAAAACAAGATGTAAGTATCAAAAATGGATTGACACAATGGGAGCAATGAAACAATGCGAAAGGAGATCAAAGGGAGACACCTTCTACTATTGAAACATCTCAATGTTGGTTTCAAGACAAACTACCAAAATATAAAGACGTACCAAAACACTTTCAACACTTAAATCAAGATTACAAAGAGGAACAAATTTAAGTGGGTGCAAAAGTGGTGGACATAATTTTGGAAAAAAATTGAGTTGCTTTCTTTTTACCAATAGTGACAAAAATATAACAAGGGATTTTATGATTGGTGATGAAAAATATGCGACACAACTTTGGCATAGTTTTTCCTTGTTTGATAACAAGGTAGAAACTAAGAAAATGTTTTGTGGTGTAAGATTCATGATGAAAGATACACAACACAACTTCAATCGACTCTCCCTTTGTTCAAAAAACAAGATTTTGAATATGATGAAGTCTTTCTTTGTAAAGGCTCTTTGAAACACATTTTGGTTAATGGTAAAGTTGGCCCCAATACCAAATGGCTCCCTAGGCTTTTTTTCTCAACACTCGCCAATACATTTTCTAAGAGAGGTATATTTTTCTAGAATAAATCCTAGAAAAAGGACCATTACCCCAATATAAATTTAATGAACGACGCCTCATACGGAAAACATTTAGCACTCCTCATGGGAATTTCTAGTAAAGTGTGTAGTGGGGCACTTCCCATTTTGTCAACTAGTTCCCTCTATGTGTTGACTACTTTGGGGTTCCTCCGGTAATCCCCATAATGAGTTTTATTGCTTATGCCAAGGAAATTCCCACAGTTTAAAGTGGACAGGTTTAAGCCCTTATCCAAACCTGTAAATACCGTGTGAGTGAATGGTGTGTTTTTAATCTTTTGATCTTAATGTGGTTTTGTGCACCTTTGGCAACTTACACACATTGTAGTTAGTATTTGTTTTGATTTTATTCTTTGACAAAAAAAGGGTCCTTGTTATCCCCGTTTTGAGTTCACGACAAAACGATCGGATAACCCCTACAAAATTTTTGAAGTGATTTTGCATTTTGGCCTCTTTTAGAGAAATATCGGGTTTTCGGGTGTTACTAACAGCTTGACATAAGTTTTAACATGCTTTATGTCTTATGTCCTCCGAAACCCGAAACCCGCCTTGTATTAAGAAAATCCTTTGAAATCGGGTTTTCGGAAATTCAACGCATCGGAACGTACATAAGTTAAAACATGTTTTATGACATCTGACTTCCGAAATCCGAGACCCGCCTTGTATTGAGAAGACCCTTTGTATTCGGGTTTTCGGAACCCCAAAGCATCGGAACATCCATGATCCAAAACATGTTTTATGCGCCATGTTCTCCGATTCCCGAAGTCCGCTCAATCCTTTGTTTTCGGGTTTTCGGGGCTATGTAGCACCTAAGCACTTCATGTTTTGTGCTCTATGTTTTCCGAAACCCGAAACCCGGAATGCACTAAATCTCTTCGTGTCGGGTTTTCGGACCCCTCCAACATGCTGACATGGCATTCATGCCGAATGGTTGGTGAGTTGGCACGTGCCGAGCTGAAGTGTATTTATTACTAATTTTCTTATAAATACGCGGATTTCCACGTCATTCTTACCATTCATATTTTTAATTCGTGGATTTTTCGCATGCTCTTCCGCTTTCAAAACCCGCAAACTCGCATTGCCCGATTGGATCGTTTGTTTTCGATCTTACCTGTCTCGAATCGAAGGTATTTTTCTTTCCTTCTTTATTCTTGATTTTTATGAATCGATTGCGCGTATTTTCTTCCCAATTTCTTGCCAGTTGTTGAAGGTTTTCTTCCCTTCTTCTTTCTGTGTTGTTTTGGAAAGGGTTTTGGGTTTTTAGGGTTTATTTTCTTTTTGAGACTATCAATTGATGTTGTTTCTTCCAAAATTCTAATTATATGCATGATGTATGGAATATGAATAACAAAAAAGAAAGGAAGTTGTATATGTGAAAATTCGAGAAAGACTCTGTTTTTGTTTCTCGGATTTTGAAGACTGTTTGCAGATTCAAAGGCCCAGAATATAAAGGAAGCTTGAAGTATCGGGGTTTCACAACATTCCGACCTCAACAGTAAATGTCGGGAATCTCCGAAGTTCCGTCATCAAAAGTGGGCACCGGATTTCCTCCCATTTCCGCCATTGACAGTGAGTGCTGGGTTTCCGCCAGTTTCCGTCATTGAAAAGCAAGTGTCGGGCTTTGCCAAAGTTCCGACAGATCAAACTTGTCGGGTTCTCAGGGTTTTCCGACATCCTCTTCAGCGTGTCGGGTTCTTCTCTTCTTCCAGCGCATTCAGTCAATTGGGATTTCCAGTTTGAACAGCATCACCTGAGTTCCGAGTCTTTCTCCCTCCACATTCTTCATGTCGGACCCTGGTTCATCTCAGGAGAAGGCCGAGAAGTCTAGCAGGATGAAGTACAAATTTAAGAAACCAGAATCCCCATCATATATTGATTGTAATTATGATATCAGGGATACTGAACTTGGCAACATAGATATGGACGACTTTTGGAATAGGGTGAAGAGTTCTTCTCAAACCCCATGGATGATGGCTTTAGCTAACAGTGGCTTGCCCCTTGCAGCAGGCTTTCCCATGTCTGCCCAATGTCCAGAGTTTGTTTTGGCTTGTGCGTCCAGTTACGACTCGGCTTCTCGTTCAGTAAGGAATCAGGCTGGTGAGGTAGTTATCAAACTAGATGGAGCTTATTTTGATGATCTCCTGAAACTACCTAATTTCGAGGAGTATGGGGACCTAGACATCAAGTCGGCTCAGAAGGCCTGGGACAGTAACCAGGAAAATTGCATTAAGGATGTCAATAAGAAGTTCTTGGTCAAGGCAAAACCAGTAATATCTAGATTTCCAAGAACTATTCCTAGATGTGATTTCATACAAGAAATCAATGACATTATCACCCTGCTGAGCCGGGTTTTTGGCTTGCCGGAATCAAATTTATTTCATGGATGGATGTATCAGTTTATGGTCACCATCAAGAAGAACCAGCAAGGGATTGACTGGGGAACCCTTATCAGTAATGAGATTGACTCTCAGATGACGACGGTCTTATCGACCGGAAAGTTTTATATGTTCTCATATGTGGCCTATGCAGCAGCTGGAATGAGGAGCTATCCCGGACTGGATACTAAAGGGAGCAGAACGACAAACCCAGTCTATAAGTATTATCCTCAAATAACAAAGAAGGGGTCCAAGGATCATTTTAGGAGGGTAAATGACGCCTTTTTCTACGAGAACATCTGCCAGCTGAACCCAGGGCTAAGAAAGACAAGGGTATCAGACGAAGCTTGGACTGAGGTATCTAAATGGGGATGTATCTTCTTACAGTTCAAGAAGTTTACCTACCTTCGAACGGTCATGTACTCAGGAGAGCCTTTCCGTCTGCCTCGCTATCCAGGGGATAGATTGATACTAATAGAATTGGTCAGACAGCTATTGGATTTTCACAAATTCCAACAGAGCAAGCATAAGGCAGCAGTATCCTTCCCAATTTCTATTGGGAGATATACTTGCTCAACAGTGGCAAAGGCCAAAAATGTTGAATGTGAACTCCAGGAGAAATTAAAGAAGCATATGAAGTCTCGGGATGGTTTTGACATCCGAGGAGTACTTAGAACCTATGGAGCCCTACATCTGCACAGGCCCGACATTGAGGATATCTGGGTGGATCTGCGTAACGAAGTTGCAGTTCGCAGAAAAGATAATAGTAGGTTAACTATTAATGAGATTCAGACGCTAGAGCTTTCTGATTTGCCAGATGGCACAACTGACAATGAAAGTGTGTTGGATATGTCCTATGATGGGCTTAATGAAGATCGATACGTTTTCCCGCCTATTGATTGGTCGGCCAGCGAAAAAGCCTCTATCACAGATAGGTCGGCTCTCATTCTTGCTCGCACCAAAAAATGGCTCTCTTCTTGGGGCATGAATTTTAAAGATGACAAGTTTCCAAAGTTGGCTGAAACGGAGGTGGGGCCCTCCCAAAAGAAAAAGGACAAAGAATCTACTGGGGGGCCTATAAAGATCAGGATCCCTAAGAAGAGGAAAGAAAGACAAATCTCTTCAATTGTTTCTCCAGCTCAAACGGTGGTTGTGCCAGAATCACCAACACCACCAGAAATAGGGGAGATTAATTTAGAAGAAGGAGGAAGCCAGCTCTTGACTTCACCATTTGCTGATTGCTCAACTGGAGAGACCTTATCTCTTGCATTCAAGGCTTTGGAAACTGAATCTGTGCCTCCCCCTCAACAACCACTTCAGCCTCCTCATTCCCCATCCACTTCTTCAAGCATGGCCAATATTTTCTCTGGGCTCTCACCCCTCTCTGCTGGAACCCAAGTGATCACCAACACTCCCCCACAACCTGTGCCTCTATTCATTGCACCTACTACCACGTTGGCTGTTGTTCCCCCTCCAATAGTAGAATCTTCTCCCCTTGAGAGTAGAATACCAGTTACTACAACATTGGCAGTTTCCTCTGATACACCACAATGGCTACTCGAGCAAACTCCGAGGAAGAGGAAAGTGATTGTACCCCTACCAGCCTTTGATTTCAGCTCACTCAAGGCTTCTACTGCGAGATCAGCCAAGAAACCCAAAACAGTTTCAAGGGTTTTGGTGGATGCTTCAGGAGATAAGTTCGCAGAGATTGCCACTCCCTCAGCTGACAAAACTAGAGATGATGTAACAGCTGCTGATTACCAGGTAACCAGGGTGGCTCTAGGGAAAGTGACAGCAAAAGGGGCGCAGCAAGATGCAAAGGATTCCATAGACGTCCTGTGCCAAAAGTTGAAAGAAACAAAGGACAGCAGAAATGAGCTTAAGGAAAAAGTGGAGCAGTTGACAGAGGTTTTGATTAAACTCTCAACACCCCTGGAATCCATACCATCTTCTTCTGTATCTGCCGGATTCGATTTCTCATCGGTGCCTACGATTGAGAAGATTGCTAAAAAAGGAAGGGTGGTTGATGAATGGATCCAAAAGTTGCTCCAACAAGGGAAGGAAGTAATTCAAGACGTGGTGAAAGTTCATCAGTCTTTGGGGGAGATTCAGAAGGAAGGAGAGAAGATGGATGAGGAATTCACTGAAGAAATTGGACAGCTTGATTTGACTTGTGAAGCTCTCCAAGTGCTAAAGCAAATACCAGCACATCTCTTGGTAGAAGAAGGCGTTCTTCCACATACAGATAAACACTTTCAGCTGATCAAGGCCATCAAGTTCAGAGTAAAGATTCTCAACGAAGCCTGCAGCAAGTTGAGAGAATCAAGGGATAAATTGATCGATGGGAAAAGTGATCTGGAAGAAGAATTGCTAAAGATTTGTCCAAAGGTGTCAGTTGGGAACGCAGGTATCCTATCAGCAGATGATCTCTTCAAACAAGTTCAGGAATCTATTCAGCATGAACCTGTACACGGATTTGACCTTGAAGTCATTGGTCAGTTTGTAAGGATTGAGCACACTTTAGAGGCCTTAAGAAAGCTCAGCAAAGGATTGAAGAAACTTCCCGGCACTGCCAGTGATGTTCATGAAACCTGCGAAATGTGGAATGATCACTCCACTGCGCCTGATGAGAATGAAATGCAAGGCATTATTCGGAAGTTCCAGGAGTTTCGTAACAAACAGTCTCAGCTGGAGGAGGAGAAAGAAGAAGAAGCAAAAGATGATGATTCGGATTAATTCCCAACGTCCCATGTCATTTCTATTTTTAGATTGACATGTCTTTGTTATTTCCGTTTTATCATATTTTTAATTCATGTTTTGACTTGATCTCCTGCGTGAGAGTCATGCAAAACTGAAACTCCAGTTAACATGCTACTCTTTAGGATCTGTCCTGTTTTATCTCTAGCTTCTTTTGTTATAAATAAGGGATGCCTGTGCATTCAAAAGGGTCGAGAATTTTTGAAGCATTAAGAGGCTATTGGAAAGGAGAAAAACTTTGTGTTTTCTTTCAATCATTTTGAAGAATAGAAGTTGATATTGTTTTGCAGACTTTGTGTTGTGAAATATATCTTATTTAAGACAGTGTTCTTATGTTCATGATCTTAAAGCTATTCTTTGCATAGAATCTCAGTGTTTCTAATTATCTCGGACACTATATCTGTGATCTAAAACTCGTATGATTATTTCGTGCTCTGTGTTTACTCGGAAGAAAATACGTTTCTCCCATTTCTTTTCTACCGTGCTTCTTTCACTGTAACAGTTTCTAACCTATTTCACTTACGAAAGCAATATCCTTGAATCGTGTGAATGTGGATTTCGGGATTTCATCCCAACCCCCAATGGTTAGATTAGTGTGAATATTGTATATATTATTTACTGTGTTTTAGATTAGCAATAAACAGGCAGCCTCACCTGTCTTTGAGGAGGGATTTAATCCCATGTACTGTGGTTGAACCTCATATTTTGGTTTGACAAAATATCCAACCAACAGTTTTTGGCGACTCCGCTGGGGAAATACGGATCAATAGTATAAAGCTTATCCTCTCGGTGTCTGGCGACTCCATATTTGCCTTATTTTTAATAAGATCTCCTTTCAGTTCAAGCTGGCCAGGAGGATCTTCACTCGGTCTCGCCGAGCTCAAGGTGAAATTGATCCACTCTTCGAGTTACTGCAACAGCATAATTTCAGCCTTTCTCCCAACAGCGTTGTCTCTAACCGAGCCAGAAGTTCTTCACCTGTTCAGAGAAATCGGATCCCTGAAGAATGGGAAGCATCTGCAACTTGTCGTGCACTACTCTTGTCTGATACCCGGATCCCTGTACGCACTCTTTTCAGAAGGATGGCGGTTCAACCTGTGCCTTGGGGTGCAGTTATTGGTCCTCTTTCCTTGACTCCTCCATTGAATGAGTTACCACGTGGATCTCGTAAAAACATTCCCAAGTTCAATGGGGATGGGAAGCAGCATCCTGATGAGCATATTGCATCTTTCTTTGTTGCATGCGGTGTCCTCGGAGTAGCCCACGAAGATGTCTCCATTCGGCTCTTCGTTGAAACATTGCAGGGAGTAGCAGCTGAATGGTTTTACCACCTCCCGAATGCATGCATTCCAGATTGGGCTACCATGCGGACCAAGTTTGAGGCACGTTTCAAACCAGCCGAAGATTCTCATGCTTTGTTAGCTCAGCTCACGCATATGAAGAAGGAATCGCATGAACCTATGCGGGAATTCGTGGCTAAGTTCAATAAGCTGATCCGGAAAATTCCAGTAATAGCTGTATCAACTCTGGAAAACCAAAAATGCTTTTTCATCAATGCTCAACCCCCTGATATAAGCTTTTTATTACGAAGGTCGGTTATCCCAGATTTGGCTACTGCTCAGTCAACGGCTACTGAAATAGAGGATGATCTCATCTTAGCCGGAAGGATCAAGAAAGATATACCCAAAATCAAAAATCAAGGTTCTTCTCAAGGTAATACTGACCCTATGTTTCAAAAAATGGCTAATGATTTGATTGCTTTAAAGAAGCAAGTGTCTCAGCAGGTGAGCAATGTTCCGTACCGGGATATCCCTAGGCGGAATTTTAATAACAATGGTGCACCTGCCAGAGATAGGCCACGGTTAGCTCCTGCTCAACCGAGATTAGCAATTGAAGCTCCGCCTGTTAATGCAGCAGTGGAAATAATTGAAGAAGATGATGAACCAGAAGAACAAGATTCCCGTGAGGATTTCGAAGCTTCAGGATATGCTGATGAGTCTTATGATGAGTCAGCTGGCGACTCCAGCATTGGTTATTTGGAATATGATGAAGATGAATGTGAGCCAGATGGTCAATCATTTGCTGTGTTCACTCGGTCCCAATCTCAGGTTCCCAGAAAGCCTCTGGAAAATACTAAGGAGAAGAATAAGGAACCTCCTGTATCCATAGTCAAAAGGGGTACCCCTATTTCGGCGCAAACTGAAAGAGAGGTTACTAAAAAGACAGCTGCTCCTTATTCTCCTTCTCCTAAGGTCAGTGCCCCAGCACAAGCTCATATAATTAGAACTGAGCCTACTATCATTCCTTCTTACACTGCTTTCGATATTATTGATCATGCAAAGAGAACCAAAATTCAAATGTCAGAAGCAGAATACCTTCAGTCGAATCCCGAACAATTTGAAAAGCTGGCCAAGTTCATCAGAAGTAAAGCGGCCGTTCCGTCACCTGCTAAAGGTCTCCTTTCAAATCCTACTCAACCCACACCTCAGAATAATCTGACCTCTGCTTCTTCCTCAGGAAAGATTGAACCATTTTATTTGTCTCTACTTATAAATGGGTTTAAACTCAGCAATTGCATCATTGATTCAGGGGCCTCTGATAATGTTATGCCCGCAAAAGTGGCCCAAGCCCTCGGGCTTACTTTGACTAAGTCGTATGGATGGTGCTATTCCATGGAAACTAAACAAGTCCCTCTGATTGGTCAAATTAAGGACGCACAGTTTGCATTTGTTGCCTTCCCTGAGAAGAGAGTAAAAATGACTATTCTGGTTGCTGATATCCCTGCGGCTTATGGTATTCTCTTGGGTAGAGGATTTTGTAAAGATGTCGGAGGAGAGATTAGTATGGATTGGACCAAAGCCAAGATCCCAGTCAAAGGGGTTCAACAGGTTCTTCATCCTGAACCGCAGGCAAAGTATTTGGTGACCAAATCAGATGATCCTAAGGCTCAGATTCTTTTCGAAGATGCTAGCTTCGGGAATTATTTCATGGCTTCAGAGATACCCATTGTAGATGTGGAAGAGGAAGATCCCAATGCAATTTGGACGCTTGAATTTGATGGTAGCTGCTCAGCCTCTGGATCAGGCACTGGTGTTGTTCTCATATCTCCTAGCTCCGAGATTTTTCCATCAGCTTATAAGTTGCAATTTGATAATACTAATAACACGGCCGAATATGAAGCCCTGTTATTAGGATTAGAATTGGCCAGACAGAAGGGAATCAGGAATCTCAAGGTTCAGGGGGATGCGGAGCTGATTGTTAATCAGGTCAGGGGTATATATCAGGTGAAAAATGATCGGTTGAGGCATTACAGGAACAAAGTTTGGGATAGTATAGAATGCTTTGATGCATTTTCTATTAAGGCAGTTTTAAGAGATTATAATGACAAGGCTGATTCTTTGGCCGTATCTGCATCTCTTCTTCTTCCTCATCCTCAGTTCAAGCAAGACACATACTCTATCGAGATTGTGTACCGCCCTAGTGTCCCAGATAATGCAACTCACTGGCAGGTGTTCAATGATGATCGACAGGTGTTGGATTTTCTAGAAAAGGCTGACAATTTCAGTGAGTTATATTTTGAAGGTTCAGAATCAGCCTTTCGTGAAACTATTTCAGAGCCATATCAAGAGGTTGATGGTGAATTTATCTAGCTGAAAGGCAACAAGATACCAAAAGGTTTGGTTTCCCTGGAGGGTCTGTTTGACAAACATGATCGCTTTATCCAAAACAAAAGGCAAGTTGAAGGAGCTTCTTCCTCTGAAGTAGATCAAATCAATCTAGGTTCATCTGATCAACCTCGGATGGTGAATATCGGTAAATGTTGTTCTCCTGAAGAGAAGGTAAGATTCATTTCACTTTTGAAGAAATACATCGATGTGTTGGCCTGGTATTATGCAGATTTGAAATCCTTCAAGCCTAAAGATGTACAGCACAGTATTCCTTTGAAGCCTGATGTCAAGCCGTATAGACAGAAGCAAAGACATTATAATCCGAAGATTTCAGGGAAAATCCTGGTAGAAATTCAGAAGATGTTAGATGCTAGAATTATTTTCCCAATCCATCACTCCACTTGGATTGCAAACATTGTCCCTGTCAGGAAGAAGAATGGTGAGATCCGGATTTGTGTTGACTTTCGTAACTTAAATCAGTCCTCACTGAAGGATAACTATCCCTTGCCTATCATGGATCAAGTATTACAAACTGTAACTGGATCGGAAATGTTATCCATGCTCGACGGGTTTTCAGGCTATAATCAAGTCGAAGTAACCACAGAGGATCAACACAAGACAGCTTTCACGACCCCATGGGGTACCTTTACTTAGAGGAGGATGCCATTCGGCCTGATCAACGCCGAAGCTACTTTTCAGAGGGCTATGGATCTAGCATTCAGAGATCTGATGGGCAAGGTCATAGTCATGTATTTGGATGACTTGACCATTTTTTCTAAAAAGCGGAGTGATCATTATGGTCATTTAGAACAGGTACTTTTAAGATGCAGACGTCGCGGGATTTCGTTGAATCCTAAGAAGTCCATGTTTGGGGTTACAGAAGGAAAGCTGCTGGGTCATATTGTGACCAGAGAAGGAACTAAAATTGACCCAGAAAGGGTAAAGGCTATTCAGAGCCTTACCTTGCCCACAAGTAAAACAGGAGTTCATTCTTTCTTCGGAAAGGTTAATTTCTTGAGAAGATTTGTACCCGATTTCGCTGACAAAACCAACGATATCTTTGGAATGATGAAAGGTAAAATTCCATTTCGATGGAGTACAGAAGGGAAGCTGGCATTTGAAGAAATCAAAAAGGCAGTTGCTTGTGCTCCTGTCTTAGTATGTCCAGACTTCAAGAAAGATTTCATCATGTATAGCTATGCTTCTGCCCACACAGTGTCAGCAATCCTGATGCAGGAAAATGGAGAAGGCATTGAAGCTCCTATCGCATTCATGAGCTGTCCATTGAAAGAGCATGAATTGAAGATGTCACAGATTGAAAAACATGCTTATGCGGTGGTGCGAGCGGTGAAGCATTTCAGGTACTATGTGCTGAATTCTCATACTCGTGTTCTCGTTCCTGATACTGCTGTTAAATCCATTCTAACTCAACAAGAGTTGGGAAGCCAACGAGGTACTTGGATTGCTAAGGTTCAGGAGTATGACTTGGACATCAAACCTACCAAGTTGGTACGAGGAAGAGGCCTGTGTCAATTGATTGCAGAGAATCATGCTGAAGCAGAGTGTGAGAAGAATCAAGATACTTCTTCCGAGCTGCCTATGGTGCTTTTTGTGAGTACGACCGATGAATGGTACACGGACATTGCTTTCTTCTTAACTTATGGTGAATGCCCTCCACATTTAAATCAAAAAGAGAAGAGGACCGTCAAGTTAAGATCTGCAAAATACCTTTTGTGGAATAATGCAATATACAAGAAAGGTATTGATGGTGTCTTCTTGCGTTGTGTCGATAAATCACAACAGGAAAAGTTATTAGAATCCTTTCATAGCCTAGCATGCGGAGGACATTTTTCATCCTCTGTAACAGCATATAAGATCTTACGGGCTAGGTATTATTGGCCTACTCTTTTCTGGGATTCAGCAGAATGGGTGTCTAAATGTGAAGCTTGTCAACATTTCGTTGGTCGTCCCAAGCTAGCAGCTCTTCCTTTGAAGCCTGTGGTGATTGAAGAACCTTTTCGCCAATGGGGGATTGATTTTATCGGAACATTGAATCCTGCTTCCAGTGCTGGACACGACTATGTGCTGACTGCTACTGATTATTTTACCAAGTGGGTAGAGGCTGTACCAATCAAGCAAGCGACTTCTGAAGCTGTTTGCAAGTTCCTGAAAGAAAACATAATCGTCAGATTTGGTGTGCCTCATAAGATCGTAGCGGATAATGCCTCTAACTTCTCATCACATGAATTAACAGAATTCTGCTATGGATTCGGCATTACTCTGGCTCATTCATCTGACTATTATCCCCAGGGCAATGGGCAAGCTGAGTCCAGCAATAAGAATCTGGTTACTATAATCAGGAAACTAGTAGATGAAAATCAGAGGACATGGCACAAAGCATTGTATGATGTGTTGTGGGCTGATCGGATCACTCCAAAGTGAGCCATAGGGATGTCCCCTTTTCAGTTGCTATACGGGATTGATGCTGAAATTCCTATCTCAGTAGAATTGCCGACCTTGCAGTTGGCGAAAGCGGTTGAAGATGTAGCTTTTCAGAATTCTATCGAAAAGAGGGTTATGTACCTAACCAGGCTAGAAGAAGAGTGAATTAAGGTGGTTGATCGTATAGCAGATCATCAGAGCAGGGTGAAGAAGATTTTCGATAAAAAGTCAAAGCAGCGCAACTTCCAGATTGGAGATCTGGTGTTGCTTTGGGATAAAAGGAGAGAACAGAAAGGAATGGATGGAAAATTTGATTCTTTATGGAAAGGACCTTTCAAGATCCACGAGTTGAATGGTGAAAATAGTTTCCTTCTATCATATCTGGATGGAGGGTTACTCCCTTTTCCTTTCAGTGGACAACATCTAAAGCTGTTCTACCATTAATGCAAGATGCTCTCTTGCATTGTACATATTTTGCTTTTTGTTGTGTGTTTGCTTTTGGTTTTCTTTCTTTCTTTCTTCGTTTTGTTTTGTTTTGGTTTTCTCCTTGACCCCGTAGCCTAATAAATAAGACCAGAGATTCTGAGTTCTCTTCCTTTGGTATTGCAAAGAAAGTCCCCAACTGGAGCCAGCTGTTATCCCCGTTTTGAGTTCACGACAAAACGATCGGATAACCCCTACAAAATTTTCGAAGTGATTTTGCATTTTGGCCTCTTTTAGAGAAAAATCGGGTTTTCGGGTGTTACTAACAGCTTGACATAATTTTTAACATGCTTTATGTCTTATGTCCTCTGAAACCCGAAACCCACCTTGTATTAAGAAAATCCTTTGTAATCGGGTTTTCGGAAATTCAACGCATCGGAACATACTTGAGTTAAAACATGCTTTGTGTCATCGTGACTTCCGAAACCCAAGACCCGCCTTGTATTGAGAACACCCTTTGTATTCGGGTTTTCGGAACCCCAAAGCATCGGAACATCCATGATCCAAAACATGTTTTATGCGCCATGTTCTCCGATTCCCAAAGTCCGCTCAATCCTTTGTTTTCGGGTTTTCGGGGCTATGTAGCACCTAAGCACTTCATGTTTTGTGCTCTATGTTTTCCGAAACCCGAAAACCCGGAATGCACTAAATCTCTTCATGTCGGGTTTTCGGACCCCTCCAACATGCTGACATGGCATCCATGCCGAATGGTTGGTGAGTTGGCACGTGCCGAGCTGAAGTGTATTTATTACTAATTTTCTTATAAATACGTAGATTTCCACATCATTCTTACCATTCATATTTTTAATTCGTGGATTTTTCGCATGCTCTTCCGCTTTCAAAACCCGCAAACTCGCATTGCCCGTTTGGATCGTTTGTTTTCGATCTTACCTGTCTCGAATCGAAGGTATTTTTCTTTCCTTCTTTATTCTTGATTTTTATGAATCGATTGCGCATATTTTCTTTCCAATTTCTTGCCAGTTGTTGAAGGTTTTCTTCCCTTCTTCTTTCTGTGTTGTTTTGGAAAGGGTTTTGGGTTTTTTAGGGTTTATTTTCTCTTTTTGGGATTATCAATTGATGCTGTTTCTTCAAAAATTCTAATTATATGCATGATGTATGGAATATGAATAACAAAAAAGAAAGGAAGTTGTATATGTGAAAATTCAAGAAAGACTCTGTTTTTGTTTCCCAGATTTTGAAGACTGTTTTGCAGATTCAAAGGCCCAGAGTATAAAGGAAGCTTGAAGTATCGGGGTTTCACAACATTCCGACCTCAACAGTAAATGTCGGGAATCTCCGAAGTTCCGTCATCAAAAGTGGGCGCCGGATTTCCTCCCATTTCTGCCATTGACAGTGAGTGCTGGGTTTCCGCCAGTTTCCGTCATTGAAAAGCAAGTGTCAGGCTTTGCCAAAGTTCCAACAGATCAAACTTGTCGGGTTCTCAGGGTTTTCTGACATCCTATTCAGCGTGTCGGGTTCTTCTCTTCTTCCAGCGCATTCAGTCAATGGGGATTTCTAGTTTGAACAACATCACCTGAGTTCCGAGTCTTTCTCCCCTCCACATTCTTCATGTCGGACCCTGGTTCATCTCAGGAGAAGGCCGAGAAGTCTAGCAGGATGAAGTACAAATTTAAGAAACCAGAATCCCCATCATATATTGATTGTAATTATGATATCAGGGATACTGAACTTGGCAACATAGATATGGACGACTTTTGGAATAGGGTGAAGAGTTCTTCTCAAACCCCATGGATGATGGCTTTAGCTAACAGTGGCTTGCCCCTTGCAGTAGGCTTTCCCATGTCTGCCCAATGTCCAGAGTTTGTTTTGGCTTGTGCGTCCAGTTACGACTTGGCTTCTCGTTCAGTAAGGAATCACGCTGGTGAGGTAGTTATCAAACTAGATGGAGCTTATTTTGATGATCTCCTGAAACTACCTAATTTTGAGGAGTATGGGGACCTAGACATCAAGTCGGCTCAGAAGGCCTGGGACAGTAATCAGAAAAATTACATTAAGGATGTCAATAAGAAGTTCTTGGTCAAGGCAAAACCAGTAATATCTAGATTTCCAAGAACTATTCCTAGATTTGATTTCATACAAGAAATCAATGACATTATCACCCTGCTTAGCCGGGTTTTTGGCTTGCCGGAATCAAATTTATTTCATGGATGGATGTATCAGTTTATGGTCACCATCAAGAAGAACCAGCAAGGGATTGACTGGGGAACCCTTATCAGTAATGAGATTGACTCTCAGATGACGACGGTCTTATCGACCGGAAGGTTTTATATGTTCTCATATGTGGCCTATGCAGTAGCTGGAATGAGGAGCTATCCCAGACTGGATACTAAAGGAAGCAGAATGACAAACCCAGTCTATAAGTATTATCCTCAAATAACAAAGAAGGGGTCCAAGGATCATTTTAGGAGGGTGAATGACGCCTTTTTCTACGAGAACATCTGCCGGCTGAACCCAGGGCTAAGAAAGACAAGGGTATCAGACGAAGCTTGGACTGAGGTATCTAAATGGGGATGTATCTTCTTACAGTTCAAGAAGTTTACCTACCTTCGAACGGTCATGTACTCAGGAGAGCCTTTCCGTCTGCCTCGCTATCCAGGGGATAGATTGATACTAATAGAATTGGTCAGACAGCTATTGGATTTTCACAAATTCCAACAGAGCAAGCATAAGGCAGCAATATCCTTCCCAATTTCTATTGGGAGATATACTTGCTCAACAGTGGCAAAGGCCAAAAATGTTGAATGTGAACTCCAGGAGAAATTAAAGAAGCATATGAAGTCTCGGGATGGTTTTGACATCCGAGGAGTACTTAGAACCTATGGAGCCCTACATCTGTACAGGCCCGACATTGAGGATATCTGGGTGGATCTGCGTAACGAAGTTGCAGTTCGCAGAAAAGATAATAGTAGGTTAACTATTAATGAGATTCAGACGCTAGAGCTTTCTGATTTGCCAGATGGCACAACTGACAATGAAAGTGTGTTGGATATGTGCTATGATGGGCTTAATGAAGATCGATACGTTTTCCTGCCTATTGATTGGTCGGCCAGCGAAAAAGCCTCTATCACAGATAGGTCGGCTCTCATTCTTGCTCGCACCAAAAAATGGCTCTCTTCTTGGGGCATGAATTTTAAAGGTAAAAAGTTTCCAAAGTTGGCTGAAACGGAGGTGGGGCCCTCCCAAAAGAAAAAGGACAAAGAATCTACTGAGGGGCCTATAAAGATCAGGATCCCTAAGAAGAGGAAAGAAAGACAAATCTCTTCAATTGTTTCTCCAGCTCAAACGGTGGTTGTGCCAGAATCACCAACACCACCAGAAATAGGGGAGATTAATTTAGAAGAAGGAGGAAGCCAACTCTTGACTTCACCATTTGCTGATTGCTCAACTGGAGAGACCTTATCTCTTGCATTCAAGGCTTTGGAAACTGAATATGTGCCTCTCCCTCAACAACCACTTCAGCCTCCTCATTCCCCATCCACTTCTTCAAGCATGGCCAATATTTTCTCTAGGCTCTCACCCCTCTCTGCTGGAACCCAAGTGATCACCAACACTCCCCCACAACCTGTGCCTCTATTCATTGCACCTACTACCACGTTGGCTGCTGTTCCCCCTCCAATAGTAGAATCTTCTCCCCTTGAGAGTAGAATACCAGTTATTACAACATTGGCAGTTTCCTCTGATACACCACAATGGCTACTTGAGAAAACTATGAGGAAGAGGAAAGTGATTGTACCCCTACCAGCCTTTGATTTCAGCTCACTCAAGGCTTCTACTGCGAGATCAGCCAAGAAACCCAAAACAGTTTCAAGGGTTTTGGTGGATGCTTCAGGAGATAAGTTTGCAGAGATTGCCACTCCCTCAGCTGACAAAAACTAGAGATGATGTAACAGCTGCTGATTACCAGGTAACCAGGGTGGCTCTAGGAAAAGTGACAGCAAAAGGGGCGCAGCAAGATGCAAAGGATTCCATAGACGTCCTGTGCCAAAAGTTGAAAGAAACAAAGGACAGCAGAAATGAGCTTAAGGAAAAAGTGGAGCAGTTGACAGAGGTTTTGATTAAACTCTCAACACCCCTGGAATCCATACCATCTTCTTCTGTATCTGCCGGATTCGATTTCTCATCGGTGCTTACGATTGAGAAGATTGCTAAAAAAGGAAGGGTGGTTGATGAATGGATCCAAAAGTTGCTCCAACAAGGGAAGGAAGTAATTCAAGACGTGGTGAAAGTTCATCAGTCTTTGGGGGAGATTCAGAAGGAAGGAGAGAAGATGGATGAGGAATTCACTGAAGAAATTGGACAGCTTGATTTGACTTGTGAAGCTCTCCAAGTGCTAAAGCAAATACCAACACATCTCTTGGTAGAAGAAGGCGTTCTTCCACATACAGATAAACACTTTTAGCTGATCAAGGCCATCAAGTTCAGAGTAAAGATTCTCAACGAAGCCTGCAGCAAGTTGAGAGAATCAAGGGATAAATTGATCGATGGGAAAAGTGATCTCGAAGAAGAATTGCTAAAGATTTGTCCAAAGGTGTCAGTTGGGAACGCATGTATCCTATCAGCAGATGATCTCTTCAAACAAGTTCAGGAATCTATTCAGCATGAACCTGTACACGGATTTGACCTTGAAGTCATTGGTCAGTTTGTAAGGATTGAGCACACTTTAGAGGCCTTAAGAAAGTTCAGCAAAGGATTGAAGAAACTTCCCAGCACTGCCAGTGATGTTCATGAAACCTGCGAAATGTGGAATGATCACTCCACTGCGCCTGATGAGAATGAAATGCAAGGCATTATTCGGAAGTTCCAGGAGTTTCGTAACAAATAGTCTCAGTTGGAGGAGGAGAAAGAAGAAGAAGCAAAAGATGATGATTCGGATTAATTCCCAACGTCCCATGTCATTTCTATTTTTAGATTGACATGTCTTTGTTATTTCCGTTTTATCATATTTTTAATTCATGTTTTGACTTGATCTCCTACGTGAGAGTCATGCAAAACTGAAACTCCAGTTAACATGCTACTCTTTAGGATCTGTCCTGTTTTATCTCTAGCTTCTTTTGTTATAAATAAGGGATGCCTGTGCATTCAAAAGGGTCGAGAATTTTTGAAGCATTAAGAGGCTATTGGAAAGGAGAAAAACTTTGTGTTTTCTTTCAATCATTTTGAAGAATAGAAGTTGATATTGTTTTGCAGACTTTGTGTTGTGAAATATATCTTATTTAAGACAGTGTTCTTATGTTCATGATCTTAAAGCTATTCTTTGCATAGAATCTCAGTGTTTCTAATTATCTCAGACACTATATCTGTGATCTAAAACTCGTATGATTATTTCGTGCTCTGTGTTTACTCGGAAGAAAATACGTTTCTCCCATTTCTTTTCTACCATGCTTCTTTCACTGTAACAGTTTCTAACCTATTTCACTTACGAAAGCAATATCCTTGAATCGTGTGAATGTGGATTTCGGGATTTCATCCCAACCCCCAATGGTTAGATTAGTGTGAATATTGTGTATATTATTTACTGTGTTTTAGATTAGCAATAAACAGGCAGCCTCACCTGTCTTTGAGAAGGGATTTAATCCCATGTACTGTGGTTGAACCTCATATTTTGGTTTGAAAAAATATCCAACCAATAGTCCTACACTTGAAATATTAGTAATTTTACATGCAAACTATAATGTTTTAGAAAGAGAATTAAGGTCACTTTTGATTCTCAAGATCACTTGAAGGCGCAAGAGAAGAGCATATGTGACGTTTGATCGAAATATTAGAAATTGGAAAAATTTAACCAATGATAATTAAGTGCTTTTAAAGATTGATTCTTTAAATAAATTAAATCATGAATTTTTCCAAGTAAACCAAAATATTAGAAATGAAGATCAAATTCATTTTTGATTCTCAAGATCTCTCAAAATTTCAAGAGAAGAGCATACATGACACTTGATCTAACTTAAGAAAATGGAAAAATAAGCGTAATCAAATCATTTAAGTGTTAGAAACTGATTTTTAAATAACAACTCAAATGATTAGTTTTTCCATGAAAGATATAAAAATATCAAGTGTTATCCATATTTCCAAATGATAATCAAAATGTTATAAAATCATCCAAAATATTTTCCGTTTTTGATTCTCAAGATCACTCAAAAGCGCAAGAGAAGAGCATCTGTGGTCTCGATGAATTTATAACAAAAAGGAGATTTCCAAAAAATATTTAAATTCTAACACCATTTCTAAAACAATAATAACCATAATGTTATAATAATATACATAATCATATCCATTTCTGATTCTCAAGGTCACTTGAAAGAGCAAGAGAAGATCATACATGGTGTTGATCAAATTAAAACGAATCTAACATGCAAAGAAAGTGACTATTTTTATAATAAAATAATACCCTATAATTTTTGTAAGTCTAAATCCAAAATTTATTTGTTCATTGCATATTTCACATCAAGACCTTTGCGTCACAAAAAATGGAGTCATTTTGATTTCAGGAGAAAAATTTATGGCTTCCGGAAGATAGATTACGCATATGCTCTTATACTCATGGGTATGCACTTAACTTGTACTCAAAATTGTTAAAAAAAATGCAAAAAGGTTAAATTTTTCCCATAAAGATTCAATTTTGACAAAAACCCACCTACTTAGTATGTGCAAAGAAGACTCAACACTATCAAACATTAACATTCATGATGAAAAACTTAACATTATCAACAATATGACAAAACTAACATGTAAAATGATGAAAAATGAAGCTCTAAAAATGAAAACATGGAGAAATATTGAATTTTTCTCATCAATATCCCATTTTTACAGTAACCCACCTCCTTAATATGTGAAAAAAATACTCAACACTATTAAACATTAACATACATTCTCAAAAATTTAAAATTTTTAAAAAATTGACAAAACTAGCATGTAAAATGATGAAAAATGAAGCTCTAAAAATGAAAACATGAAGAAAGCTTGATTTTTTCTCATCAATATTCCATTTTTATAGAACTTTTCCTCCTTTATATGTACGAGGAAAACTCAAAACATAAAAACTCAACAAAACACGTTAAGAAAGTCAAGTTATGTCAAAATATTAAAAAAGAGGGTTAGTATGCAAAAATAAACTTAACCAAAATAAAGAATGTGTGTCCCACCAGGTGTGCCATACGTATGCATGTGAAACCAAGATAATTTAATCAATAGAAAATAACACCAAGTAGTCTCAATAACAAATATAATCTAACAAAGCATCATGATAAAGCCAAACAAAAGGAAAAGATAATTAATGCATCTAATTGACATGAAATGCTAAGCCATCCTTTTATATTTTTGATGGCCTTTTAGATTATAGGCACTCCTTTTGTTGAGCTGAACATGGCTGCATGTGATCAAAGGAAGCTATCTCCATAGAAGAGGAAGAGATCTCACCAATATGGCTTTTCCATGTATGGTTCTTCTCTTACTACTCTTTGCAAGTAGAGGATAGAAATGGTTGCTTAATCAATAAGCCTTCCAAGATTGAAATGCTCTTATCATATGCATATGTCTTACAAGGAGATGCTATAAATTTGGACAAGGTGTTCTAGGTTCTTTATAGAGCTTTCTAATTTGGGAGAATATTTCAACCTAGTGAACGTGGGATAAAGGTTAAGTAGAATTAGAAAGGGATGAGTATGATTAGAAGAGATTAATAAAGGATTAAAAACTCATGGGATTTGGAGATGATTTAATTAATCAACTAGGATTAATTAATAGACCAAAATAAGCTAAAAAATCCATTTGGAGGTGATTTAGAAAGAAATTAGTAGAATTTGAAGGGTTTGAAAGGGGGATTTAACCAATAAGAGGGTTTATTGATTAAATAGAAGATTAATTGACTTTATTAATGAATAATAGTTAATTCATTAATTAAAAGAGGATTATAACTAACAAAATGTCGTTAATTGGCATCCGGAATGGGGGGAAGGATAGTTAATTAACAGTGTTGTTAATTGACTGAAATGAAGGGGAATGCTAGATAATTAGTTGAAATTTGCTAATTATAACGAAATGATAGAAAATAGGATACGAAGTGTAATTTTAGTATTAAAATTGTGTAGTCAGAGTTAGGTGTCTACATGTAGTACCCACCATATTTTGTGTCCCTTACTAAGGTTTATAGACTCGTCTGAGTAGTTTTATTATTGAATTTGATACCTTGTTATTTGATTTTTATTTACACTTACTACTATTATCATCCTATGGTATATGACATAGTATTTGACAAGATACTTTTGATACACTATATGACATTCATGCCATTTATTATTTCATTCTGATTAGTGATGATGATATATTGATGTTTTAGATTTGATGGATTATGCTGCTATATGGTATTCACTAATGATCGTAATTTTGAGTTATGTATTGTGATATTGGATCATATTTATATGTACCATCGGTAGAATAAATGTTGTGAAATTTTATTTAGAATATATTGTATAATCATATTTCATTTTGATTTATATAGATATTTTATCATGTCGAGTAGATTTGAGGTTTGTATTGAGTTTGAAGGATTTGTAGGTAACACCACTGGGTGAATGTGAGACTTAATGGTAGCACTACAAAGGATGCCAAAACCGTTGTGCCAAAACCTTCTATCTCACCTTGTTTCATTTTGGAATTTTTTGAAATTGGGTAAATTTGGTTGGCACTTGTATGTGATTGATTGATTTATTTCATTATTTATTTCCCTAACCTTGAGCACCATAGTAAAACTTGATTACTTAATTGCTAACCTAATTTGTATTTCCTAGTGCTAATAAGGTCATTATGGATGATTAGTGTAATGGGGTGTTTTGTGTCTTAAGATTTCTTTAAGGATGTGTTTGGAGTTTCTAGTCAAGTTGGTGGGGACCAATTCTCACCTTGAATTCTCCCATTCAAACCCAAAACCCTAATTTTTCCTTTAAGGGAAATTTTGAATGTTTAAAAAAAAAGGTAAGGGTCATATTTACCTCAAATTTGGTCCATGGGACCTAACCTATGGGTGGGGGAATATTTTTGTGAACCCAACAAGCCTCTTCCCCACTCCACACTCTCTCAAGTCACTTTCTAAATCTTATTTCCATGTTTCACATGTGTGGCTTTTGGATTTTGCGTGGATTTTGGAGGCTAGTGAGATTTTTTCCCCTCTTTCATTTATTGTTTTAGGGAGTGTGGAAAATGACTTTGATGACATGGAGCTTTTGTTTAGTTGGAAGGATGACACATATCACCCTCCCATGGGATTTTGGGTTGGATAATTTTCCTATTTCTTTCTGAAATTTTGGTTGTTTGGGAGAATTTTAGGGAAGAAATTTGGTGTGGAGCTTTGGCATCTTGAGGATACAAAGATATAGGAGCTTCTAGATTGGAGCACTAGAGTTGAGGTAGGTATTACTCCATGTATTTTTATTTGAATAACTTGTTGACTGTGTGTGTGTGTGTGTGTGTGTGTGTGTGTGTGTGTGTGTGTGTGTGTGTGTGTGTTTCTTGTTATGGTTTGATTTTGGGTTGGTTTTATGATCCTTAAATGTTTTTGATTTCTTGCTTTGTGTTGTAAATTTCTTTTTGGTTTTTCTTTGCTCCTTTACTTCATTTGGATGTGGATTTGGAGTGGGAATTGGGAATGGGATGTGTCTTTTATTTCCACAGCTTCATGGGGAAGCCATGGTTATTTTATTATTCATCCCTTCTTTGGTGGAAGTAGGAGGGATTCCCATTTGGTTTTGGAATCCCCTCTTATCCTTACCAACGAAGCTGACAAGGATTGAACATCCTTGGCAAGGAGGAAATAAAGGATGTATAATGATTTTGGGATATGTTGATGATTTTGGAGATACTCTTAGAGGTTACTTAGACACTAATGTTATCATATATTCTTGACACTATGTGAATTTCCTCCCCTCTTCCCTTTCCCTTTCCCTTTTGTTATTAGTGTTTTTTGGTGGGTTGGAATTTTGGTTAAGCTGTCTTTTGTTTCTCTTGGCTATCCTTGTTTTAGTGTTTTTGAAAACATTATTTTCTCTTGGAATTCTTTGTAGCATGCTACACCTCTTTCCCATGGGATTGGGGGAGGCTAGCATGTAATTCATTTAAGAAGAAGGAATGTGATGGTGCATGTAGATTGGGAGGCATATCAAGCCTTAGTTTTAGTGGTTAGTAGAGAATTGATAAATTTGGAACTTGGGATATTTTTGTTGGAGAAATTATTGGAGCTAAACTTGGAGTTTTCTCATGATTTTTGAAGCCTTTCCATGATATTTTTTCTTTCTTGGAGGAAAGGAATGTTCATACACCTTTTGGTCTTATTGTTCCCATTTTGGGAGGTTGTTTTACTTGGGTTTATTTTTAGGAAGTTGATGCCTCTTTGTAAGTGGTATGCTATAAATCCTTTTGGAATTGGTTTTAATTGGTTTGAAATTTTAATTTTCATTCTTGTGAAATTTTTTTGAGAAAGAATTTATATGTTATATATTAAAAAGGGGGTCATTACCTTTCCATGTTATCTTAGTGTTGTGAACATAATGGAAGTTTTAATGTTTTTTCTCTTGTATGTTTGTGTCCAAAAGAATATTTTTTATAAATGTGTAAGGATGGAAAATATTTTTGTCACTTATTCACAATCATGTTTTGAAAATAATGAAAGATAGCTTAATGTTTTTTATTATCCTTAGTGAAAAATAGAATTGAATCCTTTTTTACAAATCCTACAATTTAGTTATCAAGATAGGTGATTTATTGGGTGCATTATAAGTTGGAGATTGATTCTAGTATCAACCATTTGAATTTCCATAAATGATTATTGGTTTTATTAGCTTTGAAAAGTATGTGTTTCCAAAATGAAATTTTACTCTTAGATTTGAATAGAGTTACAAAGAGTTTCTTTGTTATAAGTTGTGATAGTAAAAAGGGATTATTTTGTTCTAGTTTCTTTAACACATATGTTTATCTGTATTATCTTACAATTTTTAGACTACAACCATAAAACAATTCGTTCCTCATAGTTGTATTAAACTTCCTTCAAATATAAATGATTGGAAATTTTAATGTTTTTCCATTATAATGAAATATCAATTTTATTTGGGAAAGTGGATACTCATACACTTTTTAATTTATTTTAGCTCAACTATGTTTATGGAAATCAGGTAACTAAAAGGGCATAGACACAAGTAAATATTTATTATATATTTGTTACTAGTAAGAAGTAAGTTCTTAGTTTGGAAACATGTTTAGCTAAACCTCTCTATCTATTATCCTTTTGTTTTCTAAACTAACTTGGAATTAATTTTATCAAATAAGAAATGAGAATTTTTTTGTTACTCATTTGTATTAACTATACAAATATGTGTATATAATAGAGGAGTCATTTTATGATTTTATATCTAATTAAAGAGGTTAAATAAAATTTGCGATCATATATATTAAATATATATCTTTATATACACATCTGCAACAATAAAATAAATAAATAAATAAAATTATGATTAATATAGAATTAAATTTTTGGGTATGATTGGGATGTCGCCTCCTCCATTTCCACCATGGTCTTGACCCATAAGGGTCGTAAACCCTATACTGTTGTAGTTCGCTCCTACAACAATTTTTTTCTTCCACCATTTAGGCACAACCATGACAAATTTCAGCCCAATTTAAGACTCTCAAATGACACCCATGTATGGGTTCACACTCTTCAAACACCCATAGTGCACATGCCCTTCCTCTATCCTTTCTCATCTTCTCAAGCATGTGACCTATTCTTGGAATGGCCACCATCATTTGCTATATATACTGGGTAACACCCATATTACGCTTCATCAAACTAAGGGAATTTTTATATACCAACTCATTAATTAAAATTAATGCCTTTGAACTGATCTTAACATGCAACAATTAAAATCCAACATACAAGAGTTTGTAAAATGCATTAAGTTATTTTACGTTGAAATGAGTATCATCATTTACAGCCACCAATGCACTATTCCATCATTAATTAATGTTCATAATCCATATGGAAATCCTATGATAACCATGTGCAACTGCAAGGGTCTCTTGGATCTACCCAATCCCCCTCAAACACTCTTTAGGAGCCAATATACCTTGTATATCATTTGGTTAAGCCTTATTACAGGATGAGAGAACATGTGATTTTTCTTAGTGTCTTTCAGAAAGTTACTACTATAACCACCATTTGAATCTAGAAACCTTAAGCAAGAATACCTAGTGAAAATACAATGCATTTAGTTATATGCACTACTATGGCCATATTTATTTGGCATTGCACTAGCAAGATGGTTCTGAGACTGCACACTAGCCTACGAAACCCGTATTCCTTTCACCACACAACCATCTCAACATAGTCATTTGGATTCACATCCGTTATTTAATTTATTAAGTTCATTATTATTCATCTTAAATAATCATATATATTAATTAATAAGTTCAAATACTGAAGTTATAGATATCAAAAATTGACATCTGGGTCATGCGGCTCATGTCAACACCACTTTGGGACCCCTATAGGAAAAGGTACATTTACGTGATGACCCGAGTCATTACACATCCATTCCTCTCCCTATATCCATCCCAAATTGGTACAGGAATGACTCACATGATAGGAAATTTGTGTCATGATTCTTTTCTTTGATTATTATTCCTTATGTTATCTAAATCATGATAGAGATATGTAATGATCTCTACGAGTCACTGCGTAATATATGTACCTCTTGCTGTTTCATTATGTAATTATGATGCCACCTAACAATAATATTATCAATTTTAAACATCAATCCATCATGAAGGCTATGCTGATAACTCATTGTTACATAAATGCCATAAAACACATACACAATAATCTAAGTCATAACCATTAATATTCATGATTTATAATCTCCATACAAATTTACAAGTGATTATTGAAGATAATAATTTAATACAACATGTATGTTTTCTTTGAATAATTACAAATATTTCTTCCCTATCACTGGTATCAAGTACAACATCATTTATTTCATTAATATGAATAGTACAATAAAAATCAAGGTATGATGTTATCCTGTCCTTTATCCATTTCAAAATATTTTACAAACCTCCAATCTAAAAAATAATAATTTAAACATGGTCAGCTCTAAAGAACTGGCATGGACTATACAACTCCCTATCTAGCTACTCAATGACAAAGTAATTGAATAGTAACTATATTGTTTAATGATAAGAAATTAAGTATCATTTTCTTAAAGCACATGAATTCAAGGACAATGTTCTAGAAATATTAAACAAGTTCCCTTTTAGTGTCAACATTTATACATATTTCCAATTTATTTTATCTCAGCAAAGTATTATAATCTATTACAAAATTCATTCTGTAAACCATTCTCTTTTGAGAAAATGTTAATCTATAGAGGACAAGTTTTATTCTTACTACTTCCATTTCCAAGTTTCATAAACAAGATAACAAGAAAAAACACATAAACACAAAATAGTCAAAAACATTCTCTCACCCTTTTCTAATTAAGACCTTTAACAACTATCAAGCATTGTTTTCAAGTCAAGTCCTGTTGTGAATGAGCCCAACATTAATCAACAATTAATCAAATATGAAGCCATAATAATTCAAATTTCTCCTATTCATATAGAAAAACTATCTTACAGATTAATATACTAATAAATCTTGATTACAATTTTGACAGAGATTTGTCTTAGAGTAGGATATTATTTAAGTTCACAAATCAATTTTACTGGAGATGCTATAGTATTTATAAAATATGATTCAATATTTAAAACAAGTGAACCTAGCATCCACAGTCTATATTCATAATGAACCAAAAATTCAAATATGGATATTCTAAACAAAATAGTCAACACCAAACTCATTCCTAGTCTTGTGAAATCACAACAAAACCAACAAGTTACTGTGTTTATATCAAACCCACCCTCCTAATCAAGCATAGTCACTCTTAAGTCATAATTTCAACCAGAAATCAACACTTTTCAACATGCACACCAAGGAACAACAAAAAATTGGTGAAAGAAAACTTGTAAGGAATACAACTCGAGAATTCAAACATAAACCAATAAATTCCAAGAACCCATAGTGATTAATCTATGGGTTATATATTCCCAAAAGCAATAGGGTTCAATCAACCCATTTTCAACCGAGAAAAGTGACTTAGTGCCATGTTTTTCAAAGAGGGGATATGCATATATATATACACTCACAATTATCATGGTGATTTGAGCTAGCAAGCTCAATACACAAATTAAATCTAGAACCTACAGGCTCGAGTAATGCCTATGCTAAGAAACAAAATCACACCCACCGTTTATAATGCTAGGATAATAATGTCAAGTGGGAATACCACCCACACCCCATATTATTAAAAATTTTATCTATTAAATTTTACTATGTCGGTATGTCACATTTAAGAGTGAAACAATATGGCTGATTCAACCATCCTATGTAGATAGGGCGATCCCTCTCGAGATTGGCAATGGAAAACTATTACATTGGTACCACATTGATACATATGAGATCAGATGGTTGGTGACTATTATGAATGTATTGTACAAGAGCAAGAATCTAATCTACAATCATTCTATGAGATAGAGGAGTGAAGTGGAAGTGATGGGTAAAAGGTGTATATGAAATTATTAATACATGAAGTTCTTTATTCTGAGCGAGGTTTTTCCCTCTGGGTTTCCCCACTATAAATATTGTGTCTTCTGTCTCTTTACTTGAATATTATTTTCTTTTAGCTCTTGCTATTACATTTTTTCAGGGTATTAATTTCAAGTGGGATATCTACCACTCCTATATGCCCTAAATTATCTTAAAGTTTATGTATTAAACTTTATTATGATGGTCTTCCACATTTAAGTGTGGAACAAAGCGAATGACTAGAAAAGATAATGACTCACAAAAATTCCTCTCGGGATTACTAATAAACCAATGTATACATTGGTAATAATACAAAATATCAGATGGTTGGTAATGATGATCACATATTCCATTATATAGCTAGAAACAATTGGGCAATATTTTTATAAGACTGTGGAGTGAAGTGGAAGTGCTAGGTAAAAATTTCTATTCAAGATTCTCAATACAGACAACAATTTATTACAATGGGGTTTTTCCTTTGGGAATCCCCACTTAAATCTGGTGTCTTCTATCTCTTTTATTTCCTACTATTTGCTTTATCTCTTGTTATTACATTCTTTATTATGCATATCATAATCTATAATCTTTGGTAACTTATATTATGAATTTATAATTAGTTTATTACTATTTCCTTATAAATCCCGACATGGCATTAGAGTGAGTGATTATGCATGTCTAGGATCTATTTGGAAGCTTTTAATTAGCTAGAGAGAAGAAGCTTGAAGTCTTTTTACAGATCTGTGAAGCCATAGTTGTTCTACAATCGTGTTCAAGCTAAAAATATTTAAAAATTCGATTCTGACTCAAATAATTTGTTAAAATATTGGTTAAATGGTTGTTTAGATTGTGCTTTAGAATTTTTTTCTTAGATATTTGTTTATGTGTCTAGTTACAGTTGTTTTTGGTTTAAATCTATCATCTACAATCTTATTTTAAGTTTTTACGTCGTTTATAATAGTTAGGGCTATTTTTTGTCTGTGGATCCGAAATATTTATTTAGATCCAATTTTTTTGGAGCTTCTAATTCCATTCTGGTAGTAAAATTATTTATTTTTCACTAGTTTTATCTTTACAAAGCTTGTTCCAATAATTTTGCATTTTCTGGCTTCGCATTTTCAATTTTTATAATTGTGGTAGTGGGCTATCCAATTAAATTTTGCCACCTTTTCGCATTGTTAGTATTTTTTTTTCTTACTATTGACATATGTGAAGGTTGAACCAATATAATTACTCCAAGTATATTTGCATTTCACATTTTTCAGTTTTCTTTTTACAGCAGCAAATTATCCAATAAGAATTAACCATCTGTTTTACTTTGTCAGACTTGCAAAGAGTGAGCCATTAAACAGACTCCACATGTTTCCATTTATACCTTAAGTCATTTTTGTTACACTATGAAATGCGATCCAATAGAATTTGGACAAGTACATCTATTTTTTGGTAGTGTCAGTCTTCACAAGTGTCAGGCTTTGTATTTCAGGGTGTTAGTCTTTGCTTTGACTTAGCCACTAAGATTGTGACACCTGTTCTTTGTTTTTGAGAGCCAAACTTTATTTTAAATTTTATCTTATTTCAGGGACTTTAAGTCTACCTAAGGAAATATAGTTAAAGTTTGGCGCAAAGCTTCCAAGTTTCCTTTGTCAGTCACTAGATTATTGACAAGTGGAATTATTTGACTAAGACTTTATCAATCTATGTCAGTTGCGAACCAATAGAACATGCCCACGTTCCTTCAAATTTTGTTTGTTTGTATTTTAATCATGTCAGAGTGTGAAAAAGTGAACTAATTAATTAAATACATGTGTATATGGTTTTGTTGTGTGTGTTTTTATTTAATTATCTTTTGAATTATTAGTTGTACTGTGAAGTGCGAACTAATTGAAAAATGACACATATTATACTTTTCGCATGTGTCATTCTTGTTATATCTTTTTCCGTGTATATCGTTGTATTTTTCATTGTTTTTTAGTTCTATTTCAGACTAAAAAAGGCATTCAATTTAATTTTTAAAGACTTCACGTCTGTCAGAGGATTTGCAGTATTTTTTAAAAAGATCTTTATACCGTAGTTTTTTAATTTTCTTTTTATCGTGGATTTTAAATCTCTTTTGTACCACAGGTTTTATAAGTTTCTTCATTCCACGGTTTTTTCAAGTCTATGTACTACGTGTTTCAAATGTTGAATTTTTTTTCTCCTCTTTTTTACAGCCTTCCACGACTTGTTGTTTGTGTTTGATTTTTCAAATTCAGCTAAGTTTTTTTCTTAAAATGGCCATTTCCTCTAGTTTCTCAATGGATGAATCTTAGTTATTAAATGGGATGAATTATAGTATATGGAGAATTTGATTGAAATCTTGTTTTATGGCTAGGAAAGTATGGGATCTTATGAATGATGTGGAAAAATGACCCATATGAAGACAAACAACCCCTGAAAATATTAGCTCCCTCTCTTAGAGATCTCACGAGGCTCTATCCATCCTTTTACAAAACATAAAAGATGAATTTCTAATGCACATAGGTCATATGGACTCGCCTGCTGATGCCTGGAAGCAATTAGAGAAAATTCATGAAGACAATCGTTTGTCTAAAATAATTAATCTAGTTTTAGATTTTTTTACAACTCCTATGAAAGGGGATGAGAAAATAGTTAATTATTTAGCTAAAATTAAGAATATTAAAGATTAATTCATAAAAAGTTTAGAAACTATATCTCTATTCATATTTCTAAATATCAAAATGCGACTGATTTTCCTGATCTAAACACTTTGTCTTCTCTACTAATTCAATAAGAGCATGTTATGGAAAAATTTTATTCGAAAGAGACTACTTATGAAGCTCTGTTCTCACAGAATCACAAGCCTACTCACGATAAGAATAACAATAATCATTATTAGAAATCTAATATTAGATCAAGATTAAAAGAAAATCTTAAGCCTAATACTGCTAAAAGTAGTCAGAAATTTAAAGTCAAATTTAATGGAACTTGTAACGAGTGTGGATAATTTGGACATAAAGATTATGATTCTATAATAAAAGCCAATAATTTTTAAAAAAATACTAAAAATAGTAAATTTAACAATCAGAAAAAAAATCATGCAAATAAAGCTAAGTAGTCTATTGCCTTGTATACTACTCTCTCATCTTCAAATGAAAATGAATGGATTCTTGATAGTGGTGCCCCTAGACACATGACTTGTATTCCTGATATCCTCTTAGATATAGTCAAATGTGAAGAAAATATCTATCTAGGAGATAAATCCATTATTAGATTTGTAAGATGTGGAAATGTTAAATTTTCAAATGGTATAATTAGGACTGTCTTGTATGTTCCTCAGCTCAAAAAGAATCTTTTGTCTTGCTCTCAGCTAACTAGAGAAAATTGTAAAGTTGTTTTGTTGCAAGATAAGTGGTATGTAAAAGATAAGCTCAGTAATATTATTGCTTCTAGTATTCAAAAAATGGATTGTATACTTTGATGGATTTGTGTCTAAATCTTGTTTCTCTTCCTCTTCTATGAATGATATTCAGTTGTGGCATGAAAGACTTGGTCATGTAAATTTCAAAAGACTGTATGAAAAATATAGACTTAATCTTGTTGTTGGTATCCCTAAATTAAAAACTAGCCGTGAGACATGTGAAAGTTGTTTGTCTGGAAAGCAACATACCAAACCATTTCAAAAACATCATAACTCCAATTCTTCTTAGTTATTAGAACTTATATCCACTTTAATTTCATTCTCTCAGTGGTGCTTTGTATGTTGTTTGCCTCATTGATTATGTCTACAGAATGACTTGGTCTTATTTCATTAAGAAGAAGTTTGATGTCTTATCTAAGTTTCAAGAATTTAAATCTTTAGTTGAAAATGCTTCTAATATGAAAATTAAAAGAATTAGGACTAAAAATGGGGGTTAATATGTTAGAAAAAAGTTTGATGAGTTCTTAGTGTCACGAGTGATTCAAAGAGAGTTGACCACTTCCTATTCCCCTAAGCTAAATGGCATTGTAGAAAGGAAAAATAGGATTATCTTAGAAATGTCTAGGACTATGATTCATGAATCTAATGTGCCTAAGTTTTTGTGGGTAGAAGCCATGAATATTTTAGTCTATATATTTAATAGAGTTTCTATAAAATCTCTTCATCAGATTACACCCCTGGAAGTACAGAAAAAAAACTAGATATCTCTCACCTAAGAATATTTGGTATCCCTAATTTTATCTTTATTCCTAAAGTTAAAAGGAAGAATCTTGATGTAACCTACTATTCATGTATCTTTTTTGGCTATGGTTGTATAACTAAAGGACTGGGAGTTTATGATCCTTTCGAGCATGACATTATTGAAAACAGAAATGATCAAGTTTTAGAAAAGACTTTCTATGATGCTTCTCACGAAACCTCCTATGTTTCTCCTAAGAAAGAGCTTGATAATATTTCTCCTAAAATTATGGAAACAAAAATTCAAGAGACTAATTATCCTTATCTAGATATGATGGATATTGAGGGGGAGTCATGTCAAAATATCTTACATCACAAGGTTCGTAAATGGGAACAAAGTATTTTTCAAAACTCTCAGCCTGCTAATCTTAGAAGGTAACTCATAGTCAACATTATTATCATGTCTTGATGACCCTCTATGAGTTAGGACCGCAATATTTTAAATAATCCTTCCAAGATGATACATTGATTCACACTATGAAAGATGAATACAATGCTTTATTTAAAATCAACACTTGGGAACTAGTCCCTTCTCCTTCTAAGAGAAACATTGTAGGATCTAGGTGGTTGTATAAGATCAAATATAATTCTTTAGGAGAAATTGAAAAATTTAAGGCAATACTAGTAGCTCATGGTTTCACTCAAGAACATGGTCTTGACTATGTTGAGACTTTTAATCCTATAGATAAGATGAGCACTGTTAGAATTCTTCTTGCTTTGGCTTCCCAATATGGTTGGGAGATTCATCAAATGGATGTTAAAAATACTTTTTTAAATGGTGAATTAAAAGAAGAAATATACATGTATAAAACTAAAGGTTTTGAAGAACCTAGTAAAAAATTTTATGTCTGTAAGCTTAAAAATTATTTGTATGGTCTTAAGCAAGCTCCTAGAGATTGGTATGCGAAAATTAATAGTTTCTTCGAAGATCTTGGCTTCTCTAACTGTTGTTCTGATAATTATCTTTTTTTAAGTTTGAAAACAATCATATTATCATTATTGTCTTGTATGTAGATGAACTTTTGATTACTAGCAGTGATAGAAATTTAATTGTTAAGATCTAAGAAAGGTTAAAACATCATTTTGAAATTACTGATTTAGGTTTGATAAATCATTTTCTTGGCATGGTTATATTTAAAGATCATAAGTCCATTATTGCATCTCAATCTCAGTATGCTATGAATTTTCATAGAAGACAACATTATTGAATACAAGCATGTTGCCATTCTTATTGAAGTTGGTGTCAAATTAGATCCTATACCAACTTCTACTAAATTTGATCCTACTCTATATAGAAAATTAGTTAGTAGTCAAATTTATCTGACTATCACTAGACCTGATATTTATTATGCGATAGGATTTGTTTCAAGATTTATGCAAGAACCTTGTGAGGTTCATTGGAAAATGATTTTTTTAAAAAAAAAAAATTAAAGGAATAGTTAATTATGGTCCCCTTTATTCTTCTTGTAATAATGCACAATTATTTAGCTATTATGATTTTGATCATGTTGGTGATGCTGCAGATAGAAAGTCTACTTTTGAATATGTTTTGATGTTGAGTGTAGGTGCTATCAATTGGAGTAGTAAGAAACAACCAACAATGTCTATCTCTTCTACTGAATTCGAATATAGAAGTGCTATGAAAGTCACCAAAGAAGATATGTGGCTGAAAATACTGTTGGATGAGATGAATATGGGCATCAAAAGGAGCACTACTCTTCTATGTGAATGTAAAATTTACATTATTCTTGCTAAGAATCTAGTTCAACATCAAAGGGCCAAGCATATTGAAGTTCATATGCACTTTATTAGAGAGAAAGTGTAGTGCCACCATCTTCCTCACTATTTTATTATTGACTCACCTTATTGTTTGGATTATTGACATTGATATAGTACTATTTAGACATTATATGGTTTTTTTCATAAATTATTCTTATGACATAGGTGGTGTTTGAGGCATGTTGCGCCAATAAAATGTTGTGATACATATTACTAGTTTCTTGTACTTGTGTTATTATGGATACTAGAAGGATGCAACTTAGATAAATTTTACTAGATATATGATGGATAAATGAAAAATATATTACATATTGTGACCATTATTTATGATGATATTGCTTTGGGTATTATCATGAAATAGATTAGATGAATTCTATGTGTTGGTCTACTATAGAAATATATTTTACATTTTGGATAATTATCTCATTTGGGCACTGGTTTCTTTCTTGATTCCGATTGTTAGTCATAAGTGAAATAATTATTGATGTGTGTGGTATCATTTTGATTATTTTATTATATTTAGCAGGTATGTTTGATGTGAATTGAGTGTGCAGGTTACAGGTCACTTAAGAGAACATGGGTTTTAGAGTTGCATCTCAAGTTGCAAAAGTAGATGACTGGGCCAGAAATCTTAAGCCATGCATGGCCCTTATTTGACCTTGTGTGTGTGGACGTATATGTATTTGGACACCCTTGGTGATTCCTAATGACCTATGTTATTTTGATTTTGTTAAACCTTGTGCTAAGCTAGTTTAAGGAAGTAATGGTACCTACATGTATTAGTATTGTTTGAAGTTAATTAACCTTGTTGTTTATGATGTGGGATCACCTAGTCATCATTTGGGTGGGCCCCGCCACCTCTACCTTTGAGCCACTTTACCCAAACTCAAATTTGGGCTAAATGTGACATTTGTAAGAGTATATTTCCACATTGGGGGTCTCCCTTACACTGAAATAGGCCCCTTAGACCCTTCTTATGAGTAGGGTGCCTCTTTTCAAGGTAAAATGGGATTTTCCCTCCATTTGACCCCTCTCTTATCACCATATTGTAAGTGTGTTTGATTTGTGTGTTATCTTAAAAGTTGAAGTAAGTTGGCTTATTTTTATTTTGACAAATTTGGGAGTTTTCTTCCTAAATGTCTTTTGTTTTATTTTTAATGAGATTTTGGGAATATTGTGTTGGAGAATGAGATGGGTGACACATGTCACCCTCTCATTTGTGATAATTTTTGGTTGATTCTCCTTAATATACCTCCTCTTGGAGAGGGGTATGGACTTTTTCTTCTCATTTTTAATTTTGGGAGTTGGATAGAGCTTGGAGCTTGGGAGAGCTTGGCTTGTTCTTGAAGTCGGATAGCTATTTTTGAGGTAGGCATTCATACCTCTTGTTTTTATTTCTATGGTATAATGTGCAAAATAAAAATGGTTCTTTGGATTCTTGAATGCTTGCATTTTGTTGTGGTTATCTTTATAAATCTTGTTTGTTTCCATTTTCTCCATCCATCTCACTAGAGGTGGATTTTGGAATTATAGGGGAAGATGGAGGAAATCCCCTCTTACACCACATGGATTAATGGGAAAGACATGATGATATTTCTATTATTTTCCTCTCCTAATATGGTTTGTTGTGGAGGATGACTATTCATATGGTTTGAATCTCATCTTCCATCATTGTGAAGGAAACTATCTCATGGTTGAAAATGATTTGAAATATCATGATGATATTTCTATTATTTTCCTCTCCTAATATGGTTTGTTGTGGAGGATGACTATTCATATGGTTTGAATCTCATCTTCCATCATTGTGAAGGAAAATATCTCATGGTTGAAAATGATTTGAAAATCCTTATAAGGAGGAGGCTTGGAGTTTGGGATGGAGTGATAACGAGGGATGTATGAATGTAACGTCTTGATCATGGCAGTTACTATGATGAATTTCCCTTTTGATATTGCAAATGTTGACATGTGATTTGTCTTAGGAAGGTGTATTTCTTGGACGTTGAAAATCATGTTTGCAATGAGTAAGTATTGCTGTTCTGAATTCATGCTTATTGTGATTCTGTTTAATGGGAAATGATATCATTTTACTTTGCAATCCACAAGTTGTAAACCCGCAGAATTGTTTTCATACTTGAAATATATATATATATATATATATATATATATATGTTAACAACACACCTTGAATCAATTCCATTGATCCAAGGTATACTCCATTTTTTCTTTGTTGCCATCTTGTTAATTGATTTTCTAAAAGAAATGTATTTTGGAACCCAGCTGGGTTTTTTTTGTAAATAGTAAAGAACCTGGTTGCAGGTATTCTTACTTGGCATCATGCTTCCAACGGTAATATTTGATCTCTTGGATGCATAAACTATAACACTGGATAGCGTGAGAAGGTAAGAGGTTCATTATAAGGATATTGAGGAAAATATTTTAGCCTTAGACGGAAATGTCCTGTATTACATTGGATTTGACCTAAGGTTACAAGACCCACTCGATATCTATTTTTGAATTATTTTGGTTTGTGCTCTAACTTATGTTGTAACGTTCTAACCTACTTGGACTTTAATCTAAAAGGTTGTAACTTAACCTAGGATAAATTCTAAGGGCCTAAGAGCTAAAGTGGAAACCTAACTATTAATAAAAGGACCTAAACTGTTACTAATCCTAAGGGGGACCTATGGGATTATGTGACAAGTGGGAGGAAAATGATGATGGTTTCTAGACTGTTAATGTGGAATAAATTATAGTCCTTGCATTTTTAAATTTCCAAGTTTGGTGGAAGCATGGGAAGTTAGTGGATGCCTAACTAACATTGTTGTTAAATTTAAAAATACATGCAAAAACTTAAAATGGAAATTCACCAAGTTTGAATTGGCGGTGGTGTGAGGAAAGAGGGGGAAATTACATTCAATTCATTTAATGGGGTTGGTTTTGGTGAAGAAACCCACCTAGGAAAGAGGAGAAGTAGGTTTTGTGGGAATTGTTAGTCATTTGGTTTTTCTAGTTTTTGCTCTGTGTTTGGTTGCTCTTTTGAGCCTGCAAATCTATTTTTGACCCATTATAATCTTAAATGACTTTGAGTTGTCTCTGAGCTTTTGGAAATAAGAAGGTAGTTTCAAGATTTGGTTGTTGAAGTTGTTACAAAGAAGAAATCCCTAAAAAGTTCAGTTGTTATCTTCTACAAGTTAACAAGAAATCTTACCAGGCATGTTAGGCTCTTCTTGTTAAACAATTATGCTATTTATTAAACGTCTTCATTAAAATAAATCTACTCTTAGAATTGAGTGGTTTTGTGGTAATGTTATGGTATGTTTGGCTGAGATTTTTTTCTTGAGTTGTTTGAAAAAGATGTAATATGAGTATTTTATGAATGCACGCATGAGAAAATTGAAGTTCTCAATTGAAACTGTTAGTGTATGTATATATGTCATCATTGCTATTAAGATTTTGATTAAATGGGTGTTTAGTTTGTTGTCTCTTTGTGGTTTGAAATTTTTGAAGGTAACAATGATATATTTACTATTTTCTGAGTTGTATATGCTTGAAAGCTATGGATTTCATGGAATGATAAAGCGGTAACTTGTTTGAATTGTTTTCCTTGCTGGAAATACAGTTTAGATAATTTGGTTACTTGAAACCTTGCGACTACTATGTTGTCATTCATATTACATGTTTTGGAAGAGATATGTTATTTCTCTTACTTTTGGGTACCCATAGTGATTGTTTAAAAAGATTATTTTCCTTATTAGAACCTAAGATTAACTCAGTTTGCTTACTTGAAGGATTTGTGTTGGAATATATAGTTTTCTTCTCCATTTGAACTCAATGATGAGTATAGGTAATGTGGATGACAAATCCTTTGTGATTTCTATTGTATTTGAACAAGGATGGATTCTTTTCCTTTGTGATTAAACGATTTATTTCATACCTGTGGAAGTGAGACTATATTACTTGGTTGTAATCATTTAATCATTTTAATCCTTAGGTTAAACATGCTTGTTTGTAGCATATATAGCAATTATCGTGGGATGGAAATGAGAAGCTTAGTAGTTATTTGGTAAATTGGTTAACTGTAATTGAATTCACTAAATACCTCTACCATGGTAGCTTGTATGCTCCTGAGACTGTTCTAGTTTCGCTTCAAATCATACACTTCATTGTCAGTTGACCTGCATGTTACAGCTTTTGATATTTGGGCTAGGTATTAGAGAAAAATAACGATAATCTCTTTCACCTTGATTATCGACTTCTACATTTTTTTCTCTCTCTTTTCAGAATCGAGGGTCTAGTTATTATTAGTATTGTGTTAAGAAGAAAGGTTGATTGTGTTTCTCTCTCTGACTGTTACTCTCATTATTATTTACTCTTTTCTTGAAAATGACCTGTTCGGTTGTGTTAACTGTAAGAGATTGTAAAATGATTAATTGGAAGAAATCTAATTTTATTTTCTTCTTCCTTTCCTATTTCAGAGTTAGGATATATATTGAATTGGTGTATAATTGCCTTCAATTATAAGTAATTATGTTTTACTTATTGTTCTCCTGTCTCTGAGATGGACGAATACCATGCTACCTTGTTGAATTTTAAAGGGGTGATAAGCCGTCTTCATGGGTTTAATTACTTTATCCTCTTCTACATGGAACTTGGTTGAAGCTAAGTGAGTATTAGATGTGAAGGAATCTTCATTTATTTTGGATTGTAGTTATTTCATCATAAAAATCCCATTTACTAGCATGAAAAGAAATTGGCTTGATTTTGTCTGAATAGGTAAATCATTACTTTGTTTAGGGATTATTTATCTTCTGAGAATTGTTAGAGTTAATATTTATCAGGACATTTGTTTAAATTTGGGATGAACTCTACACATTATAGTATGGAACAACTAGGAATTTAGGGATGCAATATATCTTGTCTGTTGTAATTTTACTGAAGAGATTGCTAATTAAGAGTGTTGATTGATCATGATGCTTACTTATTATGTTGAAGCCATTTAATCCATTCTTCCTTTAGTAGTGATTTATTCTTATGAGTTATCTATCTGAATTGCTTGAACGTTTCATAAAAGTAGGGTTCTTTTATTGAGATAGTTAGTCAAGAGCACATCATTTTAATGTTAAGTGTTTAACATGCTCAGTTCGACGAACTAACCCATGCTAGCACTTTTTATAGATGGATTCCATAAGTGTTAAATAAGACATGGTTTTTTATGATGCTTCTCTCATTTAATTAGAGACTGGACCTTATATGAAACATTGATACTCCTTTTAATGTAATTAAAAAATAAAAGTTGTATTCTACGGAGTTATCAATGATGATTGCATGAGTGAAGTTCAAATTTTGGAATTGAAAAATGTGTGTATATATATCTCCATAAATATAAACTTGAGGAATGAGAAAGGGAATGGTGTGTTATTTTATTTTTTGTATCATTATTGAATTGTTGAAAGAAAATCATAAACTTATTCCTATTCTTTTAATTTGTACCTATATAAATGATGGCTGTTAGATTTAAAAGGATATAATAAGAAAGAGGGAATTGACACTCTACTCTTCTCTTGAATACAACTTTTAATTTGGAATGTACAAATGGTTAATACTTAGGTCAATATGGATTATCAATTAACTTGATAAAAGGGTAACATACATATGAATTTATGTGTAATTAATTATTGAGAATGGATCCTAACTAATGGACGATGAGGAAAGAACAATTAGTTTTCGGCATAAGAATTCATTAATAACGTTTGGAGTGTCATATCCAAAGGATACTCGGAAAGAGGAAATCATATCTCCTTTTAATAAACCTTAAATTAAGGTAAGATAATTGAAAATAAATGGATTCATGTGTATAAGAAATATACCTCATTCAAATGAGCTCTAATATAAAGGAAACCTGAATTTAGAATCAGTTGCGAATGAACTTGATTAAGCTTAGTAAGTTAATCTTACTATATTGAGCTGATTTAGACTTTAAGTTTGAAACTTTAAATAATGAAACAAGAAATGATATAAAATCCTTTGGAAAGGAGTAGTGACTATATATTAAGCTACATGACAATTTAAGTCATTCATGACAAGCAACTGTAATGAACAAAGAGGTTAGAGAATCAGCAAGGTTGTTGAAACTTATTCTTAAATTATAAAGATAAGAAAGTGATCAACCTCTTAGCTGGATATGTACTCCTAAATGCGAGGTGCCAACTACAATAAGGTGTCATCATGAAGGTCGTGTCTTCATGATGACACAATGTTGCAGCTGACATGTTGCAACACCCTTCCGAATCGGATCATCTAGGTTTACATAAGCTTGGACCTGGCCTCAATTTTACTTTAGACCAAGTTAGGAACATGTCCTTTTATATGGAGTTGACTTGCGATGACTAAATGTAACTATACACATGCAATCGAACAGAGTAGATGAAGTATGTCTGTGTACCCTTAGTCATCACGAGTGCTTCTCTATACCTTTTCATATTGCTAACCGAGATTAAGGTTCATCCTTGGACAAGAGGACTAACAGGAGTTACAAAAGACCATTTTAGATAACAGATGAAGTGGATGAATGACATATTCCATTGACGAGTATTCCATCTAGGAATATAATCATGCTAAGCATGTGAAAATATTTGGCCAAAGTATCGCAAGTTGTTTGTTGCGTTGTCCTGGATCACCTAGTTTAAGAAGCATGATTTCAGATGGATATCGGTAACAGATATTTAGATAGGCCTCTTAAATAGGAAACTTCAATACTCAAAAGGGTAAAGAGAACCAGGTATACTTAGTATACATTACATTGAATTAACATGAAGGATCAGTAAGAAGCCGAGTCATGAAATGAGAGATCGATGAGACTCTGAGCCATGAAATGGGAGATCGGTAATTCATCGAGTCATTACAACTAGATATGGTTATTTGTTATGTGATTGAATGGCATGGAATTTGTGTTCCATATTATGAATATGTGAATAGAGAAAATTAGTCTAAACATAATGTGTTTTTTAAATCGTAGTCATTTAGAATAGAGAACATTAATTAAAACTTGGAACGTGTGTTCTAAATTATAATAATTTAGAGCAGAGAACGTTATGAAAAAAAAATTCCCTTGCTCTAGAGTCATAAATGGGAATGTTACAATGAATATTTTTATTAGTGCTCATATGTTTGGATTAAAAAATGGTTTATAATGGGCTCCTTGTCACTCTTCTTCAAATTTGAGGAAACACAGAGTTTTCCTCTTGTTCTTTTGTGTGGCTTTGTGTAACATTCCCATTTTAAGACTTTAGAAACAAGGGATTTTTTTTTTAAAACATAATGTTCTCTATTCTAAATAACACAACATTTAGAACATACATTCTATGCCAATCAATCTCATAACAGATAACCGTATGCAGTTGTAATGACTCAGTATGGTACCGATCTCTCATTCCATGACTCAGTTACCAACCGATCTCTCATGTTAACTTAAAGTATAGAATAATTTATGTATACTATGTATACTTGGTTCTCCTACCCTATTCTAGGTACCGAGTGATCTGTTTTAAAGAACCTATCTAGATATTTGTTACTAATATTCATTTGACATCACATTGCTTTAAACTAGGTGACATAGGACAATGTAACCAGTAGCTTGCGATACTTTGGCCAAATATTTTCAACATACTATTCATGTTACTATTCCTAGATGACATTCTTGTCATTACATAATACGTCCTTCACCTCACTCTTCTGTTATCTAGAATGGTCTTTACTGACTACCGTCAGTCCACTTGCACAAGGTTTAACCCTATCTCAGGTTAGAAACATAATTTATTATAGGAATATGCTCATAATGTCTTAGGGTATATGGGCATACTCAGTTGACCTAAGTCAACTGGATGTCCCAAGGTACCCTGAGCTATTGAAATCTACTACCTATCCTAAACATGCTACAAACTTGAGCTAGAGAGAAACTAAGTTCAAGTCCATATTTGTGTGTAGATCTGGATGATCAATCCAGAAGGGTGTTGCCACACATCAACTGCAACGTTGTATCCTTGAGAAGACCCTTGTCTTCTTGAAGGTACAGTCCTACAGTTGGCATGTGCCAACATCCTATAGAAACTACATCATCATGATGTAAATACCCCAAGGAGGTTATTAATATATTATTAAATTGGATTATTACATAGATTACAACAACCCTACTAAACCCTAATCCAACACTCCATAAGTTCTTTTCGATATTTGATTTAATTAGTCATTAAAGAAATTCCTTAACTTATGATTGCTTTTTATGTTCGTTTTACTTGGCTTGAAAAAAAAAATCCAAAAATAGGACAACAACATCATAAGTTCTATTATAATGTAACTTAACCATTCAAAGAAGGTGTAGCAACCAAATAGGTTCAACTATAGTAGACTTTATAGGAAATGAAGTCTAATGATTAATGATCATATCACCATTCTTTAGATTACATTCCTTTGAGAGAGGAAGAGTCTTTCTCTACATGATTAAGTGTTAGGGTTTGTCATACCCTTCTTATCTTTCACAATTTCTATAGTTTTACTACTTTTTCATTACACATTTCATTACTATGCTAGAATTGTTTAGATAAAGATCGTTATCTTATGCAAATTAACAAGCTGCATCTTAATAAGGGAAATTAAACTAATTCCTTTTATCCAACTAATCAATTTTATCTGAATTAAGCATATGACAGATATGAAGAATATCATCAAGATAGGATTTTCATCTTCTTTATAAATACAAGATAATTTACTCAACCAATACAAGTAAATCTCCAACTTTCAATTCATCATTATAAAACTATACATTACAAGACTATGCATTTCAGGCATGCTGTATAACAAACAACCTCTATTCTAAAAATAATACAACTTTTATTTTTCAATACAACTCAAGAATGAATCGAAACTCTTTACATAAGATCCATAATTAAATAAGCCCAATACAACATGAAAGTTCTTGTCTTCTTTTATCACTTACGATGTCCATCTACAAAATTGCTAGCATGGGTCAGCTCAATGAATTGATCATGATAAGCACTAAGCATTAAAGTAAAGTGCATTCCACTAATTGTTTCATTAAACAACTCTACTTTAACGAAACAATTAATATACATCATACAAACAATCATAAGTAATAACATCCAAAAAGAAGTACAATCATGAGAATCTAAATTCACTTTTAAGAAAAGAGCATAATATAATCTGCAACATCAGAATTATATCATGAGATTTAATTGATCCTATCAATTACTTTAAAATAATAAACAAGTCTTGTTATTCAATTATTTCATATTTCCATAAGAATAGAAATACACATTTATCTTTTTCCATTAGCAAAAGAAGTTAATTACAACATAGCTCAAATTAGTATGCTTCATATTTCCATATAAACAAAAGAAGAGAATCAATACATACCTATTCCTCAGACACAATTCATTTGAAGGAGGAATCAGGTTTAGTACACACAACACTTCCTCAGTCCAAGAGTCCATAAATAAAGAGACAAAAACTAAACAAGAATCCCATTTCAATCTAAGAAGATTAGGAAACAAACAATCTAACAGAAAGCCTTTCTAACTTCTATCTGTTAGTGGATATAATGCAAATATCTGAAACTAGACTGCCCACAAATCCAAGCTATACTTTAGCAACTAAATCTCTTAACCAATCCACAAGAAAATTCCATCTCAGAAGAGAGTCAAATAAAGAGAAGTTCATTCTATGAACTTATATGGTCAACATAAAAAGGATCTCAAACTGAAAATACCCATTCCATATTTCATTTCATTTATACTATGAAATGAAATCCCTCATCTAATTTATACTTAGAATTTCTTATCTAGTTCCCCAAAAGAGAACACCAAATTGAACGTACAGTAAAAAGAATTCACACTATATACTTTCATCACAAATCTTACAACTGGTTTCCTATTCCCATTCTCCAAGCTCAAGTACAAATTCAAATCTCAGAAAGAAATACACAATATAGTCCCTAACTGTATACTGTCCCCATGGTTCATATTCATTTCTCTTCCTAAAACCCAGAGATTCATTCTATGATCCCCTCAAGGAATAAGAATCCACAAATAGAGAAGATATACAAGTGTAGAAGGAGTTGCAAACTCAAGAATTGAATTCTTATTACACGGATTTAATAGCTCGATACAAGAAGTATGTAGTTCATGTCCCAAACAAGAACAATTATACAAAATTATCTGAACAAAGATAATATATATAAATACTTTAAACAAGATTCAATATTATAGATTTTAAATTCAACTTCCAATAAAACCCAAGAAACCAATTAAGAAGGTCCAAAGAGAGTAATACATCATTCCCGTAACTTCAAAACTTTACTTGACTATTCCTAATGATCAAAAGACCAATAAAACCCACTACAAGACATAATTCCCGTTCCTTATAATATTAAGAACAAAAATAGTCAAGCTTTCCACAAGACACGGGTTCACTCAAAACAGAGAAGGATAGGTTAAACTTTAATTTATCTCACCCTTTCAAAGTCAAAGAAGGCTATATAGTCCAAAGGATCGAAGAAAAAAAACCAATCACACTCGAGGAGTGACACGAAGGAGATTACAAGGAGATTTCTAGATCGGCTTCAAACCGAAACTAAAATCTCAAGCCCCTATCGAAAAAATATTCGTAAAAGAGAATAAAGCTTTTCAAAACCAAAAACCAACCAAACCCAACTCACAATATAGATAAACATGTTGATTCCATCATAAATCCAGAACATGCAATAATGGAATACTTGTATAGTGTTGAATATGAGCTTCAAACATAAGTTCAAACTTTATAAGGCTCTAACACCAGCTTAGACAAACAAAAGATAATATATGAGCCTATAAGAAACACAAATCCCTAAATACAAGTTCAAAACCAAAACACCAATGCTCTAAAATGAGTCCAAGTATTCTCAAATCCTTAAATGAGAATAAAATTTCAGTTCAGGATGTAAGTATAGAACAAAACTCTACCACTCAACAGCAAATTCAGTATTCGTAAGAACTATATACAAGTACAGTTGTTGAATACAAAGATTTAACCAAAAGTTTAGAACTACTCTTAGATCTAACACAATGTCCCAATAAAAAATCATAAAAAATCCTGAAGCTTCAATAGAAGCTTAGAACAACTACAGAGCTCCACTTCAAGCTCAAGAAACACAAGACTAAACAGAGATTCAGAACCATACAAGAAACAAGCTAGTTCATTCAACATCAGTCTCAAATGATAGAAACAAAGATTCGAATACAAGCTAAAGAGACTCAATACAAATTTCAGAGCTTCAAGTACAAGTTACAAAGCTTCAATACAAATTCCCATGACTACCTCTAATAACTAGTACAGAGAAAGTTCCCAAAAACTACCATTAATAGCAATGGATTCACATTCCAAAAACTACATAGATTTCATGAAAGCATGCAAGTAAATAACCAGAAATATCATGCAAAAATATATCTCCAATGAGCAGAGTTGTTTTAATGAATCATTTAGAAGAAAGCAAGAAATATTAATGGGTAGAGCCTATCATGCCTGATAGTGCTTCTACCGATTCAAAGAAGACTTCCAGCTAAGTTTCCAACACCTCTTCTTCTCCAAGCAAGATCAACCAACCATAATATTTTTCCAAAATGCCTCATATAATTTCCTTGAATAAAAAATAGATAGAGAAATAAAAAATAGCCACAAAGTGCAGATCAAATTGCTGGTTCGAAGAACCAGATAGCTCCATGTAGAGAAAAAATCGTGAAGCATGCAAAACAAAACAACCCCAAACAAATCTGCTAGTGTGCCTTCCAATATGGTTTGCTTACCAAAACCAAGGTGAATTAATGAAATTAAATTACATATTCCCACTTATCTCTCCTTGCCACCGCCATCCAAAGTTGGCAAGACTAAATTGAACTTCCACATGCATTTCCAAACTTAGTGATACCTACACGTAGGTTCCTCTAAAATTTAACTAGCCCCTGCCAAACTGGCGGTACTTCAATGCATTAATACCAAATCAAATCAAAATCAACATCTCAATAAAAGCTTAGGAACCTGCCGTTTAGTTCCCACTTTCCAATCGACCCATAGGTTCCCTTTCATATCCCATTAGTTTAGGATAGATAGAATTTGCTTAGGTTAGATCTTAGGTTAGTTTAAAATATATAACCTTAGGATATAACCCACAATTAAATAGATTGTCACCATAGGTTAGGTACATATTTTAACCAAATAGTATTAGGAAATAGGTTGGAAATAACTTAGAATCCCTTAGGTTATTTCCCTTCATACTAACTTAGTGTTAACAACATAGTTTAGGATGTCATCCCACGTAAAGTGGTGTAGAAAGAGTTAGGTAGAATTTACTTGAGTCCCGAATCTCTTTAGGATAGACCTTATCGATATAGGGCACATTTTTCTCTCTTTCTCCAGAATTCTAAAGTAGGTTTCCACTAACGCCATTAGGTACCTTGTAAGGGTCAATCAAGAAGATCCAAACACAACACAAAATAGAATGCAAACATAGTCTTTCAAGATAGTAAAGAATTTGTAACAAACACAAGTTCAGTCCATTATGTATTTTAACCAATGAATGTCATTTTACTTTTCAGTCTATTAATAAGATTTAAAACATTCCTTGGATCACTGAAATTGATCCAAGGATGAGTCAGTCAAAAGAGATAAGTTTGCAACTCTAAAAATTTGATTGCAGCTTATCAACAAGAAGTGAAAATGGATTCCTGAGAGCCATATAATTTAAATCCAATGAATCTAAGAGCAGATATGATTTATCCATAACAAGCATGATTTTCAAACATCAAGGAAACACACCTAATTTAAGAAAATCACATGCCAACACTTGTAATGTAAAGAGAAATATAATAGTTTGTTCAAGGTGTTACACTTTGGCTTGATTTCTCTTGGTGTATATGTGTGTTTTCCGTCCTATGTTTACCCCATACTTGTGAAATTTTTGAGACATGCATTATCTCTCTCCCATGGGCTTGGTGGGAGGCTAGCATGTCCTCTATTTTTGAAGATGGCATGTGATGATGTCATTTGGTTGGGTAGAAATTGGACCTATTTCTCTTGTGCATTGAAGACTTTCATATGGAGTGGAAACTTACAAAACATGTTTGGAGCGTGAAGGATTTTTTTTTAAAATTTTGGCATGTTGTTCACCATTTTGGGGAGGCTTGTACACTTGCATTTTAAGATGTGCTTTTGTAATGAACATAGTTATCCAAGTTATGTTGTTCCCTCCCTTAGGGGAAATATTTGTAGCCTTGTATTGTAATATTCTTGTAATCCTTATTATAGACAAAGCCTCATAATATACTATTCTCTTGAAAGATTGCTGCTTTTATTTTCCTATAGTTTGGTCTAAGTTTTCTCTCCATTTTTGGAGTAATGAAAAGCTAGTAGGGAAAATTTATTTGAAGTTGTAATGAGTCTTTCCTTATGTTCTAATAAAAAAGAGAATGTAGAAGTGTTTGTTTGGATTTGGAAATGTATGTAAACATTATATGAAAGAAAGGAATTCATCTTATTAGACCAAAACAATATTGTGGTATGTTCTATAATAACTTTAATTCTTTATTACTATGGTTGAGTGAAAATAAATTGTTCTTGTATGCAAAAAAAATATAAATTGTTCTCCATCCTTAGTAGCCCTATTTAATAGTGTTATAATTTTCTTTCTTATTGTTATAAGAATGAGAGAAAAGAGTTGTTTTGTTGTGTGTGTGTGTGTGTGTGTGTGTGTGTGTGTATTAATTTATTAAAAAAAGTGGTTGGGTATACGTATGGTTTCAAATATATATGTCAACCCAAAAATAAAAAATAAAAAATTCTAACAACGATTTACATTGTTGATTGTTTTTTATTTAAAAAAATATACAAAAAAGGAGATTAGGGTTTGGGGACAGGTCGTAGCCTACCCCCCTTCCCTGCAACTAATGGTGTGGTGTGACCGCGGCCACACCACACCCCTTCAACCCTTACTCCCCCACGTAAAACACATCACCCGCCTCCCAATGCGGCTTGACCGCAGATTTTTTTAATCCTACAATGGTTCTTTTAGCTGGCCACGACCATACTACTACACAACGCTGCATATTTTTATATAATAAACACACACACACACACATATAGGAAATCCAGAAATCCTGGTTTATTTGCAAAATAAAAATACATATGAGGTGGGAAGAATATATATATATATATATATATATATATATATATATATATATATATATATATATATATATATATATAAGGAGGAGGATTTCTTTCCTCCATTAAAATCTGAAATAAAATGAACTGGAGATCCCATTTAGCCTTCATGATCCTCTTCTTGCTCCATCTTCCTCCCTGCAAAAAAAACCTACACGTGCAAATGAGTTAAAACTAAAACAAATAAAAGTATAACACATTTTCTTAGGGAAGATTAGGTCCTAGAATACCTAAAATCTATGGCCTTGATTGATCTAATCCAATGGTGGAGATTTGACCCTCATAACTTTAAATTTGTGGGAAACATGCTAAAAAGGTATTGTGCATAAATTAATTAAATGGGAACCTATGGGAGTTATCTAGGGAACTTGGTGGGTATAAATAAATAATGTGGAAATCATGAAATTGGTCAAATAAACAAATATTTAGTATGGGTTCATTTGAGCTAATTAAGAGATATGGGAGTGTAAAATAATAAATTTGAAATCGAAGTAAATATTTAAATAAATGAACCTTTGACATGGGATAGTATGTGTTGTCCAAATTTGTCATTCGTTAATCAAATCAAAGCAGTAGCTACTAAAGAAATTAGCAACTCATAAAGGATAGAGGGTTTATGTTACCTCAGATGTGATACGAGTGCTAAATGATGGATCTTCATAGCAAGACCTGCAAATAAGATAGAATAAAAACAAGATTTTGATTAGATAAATATATGCGGGGGCTGCCCGACTAGGTGGATCCAAGAAGCTTTTGACTTCCTTGGCGAATGTAAAACCTTGGTTGTTTAGAAAGGATGAATTAAAATAAGTTTTGTAAATAACATGTAGAAACAACAACAATAGTGAATCTGGAAACTAATTAAGATGGATTTAAAGTTGATTTGATTGAAATGACTATAAAATAAGTGTTACCTAGTTTGGGTCGATGGTGACTTAGACTGTGTAAAGGTAGGTCGAAAATGACTTGGGAGGATGGATATGAAGCTATGGATGAAATATGTAGACTTGAAAGGTTTGAGAGTGATCTAGAAGATGATAATAATTTTTAATTATTGTCAGAGGATTTGTAGGAGAAAAGCAGAAGCAGGAATGTAAGATAAAGGATGAAAAAAGTAGCTAGGATAGATTATTGGATAAACAAGGCCCTAGTTGATAGTGACTAGGGGGAATCGACAATGACTGTAGCAGGAAAAAGAAAAGTTGAGGATGATAAGATAAAAACGATGACCTGTAAGAAAAAGGAGTTGTGGGAGAGGGCTGCTGAGTGTTTTCGAAGCTTCTCTATACCTGCAAGATTTTAGAAGTAAAGCATATACAATAGTATGATAAAGATACAGAAAGAGACATGATCATGATAAAAATATCTCATGAACGATGATTGTGACTGATGCACGCACGTTAAAGGGATATGCAAGAGGTATGTGAATGTATGAGAACTATTCAGGCACGAGGAGGGTTGCATACATCAAATTTCTGCTTGATTGATTGATTTTCGATGCATAATGGAAATAAAACATTCATTTTAAAGAGGGTCCATGATGACTAGGCTAGGTTGACACTAATCACGGGGCAAGTTTCCTCGATGGGCATGATTTTATGCTTTTGATGGGATGTTTTTTTTAAGGATTGGCTGAATGCTTTAGAGCATGTATGTGGGATTAAGTTTCTTGGGGATGAATTTAAGTTAGTTAGGGAATAAAAATAGATAGGGTAAAAGGTAGAAAAGCAAGGTGATGTGTGTATAGGATAAAAGCATCCTAATTATAAGGTTGGTTAGGGAAATGGATGAGGATTACTTAGTTAATATGAATGAATTAATTAAGTAATTAAGATATGATAATTCAGAATATGAAATATTAAAAATGATTAATTAATTAATATCACTTAATTAATTAATAAGGATTGGGATGAACATTTAATTAAATAAGGGGATGATTAAATATGTGCACACAGGTGAATGAAGGCATAGATACCAATTTTAGGTGTTTACATTTTGCCCCTTTTTTTAGTGGTTTGGGCTAGCAAGCCATGGGAAAAATATAAAAGGATTGGGTGAGGATAATAAGAATTGATGATGAGACAACCCTTAAACGGGAGATTGATGACATCAAGGGAAATCGATGATGTGTTTGAAAAATGTAAATTATGAAGGACGGGTGGGTGATGAAAATATGGGTAAAAGAATCACCAAGGTGAGATGCCTTAGGTAAAAAGGATCCCAATATTGATGGAAAACTATGGCGGTGACTCCAATATCACATCGGTAGGGGACAATTGCAGTCTCAATGGAGATAGAAAACAACATTCTATGGACTCGTGAGTGGGTGAAGATCACTGCAGTATGGATGTAGGCTGGGATAACCAACGGGTCATAGGCAAGTCATCAAAATATGCACAACTACATGTGAAATGTATGCAAAATACTTCATACATGAGGAATCGAGTGAATATGTATGCGTCCAAAAGGGATGAGGATGAATGATATGGTACCCAATGGGACATGAAAAATGGACAAGAAGGAAAAATGAAAATGCAAGTAATGAATTAATATGCCCCAAAGGGGGAGAGCATGGTCGTAAAGGTGAAAAGGAAAAATAAAAAAAATGCCCCAAGTGGGGAAAGGTGTGGACACAAATGCAAAAAGGAAAAAGTATTCCCCAAGTGGGGAAAGGTATGGTCATAAAGGTGGAATTTGATGAAAAATAATGGTGCTCCAAGGATGAGCACGTATATGGCCACAATAGTGGACTTGATATAATGAATGTAATACCAAAATGAGAAGAAGAGTATGGCCTTGAAAGAGGACTTTGTGGATATATTGGATAGGATTATAAAATAAAATTCCCAATAAAGGAGTGATTATATCCATGAAAGGTGGACTTAGGGAATAAATATGATTAACATTCATGATAGAAAAAGAGGTGGCCACGAATGTGGACTTGAAGAGTATGTATGCCCAAAGGAAGAGTTATTATGGCCACAAAAGGTGGATTTAGGGAATATGTATTCCCAGAGGAAGAAATAGTTGAAAATGTTGTATGAAAATGCCCAAAGGGGAAAATATAAATGACCATAAATGTGGAATTAAGGTCAACAAGAGATGATGCCCTAGAAAGGGATGCCAGAAAGAAGGTAGAAAACCCAAAATGGTTGGTGCTAAGGTCAGTTAATGGTGAGTGAGGCCAATCGATGACAAACCAAGGGGGTAGATGACGACTAGGTTTTGGTGGGCTATATAATCCCAATAGTCAGTCGACAATGCGCATTTTCATATATGAAGTTGATGTGAGAGGATAAAGCAAGGAAAGAGATTGAGGAAATGGAGGCTGCCAGAGCTATGATGAAATGCTAGAGGGTGTGGAGGATGGTGAGTAAATAAACTCACGCTGGTTTTTGATTTAATTTAATGTTTTATTTTTATTTTTTATATTTTTTAATAAAAAGTGGATGACGCTAGGGGCTGTTGGTGGTGACCCGGATGGGTCAATGTTGACCCAGGTCCTAGGTAGGTCAACTAACCCTAAGATGAATCCACCCAACCTAGGTCTATAACACCCTTGTCAATTGTTATATTCCCCCTTTTCATTTCAAGTGTTGACATGTGATTTTCTTGATAAAGATGCATTCTTTTGACTACTGAAGATCATGCTTGAAATGGATAAATCATTTATGCTCTTTGATTGAAGGGTTGGTCTGTTGTTGTTTGAAAAAATATATTTCACTCTCTTTGGATAAGTTGTAATTTGGTTTTAAGAGTTAAAACTTATCCTTTGCAATTAGACTCATCCTTGGATCAATTCCATTGATCCAAGGAATGTTTTAAATCTTCCTATCAAAATTGAATGAAAAACTAGCATTCGTTGATTGAAATATTTAATGGACTAAAATTGTGGTTATTGCAAATTCTTTATCATCTTGGAAATGGTACTTGCATTCTATTTTGCATGGTGCTCGATTCTTCTTGGTCAAACCTTACAGGGTGCTTATGGCATTAAGGGAAATAGAAACTCTACTTCTGGATTCTTAAGAAAAAGGGATTATTATGTACCTTGTTATCTATATGGTCTAAGCTAATAGATACAAGACTTAGGTGATTTACCTAACTATTACTATACCCCTTTACGAGGGATGACATTCTAACCTAAGTTGTTAGCTTGTAAGGAAGTGACCTAGGGGGATGACAAGTTATTTCTAAACCTATTGTTTTGGTTAAAACTACATCCTATCCTAGGGTGGCAATTTGTTGTTGGGGGTTATATCCTAAGTTTATATATTTAAACTAACCTAAGAAAATTCTATCTATCCTAAGCTAATGGGATACGAAAGGGGACCTATGAGCCATTGGAAAGTGGGAGGAAACTAAGCGGCGGTTCCTAAACTTTTACTGGGATTTGGTTTGATTTGGTTTTAAATACAAATAAGTACTACCAGTGTGGAAGGGGTTAGTGGAATTTTAGAGGAACCTACGTGGAGGCATATCTAAGTTTGGAAAGGCATTATGAAGTGCAATTAGGTCTCACCAACTATGAATGGAGGTGGCAAGGAGAGGTAAGCGGGAAAATTGGGTTTAATGACATTAATGAACCTCGGGTTTAGCGAGAAAGCCATCTTGGAAGGCATGTTGGTGAATTTGTTGGGGGTTATTTTTCTTTGCATGCTTCACAATTTTTTCTCAACATGGAACTATCTGGTTCTTCGAACCAGTAGTTTGATCTCCAATTTATAGCTATTTTTGAACTCTCTGAGCTATTTTCGGTTTGAGGAATGTATAAGTGGGATTGTGGAAAAAGAATATGGTTGTTTGATATTGCTTAGAGAAGAAGAGGTCTTGGAAACTCAGCTAGAATTCTTCTTCGAATCAGAAATGACACTATTAGGCATGCTAGGCTCTACCCATTAAGATTTCTTGCTTTCTTCTAAATGATTCATTAAAGCAATTCTACTCACTGGAATTTTAATATTTTCTTGATGTATGTGGTTGTTCACTTGCATGTATTCTTGGGAATTTATGGGTTTTTGGAATGTGGATTCTTTGTTGTTATTGACAGTTTTAGGAACTTTCTCTGTACTGGTTGTTAAAGGTTTACATGTGGTTTGTTATGGAACTCTGTAACCTATAATTGAAGCTTTTTAAACTCCGTAGCTTGAACTTGTAGTTATGTTATTTGTATTCAAATATTTTAGCTTTTATTTGAAGCTTTGTTTTCTTGCATTTGAAAATAAGGTGGAAAGAGCTAGCTTATTACTTGTTGGGTTGTCACGTTTCAACCTATACTTAAGCTTGTTGAGCTTGAAATAGAAGCTCCTTGACTGTTTGAATTGACAGTGTTGTTGGGATGGCTTTGTATCTCTGTTTAGAATTGTGTTCGGGTAGTTGTAATAGAACTCCATGAATATTCTAAACTTGTATTAAAGTTGAGATTTGTTTTAGCTTTATTAGGACCATGTGGTTGCTTAGACTGTGTTGAACTTATTAAAGTTCTGAAGCCTTGGAACTTGTATATAATTCATATGAATACTAAATTTTGGTTGTTGAGTGGGTTGCACTGAGCTCTGTGCTTAAGTTCTTAACTGAGGTTTTATTATTCCTTAAGAAAATAGAAGGCTTGAATCTGTAATAGGTGTTAGTGCTATTTTGAGATTTTATTATAGCCATGTGATTCCATTTTAAATTCGTATTTGAGCTTGAGTTGTTTGAACTTGTGATCTATGCACAAATTCAACGCAACACATGTATTCCTTGTTTGTTATTTTGATTATGTGTTGGGAAATAGATGAGTTGTATACTTACAAGTATTTCTTTGAATTGAAAACTACAGTCTCTTTTAGTACTGTATGATGGAAGGGGTCTTGTGAGTTTGTTTGGTCGAAGTTGACCGTGTAACTTCTTTGAGACCTATTTTGTTTTGATTTTTAGAAGGAATGGCTATTTTACTACAACCTTTTAGAATGCACCGTGTTTCCAAACTTGAGGAGGCATGTGAATTTAGGAGTGTATTATATTCACATCTGCTCTGAAGCGTACCTTGTCTTATGGAAAATATTGACTGCTTTGTTCTTAGAAGTAATTGGAACTGGAACTGTGTTTTATTATGGAATAGTCATATCATTTGTAGAGGTTAATGGAATGGGTTACTTCTTCCTTTCTGTCTTTTATATTGAAAAAAACCCTACTTGTCGTATGACTTATAAGGAACTAGAGAGGTTGTGGTTATTTTGTTTAGACAAGTTGTAAAAAGGTAGGGCAAAACTTGTCTTATCGAATTACTTAAATAATTACTTCCATCTGAGTAGTGGGTTTTGTATAATACTAAATTCTAACATGTTATTATGTTTGTAGTCTGAAAAGTTTCATTACCAATTATATGTATGTTGTCAACATGAATCTTTCTTGGAATTTGGAACTTCTTTCTCATTGCATTTTTTTGTTAATGTTTGTAATGGAGATTCAGTCTTCAGTTGTTATGACTTTCCAATCTTTTTGGTTGGAGGAATTTTACTCCACTGATGTATTCTTATTGAACCACTAGGTTTTAAAGAGAAAGAATTATGCTCTCTTGAGAGGGGGCAGTCTACATTTTGAGACTGTACTGCGTATTTCTTCTAAGATTGATTTTAAATTTTGAGCTAGGTGATGAGGATAAGTCTTCCTGGGAAGGTTTTATGAGAATTGGAAGTATGTAGACTTGACTGTGCCTTCGGTTTCTAGTTCTCTTTTGGAAACTAGCTTAAGAATTTATAAGTTTTTTATTAGATGATGGATTTCATTTCATAGTATAAATGAAATGAAATAAGGTTTGGGTTCTTGTTGGGTTGAGATCCTTTCTTCTGTTAACTGATAAGATTATTGATTGAACTTCTCGTTATTCAATTCTCTTCCTTGTCTATATGGAGGGATGAAACTTTCTAATATCAGTTATGTTGTAACTAACCCTTGTAGATTGGGAACAGTTAAAGGTTTTCTTCTATCTTTATGAATTTATGAAACAAATTAATGTTAAGCACTTGTTGACTGATTCAAAACAAATTGATAGGATTAATTAAGTCTTGTGGTATAATTCTAATGTTACAGATTATAAAATGTTCCTTTCTTAAAATTAAATCCAGATTTCTTAAATGTGCTTATTTTTTGATGCTATTACTTATAATTACCTTCACGATGTTTTACAATTGTTTCATGAAGAAAATTTATTTAACGAAGCAATTAGTGGAATGCACTTTACTTTAATACTTATTACTTATCATGGCCAATTCGTTGACATGACCAGTGCTAGCAATTTTGCAGATGGATTTTCGTAAGTGATTAAAGAAGACAGGAACTTTCATATTTTATTGGGTTATTTGATTTTGAACCTTATGTAAATATTTTCAATTCATTATTGAATTGTGATTGAAAAATAAAAGTTGTATTCTTTTTGGATTGAAGGTTATTTGTCATACAACATGCTTGAAATGCTTAGTCTTGTAAATGAAAAAATTTTTAAATGAGGAATTTTGAATGTTGGATATTTACTTGTATTGGTTGTGTAAACTATCTTAGATTTATGAATAAGATGGAATTCCTATCTTGATGAATATTATTCATATTTTTTTATATGTATAATTTGGATAAACTTGAAAAGTTAAATAAAAAGGGAATTAGTTTAATCTCCCTAAATTAGATGTAGCTTGTTAAGTTGCATAAGTTATCAATCTTCTCTAAACAATTCTAATATAGTATTGAAATGTGTAATGAGTATGTGATGGAACTTTTGAGTATGTGAAAAAAAAGAAGGGTTTGATGAACCCTAACACTTAATAAAGTAAAGGAAGGTTCTTACTCGCTAAATGAAACATAATTCAAGAAGAGTGATAAGATCGTTAAATGTTAGAATTCGTTTCTTATAAAGTCTACCTTAGTTGAACCTATTTGGTTTGCTACACCTTCTTTGAATGATTAAGATGTATCTAATTGAACTTATGATATTTCTGTCCTACTTTGGTTAACTATTGTTAAACTAAATAAACAAACACTAAAATCAATCATGACTTTAAGGAAGTTATTTAATGCTTAATTGATTAAGTATAGAAACAAGGACTTAAGGAGTTTTGAATTAGGGTTTAACCTAGATGCTGTAATTTGTTTTATAATCCATATTAATTTAACATTAATAATATCCTTGGGGTATGTTCATTGTGATGAGGCAGTTTTTGTAGGATGCTGGCACGCGCCAAAGGAAAAGTTGTACCTTCAAGAAGACTTGGGTCTTCTCGAGGATACAATGTTGTAGTTGACATGTGGCAACACCCTTCTACATTAATCATCTAGATCTACACTCAATAAGGACTTGAACTTAGTTTTTCTCTAGGTCAATTTAGTAACATGTTTAGGATAGGGAGTAACTTTCTATAACTTAGGGTATTTTGGCACATCCGATTGACTTAGGTCAACCGAGTATGCCTTTTTACCCTAAGTCATCGACATTGTCTTTCTATAATAGACTATGTTCCTAACCTGGGCTAGGGTTAAACCTTGGACAAGTGGACTGGCGGTAGATAGTAAAGACCATTCATGATAACTGAGAAGTGAGGTGAAGGACGTATTCCAAAATGACGAGTATGTTGTATAGGAATAGTGACATACATAATATGTTTTAAATATTTGGAAAAAGTATCACAAGTTGTTGGTTGTGTTGTCCTATGACACCTAGTTTAAAGCCACATGATATCAGATGAATATTGGTAACAAATATTCAGGTATGTTCTTTAAGCAAGATCAATCAGTACCTGGATTAGGGTGAAAACCAAGGATATGAAGTATATGATTAGTATTCAATACTTAGAGTGATATATGAATAGATCAGTAGGTAACCGAGTCATTTATAACTGCATATGGTTATCTGTTATGAGATTGATTGGCATTGAATGTGTGTTCTAAATAAAGTTTTATTTAGAACAATGAACATTATGTAAAAATAAAAATATCCCTTGTTTCTAAAGTCTAAAAATGGGAATGTTACAAGGTCAACGTCGACTAAGGTTAGATTGGCTAGATTAGGGCTTAGATTAAAATTTGAATGAAACTTTGGATGGATTTTGGATGAGAGGTCTAATGTATAAATGTTATGTTTGTAATTGCAGGCTAGAGAGACCTTATATTTGAGAGATTAGGTGTCAAATATATACAAGTAGATTAGAGGGGGCATGATAGATGCTGAGTGGGACCATATGTATACAATTGGATTAGGTGGATTTACAAATTATCAGAGGATCCCATGGGTTGTGGGGATTATGATTGCTTTGGTGTAGAGGCGAGACATGTAGAAATGTACATTCTAGTTTAGGGAAGGGGAGAGGGCTACCACCCTAAAGGATGTGTATCAGATTCTCACATTGCCAATATAGGGGGAGCAGATAGTTCATGTTATCCCAAATTTCCTTGGGTATATTTGGTCAAACACGACCTTGTTCAAGAATAAATTGAAGAAATGAATCTATCAAGTGAATCCATGCTTTAAATCCATAAGACAAGGTACAGGCGGGGATTAAAAATGGAATAGCAGGGTCGGAGAGAAGAAACAGTGTCGAAGAACCAGAGGCTCAAAGGAAAAGAAACGAAAAAGGCTCAAAGTCTTTGGGCTTTGCAAATGACTCAGAACGAGCCCGAAATTGGCTAAGTATGGAGGAGACAGCGAAAAATACCAAGTGCCGAAATGACACACCTCCAATGATCAAATCCAAAGGGGTAGCCCCCAACAAGAACCAAGCTTCCACGTGTCTAGATCCCCAAAATTTTTTACCGGCCATGGAAAAGTCTTCAACTCAGCAGAGGGTACCAAGTGTCTTAATGACGCACAATCAAAAGTGGGATCCAAGCTGGAGACTCAAACTTGTGCCAGCCCTCCACGTAGAAAATGGTCAGTAGAGGACAAAGGAGAGTGGGCTCAAAAAGAGTAACTATAGAATGCAGGTGGAAGGTGCCATGTGTATTAACGATGCTCCCTCAAGGGTAAAATCTTGAGTGGGTTTTTCAAATGAGCGCAGGCCTTCCACGTGGCTTCGAGTCCAAAAATGACGGAGTAGGGTTGAATAGTCAAAGCATTGAGACAAGCCATGAAATAAGCCATGTGTCAGCCTAAAGTAACTTCAAATGAAAAATACAGAGGCTTCCCTCAGACATGTGCCATCCCTCCACGTATTTAGTTTCAAAAGGGGGGCCATTTTGGTAGCTGGTTCCCACCATTTTGTATGGACCCAATTCAAATTTCAAAAGGGAATATCTTTTGACTTAGTGCTCAAAATCTTAAAAATTTGGCACCATTGGAAAGTGATCAATCTTGTCTACACCATGGAGATCTGAAAGTTTAATTTTAGAGAGGTTAGGTGGGGAGAAAATGAAGAAATGTTTTCGTGCCATTAATATAGGATCTATTTTCCCCAACAACTAGATCAGATTCAATATGATCTGCCTTTATTCCCTCCTTCAAGGCACTGAACAAGTAATTCATGTAGACATGATAGTTTTGGGGGTGGAATTACAGGAATTGAATGCTTCTTGTTGGTGGTTACATTTCAAATTCTTACGGTTTCCCTCCTTCATCCTTCTTCTTCCATGAATTCATCTATAAATGTAAGAGCAAGGTTCATTTATTAATATTGGACACTTTGGATCCCTATGTACTTTGTGCTAAGGACTTCATATTTTCTGTATTTTGAGTTACAGACCTCTATGATCTAGCTCATGCATGTGGATATTGGCATCTTCTCACCATTGTAACAACTTCTTTGTATTTTTGGAAGTAATAAAAGCATCGTTTTGTGACTATTCTTTGTCCTAAGCGTGTATATATTATTTCTTATTGACTCTTCTCTTTTATAGTGTGTGCTCGTTGTGACTATTATCACGTCCCCTTGCAACTCTTTATTTAGTTGTGTTCTATGAGAACTGATCTGGTAAATGCATAGTTTTACTGTGGGGCTACTATGTACTTAGCCTTCTTTCACATGTTTCCTTGTCATTTTCACTTAGAGCAGATAGTGTTCATCACCATCTTTTCTGGTGCCATCACATTTTAGTGTAGTTTCCTTTCATGTTATCCTTCTATCCTTGGTTCCTTGGCATTGTTAGCTTAGTTTCCCCCTTTCGGTCACTAGGAGTCGCAGTAGTAATAGAAGCATAGATAGAGGAACCATCCTTCTCTAGAGATCCATCTCAAGCACACAAGGTCCCATAACTTAGAGATAGTTCCATTTTTGTCTCTAAGATGACCTCGATCCTTCTAGATACTAAGACATGTAGGGGCACAGTTTGAGCCACCAACATTTTTTGGCATGCCTGGTGGGACCAGGACAATGAAAGAGTAAATTTCATATCTGCTAAGTTTTGGTGTGTGAATTTAGTATTTCCAGCCTTTAGAAGGCTTATTTCAAATACATCTGGTGACTCCCAACATTTGCATGGAGCATATGTTTTAGCAGCCCTGAAAGTGCTCTAATATCATGAGAAGAGTGCATACAAGCAAAACCTAATGCAACAGTTTGAGATAGATTCTGTTTACAAGGATTTACCTCGCGCTATCCATCCAAGATGAGATTTAATTCTAGAAAGACTCGTACGCAAATCTCCATCTCCAGGACATGACGCGCCCATTTAACTGGGCCTCCTCTACAAGTGCATCAAAATTTGAATGGACACCCTGGCTTAGCTCTATCAGAATCCCATTTCAGGACCACCTCCTCCAATTTTGAAGGAACTTTAGGCCTAGCCTTTCTACCAGAGGACCAGTCCACTGGTTCTGGCTAATGTTGTTTTAACATGATCATGCCAGAGTTGGCGAGCACTTCAAGAGTGATTTCATACTCTTCCATCTGGTGATTTCTCTCTAATTCACACCCTTAGGATTCCAACTATCTAGGCATGTAGCAAACGTATGTTCAGTTCTATTTGATCACACGCGAGGGCATCCTCCTTAGCATAGACAAGCTATGTAAGGTGAAGTTCCTCTTGCCAAAGGTAAAGCGCTTCAATGGTACCGAGAGCTTGATACTAGGATCCTTTGTATGCCACTGTCTTTGGGAGATATTCATTATGCACTTCGTGATTTTGATCAGGTTCTTGTTTGTTGATTCTTCCAAACTGTTTCCCTGAGGGTAATATTTGGAAGAGGTTTTTCAGGTAAATGCCGATACTTAGAGCCCAATTAGTGATTTTAGCACCAAGGAAGGCCTTTGCATTATCAGAGATAATGGTTTTAGGAACACCAAACCTTAAGAGTAAACCTTCGATAAATTCAAGGATGACTACCTCAGTTGATTCCTTAAGCACGAAAGCTTCTGTCCATCTTGTGAAGTAATATGTAGTTGTCAACACCCATTTATGTCTAGTGCTTGAAGGCGGCTTGATCATGCCTATGAAGTTGAGACCCCATTGTGCAAAAGGCTGATTTGCTTGGATTGGTCGGAGGGGAAGTGCTACCAATATTTTCTTTCCTACAAAGAAAGCACACTCCTTGCATTTTTTGGCCCACCTATGTGCATATAAAAATAGGGTAGGCTAAAAGATACCTACCATTATGATTTTCATTGTTGTAGTTTTGGAAGAGAAGTGTCCACCAGAGAATCCATCATGAAATTATGCTAACACTTTCTCATTTTGTGTGTCATTTATACATCTTAATAGCACACCATCTAGATTTATTTTGAAGATAATTCCATCAATCAAAACATAAGGTATAGTTTGCTACCTCAGATGCCTTCTCTTTTCCTTGTTCAAACCCGGGAGGATACGTGCCCTCAAAAAGGAATGTGATCATGTTCTTCATATAGTCATGCTCATCGGGGTCTATAACTTGTTCATGTTCTACACTGGGATATCTTCATCCAGAAATAATGAAGCTTCAAGTTCACTCTGTGCATCCTCAACAATCTGCTTGTAGAGTGCACTACCTCTTATGAGCTTTGTGGCCTTAATAATCACATCATATTCCATGGTTTTGGTCACCCATCATGCTCTCTTCTCACTAATCTCTGCTCCCATGATGAATTCTTTGATAGATGAGTGGGAGACTAACACCTTGATATAATTTTTGGCAAGCATACTTTTGAATTTCTTGAGCGCACACATTATGGAAAAGACCTATTTCTCCATGTGACTATATTTCAATTCATAATCCTTCATCTTATGGATGAAGAAGGCCACTAGCTATTCCAGCCCTTATTCATTTTCTTGTGTTATGAAAACAACAATGCTTACATCAACACCATAAACATAAAGGGTTAAATCCTTTGAGTAATCTGGATTGATGAGTGTTGGTGCACAAATAATCTCTTTCTTTATCTTGTTGAATCTTTCTCTTCCTTCTGTTGTCCATCTGAAGGCTATGTCCTTTTTGAGCATGAGGTTTATGGGCCGAACCAGTCCTGCAAATTTAGGGATAAAATTCCTTACAAAGTTAATCTTTCCAAGGAAGGACTATAAGGCCTTTTTGTGCTCTGGCAAGGAAAGGGCTAGGATGGCTGAAATGCACTAAGGATCAATCGTGATACCATCTTTCAAAACCACATGACCCAAGATCTTACCCTAAGCCATTGCAAAATTACACTTCTTGGGGTTAAGAGATACCCCAAATTCTCTACATCTCTCAAAGACCTTTTCCAGGTGCACTATGTGATCCAGACCTTAGTTTGAGAAGATAGTTATATCATCCAGGTAAACAAGATGAACTCATTAATGTAACCTTTGAAGGAAATTTCCATGGTGTACTGAAATGTTGCACCTGAATTTGATAGACCAAAGGAAATTTTTCTGATATGCATATGTTCCCCACTTGGTTGTAAATGTTGTTTTGAATTGATCCTCTCCCTTTAACATGATCTAGTTGAAACTTGAGTACCCATCCAACATGGAGAACCTTTGCACGCCAGCCACAGTCTACTGAATTTTCTCCATTGAAGGCAAAGGATAATGATCCTTTAGAGATTCCTTATTCAAATCTTTGAAATCAACACAAAGTCTGATTTTTTAATGCCATAATTTTTTTTCAAATGCAAGCACACTAAATTTTCATATTTAACATGTAATGCATAACTAGATAACTATTGTAGATTTCTACAAGAGAGATATTTCAACAAGGGATAAAAACCAGTTTACTTTTAATGCTAGTAACTTCACATTATTTCTTTTGTAACACAATGTTTCCAATAAACAACTTTCATTCCAAAATAGAGTTGCAACAATTTCTTTATGAAGAGATTTTTCATATTTATTTTACAAGCTTACTTTTCCAAGGCAAGGGTTCACATTTGTAAAAATATGCTCAACTACATAGCTATTCAAAACAACTTTTTTACAAGATCCTTGCACTATTGAAGGAAACTTTCTTAAGAAATATGGCTTAAGCTTACAAGTAACATCACATACAAAGTGGGTGTTTTTACAAGAAAAATAAGGCTTCACATAGTCACATTCATAAATATACATTAAGAACCAAGATGAATAGGGAACTCCATCTATCTTCAACTTGAACTCCAAACTCCAATACTCTTACAAGGATCCAATTCCAAGAGAACATGGCTTGTTTACCACCCAACCAATAGGCATCATCACATGCCTATCCATGGTTGGAAGTCATGCCAGCCTCCCCCAAGCCCATGGGAGAGAGGAAGTAGCTTCCACAATGTGCACAAGTATAAAGGGGATTTATACACAACAAGAAAAACATGAGTCCATTTAACCACTTACTACACATGAAAAAAACAACATGAGGATAACAATGTCAACCTCACAAGGGGGAAGAGAGGAAGTAGGATGCCCAAATCAAGGTGTCCAACCATAGGAGCACCAAAAAATCATGAATAAAAAACTCCTTATACCTCCTAACCATTCATCCTCCTTATTCCTCCTTTATGTTATAGAAATCCTTCTTGGGAGGATTTTCAAACCCAAAAGGGTTTCCTCACCAAGAATGGGGAAAGGTTCAAGCCATATGAACCTTTCTCCCACCTCAAACCATATGAGGGGATGAGAAGGGACCTTCATGGCTTGACCTACAACCATGAGGTTTGAGAGGGAAATCCCTCTCTCTTCCCCTACATTCTCCAAAAACCATCAACCAAATTATGGTGGAGAGAAAACAAAGAAAACAATAAGAACAAGCAACAACTTCATTCACCATACAACTACACAACACATCATTTCACACAACATTTCATTGATCAAGCATAGTTAACAAGATAAACACAACTAAGAAATAAAAGGGTTAAGAACCCTACCTCTATAATGCTTTCCAAGACTCTAAGCTTTTCCCTTTGTCCAAGCTCACCTCCAAGCTCCCAAAATTCTCCAAGTGCTCCCAAAAAATTAAACCAAGAAGATCCATTCCTTCCACATGAGGAAGAATAAGAAGAGGAACCCAAAAGTTTCCTCACCAATGGTAAAGTGACAAGTGTCACCCCCCTCTCCTCTCAAGAGTCAAAGATTCCAAAAACCAAATAAGTAAGAGTAAACTCACCTTTTATCCCTTTTCACCCAAAATACCAAAAACTAAAATAAAACAAAGTGGAGCAACTTTTAACAATTTCACACAACCCAACCATCTTACATGGATGGTGACTAAAGAGGGAAAAATGGGAGGGAAACTCTCTCCAAACCTTGGAAATAGGCCCCCCTACCTATTAGGTAGGGTCCAAGGGCCCATTTTCATGCTAAGGGAACCCCCAAACTCAAAAGGGGTCCCTAAAAATTCCCAAAATAACCCAATTTCGGGTTTGGCATGCTTGGGCACAAGGGTAGAGGGTGTGGGGTCCACCCAAGGTTCACATGTGGTCCCCAATCCCTTCTACCAATACACACACACTTTCCCAAAACCAACACTTAACTTAAGATAAGATCATTAAACCCGTAAGCTAGTTTACTTAATAAAACACACCCTAAACATAATTAATTTTACAAGACATAATTACATTACAAATTGAGGGTTCACCCATGGTGCCCAATTAAATACATCTAATCTAAGGCCTCAAACATTTAGCATGGTTAGGACTCAGCCCGTGGGCCGCTTGTGCACAATTGCGTAGCTGCCCTGAAACCCATGCTCTCCTATACCTGTCACCTACACACTCATTGCACACATTAACCGCATCTGTCGAACATAATAAACATCATCTATACATCACAAATTCAATCTAACTTATAATGTCCTAACATTATTAAACAATTGATAGTGCAATGCATACAATTATTCACATAGTTTGCCATGAATCACCACCAAATAAAATTGCAACGACATACACTTAGGTTAGCATGAAAATTACCATCATTAAATCTAGAACACTATATCATTAATCAAATCAACCACAAGAGACTAACATCTAATCAATAAATATACCATATAACCCTGTTAGTGTCATCAACATCATAAGAGATATATCAGTATACAAATCTAGTCCAATTGGAGCTACGCGCCCAAAATGCCATAATGTCCATGAGGATAAAATATCATATTAAAATGTCTAAAGTCTATTAGAGTCTCAATCAAAACATGTCTAGGAATAAAGGAACCAACAGATAACTGGAGCTATAAAAATGTGGGCACTACAGATTTCACCATTCTTCTTGCGTACTAGAACCAGATTTACAACCCAGGTAGAGTATTTGATAGGAAAGATAATTTTTTCCTTAATGAGTTTTGATAGTTCCTTTCTCATGAGGGGTTCTATCTTTGGATTGACTGGTCATTGTTTTTGTGTGACGAGCTTGATACTAGGATCAAGGTCGATAGAATGTTGAGAAACACTTGGATCAAAACCTTTGAGGTCTTCATACTCCCATGAGAAAATATCAATGTATTTTTGACAAAGAGAGATAAAGTCCTGTTTTTCTTCATGCACACAAGTTCTACTGATAACAGCTCTTTTCCGCACACAATAGTGATGCAGGAGTAGTCCTCCTGTGTAGCACACATGTATATTTATTCACCCTTGAACTCATCATTAGGGATGAATATTTTCTCTAAGGTGACCAATACTTTAGGTAACCTATTTTTCTTTAGTTGTATTACTTGGTCACCATAGTTATCTTGGAGATCAGCTTGCATACTTGATGAAAATTCAGCTTCATTCTAGATAAATTAGATGATATGTGCATCACTTTCGAATGCTTTCCAACTGGTGTTATTGTATGGAATGGATGGTTTGATTACCATATTAATGTGATGAGTGTTTCCTTTGACAAATTCCTCAGCAGGAGAAAAATGTGAACTGAGCACGGCCATTTGGTCAACCTCTTTGTTCATTCTACATGGGACTACCTACAGATTAAGGGCATCAAATCTCTTAAGTAGGTCCAAAAATCTATGTTTATAAGCTTTAAGCAGCTTATTCTTTTTCTAGAATTTATTGGTGACGTGGTGGATGACCAATTTTGTCTCCCTAAAGATCTACAGTGCTTTAATTTTCTTCTTTTTAGCAATAAGCAAGACATGCACCTGCACTTCATATTCTGCCACATTGTTAGAACATGTAAACTGCAGCCTATGCATGAAGAAGAATTTCTCATCCTTAGGGGAAATTAGAACCACTCCTACTCCCACACCATTTCTACTTTTGGATCCATCAAAGTACATCTTCTATAGACCTATTTGAATTTTATCAGTGTGTGTGGAAGCATGGCGTCTTCTTATAGAATACAATAAGTACCAAGCCCAATTTCATAGGCTTCTAGTTCTTTAGCATAGGGATCAAATTTGTGATTCCTTTCTACCCATTCATCAAGCACTAGGTCTAGAACAGAGGGTGGAAGATATTTCTCTTCAGGAACTGAAACTTGTTCTTCCTGGATAAGATAATTGGCTTGGAGAGGTGATGGGACATATGGCTCTACATGATAAGAAAATATAGGCTTAGCTTGTATGGTAAATTGGGTACCATAACTTGTCTTGAGTAAAATATGAGACCAATTAGAAGACAAGTAACCACCCACCTTAGTATTAAATTCTCTTGATAGACATAGGGCAAACAAAGGAGGCAAGTCAATAATTGACACATCTTGAGTAATTGTCAAGCTTGGACATGTATGGAGGGTTAGCTAAAGATCCTTGATGACTCATAAGGTGGTTACAATTAAGCCATCAAGTTGTAGGACTCTTTTAGATAAAGGGCTATATTTCATACCTTAGACATCAACTATCTTCTCAGGCATAACCGAAGTACTAGCGCCCGAGTCCATCAAGCAGTTATGCACTAGGTGTTTTCCTATAATCAAGGACATATAGAAGGGTGGGGTTTTAGAAACTTTACTTAATTTTTTCTCCTCCTCTTAGAAGATTCTAACATAAGCGTGTGGCTTATGTATAACTGGGTCAACACACAAAAGTTGTGCCAGAGCTTCATGCAACAGATCTCGCTAAGATGGAATGGTCAGGGCATCCCACATTGTGACGTTTATGTTCGTTTTCTTCATCTAGTCAATAATGCTAAACGAAAGCCCCCCCACCTTGTGCATTTGGGGAAAAACATCCCTTCTTGACTGTTCAGGCGTGGAAACCTGAATTTTAGTTGGGACTGAGGCTTGGCCTACCAAATGAGGAGCGCGTGTTGTTTCAGATGGAACTTTACGAGGGGTCTCCTTATCAGGGATTTGAATTTTTGTACTACACGATGCCTTATCTGATTCTTTCTTCTTTTGAGGATCTACTTGCGTTTCTAGGGGGATAACCTATGCACCTTACTCTAACACTATCTTCTTTTATCTCGTGTTGTTTGCAACTTGGGCATGTGGTTTGTTTGTATCTTCTGTAGCTTGGTTCATTACACAGAAGTCCTCTGTGCCAAAGAATGTCAAATTGGAATCGAGAGGAACTTCTGGTCCTTTTGGATTATCTGCTTCATAAGCACTTGTTGAGGGCTCATGGGATGAAGCATTCTAGATCATGAATGCTTGGGCATGCATAGAAGAGAAGGAGCAGGAGGGGAAACTTGCAAGGGTAGATGTGCATTAGGATGTAATATAACATTCAGCTGGTTGGGTGTATATCTTTGATTTCCATATTGATTCCACCAAGGGTGATTGCCTTGTCTATGCGCCTGATTGGAATTACCTCTATAAACTTGCACCTACTACTTTTCTAATGATATGACCTTGTTTAATACATTTCTAATCAAGACCTTCAATTCTTCATCTTCCTTTTGTTGTGATGGAGAATAGGATTTTGAGGCAACTGGTTGTGATCTCTTCTTAGGAGTAGGAATAAAGGCTATAGAAGGATGGGTTGCTTGCAACATTTCTGGGAACAAGGGCTTAAGTGGTTTGGGAGCTAATTTTCCTACTTGAATGAGACTATTTTTTTCCCTTTCTACAATACTATAAGCTTTCGGTAAGGTTATACCTCCCATAGATTGTATCATAACTAAAATATCATTTTTAAGCACCTTTAGATAATAAAGGAAAGCATGTTGGGTTGTAGGTCTTACCATAAGAGGGATTCTGTCCCAATTCTTCTGAAACCTAATGTTGAAATCATTCATCTACTCATTGGGTTTCCTCCTTGTTGTTGTTAGTTGCTCCAAAAAATATAGGTGATCTGACTTGTCTTCAAAATAATTTTAGAGTTGATCCTAGCTCATCCCAGGTGCTAATAGATCCATGTCTCAAGCCTCTATACCACTAAAGTGCTTTACCTTTGAAAGAGGCTGCAAGAAGCCTAACTACTACATCATTATGTCTGATCAGATACAGTGAACACACATTACTTACCTACATCCTATATATGCTCCTAAGGGGTGACTTGATTCTCACCAGTAAAGTAAGGAATACTCTTGAGCGTGCCATTTGGCATATCATGTTGTATAAATAGGAGTAAGTGACTCCCTCCATCAAAGTTTACAAATCTTATTAATGAAGGAGGTTGTTGATTTTCCATTGCAGGGTGTGTAGGTTGTGTGTTTTGAGGAGGATTTGAATGGGCACGATGTGCTAGAGATAGAGATGCACGCGTAGGATTTCTAGGATGAACTCTTCTCGGGGAAATATGGAGGTATTCAAAAGAATATTTAGCTATTGCACTTCTTCTTGTGTGCACTCTTCTCATAAAAGGCACTTAGGAATGATGAAACGAAGATTTTAAAATGTTTGTTTGTACATAGTTCTTTCCTCTCACATGCTTCCTATGTGCACTCTTTTATTACTTCCATAGTATTGAAATGATTCTCAAAGTGATCACAGGGGAATTTCATAATTGAACAAATAGACTCCATGCCCAATGGATGTTTTAGTCTACTGATCTCCTTCAGTTAGTAGGCATATTTCCCCTTGAGTCACCAAACTATTATCCCAAATTTTCCCTCGGCAGATTTGGTCAAACATGACCTTGTGCAAGAAGAAATTGAAGAAATGACTCTATCAAGTGAATCCATTCTTCAAATCTAGTATACAAGTTACAGGTAGGCTCAGAAATGGAATATCAGGGTCAGGGAGAATAAGCAGTGTCAAAGAACCATAGGCTCAAAGGAAAAGAAACGGCAAAGGCTCAAAATTTTTAGGCTCTGCAAATGACTCAGAATGAGCCCGAAATTGGCTAAGTATGGAGGAGACAATGGAAGCTGCCAAGTGCCGAAACGGTAAACCTCTAAATATTAAATATAAAAGGGAAGAACCAAACAATCGCTAAGCTTTGACGTGTCCAGAGCCCCAAAAAGTTACACCGGCCATTGAAAATTCTTCGACTCAGTAGAGGGTGCTAAGTGTCTTAACGACGTACATTAAAAAGTGGGATTCAGGCTAGAGAATCAAACTTGCGCCATCCCTCCACGTAGAAAATGGTCAACATAGGTCAAATGAGAGAGGGACCAATATGACTAAGTATAAAATGTGGTTGGAAGGCACCATGTGTCTTAACGATGTCCCCTCAAGGGTATATTCTTGAGTGGGTTTTTCAAATGACCGCGGGCCTTCCACATGTCTTAGAGTCCAAAAGGGATAGATTCAGGTTGAATAGTCAAAGCATTGAGACAAGCCATGGAAGAAGTCACATGTTAGCTTTACCCAACTTCAAAATAAATATACAAAGGCTACCCTCAAACATGCGCTAGCCCTCTAGGTATCCGGTTTTAAAAGGGGGCCCGATTTGGTAGCAGGTTCCTGCAATTTTGTATGGACCTGATTCAAATTTCAAAAGGGCATATATTTTGACTCAATGCTCAAAATCTGAAAAATTTTGCACCATTGGAAAGAGATCGATCTCGTCTATGCCATGGAGATCTAAAACTTTAATTTTGGAGAGGTTAGGTGGGGATAAAATGAAGAAATTCCTTCATGCCATTAATACAAGATCTATTTGCCCCAACAACTAGATCGAATTCGATATGATCTATCATTCTTCCTTCTTTGAGGCACCAAAAAATTAATTGATGCAAACATGACAGATTTGGGGCAGAATTGCAGGCATTGAATGCTTCCTATTGGTGGTTGTGTTTCAAATTCAAGTTTTCCCTCCTTTTTCCTTCTTCCTCCATGGATTCAGCTATAAATGTAAGAGCAAGGATCATTTATTATGTTGTATACTCTGGATCCTTACACATGTTGTTAAGGACTCCATATTTTCTATATTTTGAGTTACAAACCTCCATGTTTGGCTCTTGTAAGTGGATATCGGCCTCCTTATCATTGTAACAGTTCTGTGCATTTTTAGAATCAATAGAACCATCGTTTATGACTATTCTCTATCCTAACATGTTTGCATTCCTTCTTCTTGCCTCTTCTCTTGTATTGCATATTATTGTGCTATTCCAAGTCCACTCTAGTTCCATACTTGGTTGTGTTCCATGAGAACGATCTAGTGAATGCGTATTTTGTTGTGTTACTCGTGCCTAGCCTCCTTTCACACATCCCCTATCATTCTCACTCAGAACAGATAATGTTCACCCCTCTTTTCTGGTGTTATTTCCTTTTAGTGCACTTTACTTCATGTTATCCTTCTTTCCGTAGTCTCTTGGCATTCTTATCTTAGTTTCCCCTTTCAACACTAGGAGTAGCAGTAGCAGTAGAAATGTATAGAGGAACTGAAATTCTCCAGAGATCCGTCCCAAGCTCGCAAGGTCCCACAACTTGGGGATAGTTCCATTGTGGTATCAGACACCTCGATTCTTCTGGATTTGAGACGCGGGTGCATTTTTGAGTGACCAACAGATCCCATTACTAGTGATGACAGACTGGTAATTTTGACGCGACTATTTAGAGCTTATGCACCCCTTATTAGATTTTCTTTAGGGGAATTTTGTTATGAACACATATATGAGGTTGGGGTGGCTCACAACTGATTAATTTGCATGGTTATGATGGTAGTTTCCTGTTATGATTTACCAGACTCAGGAAGAGATCGGTTTCTATGGGCATTGACTAGTGTAATAGCCAATATTTTTTATAACTAAACTTTATTTTCATTCAAGATGACACTGTTGGCTTAGGTTTACCATGATATATTTGAATACAGGGTGGGTAGGAGGTCAAGGATGGATCTAGGATTCTTTCTTTAGTTCTTTTCCTATGAGCATACTGTTGTGATTAGGACACCAGGGCTTACATAGGTTGTAGGAGACCATATTCAGTTGGAGGTTAGATTTTTGAGATGGAGGGCCGATCATGCCTTCAGTGATAGGGGTGAGAGAGGGGTAGATTTGTATATAGATAAGCTTATAGAGATGGATGTTGATCAGGTTAGATGGTGGCCATATCAGGATTTACACACCTGACCCGGTGTGGGTGTGGAGCTAGTGGGGATGAGGAGGATGAGATGGGTGCAGGGTAGATGACTAGAGATGATAGAGGTTGTTCAGTTCGATAGAGTGAGAGAATAGTTTAGATTTTCTCAGTCAGTGCCTTATGATCCAATTTTATACCAGAGGGAGGAGCTGGAAAAAGAGTTTTTGAGTCTTACTATGGCAGACCCATTGGAGGAGGAGGTTGTGTCATGGGATAATGATGATGATGTAGGAGAAGAATCAGGATACTCTGACTGGCACATGAAAACATGGGAAGCTTGGGTGGTTGAGGAGGGAGGAGAGGAATAGATAAAGGACATGGATGTTGAGATTGAGTAGGCTCTAGGAGGTAGTGGAGATGGAGCTAGAGAGGCTATAGAGGTGGCACACTTGTGTGCTGAGTTGGATCAGATGAGAGTAGAGAGGGATACAACCTTGCAGTCACTCAGGAGATAGACTGAATTATTCAGGAGAGGGGCCACTATTTTTTATAGGATCCCTATAGGATCTATTTTGGAGATTTGGCTACTATCGTAGTGACAGAGTTAGCCAGTGGTGTTCAGGAAACACATTAGGGATTAGGGAAAATGACACACCCTGAAATGATTGGGATGGATAGGTACTTAGAGTTGGCCATTGAGGCCAAATATTATGAGGAAATTGTGATCCATAGGATACCTTAGATGTTGAGATACTAGGAACATCTCCAGATGTAGGCGACAGGTGGAGCTAGGCCATTAAGGAGTATAATGAGTGTAGCTTAGCCAAGGCGAGAGGAGGGATCCCTAGAAGGGTGGTGATCGCAGATAGGGTTCAGGTGTTGTACCCTCCTTAGAGAGAGAGGAATTGAAGGCCTTAGACATTAAATTTATAGATTTCAATAGTATTTTTGCTTTGAGGGAGCCCGCTAGAGGTCTATGATGTATTGATAAACATTTTGAGTATATATCATATATGATTTTGTCTTGGATTATCTTGTGTTCTTTATGTGATGTGATGGATCTTAATTTGATGTGATAATGATTTTAGATTATATGTTTAGTTTATATTTGATTATGATGTTGAAATAGATGTATGATCAGATGTTTATTTGGATGTGAATGTGTATGGATGATGATATAAATGTGTGATGAGGTAATTTGTTTTGTGAATAAATTTGAACACGATGATTAAAATGTAAATGGGTAAGATTTGATGGAAAATAATTGAAAATTAATGTGATTAATGATAAATATAATTTTAGATAAATGTGTTTTAACATAGATAATAACATAAAAGTCATTGAGATGAAGAAATATCTGCTAAAAGAGAGACGCGATAGGATTAGGAAAAAGATGTCTTGTAATGGTGGTGACCTATAGGTTCTAACAACACTATGAGGAACGTATGAGGAAAAGATGCCTCCAAATGCATTGGAGGTAAACAAAAAGGGATCCAAGTAGCACAAGGCACATGCGACAAAAGAAGATGCTAACAAATAATTAACGATAGTTAGTCATTTCAAAGATCATAAGGAAACGATGGATGGGATAATATCATAAACCTAATTTTGACATGAAAAAGGAGTTTTAGATGTGCTTGTAGAGAGGAAAGAGTGTTATCAAAAAGTGGTGTTCCCTAAACTATGCCCCAACTATGGGAAGGGGAAAGATAAAGTTGATCAATGTGGGAAGATTTCTTAGGATGCTGATAAAATGGAAGGTTGATCAATGCAGGAAGCCTTCGAATGCCATGAGGAGTAGCTCATCCTTCGAGGGATCGGTCTATTTTTTTATTTTGATTTTGATTTCATGATTTCGATTTCTCTTTTTTTTGGCATGAACAACTTTCCTTCGAGGGATCAGTCTATTTTTGATAACTTTGATTTTGATTTAAACATCCATGAATTTTGATTTTACATGGGAGAGATCTAGGAATAGCTAAATAGACCACTTAGGAGGGGATAATGATGTACAAGAGACATCCATGGACCCTTTGAATGGTTCCAATAGGTGAATAAGAAGGTGATGGATATGATGATCACGGATTTCTCACCAAAGGGGAATACATATAAATAAGGAATATGATCACGGATATAGCCGTGATGCCCATATATTTAAGGTCACATCTAAGAAAGACCACATAGTTCCAAATCATCACGATGAGATATGGAAGGGGATGATATGGAGGAATGATTATAAAAACATGACTAGGTGAACATTGGTAAATGTGTTAACAATAGATTGGTCATAAATGTAATGTGTTTATCGGTTCCACTTCTGTTTTACTGTCAAGGGAGGTCATGATGATAAGGCTCCCAACCCATAGTTGTGTATGATAATGTATGGTACGATCCAGTTAAGGAAAAATTTCCACATTGGTTCCTTTCTAGAGTGGTGTTGTTTTGATAAAGTTATAAGGCCACCAACATTAATGTCATGTTAAGAAGATAGGACAAATGAAAATAAGAGCAAACAATGCCTATTACGGAAGTGAATAGTACACATTCAGGTTGAATAAATAGAACCCTAGTGGAACAAGATAAATCATGATCAGATGAGACGAGTTAAATAAAGATGTTTAAAATAGACGCCACAATGGTAGGTTTAAAACCATGGTTCTTCCAAAGGGACACACATATATGGCCACAAGGGTGGTCGTAGGAAGAGTACGATCAAATGAACTGAGCTGGATAAAATAAGACGATGCCAAATATGGAAAGGAACTAATCTATGAATAAACAAGTCCTAGAAAGAAGTCCCCATAACATACCAAGATGAATAAATGAAGACGAGAAGAAAGATGCTAAATAGGTTAATAATGGGGGAAAGGTGTTCCCCCCACCGAAAGGGATATAGATAAGATAGTGGATGTCAAAGGATTTGAATGTTAGGAGGATGGTGTATCAAGGTGAATAGTATCAATGAATAAGGGAGGACCCTCGTCAAGGGGAGTGATAGGAGATGATGTAGACATGGAAGAGACCCATGTTAGGATATATAATAATTTTGCATTTTAATTTGGTACATGACATTATTTATTATATGGTTATGTTTTAATAACCATATTATTCTCGTATTGTTTATTTTCTGCATTATTGCTACAACTACATGTTTGTTATAATTTCTTCCCATGTATAATTTTGGAAGATTATGTAAATTAGTTTATTGTTTGCACCTGTGTAACATATTTCCATGTGTGTATTCAGCTGTACAATTCCTTTAAGAATTGTAGCACTCCATTGTAAGTTTGATTGGATTGATTATTAATAAAATAACTAGGATTCCATCCCTGTTTCTTAATCTTTCATTTGGTACTAAAGAAGGAATATGGACCTGTGAAGTAGAGAAGGTTAGAGAGAGGAATAATTTTTTTGGAGAATATTCTACACTCTAGGAGAGCCTGTGTTACCTCCAGCAACTTCCCAAAATGCCCTGCATCCCCATAACCACCTGTCTTTCTCCAGGTGTTTATAAGGAATTATTTTTCTTTTTCCTTGGTGCCCCTTACATGTGACAAAAATTTGTTGCAGGTAAAACATTTGAAATATTAAAAAAAAATCCCCATAAGGGGTTTTGTCTCTAAACTACTTAGCTATAGATAATATTATTTGTATTATCAAATTTGGAGGGGTCTAACACCGAGTTGAAGTTTACATTGGGAGAGTTGCGAAGGTTGGGTTTTCAAGGTGTTGACCGAGCTGTCTACATAGCCCCCACCTAAATCATAAAGCCAAGCTCATACAAAGATAATTAGAAGTAGTGATTTATTTTGTAAAGGAACCAAGTTCCATTCGTGAGCACCTCCCATCAATCGAGTTCTATTTGAAGCAGATTGAGCTCTATTCCAAGCATCAAGCTCATGTGAGTTCTGATATGAGTTCTCCTTCTAACTTATGGTAGAGGCAAAGTAAATAAGGAATTTTTGAAGAAACCTACACAATACACTCAACGACAGTATTGAAAGAAAAACATTAGTGTATAAAGAGGATAAAATTGCATGTTCAAAGTGGTTAATAAACTAAACCATGGACGAGCTCTATTTTTGGAGGGCACATATATGGCCTGATCGACCTACACAAATGAACCCTGCATTACACATGGTGGAAACACACCTACATGCCAACACCAAGTCCCCTGTCTCAATTCATGAACCTACACCAAGAAAATATGAACAGTGAATTCAATACATGCGACCTGCACACAACGCGTTGAAAAAAAACATAAACAATAAAATGGTGGCCAATATCAAAACAAAATATTAGTGGAAAGAAAAAGTGAAGGAGGACAATGACATAAGAGGATAAACAAAGCTACATAGCTCAGATCCTACAATCCTGGGAACCCTAAAACTTCCTCCCTCTATAAAGCATGCCAAGTGGATTGTCCACAAGAAGCCACGTTGCCATTTTAACATGTTAGTCAATTTTTCAATATTTCTAATAGTAATTTCTCTAATTTATTTACAAATTTGTTGGCTCATTTCAGTGGATATTGTATAGGCTTTGTAGGATATATGTGTTAGGTTCAACCCCACCTCAAAACGAATTATTTTATATTGTTTGAAAATTAGCAAATCTGCCAAAATTTGGCTGGATGAAGTAGCAAAAAACGCTTTGCTAAACCCCTTAGAGATCACTAATCAGGCCATTGAATTTAGTGAGAAAAACCCTAATTAGGTCCAATTTTTTTCTCCTAATTGGCTTATTTTTTTATTTCGGTCAACTTTTTCCAAAGGAGGGGTGATTAAAAACTTTATTTTGAGCCATTTCTTATGGTCTTTTTCTTAAGAGAGCCGTATTGAGCTCTGGAGGCAACCAGGGGCCCCAAATTTGTTTTTTCTTGCCATTCATTTTTTTCATAATTTTGAATGTAATTGTATACTTCAATGTATTGTACTAATTTGTAGGTTGTCATTGTCAACCAAAAACCATTGTAACTACTGTAAAACTAACAGAGATTTATACTAAAAAAATATTAAAAATTTGGTTTTGAATCACTCATGAGATCTTCGATCTCATTCACAAATTTTCATATAAATAGTGCCTCTGAGAAGCACTTACAGGTAAATTTGTTGCAACTACTACTGCACTTAATGCCTAATATAGCTACAACAACATCATCCAGGCAATTGAACCTTTAAATAGACAAGGAGTAAAAAGGACACAATGCACACACTATGAGCCCTTCCATCCATTTGTGAACAATTACTTGACTTAAATCTAGACTGAGAAATTATCCGAGTATATAGCGAAGTTACCATGTGCGTATGAGGATATTTATTTGAGCCAATGTAATCACATAGACCCCTTTCAGTACTTCTTGGTACCACGTATTGAATTCTTTCACGTACGTTAACACATATTTCACGTACCATCAGGTATATAAAAAGGGAAAGTTTCTTCCATGTACTAATGGGTATATCGGAAGGGCGCATATATAGAAAAGTTTGATATATTGGACTGACAATATATAGATTGGGAGACCGTATACCTTGGAGTGATAAGATCCTTACCCTTTGTCAGTTGATTTTGAAAAATGGGCACTAACACCCTAAGTTATTTCTTCTAGATTCACAACTACTCAGAGGAAATAACTATGCATTATGGAAGACAAAAATCAAGACACAACTTGAGTTTGAAGAGATATAGACTATTGTGAATGGTACTGTAACCAGATCAACAACTGATACAACACAACAGAGACAATTTGATAAATCTGATTCAGAAGGCCAAGCTGATCATCTTGTTTGGAGTGTCTGATAACGTGTAACCCCATATTCGAGATGCCAAAAAATCCAAATAAGCATGGGATAAGTTGAGCATAGTATACAAGGCTAAAAATAAGAATGTCATATTGAATTTGTAGAGTTAGTTACACACACTGAAGTTTAAACAAAATGAAAAAATAGAATCTTTCCTTTGAAGAGTTACAGAGTTAAGGGCTTCACTTCTAGCCTTCGGAGAAGGAGGTCACTGATGACAGCTCTTGTTCCCATTGTTCTCAGAGCCCTCCCTTCTTCATACCACATTTTTGTGACAACACTAAACTTGTCAGATATGACAGTTAGTTTCGACAAGTTAGTGAGCCTACTGCAACAAGAGGAATATATGTATCAATAAAGATGATGAAGATGGAACATGCACTTTCTTCTCATCAGAAATGGAAAGGAAAAGGAAAAGGCAAGCCTAATTCCTACCAAAAGTCCCAAAATCAAGTATCAGCATCAAGGGGACAAACAAATAAAGAAGAAATGTCTTATCTACAAAAGAGGACATGAATTGAAAGATTGTTGGTATAATACATACAAGAAAGGTTCATCAAGCAACTCTGGACCTCAACAGTAGCAATCTCACAAGGGACATTCTAACTACAATCAAGAGAAGAAGAAGGGGAACTTAAAAAGAAAACCCTATCAGCAAGGAAATATTTTTGAGCAAGAAGAACATTTAGATACTGAAGACTACTTGTACACTAGCTCATTCAAGTGAACCCTCCACGTCATCTAGTGATGTCTAGTATCTTAATTCAAGAGCCAGTCGACACATGATCTGGCCATAGAGACTGGTTTACTTCAATGAGGGACAAGCCTTCAAAAAACCATGTTTTGTTAGGTGATGATTCTTCATACACCATTAAGGGGATTGGGAACATTTATCTACCCCTTGGTTCATGCAACTATAGATTATCAGATGTACTATATGTCCCTATGTTGACAAATAATATTATTTTCAGTCAGTCAACTTCTAGATCATAACTTGAAAATTGAATTTGATAGTCATTTTGGACAAGAAAATGTATTTAATTTGAGAAAAATCATGAGGCTCAAAAATAGTTACAAAATCCTCCAATGTGGGATGTATGTTCCAACTTGATTTTGTCCATGGGAATGATCAGGAACTTGTGGCTAAGAAATTCTACCTCTGTATAGTTGTGGCATCAGAGACTTGGTCATATTAGTTTCAAGTATCTTGAAACACTTCACTGGCATAATATGGTAAAAGGATTACCATCTCTCCAGAAGGATACAAACAAGTGTCCTTATTCCCATCAGGAAACAACACAGAGCTTCATTCAAGAAGAGTACTTATCGAGCTCATGGTAAGCTTGATCTGGTTCATGTCAATCTTTGTGGTCCCGATGCAACTGAGTCATTTTGGATTTTAGTACTTCATTATTTGTGTTGATGATTATTCGAGAAAAATGTGGATTTTTTGTCTTCATGCAAGAAAAGTGAAGCTTTTGAAAACTTCAAGAAGTGCAAAGTGGCTATTGAGAATGAAACTGGTCTTCACATCAGAACTCTCCACTCAAATCGAGGGGGGATAATTCACCAGTGATGAGTTAAAAGACTACCTACAAGCTCATGGGATTCATCAGAAAAATGCCTCCTCCACCCACACCACAACAAAATGGTGTTATTGAGAGAAGAAAGTACTATCATGGAAATGGTGCAAATGTATGATCGATGATTCTGAACTAGTGAAGGACATTCTAAGATGAAGCTACAAAGACAACAAATGTATTTTTTGAACAGAGTGCCCACAGTTTCTCTTGATAGAGTAACACCACATGAATCATGGTCAAAGAGGAAACCATATGTTGCACACCATAGAGTATTTGGGTGCAACGAAAGTATGCATATAACCAAGAAGAACAGAAATAAATTGGATATGAAATCACAAAAAATCATCTTCATTGGGTACAGTGAAGATAATATCTTGGGTACAAATTGATGGATCCTAAGACAAGGAAAGTCTACACCAATAGAGATGTCGAGTTATTTGAGAAGAAGGAAGCAGAGAATCTCCTCCTCTAGACTCACCTAATGTATATTTTTCACCAGTTATAAAAACAAAAGCTGATGTTCCACACAGATGATGAAAGTGATGATGGTGATGATCATATAGAACCACGACCCACGGGAGTAGTTCAACGTATGTCCAAGTGGTATACTAGCATGCTACGAGATGCAAAAATGGATGCTCCACCAGATACATCCACCACTGGACCATGGGCTTGTAGTAAAGAAAGAGAAGGAGTAAACTTTTCTTTGATGAGTAGAGTTATTGAATTTGACGAGCCCTCTACAGTCTAGGAATCCCTATAGTCAAAATCTTGGAAAGATGCCATGGATGCTGAATACAACTCAGTGATGAAAAACAACACTTGGCAGCTTGTCAATCTTCCACCAGCGAAGAAACCCATTAGATACAGATGGATATTCAAAACAAAGTACAAAGAAGATGGGACCATAAACAAGTATAAAGTGAAGACTGGTAGAAAATGGGTACGCAAAAAAAGAAGGCATTAACTATGAGGAGACATTTTCTCCCACAGGCTAAGATCAAAACGATCAGGATGATCTTTTCTCTAGTTGCATAGTTTGGTTAGAAAGTCCATCAGATGGACGTAAAAATTTCCTTTCTTAATGGATATTTATGTAAGAAGAATTCTATATGACTCAACCTGAGGGATATGTTGATACCTGGTCAAGAAGCAAAGGTATGTAGACTCATGGAAATCTCTTTATGGCCTTAAATAGGCACCCCAGGCTTGGTACATCAAAATTGATGAGCATCTTGTACAACATGGATTTGTTAGAAAACCATATGATCCCAATCTCTACCTCTAAAAGCAAGTGGGGAGATTATGATTATTGTTGTCTATGTTGATGATCTAGTCATCACTAGAAGTTTAGTGAGGATGATCAATGCAACGAAGAAAGATCTTAACTGATCGTTTGACATGACAGATCTCAGGCCATGATGCATTATTGTCTTGGATTGGAAGTATGGTAGAAATAGAATCACATCTTTGTTTCTCATTTGAAATATACCAAGACAATGTTTGATAAATTCAGGATGATGGATTGCACACCTATTTCTACACCTATGGAGAACATCTTGTAGTTATCTCATTCAAATCCATCTCCTGCATTAAATGCATCTCTCTATCGACAATTGATTGGGAGCCTCATTTACCTAACCTACACTAGACCAGATATCAGCTTTGCAGTGAGCTATCTATCCATGTTCATGTAGGAACCCAAAGTTTTTCATTGGAATAAAGTAAGGAAAATCTTGAGATATCTCAAGGGAACAGTGGATCTTGGTCTAGAATACAAAGAAGAATGAAAAATTATTCTTGTCAAGATATTCAGATTCAGATCATGCAGGCAACATTGATGAAAAAAAATCCACTTCAGGGTTTGTGTTCATTATGGGATCTGGGACCAATATCATAGGGAAGAAATAAACAACACTTTCTTTCATCATTCTTCCATAGAAGCTAAGTATCGTATTCTGTAGGTGAAGCTTGTCTGTGAAGTGATATGGCTATGTCACATACTTGAAGGACTTGGAATACCACAGGACAAACTAACCACCTTATATGTTGACAATGAAGGTGTTCTCAAAATTGTTCATGCAATCCAATTTTTTCATGAAAGAATCAAAGCACATTGAGGTAAAAGTACATTTCATATGTGAATCATGTCTTGAAACACAATATACATCTTTATTTTTTCCAACAGTCTGAACAATGAGTAGATATCTTCACCAAGTCACTTACATGTGACAAATTTGAGTTTTTTAGAGAGTTCCTCTCCTCATCCCTTAAGGAAATGAAAAATTAAGGGGGAGGTTGTTAGGATATATAGTGATGTTGCATTTTAATTAGGTACATGACATTATTTATTATATGGTTATGTTTTAATTACCATATTATTCTTGTATTTTTTATTTTTTGCATTATTCTTGCAACTGCATATTTGTTATACCTTCTTTCCCATGTATAATTTTGGAATATTATGTAAATTAGTTTATTGCTGCACCTGTGCAACAAATTTCCATGTGTGTATTCATATGTACAGTTCCTATAAGAATTGTAACACTCCATTGTAATTTTTATTGGATTTACTGTTAATAAAATAACCAAGATTTCATCCTTGTTCTTAATCTTTCAACCCAGAAAGGTGATCGGATGGAGATGCGGTAAGAGGGATTGGATGTGCTAGGGATGAAGCAATGGATGGAGAAGGGGACTCATCAAGGAGGTCCTCTCATTCAATAAGATCATGGAAAATGGTCTGAAGGGCCTTAAAATGTTTGGTGTCATGGCCCGAGGTGCGATGATAAACACAGATACAATAGGGGTCAAACCACAAGGGCTTCAGATAATTCAGGTCAAAGGATCTGATAGGTGGGAGCATGATGGTAGAAGTCTGAAGAAAATGTTGAAGGACCTCCACATATGATTCAATTTGGATGCTAGATAAGGTTCTATAGGATGATGTAGATGGTGATGGTGAAGGTGGATGGTACCAAGGTATAGGTGGTCCAGAAGAAGATGTAGTGGTGGATGATTTAGGCCTAGATGGTTAGATAATTAGATGTATTTTTATGAAGGGACTGACCCTAAGAGATAATCAGACTATTTGGATTTGGATGGGTTGATTAGTCATGATGGAGGAGGGGGTCCGAAGACAAGGGGATGATGTCCCTAGATGGAAGATGTATATCTGGTCTTAATAGGAGGGATGTCAATCTTCTAGTGAGGATGCTCAAGGGATCATTATGGGAGGATACAAAGGTTTTTGGATTTGGATTGTTGAGGAGTGCCCTTGGTAGGTATAACAATGATTTCGATAGGTGGATCAAAAGATGGGGCTATGGCTGATGGAGGAAGTAATTTTTGCATTATTTTTTCTAGAGAGGATTGACATTGGTTCGATGTGGGAATGTATGGCTGTGTGGATGAGACGGGAGGATCACCTATAGTAGCTATAAGCTGAAGTGCTCTCTAATATTTCTCAAATGATGTAGGTGGTGAATATGAAGGAGATAATGGGGATGTGGTCACGATAGTCGATGTGGTAGGAGTGGGAAGAAGCAAAGAAAGAGGAACTGGTATGGAATATAAGGATGCCACGATAGGAAAAGGTGGAAGACACGTGGATGGAGAAAAAAGGTCTGATGCATTAAATTGAGTAGATTTTGGCATTGGATCGATAGTAGGAATAGATGTGGCCATGTAAATAGAAAGGGGTGTTTGGATCAAGTGGTTAATAGTGTCTATGTGAGATGGTGTGGATGGTGGATCAGTTAGGGTAGGGATGAAAGAAGGATGAGTGTCAACCACATTTTTTTTGGTGTCTCAAGAGGCATATGGGTGGGCTGAGGAGATGTGACAGGTGTGATAAAAAATGTGGATGTATCCATGGTAGATGTCTACATACTAAGTGTGGATGGGGGAGACGAGAGAGGTAGGGTAGTTATAAATGAGAAAATAGATGGTAGAGATGTCAGGGTTGGTACAATGCTAGGTGATATGGGCATGGGTAGAGAAATATGTGATAATGATGTCACCATAAGTGTAGTGAGAAGTGTGGATGTAGAGGCAGATACAGCTAAGACTAATGCAGATGTGGTAAGAGTGGGACTAGTTGTAGATGAAAGAGAAGTGATGGAGGTCAAGGTGGTACGTAGTGGGATCATGGATATAGTGGATGAAAGGATAGCCCTTGAAGGGGTGGTTGGAAAAATATCTAAGATAGGGATGGATTATGAAGATGGTAAAATAGATGTGGGAGAAGGTGCTTGATGTATGGTGTTTATTAAGAATGGGTTAAATTGATGTGATGTAGTACATGAACTTAATGGTGGGTGATTTGGAAATTGCCTTCTGAATATGTCATGTGATGAAGATGGGATTTCTTGGGGGGATGTAGGAGTATGGTGATAAGTAGGTTCATGGTAAGATGACAAGGATGGGGCAAGAAGAGGAAGATCTGATTCAGAAGGCTCATAAGGGATATCCCTAGGTGAAACAAATCTGTCAGATGAAGGAGAGATGTCCTGTGATGATCGATATCTACAGAGGAAGAAGTCACAGATGGGGTTCTTGTGAGGAATATCCATAAGAAAAGTGGGTATGGTGATGTCAGTTGAATTGGGAAGGGCATGAGGTCATGAAGAAAAAGATGGTGGGGTAGAAATAGGGATGGTGTAAGGTGGTGTGGATAAAGGTGATGGGGGTAAAACAGGGGCTACTAATTGATGTGCCTACAGTGGAGATAATCATTGATGGGATTGGAAGAAGCTTTGAATAAAACTAATGGTTTGGATGGGGTCATGGTGAACTACTGATAACTACCAGAGGAAAGGTTTGGTTTCATTATTAAATAGACAAAACAAGAAAACAATTCTTTTTATGTTTTGATTAAGAATGTGAAAACAAAAAGGGAGATGGATAACAAAGGACCTAAAGTAGGTTGATCTATGTTTGGTTTTAGGTAGGTTATGGATGGGAAAAGTCTGAGGCATCTTCCTGTTGGGTGATCAAATCCCAATAAGTCTAACAAAAAAAAAGGAAATGTTTTGATGTGTGATTTGATTTTTATGGTTTAAGGTTGTGTGTGATAAGATGTGTGATGTAGAAGATTAAAACCCTACTTAAGCTATGTGGGAAAGCATGATGCAAAAAGAATATTCCTTTTAAGCCCAAAATTAAATAAGATGTTGGATAAAGACAAAAACAGGAATGGGAAATTACAATGCAAAAAGGAGTAAATAGGGAAAAAGTGGAATACTTGGATAACACTTTTCTTATTTATCTAAACTTCTCAAGTGATGAGCGATCCAATCCCTGAACCCAACACGAACAAGCAATAAATAAAAGCCTCACGCTGTGGTGTTAGAAGGAAAAATAAAAATATAGAAAGAAAGAAACCACCTAAAGGGTGGTCCCATCGGGTGTGCCAAGAATTTTGTCCAAATTTCTTGTTCCTTAATCAAATCAATGTAATAACTACTAAATAAAGTAGAAAATCAGAAAGGATAGAGGGTTTATGTTACCTCAGATGTGATACGAGCGCTGAATGATGGATCTTCACTGTGAGACCTACAAATAAGATAGACTAAAAATGAGATTTTTATTAGATAAATATATGTGGGGGCTTCCTGACTAGGCAGATCCAAGAAGCTTTTGACTTCCTTGGTGGATGTCAAACCCTGTTTGTTTAGAAATGATGAAATGAAAAAAGAGATATAAATAACATGAAGAAAAAATAGCAGTACTGAATTTGGAAACTGATTAAGATGGATTTAAAGCTGATTTGATTGAAATGGTTGTAAAATAAGTGTTAACTGGTCTGGGTCAACAACAACCTAGACTATGTTAAAGCAGGGCAACGATGACCTAGGAAGATGGATATGAAGCTGTGGATGAAATATGTAGACTTACAAGGTTTGAGAGTGATTTGGAAGTTGATAAGAACCCGTAAATGCTATCAGAGGATCTATATGAGAAAAGAAGAAGTAGGAAGGTAGGATAAAGGATGAAAAAAATAGTTGGGATAGATTTTTGAATAAATAAGTCCCTAGTCGATGGTGATTAGGGGGAGCAACAATGACTGTAGTAGGAAAATGCAAAGCTAAGGATGATAAGATGAAAATGATGACTTGCATGAAAAAGGAGCTACGAGAGAGGGCTGCTAAGTGTTTCAAAATTTACTATGTACCTGCAACATGTTGGATGTAAAGCTTATATGGTACTATTATAAAGATACAAAAAGAGATATGATAATGATAATAAGATCTAATGAATGATGATCATGAGTGATGCAAGCACACTGAAGGGATGTGCAAGAGGTTTGTGGATGTCTCAGAACTGCTCAGGCATGAGGAGGGATGCATGCATCTGATTTATACTTGATTGATTGATTTTTGATGAATAATGGAAAGAAACCACTTGTTTTAAAGAGGGTCGATGATAACCAAGATGGGTCTCCGCTGATCACGGGAAAAGTTTCCCCAATGGGCAGATTTTCTACTTTTGACATGATGTTTTTTTTAAGGATTGGTCAATTTATTTAAAGCATGTAGGTATAATTACATTTCTAAGGGATGAATTTAAGTTGGTTAGGGCATAAAAATAGATGGGGTAAAATATAGAAAAGAAAGGTGATGTGTGTGTAAGATAAAAGCATCCTGATTAGAAGGTTGGTTAGGGAAATGGATGAGAATTAATTAATTAATTAATAAAGATATGATAATTGGGCATGTGAAATATTAAAAATGAATAATTAATTAATTAATAAGGATTGGGATGAAAATTTAATTAAATAAGGGGTATGACTGAATAATTATTAAATATGCGCACGCAGGTGAATAAAGGTGTAGATACCAATTTTAGATGTCTACAACATGGTTGAAAAATGGAACCCTATCCCATAATTAAATTAATGTAGACAAGGGGATATTTAACCTAGTAAAATTATGGGAAATCAAACAGTATTAATTAACTGCTGGTAGTAGTCTTACCATGCTTAAATATTAATAAAATATTATATTTAAAAAAATTGCTAGTTTTTTAAATAGTTGTGTTTGGTTTGGGTTGTGTCAAATATGGGGAATTACATTTAGTATCAGAGCACAGGTTCTAACACTGAGCGTATTGAGAATATTTGAGTGAATAACACTAATCCTGGTTGTTTTCCCATCTAGCAATAATGTTTCTACTAAACTGTTTCATATCCTCCTATGTCGATTGAACGACTTAACAATTCATAGTTCACAACACCTCTAGAATAACCATGTTGGAGAAATGTTGCTACTAATAGGATGTGTGGTGAATGATTACGAGATTGGATGAGTAAATTTTAGAAATTGATCCACCATTGGTGATTATAAGACAAATTTTCATCACTTTATTTATTTTAAAATACTTGGTAAAAGTTAAGAAAAATCATTCCTAAAATAAAATGCAAAATGGCTATGTGGCTCCTATATAAGAGATTGTTTAGGATGATCATGTTCTCTACTGATATGAGATGTCACAAAAAAATTTAAACCCAATTTATAAGATCATTTGATCATTTAGTTGAGGGAATTTTGAGACAGTTGATCACATTACTGTGTGGGACAACTAAAATCTATGAAATTTGTTTTGTTTTGGACAAGTGGTTTAGGGAGTTTTAGTAGGAAACTGAAATATACCACTTTGAAACTTTAGTATTTCCCCATCACAATTAGTTGCAACAATTGGTTTTGAGAAAATGGATTTGGGAGCTAGTTTCTCAAGCATGTTTTGGAGGCCTCTAGTCGTTCTGTCACAAAAAATCTAGTCAATCACATAAATTAGCTCTAGAAACAAGATCACAATGAGAGTTCTAGTTATCATAATTATATATTTGTAAGTTGCATTGTATTCCCCACTATAAATCTGGTGTTCTCTATCTCATTTACTTCACCATTATTTAGTTTTATTTCTTATTATTACTTTCAGTAATATGTAAATATTAACATCTGAATCTATGTTTAATTCAACTACATAACATAATCTATAATGTTCGGAAATTTATATAGTGGATTAATAATTTATTAATTATTCATTCCTTTTAATTTATAACATGGTATTAGAACTAGTGATTATGTGTGTGCATGATCAAGTTGGATGCTTTTAGTGAAGAAGATTGAAGTTTATTTATGGATTTGCGAAACAGTAGTTGTTCCATCATCAATTTCAAGCTAATCATGTTTAAAATTCTAATTCCCACTCAAATAATTTTAAAATATTGGTGAAATATTGGTTAATTGGATGTTTAGATCTAGTTTTTTATGTGCATATATTTGTGTTTTTGCGACCTTGGTTCATTTTTTTCTCTTCACAGTTGTCTACAATTTGTTTTAATTTATTTTGCACCTTTTTATATAGCCATTATATAGTTGTGCAATTATTTGAATTTCGTTTTCGAGGTGGATTTCAAAATTTCATTATTTCTAAACGGTGAGCTAATAGAATAAATCTTACATGCATCAACCTAAAGGTTTTGAAGAACCTGGTAAGTTACTATATGTCTGTAAGCTGAAAAAGTCTTTGTATGCTCTTAAACAAACTCCTAGAGCTTGGGAATGCTAAAATTAACAGTTTCTTTCAAGATCTTGGTTTCACTAACTATTATTCTAATAATTATTTATTTATTAAATTTGGAACATAATCATATTATCATTTTTTTCTGTATGTTGATGATATTTTTATTACTAATGGTGATAAAAATTTAATTGTTAGAATCAAAGAAAGATTAAAACAACATTTTGAAATGACTAATTTAGGTCTGCTAAATCATTTTTTAGGAATGGTTTTATTTCAATATCATAAATCTAGTGTTGTATCTCAATCTTAGTATGCTAATATTTTACTTAAAATATTTTAACTGATTGACTAGAAACCTGTTTCCATTTTTATTGAAGTTGGTGTTAAATTAGATCATAAACATGTATGTGATAAATTTGATTCTACTATATATAGAAAACTAGTTGGTATTCTAATTTATTTAAATATTACTAGACTTGATAATTCATATGCACTATGAGTTGTTTCTAGATTCATGTAGGATACTTATGAGGATCATTGGAAAATGGAAAAAAATAATTCTGAAATATGTTAAAGGAACAATTATTATGGTTTGTTTTATTATTCTTGTGATGATGCAAAATTATTTAAATATTGCAATTCTGACCATGATGGTGATGCTACAAATAGAAAACTCTACTTCTAGATATTTTTTTAAGTTAGGCATAGGTTCCATCACTTGGAGGTAGCAAGACGCAACCAATAATGTTCATCTCTTCTACTGAAGCAAAGTATAGAAGTTCTATAGAAGCAACAAAGGAAGCTATGTGGCTGAAAAGACTGTTGGATGAGCTACATATGGGCGTTAATGAAAGCACTAATCTTCTATGTGATAACCAGAGTTGCATTTTTATTGTAAATAATCTAGTTCAACATCAAAGTATGAAGCATATAAAAGTTAATATGCACTTTATTCGAGATAAAGTCTTGAATGGTGATATTGATCTCAAGTTTTGTTCGATATGAAGATCAAGTTGAAGATATCTTCACCAAGACATTATGTGTGGTGAATTTTTGCAATTTTCATGCCTTTTTGGGCCTATCAGAGTCTCCATTGATGGGGAGTATGTATGAAAATTCCACCTCTTAATGGGTGTTCTAAACTTCTAATACTTCCTCCATTTTTGTGATAAATAAATGTGTCATAATATGTGAATTTACTTGTAAATTCTAGCGAAGCATTAGTTATGGGAATTCCTTGTTTTGTAAAAGGGTCCATAATTTGATATAACTCTTCCTATATAAAGAACTTATCCTAAGAATTTATGTATGGGAATATATATATGATTTCCCTTGTTTACATGCTAGCCTGAATCATCACTGATGATTTATGGATCTGTAAATCCTTTTGTAGAAAAAGGTAATTTGGCATGTCCTATTTTTTTCCCACTTAACATTAAAGGCCCGAGTGTTGGGGTAATAATGTCATGTGGGGATACCATTTTGGTGGACCATCACTTCAAGCCCAAATTTATTTTCAAGTTTGTTTATTAAAATTTATTATGCTGGTCTTCTACATTTTAAGAGTGAAAGCAGAGTGATCGATTCACCCATCCTATATAAATATGATGATACCTCATGGGATTGGTAGTGAAAAAAAATAAATATTTATGTTTCTATATATAAAAATTGTATAATTGTGAGAATTCGTTCACAATTATCTCTATGAGATCAAGGAGTGAAGTGGAAGTGCTAGGTTAAAGTGTTGATAAATTCCTAATACATGTAGTGCTTTATTTTAGTGTTTTTTATTCCCTTTGGGTTTCCCCACTATAAATCTAGTGTTCTCAGTCTAATTTACTTCACCATTATTTACTTTCAGTTATTTTTATCACTTTCAGTAATATGCAAATATAAAAATATGAATCTATGAATAACTTAACAGTAACATCCTCATTTTAGAACATTAGAACAAGATTTTTTTTTTTTGAAAAGTACTTTCTAGTTCTAAATACATAATTTAGAACTCACAGATCATAACAATCATTCTTATAACAGATAACCATATGTAGCTGTAATGACTCGGTGTACCACCGATCTATTCATTCCATGACTCGGTGAACTACCAATCTATTCATGTGTATAATAGATTTTGCGTTTTCATCTGAACACTTCACTCTTGTGGTTCTCTTCCCTAATATGGGATTTCAGAATGCTCTATCCAAGGAACCTACCTGAATAACTGTTACCATCATTCATCGGCATCACATCCCTTAGACTAGGTGACATAGGACAACGCAATCAACAGCTTGCGATACTTTGGCCAAAGATTTGAAACATACTGTTCATGTCTCATATTCCTTGACGGTATACTCATCAATCTACAATACATCCATCACCCCACTCCAATGTTATATATAATGTCTTATACTAACTTCTGTCAGCCTCCCCTGTCCCAAGTTTTCACTTAGGAATGGGTTAATACCATAACACACGTTATAAGGATGCTCTTGAAGACTAGGGGTAAGCTGACATACTAGGTCACCCACTGTTAACCCCGTGTGTTAAGGTACCCTGAGTCTGAAAGGGATGCCTCGTAACATGTCTATGGTCTCTAACCAGTCCCAAAGGAAAATCTTATTCGAGTTTCAGGTGTAAATCTTAACGATCAATAAAAGGGTGTTGCCATAAGTCACCTGCATTGTTGTATCCTCGAGAAGATCCTAATCTTCTTGAAGGTACAACCTTATAGTTTTCATGTGTCAACATACTACAATACTGTCTCGGAAAGATTTACATAACTTCACGAAGTTACTTAAATTGAGTTGAATTTGAATTAAAGGCCCTCCTAACTGGGTAGTCTTTTCCCAACCCAGAATTTCACACCTTTGAGTTGCCTTACGTAATTAAGTTCAATTTTCACAGAGAGAAGTTTAATAAGATTTGTGACCTCGTCAAGGTGTCCATCGGTCCCTAAAAATCTTATTTCCTCATAATAGGGCAATAGCCCTAAGTTCTCTCATAAGGAAGATAACTAACCCGTAAGGGTTCATATCAACCCTAAAGACTAAAATGTATCAAACTTATTGCAAATAAGACATGGTGAATTTAATCCATCCATTACATTGCTTTGACTTATAACATTATTAAGGATTAGTATAATGCTCATCGAGTTATAGCTACTTGTTAGGGCATAAATCAACCCCAACTTCCATAGAAATGTAGTGAACTAATTTTCAAATTATCCATATTCATAATATAAAAGAATTTACTATTCATTCATGAAGTATTCAGTCACATAATTTTTACAAGGCTTACTTAGGGAATCCAACTAGCTCCCATAGCGCATAATAATAAAAATGCACCCTCATTCATTTCAGACATAAGAGGTTCAATTCAACAATAAGAACATGCAGCCACATAAGTAACACATTTCTCCCTTTCTTATTAATCTCAAGCCTATACAATTACAACTTATGCACTTCAGGCATATTTTGATACAATAACATCAACAGCAAAAGAGATAACTTTCTTCCTATAGTACAATTAGAGAAATTCAAGTTGGAATTCATCATAAAAACCAGATTAAACAATCTGAGCATCATATCAGATATGCGTGCCTTTACCACTTTTGATGACCATCTGCAAAAATTGCTAGAATAGGTCATTTCAGTGAACTGAGCATGATAAGCACTAATTCTTAAAACAATTGCATTCCACCAATTGTTTCCATTAAACAACCTGTTTAAATGAAATCATTTCATCAAACCTATAAACATGAATCACACTAATTATCTTTCTACCATACATGACTTTATAACATGATTTCGTAAATATAACTACCATATCAACTTTAATCTTTTCGGATGATTCATCTTATGTTAGAGACTAAGAAGAAACAAAATGAATCTAAAATATCCATCCATCTGAAGACCTAGGACTGTAACAATCCTAATAAAAATTACTCCCATTCAAGAATGAAATCTTACCAGTACGTGTATGCAACAGGGTGTGTATTTAACAATTTAAGCAAAGACATATTATAGCCTCTAGCAAGTTTAACTGATGGAATTCATTTATACTCATTGCATTATTTCAATGACATTGATAAGTATACCAACTTCTACTATAATACTACTTTTATAAAAGTAGATAACTGAATAACTCAAACAAGGTATTAATATAACTGTAGATAAGGAAAGGAAACTTCAGTCAAGACTAAGCACTTACCACTCTCTTCCTCATAAATTCAACAGTCTAATCATCATATACCCTTATCGTAGAGTTCTTATGGAAATACAAAAGAAGGAAGGACTCATAATTTCTAGAAAGGGAGAGAATACTTTCGTATTCCAAAAATTCCTATATCAACATATACTTTACAATTTAAGAGAAAGAAACAGAGGCATTCAGATCTCTATTCCAAACAAGTTCAGGACTGTACCAACTTTCTAGGAGTAATGCATATACAATCAATCTGGAATTCAATTAGAGAAGAAGAGAAAGCAATAAAATCAACTCCCAAGTTTACCATTAGCTCTAATCTGGTAGAACTGTTTAAACGGTCACCCTAAGATCCCAAGGGTCTTGCAATTGACACATTAACAAAAGCCACATGAATACTACAAACGAACATACATATACGTTCAAATATCAGTCCACAATCCTGATCCAAATAAAATAGTCTACCCTGCACCTAGGGCTCGAATCATTTTAGACTGCGAGTTAGGGTAATTGCTATCATTACTTACCGATAGGTGACACTAACTATTTACTAGCCATTACAGTGGAGATAGTTTGTTATTGTGTTCAAGGATACCAAACAAATAGCTCAGTTCCAGTGCTACTAGATGGATTTCTAATGATAGATTTCAAGGTCATTATAGGTGACATCAATACAATCCCATCCCTATCCAAATATAAAAACCTAATTTCCATCCATGTGCAGATCTAGGATTACCCACACGTTGCTAGGGAACAGAGTTCCTCAAGGAAATTATTTCTCTCGGTCACAACTGTGTTCCCATTAACCAAGTAAAATTCGTAAAGGAAACAATAGCTTCACCTAATATTTCATCACACACATAACCCATAATCATTGAACCATCTAGACCCTTTTCAACAGAGGTATAGGACTTAGTAATCAACATATTTCTTATGCATGCGACTTAAACTAGTTGAGCTCAATAGAAGGAACTAATAGTTTCATCACAATCCAACTATATATTCACCTGAAGCTGTCAAGCAATAAAATAAAGCTCATACGACCAAGCAATAATCAATAAACCAACCAAATTAGACACAACAATTCTTTCCATGTCATTCTTCAAACATGAAATCATCCAAGCACAATGTCTAACATGGTACACTTAGGAAACTCATTACCTCAGTCGAACAAGTGACAAGGAAACAACATATACAAAAGTTGAAACCCATATGTAATCAGAGCAAACACTTCTACAGAAGTCGAAACCCATAATAGTAATCACAACAAGGAGAGAAGATAAAAGAAGTAGATTTCATACAGGGTCTACTGTATAACCACGAGATTCCCCAAATCATTAAGAAAGAAGAGAAACCCAATACATTGCTACCAGTTAGGCCGACTCGTACCCAAAATCATCTAAACAGAGTTGTTCTAATGAAAGCATTTAAAGGAAAGCAAGATTTTTAAAAGTTAGGGGCCTATCATGCCTAATAGTGTCACTTAAAAATTTGAAGAAGACCTTTGTATGTGCTTGCACCTTCTCTTCTTCTTCCATGAAAGATTAAACAACAATAATGTTGTTACCTCCATGCCGTATATACTTTCCTCAATAGAGAAGGAAGCTAGAAACTCTCAAAGTTTCCATACAACACATAGTAGATGACTAGTTCAAAGAACTAGTGCTCAAGCAGAGTGAAAAATGGTATGCATGGAAAACAAAACAGCCAAACAATAATCCACTTGCATGCCTTCCCAAGCAATTCACGTGCTCGGGAACAAAAGTTCATTAATTGCATTTACTTCCATCCTCCTACCTATTTTCCATTGCCACCAACCGCCAAAATTGGTGATCACCAAAAGAAAACAAATAAACATTCCCATACTTGGTGATACTGCCACGTTAGGTTACATTAGCCATTTGCAACCTCCGCCAAAACCTGACAGCATTCCAAGTCCTTCAACCTTATCCCCCTCATAAATTCCATGGAAACCACTGCCCATGACTCGCAACCCTTCTTTAGGTCCCCCTCCATTCTTTTCATTAGTTAAGATAGGTTAGAAACATAGGTTAGATCATAGGGTAAGACATTAGTCTCACTTCCATAGCGCTAGGTGTAGTTAACTCATTAGGAGCATTAAGCTTATAGTTTAGGGCTTGGTATAGATTAGTAATTATTTTAACCAATAGGTTATAGTTTAGGTTAATATTATTAACCTTAACGAATCTAGTCTAGGTCCTCCAAAATAGGACTAATCAGTGTTAGAGTCCATACAGGGTAAAACATTCTTGTAAAGGATTCTATTTGGCATCACTAAATTAATCTTTTGGTATAACATAAGCATCTTACCTAGCTTAAGGTCCAGGCCTTTTCAGATGTTATGATACCTATGGAACCACATCCCATTTATCATGATCAGCCTGAGTTAAACTCTGGGATTGATCATTCAAAACTCAATCAGACCCTAAAACTTTCGTAAGGTCAATAAATTTTTTTCATCCTGAATAAACTTAAAACATTCCTTGGATCAATGTAACTGATCCAAGGCTGAGTCATAAAGGTGGATAAATCCACAATTCATCTAGAAAACAAATTGAACTCAAGTGCGAAGAATGAAAGAAACAAAAGAGTCCAAGCATATTCCGGCTCAGTCAAAGATCTTTAAGAGAAAAGAGGATACAATCCATATTAAGCACGACTTCCCAAAACCAAAGGAACATGTCCTTATACAGAAGAAATCATATATCAACACTTAAATTCTCCAGTAAAAAGTAACAATAGTTAAGGGTGTTACATTAACTGTGTCACCTAAGCTCTAATATGCAACGCTGTATCATTGTGGATTAAGTAATCCTCCCAATAATTGGGACTCCCTTTAAATGCGGTAGACAATCCTACTAAGGTGATAGTCCACTCACCCCTGACACCTGGAAATTAGAAAGTGTTACTTGGCATCTATGATTGGTCCCAGTAAGATAATAAGTCAAAACATAGTATGTGACTAGAAGGTGCACAATGATGGGGGACCCATGCAATCAATCAATATGCCTGCCCTCTGAAGAGTATCCTGCATCATCCTAAGAGACTGCATCTAGCACTTACTAGAATAGTTAAGTCACTCTCTCTCTTAGCTCCAATAAACTGATGTTACTCTTCCTTCTTCTACAAAACACACAAAAACACGCCAATTAAGGATCAAGTTAGTATCAAAATATGCATTAAAAAAAGCATTAAAGTAAGTAAAAATGACGAAGCCAATACTTTACATGTTCCAATTAATGGAACTCAAATTAATTGGTGTTTTAACATTATAAAGAGAACCAGCCACCCTGAGCAGGGAGGAAGTTCCGTAACTTTTACCACCTTGGATCAGGTGGCGGTCCTATAACCACCACCCAGCTTAGGGAAGCTATGTTCTAGATTCACCACATTTAAAAATAGGTCACATGCTTTCTAACAAGCACTCAAAAATGCTAAAAAAAACCATGTTCAGTACTAAAACCAAATAGCCTATCCAAGCATTAGGCGGCCCCCTAAGAGACACGTTTAAAACTGAAATTTAGTAACCCATACACACACCCCCCATGATGAATATTTCGACATTTTAATATTTTCAGTGACAAAAATGTTAAATCAGTAGATCATGAACTAATGGGTCTAAGCATCTCGCTGGGTCAAGGATCTTCTCATGAACGCATGATCACTATCTCGATAGGAACGTGTTCATGACTAATTGACTACAAAAATTATGAACCAGAATAAAGTTACACTCCAATGGGTCCCATGATAGCTCCAACGTAATGATCAAGATTCAAATAATGTAAAACCATGCAAATAGAAAAAGAAAATGGTCATCCATTATATATATATATAGTGTAAATATGTGAGTGCATTGTTTGACTCCCATGCCCTCAACTTTCATTAGGTATTAGAGCGCCAACGGAGGTAAGTTCTCATCCCCACACAATATGGAATGAAAGTCCTCATCTCACCACTAACCCATTTGATAATGACATATTCTATGTCAGAATCTTCCACTTTTCATCTAACTACACTTGAGTCTATGAAAATCCACTTTACAGGTGAGCAAGAATCACCTTGTGATGATGAAATTTCGACACACTAGGCATGATTAGGAAAGTCACACATTTCAACACTACCCTTCCTCGAAGCTGAGGTACCCGCCATGGAAACTCGGACCCACCAGAATGATGCCTCCTCATGACAACTAAGAACACTATCTGTCGATGGGGCCCGACAACTAAAGGCCTAATAAGGTGCCCATACGTACCCAAAATTATAGGGTACAATACTACCAGAAACGAGGTATCACACAACCCCCAATGATGATTTAGGTCACCTTGTAAGGTGTTCAGGATCCAGAAAAGCTCGCGAAGTATACATGTTAGCATCCTAAAATGCTTTATTCATGTTCCTTTGCATGCTTTACTTCTAAACCCTGTCCCCCTCTTCCCTTGCATTTCTTATCATTAGTTTTAGGACCGCCGCCCAAGACAGTGCAGTAGTCCTAAAACTGCCACCCTATGCTCAGGGCGGCGGTCATGTTCACGAATTTTCCTATAACGTTCTTCTAATGCATGACGTCAATGTAAATTTTCAACTTTTACTCAGATTTCTCAACCATTGCCTTGGCTTGTATTAATGTTTTATGTCCGCCTGGTAAATAGTAATTTCTCCATTGTTTAATGGTAAAAGAGTTCTAATGGGAACTCACCCTTTGGGTAAATTTGAAATGCTATAAATAGCCAATCTTGTTTTCAAGTAAATGGCCCCTTAAAACTACCCTTCTATGACTTACTCATTTTCCAGTGTGTTTAATCTATCAATTTCTTGTTTAGAGCTCATTTTTGTTTCATGTTTGCATCCATGCTAGTTTAGATCCTTTACTTCTAAGAAGCCATTCAATCTTCTTGCTTTAGTCCAGTGTATTGCTATCCATACAAATTAGTTTAGACCTAGAATCAGTGTACAGTTATAAATCTTCATTCCACTTAGAGTTGTAGGTTGTGTTCTTGTCATAAGAACGTATAATTCTTAGAGATCTCTCGGTACACTTGATATTATATTCCATGCAATAAATCCCACTAGGAATTGCATATGCCAAGCTCTGTTCTCTTGCGACTGTCCCTCTCCTACTCGCATTATATTCGGTCTTATATCCAAAGCTATCCATTGTTCGAATACATACTTCTATTAATGCTAGCACTGTCATATTACGACTCTTCTGGATTCTCGTGAACACGAAAGAATGAGGAGATCACATTTTGAGGGGACAAGTCATGTCATACACTATTGGATTCACCACTGTTCTGCAAATTCTAGGTTTTGAATCTATCGAAGTTCTAGTTAAAATATATCAAATAGAGTAGTGAAATCATTTCATTTCAGTTAAAATTTCATTCTCGATATTTCCAGGGAAGCTGTGGGGGATTGATATTTTATGAGAAACTATGATTCATTCCTCACTTCTAAGGTAGGATGGAGAAGGTATTTCAATTAAGTTAATCAGCTATCTAGTTATTTAGGATAAAACTCACAAATGCACAGGCAAGTAGCTACAGTCAGGCTACCTTGTTTTTTTTAAATTTTTTTATTATATTAGTTGTCATGTTATCTGAATATATTAGATTAGTTTCTCTTTCAATTTCATTCAAAATCTTATCCTTGAAAATACAAAATATAAGAGTATATATATATAGCATATTGTAAATATATCTCACATAGTTAGTTTATTTCATTTCAGTTTAGGCTCTATATTGATCTCTGTACATGACAATCACGGGACCTAGGGAGCCCAGGGAATACATGTATTTGAACCAATCGTGCCTCAACCAAATTAGGTTGCAGAACATTAACTTACATAGACCAAAATATAAGAATTCAGGTCTTCCAAACAACTGTACAGACCTACAAGAAATTAGCTGAACAGTTAAGAGGATTAAACATAGAAGACGACAAAGCACACACGTTATGGTCAAATCAGACCCAAATTATAGATTTCCTTGATAGGATATCCGTGCATGACTGTAGAAGGAACCTGAAAGAGAAGAAAACATTCAGTTGTGATCCACTAGTCCCAGTAACCAGATGCAGGAGACCTCCTCATTGATATAGACACTAGCTTATGTATCCAAGTAGCCAGAACACATGTTAGATACTCTATGAGAAAATTGTGTAACTTCTAGTATCTAAATGTAGAGGCTGAAAAGGCATATGATTATCGGATACTCTGGATCAGAAGAAGGGATTGATTCTTCACATGGCCATAGGAGGTCCACAATAACCAAAAACTTACGGTTGTGATCCAAATTTCCCACAACCCAATGAGTCTTACAAATCAGTCCAACGTTGACACTGGTTTTCAAACATTAGTGTTTAGATCCTCTCCACTCCCATAAGACATTATCACTCAACTATCATTATTAAACATAGTAGCTAATCAAGCTAATAGGTTTCTTGACTAGACCAGAGAACTCCTCCATAGTAGCACCATAAAGGTCCATTACACATTTAGCCATCCATTTTCATGACCTTGTTTGGGTGACATATACACGAAGCACCCATAAGATCATCTTTCCACGTATTCTAATAACCCATAGATCAGGATAACAATAGAGCTCGATATTTATTGGAGCCTTTGAGTTGCTATCCTCGCCAAATGATCTATCACACCAGTTTAGGTTAGGAGGGACTTCTTTGCTTTATATTCACAGATCCCATCCATTGCGTGTTCAAGACATAGGATATTACCTAACTAGTCTTATCTGCATACCCACGTATATTTCAAGACCACCAGCTATCTCAGCTACGACCTCGAGGAGGTTGAGTACGGGGAAGGGATTCACTTGTCGATTATCATCCTTGCATGTCACTTTTCTATCATAGAAAATTGGTGCACCCGACGTGAAATGCAATAATTGCTCCCTTTTCATTTTCATTTATTTCACACATCTTCGCTTCTTCCTATTATTCTATGGGTATTTATATACCCCCCCAAATATGTCGGGATATGACACATATGGAAAACTTCTCATAGGTCTCGAAGCATATTATGGTCAAACAAATAGACAACTATCACCCTCACTTTCTGCATGGGATGACAACTATTCAAGCAACTACTTGTCATCACAAACTCCTACTCAAAGAACTAGCTCTAGTTCTTCATTCTAAATTGAGGAGCTGGATCATCTCACACAAACAAAAAAACCAAATCCCTCAAGCTGTAACAATATGAAGTTTACTGGAGAATCCATTTCATCTCCTCGGGTTTTATTTAGACCACAAATCATTAGGTAGTCAGATCCAATCCCATTCTTGGATGAGGAGTACTTAGCGAGCTACGCTAGAAGTGAACATTGCTTCCAAAACATGTACCCACCTATAGGAAGTTTTTAAACACAACCTGATACCCTACTCCAAGAAAACACCCCCATTCCTCAACCTATCTAAAATACTCTCAGTGAAGCTTGGTAGGGTAATGATTAATTCATAGCAGGGTATCATACCCATTTACAACCTTAAGGTATATAACAACTGCCATTAAGGAAAAACATTGTGTCTTCACCAATCAAGGTCATCTTAGCATTAGTTGAGAAGTGTATTCAATTTTACTCCCACTATAAAAGGAAGGAATCTGATGCACACTGGACTATCACCCAACAGAAGCTGAGTGCTCACCTGAGGCATGCACGAGTGCCGAGTCTCTCTTTTATGTGAGTTTTAGTGGGAAGCATTCATCTATGATTAGTATAAGAGTATTCAGGAAAGAAGTTTAGACATACAAGAATCATAGGGCTCAGAGCGGCCTCCACATCCTTGTAGTTTCTTCAGACCGAGTGTTTTAAAAGACTCCATAACATATATTATAATAGAAAGAGAGATACAACCATTCATTCAGATCATGAAAGGAAAGAGAACTTATATGAATGAAATATACATAAAACCCACTAATATTCATATCTAATTACAATAGGTAACCTCATTATATTCATCATCTCATTACAAAAGCCATAGAGGGTTGACCGCAGTCATGCACATCATTAGGCTTGTGTACTTATGCCAAAAGGAAAAAGAAATTACAATGTTAAGCTTAGCACATTCCCTTCTGCATCAAAGTTCCACTCGTAGTAATCCTATAGAGCTTCACCCATGTTATCTTTCTTTCTGTGTATCCCTCATATCTTCTCCTCTTACATCTATCTTTTCATCCTCTTTTCTCCTCGTATATTTTTTCTCCTTTCTGGTCCATAGGCACTTGTATTTATCACCTTCCTGCATTGTCAACTTGCCTTGCCACGCCCTCAGATCTGTCGCCAAGTGTCGAATGTAGTCCTCCAAGAGAGCATGTTCCTTCAGGCCTGAGCTCTCCACTCCATCTCAAGATGGTCTTCTGGAATATCCCATCACTGGCATGCTCTTTCCTGGGCAACCTATTACCAGGCTGGCATCTTATCCACACGTAACCGATCATGCTTTTCACGTGTTCTGCCATTGTTGCTTAAATTGGCTAACTACTGAACCTCCTTTCACATGCCACGCACACTATTTGCTTCCTTAACTCTTCCTCCTATGCACTTTTTCCTTACATTCCCTTCTATAACTGGGGTCCTGCATGCCCACGTGCCTTTAGACTTAGTCAATATTCTAGGGGCCCAACATCACCCCACACTATGCCTATTCTCCGCCCTCAGAAACATTCTACTTGACCACGGTGCAAGTTGGTTTAATGGAACCAAGATGTAGAAAAATATTACAAAAATGAATAAGGAATGAAAGAATAGGGGAAAGAATGAAGAATGGGGAGTGGGACATTAATTCAAGAGGCTGGGAAAGTCCTGTCACAGATCTACCTCCAGCTTGCTCCACACTTTGACCTCACCTTTAACCTTCTGGCATAGGTCGCCCACCAAGGTGCTTACTTCATCAAAGCTTAGACAAGCTCCCTGGGTGCCCAAGGTTTCCACAATTTGTTCCATTTCCTTTCCCAGGTCTGCAAGCTTTCCCATTCGCCTTGTAATCTGGGGGTATAGTTCCTTCAGCTGGGCCTTAGTTGAGCTTCTTAAATCCTTAATCACCTCTAATTTATTTTCTACCTCAGCCATAACCTTATCCCTTTCTGCCCTATTCCCCTTGTTCTTTTCCTAGATCTCTTTTAGCTCTACTTCAAGCATGACAACCAAGGAGCTTGCCACCTTATCTCGATCCGTGCATGTGTCATATGTGGCTTCTGCAGACTGGGCAATGACCTTGATCTCTGTGAGTACTTGGTTGTACTCAACAATAAGGGCTATCACCTTTAACCAGTCCTCCTCCTTTAGGCACACGGCCAATTCCTCCATATATTCCAATGCCAAGGGTCACCTCTCCATGGTGAGGATGCGCGTTAAGTCTTCTAGGCATTCCAGCGTTGATGCGTACCTCTGGGGGATAGGCGTTAGATCTAGGTGTTTTAATATGATGACACTTTTTATTGAGTCTACTTTCCTGTAGACCTCCTACACCTTTGTCTTCTCCTCCTTAAGCTCACACTTTAGCTGCACACTGATTAATTCCTCTTGTTTCAAGTTTCTAGCCACCTTAGCTAATTCTTCTTCCTTCTTGGCCAATTTTCCCTCTAAATCCCATATGTTGTTGTTCCACACAAATAGCCTCACCTTTGTTTCCACTGCGATGTTGTTTAAAGCATTGCAGACTTGCTCATCTCAGAGCTCCTAGGAATTCACTAAGGGGTTGTCTCCCTTAGACTCTGGCAACGTGATAAGCACCTTTTGGTAGACTTTAAAGTTTGGCTCATCGATGTGGGATTCAAATGCCCAAGAAAGTATCTTCTTGGTCCTGGGGTACGCGTCCTCCTTCTCGAACGATCCCATGGCTATAAGTCTTTTAGTGGGTATTGTGCTCTGGATTCATGCGCATAACACCTTCCTTGAATCATCCACGCAGCCCATTATCTTCATATGTTCTGCATCCATAGGTCTTCTACCCGAGCATGCACCTTTGGGGAAGCTAACTGTCATAGCGGGGCCTCCTAGGCTATCATGCCCTTTTTCAACACTCTCCTCCTTCCCTTCCTTTAGCACTATGTCTACGCTACACTCTAAATCCTAGTCTACAAGGGCCTTGAGAATATTCTTCACTTCTCACTCTGCCACTTTAGTTATCTTCTCCTTTGTAAAACTTATGTCTCCCTGCTTCTCCATGGCATCCTTCTCATCTATCTTTGTATCTTCAGTGCCTTCATCACCTTGTGCGCCTTTTCGTCGCATGAATACAAACTCTTTCTTTTCATCCCCACTCTCTTCCTCTGAGTCATAGACACTAAATACATGAGATTCCAAAGGTTCCTTCTCTTTTTATAGCTCTTCCTCCTCAATGCCAGCTTCTTCACTCTCATCCTCTCCTTCTCCCAGGTATCTCTCCAAGCTGTCGGTCACCTCTGAGTCAGCTTCTTCATCTACATTCTACTTCTTCCTGAGAGGTTGCTTATGGTCAGGAGATTCTAACTTCTCTTCTTCTTCTTATGACTCCTCCATGGTGGTGGCTTGTTCGAGTGCCTCTATTTCTGGTGTCTTCTCCTTTAATGGAGACTTCTTCTTTCACACATAGGTGCTTGGCTTGGCACTCATAGAAGGCATGCTCATTGTCTGAGCAATTGGTACACTTGGTGCTCCTTCCTCTCCTCTGCCCCTCTTCTTAGATGCTGGTTTCCTATTTCCTAAGGGGTTTTTAGGTATTGAGATCACATCCACCAAGTATGCACCATTCTAAAACTTTGGCCTTATTTGCATGTATACGCACATCGCAGATCCTCTAGCAATAGGAAGTGTTATTGGCCTAGTCATATGGATCTCATGCAACACGTACTTCTCCACGTACACACGCTTACCTCTGGGATAGTTCAGTTTCTTCCTCATATCCCTGTGCTCCTGGTCTAACCTTCCTAGCTCCAACCTTAGCTTCTTCGATTCTTTAAATCTGTTCACTCCCACTTAGAAGTATTGGCTAGTGGACATGATAGGGAGCTTTCACCAAGGGCACCATGATTAGTCAACAAGTTTGAACCTACCCAAGCAATAGTGCTGGTACACTGCAAACTCAGCTTCTCCTTGTGTGGATGCTAGGAGTTGTTTAGGGATCCTCCACTCCACTCCAAATGCATTTATCAAGCGTGTATACCATTTTTTAAGCCATGCTTTGTGGGGATCTATCATTGTATCACATGCATACTTTTCAAACCTCTTCGCAGGTGAAGGGTCTTCGGCTGGGTACTCCCACACAAACTTATCTGGTGCATCCGACACTCTAATTTCTGTAAACACTATGGTGAGAAGGACATCACCAAAGAGGATCATGTCCCCTTCTTTTGCGCACTTTACAATTTCCTCAGAAATGTACATGAACAAGTTGTAAATAGTGCCCTCTGCAATCTTCTTATAGACATGTAGCCATGGCATGTTGACTTGCATCCATCTTTCTTGTCCATTCAGCTTTGTTACCATGTATACGACCATCTTCATAACTGGGTTCTTGATGTCTAAGATGTCATAATACCACGACCCTTTGTTGCAGGCGTACTCCGTGACATTTTCTTGCATAGCCTCCTTGTCGCCAAGTTCATCTTCCGAGCTATCTCCCTTGCATATGATGCCTGTAAACTGTGCAATCAACTGGGGAGTCATGTGCATCTTGTGCCCACCAAAGTGGAAGTAGTCCTCATGTACCTAAAACATCAACCACTGGTACAAGTGATCCAGCTTCCCAAAATAGGGAAACTCGTAGAGCTGTAACAACCCTACCTTTGCTAGCTTAACCTTTACGTCATTATTGTAGATAGGTAACCCTTCAAGTGTTTTCTTGTTGGTTGGACATACCAATTCTAATGTCATTTCTTTCTCTATAGTGCTATTGTTGTGATCATAGTCACTAACTTTTATGCTTCTCAAATGGGACTCCCATTCCTTCCCCATCATCACTCCGTCAGGGTATTGCATTTCTGTATACCATTCTTCATTTGTATCTACCTCGGGTTCTGGTTGTTTAGCCTTCACTTTCCCCTTTCCTTTCTTCGGTGCCATGGTTAAGGTAATTGTGTCACTCCAAACCTCTCCTTGTTACTCTGCTTTCCTTCTCCCAACCTTTAATCTCAGATCTGCGATACAATTCTTCTAAACATGTGCCCTAGTTTGCTAAACCCTAACTTTGATAAATTCTTCACAAGACAGTGTCTTTTTACTTCTTTCCACACCCGTGTAATTCCTCCCTTCTGGTTCACAATCTCAAACTAGCTCTTTAAATTTTTAATCACACAGATCTTCTCCTTGATCGAATCTAGAAAAAACCCTAGCTTATAGCACTCGTTTATATTCCCAACTCTTCATTTTCGCAAAGTAAAATGAGAGTTCCCCGACCCTCTATTTGTATTTTTCCTTTTTTGGTCATTAAATGCTACTTCACCTACCCCATAATTTTTTCATTTAATGTGGCTTTTTAAAAAAAATCCCATCTTGAAGGCCTTCACTCATGCGCCCCTCCTGCACAAAAACCCTCTTTAACTCGTGTGACCTTCCTACACAAAAACTCCTCCAACCTTCTAGCGCGTAACTAAACCATCCTGACAGGAGACTCTTACGTGTGCTCAAAACATGTCAAAGTCACTTCTTCTATCTAGATTCTTACTTTCACCTACCTAGTGTTGCTTTAACTCCACTTCCTTTTCCTTTGTACGTGGGATCTATAAGTAGCCTTACCCTGGCACCAACCATTCTATCTTTTCTCTTCATCTCTCTTTCAACTGAGCTACTCAACAAGGCTCTTCAACACAACTCCTTGGTACTTTTAATCATGCACTTATTCACTTTTATCCACCCCACACTTAAACGATGCGTGGTCCTCTGTGCACTCATAAATTCTCCAAAAATAGCAATAAGGTTACCGGTGCCCAAGGCACAAAACAAAACAACAACGCAAAAGGGAAACACAAGGAAAGGAAAGAGCATAAAGGAAAATTCTAAACTAACTGGAAAAACTACCTTATGTACAAACACCAAGAAGACTTATTTATAGTAGGGCTTTAGCCTACTACCATTGAAGTGTCCAGGTAACGTTTTCCCATCCAGTGCTTGTAACTGGCATGTGCCCAAATCAAGGATGTACGAGATTGTCTAGGGACCTAACCAATGGAATTTCAACTTCCCAGGATGGCACAGAAATTTAGAATCATATAGTAACACCATCTACCCAACCTCAAATATCTTATTCCTAATATGGAGATCATGCCAAGCCTTTTGCTTTTCCTTTTCTGCTGTTTAGCTCCAACAGGAAAGTGATCGTCTCTCATCCAGTTTCATTAGCTCATCAATTCTTTCTTACAGCACTTGTTCATTGGCTAATCCTCCTGCACGCACTATTCGCAAAGAAGGTAACACAAATTCAACTAGCAAAATAGCTTCCATGCTAAACACCAATTGAAAGGGTGTGGATTTATTTAGTCTTTTATACGTAGTCTTGTAAGCCCATAAAACTACTGATACCTTGTCATCCCAATCCTGTCTTCCAACATCATAGATTTTGGTCAAGGTATTACTCAGTATTTTGTTGAATGCTTCCATGGTTTCATTTTCTTGTGGGTGATAGGGCGTAGTCTTATGATGAGCCACCATGAACTCAGATAATAGGATCCTCATGGTCTCATTCAAAAAATGCATACCCCTATCACTAGTCAAACTCAAAGGGCATCCATACCTTGTGATAATGTTCTCCCATAAGAACCTTGCCACTTTTTCTACCATGCAATCTTTAGTCGAGGATACCTCTGCCCACCTTGTGAGATAATATGTGTAAGTGATGACATAACATGACCCAATCCTATGTGCTGCCAGTACAATAGGTCCTAAAGAGTCTATTGCCCGCTTTTCAAAAGGCTCCACACTAGAAATAGGATGCAAAGGCATTTCATCTCTCCTTCCTGGTTTTCCAATACACTAACAGTGGTCACATGCTTTACAATAATCCCTAATATCCATGTACAAGGTTTCCCATCATAAACTTGCCATTAAAATCTTGTGCAAGGTGGCATCACCTGCGTAATGCCCACCTGCACTTCCTCCATGATGACCAGGCACTCATGCTCTAATACACATCTGCGCAAAACTTCATCACGTCCCAATTTGTATAAGTATCCACTAATCAACATGTAGGGCATGACACACATAGCCAACTGGTTCTTTTTCAATGCCTTCATTCCATCCAGTGCCACACCTTCTTTTAAAAATACAAAATTCTCTTCCAAATATGAGGGTGCGTGCCACAATCTAAATAGTTACACATCTGGCATTACTTCCTCAATACTTTGTGTGTCCTCTCCTGATTCAATTCTTGACAGATGATCAGGTCCACAATTGATTTTTCTAGGCTTCACTAAAATGGTGAATTCAAACTGTTGAAACAACAACACCCATCGACATATGCGCTATTGAAGAATGGGCTTGTTCACTAAATATTTTAATGCCATGTGGTAGGTGTAGAATACAAAGGGTGTTTCCAGTAGATACTGTCAAAATTTAAAAATAAAATAGATCATTGAAAATGCCTCACACTCGGTTTTGGTATAATTCTACTCTACTGGTGTTAACTTCCTACTCGCGAAACAGAGAGGATGATCAACAATCCCCTCACCTGGTTGTGTAAGTACTACTCCAATGGCGTATCCTAAGGCATCTACATGGAAATGGAAGGGCTTATCCCAAGAGGGAAATTGTAGAATAGGTGTGGTAATAAGCCTATCTTTTAAGGTGTCAAATGCCATCTGCTACGCCTTTCCCCAATGGAAGGTATTTTTGTGTCTAAGTAGCTCTTCTAAAGGCGCAGTGATCTTGGCATACCCCTTAATGAATTTTTTGTAATATCCTGTATGCCTAAGGAATCCACACACTGCGCTCTAGCTAGTAGGCTCCCTTAACCCCACAATAACTGTAACTTTAGCAAGATTTACTAGCAAGACCTCCTTACATATGATATGCCCCAATAAAGTCCCAAAGGGTGTAGAAAACACACACTTCTTAATGTTAAGGGATATCCTCAATTTCCTACACCTTTCTAACATTAATCTCAAGTTGTCACAATGGTCCTTAACTAGACCATATACTGTCCAATCATCTAAGTAAACCTGAAGAAACTTATGAATGAAATCCTGGAATGCTTGCACAACTATGCATGAAAATACAGTAGGTGCATTCTTCAACCCAAAGGACATGACCATATATGCAAAAATTTCCCACTCGGTGTGAAAGTTGTCTTCTCATGGTCCTCCTTTGCAATTCAAAGTTGGTGGTATCCTGAAAATTCATCCGTAAAGGAATAGATTTCACACCCAGTGACTCCTTCCAAAATTTCTTTAGTGAACGAGGTCAGAAATGGATCAATGACACAAACTGCATTCAATTCCCTATATCCACACAAATTCTAACCCGCCCATCCTTTTTGATGTTAATTACCATCGGACTTATCCATTCTTATTCTTCTACTACCTCAATGATCCTAGAAGCTATCATCTTGTCTATTTCCTCCTTAACCTTCACGCGTAAATTGGGATTCATCCGATAGGGCCTTTTTCTAACTGGGAGCACACCTGCCTTCAATTTTATCCTCATATCCCCCAAGGAATGGTGAACTCCTTTTAGCTCATGGTACCCACATGGGAATAAATCCTCAAATTCGTGCAACAGATCAATGATCTTTAATACTTCCTTCTCCATCCAATAATCCCCAATAATAGCTTCCTTAGGTTCTTCTCCTAAACTGATGTTAACCTTCTTTGTCTTTAATGGCTCATGGTAGGCACGTGTGCAAGCATCTACACTGTCCACTACCTCACATGTTCCTATAGAATGGCTAACATCTAAGCTTTCTTATTCTTCTCCATTAATCACATATACTAACTTTCTCTTCTCCTTTTCCAAACACGCGTGCTCAAGCTATAATTCTTCTATTTCTTATATCTCTTCTAAGCGTGCCTCCAATCCTGGATCACCTAGTAATTCCAATAGCCTATCTTCTATTCTAGTAGTATCCCCCATGGTAAGGCACTTGATACCTATCAAGGCCTTATCAACTGATGGTTTGGTACTCTGATACTCAAAGGCTTGAATAATATTAGCCGCAAGCTCTTGCCAATTCCTTGTCTGGCGGTGTGTCCCCAAATGAATGTACCATGTGCATGCACAACCTTGCAATGTAGAATACAACTTGTGCACCTAGAGGGATGGTGGCAAGGCTTTCATGCCTTCTCTTCAGACCCATTCACACTCCTAGATATGGAAAGAGGCGGGATCCTTCCCATGGTACTCCTTGATGATGGTGGGTATATTACTTCTAGAAAATATGATAGAGAGCAATTCTTAACTCGCACCACTCTAAAAGGATCTCCTGATGCATGGCCCACCAATGAGCTGATGTTCTGAGTAAGACGTAACTCAGTAGCTCCCTCCATTCCTTCTCGTTCTTCCACTGAACTTCTATCTCCTATAGAAATATCTCAGGGAAGGCTCCTCCAGGGTACTTGGGTAGTTCTTTTCCTCCAAGGTACTAAACTGTGCACACCTTTGTTACCTTGGTTACTGATCCTCTTAACTACCATCCCATTAATTTGTATGTCCCATGCACCCAATTGTCACATGCCAGACTGGTGGTATCACTCACTGACTGAGTATCCTCAAACTGGTTAACCCCGTTAATAGGGTGTACCATCTCAGGGTCTCTAATTGAGCACACATAAATCTTGTACAGAACCTCTTCTCCCAATGGTTCAATATAGGGCACCGAATTCCCATCAACTAGAGGTATAATGACCCACTCCTCCTTGTTCTCAAAACTGATGTACCCTTTGTTGAACTGAAGGTCCACATTGTTCTTAGAACACTAAGGGCACCCAAATAGTGTTGGGAAATTGTCCACCTTGGCGAGCGCCAAGACTTCAAAGTCCCTACTAAACTTGGCTCCTTGGATAGTAATAGTTGCATCCTTCAAGACACCAATGGGAATTTCATTAGTCTTGTTTGCCATATATAAAAAATTTGAAGATGGCTGTAATGCAGGTCTCCCCATCTGATGCCATGCATCCAAAGCCAAAACATTGGCCTCCACACCAGTGTCAATGAGTATATTAATGAGGATCCATCCATCCACAACTACATTCAATGTAATCTCTTTTTCATAGTCAAGGATGTGAGGGGGAAGGTTCATGTGAAAGACCTACCTCTCATGCTCTTCTCCGATGTGTGGTACCTTCTCTCTCAACTAGGATCCTAGCAAAGGAATGATGTTCTACTGCCTTAGCATTATACACACCTCTCTGACCTCATCTAGGTCATCCTTTTACGCCTCAACTCTCCTTCATTATTCCTCCTTTCTGGATTACTCCTTTAGACATTGTATCTCCCCTTGTAAGATTTGAATAACATCCATGGTGTCCTGATATATCTCCTTCTGATGCACGGGGTCTGGATACTTTACATGAATGACCTCTTCCCTTGAAACCAGGTTCTTTTGTCTTGATACTTCCCTTGTGCGCGTAGCTTCTCCCCTTGTGGTTACCAAGACAGGCTCCAAACCTTCATCCCGTGTTACCCAAGGCATCCATTTTATGTCTGCCTTATTGATGCTGACCATCACAGTGCCTTTGTCCTTTTGGTGCTGCTAATTCATATGCTCATATAACTCTGGGAACTCCTCATACTTATGCTTCTTTCCACACCATGAGCACTGTAACAAGTTCGGGCACTCACGCTTGTAATGTTCTATAGATCCATAGTTAAAACATGTTCCACATGGGAACTCGCTTCTTCCTCCATGGTTACCTCATCCACGAAATCCTCCTCAAAAACCCCTTCCACGCGCGCCCCCATCTGCGTGCTCCTCATAACGGTGATCATCATTTTTTGAACCACTGGTAATGTTGGTTTGGCACATCCCATGAACAATGGCCTCATGTATCTGATAAATGAGCCTATAGTCTTTAATATCATGGGTCATGGAGGTACAAATATTACAATAACAAGATACATTCTTCCTGATTGTGCCCTCCAGTAAGGGACATTTACTTGCATCATGGTCCCCATGAAAAATCTCACAATCTACTATCACAGTGCGTACCGTCCTCTTGGGGAAATTATCCTTAACATGCCCTTATATTTCACAATCCATGTACCAAAAACCACTACGAGTCTCATGGAATGAGTTCCCAGATATATTTTCCAACTGTTTAGCCATAGCAACAATCTGAGCCTCCAAGAACGGGCTAATACTAGTATCAATACTACCAACAACTTTAGTGCATAAGACAACCTCCAATGCTTCGTGTGGATCTGTAAAAGTTTTATGAGAAAAGGCCCTTCTAAAAGGGGTGATAAATCCTCCAAAAAACCACTGTGCATGCTGAAAAGGATGTATATCATATGACAACTTGGACAAGAGAGTTTTAAAACATGCATCATAATCCCACAAACTCTCTACCATTCCTTGTTGTACCTCCTTCAAAGTGCTAATACTTTGTTTCTCAAACTTAGGAATGTGGAAATTTGATAGGAATGCATTCTGTAAGGAAGTGTAATCTACCACCATTTGATGAGGATCATACTTTCTATACTAGATATACGCGCACCCTTCCAACGTGGTTACAAATTGACTAGCATTTCATTCTAGGGTTGTGATACCTTTCGCGCACCATAGCAGTTCACACTTGTGAACATGTTCTGTAGCATCCTCAATGCCCCTGTAATCTGGAAAATGTAGAGACATCACAAAGAATACTTGAGGTGGTGGTTGGGGTCCTTGTCCTGAACTAGAGCCTTGTTTCCCTCCAGTGTTTCCTCTACCGCCTGATCTACCAGTTCCACTGGGTCATGTACCTCCAAAGCCACTAGATCCACCAGAACCACTGGGTCTAATAGGGCCTATAGGAGTTATGCTAAGTGCCCCCATGGTCCCACTAAACTATGCGCTGATGGTCTGTGATAGTGCCCCACTACTGCCACTCCCCGATGAGAGACCAAAATCTTATACACTTTCCCCTTGTCCAAAAACTCCTCTGAATATTGGAATATGTGTAGCCATAGAAGAAGGGAATGTAAAATTGTATCTCCTAGGTGAGGATATATCTCTTCCACTAGTTTCAACTGGATCAATAATTTTTCCTTCTGGTTCGGGAAAACCAAGCACCAAGGCTCAGTCACTAGGTGGGTTCAGATATGTGCCAACAACTCTCCTTTCTTCATGTGACGAGCTCTCACCAGAAGCCAAAGGGGTCTCTCTTATGCACTTGCCAAGATGGGGTAACATAGACTACTTAGGTTCCACGTCCTCTACGTGAACCTCAACTCCTTCCCGCAACTTATGTCTCCATAAATCAACACACTAGCAATCTCGCATTGTCTAGTAATATCCCTTTCACGCGCTTCACCATACTCAAGTCGTCTTTCTTCCCTCTCCTTTTCTATTGTATCATCTACCATCTTTCTCCACCCGAGCTTCCTTACTCAACACTCATAATGGTTTAGTTGGCCATTAGGAGCACCTATAAACTCATGGTAACCATCAATATCTTCATAGCTAGAGGAATAACATGTAGAAACGATCCTCTAGGTTCTCATAGAAAATCAAACTCAACAACCTCTAGATAAAAATACATGGAAATGGCGTATTCCAGAGTGTAGCTAGCTAGTACTCCTCCCCACTAGTGATCTACAACATGGTTCCATGTCAGATCTACATCCTACAACCTTTGGTAGTCTTCTTTGGTCCATATCCATGATCCATAATGCCAACTTGATCTAGATACATAGGCTAAAAGCCACCCAAATAACTTTACTGGGAAGCAATAGAAAAAAATCTCATACAGATCATGGTAGAGATTCTCCTCTACCCATCTACGTGTATCAAACTCAGGTCCAGTGCTAAATCTCTGGGTAAATTCATCCTCCATGCTCTTGAATCATGATTCAACATTTTCCAATGTTAACTGATCCATCATTACTCTTTACACAGATCATGATGCATGCTATATCCCATAACAACTTTGAAAAGAGGTCCCGGTAATGGAACCAAGATGTAGTCAATTTTACTCCCACTATAAAAGGAAGGAATCCCATGCGTACTGGCCTATCACCCAGTAGAAGCTGAGTGCTCACCTGAGGCATGCACGGGTGCTGAGTCTCTCCTTTATGTGAGTTTTAGTGGGAAGCATTCATCTATGATTAGTATAAGAGTATTCAGGAAATAATTTTAGACATACAAGAATCATAGGACTCAAAACAGCCTCTAAATCCTTGTAGTTTCTTGAGACCGATGTTTTAAAAGACTCCATAACATATATTATAATAGAAAGAGAGATACAACCATTCATTCATAGCATGAAAGGAAAGAGAACTTCTATGAATGAAATATACATAAAACTCATTGATATTCATATCTAATTGTAATAGGTAACCTCATTATATCCATCGTTTCATTACAAGAGCCATAGAGGGTAGACCATAGCCATACACATCACTAGGCTTATATAATTATGCCAAAAGGAAAAATAAATTACAATTCTAAGCTTAGCACATTCCCTTCTGCATCAAAGTTCCACTCACAATAATCTTGCAGAGCTTCACCCATGTTATCTTTCTTTCTGTGTATCCCTCCTATCTTCTCCTTTTATGTCTATCTTTTCATCATCTTTTCTCCTTGTATCTTCAGTCTCCTTTCTAGTCCACAGGAACTTGTATTTATCACCTTTTCGTGCCCTCAGATCCGTCGCCAAGTGTCAAATGTGGTCCTCTAAGTGAGCATGTTCTTTTAGGCCTGAGCTCTCCACTTCATCTCATGATGATATTCTAGAAGATCCCATCACTGGCATGCTATTTCCTAGGCCACCTATTGCCAGGATGGCATCTTATCCGTGCATAACCGATCACGCTTTTCACATGTTGTGCCTTTGTTGCTTAAATTAGCTAAGTCTTGAACCTCCTTTCATGTGCCACACATGCTATTTACTTCCTTAACTCTTCCTCCTACGCACTTTTTCCTTACACGCCCTTCTATAACTAGGGTCCTGTGCACCCACATGCCTTCATACTTAGTCAATATTCTAGGGGTCCAATAAGAAGGTTAGAGGACTAGAACTTGCTCAAGAAAATCAAAATTCACATTTTAGGCAAGCAGGAGCTTCTAACCCTCTGCATCATCCTAGACAAGTTGACCTCCTCATAGGAACAAGTACTTTAGCCATACCTTCTCAACATTCATATAACTACCCACATCAAACACCAGCTAGAAACACATTTTAAAATGCTGCTCTAGTTGAAATTATGATACCTCTTGGTTTAGCATCAAACAACCCATATCATAACAATGCTTCTCCCTACTTAAACATTTATTCAAAATCACCACAGGGAGACATGTTCTCCTCTACTAGGATGTTCGCTCAACCACAGGGATTTCCTTATGTCCCTACAAATACATATGCTATGCCATATCAACAACCCATTCCACCTCCACCCCCCCACTAGACACCATCGATGGTCAAAACCTACGCGGTAGGAACTTACTCAGAATATTTGAAAGAACATCTAGATTTCACCGTACGAAGCATCATGCTTCCAAGACCTCTTCCCAATTTTCCTAAATACAAAGGGGAGGGAGATCCAAATGCACATATCAAGGCCTATGCCATGGCCATTCAATAATTTCTCCCTTGGGATGCGGTTGTTGCTAAGATAATCCCTAAAACCTTAGAGGGTATTGCCCTTGATTGGTATTATAGAATACCTTAGGCATCGATACACTCATTCAAACAACTTGTGTAAGAATTTATCAAAGCTTTTGATATGAACAAATTGTTAAGAACATGGATCAGGGAATTCTTACATATTAAAAAAGAACACAATGAATTTGCTACCCATTTTATTCAAAGATGGCGTACAATCCTCTACTCATTAGTAAGTTCTCCAAACGTGGATCAGATGGAACTATGTGACTTATTCCTTCATTCCCTCAATAGAGAGATAAAGGAAGAAGTCTACAAGTTCCCACTAAGGAATTATGAAGTACTCAAGAGCGTCCTCCAAATCGATCAAGCAGAAATAGACAGCGGTCGTAAGTCATATGGAACAAACGGGAAATTAATCACTCCCAATCAAAACACTATGACTTATCCTAATGTCGAGAACACCAATCAAGGACCCAAGATCCTTAACAAAAACCATAGCGTTACAAAAGATGGATTCACAGACCACGTTAAAAGGGAAAACATCATGAACATTTCACCACCCATTAACAATCAGCAAAATAATAACTTCGCTCCAACAATCAACGTGGTGGATTTTAATCATCCATCATGATAACAACAACAACGGAAAATCCAGACACAAGGTCCAATTTGAAACCCAATTGGATATCAGAATTAAAACCAAATGCAATAGCCTCAAAATTTTAACTCTAACAACCAACAACCTAATCAGAGTTTTGGACCACAACAGGTTTCAAACAAACAACCTTGAAACTATAATCCCAACTTGTATTGTGGTTTCCAAAAAATTCAAGGCCATGATACTAGGACTTTCTGTGACTATGATAAATTCATGCAATGTTTTGCAGAAGACCAAAGAAAACTCTTTATAGATATGTTTTTAGCAAATTCTGATTTACCCACGCCAAACACTTATACAGGAGAAGTTTCCCCTCAAAATGCACCCCTCAAGATTTTTAATGATCCTCTCCCAAATCAATCTAACAATAATAGGTTAGATCTAGACAGGACGAACAAGGGTGTTATGATAGGAAATAACAATCATGAAGCCTCAACTTCATTAAATCCACTGGTCGCATTCTAATTAGGAACTTGACCACAAACCAAGATAGTTGGTTTAGTAGAGTTAGATACCAAGCTACATGTAGAAACCATAACAAGAACATGAGATTATTCTTCTCAACCAATTCCAACCTACCCATTAGAACCAAACAACATTCAACAAACACTGGTAAAACCCATAGGCACTTACGATCTAATTAATGACCTAACAAAAACCTTCTCTCACATTTCCTTCTTGGATTTGTTGATGAAATATCATGCCCATAGGGCTGTTCTCTTAGAAGTTTCAGGTCTTGGTCATCTAATTAACATCACTCCTCCTCCTAAAACACAAGTAAACCATGTAGAATTTAACGTCTATCCTCCAGGGAAGCCAGATAGGGATACTAGGTTTATATTTGATATAAGCAAAATGCCAACGGACGCTGAGATTGCACGTAGAGATGATCCATCCTTGCATTTTCAAGTATGGGTTTAGAATAGTTATGTTAAATGCGCAATGATTGATGATGGGGCAGCAATTAACAGAGTCCCCTTCACTTTTCTTCAAAAGCTAGGATATGGAGAAACAAATTGTTCCACAACGAGAAATATGCTAAGGGGTTATGATAGCCTTAAGGCCACTTCAATTGGGGACTATAGTGTTATCAATCACCTTAGGACCCAAGATAGTCCTCACTGAAATTTATATTATAGATTAGGAAACCAACTATAATATGATTCTCGATCGACCATGGATACATCGTATGAAGGCAACCCCTTCCATGTTATTCCAAGAAATAAGATTTTTACACTTGGGGAAAACATTTGTGGCACAAGGTGACCCAAAAATAGTCGATATACACCTAGAAGATTTTAAGAAAAGACCACACATTCACTCTAAGTTTGAACTCCCAACAAATCAACTTAACAAACCAATCAATTCAAAACCAGAAGTAAATTTAATACCTACAACAAAATTAGAAATCACGAATCTAGTCGTAGGCATTATGACATTTAAAAATGAGACTAATTACATAGAGATGGTGTCATTAGGAACTACTGTAAAAATTGTTGATTACCATTAGAGTGATAGGAGACTCGCAGTTAGTTGTAAACCAAGTATCTAAGGTATATGAAACTAGAGTTGAACACTTATAACTCTATAAAATGACGGTGTTAGATCTAACCAAGGTATTTGAATTCATATCAATCAAAGAAATCCCACGAGAACAAAACCTTCTCACTGATTCATTAACAACCTCAGCTTCCTATTTCACTCCAAGTAGTGAGCTGGAAAATACAAGTTTCATGGTATCACTTCATACTGAAACATTGGTACAAAAAATACCAACAACCCCAATCTTGACACATCTAGAAGCTAAGAATGAGTTTTCTATGCTAGATCACTTTGACAACGATAGGGTCACTCTTAGATATCTAAATGCCTATGTGGAATCACATCTCGCTCATCACATAGTAGATTTTTCCCTAATCCCACATTCCTCTTCCTATTTTGGAAATCCGATGATAGAATCTCCCCTGAAAAAGAATCTTGATATCTATGAGGTAGAGAATGGAGAAGGTTTGGAACTACCTCTAGTCCTGCCTGAATTTGAAGAAGAAAATGCTTCCTTAATCAAAGGAATGATTGACATAAATATTAAAATGAAGGAAGAACAAAAGATCTTGAATTTGGGATCCTCATTAACTCCAGAGGAGGTAGAAATATGCACCCAGATCCTCAAGGAATATCAAAAGGATTTCACATTTAATTATAAATAAATGATAGGAATTTCACCACATATCACAGTACAAAATCTTGTCACCAATCCAGATGCAAATTCAATTAAGTAAAAGTTGAGACCAATGAAACCAAAAGTGTCTCTCATGGTGAAAGAAGAAGTAATGAAGCTTCTCCAAGTGGGATTAGATTCATCAAACCAGTCGACTATTCACAATGGGTATCTAATATCATCCTTGTTCTCAAAAATAATTTGAAGATACACATTTGCATAGACTTCTGGGACATTAATAAAGCTTGCCCCAAAGATGACTTCCCATTACCATCCATCGACGTCATTGTTGACGCAACAATAGGATTTGAGCTTTTGTCTCTCATGGATGGGTTCTCGAGATATAATCAAATCAAAATATCTAAATAGAATCAAGCCAAGACTACGTTTATAACTCCTTGGAGAATTTACTGTTACCTTGTCATGTCATTCGGTCTTAAGAACGCTGGTGCTACATACCAGTGGGAAATGACATACATATTCCACGAGCTTATTCATAAGATTGTGGAGTCCTACGTAAATGACTTGTTGGCTAAGGCCAAGAAGCACTGTGATCACCCAGAAGTACTCTGTATCATTCTCTCATGATTGATTGAATATGGTGTCACATTAAATCTAGAGAAATGTGTATTTGGCATGATAGGAGGCAAGCTTCTGGGCTACATTATATCATCACGAGGGATTGATGTCGATCCAACCAAAATCTAGGCTATTCTTGAAATGATTCCACCATCAAACACGTCTGGTATTAGATCATTTCTTGGGAAACTTGGTGTAATTTGAAGGTTCATCCTGAAATTAAGTTTTGTTGTTCATCTAATCAACAATTTATTAAAGAAAGACTATAGCACTGATTGGATGGAAGAATGTAACGAGGCATTTGAAGCAGTTAAACACTTCTTGTTATCTCCTCCCATGCTAATGCCTCCTAGACCTAATCATCCTTTGATCCTGTATTCATGGGATACTAATGTCTCACTAGCCTACATATTGGCTTAGGAAGATAATGATAAATGGGAATGTGCAGTCTATTTCACTAGCCAGATGTTGCTTGATTATGAAACACATTACACACAGGTAGAAAGAGAATGCTTGGCCATAGTTTTTGCAACAAAATGTTTAAGACATTACATGTTGAATCAAGAAACAAGGGTCATTGTAAAGACATATCACTTACAAACATTCCTCACACAAGGGTCTTTATCTAAGAAGGCTGGATGTTTCATAACCTTGATGGGTGAGTTTGAACTAACATTTGTAAACAAAAATTTTGTTAAGGGAAAAACCATTACAGATTGGTTAGCTGATAATCCATTAGATGGAGGCAATCTGGTAGACCTAGACTTTGCTGATGAGTGTATATATTTTGTTGAAACCAGGCCCCCCATCTCCACATGTCCTTGGTACACCAACATCGTCAAATTCATCATGGAACACACGTACCTGGAAGGGGACACATCATAAAAAAGAAGGTGGCTATCCATTATTGCTTCAAAATAATTTATTTTAGAATAGGTGCTCTATTGTAAAGCCTTCAACGGAATGCTCTTAAGATGTGCTGACATGGAAGAATCCAAAAATATTCTTTATGAATCCCACAGCCATTATTGCTTCAAAATACTTTATTTTAGAACATGTGCTCTATTGTAAATCCTTCAACGTAATGCTCTTAAGATGTGTTGACATGGAAGAATCCAAAAATATTCTTTATGAATCTTACAATGGGATATGTGGAGGTCACTTTGGTGGCCACACTACTGCTCAAAAAATACATTGGATGGGATATTTCTGGCCCACTCTAGAACATGACATAGTAGAGTTTGTGAGCAAGTGTCATAAATGTCAAGAGTTCTCCCATAAGATTCACATGCCAACAAAAGCTCTGCAACCAATCACAACCCGATGGCCCTTTTCCACGTGGGGCCTAGATTTGATAGGGAAATTATCTCCCTCATCAACAGATGGACACAAATTTATAATCATAGCCACAAAATACTTTATTAAATGGGTAGAGGTCATGCCTTTCACCACCGTACCAAGTTCTGTAATCACTAAGTTCATTTTGAATCAAATCATTTGTAGGTATGGTGTCTGGCAAGTCATTATCTCTGACAATGGCACATCCTTCAAAAATGATGAGGTCCTGTGAGTAATGTAGTAAATTCAAGATAAACCATCACACGACCTCTCTTTATTACCCCCAAGCCAATGGACAGGATGAGGCAACAAACAAAATGTTAAAATCCATTCTCCTCAAAACAGTTAAGGAGAACAAATGGGATTGGCATTTAAAATTATACCTGACCTTGTGGGCCCATCAAACCTCAATAAGAACACCAACAGGGGTAACCCCTTTCTCGTTAGTATTCAGGGTAGAAGGATTTCTCCTCGCTTAAGGTTGAAATACCCAGTCTCTGCATCTCATTATAAGGGATTTTGGGAGAAGAAGCCTATAGAGAGGCACACCTCTCTCAACTGGAAAGCCTTGATGAGGCCAGGTTAAATGTCCGAACAATGGACATAGATCCTATGTTGACCAGATGTGCTGGAAATATAACAAAAAGGTCTACGAATGAGAAATATACGAGGGAGATCTTAGTTCTAAGACTAGACAACCAGATTGATAAGAAAACCGGTGAAGGAAGGAAATTCCAGCCCAAGTGGTTGGGCCCATACCGAGTCATGAAAGACTATGGAAATGGTGTGTATCTCTTGTGTATAGTATAAGGTGAGGAATTCAATGAAATTTTCAATTCCTTACATCTTAAATGGTTTTATGGCATAAGTCATCAGCATCACCATTTGTATATTATATCTACCTACATTGCATTAGTCACTTAGCTATGTCATTATGTTCACTCATTTCATAAATTTTGTGGTCAAGGAACTTATTCTTAAGCAATTTATTATAAGCTTCTGAAAATATTGGCAAAAGCATTCAAATCCTATCTCTTTAATTTTCATAATATCATCAAAATGATTCCAAAATAATCTCATCAATCTCGATAGACAAAATCTTGACAAAAACCATACCAAGGCATGTATACTTGATCACACTCATTTTCTTCTACTAGGTTAAGTCATTCTTGCCTACGGTCTATTCTAGAAGCTTATTGGTGTCACATATATCCCTCTTACGTTTCTTTGAAATAAGGATACTCTAAAGTCACAAATCAGAAATGTCAAAACCAAATAGAATCAAAAATACTAAACAAAATAGAATATTTTATTTTACATACTTCTTTGCCCCACAAACCTTCGGTGATAAGCCTGCATCTCTTACTAGTGGTGTGAGATTGGGAAAGGAAATAAGTGCCCTTACTTGCCTATGTCTTGATTTCGGTCACAAGCCCATACTTCTTAATAGTAGTATGGGGCAGGGCGTAGGGGGTCTGGTCCATTCACGTAAATTAATGAATCTTAGTATTTTAAATAATGCAAAGAAAAGTGTATTAAGTGAAATTAAGTATCGAAATTTAAAAGAGGCCAAATCCTCAAAACCAGATTTTGGTCAACCAAATTTCCATCCATGGATCTAATTCTAGATAAACTGGAAAGTAAGTTACATTCTAAACTATGTAGTAGTTTCCACTAAGAGTAAGTACGCATGTCTAAATTTGATTTCTATTAATAACCTTTTCTTTCTATCATCATTTCCATTCAGTCAAAGTCACATAATTTGCATCCTTCCCACCTCTTGGTGTTGATGCCCTTGCATCTTACTAGTTTTGTGGAGTTAAGAATGGGGAAAATTCATCTCACTATCACTACATATTCATCACGTTTTGCCAAAACAAAAATAAGCAAAGAAACATTTCCCAAATAATCCAAAATTTCAGTACTATAATATGTTTGCATCATCACATATCAGCATTACAAAAAGATATAAAAGACAAAACATTTTGTTCAAACACTTGTTATCACTTGTCATCCATTGCATACATTCTGAAAAGCATATAAAAACAAATATTCTAAAAACATCTAGTGTACACATGGGAAACAAACCACAAAAACTCTAGATATAAAGAAGACCTAGATCCAAATATATATATATATATATATACTATATATATATATATATTATATATATATAAGAATCGTGTTTACATATAATGCCATCATGCACTAGGCTTGGTGAAAACGCTCAAAAAGCCGTATAAATGCTTAAAACAACAAAATTACACCATTTTAACTAAATAAAAACCTACCCTATGGGTCGCCCCCCCCTATAGACTTATTTAACACTAAAATTTTCAAAAATAACCCCCCCAAGATGAAGATTTTAACATTTGTATATTTTAGTTCCGAAAAACAATGAATGGAGAAAAACTAACCTAAGACTTTGTGGGTCGATGTCCTATTCTCAGAGGCATCATCATGATCTTGCACAAAAAAAATTTTCACTGTACTATCATCGAAAACGATTACCGTGGATCCTAGAGCTCAAAATTTGCCAAATCGATATGCACGTGTAAATGAATAGGAAAATGAGCTCGTTTTATATATATATATATATATATATATATAATATTATAACCTTTTTTTGAATGTTCTCTACGCAGAGTTAGAGTGAAGACGAAGGTAAGTTATTATCCCCACGTGTAAATGGTGAGTCCTCATTTCATTATAATTTAGTATTTATTTTTCGATTTATTTTATCTATCTACACTTGAGTCCCCTTTTCGTTTTACAGATAGCGGGAATTTGGAAGGTAACATTATGACACACGGGAAGTGTCAGATATAGCCTCCAACACCCCATTTTGGGACTGCAACAATCAGACCCACTATTTTTTATGCCCCTTCATGCCTAAAACACTTCTCCTGAGGGGGCAATATGTATGTACCCAAAATTTTAGGTATTTTACTGTCAGAAAGAGGTTACGAGAAACCCCAATGATGATTCATATCTCTTCACGAACGTGTTCGGAATCCAGAGAAGCTCTCGCCAAGTATAAAATTTCATCCCAAAAATCCTTGTCCAACCTCTACATGTTTGTGTTGACCATTCTATGTTTTTTCCTTGCATTTTTTTCATTCTAAACCATGTCCCCCTTTTCCTTGCATTTTTGTCATTAGTTTTAGGACCGCCGCCCTGCCTGGGCGACGGACTTGTGACCACCGCCTAGGACAAAGGAGGTGGTCCTAAAATCACCACCCTGTGTAGGGCGGCAGTCCTGTGCGTGTTTTCCAAAACTTTCTGATGCTTTCTTCAACATAAAAAATCAAGTGGCGCTCACATTTCTCAACCACTCTTGCTTGCATTTATGTTTTAGCCGCCTGGTAAATAGTATTTTCTTTTTATTTATAATAGAAGAGTTCAATTCAAACTTACCCTCTCGAAAATCCAAATGCTATAAATACCAACCTTGTTTACAAGAAAATGGCCCCTCACCTTCTATGAATTATTATTCAGTGTGTTTTGAAAGTTCTTCAATAAGTTTAGATTTTGTAAAAGCTTTCAGCCTCTCAGTTCAAGGCTCCATAGTTTTGGTCCTAGATCATTTCCATTTGAATCTTAATTCTTCTTAGAATTATAGGTTGTTGTTTTGTCACAAGAAGTATAAGTATTATAGATTTTGGTATGTTTGTATTGTATCCCTGTAGCAATCCCACTAGGAATTGAATAGTCAAGCTTTTTTCTCTTGCACTATCCCTCTCCTACTCACATTATGTTTGGCTTATGTCTAAGCTGCCATTGTTTGAGCATCTTCTCCTGCTACCACTGTCACATTCCCACTTTTCTGGATTCACGAGAACGCGAAGGAATGAAGAGATCACACTGAGGGGATACAACTGGATTTGTTGTTGTTCTGTAAACTCCAGGTTTGAATTGTCGAAGTTGTAGTTATAATATATCAAATAGAATAGCAAATCATTTTATTTTAGTTAAGCTTGCTTTCAGTATTACCAAGGAAGCTGTGATTTATTTCTCACTTCTGAGGTAAGATTGAACATCTTTCAGTTAAATTAGTGACTTATTTAATATTTAGGATAAATTCACAAGTGCACAGGAAAATAACTACACTAGGCTAACTTGTTTGTTTTAATTCTGTTATTAGATTAATTGTTCATTATTTAAATATATTAGAATAATTACTCTTTAAATTTTGTTGAAATTCACATCCTTGAAAATACAAAAAAAGTATATAAGCATAGTGTAGATTTATTTTCATAATTAGTTTACTTATTTAAGTTAAATTCTGATTATCTCTTGCATGACAATTACAGGACCCAGAGAGCCCAGGTATTACGTATTCGAATCGGTAGTACCTCAGCCAAATCTCTTCACAACATTAACAGATATAGATCAAGGTCTTAGAATTCATCTCTTTCAAATGACAATAAACTCACAAGTAGTTAGTGAATAATTGAGAGAATTGAATATTGAAGACGACAAAGCATACACATTATGGTCAAGTCAACCCAACTATATATTACCTTGATAGGATATCCGCATGACCATACAAGAACCCGAAAGAGAACAAATATTTGGTCATGATCCATTAGTTCTGGAGCCAAACGCATGAGACTTTCTCATTGACATAGACACAAGTTTACGTATACAAGTTTCCAAAACACATGTAAGGTATTCTAAGAAAATTGCATAACTCCTAGTATTAAACATAGAAGCTGATAAAACTTATGACTATTGGATAGTCAGAAGAAGAGAATAATTCTTCACATGACCATAATAGGTCCACAACAAACACGAACTCATGGTTGTGATCCCCAGGTCCCAAAACCCAATAGGCCTGCTAATCAGTTAAACATTGACAGCAGTTTATGTACGCTAGTATTTAGATCCTTGCCACTCCCATCAGATATCATAACACAATTTTCCCCATTAAACACAGAAGCCAATAAAGCTAATATTTTTTGGGTTAGACCAGAAAACCGCCCATAGTTTCCTATAAATCCACTACAATTTTTAGGACCTTGTCTAGAAATATACATGAAGCACCTATAGGTCACTTTCCATGCAACCAACAGCTAATAGATAGGATCTCGGTAGAGCTTGACATTGATTGAAGCCTCCGAGTAGCTATTATATCTGAACGATCCATTACACCAATTCAGGTTAGGAGAGATTTCTTTTCCTTAGACTCACAGATCTCAATATTGTGTGTTGAGGATATAAGATTTCCCAACTAGTTTTTCTATACCCACATATCTTTCATTTCCATCGTCTGTCTCAGTACGACCTCGGGAGGTCGGGTATGAAGAAGGGATACTTGTAGATTCTCATGCTCGCATGTCACTTTTCTATTGCACATACATCCTCTTTCTTTTTGGGCAGAAGTGGTGAGCACAACTGTGTACTTGATAAACAAAGGACCCTCAAGTGCCTTGGATGGAGGCATACCCAAGGAGGCTTGGTATGGTAAGAAAGTTGATTATTCATTTCTTAGATTCTTTAGATGTATAGTGTTTGTCCATATAGACAAGGATGATAGGACTACACTAGAGGCTAAATCAAACAAATGTACTTTCATTGGTTATGGTGGTGATGACTTTGGATATAAATGTTGGAGTGTTAAGGACAAGAAAATCATTCGACCTAGGGATGTGGTCTTTAATGAGAAAGTCATGTATAAGTAACAATTATAGGAAAATAGGGAAGAATCCAAGAAAGAATATGCATCGGTAGAAGATCTTCTAGATGGGAAAGTTACACATAAATCAGTTCAGGAACCTCCTCAACATGAACCCCAAACTCCTATATTGAGGAGGTCTTCTAGGGTAAGAAGAGAACCTGAACATTTTTCTCCTTCTCTTTATTATTTATTACTCACTGATAGTGGTGAGCCAAAGATCTTTGATGAAGCAATGCAGGTAGATGCCAAGAAGAAGTAGGAACAAGCCATGGATGAAGAGCATCAAGCTCTCATAGAGAACCAGACATGGAATTTGGTTAAGCTACCCTAAGGAAAAAGAGCATTATAGAACAAGTGGGTGTTCAGAGTCAAAGAGGAAGGAGGAAAGAAAAGATACAAGGCCTGGTTGGTGGTCAAGGGGTTTACACAGAAAAAAGGTATAGATTTTGATGAGATTTTTTCTCATGTAGTAAAAATGACTTCTATTAGAACTGTTCTAGGAATAGTTGCAACAGAAGACTTGCACTTAGAACAGCTTGATGTAAAGACTACATTTCTCCATGGTGATTTGGAGGAGGAACTATTTATGCAGCAATCAAAGGGCTATGAGGTCAAAGGTAAAGAGGAGATGGTGTGAAAACTGAAAAAGAGCTTGTATGGCTTGAAACATGATCCATGTCAATGGTATAAGAAATTTGATAGCTTCATGATGGAGCAAGGTTATATTAGATTTCATTCTGAACAATGCGTGTATACAAAGAAATTTTGAGGATGGCAGTTATATTATTCTTTGTCTATATGTGGATGACTTATTGGTTGCAAGTAAAAACATGCAAGAAATAAAAGTACTCAAGAAGTAGCTAAGTGAATCCTTTGCTATGAAAGAATTCGGGGCAACCAAAAAAATCCTTGGTATGAGGATATCTCGGGAAAGGAAGGAACGGAAGATGATTTTATCTCAGGAAGAGTACATTAAGAAGGTCTTGGAGAGGTTTAATATGCAGGATGCTAAACCGGTTGGGAATCCTTTGGTAGGACATTTCAAGTTATCAAAGGAGTAGTGTCCCAAGAAAAAGCAGGAGAGAAACCAAATGTCCAAGGTACCTTACTCATCAACGGTTGGCATTTTGATGTATGCCATGGTGTGCACCAGACCTGATATTGCCGATGCAGTGGGAGCAGTGAGTAGATTTATGAGTGATCCAGGTAGAGATCACTAGCAGGCAGTAAAGCGGATCCTTCGGTATTTGAGGGGGACCATGGGGACAGTTTTGTGCTACAGTGGATCAGACACCACTTTGTGTGGTTATGTAGATTCAGATATGGTTGGAGATGTAGACAACGGGAGGAGCACAACAAATTATGTTTACACTGTAGGTGGGACAGTAGTAAGATGGATTTCACAACTACATAAACTAGTGGCTTTGTCAACCACGGAGGCTGAGTATGTTGCTGCCACAGAGGCAAGCAAAGAAATGATTTGGTTACAGCAACTGCTTGAGGAGTTGGGGCATAAGAAGGATGAAGGAAAGTTGCATAGTGATAGTCAAATTGCTACACACCTAGCTAAGAACTCTACTTTCCACTCTAGGACGAAGCATATAGAGTTAAGGTACCATTTCATCATGACAGCTTTGGAGGAAGAGAAGTTGAAGCTGGAGAAGATTCATACCAGTTAGAATCCTGCAGACATGATGACCAAGGTGGTCACAAGGGAAAACCTAAAGTTGTGTTCAGCTTTGGTTGGTCTTCACGGAAATTAGTGAAGGGCTGAGAAGCTTGCTTAAGGAAAACTAGTCTCCAAGTGGGAGAATGTTAGGTTGTGGAGCCTAGTTTTTGTGAGAAAATGTTGAAGATTGTACACTAAGAGTACTGTACACTTTCCACAGTTGTCTCATTGGGGTTTAAGGGCGCAACCCCTGAAAAAAAAAATTGGCCTTAAAATGTGCCCGATATACCGGGAAACATGTTTTTCTCATATGGGCGGGATTTTGACCCATAGGTTTATGGGATGGTTTTGGCCCAGGGTTTTGATACCCACAGTTTTATAAAATTGCTTAAGCAATTGTCTACTTATATGGGTTTATGCATATGGTAGGGATAAGATGTAACATTACAGATGTGTTTTGAAATTGGGTGCGAATTCGGTAGAGTTTGTTGAGTATAGCTACAAATAGATCTGGGTATTTTATTGAGAGAGCGGTGGCTTGTAATAAAATCCGAGCAAGTGATTCTTGGTAGACTTAGCCCAAATTGGGTGAACCACGTTAAATACTGTCTCTTTGTGTTGTGTTATTTTATTCTACACTTTTATTTGAGATCTATAATATTTTCTGAGTCTCTCTTTTATGTGAGTTTTAGTGGCAAGCATTTATCTATGATTAGTGTAAGAGTATTCAGGAAAGAAGTTTAGACATACAAGAATCATAGGGCTCAGAATGGCCTCCAGATCCTTGTATCTTCTTCAGACTAGATGTTTTAATAGAATCCATAACATATATTATAACAAAAAGAAAGATATAATCATTCATTCATAGCATGCAAGGAAAGAGAACTCCTATGAATGAAATATACATTAAAGCTACTGATATCCATGTATATTTACAACAGGTAACCTCATTATATTCATTGTTTCATTACAAAGAGCCATAGAGGGAAGACCGCAGTCATGCACATCACTAGGCTTGTATAACTATGCCAAAAGAAAAAGAAATTACAATACTAAGCATAAGTACATTCCTTTCTGCATCAAATTTCCACTCGCAACAATCCTGCAGAGCTTCACCCATGTTATCTCTCTGTGTGTATATCTCTTCCTCTGTCTCTATATCCCCATTTGTATGTTATCTCCAGTCTCCTTTTTATATTCTACAGGCACTTGTATTGATCATCTTCCCGTGCTACTAACTCGCCTTTCCGCGCCCTCAGATCCATTGTCACTAAGTGTCGAACGTGGTCCTCCAAGTGAGCATGTTCCTTCAGGCCTGATCTCTCCACTCCATCTCATGATGATCTTCTAGAAGATTCCATCGCTGGCATGCTCTTTCCTGGGCCACCTGTTTCTAGGCTGACATCTTATCCATGCACGCAACTGATCACGCTTTTCATGTGTTCTGCCTTTGTTGTATAAATTGGCTAAGTCCCGAACCTCCTTTTGCGTGCATCGCACGAACCATGTGCCTTCTTAACACTTCCTCTTGTGCGATTTTTCCTTATGCGCACCCTTTTATAACTAGGATCCTGCACGTGCCCATGCACCTTCATACTTGGCCAATATTCCTTGGGCCCAACATCACCCCACACTATGCCTGTTCTCTGTCCTTAGAAACATTCTACTTGACTAAGGGTGTAATATGGTTCAATGAAACCAAGATGTAGACATATATTTTACAAATTGAATAAGGAATGAAAGAATAGGGGAAAGAATGAAGAATGGGGGGGACATAAATTTAGAAGATCGGGAAAGTCCTGTCATAGACCTGCCTCCAAGTTATTTCGCACTTCGACCTCGCCCTTCACCTTCTGGCATAGGTCACCCACTAGGGTGCTCACTTCATCAAAGCTTAGGCCAACTCCTTGGGTGCCCAAAGTGTCTAAAATATGTTCCATTTCCTTACCTAGATCTGCAAGCTTGTCCAATCTTCTGGTGATCTTGGGGTATAGTTACTTCAGCCAAGCCTTAATTGAAATTCTTAAAGCCTCAATCACCTCTGATTTCTTTTCTACCTCATCCAGAACCTTTTCCCTCTCTGCCATGTTCCCCTTGTTCTTTTCCTGGAACTATTTTAGCTCTACTTCAAGTGTGGTAACCAAGGAGCTTGCCACCTTATCTCGATCTGCACATGTGTCATATGTGGCTTCTATAGACTGGGCAGTGACCTTGATCTCCGTAAGTACTTGGCTATACTCGGAAACAAGTGCTATCTCCTTTAACCAGTCCTCCTCCTTCAGGTGTGTAGCCACTTCCTCCACAGATTCCAATGCCAAGGGTCATCTCTCCATGGTGAGGATGAGCATTAAGTCTTTTAGGCATTCCAGCGTCGATGCGTACCTCTGGGGGATTGGTCTTAGATCTGGGTGTTTTAAAATGATGGCATTTTTTATCGATTCTACCTTTTTATAGACCTCCTACACCTTTACCTTTTCCTCCTTGAGCTTGCGCTTCAGCTGCACACTGATTAATTCCTCATGTTTCAAGTTTTTGGCCACCTTAGCCAAATCCTCTTCCTTTTTAGCCAATTTTCTATCTAAATCCCTTATGTTGTCATTTCATGCAAATAGCCTCACCTCTGTTTCAACTGGGACCTTTTTTAGAGCATTGTACACTTGCTCATCTGAGAGCTCCTAAGAATTTACCAAGGGGTTGTCTCCCTTAGAATCTGGCAACGTGATAAGCACATTTTAGTAGACCTCAAAGTCTAGCTCATCAACGTGGGACTCAAATGCCCAAGAAAGAATCTTCCTTGTCCTGGGGTATGTGCCCTCCTTCTTGAATGATGCCATGGCTATAAGTCTCTTAGTGGGTATCATGCTCTGGAACCTTGCGCATAGCACCTTCCTTGAATCATCCAAATAGCCCATTATCTTCCTCTATTCTACATCTAGAGTTCTTCTACCTAAGCGCGTGCCTTTTGGAAGCTAACTGTTAGAGTGGGGCCTCCTAGGCTGTCATGTCCCTTTTCAACACTCTCCTCCTTCCTTTCCTTAAGCACTATGTCTACACTACGCTCTAACTCCTGGTCTATAAGGGCCTTGAGCATATTATTTGCTTCTCGCTCTGCCACTTCAGTTATCTACTCCTTGGTAAAACTTATGTCTCCCTACTTCTCCATGGCATCCTTCTCATCCATCTTTGTATCTTCAGTGCCTTCATCACCTTGTGCACATTTTCATCGCAAAAATACACACTCTTTCTTTTCATCCCCACTCTCTTCCTTCGAGTCATAGACACTAAATACATGAGGTTCCAAAGGTTCCTTGTCTTTCTCTGGCTCTTCCTCCTCATCACCACCTCCTTCACTCCCATCCTCTCCTTCTCCTAGATATCTCTCCAAACTATCGATCGCCTCCGAGTCAACTTCTTCATCCACCCTCTACTTCTTCCCGAGAGGTGTCTGCTGGTCAGGATATTCTAACTTCTCTTCTTCCTCTTATGACTCCTCCATGGTGGTGGGTCGTTTAGGTACCTCTACTTCTAGCGTCTTCTCCTTTACTGGAGACTTCTTTCTCTGAACATAGGTGCTTGGCTTGGCACTTGTAGAAGGCATGCTCACTATCTGAGCAGTCGGCACACTTGGTGCTCCTTCCTCTCCTCTACCCCTCTTCTTAGACGCTAGCTTCTTCTTTTCTAAGGGGTCCTTAGGTATTGAGATCTCATCCACCAAGTACATGCCCTTTTCAAATTTCAGCCTTATGCACATGTATACGCGTGCTACAGATCCTCTAGCAATGGGAAGTGTTAGTGGCCTAGTCATATGGATTTTGTGTGACACTTACTTCTCCATGTACGCACACTTACCTTTAGGGTAGTTTAGTTTCTTCCTCTTATCCCTGTGCTCCCAGTCCAACTTCCCTAGCTATAACCTTAGATTTTTTGATTATTTAAATCTATTCACTCCCGCTTGGAAGTATTGGGCAGTGAATGTGAAAGGAAATTTACACCAAGGGCTCCATGATTCATCATTAAGTTTGAACCTACCCAAGCAGTAGTGCTAGTACACTGTGAACTCAGCTTCTCCCTGTGTGGCTGCTAGGAGTTGTTCAGGGATCCTCCACTCTACCTTGAATGAATTTCTCAAGTGTTTATACCATTTTTCAAGCCATGCTTTGTGGGGATCTGTCATTGTATCACATGCATATTTTTCAAAACTCTTCACGGGTGAAGGGTCTTCAGCAGGGTACTCCCACACAAACTTGTCTGGTGCATCCAGCACTCCAATTTCTACAAACACTATGGTGAGTAGGACATTGCCAAAGAGGATCATGTCCCCTTCCTTCGCACACTTTACAATTTCCTTGGCAATGTATGTGGATAAGTTATATATAGTCCCCTTTGCAATCTTCCTGCCGACATGTATCAATGGATTATTGACTTGCATCCATCTTTCTTGGCCATTCAACTTCATTACCAGGTACGTAACCATCTTCATAATGGGGTCCTTAATGTCTGAGATGGCATAGTACCGTGACTGTTTCTTACATGCATACTAAGTGACGGTCTCTTGAATAGCCTCCTTATCACCAAGGTCATCTTTTGGGCTATCTCCATTGCATATGAGGCCTATAAACTGTGAAATCAACTAGGAAGTCACACGCATCTTGCTCCCAGAAAATTGGAAGTAGTCCTTGTGCACCCGAGACATCAAAAACTTGTACAAGTGATCTGGATTCCCAAAATAAGGTAACTCATAGAGTTACAGTAACCCTGCCTTTTCTAGGTTGACCTGTACGTCATCATTGTAGATAAGAAAACCTTCAGGTGTTCATTTGTTGGTTGGGCATACCAATTCTAATTCCATTTATTTCTCTATAGTGTTGGTGTGGTGATTATAGTCACTTACTATTATGCTTCTCAAATGGGATTCCCATTCCTTCCCCATCATCACTCCATCTGGGTACTGCATCTCTGCATACCATTCTTCATTTATATCTACCTCTAGTTCTTGTTGTTAGCCTTACCTTTGCCCTTTCCTTTCTTGGGTGCCATGGTCAAGGTAATTTTATCACTCCAATCCTTTCCTTGTTACTCTGCTTTTCTTCTCCTAACCTTCGATCTCAGATCCATGATACAATTCTTCTAAACCCGTGTCATAGTTTGTTGAATTCTAACTTTGATAAATTCTTCACATGACAACATATTTTTACTTCTTTCCACGCCCATGTAATTCCTTCCTTCTGGTTCATAATCTCAAACTGGCTCTTCACATTTTTAATCACACAGTGTTTCGCACGGAATGTCTCGGCTCTGCGGAATAGACTTGCTTCTATCCTTTCATTCCTTTGAGAAACAGATAAGGGTTAGGGCTAGGAGGAATACCTGTTGAATGTTGAGATGGTGTGCACGTACCATAGAGAAAGATTAGATCGACTGCGAAGAACTCCTTTTTGTCTGGGAAGGACTACCTGTAAGTAAGAATACAAGACCACCAGATTTTAATTAGACAATAAATGAGGGAGCTACCTTAGGCCCAGGAAATATAAAACTTCCTTTCGAAGGTGGTCAGTTCCCCTTTTAATACGAATTAACACAAATGATAACAAAGAAAGCTATTGCAAAATCACGATTTAGGTATCTCGTTACAAAGCAATAGAAGCTAAACTATCAATAATAAAGCGTCACGTTGTTTGTTCGGTTACTAGTCGTTGATACATTCAGGTTGAGTTATAGGGATAAACCAGACTGGATCTGAGGTTGTTAGGTGACAAATAGGTGAGAAAAGGGTTTTGGGGTATAAGTCACAGTGACCGACGCCAGTCATTGGATAACCGACCGCAGTTAGAGAACTGCCGCCGGTGGGGGATAAACGACACCGGTAGGTTCAGCAATCTAAGTGCTTCTGGATAGAGGTTGGTTGCAAGGTGATCGTGGGGTTATTAAGATTGGTGGATGGCTGAGGGGAATAATGGGAGGATAGGGAAGGCTCAGAGTGTGATAAAATGGTCTTCTGGGAAATAAAAAGATGTATGGATGAAGGTTCAGTGTAGGGTGCTAGTAGGTGGTAGATCTAGGAATGAGCTTATAATTACTATTAATCCATAGGCTCAAGAAATGGTGCTTAGAAACATACGAGACACTACTTACTCGTTCCTGATGAAGATGCAGGTTCCAGGACTATGATGATGAAGACAGGGCTCAAGTGGGATGATCTGACAATCCAAGATGAGCTATATCCTCTTCTGATGCTCAGATGAGTGTCAGTGGGCTCTGGTTATTCAGTTGCGATCCTTGGCTTGATGTCCTTCTCTACAAACTTATCTATTTTCTTCACTTGTCTCTACTCGGCCAAGCAAATCCGGATCCTTTCAATGATTTCTCCTCTTTTTGATCAAATGAAAATCTGATCCTTTGTTTTTGGTTGGAAGTGGTCATTTACAGGGAACCGATGGCAGTTATGAAACCGACGGTGGTTGAGTAGGAATGGGTATCGGTCAGGTCAAAGTGGGCTATTTTTGGTAAAATAGCCAACTTTCCCTCCTTTTCTCCTGAGGGATTAGTTGTGGGCTTGGTCAAGTCATTATGAGGTCAGTTTTGGGTGCGGGTGAGGAGTAATTAATCATAGGTGTGGACGTGGACCAAGTTATAGGTCTTAATTAGGTTAGTTTAGGGTTAATACTAGGTCATGATGAGGTGGCAAAATGAGGTGGCAGGTATGGTGATGTGGATTTATTAATTATAAGGTAATTAATAAATAATTGTGTAAGGTTTAGGTGATGAGGTTAGGTTGCGAAATGAGATGCGGGGCACAGGGTGTCGTAATGACACAAATTTGGTGTCTACACACAGATCTTCCACTTGATTGAATATGAAAAACCCTAACTGATAACACTCACTTATATCTCTAACTCTTCATTTTCACAAAGTAAAATGAGAGTGCCCCGACCCTCTATTTATAGTTTTTCATTTTTCTGGTCATTAAAGGCTACTTTAACTACCCCCATACTTTGTTCATTTAATTCATATTTTTAAAAAAAATCTCATCTTCAATGCCTTCACTCACACACCCTTCCTGCATGAAAACACCTCCAACCTTCTGGCGCACAAACAAACCTGATGGGAGACTCTAACGCATGCTCAACATGCGTCGAAGGCACTTCTTCTATCCAGATTATTGCTTTCTCCTACCTCATGTTGCTTTAACTATGCTTCCTTTTCCTTTGTACATGGGATATACAAGTAGCTTTATCCTGGCACCAACCATTCTATCTTTTCTCTTCATCTCTCTTTCAATTGGGCTACTCAACAAGGATCTTCAAAACAACTTCCTTGGTACTTTTAATCACGCACTTCTTCACTTTTCTCCTTCACTTTTCTCCACCCCACACTTAAACGATGTGTAGTCCTCTGCACACTCATAAATTCTCCAAAAATAGCAATAATGTTATTGGTGCCTAAGGCGCAAAACAAAATAACAATGCAAAAGGGAAACACAAGGGAAGGAAAATGCATAAAGTAAAATTTCTAAACTAACTGGAAAAAGTACCTTATTTACAAAAACCAAGAAGACTTATTTATAGTAAGGCTTCAACCTAGTTCCATTGAAGTGTCCAGGCAACTTCGTTCCATCTAGCGCTTGTAATTGGCACACGCCTGAATCAAGGATGTAAGAGATTGTGTAGGGACCTAACCAATGGACTTTTAACTTTCCAGGATGGTGTAGAAATCTAGAATCATACAGTAATACCATCTACCCAACCTCAAGCTTCTTGTTTCTAATATGGTGATCATGACAAGCCTTTTTCTTTACCTTTTACACTATTTAGCTCCAACGGGAAATTGATCGTCTCTCATCCAGTTTCATTAGTTCATCAATTATTTCTTCTAGTGCTTTCTTATTAGCTAATCCTCTTGCACACACTATTTGTAGAGAAGGTAACATAAATTCAATCGGTAAAATAGCTTCTGTTGCAAACACAAATTGAAAAGGTGTGGATTTATTTAGTCTTTTATACACAGTCTTGTAAGCCCATAAAATTGCTAATACCTTGTCATCCCAATCCTGTCTTCCAACATCACAGATTTTGCTCAAGGTATGACTCAGTATTTTGTTGAATGCTTCTGCGATTTCATTTTCTTGTGGGTGATAGGATGTAGTCTTATGATGAGCCACCATGAACTCAGATAGTAGGATCCTCATGGTATCATTTAGAAAATGCATACCCCTATCATTGGTAAAACTCAAAGGGCATCCATACCTTGTGATAATGTTCTCCCATAGGAACCTTGCCACTGTTGTTGATGTGTAATCTTTAGTTGGGGCTGCCTCTGCCCACCTTGTGAGATAATCCATGCAAGTGATGACATAATGTGACCTAGTCCTACGTGCTTCCAGTGTAATAGGTCCTACAAAGTGTATTACCCACTTTTCAAAAGGCTTCGTGCTAGGAATAGGACGTAAAGGCATTTCATCCCTCCTTCCTGGTTTGTTAATGTTTTGATAGTGGTCACATGCTTTACAATAATCCCTAAAATCTCTGTATAAGGTTTACCACCATAAACCTGCCATTAATATTTTGTGTGCGGTGGTGTCACCTACGTAATTCCCACCCGCACTTCCTCTGTGTTCTTCCTCCATGATGGCCAGGCACTTATGCTCTAACACACATCTACGTAAAATTTCATCACATCCCAATTTGTATAAGTCTCCACTAATCAACATGTAGGGCGTAGTGCTTATGGCCAAATACTTCTTTTCTAATGCCTTCATCCCATTTGGCACCACACTTTATTTTTAAAATATAGCAATCTCTTCCAAATTCAAGGGCACGTGACACAATCTAAGAAATTGTGTGTCTGGCATTGCTTCCTTAATAATTTACGCGTCCTATCCTAAATCAATTATTTAAAGATGATCAGGTCCATAATTACTTTTTCCGGGCTTCACTACAACGGTGAATTCACACTCTTGAAACAACAACACCCATAGACATATGTGCCCTTGAAGAATGGGCTTGTTCACTAAATACTTTAATGCCATATGGTCGGTGTAGAATAGAAAGGGTGTCACCAGTAGATACTGTCTAAATTTTAAAAGTGCATAGATCATTGATAATGCCTCACGCTCAGTTGTGGTATAATTCTGCTCTGCTGGTGTTACCTTCCTACTCACAAAATAGAGAGGATGATCAATAATCCTCTCACCTAGTTGTGCAAGTACTACTCCAATGGTGCTTCTTGAGGCATCTACATGGACATGGAAGGGCTTGTCCCAAGAGGGAAATTGTAAAATAGGTGTGGTAATAACTATCTTTTAATGTATTAAATTCCCTCTACTGTGCCTTTCCCCAATGGAAGGTACTTTTGTGTCTAAGAAGCTCCTCTAAGGGTGCAGAGATCTTGGCATACCCCTTAATTAATTTTCTATAATACCCCGTATGCCCAAGGAATCTGCACATTGCGCTCTGGATAGTATGCTCCCTTAACCCCACAATAAATGCAACTTTAGTGGGATCTACAACAATCCCTCCTTACATATGATATGCCCCAATAAAGTCCCAAAGGGTGTAACAAACACACACTTCTTAATGTTGAGGGATATCCTCAAATTCCTACACCTTTCAAACATTAATCTCAAGTTGTCACAGTGGTCCTTGACTAGACCATATACTGTCCAATCATCCAAATAAACCTAGAGAAACTTATGAATGAAGTCTTGGAATGCTTGCACCACTATGCGTAAAAAGACAGTAGATGCATTCTTCAACCCAAAGGGCATGACCGTATATGCAAAACTTCCCCACTCAGTGGTGAAAGTTGTCTTCTCCTGGTCCTCCTTTGTAATCCATACTTGGTGGTATCCTCAAAATCCATCCGTAAAGGAATAGATTTCATGCCCAGTGACTCCTTTCAAAATTTCTTCAGTGAAGGGGGTCAGAAATGGATTAATGACACAAACTACATTCAATTCCCTATAATCCACAGAAATTCTAATCTACCCATCCTTCTTGATACTGATTACCATCAGACTTATCCATTCCGATTCTTCCACTACCTCAACGATCCTAGAAGCTATCATCTTGTCTATTTCCTCCTTAACCTTCAGGCGTAAGTTGGGATTCATCTGGTAGGGCCTTTTTCTAATCGGGTGCACACCTTCCTTTAGTTTTATCCTCATATCCCCTAAGCAATGGTGAATGAATTTTAGCTCATGGTACCCACGTGGGAATAAATCCTTGAATTCGTGTAATAGATCAATGATCTTTGATACTTCCTTCACCATCCAAGAATCTCTAATAATAGCTTCATTAGGTTCTTCTCTTGAACCAATGTTAACTTTCTTTATCTTTAACGGCTCATGGTAAGCATGTGCATGGGAATCTTCACTATCTAAAACTTCGTGCATCCCTATAGAATGGTTAACATGTAAACTTTCCGATTCCTCTCCATCGATCACATATACTGAGTTTCCCTTCTCCTTTTCCAAACATGTGCACTCAAGATGTAACTCTTCTATTTCTTCAATCTCTTCGAAACGCACCTCCAATCCTAGTTCACCTAATAATTCCAATAGCGTTTCTTTCATTCTGGCACTATCCCTCATGGTAAGGTGCTTGATACCTTGCAAGGCCTTATCAACTGATGGTTTGGTACTCCGATACTCAAAGGCTTGAATAAGATCAGCCACGAGCTCTTGCCAATTCCTTGTCTAGTGGCATGTCTCCTAATGAATGTACCATACACACGCACAACCCTACAGTGTAAAATATAACTTGTGCACCTAGAGGGATGGTGGCAAGGATTATGTGCCTTCTCTCTAGACCCGTTCACATTCCTAGATATGGAAATAGGTGAGATCCTTCCCATGGTACTCCCCGATGATTGTGGGTATATTACTTCTAGAAAATCTGACAGAGAGCAATTCTTACCTCACGCCACTCTAAAAGGATCTCCTAATGTGTGTCCCACCAATGAGATGTTGTGCTCACTGATCCTCTATCTCCTCTAGAAAGATCTTTAGGAAAGGCTCCTCTAGAGTACTTGGGTAGTTCTTTTCCTCCAAGGTGCCAAACCGTGCACACCTTTATTACCTTGGTCACCGATCCTCTCAACTACCATCACATTAATTTGTAAGTCCCATGCACCCAATTTTTACATGCCAAACTGGTGGTATCACTCACCAACTAAGCATCTTCAAACCGGATAACCTCGTTAATAGGGTGTACCATCTCAGGGTCTCTAATTGAGTGCACATAAATCTTGTCCAGAACTTCTTCTCCCAATGGTTCAATGTAGGGCATTGACTTCCCATCAACTAGGGGTATAATGACCCACTCCTCTTTGTTCTCGAAACTGATGTACCCTTTGTTGAACCGAAGGTCTGCATTGTTCTTGTAACACCCAGGACACCTAAATAATGCTGGGAAATTGTTTGCCTCAGTGAGCACCAAGAGTTTGAAGTCCCCAGTAAACTTGGCTCCCTGAATAGTAATAGCTGCATCCTTTAAGACACCAATGGGAATTGCCCTAGTCTTGTTTACCATATACAACACATTTGAAGATGGCTTTAATACAGGTCTCCCCATCTGATGCCATGCATCGAAAGTCAAAACATTAACCTCCACGCCAGTGTCAATGAGTATATTACTGAGGAGCCATCCATCTATAACTACATTCAATGTAATCTCCTTGTCATATTAAAGGCTGTGAGGGGGAAGGTTTACGTGCAAGACCTATCTCTCATGCTCTTCTCCGGCACGTGGTACCTTCTCTCTCAACCAAGATCCTAGCAAAGGAATGATGTTCTCCTACCTTAGTAATTTGCACACCTCCTTAACCTCATACAGGTCATCTTTTTATGCCTTGATTCTCCTTCCTTGTTCCTCCCTCCTAGATTTCTCCTTTAGATATTGGATCTCCCCTTACAAGCTTCGAATAACATCCATGGTGTTCTAATATATCTCCTTCTGACGCGCAGGGTTTGGATACTTCCCATGAAATACCTCTTCCCTTGTAACCAGGTTCTTCTATCTTGGTATCTCCCTTATGCACATGGCTTCTGCCCTTGTTGTTACCAAGACAGGCTCCAAACCTTCATCCCATATTACCTGAGGCATCCACTATATGTATAATTTTTTGATGTTGACCATCACAACACCTTTTTCCTTCCGGTGCTGCTGATTCATATGCTCAAATAATTCTGGGCACTCCTCATACTTATGCTTCTTACTGCACCATGAGCAGTGCAACAAGTCTAAGAAATCACACTTGTAATGTTTTGTAGATCCACAGTTAAAACATGTTCCTCGCAGGAACTCACTTCTTTTGTGGTTACCTCGTCTATAGAATCCTCCTTAAAAACTTCTTCCATGCGCGCCTCCATCTACGCACTCTTCATAATGGCGATCATCATTTTTAGAACCACTGGAAATGCTATTTTGATGCACCCCATGATCAATGGACTTATGTATCTGATCAATGAGCCTACAATATTTAGTATCATGGGTCATGGAGGTGTAAATCTTGAAATAACAAGATACATTCTTCTTGATCACACGCTGCAACAAGGGACATCTAATTGTATCATGGTCCCCATGATAGATTTCATAGTCTAATGTCACATGATTTACAATCCTCTGGGGAAATTGTCCTTAACGTGCCCCTCTGATTCACAATCTGTGCACCACAAACCACTGTGAGTCTCATGGACTGATTTTACAGATAGCTTTTCTAACTTCTTATCCATAGCAGCAATCTGAGCCTCTAAGAATGGGTTAACACTAGTATCAATACTATTAACAACTTCGGTGCACAAGGCAACCTCTAATGCTTAGCATGAATCTGTAAAAGTCTTATGAGACAAGGCCCTTCTAAAAGGGGTGATCAATCCTCCAACAAACCACTGTGCATGTAGAGAAGGATGTATATCATACAAAAATTTAGACAAGAGAGTCTTAAAGCACACATCATACTCCCACACACTCTCTGCCATTCCTTATTGTATCTCCTTCAAAGCGCTAATGCTTTTTTGCTCAAACTCAGGAATGTGGAACTCTACCAGGAATGCATTCTTTAAGGTAGTGTAATCAACCAGCATTTGATGAGGGTCATACTTTCTATACCAGCTATGCACGCACCCTTGCAACGTGGTTACAAATTGACTAGCCTTTCATTCTGGGGTTGTGATACCTTTCACGCACCATAGTAGTTCACACTTGTGAACATGTTCTACAGCATCCTCAATGCCCATGTAATTTGGTAAATGTAGAGACATCTCAAAGAAAACTTGAGGTGGTGGCTGGGGTCCTTGTCTTGAACCAGAGCCTTAGTTGCCTCTGGTGTTTCCTCTACCACTTGATCCACCAGGTCCACCAGGTCCTGTACCTCCAGAGGCACCAGATCCACCAGAACCACTAGGTCTAATAGGGCCTGTAGGAGCTGTGCCAAGTGCCCCCATGGTCCTACTAAACTGTGCACTGACGGTCTGTGATAGTGCCCCACTACCGCTACTTTGTCCCACACCACTCCCTGATGCAATATCAAAAGCTTGTACACTTGTCCCTTGTCCAGAAAGTCCTCAAAATATTGGAATATGTGCAGCCATAGAAGAAGGAGCTGAAAAAGTATACCTCTTAGGTGTGGATCTATCTCTTCCACTAGTTTCAATTGGGTCAATACTTCCTCCTGGATCGAGATAACCAAACACTAGGGCTCAGTCATTGGGTGGGTTCAGATATGTGCCAACAACTCTCCTTTCTCCATGTGACAAAATCTCACTAGAAGCTGAAGGGGTCTCCCTCACCCGCTTGCCAAGATGGGGTAGGACAGACTGTTTAGGTTCCACATCTTCCACGTGAACCTCAACTCCTTTCCGTAACTTTTATCTCCATAGATCCATCACAGTAGAAGCCTTGTTTCACCTAGTAATCTCTTTTTCACGCGCTTTTCCATACTTGAGCTGTCTTTCTTCCCTCTCCCTTTCTGTTGTATCATTTTCCATCTTCCTCCACTCAATCTTTCTTACCCAACACTTAGAACAGATTAGCTACCCATTGGGAGTGCCTCTAAACTCATGGTAACCATCAATATCTTCATAGCTAGAGGAATAACATGTAGAAACACTCCTCTAGGTTCTCGTAGAAATTCAAACTCAACAATCTCTGGGTAATAATACGTGGAATGAATCCTGCTATAAAAGGAAGGAATCCCATGCACGCTAGCCTATCACCTAGCAGAAGCTAAGTGCTCACTTGAGGCACACACGGGTGCTGAGTCTCTCTTTTATGTGAGTTTTAGTGTGAAGCATTTATCTATGATTAGTGTAAGAGTATTCAGGAAATAAGTTTAGACATACAAGAATCATAGGGCTCATAAAGGCCTCCAAATCCTTGTAACTTCTTCAGACCGAATGTTTTAATAGACTCTATAACATATATTATAACAGAAAGAAAGACACAATCATTCATTTATAGCATGCAAGGATAGAGAACTCTTATAAACAAAATATACATTAAAGATACTGATATCCATGTCTATTTACAACAGGTAACCTCATTGTATTCATTGTTTCATTACAAAGAGCCATAGAGGGCAGATCGTAGTCATGCACATCACTAGGCTTGTATAACTATGCCAAAAGAAAAAGAAATTACAATACTAAGCCTAGTACATTCCTTTCTACATTAAGTTCCACTCGCAGCAATCCTACAGAGCTTCACCCATGTTATCTCTCTCTCTCTCTTTGTGTATATATCTTCCTCTATCTCTATATCCCCATCTATATGTTATCTTCGTCCCTTTTTCTGTTCCGCAAGCACTTGTATTTATCATCTTCCTGTGCTACCAACTTGCCTTGTCGCACCCTCAGATCTATTGCCAAGTTTCGAATGTGGTCCTCCAAGTGAGCATGTTCCTTTAGGCCTGAGATCTCCACTCCATCTCATGATGATCTTCTAAAATATTCCATCACTGGCATGCTCTTTCCTGGGCCACTTGTTGTCAAGCTAGTATCTTATCCACGCACAACTGATCACACTTTTCACATGTTTTTCCTTTTTTGCATAAATTGGTGAAGTCCTGAACCTCCTTTCGTGCACCACAGGAACCATGTTCCTTCTCAACTCTTCCTCTTGCACACTTTTACCTTGCGCACCATTCTATAACTGGGATCCCGCACACCCACATGCCTTCATACTTGGCCAATATTATAGGGGCCCAAAAAATCTTTTCTCAGAGTGCTTCATGAGGGCACAACCCTCACAAATACCCTTAGAAAAGTTAATGTGGGGTAACCCATTGCCTATTTCATTTTAGCTCAGTTTTTCAAGGTAACGATAATTTAGATGCCTAAAACACTCATGCCATAGTTTTTTAACCACATTTGCATGAGTAAGGAAAGCAATGGGCATTGAACTAGAAGTAAAGTTGGAAAATGTATACAACTATGAATGTTGATCAACCTTTCCATCAGCCATTGTTCAGTCGTAGTTAATCTCATGAATAATCATCGAGTTAGGACCAAATTCCACTCACATTCCTTCACCAACATGAGTGATTTGGTAATTTGATTGAAGATTGGTAGAGAGATTGGGAACACTAAGCACTTGGTTAAATGTTCCACCCTCCATCTCTATTGATCCACTATTATAAACTGGCACTTTAGTGTCATCACTCAATGTGATTTGGATCATGCCACATGGCTAGATGTTGGAGAAATCAACATCCAAATTGACCATGTGGTGCAAGGCACTAGAATTGATAGTCCACGTCGATGAAGGAGATGATCTAGCTAAAAGCTTCTTTCCTTTATTCTTCTTAGATTTAGAATCCTTTAGTTTAGAAGACTCGCCCTTCTGAGCATTATGTTTAATGGATTCAGGGACACTTATTTTATCCTTCACAAGTAAATGAGTTAAGTGATCAATCTATTTCCATAGACACTGATTCTCTTCAAGGCCATTCTTCTTGTAATAGGAACACTTACACTTTTCCTTCTTCACTTTAGGATCAAAGTTTGAAGCATTCACGTTAGGCTTGGTTGGTCTTGGATTCCTTATTGGGTTAGTCCTTTTTATCATTGATTTTTTCATTTTTCTTACCCTTACTTACCACAAGGGCATGTGACTTTGATTTTAGAGTTCCCATTTGAATGATTTTTTCCTGTTCTCGAATGAGTTGGGATGAAAAAATGTCAAATGAGGGAATTTTCCAAGCACTTCCCAAGGTGGATTTCATGGCATGAAAATTTGAAACGAAGATAGAGTATTTGGGGGCCTAACTTAGAAAGAATAAAAAATATCAACTAAGAGTCTTTCTTCTCTACTTTACATTCCTTTAAAAGCAATCGAGTGTGGAAATTTTTTGGGAAGTAGGCCTGAAGATTTTAAAATTCACTAGGGTTTTACCCTAGTAGTTATTTCTCTAGCTCATGTGCTCTCATGTCATCTTGTTTCCAAAACATATTGTCGACTTTTTTCCATGCTTCAACGGATGTTGAGGAATTTTTAATGTGAAAGAGAAATTCGGGAGACATAAACATACAAAGAATACCTAAGGCTTCATCACAACGGTTGAACCACTTATATTTTTTAGGTTCATCATCAAGTTCAGTCTCTACTCCAATAGAAATAAGGAATAACCCTTTACTATGTAAAACCATAGAAATTTTAGATTTCCATTCGAATAAGTTGAACGATGTGAGAAAAGGTATTTTGTATGAATCCATAACAAAGAGAGAGAGAGAGAGAGAGAGAGAGAGAGAGAGAGAGAGAGAGAGAGAGAGAGAGAGAGAGAGAGAGAGAAGGAATGTAGAAAGAAACACAACCACCCTAGAATAATATTAACAACCCCCTGAGTTTGGAAATTTATAGTGTAGTGTGTCGGTTACAATTAGATACAATTGTGTGTCAAGAACTAGTTGGTCACTCACTTTGCAATCAATGTAATAATGTGTAAAATTGGAGACCATAATCAAGGTTTGTTAATCGCAACAATTTGACACCGTAAATGAGCAAAAAAAAGCAAAAAGAAGATAAGGGGAGAGAAATACAATCATGTGTGAAAAATAACATCTCACATCATAGCAGAAACCCCCTTTCCACAAGACTATGGTGGACACATTCAATAGTCCGCAAGTAATAACGAGAGTTATTACAATGCTCAACACGAGTCGAAACGAGTCCAAATGACCTCTAGGACACAATGAAGGCTTGTAGAAGGAAAACAATGGCTAGAATTGCTACAAAACACTCCAACACACAATTAGAGAAAAAAACAACCAATAACACTTAAAAAATGGTCTTTAGAAATGTTCAATTAGCTTAATTTTAGAATATAAGAGGACAAAAATCAATTAAAAAGATTAAATACGACTATTTTAAATTAATAGAAAAAAAAATGATGCAACCTAGAATTTACCAAATAACACCCTAGATGCACTAGCATATCACTCAGCCTAGACTGACCTCTCACCCGAAGCATGCAAAGGTATCGGGTACCTCTTTAGGGTTGTTGTAGCAGGATGTTAGCATGATGAAGGAAGAAACATATAGATCCATAACTAATCCATCTTTCTAGAGTGCATGCCATATTCATATCTATACAAGAACAAGCTTAAACAATACTCATGATTGAATCAAGAAAATGCACTACTCAATTACACATAGGAATGACAATTAGATTTAGCCAATATCTCCCATCTATCAATAAACACACAATCTCCTTACAAAAATGGAATTCTATACTGATGCACGCATGGATTTAATACAGTAATCCAGCCATATGCACATATCTCTTTATGATTACCTCTTATGTGCTGCATATATATATATATATATATATATATATATATATATCTCATCCCTATATCTCTATATATACTACTATGTGATTCACATCATATATATAGGGTGGGGACTTTCCCTTCACTACTTATCTATTCCAAAAATAGGTTACATGATATTAATAGCCACACACCGTTTACAGACATAGCTACATATGCAAGTGTGTTATCTATAGACCTCTTACAGTTGATTGAAGTGACAATCCTATTCTTAGCTCGTCTCCATGCAAAATGATTCCATCCGATCCTCCAAATATACAAAATGCATGGCACACATGTCTCTACATCGTTGATGTGTTCCACACACCATTTTCTAAAAATAGGTATTCATGCTCAAAATCGGCTAAGTCCTGAATGCTTAACTTGCCCTCTGCATGTGGGTTCTTCCTATCCATTCGCGCCCATAAACCTGCCCTGTTTTCCAACGTGGATTTCTTGTGTGAGTTATGTCAAGTGTTCTCATATCAACATTACCCCACACTAATCTCATTGTCACCCTGAAAATTGGTATCTCCAAAAATTGAAGTAAATAATAGAAGAATGGAAAGAATAAGAATGAAAGAATGTAGATGAATAAAGAAGTTTTAGGAGATAACCTCCTTTGTATCAGTTTGAAGCATCAAATCTGGATACTCCTCCTTTATTTTTTCCTCTAAGGCCTACCATTCAATGCGTTCTTGTTCTAATTTTTCTGGAATGTCCACAACAATGGACCTAATTCATCCCTTGCAATATCCCCTTTTTCATTTTACAAAACCAACACAACATTGGACATTGAGGTCATTCTTCCTTCTAGAAGATCCATATTCTACATAAGGATCTTCCCAAGCTCTTCCATCCAAGTCTTGTGTGGTTCTTATGTTGCTTCCAGGGCCTCACGCTTTTGCTTAACCATTGACAATCTTTCTGCACGGCCCAATGTTTCATCCTTCATTACTCTCTGGACCTCATTGTTTTATTCTAAGAGCTGTGTAGATGTTTAAAGATTGGTTTGATTTATTTAATTCTTCTTGTAGTGCTTGTAACAACCATTCATATGATGCAATCTTTAGCATCACTGAGGCTTTATATCATTCTACCCCTTGTTCTTGATTCTTGGTGCTTGGATGCGCAAAGGTTAATCTTCAAGTACTAGGTCCACCAAATTTCCTACATAATGTATCACTAAGGGAAACATCTGTGGTACCTTGGGCTCTAAGTGTGGCCTAGCTCTTATGATATTGTCTCCAATCTCCTTTACGATGTTGATAAATACTTCATTCTTCTTCTATGCTAAGTCCCTCTCTTGCGTTATGTGTGCTATCTCTACATCCTTTATATTTAGCTCCTTGCGCAACGCTCTTATCGTTGTAACTTTGTCCATGTTTCTTCTAGCAACTTTAGTAGAAACATTCACCAATGTGTTGTTGACCATATCATCTGACATGACAGTAGGATTTACTATCATATGTCTATCTTGGGGTGCCTTCTTTACCCATCTTGACATGCATGAATCTTTGCATACATCAAAGTCAAGCTCATCCATGTGGGTGTGCATTGACCATGCTAGTTGCTTTTGAGTGCACACAATTGCCATATCCCCATCCATTAGTTACCAGCTAAATAAATCATTCTGTGTTATCGTGCTCTAGAAGCAGCCATGGTCAATTATTCCTGCATCCTCTACATACCCCATGGCTAGTGGAATGTGCTCTCCATTTGTTCTTCTAGACCATTGCTACTTAAGGACTTTAGCTTCCAAATTTGGGGCTTATGTCTCTATATCTTGAACAATCTCTACAGCTATCTCCTTTGGTACCTCTTCTTCCTCTCCTCTTTCCTTTGATTCCTCACCCTTTTGTTCTTCTATGTTCTCTGGAAGTGTATGAGAATTAGGCATGATTTCCTCTGACTTTTCTACCTCCTCATTTAACTTCAGTTTCCTCCTTGTCTGCATGGTTTCCTCCTTCTCTGGAGAGATTATGGGTGATCTATGCACCCTATTTGGAGTAGTACCTTGGGTCCTTATTCTCCTAAACACACTCTTAAATCTTTGCTCCCCTTGGACTGCATTCAATTCCTCATCATCCCCATCTTTTGGCTGAGGTGATGTAGTGGCGCGCTCAACTTCACCCTTATTCGTAGGATGTATCCTACCTCTATGAACCAAACCACCACTATCTTCATACTCCTCCTCCTCCTCCTCCACTTCAATTGGCTCTATGACATTAGGCACTAGGATGTTCTCCATTATATACTTTCCCTTTGGTGGTGCTGGGAGTGCGAAATTACCTTCCACATACTTGTTATTCGTCAGCTTTGGCTTTAGTTGGAGATACACCAGTGCTACTCCAATATCTCCCACCACCAAACTTATTGGTTTAATTCTCAAAACATCAAAAATGATTCTTTCAAAATATTCACCCCACCCTAGATACACATCTTTCTTCCTTAGTGTGTGGCAGTCATAATCTACCTTATCCGTGTTGAACGTCAGTCACCACACATCTGTAAACATATATACTAAAGCCTAGAAGTACCTTGCTATGAATGCATATGAAAAATTGCACCAAGGAATCCATGCTCCATCTTTCATGACAAAATATGCTATACATAAATGCTGGTATACAATAAACTGAACTGACTTTCCAACCACTGAAGGCAAGTCATTGGGGATGCGCCATTATTCCTCGAAAGTCACACAAAGCCTATCATACCACTTCTTAGCACATTTATTAACCTTCTCTGTTATGGATCCCTTACATAAGTACTTCTTAAAGTGCTCTCTAGGTGATTTGTGTTCCATTGGATACTCCCACACCTTCTCCTTTGGTCCATTAGGTACTTCAATCTCCATGAATACTAGTGATAACAAAACAACTCGAAAGATGAACTTTCTTCTTGTGCATGCTTCTTCAATGATTGTCTCTACAATATACCATGAAATGTTGTAGGCTACTCCTTCAGACATCTTTTTGGCAATGTGTAGCCACATGGTGTTCACTTGTGACCACCTTTCCTAGTCATTGAGCTTTGTAATGAGATGTGTGGATGCTTATACAACTAGATACTTCTTTAGTTTGTTGATGTCCATACCACATGGACCCTTTTCATATCCCAACTCCTTTCTGGTCTCCAATAGTATGGTTTTATTTGTCAGATCATCTCACAAATCATCTCCTATGCCTTTCAACCCCGTTACTGTGGAGATGAGTGTGGCTGAAATTCTAACTTTACATCCTACAAAGTAGAAAAAATCCTTGTTCACTCTTCTCATTAGCCACTGGTACAAGGACTCATACTTCCTAAAATAAGGGAGCTCATAAAGTTGGTAAACTCCTATCCTTTGCAATATCTTCTCACCAACATCGTCATACACCGACATATCTTTCACTGTGTGTTTATTTGTCTCCGTGTTCTACAACGCGTCAAGATCCTTCTTGTTCTTTATGGTAAGGTGATTATACTCACTCACTTTGATTTTCCTTATGTGAGAATCCCACTCCTAGCTGATGATAACCCCCTCTAGATATTGCATCTCAAAAAAATTGCTTTATGGAGCCATATCTTCTTCTTATTCAACCACCTTCTTCTTTCCCTTCACTTCTGTTGCAACTATTTTCTTGGGTGCCATTTCTACCTTACAATCCTTTGTAGATCCTTTTCGATCAAATTATTCAAGGTGTGAAGAAAACCGTAGTTTGATTTAGCGTTCCCTAGGTGAAATTACATGTCCCTAGCTCATCTCTGTCACCTCACTTCGCTCAAACCCTTCACCACTAGGGACACAAGATTCTTCTGCGCACAGATCTCTTTTCCACAACTGGTTACACATGTCTCGCACCTTAAAATGATCACTTAGCTCTTCGCACTTGGATTTTTTAGAATACTCTTAATCAAAATGGTAACAATGAATTTTCATCCCATCCTTATATATTTTTTCAAATTTTGATGCATTTATTAATCCTCCATCTACCAAATATCTTCTCATTCATTGACCAAATTCAATCATTTCATGTGGTACATCTTCGCTACCTAGCTATAACCTTCTAGCACACCTTCCTACCCTCTAGTCATAGAATTTTCTTCAGTGTGTGCCCTTGCACCCAAGTACCTTATCACTGTATCTTCTCCTGGTAATTAGCATGGCCTCTGCTTACCTCCCATTATATTGTCCTTTCATGTATATCCATCCTTGGTCACTTTTAAGAAGAAATCTTCTTTTGGCTTAAAGCACACCCATAACATCTTATTCCTTTCACCTTTCAATTCCCACAGTCTTTTACTTGGATATCAATAACCAACCTGCACTAAAAGGATGTGCAATCCTCTATGCATAAACATGCTTCATGTAGTAAGTATCTTCATGCACGCAAGCATGCTTATGTACACAATAACAAAAACTAAATTGGAAAATCATAACAATAATGAAGGAAATACATAATTGAAAACCTAATCTAAATGGAAATACTACCTTAATACAAACACCAAGAATACTTATTTATAGTAGGGCTTCAACCTACTCTCGTTAAAGTAACCAGGTAGCCGTGTTCCATCAAGTGCTTCTAACTGGAAAGCACCTGATTCAAGTATGTAAGTGATGACATACAACCCCAACCAATGTACTTTGAGATTTCCTGGATGGCACAAGAACTTTGAGTCATAAAGAAGTACCATTTGTCCAATCTCAAACTTCTTATCCCTTATGTTTTTGTCATGCCATGCTTTCTACCTGGCCTTTTCCTACTTCTGAATCCATCGTGCTATGGCTCGTCACTCATCCAGTTGAATCATCTTCTCAATACTCTCTTCTAAATCCTACTCATCAGCTAGACCTCTAGTGCGCATAATGCATAAAGAAGGTAACATAAATTCTATAGGGAGAACGGATTTTGTGCCAAACACCAACTGAAACAGTGTGGCTTTGTTATAAGTTGTTCTATATTCTGACAGAATAGTTGACACTTTATCATCGCAATCCTTTCTTCTAAAATCACAATTTTTTTTCAATGTCTGGCTCAAAATCTTATTGAAATCCTCAGCAGTTCCATTTTTATGAGGGTGATAAGGTGTAGTCTTATGGTGAGCAACCAAAAAATCATCTAATAGGATCCTTATGGTTTCATTTAAAAAGTGTGTACCCCTATCACTTGTCAAAATTAAAGGACATCCATACCTTCTAAGAACATTCTCCCATAGAAACCTAGCTGCTATACAGTCCTTCGTAGGTGTTGCTTCGACCCACCATGTGAGATAATCTGTGCAAGTAATTATATAACGCGATATAGTCCTATATGTGGCTGGTGAAATAGGTCCTATAAAGTCGATGGCCCATTTCTCAAATGGTTTGGCACTAGTAATTGGTCTCAAAGGCATCTCATCTATTTGTCTTAGTTTTTCTAGGCACTAACAATGGTCACACACCTTACAATATTCTTTACAGTCTTTATACAATGTCTCCCACCATAATCCAGTAAGTAGGATCTTCTAGGCAGTTGCATCACCTGTATAGTGGCCTCCTACAATACCTCCATAGGATTATTCCATAATATCCTTGCGCTCATACTCTAATACACAATGGCGTAATACTTCATCTCTTCCTAACTTGTCGAGGTCACCACTGATTAACATAAACGGTGTCACATGTATAACAAGCTATTTCTTTTCTAATGCTTTCATTCCTTCTGGTGCCACACCAATCCGTAAAAAGACAACAATGTCTTCTAATTCTGATGGCATGTGTTGTAACCTATGTAACTGAGCATTTGACATGGTTTCTTCAATTTTATGTGCTTCCTCTCCTGAGTTAATTCTAGACAAGTGGTTTAGTCCAGAGTTACATTTCCCCGGCTTCACCACAACTGTGAAGTAAAACTCTTGAAATAAGAGTACCCATCTACATATGTGCCCCTACAAGACGAGATTATTTACCAAGTACTTCAATGCCATGTGATTCATATAGAAAAAAAAATGGTTTAGCTAACAAATACTATTGGAACTTGTGTAATGCATAGATCATTGAAAAAGCTTCACGCTCTGTAGTTGTATAATTATGTTCAGCAGGAGTCCTCTTCCTAATAGCAAAAAAAATAGGGTGATCGAAAATACCTTCTCAAGGTTGAGCTAATATTGCACCAATGGCCGTGCCAGAGGCATCCACGTGTACATGAAATGGTTTGTCCCATAAAGGAAAACATAGGATAGGCACAATAGTAAGTTTCTCTTTCAACATTTCAAATGCACGATGTTGCGATTCTCCCTAATAGAATGTACATTTTCCTTTCAGTAACTCCTCCAAAGGTATAAATTTTTTTGCATATCCCTTGATGAATTTTCTATAATATCCTGTGTGACCAAAAAATTCATGCACCTCACTTTGACTGGTAGGTGCTTCTAGGCCTAGAATGACTGTAACCTTAGTTGGATCAAAAAGTAATCCCTCCTTAACGATTATGTGTCCCAACAGTATTTCAAAAGGTGTAGCATATACGCACTTCTTGATTTTCAAAGAGATACTAAATTGTATGGACCATTCAAACATTAAGTGTAGATTGTTGTAGTGATCCTTAACAAGCCCATATACTGTCCAATCATTGAGGTAGACCTATAAGAAGTCATGAATAAAATATTTGAATTCCTGAAAAACTATGCGCAAGAATACAAAATGCACATTTTTCCATCCAAAATGCATCACAGTATAGGAAAAACTACCCCATTCAGTAGTAAAAATTGTCTTTTCTTGATCCTCCTAAGCAATCCTAACCTGATGATACCCTGAGAACCCATCTGTAAAGGAATATATTTCATGCCTTATTATTCCTTCGAGTATTTCCTTAGTGAATGGTGTAGGAAAGGGATTTGTGATATGTGCTACATTTAGCTCCTTGTAATCAACAAAATTTTTAATTCTACCATCCTTCTTGATACTGATCACCATTAGACTAACCCATTATGACTCATTCAAAGGTTGAATGATTCCAAACTTTAACATTTTATCAATTTCTTCTTTTACCTTTTCACACAAATTAGGATTCATTCTGTAATGTCTTTTTCTCACTAGGCATGCACCATCCTTAAGCTTTATCTTCATTTCCCCAAGTGATTCATGCACGCCTTTAAGTTCATGATACCCTCGAGGGAATAAGTCATGATAATCCCTAAGTAACTCAATGATATTTTCCACTTTGGATTCTAACCAATAGGCTCCAATTATGATCTCCTTAGGCTCAGCCTTTGATCCTATATTGACCTTCTTTGTCTTCATTGGTTAATGGTATGCATGTGTGTCCTTATCTGCACTATGCAAGACCTCATGTGCCCCCTATGAATGGTCAATATCAAGGTTTTCAACTTCCTCATCATCCACGATGTACACCATCTTTCCTTTTTCTTTCTTAAGGTAAGCACATTCAAGCAATATGGATTCTTCTCCTTCTTCTTCAAAATGTGCACCTGATTCTGTCTTGCCAAATAATTCCTGTATGAGTTCCTCCACCTTTTCACTATCTCCCATGGTTATCCACTTGACAAAATTTAATGCCTCTTCTACTGGGGGTTGGGAAGAAAAGTTGTCAAAGTTCTAAATCATTCATGTAGTCAAATTTTTCTTGTTTCTAGTCTCTCGATGTAGTTCTACGTATACATACCAAGTGTGTGCACACCCTTATAGAGTGGAGTACAATTTATGCACCTAGAGTGAAGGTGGTAACACTTCCTGTCCTATAATCTAGGGTCTCTCAAATTGCTGAATGTGGTGGTAAACATGTTGATAACCATTATAAGTGTAAATAGGTGTAGGTGCATTGCTTCTTACAAACCTGGTAGATAAGGCAATCCTGATCTCCTTCCACTTTGTAATATTATCTCTATGAATTACCCACTAGCGTGCTTCTTTCCTATGCAAGACATGCTAACATTTCTCTTCTCCTAAGTTGATCTATCCACTGTGCTTCCATGGCTTTCAAAAATACAAGAAGATCTTTTGCTCCTATATACCAAGGTATTACACCACCTATCCGTTGAACTGAATGAAGTCCATTCGTGCACGCAATCATGTTTTTTACCTCACGTCCTACTAGTTCATATGTACTATGATCCCAATTGTCACAAGAAATACTCATTGTATCACTAATAGAGTAAAAATCCTCCCAATGTAGGATGCCTTCCTTTGATGGCTCATTGAGCTATGGGTCCTAAATAGTGTGTACATAGATTCTATTTAAGTCCTCCTCACTTAGAGGCTCAACATATGGTGTAGACTTCCCATCTATTTAAGGTATCACAACCCTTTCCTCTTTGTTCTCAAAGCTGATATAACCCTTATTGAATCTCAAATCAACATTATTCGCATAACACCAAGGGTGTCTAAGCTAAGCTGGAAAATTGTCTACTTCTGTAAGTGTTAATACCTCAAAATCCCCAGTGAATTTGGCCCCTTATATAGTTATGGATGCATCCTTCAAAAATCCTATGGGAGTGGCCTTAGTCTTATTTTCCATAAACAACACATTAGATGATGGTTGTAATGGAGGTCTGCCCATTTTTACCTGTTGGTTGGATATTTTGTCAAACCAAAATATGAGGTTCAACCACAGTACATGAGATTTAATCCCTCCTCAAAGACAGGTGAGGCTGCCTGTTTATTGCTAATCTAAAACACAGTAAATAATATATACAATATTCACACTAATCTAACCATTGGGGGTTGGGATGAAATCCCGAAATCCACATTCACACGATTCAAGGATATTGCTTTCGTACGTGAAATAGGTTAGAAACTATTACAGTGAAAGAAGCACGGTAGAAAAGAAATGGGAGAAACGTATTTTCTTTCGAGTAAACACAGAGCACGAAATAATCATACGAGTTTTAGATCACAAATATAGTGTCCGAGATAATTAGAAACACTGAGATTTTATGCAAAGAATAGCTCTAAGATCATGAACATAAGAACAATATCTTAAATAAGATATATTTCACAACACAAAGTCTGTAAAACAGATATCAACTTCTATTCTTCAAAATGATTGAAAGAAAACACAAAGTTTTTCTCCTTTCCAATAGCCTCTTAATGCTCAAAAAATTCTCGACCTTTTAGAATGCACAAGCATCCCTTTTTTATAACGAAAGAAGCTAGAGTTTAAACAGAACAGATCCTGAAAAGTAGCATGCTAACTAGAGTTTCAGCTTTGCATGATTCTCACGCAGGAGATCAAGTCGAAGTCTGAATTAAAAATATGATAAAATGGAAATAAAATATGTGTCATTCTAAAAATAGAAATGACATGAGACGCTGGAGCTCAATCCGAGTCATCATCTTTTGATTCTTCTCCTTTCTCTTCCTCCAGCTGAGACTGTTTGTTCCGGAACTCCTGGAACTTCCGAATAATGCCTTGCATTTCGTTTTCCTCAGGTGCAGTGGAAAGATCATTCCACATTTCGCAGGTCTCATGGATATCACTGGCACCGCCGGGAAGCTTTTTCAACCTCTTGCTGAGCTTTCTTAAGGCCTCCAACGTATGCTCAATTCTCACAAACTGACCAATGACTTCAAGGTCGAATCCATCTACAGGTTCATGCTGAATAATCTCTTGAACTTGTTTGAAGAGATCATCTGCTGATAGGGCACTTGATTTCCCAACCGACATCTTTGGACAAATCTTTAGCAATTCTTCCTCCAGATCACTTTTCCCATCGATCAATTTATCCCTTGATTCTCTCAACTTGCTGCAGGCTTCGTTGAGAATCTTTACTCTGAACTTGATGCCCTTGATCAGCTGAAAGTGTTTATCTGTATGTGGAAGAACGCCTTCTTCTACCAAGAGATGTGCTGGTATTTGCTTTAGCACTTGGAGAGCTTCACAAGTCAAATCAAGCTGTCCAAGTTCTTCAGTGAATTCCTCATCCATCTTCTCTCCTTCCTTCTGAATCTCTGCCAAGGACTGATGAACTTTCACCACGTCTTGAATTACTTCCTTCCCTTGTTGGAGCAACTTTTGGATCCATTCATTAACCACTCTTCCTTTTCTGGTAATCTTCTCAATCGTAGGCACCGATGAGAAATCGAATCCGGCAGAAGCAGAAGCAGATGGTATGGATTCCAGGGGTGTTGAGAGTTTAATCAAAACCTCTGTCAACTGCTCCACTTTTTTCTTAAACTCATCTCTGCTGATCTTTGTTTCTTTCAACTTTTGGCACAGCACGTCTATGGAAGCCCGTGCATCTTGTTGCGCTCCTTCTGTTGTTACTTTCCCTAGAGCCACCTTGGTGATCTGATAATCAGCAGCTGTTACATCATCCCTAGTTTTGTCAGCTGAGGGAGTGGCGATCTCTGCGAACTTATCTCCTGAAGCATCTACCAAAACTCTTGAAACTGTTTTGGGTTTCTTGGCTGATCTCGCAGTAGAAACCTTGAGTGAGCTAAAATCAAGGGGTGGTAGGGGTACAATCACCTTCCTCTTCCTGGGAGTTTGCTCAAGTAACCATTGTGGAGTATCAGAAGGAACTGCTGATGTTGTAGTAACTAGTAATCTACTCTCAAGAGGAGAAGATTCTACTATTGGAGGGGGAACAGTAGTCAACGTGGTAGTAGGTGCAACAAAGAGAGGCACAGGTTGTGGCGAGCTGGTAATTATTTGGGTTCCAGTAGAGAGGGGAGAGAGACCAGAGAAAATGCCTGCCATACTTGAAGAAGTGAATGGGGATTGAGGAGATTGGAGTGGTTGTTGAGGGGCAGGCACAGATTCAGACTCCAAACCCTGGGTTGCAAGAGACAAAGTTTCTTTGGTCTGACTATCAACAGATGATGGAATCAAGATTTGACTTCCTTCCTCTTCCACATTAATTTCTTCTTTTTCTGGTGACGTTGGTGATTCTGGCACAACCACCGTTTCAGCTGGAGAAACAATTGAAGAGATTTGTCTTTCTTTCCTCCTCCTAGGAATCCTGATTTTTATAGGCCCCCCAGAAGATTCTTTGCCCTTTTCCTGTTGGGAGGGCCCCACCTCTAAAGCAGCCAATTTGGGAAACTTGTCATCATTGAAATTCATCCCCCAAGAAGAAAGCCATTTCTTCGTACGAGCCAAAATTAGGGCTGACCTATCGGTGATAGAGGCTTTCTCAGTAACTGACCAATCAATAGGTGGAAAAATGTATCGATCTTCGTTAAGCCCATCATAGGACATATCCAACACACTTTCATTATCTGCAGTGCCATCTGGCAAATCAGAAAGCCCCAGTGTCTGAATTTCATCAATAGTAAGCCTACTATTATCCTTTCTGCGTATCGCAACTTCGTCCCGCAGATCAATCCAGATGTCCTCAATATCAGGCCTGTGCAGATGTTGAGCTCCATAGGCCCGAAGCACTCCTCGGATGTCAAAACCATCCCGAGATTTCATATGCTTCTTTAATTTCTCCTGAAGTTCACATTCGACATTTTTGGCCTTAGCCGCTGTCGAGCAAGTATATCTCCCAATAGAAATTGGGAAGGATACTGCTGCCTTGTGCTTGCTCTGTTGGAACTTGTGGAAATCCAACAATTGTCTGACCAATTCCAACAAAATTAATCTATCCCCAGGATAGCGAGGCAGACGGAAAGGCTCTCCTGCATACATCACTGTTCGAATGTATGTAAACTTCCTAAACTGTAGGAAGATACATCCCCATTTAGATACCTCGGCCCAAGCCTCATCGGAGACTCTTGTTTTTCTCAATCCCGGGTTCAGTCTGCAGATGTTCTCATAGAAAAAGGCATCATTAACCCTTCTAAACTGATCCTTAGACCCCTTCTTCGTTATTTGCGGAAAATGCTTGTAGATTGGGTTTGTGATCCTGCTGCCTTTTGTATCGAGCCCGGGATAGTTCCTCATCCCGGCTGCCGCATAGGCCACATATGAGAACATGTAAAATTTTCCCGTCGACAAGACCGTCGTCATTTGGGCATCAATCTCATCACTGATCAAGGTTCCCCAGTCAATCCCTTGCTTATTCTTCTTGATGGTGACCATGAACTGGTACATCCATCCGTGAAATAGATTTGACTCTGGTAAACCAAATGCCCGGCTAAGAAGTGTGATGATATCATTTATCTCTTGTATAAAGTCACACCTAGGAATAGTCCTAGGAAATCGGGATACCGCTGGCTTAGCTTTAGCCAGGAACTTCTTGTTAACATCTCTTATACAATTCTCCTGGTTAGTGTCCCAGGTTTTCTGGGCTGACTTCATATTCAAATTCCCATACTCCTCGAAATTGGGTAATTTCAGGAGGTCATCAAGATAAATCCCATCTAGCTTGATCACTACTTCTCCTGCTGGGTTCCTAACGGAACGAGAAGCAGAGTCGTAGTTAGAGGCACAGGCCAGAATGAACTCTGGACATTGGGCCGATAGAGGAAAGCCTGCTGCCAAAGGTAAGCCACTGTTTGCTAAAGAGGTCATCCATTCAGTTTGACTGGGACTTTTCACCCTGTTCCAGAAATCGTCCATGTCAACATTACCGAATTCGGTATCCCGAATATCGTAATTACAGTCAACATATGACGGGGATTCTGGTTTCTTAAACTTATATTTCATCCTGCTTGATTTCTCGGTCTTCTCTTGTGATGGACCGGGGTCTGTCATGAAGAAAATCGGATGAAGAGATGCTCGGAAAACCCTGGTGATGCTATGCACGCTGAAATACCCGATTGAAGGTATGTGACGGAAGATAAAAAGAACCCGACAGGCTGAAGGTGTCGGAACTTTGGAGGAACCCGACACGCACTGCCTTTGACAGAACTTCGACGGAACCCGACACTTAGTGTTACCTGGCGGAACCTTTTGAGAACCCGGTACCCACTGTCCTTGAGATCGGAATATTGAGGAACCCACGAACTTCGAGCTCTCTCTGTACTTTGGGCAGATTAAGGAAAGCCTGCAAAACAGCTTCCGAAGTCCGGGTAGCACAAAAAGAATTTCTCCTTTGAGTTTTTGCATATAAAACCTTTTTTCTTTGATAATATTCCAAATATCATGCAAACAATTGTAATTCAAAAGGAACAGTACCAACTGATATTTACAAGAAGAAAATAAACCCTAGAAAACCCCAAAACGCTTTCGAAAACGATTCAGAGGAAATAAGGAAGAAAAATCTTCAACAATCGGCAAGGAAGTACACGGAAAACGTTTCTTAAATCAAGAACAAAGGAGGAACGATTAATACCTTCCAATCGAGACAGGTGAAAATGAAAACAATCGATCCAGTATGATAACGCGAGCTTGCGGGTTTTGGGAGCAGGAGAACATGCGCAAAAATCCACGGTGTAAAATTAAGAACGGTGAAAATGACGTGTAAAAACCGCATATTTATAAGAAAACCAATAATAAATACACATCAGCTCCGCACGTGCCAATGCACCGACCGCTTAGCATGTGCCACGTCAGCATGTTGGAGGAGTTCGGAAACCCGATGGGAAAAGATTTGGTGTATTTCGGGTTTTGAGCGTCGGAAAACATGGAACATAAAACATGTCTAGAAACAACGAATGTTCCGATGTGTTAAACTTCCGAAAACCCGATTTACAAAGGATTTTCTTAATACTTGGCGGGTTTTCGGGAATCGGAGAACATGCCATATAAAACATGTTTTGTAACACGAATGTTCCGATGCCTTAAGCTTCCGAAAACCCGATTTACAAAGGATTTTCTTAATACTTGGCGGGTTTTCGGGAATCGGAGAACATGCCATATAAAACATGTTTTGTAACACGAATGTTCCGATGCCTTAAGCTTCCAAAAACCTGATTTACAAAGGATTTTCTTAATACTTGGCGGGTTTCAGGAATCGGAGAACATGCCATATAAAACATGTTTTAACTCATGAATATCCCGATGCATGAGATATCCGAAAACCCGATTTACTCATAAAGAGGTCATAACTCAAAAGTGTTAAGAAAATTTTGTAGGGGTTATCCAACCATTTCGTCGTTAACTCAAAATGGGGATAACATTACCCATGCATCTAAAGCAAGAACATTGACTTTCGCACCTATATCAATCAAAATATTGCTCAACCATCCATCTACAACAACATTTAGAGTGATCTCTTTATCATAATCAATACTATCAGGGGGAAGATTTGGAGGTAGGATCTTATGTTCATTCTCAGTGTTTTTGCATGGAGTTTTCTCCTTCAACCAATTCCCTAATAATGGAATAATATTCTCTTGGTGCAACATTTTACACACTTATCTCAGATCATCGATATCAGTTTAGACTAACTTTGATGCTTTCTTCTAATCCTTTAAGTATTGTATCTCACCTTGAAGATTCCTTAGCACTTTCATGGTATCCTCGTAAACTTCCTTCTGATGAGCAAGATCTAGGTACCTTGCATGCAAAACCTCCTCCTTGGTGATCGTAGGCTTCTAGTGCAATGCCTCTCTTGTGTGCACTGCTTCAACTCATGTAGTAATCTTCACTATCAATGCCTCAGGTCTTGGTGCTATCTTGAGAATCCACTTATCTTCGACCATGTGTTGGATTCTAACCATCATGGCACCTTTTTTTTATTTCTTATGTTGTTTACTTAGATGCTCATATAAGTCCAAGCACTCTTCATAGCTATGGTTCTTTCCGTAGAAAGAACATGTAATATTCTGAGGACATTCACACCTGTAGTGGTTAGGAGATCCACACATATAAAATGTTCCATGAGGGAACTCACCTCTTCCTCCACCACGGCCTTGTCCTCGATATCCACCATAATATCCACGTCCCCTTCCACAAAATCCTTCAAAATGCCCCTCATTCCTGTCATAGCACATTTGATTTTGATCCTGATCCTGGTGCTCATCCTTACCCTTAGAATTATCTGTTACACTTGTATGTCATACCCCAATGTCTTCAACATCATGGATCTAACCAATCAATCGATAATCCTTAGTATCATGGGTCGTGGACCTGTAAATATTGCAAAAGTAGGATACATACTTCCTTATTGTGCATTATAACAAAGGACAGTGATGAACATCATGATTCAAATGACATATTTCACAGTATAACAAAAATGAACATATAGATCTACAAGGGTAACTATCCTTGGTCTAACCTTTCACCTCACAATCTGTACACCAAATCCTTGAGCACATTTCATGGGTTGAATTTGCTGATAGCTTCTCTAACTATTTTTCCATAGCTGTAATATGTGCCTCTAAGAATGGACTAATGCCAGTGTCAATGATCTCAACTACCTCAGCATGTAAAGCTACTTCCAGTGCTTTGCATAGATCAGTGTATGTCTTATGTGAAAATGCCCTTCTGAATGGTGTAATCAATCCTCAAAAAAACCATTGTGCATGCTGGCTTAAGTGAATATCATAAGAAAGATTAGATAGGAGTTTTTTTAAATGGGAATCATACTCACGTACACTCTCAGTAGTGCCTTACTTAATATCCTTGAGCACACTTATACTCTTCTACTCAAACTCAAGGATATAGAACTCTTTCAAGAAAGCATCCTTCAGTGCTACATAATCCATGTAAGTTTTATTAGGGTCAAACTTCCTAGACCAGTTATGTGCACGTCCCTATAATGTATCAGAAAATTGACTTGCCTTTCACTTATAATTCATGATCCCTTTCGCATGCCACAATATTTCAAACATGTGCACATACTAAGCAGAATCCTCTATGCCTCTATACTCCAGAAGATGAAGAGACATCTCCATATATTTATTTTGTGGTTTTTATGGACCCTGACCACCTGATCTCGAACCTCTAATGTTTCCTCTACCTCCAGAACCACCTATACCTCCTGATCCTCCACCTGTAGCTAGAATAGGACCTGTAGATGTACTCCCCTATGCTCTGAAAATAGTACTATACTAAACCCCTATAGTCTGTGAGGTAGTTTCACTTCTAGAGGTGAATCCAACATATGCATGCTCACATTCTATACGGATGTTGTGCCTAAAATTTTTCCTCCAAATAAAATTAAATTCATCTATCCTATCATTGATGTACTTGATCCCTAACTTACTCCTACTCTCCTACTTCCCAAGTTAGTTTGTTGGTTACTTGTTGGACTAGATACGAGAAAACCAAGTGCAAGGGCTATGTCACTAGGTGGATTAAGATGCACATCTATGGCCTAGGTAGTCTTTGTTGGTGCACTTCTATGTGAAGCCAAGGGGGATCTTTGTCATGCTTTCCAAGATGGGGGAGTTTCTAATGCTCTAGATCCACGTCTTCTATGTGAGATTCAAATCCTTCACGAGCCATCTCTCTCCTCAACACCATACTTTCTGTAATGGTACACTACTTTTCTATCTCCCTCTTATGCATCTCATTAAACATAAGCTGGCTTTCCTCTCTTTACCTTTCTGCCACTAGGTCTATCATCTTTCAACAAACTTGTTCCTGCCCTCGCGTGAGGTGAGGTTTTAGGTAGCCATCGGTTTACTCTCCATGTTCAAAGTTACCATCAAGATCTTGATTGCCAGTGGAATACCTTGCAAATATGCTCCTCTAGGATATGGCAAAACTGGAATTATGCTCCTCTAGAATACGTTGAAATTGAATATTCCAAATATAACTGTTTAAAACAACATGAAACCACGTATCCACAATGTGAATCTAGATTAGATCAACATCATAAAGGGCCTGAAATTCTTCCTCTATCTAGATAAGTGTGCGATACCTCCGATTCCACTTAGATGCATACCCAATCAGCCACTTGTATAATTCTACAGGAAAGATGGCAAAAAATATCTCATATAAGTTGTCATACAGATTATGTTCTACCCAAGTGCATGTGTTAAAATCATATCCATTGCTAAATTGCCATGCATATTATTCCTCCAGGTCGTGTATCCACTACTCAATACCTGCTAGAGTAAATCAGTATGTCTTCATCGCGAACCATCTTGAAAACAACTGAAAAATAGGTCCCAAAAATGGAACCAATGATGCAGCCTAGAATTTACTAGATAACACCCTAGATGCACTAGCACATCACTCAGCCTAAACTGAACACTCACCTAAAGTGTGCAAAGCTACCAAGTCCCTCTTTAGGGTTGATGTAGCAAGATGTTAGTGTGATGAAGGAAGAAACATATAGATCCATAACTAATCCATATTTCTAGAGTGCATGCCATATTCAGATCTATACAAGAGCAAGCTCAAACTATACTCATGATTGAATCAAGAACAAGCACTACTCAATTACACACAAGAATGACACTTAGATTTAGCCAATATCTCCCATCTATTAATGAACACATAAGCTCCTTAAAACAATGGCATTCTATACCGATGCATGCATGGATCTGATACAGTAATCCAGTCATATGCATATATCTCTTTATGCTTACCTCTTACGCATTGCATATATATCTTTCTCTCCTCCCTATATATATATATATATATATACTACTATGTGATTCACATCATATATATAGGGTGGGGACTTTTCCTTCACCACTGATCTATTCCAAAAATAGGCTGCATGCTATTAATAGCCACGCACCATTTACAAGAATAGCTACACATGCAAGTGTGTTATCTATAAACCTCTTATAGTTAACTGAAGTGAAAATCCTATTCTTAGCTCATCTCCATGCAAAACTCTTCAAACCGATCCTCCAAAGATAGACAATTCGTGGCACGTACGTCTCTACATCATTGGTGTGTTACGCACACCATCTTCTAAAAATAGGTCTTCATGCTCAAAATCGGCTAAGTCCTGAATGCTTAACTTGCCCTCCGTGCACGGGTTCTTCCTGTCCATTCGTGCCCTTAAACCTGGCCTATTTTTCTGCGTGGACTTCTTGTGTGAGTTCTTTCAAGTGTTCTCTAATAAAAAAAAAAATAATTTTAATTTAGTTTCCTAAAAATAAAAAATCTCTTAAAAGGTTAATTAATTAATCCTACTTTTAATACTTTATTAGATCCTAAAACTAATGTTAATATTTAACAATATATTTAAAAGTGTTATATAAAAATTAGATCCTAAAGAATTAATTTAATACCTAACTTACTATAATTTATAAATCCACTTTGTTTTAAAACTAATGCCTTACCTTTTTAAACACCCCAAGGCTTACATTAAAACCCACACTTTAAAATTAATAAACTTGAACCCTTTATTAACAAATCCCACTTTTTAATATTAATACCCCTCCACAAATGAAACCCACACCATTTAATTTTTAAACTGACCACAAAGAATTATAAACACCCCAAATTTATGATTTAAACCAACCTGTTAAAAAAACTGACCGCATTACAAATTAAAATGCACTGACCTACTTATATTTAAAATGATAACTTGAAAAAATACAGTCAAATTGGTTTACAAAATAGGTGAAGGTGGGTCAATGGAAGGTAGGAAGTGGAGGACGGTGAGCCACATGGTGGCACTATCAACATGTAAGGGAAATGACCCATTAGCCCAATATTTTAACACAGAGATAACATGAGAAAGACTAGTGTAGGGAAAGTAATGCACAGACTGTGGAGGAGCTCCACAGTTTGATGAGCAGGGAAAGACTTGGGTTCAACACAAAGGATATAGTGTAACATGACTTGATGTCAGGCTAACACATGTAATGCAAGAAAGCATGTATACAAATGAAAATGCAAACCCAAATATCAAACATAGGGTAGAATCTTGGCTAATAGCAAGTATATTTGCATGCAATGTAAAAAAAGTAACACAAGGAAAATAAACATTGTGTAAAACTAGATTTAAAAAAGTATAAAAAATACAAAGGATTGAATATGTGAGGCAAATGAATGACATGTAACACACGAATTACCAATGCAAGAACACATGTAAATCAATGACAGTAAATAATAAAGATCTAATACTGGGGAAAAGGTAGTGCAAACTAGGTAGGAGGAAGGTTGAAATAGGCTAGAAACAAGGTTTTTTTTAAAATCACTTTTATTAAACAAATATTAGAAGTCTGAAAAAAGAAGAAACCTAAAAAAGTGATTTCCCACCAAATATGAATATAACTAGCAAAATATGGCAGTGAAAAACACAAACCTCCACATAGGCACAAACCCCAAAGAACACACAAACTCTAAGAACAATTGTTAAGAATAATTATCAAGATTCCAAAATAAATCAAATGAAAACTTGCATGAGGAACGATTAAAACTTGAAATCAAAAGTAATCAACAACCCAAAAATGATGAGTGCATGTTTACTAAATCCTTAAGCTATGTTACCATGAAAGAGTGTTCATGAGAATCGATACAAAAATTGTGCAACACAATAAATTTTTAATCCAATGGTAATGCGATAGCTACAATGTAATCAACAATATTCAAACAATAGAAAATCATGTAAATAGAAAAACAAGTCTGCTCATCCTCATAAATTGAAAAAAGGAGGGTATATATAGGAGTGTTTTGTAACTCTCATGCATGAATAAATCATTCCCTATAAGAGGGAAGAGGAGATATGATTCTAAATTGAGAATTTAACTCCTATTATGTGACTGATGCATATTATGATGAAATATTATATGACGGAATCTGCCACTTTTAATATACCTCCTAAGACCTATGAAAATTTCTACGTGAGATGACTTACCATGTGATGTGGACAAGACCCCTAGGATGACGAGGAAATTAACACACACCAACACTTTTAGAAAAATATGTTTGACAATAAAAACATGAGTAAACACATATTAAATGACCAAACATGTATTTTTTAAATCTTATAAATACCAAGGTGCATGGAATCCAAAATTTACCTAATTTTTTAGAGTTTTTATTGTATTTTTAAATATTTATTTACTAGTTTGATTTTAAAATGTTTTTGGCCACAAATTGGGACACACTTATATGATTTGAAACTAAAATCATCACACACAACAAGATAAAGTAATCTTATACAACCAAGTGAAATAAGAACATGTTGTAAATGTTAAGTACTTTATGAAAGCTTAGTGACAAGCATTGTTATGCAGTTCAATATGAAACTACATGTGATTGTGTATATCCTTTTAAGGATATAAATACACACATATAGATGCATACTCAGCTACACAATAGTGTTTATCCCCTGTCATTATAAAACACTCTTCACTTTATGACTTATCCTTTTACGAAACATAATGAAATTGCAGGATGTGACATACTTCCCCCCTTAACGAATCATATTGGCGATGATTTAACTCATTAATCAACATCAAAATAATCAAACACATAATTATATCTCATGGATGAGGAGAACAATAAATATTTTTCATCAAAAACTTAAAATTTTCCATAGCTGAATTCAAATTTATTGGCTGTAAAAACCTTTTATTCATTCAACTATTGTCAAACAATTTGAAATATGAAAAAATCCTTGTCATTTCATCATCCATTATATAAAATAGTATCAAGTATGTCATAATAATTGGTAAAAATAAGTATGAGTTATTCAAAAACATTATTTTTAACATTCAACTTAATAAGTAAATTGTTGGGCCCCTAAAATATTAACTAAGTACAAAAAGGCACATGGTTGCACAAGGCCTAAGTTGAAGGGCAGGCACACAAGAAGAAGGCACACAAGGCATGGTTTGAGAAGGGATTTAGAAGGAACCATGTTACGTGCTAATAAAATGAGGTCTCAGGACTTAGCTGTATTTGGCGTATCAGGAACAACATGAGAAAATTGTGACCGAAATACACATGCGGAGTGGATAAGGTGTCAGCATGGTGACAGGTGTGCCTAGGAAGGAATATGCCCTGTGATCGAGGTTTCTAGAAGACCATTATGGAAAGAATTGTAGAGCTCAGGCCTAGAGGAGCTTGCTCCCATGGAGGACCACATCTAGACACTTGGTGATGGATCTTAGGCCTTAAAAAGGTGGTTTGGCAGTTCAAGGGGGGCATAAATACAAGTGCCCGTAGAGGAATAGAGAAAGATATCAATAGAGAGTAGAGCTCTGTAGAAACGCCACAAGCAGTTGCATTGGGTTAGGTAGATAAAATATAGGGGAAGGATGCATCAAGGGGCTTGGGATTGTAAATTTTCTTTTGAGATCTAAGGAATGAAGATCCAATTATGATGTATGACTTCGGTTTGCCATATTGCGATGTTCTGTAATGGATCTAATGGATGTAATGAGGTTACTAAATTATTTGAATATGATCATTAATGGTTCTGGTCCATCCTCATATTTTCATAGTTCTGTTTCAAGTATGTTTATGATATAAGTATGAATCCTTATGACAATTTCCTTTCTGTTTCGATTTCAATCCTATATTCTGTTAAAGTATCTTTCTATCTGGGATGACTGCATTAGTCTAGAATCCGTTCTAAGCTCTATGATGCTTAGCGTGTCTCATTTCCACTCACTCTCTTTAATTTTCTTGTCATAGATGATGTTTCCCACTAAACTCACATAAAGGAGAGACTCGGCACCCACGCGTGCCTTAGGTGAGTTCCCAAGTGCCTGCATGGGTGATAGGCCGATGTGTATGGGATTCCCTTGTTCTTTGGTGGGTGTAAAAATGACCACATCTTGGTTCCATTTTCTGGTACTCTCTTTTTCAAAGTTGTAGTGGGAAATTAGCATACATCATGATCTATGCAATGAGTGATGACAGAGCATGTTTAACTTTGGAAAGTGTTGAATCACAATTTAAGAGCACAGAAGGATGATTTTTCTCAAAGATTCAGCACTGGGCTTGATTTTGATGCTCGTAGATGGGTAAAAGAGAACCTCTACCATGATTTTTATGAATACTTTTTTCTGTTGCTTCCCAATAGAGTTGTATGAATGGCTCTCGGCATATGCATCTAAATCAAGATGATATTATAGATCATGCACGTGTGGACCCAACAAGAGTACTAGAGGGCTGCAAGGATGTAGATTTCATATGGACTCATGATGTGGATCATTGGTCAAAATAAGTGCTAGACTAGCTACACCCTGGAATACATGCTATTTCCATGTATTCTTGTCTAGACGTTGCTGAGTTTGACATTTCTATCGGGAGCCCCAGAGGATAATTTCTATGTGCTATCCCTTTGGCAATAAAGATCTTGATTGTTACCTTGAGTTTAGAGGAATTTTCTGATGGCTGGCTAAACTCGTTCTGAGCGTTGGGTGAGGAAGATAGGGTGGAGGAAGATGGAAAATATTGCAACTAAAGAAAGAAAGGGAGGAGAGACGACTCAAGTATAGTGAAGCATGTGAAAGGGAGATTGACTAGACAACGTGAGGTTGCAAGTGTGATGGATATATGGAGGCAGACATTGCAGGAAGGATTTGAAGTTCACATGCAGAGGATGTGGAACCTAAGCAGTCTGTGCTACCCCATCTTAGAAAGCATGCATAAGAGAGACCCCTTCATATTCTGATGAGATTTCGTCGCACGGAGAGAGAAGAGTTCATTAGCGCGCATAATTTAAACCCACCTAATGACCAAACCCTAGTGCTTGGTTTTCTAAGATCAAGGAAGGAATATTGATTGACCTAGTTGGTATTGGTGGAAGTGACAGATTTGTGCCTAGGAGATATAATTTTTCATTTCCCACTTCTATGGTTACACACACTATTCCAGTATTTGGAGGAGATGTTTAGACAAGGAGAAAATATACAAGGCTTGGGTAATGCATTGGGGAGTGTCGCATGAGACACACATCTAACAGCAGAATAATCTCATAGACGATTGGCAGTGTAGTTTAGTGGGACATTGGGGACCCTAGGCACGACCCCTTCAGGCCCATTACTGGCTACTAGGGAATTTGGAGGTGGAACTGGTGGATTTGGAGGCACAGGACCTATTGGATCTAGTGGATCCAACGGAGGAGGGAACACTGGAGGAAGTCAAGGAACTAGATCAGGAAGACAAGGGCCCCAAGCCACCTCCTCAAGTCTTCTTTGAGATGTCTTTACATTTTCTAGATTACATAGAGGTATTGAAGATGCTACAGAGCATGTTCACAAGTGTGAGTTGCTATGGCATGCAAAGGGGATCACAACCCCGGAACAATTGAAGGCCAGTTAATTTGTGACGATGTTGCAAGGGTTCGCGTGCATAACTGGTGTAGGAAGTATGACCCCCATCAAATGGTGGTAGATTACACCACATTGAAAAAATGCTTTCCTAGTAGAATTCCACATCCCCGAGTTTGAACAAAAGAGCATCAGTCACCCTTAAGGAGATTCAATAGGGAATGGTGGAGAGTGTGCAGGAGTATGACACACGGTTTAAGACTCTCCTGTCAAAGTTTTCATATAACATTCACCCTTCACATCATGCTTAGTGGTTTATAGGAGGGTTGATAACCCCATTTAGAAGAGCTTTATCTCATAAGACTTTCACAGACCCGTGCACGAGGCGTTGGAAGATGCCCTGTGCGCTGAAGTTGTTGGGAGCATCGACACTAGTGTTAGCCCATTTCTTGGAAGCTCAAATTGCTGCTATGGCTAAGCAGCTAGAAACGTTGTATCTGCGAACTTAGCTCATGAGACTCACAGTGGAATTTTTTGTATAGATTGTGAGGTAGAGGGGCATGCCAAGGATAGTTTCCCCTGGAAGACAGTACACATGCCGTAGCAGTAGACAATGAGATTTGTCATGGGGACCATGATGCTAAGTAGATGTCCCTTATTACAACACGTAAATTCAGGAAGAATATGTCTTGCTACTGTAAGATCTACACCTCTACGACCCATAATACTAAGGTATTGTTGGCTTATTGACTAGATCCATGAGGCCATTGATCATGGTGTAAGCCAGAACAACATTACTAGTAGTTCTAAGGGTGCTGACCCCCATTATGATGAGCGCGTAGATGGAGGCACACATGGAAGGGGATTTCGCGGAGGATTCCATGGTCATGGTCACCGCAGAGGAGGAAGAAGTGAGTTACTCACGTGGAACTTGTTTTAATTGTGGGTCTACAGACCACTATACAAGCACGAGTGCCCATATTTATTGTAGTACGCATGCTGTGGGAAGAAGCTTAAGTATAAAGAGTGCCCTGAGTTGTTTGAGCATATGAATCAACAACACCAGAAAGACAAGGGCACTGCAATGGTAAGCATTCAAGAGGGTTGACACACAATGGATGCCACGAGTGACACATGATGCATGCTTGGAACCTGTTATGGTAACAACAAGAGAAGAGGCCACACGTGTGAAAAGGAAATGCCAAGGTAGTGGAACCTAGTTTCAAGGGAAGAAGTGGTACATGGGAAGTACCCAGACCCTACGCATCAAAAGTAGGTATATCAAGAAACCATGGACATGTCATTCAGAGTTTACAAGGAGAAATCCAGTGTCTAAAGGAGCAGTCCAGGAGGGAGGAGACAAAGAAGGAAGGTCGAGGTGCTAAAGGATAACCTAGATGAGGTTAAGGAAGTATATAAAATGATAAGGAAAGAGAATATTATTCCCTTGCTAGGGGCATGGTTGAGAGAGAAGGTATTGTTGGTACCAAATTTTTTTCTCCTTTTTAGTCTGAGCAACATCAGAGATATGACATGAAGCTTGAAGTCAGATAGATCATGATGTGTGTTGTTTTGTAGCCGAGGATGTGATCTAACTGGCACTCAGATTTGTGGAGATATGGATAGCACTTTGAAAGGATTTGATCTGAACCCTCACTATTTTAGGTTGTGCCTTTCAACCAAGGTAATAGAACCTATATTGTAACCCCCAAATGGTGAAGGAGATGAAGATATCCCTCAGTTTATGCAAATAGTATGAAAAGGCCTTGGGAAAATATGATCAACACTCCAAATCTGAATTTCACAAGTTGTCACTCCCAAATTATGGAGATATTTTCAATGTAAGGCAAGGGTTACTGAAGACATTATATGATCCTAATTTTCCTTGTCCATTTTTGTAAATGGATTGTATTCTTTTCTTGACACACAATTCAATGCAGGGATAGTGTGGGTAGGATTAGTTTGTTTGAATGAATTTTTGGGGGGGGGCTGTTAACAAGACAAACTGGGATATATCAGATCTTTGACAACCTCTACAATAATTGAATAACTATCAGATAAAATGCTTCAAATAATCAGGATTTCCTTTCAACCAGAAGAGGCATAAATGGAAGCCCAAGTTGCACTCTTCACACAATATTTGAGAATTCACCACAAAAGCTTGAAGTAAAGAACTCAATTAAACACAAAAATCCTTGATCAAACCACGCCTAAGGTACCCCTAAATGCTTGCAAGCAATCTCTACAGTCAAGGAACGTAGAGTGATTTTAAATTTATTTATCTCTTTATCAGAAGAAGGATCTTATGAACATGAGATTGCAAATGGCACTAAACTATCAACAAGAAATGGAGATTCTGTGTGATTTCTAAAGACTTTAAATGTAAGATTGCAACAAGAATAATGAAAACTATTTGTAGGGATTTAAAAATTATAACAGACATCATATTTCCCAGAAAAACACAGATTAACTCAAAAGCTTGTTAGATTCATCAGCAAGGGAGAGTTTCATGAACAATCTCAGAGCTGTGTGATGGCTATACAATTGTAACCAACTCACATACATGAATATCTAACAAAGAAGAAATTATTCTAGTTCTTTGGTGGGGTTTTCAGAAAAATGAGCTTTCTCTAAGAATTTGCTCATGATTTTTCAACTTTTCCCGACCTCCTGCATGTCTCAAAACATGCATTATATATCTCTTGCCATCTTTGAGCCTTCTTTCCCAAGAAAAGAATATGCCAAAGGATCAATTTTGTTACAACCATTTCTCATGATTGACTGAAAATGACATTTAATAAATTTGCAATGAGAGTTGTCAGGTGTTCCTAAAATGGTGAATCATTACAAATATTTGGATCATTATCCTTCTTGGAGGCACATTTTTCATTATCAAGGCATGCAAATGCCTTTCCTCTCATCATTTAACCTTTTAAAACTACCTCTGCAACTTTTAATTTGACATTCCATGTTCTTTCTCGGGCTGAGTAAAAATTTATTACAAAAACACCTGAAATCTACAAATTGAGTTATGAAACCGATTCCAATGATCTTAGAAGGCAAAAACAACACGGAATCACCAAAAATTTGATGAAATTTGATGTAAAATTTGTTATTCCAAGCTTCCTAGAGGAAAAATGGCGGCCAAAAATGAAAATGAATAGTTGCCCTTGATCTTCTCTTTCTCCTTCAATCTGGGCCCTCCACTTGTCAAACTATGATTGGGAACAAATTTGGGCTCATTTTTTAATTTTTCAACCTTTTGGAAAAAGTGGAAAATTTTGAATTTTTCCCCCACCCTTCCACCTTTGAATTTTGGAGCTGACATGTGGTACATGGTGGGTCCCATTGGGATCACAATTCAATTTTACGCATTTTGACCTTTTTTGGAAAATTGGAAAATTTTCACTTTTTCCCCCACGGGCCCACACCTCTGATTTCTCTCTCACCACATGTCTCCTTTTGATTCGTTGCAGGCCAGTTCTCCAAATTTTGATTCTGAGTCTTTTTTATAAAAGGGAAAGAATTCCCTCCTACCTTCCCAGCCCGCTGACCCACTCTGTCCTCTACCACGTGTCCATCTCTCTTTTGCTGAGGACCTGCGGGCTTAATCTTCATTTTTACTCCCTTTAAGCAAAGGGAAAATTCTCAACTTTGTCTCTGCGGGCCCGTGCCTCCGATTTCTTCCCCGCCACGTGTCACTCAATGATTCACTAGCGGGCCAGTGCTTAAAATTTTTATTTTAAGCCTTCTTTGTAAAAGGGAAAAAAAACTCTCCTGCCTCCGCCGACCCGCCAACCCACCTTGCCTACCACGTGTCACTCATTGATTTGCTTGCAGGACCGCAGATTAAATTTTTGCCTTAACTCCTTTTGTCAAAAAGGGGAAAAATCAAAATTTCCCTCCATGGCCCACACTTCCCTCTGACCCTTCATGGACACATGTCCACCTGTGATTCGTTTGTGGGGCCACACTAAAATTTTTCGTTCTGAATTCTTTTGTGAAAAAGGGAAAAAATCCCCTTTTCCCTCCATGGCCTGCACTTCTTTCTACATCCACCATGTGTCAAACTATGGCTCCTTTGTAGACCTGTAGGCCTTCCCTTGTCTTTTTTCCCCTTTTCCAAAAATCAAAAAATGCCTAAGTTCCCCACCGGCCCACTCCTCTGCCTTCTCATAAGAACATGACACGTGTCCCCTCGCGGGGTTGTGGGGGGAATTTTGAAAATTTTCCCAAAGCCAAAAATGGCTAAGTTTTTCAAAGAAATCTACCGTTCCGTGTCCAACCAGAAGCGGCCATGTAGGAGACATTGTTTGAGCTTAATTTTGATGGTCAAATGACAACCATACGACTGTCAAAAACATAGAATTTACCAAAGATGCCCAAATTTGATTTTTTCTTCATGAGTGATGGATTTTTTGCTCAAAAAATAAGGGGAAGTTGATTTTATGCTAGTTTTGACCATGGGGAGGGATTTTTAAAGGCATATTGGTATAAAACAACCATTTTTTATTTTTTCACGATTGGGAAAAAGGGAGAACATGGCATAGCCCACAAATTTGGAAGAATTAGGGCACAAATAAGGCATGCATGGGTTCTTCTTCATGAATGAGGCATGGAAAATTATTTTCAAATGGATTAAGGCATGTAAATAGAGGCAGTAGCTTCATTTCACCCATTAAAACTATAGAAAATGTTTCAAGAGAAAGCAGAGTGAAAGGAAAATTAGGGAAAAATAATAGAGGATCAAAATGGACACCAACATCGGCTCCAACTTAGGGATGGGCACTCCTAGTGAGTGTCACAAGAACAATGTAGACCAAGTCCCAAAATAATCCATTGGGAAAAGGAGTCACGATCCAAAATCACCAAAAAACCAGCTGAGAACCCAACAAAAATGGTCGGCACACATCAAGGAAAATCACAAACTGACAAAACACCAAAAACATAGTGAAAAACAAAACTCTATACACTGTAAAAGCTGGTGCATACCTCAAATTTGGGGTTTAATCCAAGAAATGCTTTAGATGCCTACCATTAACAGGTAATTCCATCAATTCCCCATCTAAATCTTTAAGAAAAAAGGTATGCTCACCAATTCTGATATCAATAGAGTAAGGGCCCATCCATAATGCATCGAATTTTCCATGTTTGTCCTTATCCTTATTTTTGTTGTCCCATAACAAAACTAGATCTCCAATATTGAATGCCTTAGAAGTGACCTTCTTGTCAAAAAATATTTTCAACTTCTCTCTAAACCTGACATGCCTTTGGTGAGATGCTCTTCTCTCTTCATCTAGCTCCACAATCTGATTGATCCTTGCTTCATATGGACTGACTTCTTGATCCTCAAGTTGTTGAACAAACTGAAATGAAGATAATTACAGATGTAAGGGTAGCAGAGCTTGAGTTCTATATACCAACTCAAGGGTCTCTTTCAAGTAACTCTTTTAGTAGTGATTCTATCAGCCCAAACTACAAATTTCAGTTGTTCACCCCACTTTCTCTTGTTTAAATCCAAGGTTCTCCTAATGATCTTTAACAAGTTCTTATTGCTGGACTCATCTTGTCTATTTCCTTGGGGATTATAGTTTGAAGAATAAGTTATATTGGTTCCATATTCTTTACACATTACCATCAAAGGCTTAAATCTGAAACACATGGCATTATCAGCCACAATCTTGACTAGCACACCAAATATGCATATGATATTATTCAACAAGAGGTCCATAACAACTTGGTGTGTTGCTCTGTTGGTGGGGATTTCCTCTACCCACTTTGTAAAATAATTAGTGGCTACAAGAATCCACTTATGGCCAGCAGTAAAAGGGTCTGAAATCTCACCAATGAAGTCCATTCCCCACTATTTGAAAGGAGCTTCAATTGACACAGGCTGTAAAGGAAGGGAGCTTGAAGCTTTCATTATTCTAGAGAAATGCTGGTAGCTCTCACATTTTCTAACCAGCATGGTTACATCTTTGAAGAGAGTAGGCAACCAATAACCAGCTCTCAAAACTTTATGTGTTGTAACCCTTCCAGCAAAGTGTCCTCCATAAAATCCCCCATGGAAATCAAAAATTATTTTTGGAGCTTCCTCTTCAGTTATACATTTCAAGAGGATACCTTCAGGGTTCTTCCAAGCCAGCCCAAAGTCAGTGATGATGTATTTTTGAGAAGCCAGCTTGAGGGCTCTTTTTCTAATTTTTATTTAAATGATCAAGAAAACATAAGTGTTTGAGGTAAAATATTATATCCATGTACCACTCAGATCTTACCAATTTTTTAATAACATATGCCCTTTCTTCCTCTACTTCATTTACTTCCACAGTCTTCAAGTTTCTCTCAGCCATGAGCTTGGCAAGACCCAAACCTCTTACTAACTTTGTGGTTTGGATGTCCATATCATACTCCTGTAGTTTATTAACCCACCTACATCTCTTGCTTGAAATATCCATCTCTGATAGGACATCTTTTACCATTGTGTGGGGAACATAAGAAAAAACTTTTGAACTTAAGATATAAGGCCTGAAAACTTTTGTTGCTTTCACCAAGGCAAATGCTTGTTTTTCCATGATTGTATATTTCAACTCAGTAGCTTGTAAAGCCTTGCTAAAGAAATAAATAGGCCTCTCAACCCCATTGTCATCCTTTTGGAGCAAAATAGATGCAATAGTATTTTCAGAAGCAAAGGAGAAAATTTGGAAAGGATTTTTGTAATTCAGAGCTGCCAAGATAGGTGCATGTTTAAGTGCTTCCTTGATTCCTTCAAAAGCCTGAATAGCAGCCTCCTCCCATTTGATAACTTGATCTTTCTTTAACATACATGTGATAGGAAGAGTCAAATCAACAAAATTGGACACAAACCTTCTAATGAAATTGATTTTCCCAAAGAAATATTGGATGCCCTTCTTTGTCCTTAGAATTGGCACCTTGCTGATTGCTTTTATTCTCTCAGGGTCAATCATGACACCATATTTTGAAACAATATGACCAAGAATCTTGGCCTTCTACACTCCAAAGTAACACTTCTTTGGATTGAGAGAAATTCCAAACTCTCTACATCTGATTAACATTCTTTCCAAGTGTTGCAAGTGGTCCTTTCTGCTTCTTGAAAACATAGTCACATCATCTTGATAAACTATGCAATGAAGTCATTTATATAACCAGTAAAAGAAACATCCATTGCTCTTTGGAAAGTAGCTCCAACATTCATGAGACCAAAAGGCATTCTCACATAAACATATGTTCCCCAAGGAGTGGTAAAGGTAGTTTTAAATATTTCTGACTCCTTGACAACAACCTGATTGTAGCCAGAGAAACCATCCAAGGTGGACAACAATTCAGATCCAGTCACTAACTTCAGCATGTTCTCCATGTTTGGAAAAGGATAATTTTCCTTCAATGAAGCTCTATTCAGATTTCTAAAGTCTACACAAAGTCTTGATATCTCCATTCTTCTTTCTGACTGGCACAAGGTTTGCAACCCATGATGAATACCTTGTGGGCTGAATGATCCCTCCCTCCTTCAGTTTCTTCAATTCATCTTGCATTTTCATGGAGAGGAGTGGATTAATTGGCCTTTTCTTTTATCTGAATGGTTTGGTCATTTGTTTCAAGAGGGATCTCATGCTGAAATAAGTCTTCTCTATATGCTTTCAGCTCTGAATATGACATGCAAGGTAATTTTGATATTGTCTTTAACAATTGAACATAAGACTGTTTTTCCTCTTTGTTTAGACTACTACCCAACCAAACTTTTCTTGGTTTATCCTTTGTTCCCAAGTCATGCTCTTCCACATCCCTTGAGGTATACATGTTTCTATTGATGATGTAATCAGTCATTGTTAAAATTAGACTCAAGGGCAACAAGGCCTCTAGGAATGGTGTTAGTTTTCAATTGGATAATATATTTTCCAAACAAAGTCTCTCTTCCTTTAGTCACACACACCATTGGTTCCCAATCAATATGTTGATCTACAAACTCACCTTGATTTTGCAACAACCTTTGCACTTGAGCATCATCATCAAACACTTGTCCAATGTTTGATATTATCAGGGATAGCTGGTCTAGTTAACACTTCCACATTATACTCACAATAAGGTGAAATGGTACAATCTCCAAATCTTGACCCCAACACTACCAACTTGTCAGTAGTAGCATTCATACTTCTGTCATGATGCACAATATTGAAATAATCAAACATTTCAATTAGATCCCAAACTGCATGCTTATACTACTTCATCCGCTGATTTTTTGTAGCATACAGTTTTCTTATTTGTTTGACAACTAACTCTGAATCTCCCTTTGCAATGATGTCCTTGACACCATACTTCCATGAAATTCTCAGACCCAACAACAAGGTTTCATACTTAGCAATGTTGTTAGTACATTCAAAATTAAGCTTGAAAGAAAAAACAAATTCTTCTAATCTAGGAGAAATCAGAATTACACCAGCACCATTTCCAAATTTGGAGCAAGCTCCATCAAATAACAAGGTCCAAGGAGAACATACCTACTCAAGACACTTTGACTGATCCATTTTTTGTTCTTTTCCATCAGCAAAACCAATAAAATTATCAGCATCAACCTCAACAAACAACACCTCATAGGAAGCATTATTTGGATCCTCAATTAGATGTAACATTTTCTTTTCTCCATAGAGCTTGACAAGGCTGCCCTCAATGGGAATAGTAGAAAAATACATGTCCATTTGGACACTCCCTCCAACACTTGCAGCCCACTTTCTTGACAATAACATACCCCACTTGGTAGGGCAATCAACAATCACAACATCAAGTTTTAAATTCCTCCCGGGATAAGATGCAAGCTGCACAACCAAATCTTTCACACAACCAACTACTGGCACTTCTCTTGATTCCATGGTAGTACACTTTCCATAGGCCGTTGCTATCACTTTGATATCCAACTCATTCATGACTTCTAGAGGCATGACATTACATGATGCACTGGAATCAAACATACAATTGTGAAGTAGCCTATCCTTTATAATCAAAGTTGTGAAAAATGGATCAACATTCAATTGGGAATCAACCAAAGATGTCCCCAAATATACCTCAGGTGTCTCTCCAAAATCCTCTATTACTGGTGGTGTTCCAAGGTCTGCAATGATCTGAGGAGGATTTTCAACAACATTTACATTTCTGCCTGGAATATTCTTCTCTTCTTTCAATCCCAAGTACTCAAATGCTCTCTTCTTATGCTCAGGAATTCTAAGCAACTCAATGATTGGAACACTCACTTTTATTTGGCTCAATACTTGGGCTATGTCATATGGAATACTCTTCACCAAAGCAGCATTGGAAGGGAGACAAGAAGATTCATTTGATGGCAAAGGATTCTTGGCAGCTTGGGCATGAGGAGGGCTGTAATTTTTGCTTGGGGCAGCATAGAAATTTTAACTAGTGCTTCTCTCCTAGGAGCTTCTTTTGGAATTCTTGTGAGCAAGGGTGTTTTAGGTTTGGCTTGAGGCCCAACTCCCTTAACAACTTTTCTTCTAGTGTTATAGTCTTTCTCTTGAGCTACAACAACATTCATCAACAATTGCCTATCTTCCTCTGAAGGGATACCACCATCATACTTCTTAATCATCAAATCTCTTAAGTATTCAAAGTCATTGTTAGGAATTTCAAAATATTGCACTACATCAACTTCAAGAGCATGAGGGGGAAGAAATACTTGTACCCATTTGATGCAATCCCAAAAGGTAGTTAGCAGTTGTCCTAGCACTTATTACTTCAGTAGATGTTTCTCCTCCTTGTGAGCTTGAAGAATAACCCACCATGAAAATATCCTCATCAGTACCATTATCATTATTATATTCACCTTCTTGCTGGTCCACTTCACATGGAGGATGGGGTAGAAACACCTATTACAACAATCAATATCAACAACCTCTTTAACAGCAGCAACCCTAACAGTTAAGGGATCAGGTAACACTCTTCCTTCACGTGCTTGAGGATGTCTATTTGCAGACTCCATATGGTCCTTTCCCTCTATCATCTACCCTTTGATCACCTCTAGGATGATTGGAAAATCTATCATGGTTTTGTGCTCTTGGTTGACCTTGTGAAGTCTTCCCAATTCCTTTCTCAGCTCTTGCCAACTTGTATGAGATTTCTTTGACAGCCCCTACCAAAGTTTTCACAACCTCTTCTAAATCAGCACCTTTGCTAGCTTGAGGTTTTTCAGGGTTTATCAATTTTACACCATCTCTCTTGAGAGGTTTCCCAATTGCTTTGATATTGTTCTCAATTTGAAGTGCCATGGTGAAAGATTGTCTTAGATTGGTAGGGTTCTTGTCTCTTAGGTAATAGGTTGCCTTCTTATCAAATGCATCTGTATATTTGATTAGACAAGATTCATCACAAGGCCTCAAATTAACAGGAAGCCTTCTCAAAGTTTTGTTAAAACTTGTGTTGAAGTCATGGACTAATTCATTAGGGTTCTTCTTGATATTCTCAAACTCAGATAAAAGAAATCTAGGATCAGTCTTGTCACCATATTGCAACCTAAATGCATTTTTCATTTCAGTCCATGAATCAATAGAATTATCAGGTAGAGCCTTGTACCAATCCCTAACATCTTCTTCTAGTGTATGAATGAACAAATTAATATACACATCTTCAAACTCTATCTCAAAATATTCCATCATATTAACAAATAGTTTGAGATGTTGATCACCAGTTATTGCATTGTTGCCTTGAAATTTTGGCAATCTATTTCTGACATCTTGTGGAACAAAATTCGGGTAACCATCCATTCCTCTAAAATTTATAGGACCAAAGGCGTTAACAACAAATGGAGGTCTAGGCTGAGCCATATTGTTTGGTGGAGGTGATCTTGGAGGTGAAACAAGCTGATGAGGAGTGCAAGATCTTTGGGCTCAAGAATGTGATTCACAAGACTGGTATTCTCTAAGTGCTGATTTTCTTGGAAAATTTTACTTGAATTAAAACACAGAGGTGTAGATTAGAGAAGGAACTCACCAGGTATAATAGAAAGACCTTCACTAGCTGAGGCAAACAAGTTTATGAGAGGATTTCTTGAATCAGAATCACTTGAAGAAGAATGATAATCTTCTACCAAAGGTTGATCTCTCTCACCAATGGATATATATTTTCCTGATGTCTGACCTTTAACAACTTTCCAAACTCTTCTCCCTTCCAACTCTGAGTTCCTTGAATCTGAAAACAATTTCTTAGCAGAGTCTTTAAGGAAGAGAGATCTTCTTCCTTCCAGTTTTACAGAGATTAGCAACACAAAAATAAATGACAGAAAGGCAAGACACTGGTATTTATTAATATCAAATCAGCATGGAGTTGCCACTAAGGACTTTCACCCTAGTTGTGTAAATACGCTAAAATACTTATATCAAATATTTACCAGCACTGAAAATATTGCCAAAATTTACAAATCAGACCTTCTTTCTTCTTGAAATTATCAACCAAAAATGCAAATGAAGTGCAACAACTACTGGAAGCAGGAATTTGAAATACTACAATACAGAATAATGTCCCCCAGCAACGGCACCAAAAAATGTTGGTACCCAATTTTTTTTTCTCCTTTTTAGTCTGAGAAGCATCAGAGATATGGCATGAAGCTTGAAGTTCTGATAGATCATGATGTGTGTCATTTTGTAGCCAGGGATGTGATCTAACTGGCACTTAGATTTTTGGAGAGATGGATAGCACTTTGAAAGGATTTGATCTAACCCTCACTATTTTAGGTTGTGCCTTTCAACCAAGGTAAGAGAACCTATATTGTAACCCCAAAATGGTGAAGGAGATGAAGATATCCCTCAATTTATGCAAATAGTATGAAAAGGCCTTGGGAAAATATGATCAACACTCCAAATCTAACTTTCACAAGTTGTCACTCCCAGATTATGGAGATATTTTCAATGCAAGGCAAGGGTTACTGAAGACATTGTATAATCCTAATTTTCCTTGTGCATTTTTGTAGATGGGCTAGATCCTTTTGTTGACACACAATGCAATGCAGGGGTAGTATGGGTAGGATTAGTTTGTTTGAATGAATTTTTGGTGGGGTGTTGACAAGACAAACTGGGATATATCAAATCTTTGACAACCTCTACAATACTTGAACAACTATCAGATAAAATGCTTTAAATAATCAAGGATATTCTTTCAACCAGAAGAGGCATAAATGGAAGCCCAAGTTGCACTCTTCACACAATCTTTGAGAATTCACCACAAAATCTTGAAGTAAAGAACTCAATTAAACACAAAAATCCTTGATCAAACCATGCCTAAGGTACCCCCAAAGGCTTACAAGCAATCTTTGTAGTCAAGGAAGGTAAAGTGATTTTAAATTTGTTTATCTCTTTATCAGATGAAGGCTCTTCTGAACATGAGATTGCAAATGCCACTAAAATATCAACAAGAAATGGAGATTCTGTGTGATTTCTAAATATTTTCAATGCAAGATTGCAATAAGAACAATGAAAACTATTTGTAGGCATTTAAAAATGATAACAGACATCATATTGCCCAGAAAAACACAGATTAACTCAAAAGCTTGTTAGATTCATTAGCAGGGGAGAGTTTCATGAACAATCTCAGAGTTGTGTGATGGCTATACACTTGTAACCAACTCACATACATGAAGATCCAACATAGAAGAAATTATTCTGGTTCTTTGGTGGTTTTTTTTAGAAAAATGAGCTTTCTCTCAGAATTTGCTCATGATTTTTCAACTCTTCCCAACACTCCTGCATGTCTCAAAACATGCATTATATATCTCTTGCCACCTTGGAGCCTTCTTTCTTAAGAAAATAATATGCCAAGGGATCAATTTTGTTACAACCATTTCTCATGATTCACTAAAAATGACATTTAACAAATTTACAACGAGAGTTGCCAGGTGTTTCTAAAATGGTGAATCATTACAAATATTTGGATCATTATCCTTCTTGGAGGCATGTTTTTCATCATCAAGGCATGCAGATTCCTTTCCTATCATCATTTCACCTTTTAAAACTACCTCTGCAACTTTCAATTTGACATTCCACGTGCTTGCTCAGGCTGAGTAAAAATTTATTACAAAAACACCTCAAATCTACAAATTGAGTCATGAAACCAATTCCAATGATCCTAGAAGGCCAAAACGACATGGAATCACCAAAAATTTGATGAAATTTGATGCAAAATTCATGATTCCAAGCTTCCTAGAGGAAAAATGGAAGCCAAAAATGAAAATGCACAACTTCCCTTGATCTACTCTTTCTCCTTCAATCTAGGCCCTCCACGTGTCAAACTATGATTGGGAACAAATTCGGGCTCATTTTTTTACTTTTCAACTTTTTGGAAAAATGGAAAATTTTGACTTTTTTCCCCACCCCTCTGCCTTCGAATTTTGGAGCTGACACATGGCACATGGTGGGTCCCATTGGGATCATGCTTCAATTCTACGCATTTTGACCGTTTTTGGAAAATTAGAAAAATTTCACTTTTTGCCCCGGGCCCGCACCTCTGATTTCTCCCTCGCCATGTGTCTCCTTGTGATTCTTCATGGGCCAGTGCTCCAAATTTTGATTATGAGTGCTTTTTATGAAAGGGAAAAATTCCTTCCTACCTTCACCAGCCCGCCGAATCCACTCTGTCTTCTACCACGTGTCCATATCTCTTTTGCTGAGGACCCGCGGGCTTAATCTTCATTTTTACTCCCTTTAAGCCAAGGGAAAATTCTCAAATTTGTCTCCACGGGCCCACGCCTCTGATTTCTCCCCCACCACATGTCGCTCGATGATTCACTAGTAGGCTAGCACTTCAAATTTTGATTTTAAGCCTTCTTTGTAAAAGGGAAAAAATTCTCTCCTGCCTCCACTGGCCCGCTGACCCATCTTGTCTGCTCTGCCCACCATGTGTCACTCATTGATTTTCTTGTGGGCCCGCAGCTTAAATTTTTACCTTAACTCCTTTTTCAAAAAAGGGGAAAAAATCCCCATTTCCCTCTGTGGCCCGCACTTCCCTTTGACCCTTCATGGACATGTGTCCACCTGTGATCCATTCACGGGGGCACGCTAAAAAAATTTCATTCTGAACTCTTTTTTGAAAAAGGGAAAAAATTCCCTTTTACCTTCGTGACCCGTACTTCTTTCTACATCTGCCATGTGTCAAACTATGGCTCCTTTGTAGACCCACGGGCCTTCCCTCGTACCTTTTTTCCCCTTTTCCAAAAGGAAAAAAATGCCTAAGTTCCTCGTCGGCCCACTCCTTTGCCTTCGCATAAGAACATGACACGTGTCCCCTCACGGGGTTGCAGGGAGGAATTTTGAAATTTTTTCCAAAGCCAAAAATGGCTGAGTTTTTAAAAATAAATCCAATCGATCCATGTCTAAACAGAAGCAGCCATGTAGGAGACATTTTTTGAGCTTTATTTTTATGGTCAAATGACAACCGTACAATCGTCAAAAATGTAGAATTTACTAGATATGTCTGAATTTGATTTTTTCTTCATGGGTGATGGGTTTTTTACTCAAAAAACAAGGGGAAGTTGATTTTATGCATAGTTTTGACCATGGGGAGGGATTTTTGAAGGCATATTGGTATAAAACAAACAATTTTTATTTTTTCCATGATCGAGAAAAAGAGGAGAACACGACATAGCCCACAAATTTGGAAGAATTAGGGCACAAAAAAGGCATGCATGGGTGCTTCTTCACGAATGAGGCATGGAAAAATATTTTCAAATGGATTAAGGCATGGAAATAGAGGCATAAACTTCATTTCACCCATTAAAACTGTAGAAAATGTTTCAGGAGAAAGCAAGAGTGAAAGGAAAATTAGGGAAAAATAATAGAGGATCAAAATGGACACCAAAAGGTACCACGTGCTACAGAAGAGCGCAAGAGGAAGGTCTTGCATGAAAACCTTCCCCCTCACAACCTTGACTATGATAAGGAGATCATGTTAAATGTGGCTGTGGATGGATGGATCCTTAATAATATCCTCATTGACATAGGTGCTGAGGTCAATGTTCTCACCTTGGATTCATGACATCAAATGGGAATACGTGCATTACAACCATCTTTAAATGTGTTGTATATGGCTAAAAAAATGAAGGAAATTCCCATAATATTATTAAAGGATGCATCTATCACCATTTAGGGGGCTAAGTTTACTCTAGACTTTGAAGTCTTGGCACTCACCAAGGTAGACAATTTCCCATCATTACTTGGCTTCCCATGGTGCTATAAGAACAATGCAGATCTTTGATTCAACAAGGGATATATAAGATTTGAAAATGAGGAGGAATGGGTCATCATACCCATAGCTGATGAAAAATTAACACCCTATATTGAACCTTTAGGAGAAGAGGTCTTGGATAGAATATATGTGCACTAAATCAGGGATCCAGAGATAATCCATCCCATAGAAGGAGTTATCTAGCTTAAGGATGCTTAGTCCTTAAGTGACACCACTAGTATAACATGTGATAATTGGGTGCATAGGACCTATGGGTTAATTAGATGACATTTGAGAGGATCGATGACAAAGCTGACAAAGGCACGCATGGTCCAGTGCCTAGGTGGAAAGAAGTTACCTAAGTATTCAGGAGGAGCCTTCCCTGAGATTTTTCTCTAGGAGATGGAAGCTCAGTGGAAGAAGGTGAATGAACAAAGAGGGATGTTAAGTTATGTCCTAAATGGAACTACTGCGCACTGGTGGGTGACACATTGGGATAACCTCTTGGAATGGCACAAGGTGAGAATTTCCTTCTCCATAATGTTTTATAGGAGCAATGCGCCTACGGCTATAAAAGACTACCATGGTAAAGAGACCGCTCCCCTCCATATCTAAGCATGTGAGATAACCTAGATGGGAAGTGTAGAAGAATTCCCACCTTCATTATGGGTTCATAAGTTGTACTTCACTCTATAAGGTTGTGTGTGTGCATGGTACATTCACGCTGAGACACGCCACCATATAGGGAATTGGCAAGAGTTAGTGGCTGATCTCATTCAAACATTTGAGTATTAGAGTACAAAACCCTTGGTGGATAAGGCATTTTAGGTTTTTAAGAACCTTACCATTAGGATAGTGGCATGGATAAATATAGGCTACTAGACTTGCTAGGTGAACCTAGCCTAGAGGTGCGCTTCGAGGAAGAAGAAACAAAAGAGATACAGTTTAAACGCTCATGTATAGAGAAAGAAAAGGGTAAGATGGTGTATGCTATTAATGGAGAAGAAGTAGACAACTTGGATGTTGATCATTCTATAGGGATGTATGAGGTGTTAGATAGTTCTGATGAATAGGCACACACCTATCATGAACCTTTAAAGACAAAGAATGTTAACATCAGCTCAAGAGAAGAACCCAAGGAGGCAATCATTAGAGACTATTGGTCGGAGAAAGAAGTCTCTCAGATCATTGATCTTTTACGTGAATTTTAAGAATTTATTCCCACGTGGGTATCATGAACTAAAATGTCATTCATGATACCTTGGTTGAAATGAGGAATTAAGTTGAAGGAGGAGTGTGTGCCCCAGTCTAAAAGATACCATACCGGATGAATCCTAACCTACGCGTGAAGGTCAAGGAGGAAATAGATAAGATGATATCATCGGCCATCATCGAATATGTTGACGAGTAAGAGTGCATAAGTCCAATGGTAATTAGCATCAAGAAGGATGGGAAGGATAAGGGATCTGTGTTGATTACAGGGGACCTGAGATGCAGTGTGTATCATTGATCCATTTCCTAACCCCATTTACTGAAGATATCTTATAAGGAGTAGCAGGATGTGAGGTCTACCCTTTCACAGATGGATTCTCGAGCTATCACCAGGTACAGGATCATGAGGGAAGGACCAGAGGAAGATGAATTTTGCCACTGAGTGGGGAAATTTTTTCCTATACAATCATGCCTTTTGGGTTGAAGAATTCGCCTATTGTGTTCTCACGCATTGTGGTACAAACTTTCCAGGACTTCATCCATAAATTTCTTCAAGTCTACCTCGATGATTGGACAGTATATGGGCTAGTGAGGGACCATTGTGACAACTTAAGGTTAATTTTTGAAAGGTTTTGGCAAGTTAAGGATATCCCTCAATATTAAGAAATGTGTCCTTTACTACCTCGTTTGGAACATTATTGGGACACATCATATGTAAGGAAGTCTTACTAGTAGATTCCTGTAAAAGTTACAGTAATTTTGGGATTGACGGAGCCTACTAGTCAAGGCGTAGTGCATGGATTTTCCTGGGCATACGGGGTACTACAAGAATTTCATCAAGGGATATGCCAAGATTGCCACACCTTTAGAAGAGTTTCTTAAGCATAAAATTACCCTTCATTGGGGAGATGCGCAGCAGAAGGCATTTGACACTTTAAAGGATAGGCTTCTCACCATGCCCATACTATGATTCCCCTCTTGGGATAAGCCCATCCATATTCATGTTGATGCCTCAAGAACCACCATTGGAGTAGTACTTGCACAGCCTAGTGAAGGGATTGTTGATCATCCTTTCTACTTTGCAACCAAGGAAGTTAACACCAGCATGGAGCAAAATTATACTACAACTGAGCGTGAGGCATTATCAATGAATCTACATGCTTCATAAGTTTAGGAAAGTATTCTACTAGCAACTCCATTTATATTTGACACTGACCATATGGCATTGAAATATAATAGTAGGAACAAGCCTGTTCTACAAGGGCGCATCTGTCAATGGGTACTATTGTTCCCAAGAATTCGATTTCACAGGTGGTTGTCAAACTAAGGAAAAAGTAATTATAGACCTGATAATTTGTCTAGAATCGATTCATGGAGAGGACACATGCAAAGCATTGAGGATACCATGCTAGATGCACAACTATTTAGGTTGTGGGCACGCGCCCTCAGACCTAAAAGATATTGCGGTATTCCTCAAGACAGGTGTAGCACTGAAAGTTGGAATGAAGGCATTGGATAAGAAGAGTGGTTAGCTCATATGCTCCACACCCTACATGTTTATTAGTAGTGGATTTATACAAATTAGGACATGATGATAAGGTTTTACACCGGTGCGTGCTAGAACATGAGCGCATCTAGCCATAATAGAAGAAGCGCATGTTGAGGTAGTGCAGGTGGGTACTATGCAGGTGAAATGCCACTGTATGTGCAAGATATCTAATGGTCAGAGCTTATGGTGGGAGACCCTATATCAAGACTGCAAGGAATATTGCAAGGCATGTGACTATTGTCAATGCATTGAGCAAACCTAAGGCAAAGAGATGAAATTCCTTTGTGCCCTATTCCCAATGCATAAGCCATTCAAAAAGTGGGTTATAGACTTCGTAGGACCAATATTACACCATCTGCGCGTAGGACTGGATCACAGTATATAATCACTTGCACAAATTACTCTGACAAGGTGGATAGAAGAAGCAACGCCTACTAAGGATTGTACAAAAGCTACTGCTAGCAAGGTTCCTATGGGAAAACATTATTAGCAAGGTATGGGATGCCCTTTCAGTTGATCCAGTGACATGGGTACACACTTCTTGAATGATATAGTTTAAGGATTCTATTAGTCAGAATTCATGGTGGCTCCATAACAAGACTACTCCCTTACCATCCTCAAGAAAATGGAATTGCTAAGGTATTTAACAAAATACTTAGTCACATGTTGACTAAGATCTGTGATGTTGGTAGACAGGATTGGGATGACAAAGTATTAGCCATTCTTTGAGCATATAGGACAACCTACAAGAGGTTGAATAAGGCCACACCATTTCAATTGGTGTTTGGTGCAGAAGCTATCCTACCAGTTGAATTCATGTTACCTTCTCTCTGTATAGCACGCGCAAGAGGATTAAATGATGAACAAGCACTTGAGGAAAGAATAGACAAATTAATATAGTTGGATGAGAGATGATCATTAGCCAGGTGGAGCCAGAAAACTAAAAAAGTAAAACAAAAGACATGGCATGATCATCACATTAAGAATAAGAAGTTTGAGGTTAGGCAGATGGTCTTACTATATGATTCAAAGTTTCTGTGCCATCCTGGGAATTTAAAAGTCCATTGGTTGGGCCCCTACGTCTTCTCGTACATCCTTGATTCAGATGCGTTCAAGTTACAAGAATTGGATGGGACGAGGTTTCTAGGACACTTTAATCGAAGTAGGTTGAAGCCCTACTATAAATAAGTATTCTTGGTGTTTGTAAATAAGGTAGTGTTTCCAGTTAGTTTAGAATTTCCTTTAGTGCATTTTATTTTCTTGTGTTTCCCTTTCTCATTGTTGTTTTTTGTTGCACCTTGGGCATCGGTAACCTCTTTACTTTTCGAAGGTTGTGAATACGCAAAGGACCATGCATCCTTTTAGTGTGGGGTAGAATAATGTGGAGGAAAGTGCAAAGTGTGAAGAACCAGGAAGGATTGCGTTGAAAATACTGGTTGAATAGCCTTGGGAAATTAAGAGCATGGAAGGAAGGGTAAAAAATGATGGTTGGTGTCAGGGTAAGGCTACAATGTGGATTCACGTACAAAAGAGGAAGAAGCACAAAAGCAACACAAGGTAGGCCAGAGTAAAAAAAATCATGACGGAAGTACCTTCAATGCTGGTGATGCACGCGCAAGAGTCTCCTGTCAAGATGGATTGGTTACTTGCCAGAAGGTTTGAGGATTTCTCGTGAAAGGATTGAAGGTGTGAGTTAAAGTGCTAAAGTTGCGTTTTGTTGAAAAATCTACATTAAGTGTTGAAGTACAGTGGTAGGTAAGGTAGCATTTAATGTTGAAAAGTAGGAAAAACTATAAATAGAAGGTTAGACACTTCATTATTTACATTACAAATACAAATAAGGAATATATTTTTCTAACCAAGGTTTCTAGAGTTGACCTGTGTGAAGAAAAATTAGAGAAATTTAACTGTGAGTGACTAGTATGGATCTATAAACTAGGAGGGAAATAGTTCAAATGCGTAGCGAGAGTTGTGGATAAGCACCATATTTTGAAGGGGAAATTCCAGTGGGGGTTTAGTAGTTAGGGCATAGGTCAAAAAGGATTTTCTTCACAAGTTTGAGATCTAAGCTTGGAAAGGGTAGAGAAAGAAAGCAAGAGAAGTTGAAGTGCAAAGATAACCTACACAATGGTACCCAAGAAACCAGATATAACACTTAAGAAGGGAAAGGGAAGACAACAAGAAACCACCACAAGTACCAATGAAGAATGGTATGTAGAAATGCAGTACCCAGATGGGGTTTTTCTTGGAAAGAAGTGGGATTCCCATTTAAGAAACATGACAGTAAATGATTATAACCATCACACAAACATGACTAAAAAATAAATGGCGCTGGAGTTAGTGTGCCTGAGATACAAGAGGACACTAGAAGGGTTACCCATTTATAACAATGAATTAAAAGTGAATCTGGAGAAGGTGGAATTGTTGCAACTCTATGATTTTCCCTACTTTGGGAATCCTAAGTGCCTCTATCAGTGGTTGATGTCACGCGTACACGAAGATCACTTTCACTTCACAGGGCACAAGATGTGCATAACTCCTCATCTGATTTCAAAATTCACAGGTCTCATATGTGAAGGAGAAGATATAAAGGATGACCTATGTGATAAAGAAGCCATAAAAGAAACCATCGCCACATATGCATACAAGAAAGGGTGAAGATAGTTTTATATTGTAGATATCCAAGACCTGATGATGAGAATGGCCACGTACATGGTAACCAAAATTAATGATCAAAAGAGGTGGATGTAAGTGAAAAAGTCATGGCTCAATGTTTGTAGAAGGATATCAGAGGGCACCATCTACAAATTTTCTGCATACATCATAGATGAGATCATTAGTAGTGCGCAGAAGGGTGACAAGATACTTTTTGGCAATATCCTCTTAACTATTGTGTTTTTAGAGATTGGAGTGTCAGATGTGGCATATAAGTTCATGTGGGAATACCTAGAGGAAGACCCCTCACCCGCAAAGATATTAAAAAAATACACTTGCGATAGCATGATGGTCATTCACAAGGCACATCTTGAGAAATGGTATGCGTGCTTGAGGAATGTGTTTGGGGCAAAGTGGAGGATCCCAGAACAACTGCCAAAGCTCACAAAAGGAGAAGCTGAATTCACATTATAGAAGGAATGATTTAGGTTGGTTGATGAAAGCATGATCCCATGGTGTAAACTTCCATTTTCCTTCACCTCTCAGTACTTCTAGGCGGGGGGGTAAACAGATTCAAGGCATCCAAGAAGTTGAAGTTTGACCTTGGAAGTATGGATCGGGACCATAGGGAGATGTGTAGGATGTTGGTCTACCCCAACAAGCGTGTGTACGTGGAAAAGTACATGTCGCATGAAGTTCAGATGATGAAACCATTGACTCTGCCTATTAAAGGGAGGTCCGCGATGCGTGTATACCTTCGCATAAGTCCCAAGTTTGAGAAGGGCGCTTATCTTGAGAATGAGATAGCTATACCTAAATAATTAACAGGTAGAAGGAAGACCATGCCCAAGAAAAAGGAGACAGAAGAGATAAATAAAAATGCACCAAGTTCCCAAGATACTCAAGCGGTGGGCACCCCAAGAACAAGTGCTAGAACAAGTACTTACATGCGCATGAAGAGGTCCCCAGTTAGAGAGGAGGCTCCAGAACAAGAAAATCTTATCATAGAGGAGAAATCACCAGAGGAGGAAGAAGAGAAACCAAAATCTCCTATATTGGAGTCCCCAGTTAGGAAGAAACAGAAGGTGATGGAGGAAATAGAGAGCTTGGAGAAATATAGGGGTGAGAGGGATGACGATGAAGAAGATGAACTTGAAGGGGACCAAGAACCACTTGTTTTCAACATGCACGATTCTAAAGAAGAAGGCAAAGAGGAGAAGAATGACTATCACTTTGTGCAAAGGAAGGTTATCCAAGAGGAGGAGGGTTCCCATGACATGGGAGGAGGTGAAGAGGTTAGAACGAAGGGTCAGAGGACTCCAAGCCTCAATAAGGATAAATTAATTCAGGTGGCAGAAAGAGAAGCAACAAAAATCATTGAAGCCTTTGTAGAACAATAATTTGAGCGTAGTGCTGATATAGTGATGAATGAAGATAGGGAAGAAAGTGTAGTGAAAGATCATGGTAGCGTGGGAGGTCCCAGTCTATCGGTAACTGTTCCTAAGGGCACACACACAAGAGAAAATTGCATGGAGATCTAGGGGCCAAGAAGGAGCTACATTGATGATCCAAACAAGGTGTTGCATGTGCACTTCCAAAGCACATTCCCCATAGATAAAATCTTGGCAATGAATTTATTTAATGAAGAAGGTTCATACTCTCAGATGAGGAAGATGATTTTGTGGGAAATTGAGTCCCACATCGATGAGCCAAAGTTTGAAGTAAGACAATGGGAACTAATGAAGATGCTTGAGTTAAAAGGAGAAAACCCCTTAGTGAGTGCTCAGCAGCTTTCAGATGAACAAGTCTACAATGCGTTGAACAAGGTCTCAGTTGAACAAGAAGCTAGGTTATTCGGAAGGAATGACTAGGTAAAATTTCTAGAGGCAGAGCTAGAAAAGAGGGAAGAAGAGATAGAAGAGAGAACCAAGAAATTAAAGTAGGAGGAACTAATTAGCGCGTAGCTAAAGCATGAACTAAGGGAAGAAAAGGAAAGGGTGCACAAAATATATAAGAAGGTAGAATCCATCACAAATGCCATTGTTTTGAAGCATCTAGACCTAGCACCACCTGTGAAAAAGTATGGATCTTCCCTTAAGTTCTTTGAAGAATTAACATGCATCCTCACCATGGAAAGGAAACCTCTAGCCTTAGAATCTATAGAAGAAGTAGCAACATGCCTGGAGAAGGAGGAAGAATTGAAGGTTGTAGCAATAATTTCTAAGTACAACAAGGTTCTTGTTGATGTAAAAATTGCTACCCATACTGCTAAGGCCACATATGACAATGGGTAGAAAAAGATAAAGTGGCAAGTATTCTGGTCATCACTCACGAGGTAGAGCTCAAGGAATTCCAAGAGAAGAAAAAAGGAAATAGAGTAGAGCGGGGGAGGATCCTAGACAAGGTCGAGAAGAATTCATAAGCTATTGAAACCTTACAAGGTTCAATTAAAAACCAGATGAAGGAGTTGTACCCACTAAGTACAAGAAGGATGGATGTGCTTGAGGATGTGGGCAAGGAATTGGAAGGACTGGTTGAAACATTGAACACTTGAGGAAATGGAATAGGATTTGAGGAGGTAAGCACCCTAGTTGGTGACCTCTTCCAGAGAGTGCAAAATGAAGTCGATGCCTGAAAAAATTTGGAGGTTGAATTGCAAAGATATTTTTCCTATCTTGCTATAGTAATGACAACACTTCCCCATTCTTTCATTTTTCCCAATTATTCATTCCCTTATTCTTTTTCCAAGATGTTAAGTCTATTGTAATTATTTCTTTGAAGAAGTGTTCCCATGGGAGGTGAACAGGTAAAGTGTGGGGTGATGTTGGGCCACTAAAATATTGACTAAGTTAAAAATGGCACATGGGTGCGAAAGGCCTAAGTTGAAGGGTAGGTGCACAAGAAGAAGGCACACAAGGCAAGATTCTAGGAGGGATTTAGAAGGAACCATGTTATGCATCGACAGAACAAGGGTCTCAGGACTTAGCCATATTTGGCATATCGGGAAGAACACGAGAAAAGTGTGACTCGACTACACATGCGGAGTGGATAAGTTGCCATCTTGGTGATAGGCTGGCCTAGGAAGGAATATGCCTTGCGATGGAGGTTTCTAGAATACCATCATGGCAAGAAGTGAAGAGATTAGTCCTGGAGGAGTTTTCTCCCATGGAGGACCACATATGGACACTTGGTGATGGATTTGAAGCCTTAGAAAGGTGGTTTGATAGTTCAAGAGGCCTATAAATACAAGCGCCCATAGAGGAATAGAGAGAGAGATCAATAGAGAGAAAAGATTTTCCAAAAATCCATGAGGCGTTGCATTGGGTTGGGTAGATAAAATATAGGGGAAGGGTGCATCAAGGGGCTTGGGATTGTAAATTTTATTCTTGAGAAGCTAGGGGATATAAATCTAGTTATGATGTATAACCTCGGTCTGCCATACTGTGATGTTCTGTAATAAACCTAATGGATGTAATGAGGTTACCAAATTATTTGAATATGATCATTAATGATTCTGGTCCATCCTCATATCTTCATAGTTCTGCTTCATGTATGTTTATGAAATGAGTATGAATATTTATGCATTTTCCTTTTTGTTTGATTTCGGTCCTATTTTGTTAAAGTATCTTTTTGTTTGGAATGACTGCATTGGTCTAGAAGCTGTTCTGAGCTCTGTGATGATTACATGTCTCGTCTCCACTCACTCTCTTTAAATTCCTATCATAGATGATGTTTCCCACTAAACTCACATAAAGGAGAGACTTGGCACCCACACGTGCCTTGGGTGAGTGCCCAGCACCGCTGGGTGATAGGCCGATGCGCACGGGGTTCCCTTGTTCTTTGGTGGGTGTAAAAATGACTACAAAACCATTGTTTTTTATTTCTTTTATATTTTTATGGAAGTCTAGCTTGTTTTTCCAAAAAAATTTCTGCATGCAGAACCTTTTGCTTCATCAAGGGTTACTTCTTTTCCAACCTTTCAGTTTACCATTGTATCCTGAATCCTCTACTATGGATTGTTTTCCTTATTCCTCAAGGGACAATCCATGACATAGTGGTCACTATCACCCTACTTGAAGAAACCAAAAAAAGGTCTCTTCCTTTCAAACTTTTCATTCTTACCAGTAGTGTTTAACTATCCATTTCTTTTATAATTTGTAGCAATGTCATTTCCACCATTTTCAGATTTTCTTTCAACATTCTTTCCCCATGTCTTCATAGGTGACAATGGTGAAGGTGAGTTGTATCTCATATTCCCCTTCTCATCCTTGTGATTAGAAATTTTTTTGGAGCTTCTGCTCCTGCCTAATGTCCTTTTCAAACACTGCTTCCACTATAAGAGGACCATGGACATCAATTTCACCCCCTATAAATGGATAGGAGGACCATGGACATCAAATTCACCCCTATAACTAGGTTAAGTACCATTTTAAATTTGTGTATCTAGAATTTTTCATTTTCCTAATATTGATGTACATATTTAAGAAGTTTTGTAAACTTTTCCCAATATTTCATTACCATTAATTTAGCTTGAACTAATGTATGGAATTAGACATTTTCTAATCGTAGTATAGTTGCAGTAACCATCACTTCATGAAATAAAAATTGAACTGATCCCAAGTTATATCAGTTGAAATAACTCCTAGTTAAACCTTATGGTTGTCCCACCATGAGGAAGCCTCATTTAAGAGCTGATAAGTTCCCCAAACAACCTTTGTTTGCTCTGAAAAATCCCTTATCTTGAAGTACTTTTCCATTTTTTTAAGCCAATTCTCATCTCCATTACCAATTGTTGTCCTATCAAATTTAGGCAGCCTAGTATGCTTTATGTCCTTTGACATCTCATCATCTAGGCAAGATCTTACATTCAATGGTTGATTTAGATTTTTTTGTATTATGAGCACCTACATTATTGTTCACAGTATTTGGATTATGTTGCTCAGGATGTTATTCTTACACCTCACTCTCACTTTTCTTAGTGTTTACCAGTTGTTCCAAAGTAGTGATTTGGTTGTAAGTGTATTAAAAGACAACAAATATCTCATCAAGTTTCTACATTATCGTTGCCTCAGCACCCACAACATGATTATCACAGCGTTTCCTCTCATCTTACGCATTTTCATTTCTTTTGTTACACAATAATTTAAACTGTGTGTTAGCATAAGGACCTATTATGTCCAAGAGCTACAACCTTTAGCTCTGATACCAAAATGTACCACCCATATTATGCTTCATCAAACAAAGGGATATTTTTTAAAACCAAATCCTTAATTAAAATTAACGCCTTCACTGATTTTAACACATACTAATTAAAATCTAGCATACAAGAGTTTATAAAATCCCTTAAGTTATTTTATGCTGAAATGAGTATCATCTTTTACAACCACCACTGAATTATTCGAGTGTTAATTAATATTCATAATCCATCTAGACATCCTATGATAATGATATGTAAGTACGAGGGTCTCTTGTATCTACTTGATCCCCCTCAAACACTCTTTATGAGCTAATATACCATGTATATCATTTGGTTAAGTGTTATTACCTGCTGAGATAACCTATGTGTCTTCTTAGCATCTTTTGGAAAGTTAATACTGTAACCACCATCTGAATCTAGAAACCTTAAGCAAGAAGACCTGGTGAACAAAAAATGCATCAATTATATGCACTACTTACGGCCATAGTTGACATTTCACTAGCAACCCGATTCTGAGACTAGACAAAAGCCTACAAAACCTGTATTCCTTTCACCACACAATTGTCTCAACATATTCATCCTAATTTTATTTCGTTGTTTAAGCTATTAAGTTTACTGTCTTTTATCTTATATAATCATGTATATTAATTAATAATTTCAAATACCAAAGCTCCAGATATCATAACTTGGTATCCAAGTCATGTATCTCATGCCAACACCACTTTGGGATACCTATAGGAAAATGTATGTTCACATAATGACCTAAGTCATTACACATCTATTCCTCTCCTTGTATCCATCCTAAACTAGTACAGGTATGATTCACATGGCATGAAAGTCGTGTCATGATTATTGTCTTGGATAACTATCCATTATGTTATCTAAATCATGACAAAGATATGTAATGATCTCCACGAGTCATTGTATAATGTATGTACCTCTTACTGTATCATTATATAATTATGATGTCACCTAACAACAATATTATTAATTATAAAAATCGATTCATCATAAAAGGCTATGTTGATGAATCATCGTTACATAAATTTCGTAAAACACATACACAATAATTTGAATCATAACATTTAATATTCATTATTTATAATCTCCATAGAAATTTACAAGTGATTATCGAAGATAATCATTTAATACAATAGGCATGTTTTCTTTGAATAATTACAAGTATTTCTTCCCTATCACTGGTATCAAGTACAACATCATTTATTTCATTAATATGAATAGTACAATAACAATCAAGGTATGAATTTATCCAGTTATTTATTCATTTTGCAATATTTTTACAAACTTGTAATCTGAAAATAATAATTTATACATGGTCAAATATAAAGAAGTAGCATGGAATATACAACTCCCTATCTAGCAATTTCATTAAAAAATTATTTAAATATTAACTCTCTTGTTTAATAATAACCAATTAAGTACTTCATTTTATCAAAACACATGAATTCAATCATAATGTTCTAGAAATATTAAACAAGTTCCCTTTTACTGTCAACATTTATACATATTTCCTATTTATTTTATCTCAACAAAGTATTATAATCTAGTATAGAATTCATTCCGTAAACCATTATCTTTCAAGAAAAATGATAATCTAGAGAGAAGGTAAATTTTTCTTCTTACTACTTCCATTTCCAAGTTTCATAATCCAACCAACAAGAAAAAAACACATAAACACAAAATAATCAACAATATTCTCTCACCCTTTTCTAATTAATACATTAAAAAACTATCTAGTACTATTTTCAATTCAAGTCATGTTGTGAATGATCCCAACCTTAATCAACAACTAATCAATGATGAAGCCATAATAATTCAGCTTTATTCTATTCAAATGGACAAACTACCTACCACATTAACCTACTAATAAATCTTCATTACAATTTTGACACAAATTCGTCTTAGAGTAGGATATTATTTAAGTTTACAAATTGACTTACTGAAGATGTTATAGTCTTCATAAAAACATGGTTCAATATTCAAAACAAGTGAACCTAGCATCCACAGTCTATAGTCATAATGAACCCAATATTTAAATAATGATATTTAAAACAAAAAAATCAACACCACACTCATTCCTAGTTGTGTTAAATCACAACAACAACCAACAAGTGACTGGGTTCAGATTAAACCCACCATCCTAATCGAGCAAAATCACTCTTAAGTCATAATTTCAACCAAAAATCAACACGTTTTAACATGCAGAGAGAGGAACAAAAAAAACTTGGTGAAAGAAAACCCGTAAGGAATGCAACTCCAAAAGTCAAACATAAACCAATAAATTCCAAGACCCCATCTTGATTAAACTATGTGTTATATATTCCTAAAAACAATAGGGTTTAATCGACCTATTTTCAACCGAGCTAAGTGACTTAGTGTCATGTTCATCAAATAGAGGACATGCATATACGTATACTCACACTTATCATGGTGATTCGAGCTAGCAAGATCTTTACAGAAATAAAATCCAGAACCTATAGGCTTGAGTAATGCATATGATAAGAAATAAAATCACACTCGTCATTTATGATTACGAAACAAGTAAACGAGAATTCAAAACCCTACTATAAGCTTGCACAAATATAATAGAAACATGATGCCTAGTCTAAAAGGATGTATAAAGATAAATAATCACATAATAACACTTTTCAAGTATAAAGTCGAGCACCCAGTATGGTGAGGAATACCTAGATCAAGAATTTACTAGATTTAGTTGAATAGAAGAATTGGGGGTAAATAATCATACAAAACTCAAAAATATTCATTAACAATAAAAAACATTCCATCATTCCGTAAATAAATATAAAGGTAAGGAAATGTATAACCATTCATGTCAAGATGAAGATCTCATCAACCTTTATTTTTTTTGTTATTTACTTCTGAATTTTCCCAGTAGGTTGAGCTGATTGCTCCAAGTTTTCTCCACATTTTTTCTCAAGAAAACCCTCAGAAAATACTCCATGGATTTACAAATATAAAAATGCCATAATAATTTTATTTTTTTAAATATTCACTCCTAATCGCTATTAATAGCTCCCACAAATTTCTTCGTAAACATATGAACAACAATAGCTTAATAGAACCAATTTTCCTCTACCTCGCAATGCACATATCATTTAACCAAGCTAAAAGAAACATCCAACATAAAAATGAAACTCTAATTTTTGTTTCATGTGGGGTAAATTATTGGGGAAGCTTCAAGTTTCCTCAAAATATTAAATGCTATTAATGTTAACTGTATCGTATCGTGGCCAAATAACTTACCATCACCATTAAATATTCCCTTGAAATGAAGTTGGTATAGTTTACGGTGTTCAAATAATCAAAGAAATAATTAACCCCTTTGCATTTGCATGGTTATCGATCAATTCAATAGTTAAAAAATCAATGCAACTCGAGTTTAGTAAAAAATTAAATTAAATACAACAAAAATCACTTACATGGGTCGTTAACCAAAGCAATTAAATATGTATTAATCCATGCATATTAAACATGGTCAAAGACCAACTAAAAAACAATACAATGTAAAGAAATATGCATGGCGATGATAAAAAAAACCATAATAACTTACCAAATTTTATGTTTTAATGTTAAACAAGAAATCATAACATATGCCCAACACTTGGCCATTGGAATTTTGAAACAACAAACCATATTTAATTTGCTACAAGGTCATAGTCAAACCCAATCAATAAACAATTTACTTGGTGTTACGATTGGTCTAAGATGATGATAAAACAACAAAATCTTTGATAATGTGCACAGTGATAAATTAATCAATCAATTGAAAAATAAAACTTTATATGTGCTATGATTAAACTTACTATAATAGTCAAGTAAGTAACCAAGATCCCATAAACCGAGTTATTATTTTCTTGTAACACACTGAATTGCAATTGACTCACTGATAAAAATATCATTAAACCAAATTTGAATTTTTTCCATGATGAATCCAATGCATTACTTGTTCCAATTGAAGACCATGTTATTTTCATGTGATCATTGATGTTCATGTTATCAAGAAAAGTTAGTAACTTTTAACATTTATCATTATTTCCACGTAATGAATAATACATTGCAACTATGTTTAGATTCACCATATTTGTAAATTATTTTTTCCAATAGGTGGGGTGAACCATAAGATCAATATAAGGTACAACAACTAAGAAATATATCCAAGCATCAAGATCATCACATGTAGAACAATGCAAGGTAAGTAACCCATAACACACAACATAACAAGGTGCATTTCAATATTTATTATAGGTACAACAATCAAATAGTACATAATGTAATGAAATTATCACACATAACAAGATAACATAATATTATATAACCAATAACAAGTTGTAAATTTCAAGTAATTTATGAATGCTTGGTGAGAAGAATTGTTACATGGTTGGGCATGCAATTACATGTAAGTGTGTATATCCTTTTTAGGATATACATACACATGTATAACTACATACTCAGCTGTGCAAATTTTTTTATAGAAGCAAGGTGTGGAACATAGAAAACAAGTATAGAAGGGAGGTATATAAATTGTTTATCGTCCTTCATCTTATTGTAATATGTATTTATTTTACAATCGACCAATATATAAGTGGGAAGAAACAAAAATTTTCCTTCCTGACTAGTTTTCCCTCAACTTAAAGGGTTTTCAGGATAAAAATTTGTATGTGTGTGTGCTAAATTTCCATTTCTCATTTACTATAAAAATAATTTTATCTTCAAATTTCATTCACTAAAAACTAAATTACTGTCTTTTTCAAAAAGTTAAAAGTAAAATAATAATGGTATTTGGTCTTGTAAATTCCATAGCTAGAGGTTTATAGATCATTTTGGTATAGGAGCTGATTATTATCCAAGACTGTGGTATTTGTTCTTGTGATTTTTGTGATAGTGAAAAGGTTTAAAGATGATGAATTTCTACCTTGTGATCTAAACATATCTACGAAGAAGTGGAAACAAAGATTTTGAGATAAAATGGAGGAAGAGAACTTATTCCTTCGAATTGAGATGTTGGAAACCATGATGGATAGTTTGTATAGACACCAACAAGAGTTTCCATATCTATAAAATATGGCTTTAGTTAAGAAAAATTCCATGAACTCAGTGGTTTGAGATTTGGCCAAAAATTTTGGCATAGGAAAGAGCCACGATGAGGAAGAACATGTGGAAGAGTGTGAAGAATAAACTTCAGTTGTAAAAGATAAGGTAAAATATGATCATGTTCCTTTTAAAGTTGAAACTAAGGTTGAGATAAAAATATTTGAAGGACAAGTAGATGTAGAACTTTTTGATAAATGGTTAAAACAATTGGAGGTTTAATTTAATGTTCATGATGTTACTAAGACACAAAGGATCACCTTTTCATGTCTCAAAATGGAACAACATGATCTAGTTTGGTGGGAATCCCATCTAGTCACTTGTGAAAAGAAGATACGTCCTATTGTAATATCTTGGGAGGATTTTAAAGAATTTCTTAGAGTTAAATTTTATACTATTGGTCATAAGACTGATCAAATGATTAAGTGTAAATATTTTAGACAAGGTAGTGGTCAAAGTGTGCAGGATTATACTACGGAGTTTTGAAGACAAGACATGTTTCTTAATATGAACTTGGAGGATGAGGATATTATAACCAAGTATTTGGGAGGACTTTACACTCACCTTTAAAGGAAGGTCATCTCCATGAAGCCCAAGGATCTCAACGAAGCATGTGTGATTTCCTACTATATTGATGATGAAAATAATCAAGGAGAAACTGAATCGAGAGTAAAGCAATCAACAAATCAGCCAAAGAAAGAGTAGGAACAAACAAGTAACAAAATTAAATGAAAGGGAAAGGTAAACATAATGCCACTACTTTGAATACTTGTAAATATCCTAAGAATTTTTGTAAGAATTTTGATATCAATGGTCATACTGACACTACATGTTGGAAGTTCCATCCAAAGTTACACCCAAAGAATTGAACCAAGGATTCAAAGAAATCCATGACCACTATAAAAATATATGGGGAGGTATAGATAGAGGATGATTCAAATATAGATGAGAGGCTTAAATGCATGACCACTAACATGCACAACCAAGAACAAGAGAAAGATATGAGTAAGTTATTTTAGATCAATATCCAAATCAAGAGAACTAAGGTAAATTCTTCGGTTGATACAAGTTCTCAATCTAACTTGATTTATGATGTGGTTGTAAAGAATCTTGGTCTTAAAACTTATGAGCATCCATATCCTTATCCTTTGGGATGGGTGAAGAAGGTTGTAGAAATTCAGGTAATAAGAATATGTAAGTTCAAGTTTGGGATAAATTCTCAGTATATAGATGTATTGGAAGTTAATGTAATTCCACTTGATGCTTTTGATGTTGGTTTAGGGAGTCCTTACTTGTATGTGAGGGATGCTATATTCACAATAAGGGAGAATCGATACAGATGGGTCAAGGATGGAACCAGTTATAACATCCAGGAACACCAGTGTAAAAAAAAAATTGATATGGTAAGTGCTAACCAAGAAAAGAGACTAATTCAAGAAAATCATAATCATTTTAGTTTACTTTTATTGAAAGATAAGTAATATGGGGTAGAAATTTCAGATATTTCGAATAAAGGGATGAAGGATTTGTATAACATTATTAAGTATTTTTAGGAAGTATTCAAAACTCTCAGCGGGTTACCACTAAAGTGGGAGGTAGAGCATGAGATTCAGTTTCTTCCAGAGTCCCCTATGACAAATATCAAGTTATATAGGAAATCCTTGTTGGAGAGTACAAAGGTAAAGAAACAACTCTTGGAGCTATTAGACCAAGGGGTAATATGCCCAAGAACCTCAACATGTGGTTCACCTATTGTGATGGTGCCGAAAAAGGATTATTCTTGGAGGATGTCCATTGAATACCATTCATTGAACCAAATTACCATAAAGAAAAAATATCCAAACCCATGCATTTATTACCTATTGGATCAACTTCAACATGTAAAGTTATTCACGAAGTTGGATCTCAAGTCAGGTTATCACCAAGTTAGGATGAAGGAAGAGGATATATGAAATACTTCCTTTGAGAAAAAATAAGTTTTGTATGAGTGGTTAGTACTTCCATTTGATTTATGTAATGCATCTGCTACATTTATGAGATTGATGAATGATGTATTGTGGGAATTCATAGATTCCTGTGTCATTGTATATGTGGATGATATTTTGATTTTTAGTGCCACATGGGAGAAACATCTAACACATTTTTAGCAAGTCTTTTGTTAGGCTAGTGAAATATTTCCTAGTTGTTGAAGGTAGTGATGTAGGTAGTAGTAACACAGAAGGAAGAGGCGTGTAATTAGGCATAAGGGTGTGATAGATTTCTGCCATGTGGTTTCACGCCCAGAAGGATAAAGTTCAAGACTTAGCCATTTTTTACATGTTGCGGGTTGAAAATAGGAATGAGTGTAGATCACAACTTTGAATGAGGCATGAATACTTAGAGGATACGAAAAAGATATTTTGGGAACAAGAATATGTTCAAGCGTCATGCAAAGCTAAGCTAATAATAAGATGTGGATCTAGTGTTAATTATAGATGGTCTATTATTAGGATAATCTTACATGATTCCTTAGTTACTTTTATAGTGGCACATGGATATTATAAGCATGTAGCCTATTTTTAAGTGCATGGATGGTGAAGGTAAATTCTTCACTTCTATATATATGTATTGATTTGCATGGTTTTGACAGATAAAGAAACAAAGTTACACTACTGGTATGATTTTTTGCGCATGACTTTGTGATAGTATTGTGTATGTATTTAGCTTCTGTGTTTGGTGATGAATTAATAAGATGGATATTTGTGGATGGATATTGGTTATTGATGTATCTATTCATGATTATTGTATGTTGAATCTGTTTTTAATCCTTATGTGATTTATATGATCATTATTATGTGTGTTTCTAATTTGAGCTCATAGATCTGATTAGTTAAGTAGGAAATACACTTTAATTATGGATATTATGAATAAACCATGGTAAATTAGTAACAAGGAAGGACTCGGTACATTTGTGTGCTTTGGATGAGCACTCAGATTTTTCGGAGTGATGTGCCATTGAAACTAGGGTTTTGAGTGAGAAAATAAGATTACATTTTGGTTTTATTTCTGGGACCTCTTTTCAAACTACTTACCATGATGTTGCATGATAATGGTGTATCGATCGAATCTTTTATCCATTGAAGATTGGGTTATTGATGGAAAAGATCATTTTACATGAAGATATGGTTCTTGACCTGATTTCAATGCACATTGTGATCACCCCAAACTTTTGCAATATGAATAGATAATAAATACTAACACCATAGTAGCCTAGAGACAAGCTTAATTTTAATAATGAAACATCATGATCAAATATTAAAATAATGCATTAATGGAAACTAAATGAAATTTAACATTCAATATGCAAGAATCCTTACTATGTGAAATGATTACTTAACATAGCCCTAATTAGATCTAAGGGAAATATAAATATGTTTGTTGCTACTCCAAAAATGGTGAGAGGGTCTCTCTAACAATGGCTACAAGGAAATATTAGATATCCCTCTACTAACTAACATGAAGATTGGATGCATAGATTGAGTAAGATAATCCAAGAAAGAAGTAAGGCTCTTAATCATATTTTTATATGATTAATGTTATTCAAAAGTACGGTGTAAAGTTTGAAGGTAAGTTCTTACTCTTTTTTATAGTTTTCTATTAGGGGAAAACATTGCATCTTGGTGCATGTGGGACTAAAAATCATAAATTTAGATTTAAGGTTTGTTAATCATGATTAATGAATTAACAAGTTATTAGGATGTGAGGAGCCTTAATTAACCACTTAGGGTCAATTAAGAGGATATGATAGAGTTTTTGAACCCTTATGGGATGTCCTGGAGAGAAATGGGGTGATTTTAAATGGTTGGAAGAGGAGTTTTGAGCTAATAATAGTGTTTACTGAACAAAAACAAGGGTAAATAGGCTTAATTAGCTAATAATCAGTAACTGTTTGTTCGGAAGTGGATTTTGACTTTGATGTGTCAGTAAACTGGCATCCTCAATGTGAAAGAGGTTAGTTAATCAAAAAATATTAATTAATTAAATAAAATAGAGGGAAACCTTAATTAATTATCAGAAATCACTAATTATAATGGAAATGCTAAGAATGAGAGTAATTAGTGTGCTTTTAGGAATAAGATTGTAAAAGTGGAATTAAGGTGTCTAAATTTTCCCCTGTTTGAGGTGAAGTAAGTGACATCACTTCAAACATAATGGACAAGCATAAACAATGTAAATTTTTGAAGAAAATTTAGTAGTAATGAAGGATGCCTCCGTCAGTGTCGATGGGGTGATATAATAATTCGATCAATGGTCGAAAATATGATAAAAAATAGATAGAAGAAATAAGGCTAGGATAAAAATAGATTCTTTTTATTACCCCAGGTGTTGTAGGAAGAAAAATTAATAGTGATTAGATATGATGGTGAAGAATATATGGAATAGCTCTTGCATCTAATCTATAAATAAGCAACTTCTGTTTCATCATGTTACCCCTATGACCTCAATCATCAGCCTTTATTAAAATAAACAAAAGTGAAAAATAACATGAAAAGCTATATTACTAACATTTTTTCATTGCTAAAAATGTATAACTCCATGCAACATACATAACGTAATACAATACAAGAAAGTAAACCAACTAACCTAACAGAGAAACAAGTACAATCATGCATTACTCAAACAAACAACGTTCAAGACACTTGCACATCGATGTTTTTGTTATCAAGGTTCAGTTCCTGAATGTTCGTATTTTAACACCAAGGGTTAAAAATGGTGCCCCAAGCAATGATACATGCAAGGGGAATAATGGAGGACATAACTAGTCCCATGAAAATAATGTCTGCTATGACACAGTATCTCTAGAAACTCATTATTACATGGGAGTATCAAAAATAGTAAGCAAGCCAACTTTGTTAATGGAGGTAGATCACAATGATCCACAAGTAGGTTGAGATAAGAACAAGAAAGAACCTAAGAAAGATGTGTTTTTTAGAAAAAAAATTCAATGTTCGAGGATGATGTCATTTGATACATATTTCAGCTACATGCATCTCGTTTACCAATTTTTGAATTTTTTTTTTTGAATTTTTACAATTTTTTTGGATTTTTAATGATTTTTACCAATGTATTTGGTGTATTTTGAAAAAAATTAAATACTATTTTGAATTTTTGAATTTTTTTATAGAAAAACATATTGTAGAATAAATGATGAAGTCATGGGACATCGCCAAAATATGTTGAAAGGAAAAAATATGCCCTATGTTGTAGAAAGGGTTTGTGGGAAGCAAAAACATTCCTCAACATAGTAAAAAACTTGCCAAAAATGATTATTTATTAAAAATAACCATTGTGGTGAGTGCTAAAAGACTCCAGAAGAACCAAAGTGGTCACACCACAATATACGGCCATCACAGTGAGTGAAAACATCACAGGAGGAGGGAAGAAGGAACTATAAATACCTAAATTGGACAGAAAACCATCGCAGCTAATTCATTTCCACTCCTCTTTTGCCCTTAAATTTCTAGAGAGAGAGCTCTGATGTTGAGAGTTATGACACAGATTTAGAGATGGGTAAATCACGCATGGATAAAGGCCAAGATTTTAGGAGGCTTGCCCAGCGACCCTACGTCGGTATAAAGATCTAAAATTTTATCTTTTAAGCTCATTTAATGCACTTAAAAGCTAGGGAATCAAAAATCCTTATTTTGTGCACGAGTGATCCCTTGGGGCATGTATACGCAAGGGTTTACACATGTGCAAAACATAGACACGTGGGTGTAAAAATGGTAAATGGGTCTACGAGGGGGTAACGTAACCAAACATTGGGCGTGTGTATGAAAAATATGATGCATAGGTGCTAAACTAGGGCTTATGCATGTAGAGATAGGGCACAAGTGTGAAAAATTTATGTGTATATGTGGCTAGGGGCGTGTATGTGCAACACTAGAAAATGAATCTTCCACAACACGCGTAGGTGTGAAAGATTGTGTGAAATGGGTGTGCAAGTAGGTGTCAAAATGGGCACGCTAGGGGTCGCATGGGTGCAAAAAGGGGTCATGTTAGCATGCTAAGTGTGAGGGAATGCAATTTTTAAAACCTTATCGTAACTACTAGAAGAATAATTTCAACATTTTTAACCTTAGGAAAAATTTATTATGAAAATAGAGGAATATATATGGAATATAACACCTTAGGGTGATTTTTAGAATAAATGATGCTTAATGAAGTGCTCGAGAAAGATTTTTAGGTGACAATTGCACAAAGTTGGACACACACGAGAAATTATAGGTGTCTCAGAGCCTTTGAGGTGACATTTAGATGACGAGAGAAGTGCAGGTTTGGATTGGCATTCTATATGTCTATTGGTTTTGACTATGTTGCACACATGCCCCATATCTGACTAGATCACATTGCCCTTCTTACTACCTTAGTAGAGAGATGGTGGAGTGAGTCCCAATGTTTCAAACTACCTACAGGCGAGATGACTGTTACTTTAGAGGATGTTTGGTGGATACTTTGAGTACCTATCCATGGTGATTTGATAGATTATGATGGACATCGAGTCTGGATTTGTTCCTACCTTTATGACATGTTTCTACGTCAAAACATTCCACGAGTGGGTATGTCAATGGATCTTTATTCGATGTTCAATGATCGAAAATATTTGCGGATACTAGTTTATTTGATGGCTCTTGTCGGCAGCATCCTTACTGTCTAGACAAGACATGTGCACACTTTCCACTAGGCCTGATGGGAGTTATTTAAAGGCCTTATGGATGGTGAGTAAAATTTGTAGGGATAGTGTATATTAGTGACTTATATGGCAGCTAACTTGATAGTATACCGAGGTCAGAAGAACCTCAGGCATTTAGACTTTTATTACAGATATGGGCATGGGACCATATAACTATAGGTCACCTGCATGGAGTACTACGAGACAAAGATGCAAGAAAGCCTTTTGTTTATGGATGGAAGCTAGTGGGCAATGATTTACACTCACACCTGGGAGATACCTTATATTGTAGGCATGCCTTGGATGATTTGTAATTATATATGGTCACATGGCAGCCTTACAGATTATATAGGAGGCTAGATGATGGCTATCATCTTTTTGGTTTCCAAGATATACCACTTCATTATTGGGAGTAGGGGCTTTATCAGAGAGTGGTACAGAGTAGATCGGGTCCAAAGATAGCTCGACCATATTCAGGATTTCCCGAGTGCTAAGATGTGGTACACATGTAAGACACATGAGACGTTTGATATGGGTCTGCATGGATTAGGCCACAATGAGCCCTATGATATCTTTCTTCAGATGGTGCCACAACCATGGGTTCCATTTCCCCAGGTAGTAGATCCTGAGGAAGATAGATCGAGTATGTAGCATGTTATGCTAAAGTTTTTTCGTTACACATTACCATTCCACGGGCTATGATAGACACAGGGATAATTGTGGTGACAAAAGGTCTACATGGTCAATACTCAGAGATATAGTGAGATTAGGCCAGCCAGAGGCTGAGGATACCTTATGAGGGACATGATATACAAATTCCACAGGGAGATAGACAGGCTCCATAAACCACAAGGACTAGGACATGCATAGACACCCAGGGTCCATAGTATTGGTACAACAGTAGGTACTAGTACAGTAGCAGGTAGTAGGTACAACCATAGGTTCCACTACATGTACACTTGTCACTACCACATGTAATCTTGGCACATAGTCCACCAAGAGATGGGATGGCATGAGATGGAGATGATACAGATGGTGGAGAGAGAGGAGATGGATGGGGTGACTTACCACACAACCCAATAGGAGGAGGATGGGGCTAGGAGAAAGAGGAGTTAGCTACCTTGCGGACAGTAGTTGTAGTAGGTGGTAGCACAACAACTATAGGTCATTCTGGAGAGAGATCATTTGACAGGGACTGAGATCAACTATAGATAGAGAGAGATCAATCCACCTCAGAGATAGTAGATCAAGATAGCTACTCATGGAGAGAGATCATATACTTAAGAGAGACTTGGCCACTTTAGACCAGGTAGTTTCACAAGAAGATTCAGTGCACCGTAGAGCAGGTACAATCTTGAGGAAGACATAGTTAGATTGACAGGAGAGTGTGATGCTCTACATCACGGCATCCCCTATAGTTGGGATGTAGGATATACTTGCAGATCTGATAACAACTAGTGGTAAGGAATCATATTATAGGGATTTATACCATGAGGTTATCCCATAGGGATAGAGGGCCACTCCATTTAGTCAGTTAGCAATTAACATAGGTCTAGATCTAGATCACAAAGGACCTCACGATCTGTAATATTAGTACAATAACCTTTAGTACAACAGGCTTCAACATAGCGTGTGTTTCCACCACACAGTCTACAATCCCTATCATAGAGCTCATAGTAGATGCCCCCTCCTGGGGGATCACAGTATATGCCACCTCAGGGTCGTAGGCTAGGCAGTCTAGAGGTAGAGAAGAGTCATGGATGACTTATTGTAATGCAATGGATGAAATATGTACAAATTTATCTCTTTTTAATGTACACCTCGATATCAAGGACACAGTTTTGTAAAGATGTACTATGCATTACTTTTTTTATTATGCCTCATGATGAAGGAAATTTCTTTTGTATAGACACTCATGATGGATCATTATATCAGATGTATAAAAAAGACACATTGTTTTGTACATGGACATTTATATTGATGATAATTTATGATGATGATGATGATGATGATGGATTGTATTTACTTATCACATTTTGTGTTTATGAGATAGCATGTTTAATCCTCATTTTTATTATGGTCTATATGTGAGGGGGGGACAGAAGGTGATCCCTTTTTCCCCTCTTTCTAATATTATATGATGTTATCTTAGCATAAATTTTTAATTTTCATGTTCATGATTATGTAGCTTATCTGTTATTGATATATGAAGTATAGATGTGATGATGGATGTTATGATGACTGAAGATAACAACAAAATGTATAAGAAAAATAACAAGTTCAAATTAATCAAATCTAATCAAATAAAACTATATATAAGTATACAAGATAAAAAATGAATTAATGCAATGCACCATAGATCAAAGTAACACTTAATTTAAGTAAGAAAATGAATCGAATTTAAAGCACACAAAACAAAAAATTAATGCAACCAAAACTATACAAACCAACAACTAAAAGTAAGAAAACTGCTACTTTGTTTTTGCCAGACATTTTTTTAAATGCTTTTCACAGTTTTTGGCATTATCTCGTGATAATGTTCTATTGTTTTAGGGTTTTCTACAGAACATATCTAGATGTTTTAGGATTTTCAAAAAGTTATACGAAGGTTTTTGATGTTTTCTAATAAGTTTTCAGAAGATAAACACAAGGAAATGAAAAAAATGTGGATTCCCCCAGCATTAGATGGGATGTACAAGGGAATAATGCCATGTGCTATGCACAAGAAGTGATGACACGAAGTTGGCCCCAACATGAGATGGGAATATACAAAGGAAAACTCTTTACACATAGAATTAGGATAAGTTCATATCAAGGCTAAGAGGGCTAGGATCAAAAGTAGCTCAGACACAGATAAAGAATAACTTTAGGAAAAAGCTATCACAATCCTAGACCTGAAATGCATGTGAACAACAAACCCTCCAATGGCACCAGAAACCATTTTTCACCAATGGACTTGTCCAAAGTGCCACAATTGCACAGTTTTTTCTATTGAACACACCGAGATTCATTTCTCATTTTTGGTTTTCAATTTTTCTTATATTTTAGGGACCCCATACTTAAGCATAGAAACATTTAAGATTCATTATGTTCATGGGTTCCCGAATTTCCTAGCCATCTAAGTAAGCAATCTTGTAGGAAGCTGAACCAAAATTTGTGACCACAACATATGGCCCCAACCAATTAGGCTTTAATTTAACCTTTTTTTCCCTGTCTTTAGTGGTGTTGAATTGATTTTATTTTAGCACCAAGTCTACCTACCTCAAAATTGACAAGGTATCACTCTCTTGTTGTAACTCTTCAATGTACTCAATCCTATGATGCACTTTAAGGTGATAAAGAGTTTGAAGTCAGTTTATCATATAATATCTCAAACTCTACTAGTCAATCTAGTTTGTAGTCTTCTTCTTCATTCAGGTAATTCGTTAGCGCTATACACAAAGAGGGAAGCTCGGTCTCTAGGGGTAGTATGGACTTATGTGTTAAAACACTAAGGAGTATGGAGTGGCACCTATATGAGTGTGGATATAATGTTCTATATGCCTAGAGGGAATCCTCAACTTAGTAAATTCCATTTTCTTCCTATTATATTAACCATCTTCTCCATAATACAGATGAGGGTTTTTATTAGAAGGATTTTGATTTCCCATTACCTTTACGGTAATAAAGGGGTTGAAAATTTGAGAGATATTTGAAAACATTTGACAAAACAATTTGACAGTTTTGTTTTTAAAGGAATTACCATTATCTTTAGCTACAATGGAAGAGGCGATACAGAATCAGATAAATGATGTGGTTCATTATAAACATTAGATATTTGTGCACCTTTGACATAGGTGAGAGGAATAACCTCTACCCATTTTGTAAAGTATTTGGTTGTAGTGATAATGAATAGGTGGCCATCAGAAGACGTAGGGTGAAGCTTACCTAAAAGATCGAGCCCCCACTTTGAGAAAGTCCAAGGTGTTGTGATAGGCTATAATGATTGCACCGACACAAGTATCAAATTACCATACTTCTAACATTATAAACACTTCTTGACATATTTGTAGCAATCATTCTCCATGGTAGGCCATTAGTAGCCTACTTTTAGTATTTTCTTTTCTAAGATGATCCCATTCATATAGGCCCAGTAGATGCCTTCGTGCATCTCCTTGACTGCTAGGATGTATTCTTTCAAATTGAGACATCGTAACATATTCCCATCATAGCCTCGATAGTAGAGAGTGCCCCCAAGTAGGGTATAGTGGGACATACGCTGGATGAGTTTTATTTTGTTGGCATGGGAAACATTTGTGGGAAAGGCTCCATCATGAAGGTAATTAAATATATCACTATACCAAGGGGAAAAGGGATCAACAACTTTGCATACCAAATATGACTATGTCATGTCATATGTTGATGTTTGTAGATGCTCGACATGTAACATTCCCATTTTAAGACTTTAGAAACAAGGGGATTTTTAAATATATATATATAATGTTCATTGTTCTAAATAAAGCATTATTTAGAACAAACATTCCATGCCAATAAAATTCAAATTGATAACCATATGTAGCTGTAATAACTCGATGATCCACCAATCTATTCATTCCATAATTCGGTAAGCTACTGATCTATTTATGTTATTTTATGTATTGAGTACATATTGTATACTTCGTATACTTGGTCTTCTTACCCTACACCGCGTACTGAGTGATCTGTTTAAAGAACATATATGAATATCTTCTACCAATATTCATCTGATATCATGTTGTTTTAAACTTGGTGACATAGGACAACACAACCAGAAACTTGCGATACTTTGGCCAAATATTTACAACATACTGTGTATGTCACTATTCCTAGAAGACATACTCGTCATATTGGAATACATCCTTCACCTCCCTCCTCTATAATCATGATTGGTCTTTACTGACTACCGTCAGTCCACTTGTTCTAGGTTTAACCCTAGCCCTAGATAGAGACATAACCTATTATAGGAAGACACTCACAATGGGTTAGGGTAAATGGGCATACTCAGTTGGCCTAAGTCAACCGGATTTGCTAATGTACCTTGAGCCAATAAAATCTAATTCCTATCCTAAATATGCCCCTATCCTAACCTAGAGAGAAACTAAGTTCAAGTCTGAGTTCCTATTGTGTGTAGATCTAGATGATCAATGCGGAAGGGTGATGCCACATGTCAACTACAATGTTTTATTCTCCAGAAGACCCAAGCCTTCTTGAAATTACATCCCTTTAGTTGGCGTGTGCCAACACCCTATAGAAATTGCCTCATCGAGATGTACATACCCCAAGGAGATTGCTAATACATTGTTAGTTTGGATTATTTCTTGATTGCAGAAATATTGCTAAACCCTAGTCCAACAATAAATAAGTCTTTCCTAAATTTTCTTCATTTAGTCCATGAAGAACTTTGTTAAACTTATGGTTTCTTTTAATGTTCATTTTCTTAGTTAAACTGGCAATTAACCAAAACAAGATAGCGTTATCACAAGTTTCATTTAAAAAGTACCATAACTTTTAGAAATGTTTAACGTCCGAATATATCCAATTAAATTAGAATTCATACAAAATGAAGTCTAATAAATTGTAATCATATGTCCAAACCTTTTTGGTTTATATTCAATTGAGAGAGAGAAAGAATCTTTCTCTACATGTTTAAGTATTTGGATATATCATTTCCAATGTCCATATTTATTAATGCATGTTCATTATGCATCACCTTATTATGGTAAATTGTTTTAGATTAACACACCATATTATACAACTCAATAAGTTGCTTCATTATAGGGATTTTGAACTAATTCCCATTATCCATTTTATCAAAGATAACAAGATAAGAATAACATAATATAAAGAATATCAACATGATGGAACTTTCATCTTCTTTATAAAAGTACGAGATAATTTTCACAACTCATGCAAATAAAACACAACTCACAATTCATCATTATAACTTGTAAAATTAACAAGACTATACTCTCTAGGCATACTGCATATCAACATCCTTTATTCAATAAAGCATACAACTTTCTTTTACAATTCAATAAAAGAATGAATAAAATTCTTTACTAAGAATTATACATATATCAGCCAATGCATCATATAATTTTTTGCCTTCTTTTACCACTTAAGTCGTCCATCTACAAAAATATCTTGGATGGGTCAGTTCAATGAACTGAGCATGATAAACACTAATCATTAAAACGAAGTGCATTCCACTAATTGTTTCATTAAAACAACACTGCTTTAATGAGACAATTAAGTCATCATAAATCCACATATATGATAAAAGAAAAGAGGTACATTAATAAACTTAGATCAACTTTATAAGAAGATAAGAGTATAATTATCAATATCTACCTAAAATCATATGTTATATTATTTCTATTAATGGCTTGTAACAACAATAATCCTGCCATCCATTATTTCTTAATTCTATCCTAATAGAATACCACATTCATCTTTTCTAAGAGACAAAATAAATGTAAACAGTATGGCTCTTTCAAGGGTGATCCCTCTATATCTTAAGCAATAACCATTATAAATCATGCCCAAACTTATAACATCAGAAAAATAGACTAGATAACAACAATAGTTACCTGTTCCTTTCCAGGATAACAATATTGTAAATTCAACATTAGAATATACATCAACATAACTCCATAACCAAATAGGAAGGTAAGGAAAACCAGAATAATCCAACTGTAACTCCAATTCCAACTCTTCATGTTAGAAGTTTCAACCAAATAATCAACAACAATGTTCTCAAACAAAACAACTCCAAAGAGGAGTTATTCTCTACTCATATTCTTCATTAAGGATAAGGAGTACAAGTGTTAAACCTACATTTATCCATATAAACTAGGCAAGACTAAACAACAATAGTCAAACCCTTAAGTACAAGTTACCTTATCAACTGAACCTTCTTGGCTACTAGTTCTCAACATTATTCTATTAATGGTTCGACAAGGTATACCAACAGGTCTCAAGAAATCACTATATCGTTTAGGGTCTATAGTATGTTGTCATCTTGAACCGGTTTGAAATTGGAACTTCTTATTCAGTTGAATGAAATGATCTACCATTGGTTCTTTTTTAATTATGTTACTTCTTTTCTGCCCTTGGATAGATTCAATGTTCAAATTATATATATATATATATATATATATATATATAAAGATCTCAAAAGAATTAGAATATAAAATTTCATTCACAAAGAATCCTGAGCCTCAATCACTAAGTCAGTCGAGAGTGACATCCCAAACAATAACGATAAGTTTTAGAATTACCGATGAACCCAAGACTAAAGATTCACAAAGACTTCACTAATAATACCAAAAAAAGTAAACGGTCCGTGATTCAAACAATCATCTTAATACAAATGAACAGAGAGGGAATCCTTCCTATTATTTCAGTGTCCAAGGTAATATCACAATCTTTCAAAAGACCCATATTTAATTAAAAGAGACAGAAGAGTGGGAGAGCTAGAACCCAAAATGTCTAGTACAAAAGCCGTCTTGGTCTTAAATCCCCAAGCAAGAAGAACAAAATAGCAAAACAGAACTTCAAAAGCACAGAATTACTACAGTGTTTCCTTAGTAAAACTGTATATAGTCAACCCAAAATGTGGGTTTCTTCCAAACAGCGGGAAGAGATCACTTTCCCCAACTCCCACACTCATACTATCTCACGAAGTCGATACAATCAAAACATGACAGAAGTTCAACATTACTTAAGTTGTTTTGAATTTCCAAAGCTCAACAGAGAGATTAAAAAGACTCAAACAAGTTCCCACACTATTCCCAGGTGAGTACTCGATCCAGTAAAGAACTATAATTTAGTCTTTACTAAAGAATAACCCAATACAAAATACCAGGACAAGTTCAAAAGAATCGACCCAAATGTAAATCCATAACACGCCCGTGTTAAAAGAAAGTAAAAATTTGAAACCCAAGTTCACATTCATGCATTCAGAACTTCCCAAACCAAATCAATGATGTGAGAATAGTGATAAAATACGAACTCCAAGAAATAGTTCAGTAATACATAAGTTTCCAAAATAGTGGTTCCATTCAAACGAAGTTCCAACACAAACGTAGTCAAAATACAAACTTCCAACTCGAGTCTGCATCCAAAGAACACAACCCAGAAGAATATAAAATAGACCTAAAGTTTCCCTGAGATCATATGCATGTATTTCCACGACAGTCAATTCAAAGCTAAAGACTTCGAATACTAGATTAAGATACTAAAAATAGAAATATAGTTCCATTTTCCCATGTCATTTTTACTTGCATGATGTCCTAAAACTCACACAGAGGGACAATTTCCCAATGATTCAATTTTGCCAAGGATTAAAAACAAACACACAAGGATTCGCAAAACCCAGCAAGCAAAAAATAACCAGACAGGTAAGAAAACAAGAATCTCATGAGAGTAGAGTTGTTTTAATGAATCATTTAGAAGAATGCAAAGAATTTTAATAGTTAGAGCCTATCATGCCTAATAGCACTTCCACCAACTTGAAGGAGAGTTCCAACTCGTTTTCTCCTCCATGAAAAATCAACAACGAAACATATTTTCCTTCCAAGCTTCATATACTTTCCCTCGATCAAAAATAGATCCTAAAAACCAAATATAGCTTTGAGATGAAGGTAGAACTATTGGTTCGAAGAACCAGTTTGGTCCATGCAGAGAAAAATCTGCCATGCAAGAAAAAACGAATGACCTCCTACAAACCTGCCTCCAATGTTTCCAAGACAGTTTACATGTGAAGACCGAGGCTCATAATGCCATAAATTCCAGTTAATAAAAAATTGCCACCTATATTTACTTGCCACTGCCACTTAAATTTTGTGAATGTCCATTCAACACAACAATACAACTCCATCTGTTAGTGGAGTTTCCACGTAGGCCTCCTCCAAGTCCACTGGCCACCTGCCAAATCTGGCAGTACCTTAACATTTAGAACCTTATCTCCTTCCTTAAATTCCTTTAGAACCGTCTCCCTCAAGGTATGCAACCCCTTTAAGTCTCCTTTAGTTTAGGTTAGATTCAAATAGATGCATATTTCTTAACTTTTTCTTGATTGGTCTAGCATCTAGGTGCACAACGAGGTTGCGCACAACTAGATCTGGGTCTAAACCAGGCATATCTGCATATGTCCACGTATTCTTTCAAGATCTCTACAAAGGTCTTTTGTTCTTAAGCTGAGAGTGAATCTCCCAACTTTATTTTTCTAGGTTTCTCATCTGAGCCAATGTTGACGTTGATTTTTTCCTCAATAAGCATTTTATAAGCATCTTCCATCCGTTTAGGATCATGGGAAAGAGTAAGATCGACCTCCTATGGTAGCTCATGATCATCTTTAAAAGGATAAATCACTTCATGATTAGACTCTTCGTTCTATTTTTCTACAAGTTTATCAAAGAGCTTATCACTATGAGATTTCCATTTGTCCTTCTTTCCTGGTTTCTCATAAGTAAGTGTACCTTTATTTATATATTTCTTATTCAACTAGCCGCACATCTCTTCTTCTTCCCTAAAGTAGGCACAAGTGTCTAGTTGAATCTTAAATCCTTTCTTGTGGTCTCCAGCCAGAATAAAATCCCTGAGTCCCATGAATTCCGTAAATACCTCACCATTTTCAAAGAAATCCAGAGCCACGTGAAGTTCTTGATCCCAATCTATGAGTTTAGGATATACAAGGGCTACTAGATATTCATTTAAGGGGATGGATTCAGATAAGGTAATCACCGATGAATCTGGGAATAGGTTTGTGGAGGCAAATTCTTCATATAGGATACATTGAGAATATACATCACTATCAGAATGCGATAAAACATCCTCATGTTTAGAATAGGTGGTGTCATTCTTAGAAGGTAGATCGTTATGAGGCTTTACCCCAAGTCCATGTTTATCAGCCTTAAAATGAGGGATGGGAATAGGCTCTAACCGGCCTTGTGCATTAATGCCACACCCAAACCCGCTATAACCCATAAAAAAAATCATGTGGGGACCTTTGATGTACTGAGGTGCTTGATTGCATGAAGCCATGGTGCCTTCTAGCACTCTATTGGTAGGGTATTCTAACATTTTCTCCTCAGATAGGAGACCACTATGGAATTTCTTTTCTAATGGTTTAGGACATTTTTCACTAGTGCTCTTAAACTGAAACTAAGTCTTTCCCTTTGTCCTGGGGGATACTGATGATTCTGATATCAACAAATCTTGTTCAAGAGTAAATAGCTTATCTAGGCCATATTTTGCTGATGTCGCCTCCCATGAACCAAATGGGTTGACTAATGAGGGAAATTATTGATTGAAAGACATAAGGGACTCTAAATCTATTCGTTTTTTCATAGACTCCATTTGTAAAGGGACAACTACATCTATAGAAGGACATTCATAAGCTACACGAGAAAAATTGTGCAATGCCCTACAATGTGTGATTGGTTCTGGGTCACCCAAAATGGTAACCACCTGACCTTCATGACATAACTTGATACACTGATGAAAATTTGATGGAATAGCTTGCGTGGCATGGATCCATGGGCGTCCCAGGAGCATGTTGTATGGAAGGTCCAAGTCAAGGACATGGAACTGTTGATGTTATGACACATTGGTCCTACCTCAATGGGAACCACTATAGTCCCCACTGATTCTCTTTCTTCATTGTCATATGCCATGATTATGACAGTCTTAGCTCCTAGCTCTATTTTTGAACGGCCTAGTTGCTTAACCAACTTCAAAGTGTGAATATTCAGACCTGATCCACCTTTTACAAGTACTCTCTTGATCTTGTACGACGGGTAACCACCACTTCAAGATACAATGGTAAGTTATGCTCTGGGTTGTTATGCGGGATTACAGTATGATTAAAAGTAATATGATCATTAGTATCTAGGCGTGTAATCATTTCTTGAAGATTAGCAAGGATATACATATGTGGAAATCCCTAAATTTTGCAAAGTTTTGTACAATATGTTCTTATGTGCATTAGAGATCTTAAGGAGATCAATAATAGATATCCTAGTAGGTGTTTTCTCTAACTATTCTATTAAATTATAGTGACCTTCCTAAGTGATAGGCACAGGATCTAGTATGACTAAGCGGGCCCATGTCTTGTCCCTACTACACATACTTTTTTCTAAAATCTGAATGGTGTTTGATCTATTCATTAGATGAGCTAATACATCCAATGAGGGAATCATAATGACTATCATTTATAGGGTAAACATAGGTAGCAGTCCTATAATCATTAGAAGTTTTCCCTTGATCTATGGTTTTCTTTTCTTTTTATCTGCATGGTTTGGAAAAGGTTCCTTGTAAATACCCATTTTTTCATTTGGACCTTTCCCAAACTCAGGGGGAGAATCCACAACGATCTTTCCTTCTTCGATGAGGTCTTGGATATAATGGCATAATCTCAGACATCTATCTGTTTTGTGTCCTTTAACATGGTGAAAGTCGCAATATTCATGATCTTTGAACCAAACTGGTTTTGGAGCATCCTCTTGGGTATGGTACTATTGTAGTGGGATATTCCACCATTTTTGCATCATCCAATTGTTTTAGGATGGTAGATAAGGACTCCATTGTTAAGGATGTAAATGTATGTTTTGTAGGTGCTTTGGGATGAGGTCCTTGTGAAAGTTTTAAAAGTGGGCCTGTTTATACAACTTGGACTCTCTTGGAGTTCTGTAATGCCATCACCAACAACATGCTTATTCTTATTGAAGAATTTAGGTTTCTTCTGTGGATTTGGCTTCATGTTTGTTTTTAGTGACATCTGGTTTAAGTGTTCCCTTGGCAATGAGGGATTTCTCAATTTGACTTCCTTTCTCTATGACTTATTTGAAATTTTGAGCCACAATGCATTTGTAAGTGAAAGGCTATTTCAATGGTTTAAGTTAGGAACAAATATGCTCACTAACTATTTTTTTGGTAATGCACAAGGAAAATAACTGGCTAACCCATACCATCATTGTAAAAATCCTGCAAATGTCTCATTGGGTTTTTGTTTTGTATTGCATAGATCATTCATTGTGATGTCACTTTCCATATTATAGGAGTAATGCCTTACAAATTTCTCTGCTAACACGGGCCATGTTGTAATGGAGCCCTTGGGTATGCTATAGAACCATTCCAATCCCACGGCTCCTAGGTTGCTGAGGAAAAAGTCAGTATTAAGAAATTATCGCCTATATGTGACCTCTTGGCAAGCCATGTAAAAGTATTTTATATGATCACAGAGGATCACTTTTTTTTACTTATCAAACTTGGGAATGGTAAAGTGTTTTGGGAAAGGTTGTTGTAACATGTCCTTATCAAAGGGGTAAGGACATAGTTCTTCATATGAATATTTTCTATTTTGGCCTACATTTCCCTGTTATAATGTAGTAAGTGTATCTTTCATAGATTTCAATTCCTCCTGAATGAGTTTCTCCTTAGTAGGTGACATTGGCCTTTGCACTTGAGTTGCTTTAAAGGTATAGTCTGTATGTGGATCAAATTGAAACTCGCTAAGTTTGTTTTTGTCTTTGTCTTTGTATATGTTTCTTCTTGAAGAGCCTAGGTTTGCTAGTTTCTAACTCAACTTCAAGATCTATTTTTGGAGGATCTCCTCCTCAACCAGGGGGTCCTCTTCTTCATCAAATTTTGGAGGAGGAGAAGCTTTACACTCAATTTTCACTTTATGTGAAGCTTTATAGTGAGGTTTTTGTGATGGTTCACCTTCGACAGTGGCCTTATGTTGCCTAGAAGTGGAAGCATATCCCACATCAAAAGGGTTATCTGTGTCTAAGATGAATCTTTTCTCTCCTAGGTTAGGGTTAATGACCTTTGTTTCTTCTTCACGCTCGTGCGGAATTTTAGCTCCTAATGCTAAGAATCTTGTGAGTACTTGATCTTTATTATAATATAGGAGTTCATCAAATCTATTTAGGTCTAACCTTTGTTGTTCTCTAGAAGAGTCTGACTCTTCTCCACTATGATCAATTAATGCCTGTCCTGTATCTTTGACTTGAGAAAAGAGTGGTGCTAAATTGTGGCCACTAAATGGGAAGGTGTCGAAAGGGTTTTCTCCTATATCATGCTCATTGATTTGGTTTCCATTTTTATGATTTTAGGCATTACTAGCAGACATTTTGTATGTAGCTAGTGTGACCCCTAAGTGTATGCTTTTTGTAAGCCACTCAAGGTGATGTTTGAACTATACCACAGTGTATCCTAGATGTAGTGTTATGTAGTCATCTTTATCAAGGAACACTCATATGCACACCTAAATGTAATGATCACTCAGTTTTTTGTTACCAAGCCTATGCCCTAAAAAATAGTGACAATGATGTACCAATATGTAGGTCAAGTTAGAACCCTAACAAGGCCTAAGTACTGATGTGATGTTGATCACAGTCTCTTGACAAGGTATATGTAAAACTAGTTTGAATGCCGATGAAATCCAAACCTTCTAAAAAATGGAAGTCACGAATAAATATAGCGTAACAACGTCACCATGATACATTAACCAAGAAAGCAAGGTGTTAGTACCATGACAACCTTATTATGATATATATAAGGCATTATCGACACTTTTCAAGAAGACTCAGATGACGTCGAAACTGAAACCAAGTGATAAGTATAACAAGGAGTTTTTAATTGTGTGAGCAGTGTAACCACGTAATAAAGGGGACTTATACCATTTTCTCACAAAATGAGAATACGATGTAAGTACCAAGATTGTGTGTCTAAGATGCGAACAAAACTATCAACTCAAGAAGAGACAAAAGATGAACTAGAATCACAAGTGGTGAAGATGATCTTGAAATCAAGATGGAAGGACTTTTATCAAAGATATGAAAAAGTGTACTACACACTTTAGATGTTTAACAACCCAACCATAAACATGGATGGGTGTAAACGAACAAAAAAGTGGCTAAGCACTATCTCTAAATAAAAACACGTAAGGTATGCACCTTTCTCACCCCGAACAAGGTGGGTGGTGAGAATGCAAGGGTATAGATCAAAAATATGAAAAACAAAACCAAGTGCCACTTGGGTAGAGCTTCACCTCGTCCGAAGAAAAGAATAAAACTAAGAGAAAGTGGGATGTAGTTTAGTTTCGTGATGAAAGACACTTAGATCAAACTCACAAGGGTTCTTTTCCTTGTTTGAAAAACAAGGTTCAGATTCCAGATGAGTTTTCACTTCATGATGGCTTGACGCAACAATGGACTAGTAAAGTGGGCTCCAAGATAGAAATGGTTCCTTAATAAGTTCTCTCAACTAGGTGTTACAAAGTTGTCTTAAGCGAGTGTGATTTACCCAAATAGTCCCTTGCCTATCTTGGGAGTATCTCGGCTTTACTTTACCCCCTTCGAGCACAAAGGGAAACTAGTGTGTCCATGTGTGCTCTCCCTGGGGTCGCCATATGGACAACCGGTAACTCTATCTCACAAGGTGTACTAGTCAAGTGGGTAAGCGGAGTGCTTCCTGTTTCATCCACGAGGTTACTCAGTGGTGGATTACTTTAGGGTTCTTGGAACCACCCCCATTGTTATAGCTTAAGGCGTTATGCCAAAGGGGTTATGTTCCAGTTGAGTGGATAGGGACGTACCCTTTTCTGAAACCTGCAATACAATGTTTTGAATATGGTGTGTTTTTTATCTTGCTTAACTTAATGTGGTTTTAAGTAGCACACCATTTGGCAACCTGCAAGAAACATGTGTATTAGAGTTTTTGTTTTTTGTTTTCGACACCTTTCTTTGACAAGCGTGTTAGGTCCTGTAGACAACAAGTTTTTAGTAATTTTCCAGTTTGTAGGTTGATGTTAAGAAAGAGAACTTTACACTTTGCTTTTGATTCCTAAGATCACCAAAAGGTGTGAAGGAAGAGCATATGCAATGTGAAAAATCCTACTGAAATCACATGAAAGTTTTACTTCATTCCTTTATAAAATAAGTGTTTTTTGAGTGTTTGATATAAGTTTGTATAAGTGTTTTCTGATCTCCAAGATCACTTTTAAAAGTGCGAGGAGAGAGCATACGTACACCTTTTACAAACTTAGTTTTAAGCTAAAAAACCGAAAAACACTTAACTATGCACAACCGAAAGACCAAAGAAAAACTTTGTTTTTTAACTTGTTAGTCCTAGAAATCTACATGCAAAGATGGAATAAAAAAAGATTTTGTAGTTTATAGAAAAAAATTCAATCTTTATATAGACACCCGCATGCGCCTAAACTGACACCAGTGCTCCCCAACTGACGGGTATGTGCCCAACTCAATGATACACCTGCAGACAAAAATTAGTGAAACCCAGTATATTAAAACACAAATGCTTGCAAATAGACAAGGATGCTTGCATAATAACGTGGATTCTTAGGTTTTAACGTGTACTTGCCCAAGCATAAAAGAGAAATTGTCAATTTTTTACATAGTCAACCATATTTACGCATACACACGTCTAGAGAGGGGGATATGCGTGCCATATGACAGAGATGCGTTGCACTGTCCCTATAGAGGTGAAAAATTTATACATTTTCACACAATCAAGTCTTTGATACACATCTAGAGAAGGATACATGGCCCTAGATGATGGAGATGCGTGCATGTCCCTGTTGAGGTTGTAAATGTATGGACTGTCAGACAGGTACATGCCCTATCTTGATGGAGACGTTCGGGGTTTCAACGTGTACGTGCCCCTTGTAAACACCTATGCACACCCTGTGAAAAACCTACAAAACTCACGGATTTTCAAATTTTCAAGAGTAGACAGGTTAGTTGTTAGTCAAAGTGTCCTATTTCTATATCAAACCCACAAAATGCATGTAAATGAAGGTCATTTATCTAGTGTTAGAAACATAAATGAGGAAATAACAAGTGATTTGACCCAAAAACTTGAAAATGAACTTTGAAAAACCTAAAAGACCTCCATTAATGGAGGATGGACATAAGTGTCCCACCGGGTGTGCCAAATGTGTTCAATGAAAAGTTTAAAAGCCATGGATTTGGGGTAAGAATCTCTAAAGAAACCCCAAAGGCCTTTTAACAATCTGATCAATGGACCATGTGATAAGAAATGAGCAAGGTTTTCTTCTTTGCATACATTAATTTGAAGTAAACATGCAAACTAAACAAATAAAGTTAACCTCTATTCTTTGAAAGCTTGAAATAATGAACCTAAGAGGATCTAAGCATTCAGTTATGTGTTTAAGAGAAAGAGATATCCCCATTAATGGCTTCAAGGCCAATGGATCTTCCCTTTTACTCCATTATTATGCTATAAAATACAAAAAAGGAAATGCTAATAGCTCAATGGAAGAAAGTGAAATACAATCTAAAGCCTAAACAAAATACTATAATCTATGCTAGGAAGAAGAGAGAATTCTTAGGAAAAGAGGGAGGGGGTATAGCCCTATTTATAGTTTTTGGTTTGGGAAAATGGGAGATTTGGGTGCATGTGGGACAAAGGCTAAAGTCCAAAAAGCACTTTTAGCAAGTCAAAGTGTGATTTGACTATGTTTAGGGTAATTAACCTAGGTTAGACTAATTAATCTCTCTTAGAGAGTAATTAGGGTTCTGGAAGGGGTTTCTGAAGGGCTTAATCAATCCAACGAAGTGGATTGATCTTCTAGGGAGCTAATAGAAGCAAACTAGAAGGGAATAAGAAGCTAATGTAGTTAGAATGAGGCTATGAACATCTTGTTTAAGTGGTTTATAAGAGGAAAAATGACCAAAAGGATGTCGTGAGAAGGGAGTTAGATAGGTCCAATTGGCGGTGTGCCATCAATTTGCAAAGGGAAGAATAGGGAGTGCAACATTAGGAATAATAGTGCATTGATCAAACTACATGTGTCTACATAAATAACTGGTGACATTTTTTTTTATCTGGAGGATGCTTTTATTTGATTTCCATGATGATTTCAAATCAAGGTTGAGGTCCTAGCATGGTTCAGAAAAGTGTGCCATAACACATTTATGAAGACTAATCCAAGATTGAGAAAAAGTGCATGTTTTGAGCAGTGGTAAGAGCATGGATCTGGTTGAAGGCCTTCCACTTAAATCTGCAGGAGAAGATTAACTGTCAAGGTTGAAATGGATACCTTAGCTTAAATAGTGGATTTTTAATAGTATATTTTTTCTCATGATGAGATGGATTTGATAGGTCAATCTAGATCAATTTGTGAAGTCAATTACCAGCTCCCTTTCCTTCATTTTCTCTTTCTGAGATCTATTGCTCATGGTTCAAGATGATGGAGAGTAGAAGCCCTCTCTTGGTTCCTCAAGTGATTCATTTGATGGTTCTGTATCTCATTGGGGAGTGAATAGGGATGTCAATTCTTCTTGACTATTGTCCTTCCAATTTTGTAACTCATTGAATGTGGAAGGAAGGTTAACAAAAATTTCCACCTGAGTTTCCACCAAACTACTTTATGGGTAGCTCAATTTGGTTGAACAGGAACATGAGTGTGACTCCTCTTGATGTCCCCAAATACATGTTTCAAGATTTAGATAAAACATTAATGTGATATAAACTATCCAGTGGTATTTCTAATGAGTGGTTACTGCCAACTATTGTAGATGTTCTTGTATAGATATTGAGGGATCATAGGTGAGTACTGGGTTCCTTCAAATATATGGGTTTACAGAAGGATATAAGCCTTCTTGATTAGTCTTATGCCAACGAATTTTATTGGTACAAGGCTAATGAAGCATCCAGTGGTGGCTGATGTTCTTATGTCATATTCAACATGTGTGAGGAACTAAAACAAAAGGAAGAAGATTGACTAATCTATTTTCTTTGAATGAGCAATTTCCCTAAAGGAACTTTGTCTGATCAAAGCGATGGGGTTTTGAGCTAAGCTTTAGAGCTATTTGAGCATGAAGAACAATCAGCTACATGGGTCCATTTTATGAATGACATATGGAGGTTTTTTTGTTATGTTTTTGAGGTTTTTTTTTAATCCATTGAGTCGTATGCACTAACTTTTTTTATGACCCCTTTATTTTTGAAGGGTCCCCATAAAGTGCATGCTTTGGTTTGGAAGAGCATGAACTCAGGTAAGCTGAGATGTTTAAAAATTATGGCTTCAAGTGTGAGTGTCAAATAGGTATGAAGGAATAAAATAAATGTTGAGGAGGTGTGAAAAATATGAGGAGTGTTACAAATAAGTTTTTCAATAGGTTTAAAGGTGTTGAAATTGTGATCTCCATTGATTTGTAGCACCAACAAGACATCATATATATTTATATAAATGTGTTTGAGTACCGGTTCTGTATCATTGCAATGGGGTTTTATCCTCCTTGTGGAGTTGGTGCTTGACTAATCACTAGTGGTTGCATGCTCTTTGTAGGGAATGGTGCTCTAGCTACAACTTGTAGGTTACAATATGCCTCCTTAATCAAAGTTGGTGGTTCACTAAATACTTTTTATCTTGAGTAATATAATCTGAAGTGTTAGTTTTTTTTATTCCATTTGACGGAAGAGAAAGGATATAAATCTTGTGATCTTGTGTCTCTTCCACACATTCATATTTATTTAGGGTAAATATTAAGCACAGCATCTAATGAATGGTTGAATCGTTTATGGTTTAAGCAAGAAAATAGGAATTGGTTCAAAGTTTTGTAAATATTGATTCATCTTTCCCAAGTCAGATACTGTGCTTCCAAAAAATTGGAAGCCAAAGAAGGTCCTTTCAAATACCATTAATGCTTACTTCAGGGTATGAGGATGAGTCTTCTAAAGCACTAACATGGTCACCAGTCAGACAAGTACAAGAGTGAAATTCTTCTTATGATTAGACTTGAGGAGCTTGTTTTGAAACCCTGTAGGGTACCTTGATAATTTGGGATTCTATTTTTTAGGCTATGTAGATCAGTTTTTCAACTCCATTCAAGGTAACCGTATTAAGAAGAGAAATAATACAAGGAGGAGCATGCTCTATTTTTAGTCCTCTGTGGGACAAAGGATAAAGGATGAAGAGTGTAAAATTGGTCAAATTAATTTTCCTAGTTGCAAGAAGAAAATATAATATTGTACATGGATAGTGAGGTGTTATGCTCATATGATAAGTGATAGGGTAGGCGTAAATTTATCGTCTTTGAGCAGAATAAGTGCATGTGCACAGATCTATAAGTCTCATTTGAGGCATGTATGATTTTTTTCTTTATACATAAAATATATATGTTCAGAGGTTCTCTTGAGTTTGGACTAATGGCCAAAACCCTCACCATTCATGGATAGAAGACTCATATGTTGAATGACTAACAGCTGACAACCTACTCAATGTAATTACAAATGCAAAGTAAACTAATGAACGTATATTCAAGATAGTCTTTTGATGAGAAGGGATGAAAGCCCCAGGTTAAGAAAGAGAGACATAGGTCTCAGAGTCCTTGTTGTTAAGAGCTAAGGGATGAAAAATTAGAAAGAGAGAAATAGCGTAAGTTTGTTGTTAAAGCTAAGAGGATCAGAAAATAACATGTATATTTTGAAGGAAGTTATCAAAGAAAAGTTTGTTATGTGTAGGTTTAACGATAGCTGGTTGTGGCATAATACCATTAGGGCATGTAAACTTATGACTCCATATTTTCAAAATGGAACCTGCTAAGACTAATGGTCCCTTCATCTAGTAGGTAAATATTCCTGCGAGTTAACAAAACCAGAAGATACATTATGCAAAGCATGTCTTCCCATGGGTAAGAATTGACTAGCCAGGACCCCGCACTTAAGACCAATAGAGAAATCTTGATTCTAACACTATTCCTCTACAATTAGACTCCAAAATGACTCTTCAATGGACCTGTGATAATTGAATGTACATCAAGTGATTATTATTTTATGCTTTTTATTGATGATTATATGACATATAGCTAGTTTTCTTTCTTAATGAAAAAAATTGCTATGAATTTGATCCATTTTCAAGTCATGTCAAGGCTGGGCTCATTAAGAATGTGAAAAATAGCAAGAATCAAGAGTATTATATTAGATAATGGAGGTGAGTTTTCATCAGATTCAATAGATGAATGTTTTAGATTAGCATGGAATTAAGCCAGGTAGTTTTAAGTCTCTCGAACATTAAAACAAAATCGGATTTGTTAATCAACTAAGGAATAGAGAACTAGTGCCTAAATCGCCATCTAAGTTACATGATGGCTATTGAAAAGGAAAAAATATGTGCTTCTTTCTACATTCTCAGTAGATGTCAACTAAGTGTAAACAATTACAAGACTTGTCATACCCGACACTCCTTGGAAAGGTGGACCAACTAATCCTGGAACAGTTTCTAAATGAGTTCTGAGTCTACATGTGTCTAGTTATCATAAAGGACTGATAGACAATATAGGAAATTTGAATAGTCATATTTGATGATAGGCACATATTTTTTGGGATTTTCTCAATAAGTGTTAGACATGATGATTTTCTATAGAGTAAAATTGGGTTAAGGTTTCCAATAGTAGAACATGAAAGCTTCTGAAATGTCCCTGATAAATATTATTCTATGAGATCCATTCTGAGCAAGATAAAGGAGACATCACCTCTAATTGATACTGAGCGAGCCATGGAAGAAGCCATTTATACAACCCGACACAACTTGAAGAATAACATGATGAAGAAGAAAGGAAAGACTCCCAGACATGTTCCAGCCCTCCAAGTGTCTGATTTCAAAAGGAGAGATCATTCTTTAACAGTAAAATCATGCCATTAAATAAATACCTGATTGGAGTTACTACAAGATTGGCAAATTGGTAGACTCAGTGGTTGAAAACCAAGAAAAATATGGCATTTTTATCAAAGATTTGAGCCTCGTCTATGCTATGGTGAAGCTGAAGTAAGGATGAATGTTGGATGAAGGCTATGAATGAAGAGCTAGATAAGATTGAAGAAACATCTTTGTGCCATTACTACATGGTAATCTATTTTCCCCCAATAACCTAGATCGGATTTAAACGGATCCGTCATTAGAACTCAAGCAGAAGTTTAGCCAAATAAGTATTGGAATGAAAATGGAGAAGTCACAAGAAACAAATCTAGGATAGATTCGTAAAGGAGTATTCTCAAGTTGAAGTGAGTTGAAGCTTTGAAGAAACTATTTTCTCCAGTGGCTAGAATCTGAAGAAATAACTTCTCCTTTTCTAGTGTATGAAAGAGTATAAAGGGATTCAAAGTGTATTAAATGGATGTAAAACATGCTTTCCTAAATGTAAATCTTGAGGTTAGAAGTGTATATTGAGCATCCTAGTCCCTTCTTTTCTTTGATTGATGGAAGGATATTAGTGTGTAGGTTGAACTAAGAATCTCCATGAGGCTTAAATACAATTTCTGCTTAGGGATTGGCTACAAAAGGCTATATAAGTAATTGATTGATCAAGGTTTCAGCAATAGGGTGATATACTGAGAGTATATTTATACATCAAAGATGTAGGATGTTTTCTCGACCCATTCATGTATTGATTATAGTTGTCCTCTCTGATGTGGTATGACATTATATTTGGATCTATGCATAATATACATATTGCATTTCATGAGTCTGTGTTAAACTTCAAAATGAGGAGTCTAACATTGAAATTGGTACATCTCCTTGGTGAGCTTAGTTTATCTTCTTAGAATCTGGAAGTAAGTCAAAAAAGGATGGTATATTTCTTGCATCTCCTGGGACAACCCGTATCCTAGGATAAATGTTGAAAATATTTCAGAATGGAGGATCTGTAATAGTATGTTCGTGTGCTCCTGAATAGAGGAATTGGAATTGCGAGATTAATCAAGGATGATATCTCTCCTAAAGTGAATCAATCAATATATAGACCCATGCTTTGAGCAGATGCTTCTATATGTAAGTGCTAATCAAGACTGAGAGTATTTGCAACCCATGTGGATCTGTAGGCATAGAAGGGTGTTGTGAATCTGCACTAAAACAACACATCTATTAGGAGTGAACAAGTGAATTTTAGATAATCCTAGAGGGAATTATTTATTTGGTTTGTGGTATCCAAAGAGTAATTCACTTTTAATCTAGAATTCCTTTTCTCATGTCGATTGGGAAGGAATCTATTGATACATAGGAGACATTACAAGTAGAGGATCCTTCTTTGTATGGAGGATATTTCTTGTTTCTTGGTTAAGAAAAATAAATCTGGCTTGTCATCATCTTTCAACAGTGTGAAGCATGTAGATATGTTGTTGTTGTACATATGGAAGTGCTACAAATTCACATATTGTGGATGAGTTCAGGATTTAGTTACTATTATAAGGATTCAAGGAATGTGATGATACACTATCCCAACTAGTTTTGTTATCATACTAGGTGCAATTAGGTGGTATCAGGAGGATAAAGAGACTTAAGACCCCCTTTCCATCAAATTAGTTCTAGATATGGGTGGTGAATATCACAAATGGTGGTTCTAGTTCTGGATCTAGAGGAGATGGCCCACATCCTCAACAACTTTTTGATCAACCTCAACAGGTGATTTTGTGAGGTGTACAATTTTCACTCTATGATCACATAGAAGTATGTAAGTAGGTGTTTATTTTAACAGATGTCCATTGGCTTTCATGCAAACCATTAGTTTGATGGGATGGAAATGGAAGACCATCTAACCCAATTTGGACTTTGGACAATCGATGTTTGTTAGACATCTGAATTAAATCCATTCCTTGTAACCCCTAATTTGGCTAGGGCGCAATTATACCTCGATGAGGTACTTTCACATTTTGATTAGAAACATTGGTGAAATACATACATAAGTTAATTTTTACATATAAATAGTAGGTGAATTCACCCATATAAATGACTTATTGGTGGAAATTTTAGGCGAATTGGGTAGGAGTTGATTGCTGAAAATTAGCCATTTCCAATTTCCAAAATCCCTAATATTCGCGAGTTTATGAAAATTCACCACTAAAATTTTCCACCTATTGAAGATGTTGTAGAGCATGTAGATAAGTGTAAATAATTCATGTCATGATAAAGGAATCAATACTTCAGATACCGAATGTGAGTCAGCTTTCTACTAATCTTTAAGGGCGCATGCATAGTTAGTATAAAAAGTATGACCCACACCAGACGACTGTGGATTATGATGCTTTGTGCTCAACATTTTTAGCTAAGTTCCATACCCATGACTTTGAGAAGATAAGTACCAGCGCACTTAAATACATTAAGTAGGGCTTATCAGAAATATTTTAGGAGTATGACACATGTTTTAAAACTTTATTGTCGAAGTTATATCCTAGTTAGCATGCACAGTGGTTTATTGGTGGGTTGTTGAATCCTTTCAGAAGGGCGCTATCTCATAAGAATTTTGTAGATCTACATGATTATTTTGAGTCATCTCTACGCTCTGAGGAAGTTGGGAGTTTGGAAACTAAACTAATCCCATTTCTTGAAGCAAACATTGTAGTAATGGTGAAACAATTAGAGAAGTTCTTTGCTAATTCAGCCCATGAGATGCAAAGTGGAATTTAGTTTAAATATTTTGAGGTTAAAGGACATACTAAGGATAACTTCCCTCACAATTTTTTATGTGCCATGTTGTTGGATTGTGAGATATTTTATCTAGACCATGATGTGAGTATATGTCCTCTTTTACAATGCGTAATCCATAAGAATGAATCCACGTATTGTAAAATTTGTAAAACTCATATTCATGATTATGTTAACTACAGATTGATAGATCATATTCATGAAGCCATTAAAACTGGTGTGTGCTAGATTGGTACATCAAGTGGATATAAGGAACAAGGAGAACATCATAATGAAAGGTTTAGTAATGGGGATAACAAGAATAGGGGCTTCCGTGGGTGGATGTCAAGGCTGAGGTTGCGGCGGTGGAAGAGGAGGATTTCCTAGAGGAAATTTTTTACATGTGGATCTCCTAATCACTATCAACGCAAGTGCCCTTAGAATTTTGTTTTCTCATGGTGTGGGAAACAACATAAATTTGAAGAATTTCGTGACTTGTATGAACATATGAGAAAACAACATAAGCAAGATAAGGGAAAAACTATGTTTAAGATATAACTCGTAGATGGAGATCAGTGGATGCCTAAGGTAGGACTTAATTTTGAATTACAGCCTGTGTTAGTTACTAGATGTGCTAAGGCTACATGTGCTCATGAGAATATGAAGTATAAGCCAACTATAATGAAGAAATAAGTTATTAATGCAAAGTACCCTGATGTTAAACAACAGAATGAGGTTTACCTAGAGACTATGGATGTTATCAAGAATATATAAGGAGAGATCCAAAGTTTAAAGGACTAGGTGTGCAAGTTGGAATGTGCTAAGAATGCTGAAATCCCACAGAAAGAAAAATGATTTGAAAGAAGTCTGTAGAAAGTTGCACAAGGAGAACATAATCCCCTTTTTACGAGAGTGGTTGAGAGAGAAAGTACCACATGCAAGTAATGAGCGTGAGAGGAAGATCCTTCATGCAAATATTCATCCCCATAATCACGAGTATGATAAATATATTACATTGAATGCGGTTATTAATGGATGAATTTTGAGAAATATTCTGATAGATACGGGTGTGGAATTTTATGTGCTCACGTTGGTCACTTGGAATCAAATGGGTAAACCACCATTACAACCTTCTTCGAATGTGTTGTATATGGAAAATAAAACTAGGGCTAATCCAATTAGGGTATTAAAATATGCTGCTATTATGATTCATGGATCCAATTTTACTAGGAAATTTGAAGTATTGGAACTCGTAGAGGTAAATAGTTTCCCAACATTACTTAGGTGCCCCTAGTGTTATGCAAATAATACATATTTGTGCTTCAACAAGGGGTACATTATATTTTAGAACAAAGAAGAGTATGTTATTATTCCATTGATAGATGTAAATTTTGCCCCATTAGTTGATCCTTTTTAGCTATGAGGACTTGAACATGATATACATACGTATAATTAGAGACCTTGAGGTAATTAAGCCATCTAAGGAAGGAGTGATACAATGGGATGATGCTTATTCAGTTGGTGATACTAAAAGTATTGATTGTGATAATTGGGCACATAGGATGTATGAAGTAGTTGGGTACAAGGTTAAGAATATATTTACTCACATGATCATGCCACAGATGGTTAGGCGCTTGAGTAATAACTAGGTACCTCAGTACACTAGAGAAGGAAACCCTAATGTATTTTTGTGCGTTATGGAAGCCTAGTGGACGGATGTTGGTGACATAAGAAATATGCTGGTTTATACCCTACACGGGACAACAATGTATTGGTGGACTACACATTGGGACAACTTATTAGAATGGCATGAGGAGAGAATCACCCTTTCTACTAGGTTTCTAAAGAGCAATGTACCTTCATACATATACAAATTCCATGGGAAGGATTCTACTTTGCACCACGTTCAAAATCATGAGAGACTCTGGAAGGAGGGGTAGGAGGCCTTGCCACTGTCATTTTGGGTACATAATTTCTACAAAACCCTTGGAAACTATGCACATGCATGGAAAATCCATGCAGAGTTGACATGGGAAACTTTTATCTAGAAAAATATGACCTCAGATATGATCCATAATTTTTATTACTTTTCTACTAAACCTCTAGTCAATGAAGCACTGCAAATTATAAAGAACCTTACTTTGGGAGATAGCACATAGGTTGAGGATATTTTTTAGATATGTTTGGCGAGCTAGATTTAGAGGTGTGCCTTGACCTTGAAGAGACTGGAGAAGAAGAAATGGCCTGTTCCTGGGAATAAAAGGAAAAGGATAAACTGGTATGCATAGTAAATGATGATGAGGATGAGGAAAATAACCTAGATGTTAACCATACTGAAGGTATGCACGAGGTGATGAACACAGAAAATGAGAAGGTGTGCGCATATCACGAGCCTATGAAATCAAAGCAGGTTCATTTTAGGAAATATGTAGAGTCCAAAGAGGCCATCATTGGTTATTATTGGTTTGAGAAAGAGATGGATAAGATCATTGAGTTGTTGCGTGACTTTCAGGAATTATTTCCATGAGGCTATCATAAGTTAAAAGGAGTAAACCCTTCTTTAGGAGAGATGTATATCAAACTTAATGAAGGCACACACCTAATTAGGAAGAGGCCCTTATAGGACGAATCCTAATTTGTGCATCAAGGTGAAGGAAGAAATCAATAATATGTTGAATTATGGTATCATTGAGCCCATTAAGCAATTAGAGTGGGTTAGCCTAGTGGTAAAAAACATTAAAAAGGATGGGTGAATAAGGATCTGGTGTGGACTACTGAGATTTGAATGATTCATGTGTTATTGATCTTTTCCCCACCCCATTTACCGAGGATATCTTGGAAGGAGTTTTAGTGAGTGAGATATACTCCTTTACAGATGGGTTTTCAAGATATCATCAAGTACACATAGCAAAAGAAGACCAAGAAAAGATAAATTTTACCACTAAATGTGGAAGTTTTGCATACACAATTATGCCCTTTGGAATGAAGAATGCTCCTACCATCTTTTTATGCATTTTCATACAATCATTTCAGGACTTCACTCATAAGTTTTTACATGTGTATCTTGATGATTGGACCATTTATGGTTTAGTTAAGGATCATTATGAAAAATTGGGACTTATGTTTGAGAGGTTTAGGAAGTTGAGCATCCCCATAAATATTAAGAACTGTATCTTTGCGACACCCTTTGATACTTTGCTAGGGAATATTATTTAGAAGAAAGGATTGTTGGTGGATCGGGCCAAGGTTGTTATGATCTTGGGATTGGAAGAACCTAACAATCAAAGTGAAGTGCAAAATTTCATGGTCATACTAGGTATTATAGGAAATTCATTGAGGGTTATGCAAATATTTCCACGCCCCTAGAAGAAATTTTGAAGGCTAAAGTAAAATGTTATTGGGGCAAGGCACAACATTGAGTATTTTAAAAACTAAAGGAATGGTTAACTGTTTCACTTGATTCTAGATCATTTCTTTGAAGTATTGATGAAACATATAGGGTAATGGGCATAGGTGGAATACCTGTTCAAATGATGGTTGATGGTTGTTGTGTACGTATGACTTCTGAATCCATAGCTGATTGTGAGAGCTTCCTTTTGGCTAAGAGGAACTACCTGTAATGAAAAGAAAGACCACTAGAAAAAGTTAAACAATATATCTAGTGAACTACCTATCGTATGTTAGATCCGAGAATTGTGATACTTCCTAGATGGCTGTCAATCCACTATTTTAAACAATTTAATGCAGTAAATAAGGTAAATTCTATTGTAATTTGAAATGATTTAGGTATCTCACTTAAAACACAATAAGAAATAGATTTAATCTAACATGCTAGGTTAGAATAGGATCCGAAGGTCAAATAACTGGTTCTGGGTCTCTACAGGTTTGATAGAGGTCTTAGGTAGATCACAGGTGAATGAGGGTGAGAGGGAAGTAGGTAGATAGGTCATTGTTCTGGGTTGTATGGGTAAATACAGAGATTGATGTTGGTTAAGGGTGACTGACGGTGGTTGGATGTAACTATATGTACCCAAAATTATAGGGTATTATACCACTGGAACGATGTTACACATACCCCACTGATGATATAGGTCACCTCGCAAGGTGTTCAGGATTCAGAGAAGCTCATGAAGTATATGTTAACATCCCAAATGCTTCATCCATGTTCCTTGTGCTTTGTTTTATTCCTCTGCCTTTATTTTCTTATCTTTTTGTCCTTCAGTGATGAAACTGCCGCCCTGTCAGGGAGGTGGTCCTGTAACTGCCACCCTACTCAGGGTGGCGGTCCTTCACGCATTTTCCAGCATGCTCCTTTGATAGCGACTTGAATAATTTTTCAACTTTCACTAGATTTTCTCAACCACCTTGGCTCGTATTAATGTTTTATGTTCCCTGGAATAGTTTTTCTTCATTGTTTAATGGTAAAAGAGTTCTAATAGGAATTACCTTTGGGTGAATGTGAAATATATAAGTATCCATCTTGTTTTCAAGCAAATGGCCCCTCAACTTCTCATTTCCATAGTTTAGTCTTTCAAATTATTGTTTAGAGCTCATTTTTTTTTCATGTTTGCATCCATGCTAGTTTTCCTTTGTTGTTGGAAGTCATTCAATCTTCTTGCTCCAATATTGTTCATCGTTGTTCATACAAATTAGCTTAGAGTAGAGTAGTGTCATTTGTAGATTGAATCCATTAGAGTTACAGGTTATGTTCTTCACAGAAGGTATATTCTATAATCTCTTGGTACACTTGTGTTATATTCCCACAATAAAACCTGCTAGGAATTACATACGCCAAACTCTGTCACTTGCATTATCCCTCTCCTACTCAAATTTTATTCAGTCTATATCCAAAGCTACCATTGTTCAAAATACCTTTTCTGTTGATGCTAACATATACACACTCTTCTAGAATCACGTGAACATGAAGGAATGAGGAGATCATTTTGAGGGGACAAAATCATAAACTACTGGATTCGCCACTGATCTATAAATTCCAGGTTTTATCTCTCAAAATTCTAGTTAAAACATATCAAATAAAGTAGTGAAATATTTCATTTCAGTTAAGTTTCATTTTCGATATTGCCAGGGAATCTGTGGGGATTGATAGTTTCTGAGAAACTATGATTCATTCCTCACTTCTGAGGTAGGATCGAGAATATTTCAATTAAGTTAATCAGCTATCTAGTTATTTAGGATAAACTCACAACTGCAGAGGCAAGTAGCTACACTGGGATACCTTGATTGTTTTAATTTTGTTATTAGATTAGTTGTCATTTTTTGAATTTATTAGATTAGTTTCTCTTTCAATTCTATTCAAAATTCTATCAAAAATATATAAAAAAGGAATATATATATGTTGTAGATATATTTTGCATAATTAGTTTATTTCATTTCAGTTAGGCTTATATTGATCTTGTGTGACAATCATGGGACCTAGGGAGCCTAGGGAATACATTTTTGAGCCAATCATGCCTCAACCAAATATTTTTGCAATAATAACTGACATAGACCAAAATCTTAGAATTCAGGGCTTCCGAGAAACAATAGACCTACAAGAAATCAGTGCACAACTAAGAGTATTAAACATAGAAGATGACAAAGCACACACATTCTGGTCAAATCACCCAAATTATAGACTACCCTAATAGATATATGTATGACTGTAGAAGGACCTAAAAGAGAGCAAACATTCAGTTGTGATCCGCTAGTCCCACAACCAGACGCAGGAGACCTCCTCGTTGATATAGACACTAGCTTACGTATTCAAGTTGCCAGAACATCTGTTAGGTATTATGAGAAAATCATGCAACTTCTAGTTCTAAATGTAGAGGCTGAAAAGGCATATGACTACTGGATACCCAAAATTAGGGGTTGACTCTTAATATGACCATAGGAGGTCCACAACAACCACGAACTTACGGTTGTGATCCATAGGTCCCACAACCCAACGAGCCTACAAATACATCCAACGTTGATGTTGGTTTGCAAACATTAGTATTTAGGTCCTCTCCACTCCCACCAGACATTATCACACAACTATCATTATTAAATGTAATAGCCAACCAAGCTAAAGATTTCTGGACTAGACCAGAGAATCGTCCATAAAGCACCAAAAGATCCACTACACATTTAACCATTCCATTTTCATGATCTTGTTGGAAGATATATACAAAGAACCCACGGGTCATCTTCCAAATATTCCACAACCCATAGATCAGATCATGACAGAGCTTGATATTTATTGGAGCCTTTGAGCAGCTATCCTCGTCAAACGATCTATCACACCAGTTCAAGTTAGGAGGGCCTTCTTTGCTTTAGATTCATAGATCTCGCTATTGTGTGTTGAAGACATAAGATTACCTAACTAGCCTATCTACATCCCACATGTATTCCATCCCCACCAGTTTTCTTGGCACGAATACGTAGCACGTTATGCTAGGAGTGAACAACGCTCTCAAAATATGTACCCACCTATAGGAGTTTTGCAAACATAACACGAGGTCTTGTTCAAAGAAAACACCCCCATCCCTCCACTTATAAGAAATGCCCTCGGTGAAAATTGGAAGGGCACTGATCAATTCATAGAAGGATACCATATGCCTATACAACCTGAAGACATATTAAAAATGCCACTAGGCCAAAATACCATGTCTTCACCAAACAAGCTCATCTCAGCCTTAGTTGAGAAGGTTAGAGGGTTAGAACTTGCTCAAGTAAGTCAAAATTCATAGTTCATGTAGGCAGGAACTTCCAATCCTCCACATCATCCTAGACAAGTAGACCTCCTCACAGGAACAGGAATGTTGGGCATGCCTCCTCAATATTCACAAAAAATGCCAACTAGAACCATGTTTTCAAACACCACTCTGGTTGAGAGTATGATACCTCCCCTCCCGGCTTAGCACAAAACAACCCATTCCTGAGAAATGCTCCTGCATACTTAAACATGTATTCCAAATCACCACAGGGAGATATGTTCTCTTCTCCCAGCATGTTCTCTCAACCACAGGGATTGCCTTATGCCCCTACAAATACATATGTTATGCCATATCAAGAACCCATTCCACCTCCACCACCTCAGCAAGCACCATCAATGGTCGAAACCTATACAGTAGGGAATTATTTAGAATATTTGAAAGAACCTTTAGACTTAACTATATGAAGCATCATGCTTCCAAGACCTCTCCTCGATCCACCCAAGTATAAAGGAGAGGGAGACCCAAATGCACATATTAAGGCCTATGCCATAGCCATTCAAGAGCTACTCCCTTGGGATGAAGTTGTTGCTAAAATATTCCCCAAAACTTTAGAGGGTATTGCCCTAGATTGGTATTATAGAATACTTGAAGCCTCAATACATTCATTTAAACAACTCGTTTCAGAGTTCATCAAGGCGTTCAACATGAACAAATTGTTGAGAACAAGAATCAGGGAATTCTTGCATAGTAAACAAGAACATAATGAGTCTGTTGCTCATTTCATCCAAAGATGGCGTACAGTCCTCTATTCTTCAGAAAGTGCTCCAAACATGGATCAAATGGAACTATGTGATTTATTCCTTCATTCTCTCAGCAAAAAGATAAAGGAAGACGTCTATAAGTTCCCACTAAAAACTTATGATGAAGTGATCAAGAGTGCTCTCTGAATAGATCAAACTGCAATAGATAGTGGTTGCAAAACATATGGAACAAATGGGAGGTTAATCATTCCCAACCAAAACACTACAACTTATCCTAATACCACAAATGCCAATCAAGGACCTAAAATCCTTAACAAAAACTGTGAAGTGACAATAGATGGAGTGACTGACCAAACAAAAAAAACAAATGTTGTAAATGTTCCACCACCAATTAACAATTAATGAAACAACAATTTTACCCCAAAAATCAACTTGGTGGATTTTAATCGTCCCCAACGACAACAACAACAACAATGGAAGATCCAGACACAGGGTCCAAGTCAAAATTCAAATGGATATCAAAACCAAAACCAAAGACAACAAATGCAAAACTTTAATTCTAATAGTCAACAATTTAATCAGAGTTTTGGACCATAACACGTACCAAACCAACAACCTAGGTGTTATAATCCCAACTTGTATTATGGTTTCCACAAAATTTGAGACCATGACACTAGGACTTTTCATGATTACAATAAGTTCATGCAACGCTTTCCAGAAGAACAAAGACAATTATTCATAGATATGTTCTTAACAGATTCTGTGACACCTATGCCAAATACTTTCACAGGGGAAGTTTCCCCTCAAAACGCACCTCTTAAGATCTTCAATGATCCACTTCCAAATCACAATAACAATAATAAATTAAACCAAAATGGGACAAAAAAATGTGTAATGACAGGAAATAATGATCACAAAGCCTCAACTTCACTAAATCCACTTGTCGCACCACAATTAGGAAATCAGCCACGAACCAAGATAGTTTGTCTAGTGGCGTTAGATACTGAGCTGCACGTAGAAGCCATAACAAGAGCATGAGAATATTCTGCTAAACCAAATCCAGTCTATCCACTAGATCCAGATTACATTCAACAAACGTTGGTAAAACCCATAGGTGCTTATGGTTTAATTAATGACTTAACAAAGACCTTCTCTCACATCTCCTTTTTGGACTTATTGAAAAACTCTCCTGCCCATAGGGCTGCTCTTTTAGAAGCACTAGGTCTAGGTCATTTAATTAACATCACTCCACCTCCCGAAACATAATTAAACCACATAGACTTCAATATCCACCCTCCAAGGCAGCTAGATAGGGATATCGAGTTTATATTCAACATAAACAAAATGCCAATAGATGCTGAAATTACACGCAGAGGTGATCCGGCCTTACATTTACAGGTATGGGTTTACAATAATTATGTTAAACACGTAATGGTTGATGATGGGGTAGTAGTTAACATTTTCCCCTTCTCTTTCCTTCAAAAGCTAGGATATGGAGAAACAAACTGTTTCACAACAATAAATACGCTAAGAGGTTATGATAGCCTTATAGCTACTTCAATTGGGACTATAATACTACCAGTCACCTTAGGACCCAAGAAAATCCTCATCAAGTTTTATATCATAGATTAGGTAACCAACTATAATATGATCCTCAGTCGACCATGGATACATCGCATGAAAGCAATCCCTTCTACGTTATTCTAGGAAATAATATTCTTACACCTACGAAAGATATTCATAGCAAAAGGTGACCCAAAACCATTCGACATACACCCAACAGACCTGAAGAAAAGACCAGGCATTCACTCTGAGTTTGAACTCCCAAAAAACCAACTTAATAAACCAATTGACTCAAAACTGGAAGAAAAATTAATACCTACAACAAAACTAGAAATTACGAACCTAGTCAAGGGCATCCCAGCCCTCAAGGATGAAGTTAACATTGTATAAATAGTGTCATTAGGAACTACTACAAAAATTGTCGAGTTACCGGAACAAGATCTACCAATTTTCCTACCATTTGATTCCACAAGTATGGGATGTACCCTAGGAGTTGGTTCTCTTCCAGCAGAGGAACTTTGCATGGTAGAAGTAACCAAAACAGAAGAAACAGACGTAAAGAATGTCCCAGCATCCATCTTTCCTAGTAAATATTAGACTCTCCACTTCGATGGAGCTAGATGTCACTAAGGAGCTGGGGCAGGGGACTCACAATTAGTTACAAACCAAGTCTCTGAAGTATATGAGACTAGAGTTGAACACTTACATCTCTATAAAACAATGGTATTAGATCTAAGCAAAGGATTCAACTTCATATCCATTGAGGCAATCCCATGAGAACAGAACCTTCTCGCAGATTCAATAGTAGCCTTAGCTTCACATATTACCCCAATTAATGAGGTGGAATATACAAGTTTCAAGGTATCACTTTGTACTGAACCATTGGTGAAGAAAATATCAATGAACCCTCTTCTAACACATACATCTGAGAATGAATATCCTATCTTACATCATGTTGATAGTGATAAAGTCACTCTCCAATATCTAAATGCCTATGTAGAGCTACACCTTGCTCACCCTATAGTTGATCTTTCTCTAATACCACACTCCTCTTCCTACTCTGGAAATCCCATGGTAGAGTCTCCTCCATAGAAGGATCTCGATATCTACGAGATAGAAAATGGAGAAAGCTTGGAACTACCTCCTGCCCCACCTGAATTTGAAGAAGGTAATGCTTCTTTGATAGAAGAAACCATTGACATAAACATTGGAATGGAGGAAGAACCAATAATTTTGAAGTTGGGATCCTCACTAACTCCAGAAGAAAAAGAAATACACACCCAAATCCTCAAATACCATCAAAAGGATTTTACATTTAATTATAAAGAAATGACAGGTATCGCACCACAAGTTTCGGTACATAATCTTGTCACTAAACCAGATGCGAAGCCAATTAAACAAAATTCAAGACCAATGAAGCCAAAAGTGGGCTCTCATGGTAAAAGAGGAAGTAATAAAACTTCTCCATGTAGGATTCATCAAACCCGTTGACTAGTCACAATGGGTATCCAATATTGTTCCCATCCTAAAAAAGAATGGGAAGATATGCATTTGTATAGACTTTCAGGATATTAACAAAGCTTGTCCCCAAGGATCATTTCCCATTACCATCCATTGACATTATCATTGATGCAACAGCTGGATTTAAACTGTTGTCCCTCGTGGATGGATTCTAAGGGTACAATCAGATTAAAATATCTAAACAAGATCAAACCAAAAACCACATTTATAACTCCCTGGGGAACTTATTGTTATGTTGTCATGCCATTTGGTCTTAAGAACACCGGCACTACATATCAGCGGGTAATGACTTATATATTCCATGATCTTATCCATAAAATTGTGGATTCATATGTGGATGACTTGTTGGCCCAAGGCCAAGAAACACTGTGATCATCCGGAAGTGCTCCGTATCATCCTCTCATGACAAAATGAGTATGGTGTCACATTAAACCCAGAGAAGTGCGTTTTTCGTGTAACAAGAGGCAAACTTCGAGGATACATTATATCTTCACGAGGAATTGATGTTGATCCAACCAAAATATGGGCTGTTCTCGAAATGATTCCATCTTCAGATGAGTCTGGAATCAGGTCATTTCTTGGGAAAATCGGTGTAATCTGAAGGTTCATCCCAGATTTAAGATTTTCCATTCATCCAATCAACAATCTACTCAAGAAATATTATAGTATCGATTGGACTAAAGAATCTAATGAGGATTTTGAAGTAGTTAAGCCTTTCTTGTTGTCACCACCCACGCTAATGCCTCCCAAGCTAGACCACCATTTGATTCTATACTCATGAGCCACTCATGTCTCGCTAGCCTACATACTGGCTCAAGAAGATGATAATAAATTAGAATGCACGATCTATTTCATTAGCCGAACGTTGCTTGATTATGAAACATGTTACACATAGGTAGAGAGAGAATTCCTTGCCATAATTTTTGCAACAAAACATTTGAGACATTACATGTTAAACCAAGAAACAAGGCTCATTGTAAAGACAGACCATTTACAAACATTTCTCACACAAGGATCTTTATCTAAAAAGCTGGCCATTTCATAAACCTAATGGGAGAATTTGAGTTAACATTCATAAACCAAATTTTTTTTAAAGGACAAATCATTACAAATTGGTTAGCTAACAATCCATTAGATGGGGGCGAGTCGGTAGATTTATAATTTCCTGATGAGTGTATATACTTTGTTGAAGCCAGGCCCCCCATTTCTACATGTCCCTGGTATACTAATATCATCAATTTTATCATGGACCATACATACCTAGAAAGTGCCATGTCACAACAAAGAAGGTGGTTACGAATTTTTACCACTAAATATGTTGTTTTAGACCAAGTTCTCTATCGTAGAGATTTCGATGGCATACTTCTAAGATGCGTCGACATAGAAGAATCCAAGAGGATTCTTCATGAATCCCACAGTGGGATATATGGGGGGCCACTTTGGTGGTCATGCCACCACTCACAAAATACATCAGATGGGCTATTTTTGGGCCCACTCTCAAACATGACGTAGTGGAATTTGTACACAAATGCCACAAATGTCAAGAATTGTCTCACAAGATTCACATGTCAGCACAATCCCTGCAACCAATAGTGACTCTGTGGCCCTTCTCCACTTGGGGTCTGGACTTAATAGGGAAATTCTCTCCCTCATCAATTGATGGCCATAATTTTATAATCACAACCATGGAATATTTTACCAAATGGGTGGAGGCCATGCCTCTCACCACTATTCTAAGTTTTAGTGTTTGCCAAATTCATTCTGAACTAAATTATCTTTAGGTATGGTGGTCCCACAAGTCATTATCTTAGATAATGACACGTCCTTTAAGAATGACGAGGTTTGTGAGTTATGTAGAAAGTTCAAGATAAACCATCACATGGCCCTCTCTTTACTACCCTCAAGCCAATGGGTAGGCTGAAGCGACAAACAAAACCTTGAAAGGTATTCTCCTCAAAACGGTAAAAGAAAACAAATGATAATGGCATTTAAAATTATATCCGGCCCTTGTGGGCCCACCGAACCTCAATAAGAACACCAACAAGAGTGACTCCTTTCTCACTAGTATTCAGAGCATAAGCAATCCTCCCACTTGAGGTTGAAATACCCAGTCTTTGCATCTCATTACAAGGGATCCTAAATGAAGAAGCTTACAAGGAGGCATGCCTCTCTCAACTAGAAAGCCTTGATGAGGCCAGGTTAAATTCCAAACAACAACACAAAGCCTATGCTAACTGGATGTGCCAGCAGTATAACAAAAATGTCTATGAGTGAGAAATATATGAAGGAGATCTAGTTCTAAGACTAGACAGCCATATCAATAAGAAAACCGATGAAGGAAGAAAGTTCCGGCCCAAATGGTTGGGCCCATATTGAGTCATGAAGGACTACGGAAATGGTGCGTATCTCTTGTGCACACTAGAAGGTGAGGAATTTGGTGAAACTATCAATTCCTTGCACCTTAAGCAGTTTTACGCATAAAACATCAAAGTCATTGCTAGCACATTATAGCTACTTACATTACATTAGTCTCTTAGCTACTTCATTCTATCCATTTCGTAAAAATCATAGTCTACGAGCTTACTCTTGAAATAATCTGTTACAAATTTTTGAAGATATTGGCAAGAATATTCATATCACATCTCTTCAAACATCATCAAATATTTTCAAATCTTCTCATCAATTTCGATAGATAAAAATTGACAAAAACCATACCAAGATTTGCATACTTGGCTTTGCTCTTTCTTTCTACTAGGTGAAGTTGTCCTTGCCTATGGTCTATTCTGGAAGCTTCTTGATGTCACATGTATCCCTCTTAAAATATCTTGGAATGAAAGGATATCCTAAAGTCTTAGATCAGAAATGTCAAATGTAATCAAAAGCACCAAGCAAACAAAATATTTTATTTTACACACTTCTTTGCCCCATCAACCTTCAATGATAAGCCCGCATCTCTTACTGGTGATGTGAGGTTGGGAAAGGAAAGAAGTGCCCTTACTCACTTGTATCTTGCCTTTGGTGACAAACCCATGCTTCTTACTAGTAGGGTGAGGCAAGGTGTGGGGGGTCAAGTCACACAAACTAACGAGTCTTGGTATGCTAAAAACACAAGTCAAATTATATTAAGAAAAAACAAATATCCAAATTCCAAGGAGTTCAAATCCTCAAAACCATATTTTGTCAACTAGGTTGCCATTTATGAATCTAAGTCTAAATAAACTGAAAAGTAAGTGACCTTCTAAGCTTAGTAGTAGTTCTGAGTAGGGTAGGTGTGTAGGTCTAAATTTGGTTCTTTTTCTTGGTTTGTCTATCTCTCATCATTCTATTCAATCAAACTCATACAAATTGTGCCCTTCCTAATTCTCGGTGTTGAGCCCTCGTGTCTTACTAGTTGCGTGGATTTGGGATTGGGGCAAGTTCATCTCTTTATCACTATGCATTCATCATGTTTTTCCAATATAAGAAGGAATCACAAACATTACCTAAAGAGTTCAAACGTTCAGTACTACCATATGTTAGTATCATCTCATATCAACACTACAAAAAAACATATAAAGTAAAACATTCTATTTACTATCTTGTGTTGTCCATTGCATACATTCTGGAAACATGAAAAGCAAATATTCTTAAAAAAACATCTAAAAACATATTTAGAAAACGAGTCACAAAATTCAAGATACTAAGAGTTTAGATCCAAAGAGAGATATACATATATATATATATATATAATCAAGTTTCATGTACAATGCCATCATACACTAGGCATGGTCAAATGCTCAATGAGCCCAAAAAGTACAAAAATACTCGTATAAACAACCTAACAAAGGTCACTACAAAAAGAACCAAGTGGCCTCTCAATCCCTATGGGATCCCTCAAAAGGTGCACGATCACGTCTAGGACTCCGGCTATGCTGGTGCTCTGAGTGCACTGAGGGATCGTGGTCCCGAACAGTAGCTATAGCCTCGCTATGAGAGCGGCTCCCCCTCATTAGGCACTCTGTAGTCCTATACTCGACTAACTCAGTATCGAGGAAGGTCACCATCTTGGCCACATGCCAGATAGGGGTAAAAAAATCAGTATGCCTACCAGCTGCTGAAGACTCCCCTACATCCATGGATAGCTCAGCACGAGTCTTCTCTGTGGGGAGCATCAGGGTATCAGTACATACCTGGCAAATCAAGTCTCACCACTCATCAGTAGTCTCTACAAGTAAAGGAGAAAAAAATTAGAAAATGATCAAAAGGTGAAACCAAGGATGAACAAAAAGAGAGATAGAAAATAAGGCAATCCTAGCTAAAAACAAATATAAAAAGAAGAGTGACAACTCACTTGGATCTTCAGGCCTCCAAGAAGGATCTCTAGGATCCGTGCCTGCCATGGATGCCACCGCTGACTGATGTCCTTCTCCTATGTCTGGGACAACATGGCATCCTACCAAGGGCTTGTCCTCTCCACCTAGGTCCTGAGAAAGTAACTCCTCTGAGACTAGAGTCACCCTCACCACACTCTGCTTCACCCTCTCAACCTGTAAGATCTCCTGAGTGTCATGCCACTTGGGATCACTATCCTCTTCCCCACCCGACTCATTGATCTCCATGTCCTTGGTCTCCTCTTCTATCTCTCCCCCTATGAACTCCTCAGACTTAGAGTCTATATCAATGGGGTCATCACTGTTATGGGCAGGACCGGTGGTAATCCAAAGTATAGGTGCCTAAGGAGCATCAGCTCTCTTTCGAGTGCGCACCACCCTCCTGGCTGTAATAGGGATGCTAGGAGTAACAACAGTCCAACCCTAGCCTCTAAGACCTCCCTTAGCCTCCTGAACTGATCTAAACACTGGCACCACTGGGGGAAGCATGTCAATGTAAGTAAGGCCAAACTGTTGAGGCACTTGATCAAAGGGGTGTGTCTCTACCTTCCCCATCCTATCCACAAGCTGCCATGTAGTAGAGAAGGAGATCAAAGTAAAGGTCTCCTCACCCCACAACCCTGCCATGGCCTGATAAGGTGTGGCCTCCATATCCTTAGTAGTTAGGGAAGTGACTGGTTGGTGGGGTGCTCTAAGCACCATCATCTCTATCCATCTAGCTGCCCTCATGGCCCCAAGATCCTCCACCTCTATGCCTCTCCCATACGGGATGATGCGCTCATAGACCCAACTCATAACTAAGGTCAGATGGCTTAATGACTGTCCCTGTAATTGAACCACCTTATATAAGTCACGATACGTGGTCCTAAGTATATCGACTCCCCAGGCATAAATCCAACCATGTGCCTCAATTTGTATGATGATGGGGGCCCAGCAGTAGAGCAAAGTATCCCCTCCCTTGTCTCTGATCAATCTCGAAGTAAGGATGCCCATAATGGCTTGACGGATCAGAGGGATGGGCAAGACAGGAATAGAACAGACCTTCACCCCCTTCTTCAAACTAGTAGAGACAACTGTGTCTCCCATATAGGTGGCCCCCTGAGTCACCTAAGCTCTAGATACTACTGTATCAAATGAAAGTCTCCTCCTAATAATCGAGACTCCCAAAATGTGGCAGACATCCTCTAGGGTGATAGTCCACTCACCCCTAACACCTGGAAATCAGAAGGTGTTCTGATCTGCATCCCAATAAGAAAATAATTCACATAGTATATGGCTGGTAGGTGCAACATGGGGGACCCATGCGATCCTCAATATACCTGTCCTCTTAAGAGTATCCTACTTAGCCTGAGAGAGTGCATCTAACACTGCTGGAAGCCAATCACTCTCCCTCTCTCAGATCCATCTAATGTACTCTTCCTTCTTCTGTAAAACACCCAAAAACATGCAAAAAGAAGAAAGTTAGCATCAATATTTCATTAAAAAAATAATTAAAGCAAGTAATAATACTAAAAATGTAAAAATAAACTTAAAATAGTGTTGTTTTGACACTCTGTAGAGAACCGCCACCCTGAGCATGGTGGTAGTTTCATAACTGCCACCTTAAAAGGTAGCGGTCCTATAACCACCACCCTGCTCAGGGTTGCGGTCCTATCCCATGACTACAAACGGGTCGCATGCCCTTAAAATGCTTAAAAATACAAAAAATTGACCGTTTTAGCTAAAACAAAAGCCTACCCATTAGGCGCCCCCCCCTAAGAGACACATTTAAAATTGACATTTCTAAAAATAACCCCCCTCCCATGACAAATTTTTCATCATTTTTATATTTTTGGTGCAAAAACATTAAATCAAGAAGAACTAACTTGAGATCTTACAGGTCAAGGTTTTGCTTGCGGAGGCATGATCGCTATGTCGATACGAACGTTTTGACTATACTCTCATTGAAAACCATCTCCGTGGGTCCCAGATCTCAAAAACTATCAAATCGACATGCGCAAATGAATATGAAAATAACCCCATTTTATATATATATATGGTGTTTTGACTCATTTTGAAAGCCCCTTTCATAGGTTTATAGTGCCAACGGAGGTAAGTTCTCGTCCCCACACAAATGGTAAGTCCTCATTGCATACTAATTTAGTATTTATTTTTGATTTATTTTATCTATTTGCACTTGAGTCTTCTTTCCATTTTGTAGGTAGCGGGAACTTGGATGGTGACATTTTGACACACCGGGCGTGTTAGGTATAATTTCTAAGCTTACCATTTTGGGACCCGCCATACTCAGACCCACCGTTTTACGCCTCTTCATGGTTAAAACACTTCTCTGAGGGGGAAATATGTACATACCCAAAATTGTAGGGTACTATACCACCAGAATGATGTTACACATGCCCCAATGATGATACAAGTCACCTCACAAGGTGTTTAGGATCTAGAGAAGCTCACGAAGTATATGTTAACATCCCAAATGCTTCATCTATGTTCCTTGTGCTTTATTTTATTCCACTACCTTTCTTTTCTTAGCTTTTTGTCCTTCAGTGATGAAACTGCTGCCTTGACAGGGTGGCGGTCTCATGACCGGTGCCCTACCAGGGTGGCGGTCCTTCACGTGTTTTCCAGCACGGTCCTTTGATCACGACTTGCATAATTTTTCAACTTTCACCAGCTTTTCTCAACCACCTTGGCTCGTATTATTGTTTTATGTTCCCTGGAATAGTGTTTCTTCATTGTTTAATGGTAAAAGAGTTCTAATAGGAATTACCTTTGGGTGGATGTGAAATCTATAAGTATCCAGCTTGTTTTCAAGTAAATGGCCCCTCAACTTCTCATTTCCATAGTTTAGTCTTTCAAATTATTGTTTAGAGCTCATTTTGTTTTCATGTTTGCATCTATGCTAGTTTTCCTTTGCTGTTGGAAGCCATTCAATCTTCTTGCTCCAGTATTATTCATTGTTGTTCATACAAATTAGCTTAGAGCAGAGTAGTGTCATTTGTAGATTGAATCCATTAGAGTTGTAGGTTCTGTTATTCACAGTAGGTATATTCTAGAATATCTCGGTACACTTGTGTTGTATTCCTGTAATAAAAGCCGCTAGGAATTGCATACGCCAAGCTCTGTCACTTGTGTTGTCCCTCTCCTACTCACATTTTATTCGGTCTATATCCAAAGCTGCCATTGTTCAAAATACCTTTTTTATTGATGCTAGCATATACACACTCTTCTGGACTCACGTGAACATGAAGGAATGAGGAGATCATTCTGAGGGGATAAAATCATACACTACTAGATTCACCATTGTTCTAAAAATTCCAGGTTTTATCACTCAAAATTCTAGTTAAAACATATCAAATAGAGTAGTGAAATATTTCATTTCAGTTAAGTTTCATTTTCAATATTTCTAGGGTAGTTGTGGGGATTAATAGTTTCTGAGAAACTATGATTCATTCCTCACTTCTGAGGTAGGATCGAGAATCTTTCAATTAAGTTAATCATCTATCTAGTTATTTAGGATAAACTCACAACTGCACAGGCAAGTAGCTACACCGGGCTACCTTGCTTGTTTTAATTTTGTTATTAGATTAGTTTTTATTTTCTGAATGTATTAGATTAGTTGCTCTTTGAATTCTATTCAAAATTCTATCAAAAATATAAAAAAGGGAATATATATATGTTATAGATATATTTTACATAATTAGTTTATTTCATTTCAGTTAGGCTTATATTGATCTTGTATGACATTCACAGGACCTAGGGAGCCCAGGGAATAATTTTTTGAGCCAGTCATTCCTCAACCAAATATTGTTGTGGAAATAACTAACATAGACCAAAATCTCATAATCAGGTCTTTCGAGCAATAGAAGACCTACAAGAAATCAACACACAGCTAAGAGTATTAAACATATAAGATGAAAAAGCACACACATTCTGGTCAAATCAGCCAAATTATAGACTCCCTTCATAGATATCTGTATGACTGTAGAAGGACCTGAAAGAGAGCAAACATTCAGTTATGATCCACTAGTCCCATAGCTAGATGCAGTAGACCTCCTCATTGATATAAAAACTAGCGTATGTATTCAAGTTGCCAAAACACCTGTTAGGTACTCTTAGAAAATCATGCAACTTCTAGTTCTAAACATAGAGGCCGAAATGGCATATGACTACTGGATACTCAGAACCAAGGGTTGACTCTTCATATGACCATAGGAGGTCGACAACAACCACAAAATTATGGTCGTGATCCAAAGGTCCCACAACCCCACGGGCCTACAAATCAATCCAATGTTGATGCTGGTTTGCGAACATTAGTATTTAGGTCCTCTCCACTCCCACTAGACATCATCACACAACTATCATTATTAAACGTAAAAACCAACCAAGATAAAGATTTCTAGACTAGACCAGAGATTCGTTCATAAAGCACCAAAAGATCCACTACACATTTATCCATTCCATTTTCATGACCTTGTCGGGAGATATATACGAAGCACCCACAGGTCATATTCCACGTATTCCACAACCCATAGATTGGATCACGTTAGAACTCAATATTGATTGGAGCCTTCGAGCAGCTATCCTCGCTGAATGATCTATCACACTTGTTCAGGTTAGGAGGGCCTTCTTTGCTTTAGATTCGTAGATCCCACTATTACGTGATGAAGACATAAGATTACCTAACTAGCTTATCTGCATCCCATGTGTATTCCATCCCCACAGGTTGTTTCGGCATGACCTCAGGAGGTTGGGTGCGAGGAAGAGGTACATATAGATTCTCATGCTTACATGTCACTTTTCCATCATATAGTAACTAGTGCCGGTTACTGTGGAAAACTGGGAATGCCACAACACGAGATTTAGGTCTCCTTTGTGATTACACAAAGGACTTTGATTAGTCAGGATGACGTATTGGGTGATTTGGGTAGGATTTGGCGAGGTTTTAAAGGGTATATGGAGGGGTGAGTGTTAGAGGAGGTCAATGGGTGGCTGCGTAAACAATAGATGAAAATATAATGATGAAATGGGATGAACCAGAGAATTATAATGTTTACTTACTTGGATTCTGGTCCTGGATGCCTATAAGTAAGGGACGAAGGTGTTGATTAGAGGTAAGAAGGCTACAGGTGATCACCAATTGAAGGTAATCTTCTGCATGGGTTGCATGTACATTCCTCTTTGCTTGGTTAGATTAGATCATTGTTGGGATGGCTTTGTAGAAAAAGATGCTTGATCTCCTCCCTTGCATGCATGTTCTCACTGAAATTCACTCTCAGAAGATGCGATATCTCTCTGGAATGTGCTAATGTTCGCCAAATTTTCCAATCTTTTCCAACCTTGATAATAAGATTGTATTGGGGTTAAAATGGTAACCGATGACAGTTTCAGCTTAACCGACGATAGTTAGGGATAACTGGCATCGGTCAAGGTGGGATTTTCTAGGTTTACTAAACTAGGGAGATCCTCTTGATTTCCTCGGATCTATTGCCTCTTATCCCATGGATTAGAATGGAAGCTTCTTGTAAGCATGTGGGAATGTGGTTAGAGAGAATGTAGGCATTGATTTTTAGGGTTTAGGTAAGTCTGAGTTAGTTATGGAAACTTACTAAGAATAGGTTTTAGGGTGAGTTGGCTTGGTGAGGTGTCTAGGTGAAGTGTATGTATGGATATTATTTAAATTAAGATATTTAAATAATAAATATAGTGAGGATAATGAATTCATTTAATTTAATTAATTAAATTAATATCAATAGGGTGAAGAGGGCCATGGCTAGGTGAATGTGATGAAGGGTGCTTGTTTTTCAAGGGACCAAAGGGGAGTGTGACCTAATTTTATTATCTACATTTTTCCCCTTTTTGTTGCGTAGCTTGTATTAATAAGTGACGCTAACAAAAATAAGATGTGGTTGCCCCATGTGTGGGTGAAGGTGATCCCCCTCAAACTAGGAATTGACGAGGTAGAAGGAAGAATCAGTGAGTGGTTTGATGAAAGGTAAATGTGATGAAAATGAAGGTGGGTAACAGGGGAAAAAAAGGGAGCCATGTCTACTCGGGTAATCTAGGTAATGGGTCTAGGTCAAAGGTAGCAAAATTCAAACACATGTATACATATAAACTACAGCACGCTACTAGGTTGAAGAGAAGGCACACTCTACAACATTTAAGGTCGATAGGTTTATCCAAACAAGGTTGAAGTGATTCTCGTATCCAAGGTATAGGATATGGTCAGGAAACACAATGTAGGTTAGGCACAATAATTTTTAGGTATGTTCCAGTAACCAAAGGTAGGGTCAGGATAAACAGTCACGAAAATAGGCTAGGTAAGGTCATTAGGCCAACAACACAGGTAACATTGCCACAAGTTATAATGAACACATGAGGTCAAAGGTCACTAGTGATGTTCAAGGTCCAAATATCTATGTCATGGCATGGGGAAGGCCAAGGTAGGGGTAAAATAATGAGTCCCCAAAGGAGGACAAAGGGAGGTAGTAAATGCTGAGTTTAGGAAAGGTGAGGTAAATGGGTAGGGTAAAGGTGGGGTGAGGTAAATCGGTAAGGTAAAGGTGGGGTGAGGTAAATGATTAGTGTGAAGGTCGAGTGAGGTTAAAAAAGGAAGTAAGGGTAGGGAAAAGGGTAAAATTTAGGGCAATGTGTAGGTGATGGTGACCAATTTTGGTCATGGTTAACCAACATCGGTAGAGGTAAACTGACGATGGTTAGGTAAGGCACATGACCATTGCCGGTCAAGAGTAATTGACATCGGTTAGGTCAGGTTTGTTATAAAAACAAAAAATCCATGTTTTTTGTTATTCGGTTGTTATTTTGTGAAGTGAGAAAATGAAAAAAATAGATAAAAGAGAGAAAAGTGTCTAGATGAAATGGAACAGTGAGTTGGTAGTGTGATTGACGAGTGATTGGTGGGTGAGTAGCAGGTCCATAGGCTCATTATGAGGGATTCAATTGGTGAGAGGTTGCGGGTAGCTATTCAGTGATGGTGGAGGCCAGAGAGGGATCAGGTGGGCCACTAGTATAGTGGCCAGACATGCCACCAAGATGATGGAAGCATGATGAGGTAAGCACCCTACTCTACGTTATTGATTTGATAGATTAAAGGATTATTTTAGTGTTGGTTTAGGTTTTGTTTGTTTTTCGATTTGGTGGGTGGGCACAAATTAAATTTGGGAATGGGGGGAATATTAGGTAAAAGGAGGAATGGGGAGGGTAATAAATGGGATAGGGGTGGTGGGTAGAGGTCCAAGGGTATTTTAGGTCATTGTAGGAGGGGTAAAATGGGCAGGGGAGGTTTTTTAGAGAGGGGGGGTTTTGGGAAATCACGACCGGCGTCAGTCAATATTGGTCGGCGTCAATTAGGTGGAACCAATATCGATAAGGGTGAACCTATATTGGTCATCAAATAGGTGACCAGTGTTGGTTAAAGGGTGACTGGGGTTTGTTAGGATGAACCAGTATCAGTCAGATTATGAGGCACAAGGGTCCAAAAGTCATGTGTTCTAGGTAGTTAAGATGGGTAGGATGAAAATAGGGTATAAGAAAATGATAATGGTTGAATATGGATTGATACATGTAAATTAATGTTTTTTTGTATTGGATGTAGGGGAGAGCACAGGTACATATGTGGGATAGGGTTCCACCTCTACTGGTGATAGAGTGCAACACAACAACCCTGGAGGAGTTGTAACATATGGAGGTAGTGGGCTTGAGTGGGGCTTGTCACTATAGACATGTAGTCTGACAACCCAGTTTGATGGTCGCGCACATCGATAGATGGGACTCCACAACCAACACATTCCACCTACCGACGGGTGAGATTACTATCACCCTAGAGGACATGTTCTGGATTATTCGGTTACCCATATTAGGTGCACAGGTTTATTATGTCTCCTCTGAGGCCTCCGAGGAGCTGATTGTGACTATTTCTGGCAAGGGGATGGCTGATATGAGATTCCATAACACAATTTTGAGATTTGGAAAGACTTACCTAGCCCATCCAAAGGAGATGAGGATAGTGGTTTTGTTGATGGAGGTAGTGTACTGCTATGCACTACCAGATGTAGAGGGTGGATGCTTTACCTGATCATTGATGGGGGTACTCCATGACATGATGGTGGATAAGACCCACTTTTCTTGGGCACTAGCATTCTTAGTGTAGTTGTACAGGGAGTTGTGGGAATATGGGTGGTTGTTTAGGTTTAGTCTGTGTTGTACATTTTTACTACACTATTGGGCCTACGAGCACATAGTTTGTGTGCATCCTATAGGGATTCCCTGAGTAGATGAATTTCTAGCAAGATTTGTGTGGGCGGGATATAGGAGATGGGTGCCGGTAATAGGAGAGTGGAGATCTGAGAGTCCCACACATGATGTGGCCCATTTCTGGTAGTTATTGGAGGGGTTATCTGGAATGGACATTATCTAGAGGCCATATGTGGGATTCCCTCCATCTAGGTAGATGCATGAGGAGCTAGCTGAGCTTCAGCTAGAGAGATGGATACAGGGTCACCGTGCTAGGGAGTATAAGATGATCCTGGTAGATAGAGTCTGGTGGCATTTTGGGTTAGTACAGGACATACCTCCACCCTTCCCATAGTACCAGAGAGATGATGTGGAGATTCCCTTACCTCTATCACAACGTATAGTGCCCACAGGGTAGGAGGAGCAGGCAGTGGACCGGTGGATAGATTATGCCAAGGTCACAGACAAATACAGATAGTGGTGGGTGGCTCAACTATGTGCCATACCACCCAAACTAGGGTAGCTAGATCTAGCTACCATTATGGTGCAAAGAGATGCCCTACAGGGGCAGATATCTATGCTGATTACCCAGTTGGGTATACTACAGAAAAAATTGGAGGGTTCTGAGGTGGAGGTAGTAGAGCTACGCATATAAGTGGCTAGTTTGCAGGCCCAAATGGCTGATGGAGGAGATGGATATGGAGAGGAGGGGGATGGTCAGGTGGCAGCCTTACAGGCTTAGGTGGAAGGGTTTATAGGGCTAGTTGGCCATAGCCTAGGCACATATTGAGGTATTACAGGCCCAGATACAGGCACAAGGGAAAGGGGCACCACCACAAGCACCAGGAGTAGGTCCCATTTCACACGCAAGTGTTGGGTAGGGTCTCGCAAGGTAGGTACAGGTTTCAAGACCTATGGGACCACCACTGACTATGCCTTTATCTAGGCTACGGGATGCCCTAGGTGAGACTAGGTACTATCAGGACTAGCTAATGGTGGCTGGGATAGACTTCATATCCTATGCCGAGTATAGGGCACAGCAGGTGTCTAGTGAGAGGATGAGATTCCACACTCACAGTGTGGAGAGATTAGGTGGTCAGTGAGCTCTGAGGCCCGATCAAGCAGAGGCTACCAGTGCATAGAGACTAGCTCCAATTAAGGTGCCAACAGGGACCCAGGAGGCCGAGGATATAGGTGATACAGAGATGGAGGACATCCACTGAGATGCTTGATATGCAGTCACTTGATTTTTTTATGTATGATAGTGATTGTGTGATTATATACCGGTCTACGTGCCAAGAGAGAGTTGTATTGTTGATCACATACTAGCATGTGTGCCGAAGAAAGTGAGGATGTATGAGTGATTTTTTATATTTCGAGCATATACCGGTCTGCATGCTGAAAATATTTTATATTGATTCATTATTTTATTATATGTATCAGACCAGCCTACGTGTCGATGACATTTCGTATTGTATATCAGCCTACATATCGATGATCTTGAGATGATGGACATGATGAGATAGCCATGTATATTTGAGATACACATTGATTTATGTGATGAGATACATGCTATGATTTGATTTTTTGATGTGTTTATGAGATATGAATTTTTTGTGTTGATATGGATGGAAATTAGGTGAGTTACACATGATGGAGTTAGGTTAGTATAGGCATGAATCAAATCAAGTTGATTTAGGCATGGATCGAGTCAGGTTGATTTAGGCATGGTTGAGTCAAGTTATAGGCATGGATTAAGTTAAGTTATAGGCATGGATTGAGTCAGGTTATAGGCATGGATCGAGGTAGGTTGCTTTAGGCATGGTTGAGTCGAAAGTAGGTGAAGTGGTTATTCATTATTTTGTGTAATGAATGATAATATGGGTCATATGTGAGATGTGGTATAATCTATGCATAATGATGATAGAGAAATGGTAAGCATAATAAATGTATGTTGTGATGATGTTTAAAATATGAAACAACTTGCATGGATTGAGTCAGGTCAGTTTAGGCATGGATATAGTCAGGTTGATTTAGGCATGGTTGAGTCAAGTTATAGGCATGGATTAAGTCAAGTTATAGGCATGGATTGAGTCAGGTTATAGGCATGGATCGAGGTAGGTTGGTTTAGGCATGGTTGAGTCGAAAGTAGGTGAAGTGGTTATTCATTATTTTGTGTAATGAATGATAATATGGGTCATATGTGAGATGTGGTATAATCTATGCATAATGATGATAGAGAAATGGTAAGCATAATAAATGTATGTTGTGATGATGTTTAAAATATGAAACAACTTGTTATGTAATGTGGTTTAATTTCCAATTTTGGGTATAAAATGGAAATGAAGTTAGGTGTGATGTAATGCGAGGCACATGGAAGATGAATCGTTTAGGGTAGAGAATGGTCGAGCTAACCTCCAAGGGCCCCATGCCCTTGGAGTGCTACCTATATGGTCCCAGTGAAAAAGGGACCTCAGGCCAATGTAGTTCTCCCATGAGCTAGGGAAGAATATGAGAGGGTGTGAAAATGAGGTAGTAGGTTTTAAGCATGGTATGGGTTTTAGATCTATTAGGTGTGGGTAGATTATAGGTAAAGTGATGTAGGTGAGGGAAATTGTGGTGAAAGAAGAAGATTACCCCAAAAGTAAGTGTGGAGGACCAAGTCCTGTATAAGGTAAACGAAACGTAAAAAAAGATGGTTAAAAGATAAGAGGGGGCAATAAAGTCACCTGATTGGGTAGGATCATACCAATTAGATCATACCTTGGTGGAGGTGATGAACGTAAGAACCTAAAGACATTGCATGATGGACTATTCTATGGTGAAAAGTAGTCACATGATCACCACATGTCTAAGTTCCAAGAAGTACCTTGAGGTAGTAGGAAATGAGAGTGGGCAAGGTTTGAAGGGTGAAAAGTGGGTAATTTTGCATATGGTATAGGTAGCACGTGTTTCGAGCAAGAGAACCTAGATCACAATAGGAAATTCCATGATAAAAAGGTTGAGTTTTTTTGACTTATAGTTGAGATAGACTGATCGATGTGGGAATTCTATATGGGATGAATAAAATTTAACTCCTTGAGGTCTTCATGAAGCTGATCGATGTGGGAAGCTTCGGTTTCTCTCATTTTATTTAGAGCTTTACATAGTTTTCCTTCTAGGGAGAAGTTTATTTATAGCAGCAATTTGTCAAGAGGAAGATGTCCTTTTGAGGGACTCATCATATTTTTAGTAGAAGTTTGACTTAAGGAGTTTGGTCCCATGTGAGGTCTTGAAGTCATGGACAAGACCAAGGTGGTGAATAAGAGTCTTGTTCAAAAGGAAAGGTGAAATGACCATGGGATCTCATCTAAAGGTAGACGAAAAGTATCCATGAGAATCATTCTATGTGCAGCGCCGTGGTACACATATTCAAGAGAAGATAACAAGTGATGTGTACTCACATGATTCTTGTTTAATCATTAGTGAGTTGTATGAAGCGAATAACGCTCAAGGGACAAGAATGAAAAGAGACAAAAGGTGAGGGAGGAATACAAGTGAACAATAAAATGGTCAAAGATGCAAGGTGTTAAGGGGCTTAGGTTTGGGTTTACCATCAAGTGATGATAAATGGTAAGCACCTGATCCATAGGTATGAGTCACTGTGTATGGTCCAAGCCCATTAGGAGAAAAATTTCCCCATGTAATTTTTTCTACTTTGGTTATGTGTTGATTTTATTTCAGGACAAGGTCACCAACTTGGAAGTTTCATTCATGGAGATTTTTGTCATAGGCACGTTTGATACGTTTTTGGTAAACTTGAAGGTGATCTAGAGTGTTAAGATGACATTTGTCTAATAACTCTAGGTGTGCTAAATAATCCTGATGAAATTCATCATCATTGAGCATGTCATGGAAAGAAATACGAAGTGAGGGAATCTGGACTTTGAGAGGTAGGATTGCCTTTATACCATAGACTAGAGAAAATGGTGCGGCCGCAGTGGAAGTGCAAATACTAGTGCAGTATGCCCACAGGGCAAAAGGAATGTGCGTATGCCAATCCTTCCCAGTATCATTAACCACTTTCATGAGAATCTTGTTGAGGGTTTTGTTAGTGGATTCGTCTTGGCCATTGGTTTGTGGATTATAAGGTGATGAGAAACTAAGATGAATGCCGAAGGCATCATAAAGTTTTTGCAATGTTTTGTTTTTGAATTATTTTCCATTGTCAGTGATGAGGTAATGAGGAACACCAAAGTGACAAATGATGTGATGGTTAATGAAATCACATATTTTCTCAGCTTTCATGGAGATGAGTGGTATGGATTCCACCCATTTTGTGTAGTATTTGGTAGCAGTTATGATCCATTGATGGTACTAGGAAGAATGAGGATTGATTTCTCCGACAAGATCCAAAACCCATTGAGAGAAGGGTCAAAGGTCACGAGCGACCTATAAGGCATGATTGGGTGTATGATGAAGGTTGAAATGTTGTTGGAATTTTACAAAACATTTGACATATTCACAACAATCATGGTTAAGGGTTGGCCAACAATAGCCTAGGCAAAGAATATGCTTAGCAATAGCAACGCCACTAAAGTGACCTCCACATATGCCATCATGAACTTCCTTAATGGTATAAGGAATTTCAGAACTTATGAGGCATCATAAGAGAATACTGTCAAAGCCGTGCATATAGAGGAGGCCCCCCAGAATGACGTAACAAGAGAGATTTTTAAGGAAGGCACGTTGTTTGTTACGGGTGAGATCAGGAGGTAAGATGGAGAGAGAAAGGTAGTCAGAGTATTGTTTATACCAAAGGTCACTCAGGTCAGGGGTAGTATTTCCAATCAAGTAAACATAATGAGCTAAATAAGAAGGTGATTGGAGTCATTGTATGGTGACAAAGATTTTAGAATTGGTGGGTGAAGTGGGTATTTAGGAAGCTAAGCATGCCATGGTATTTGTAAACTTATTGGTTGAACATGGGATGGTTTGAAGGGTATAACGATCAAAGGTGGTCAAAATTACGTCTACATGATGTTTATACTTTTGAAGTATCTTGTTATGAAATTGGTACATACCATTGACTTGGTTTACAACCAATTGAGAATCACCAAAGATGTTGATTGATTTGACATCTAGGGCATAGGCGGCTCAGAGACCTAGTACGAGCGCTTCGTATTCGGAAATATTGTTAGTACATTCAAAATATAATTTGAAAGACAAAGGCATGGGTTCAACCTAAAGAGAAATGAGGATAATACCAACCCCACCCCCATGTTGACACTTGGAACCGTTGAAGAAGAGTGTCATTTGGTAAGGGGGTTCTTCCAAGGAAAGGGTAGTAATCGACTCATCTCGAAAGTCAAAATTAGAGGGTTGATCCCCAGAAATAGGTGCATCAATAAATTGGTCAACGATAGCTTGGCTCTTGATAGAATTTTGATGAATGAATTCAAGGTTAATATCAGCTAAAAGCATAAGCCATCATGCGGCATGCTGATTTTGATAAGGTTTGGTGTACATGAAGTGTAAGGGTTTGGTGTTGGTCACAACATAGGTTTTGTGGTTGAGTAGGTAATGAAGGAGTTTGGTGGAAACAAAAAATAAGGCTAAGAATTTTTTTTTGGGATGGGTGTATCAGGTTTCATAGTCCAAAAGAGTACAGCTTATGTAATAAATCACCTGCTCCTTGTGTTGTTCATCGCGATGAGCAAGCATGGCTCCCAAGGAATGATCGGTAGCTGAGATGTATAGGTAAAAAGGTTGATCATATTTAGGTGGGATGAGTATGGGTGGTTGGAGAAGGTATTGTTTTAAGGCCTCAAAATATATATGACAGTCATCATCCCATTTAAAGGAGACATCCTTTTTGAGTAGATGATGAAATGGTTAACATCGATCAGATAATTGTGAAATGAAACAGCGAATGGACTGCAACTTACCTTGCAGGCTATCAAGTTGTCAAAGGTTAGTAGGTGGAGGAATTTCAAGAATGGCCTTGAATTTAGCAGGGTCAACTTCTATACCATGGAGGGAAACGATAAATCCGAGGAACTTTCCTAAGAGAACCATGAAGATGCACTTCTTAGGCTGAAGGTGGACGTAATATTTAATGAGACAGTCAAAGATGGTTTTGAGGACGGTTAGGTGCTCGGAGAGTGACATTTATATTTGGCTAAGATATCATCCATGTAATCTTCCAATATGTGATGCATGATGTCATGGAAGATGTAAGTCATAGCCCGCTGATATGTGGCACCAACATTTTTAAGGCCAAAAGGAATGACTCGATAGTAGAAGGTCCCCCAAGGGGTGATGAATGAGGTCTTGTGTTGATCCTCTGGGGAAAGAAAAATTTGGTTATAACTTGAGAAGCCATCCATGAGTGATAGCATCTCATGACCAGTAGTAAGGTCAACCAACTGGTCAATACCAGGTAAGGGAAATTCATCTTTTGGGCATGCTAGGTTGAGGTCATGGAAGTTTGTGCAAATGTGGAGTCCCCCTTGTCACTTTAGTGACAGGGAAAATGTTATAAATCCAACGAGGATAATCAATGGGTAAGATAAAGGAAATGGAAAGAAGGCGTTGAAGTTCTTCTTTGACGAGAAGAGCAATGCGAGGGTGCATTTTCCTCAGCTTTTGTTTCATGGGTTTGGCATTGGGAATGGTTATGATATTATGGACCACTATGGTGGGGTCAATACTAGGCATGTCTTCGTAAGACCAAGTGAAAGTGTGGTTATGATCTCTAAGAAAAGAAGTGATGGCTTCCTGTTCAGCAGCATCTAAAGATTGTCTGATCTTTAGGATGTGCAGGTCATCCTGAGTATGAATGTTGATCTCGATAATCAATTCATTCAACATGGTTTGAATCTCAGAAGGTAACAACTGATGAATATATGAGTCTTCTGCACCAAGGTAGGTGAGTATATATTCATCATCCTGACATTGAACGACATTAATTGAAGGTGTATCGTCATCGATCATTTCAGGATACAGGAAGGGAAGAGTGGAAGGGGCCTCGCCCTCGCGTTGATAAGTCAGAGGCCCTAAGGAAATGGTGTTTATGAAAAAAAAATTTAGGAGGGATAGATTCAGGATCCATCAACTCTATTAGTGAGGGTGGTGATGAAGGTGGAGTGGGTGAAGAAGGTGGAGAAGAGCTAGTGTCCTTAATGAGTTCAATGCGGGCTTGTTTGGTAGGTGGTTCAGGAAAGCTGATACCACTACGGTCATTATGTTTGTCGGGGTGGTACATGGAATAATGGTATGGAATCCTTTCTCATAAAATCCAAAACCAAAACCATTCCACGCACATCAGTGTAGGAAGGTGTGGGTGAAATGATGGTTGGTAAGTGATTGGAAGTTAGTGGAAAAGGGGAAAGTTTGTTGCGGTGGTTCGGGTGTGTAAGTGGTAGTATCAAGTCCCCCATAGGTGAGACTGGTACAAAGATGAGGAGGACCATAAAGGAGGCATTCTCCTATGCAGTGATCATAGCAAGGGTGTTGGTGAAGGATTCCATACTCTTGTGGAGTAAGGAATGTGTTGACACTATATAGGCGGTACTCCCTAGAGTGAGGCGTTGAAAAAACACCTTCCAAGGGATCAATGGTTGGTATGTAGGTAGCTGGAATGGATAATGTGTCAGAGGTCGATACGGAGGTGGAGTTAATGGATTAGGAAGTTGATGGGTTATTCGTGGAGGTTATGACAGCGGTAGGAATGGAGGAGGTATGTATGGTAGAAGCAGTGGCTGCACTGGTAAGTGGAAGTGTAGGTGAAGAAGTAATGGTTGCGGAGGTAGTTAGCTTAATAGGTATGAGCACATCATTGGGTCGGTAAAGCATGTTGCATGTTTTAAAAGGTGATGGGTCAGCTGGAATGGTATAGGTGTGTCCTTTGTGTTCAAACTTTACACAATGATGTAAAGTGGAAGGAACACAACCCATGACACGAATCTAGGGTCTGCCAAGCAACATATCTTATATTGGAATTCCCCTTCCAAAATGTAAAACAATTCTAGAATAGTGCGGGGGCCCACACAAATGTGGAGGATGACAGTGCCTAGTGTAGAGGTGATAGTGTCATTGAATGAATACAACATGACAAGATGTTTATGCATGTAATTGTCAGGTATGCACATTTGAGTGAATGCATGGGATGAAATGATGTTAATGCTAGCTCCCCCATCAATCATCACACGGCGTACCCGTATGTCATCGATGTGGATAGAGATGAAGAGGGCTGGGTCCAAGTCATCATTTTGGTGTGGCATGATCTCTTCCTCTGAGAAGCTAAGGGAGGCCACTTGGTGAATAGGGTGGGGAAAAGATGAAGGTGGTAATTTGTGAGAGAGGCTACATGATGGGGTGTGATAATGGAGGCTACGGGTGTAGGGTCATTAGGTAAAACCTCAATAGATTGAAGAACCTCCATGAGAGCTTGACGATGGGATTTCAAGGTTTGGATGAGGTCATATAGGGACATTTTGAGGGGAGACTGGTGTAATTGTTTGAGCATGGTGATGTGTGACGCCATTAGAAATGGGGTATGTGGGGCTACGGATAGTGATTTTAGGTATGGGTGTAGATGGTATGTTGGGTATAGGATTGGTTGGTGGGTCAGTTTCCTTTTCTTTACCCTTATCCTTCTGAGCACATGTAGTGACGTGGATCATGTTGATCTGAGGGGAGTTGGAAAATGAGAAGGTGTAGGGTGAGTGGTATAATGACATGATAGGAAAAAACCTACCAGAGGAGAAAAACCTTGTGAGGTGAGTTGGGCTCAACGAAATTTGGGTGGTGGCATGGAAAGTTCTCTGATGTGAACCATGTTAATTTCAAATCTTGGGGGTGGCTCTAGGAGCTGTGAGGGTGGGGTTTGTGGTTGTTGAGTGGGCAGTGTGGGAATGGGTGTTGGTGAAGCAGGATCCTCGTTGAGAAGGTCATCATCGTCAAAGTTGGATTCTGGGGGACACAACTGGATAAGGACAGTTTTCAAGGCCTTGTAGTTTTCCACATCATGTCCTGGCACATGATGGTAGGTGTAAATTTTAGTATCATCAAACCCTTTTGGCTTGGGTTTGAGGGGGTCATAAGGCTTGAGTGGCGGTAATGTGATGACAGAAGTCTCAAAGAGGTTGGTTAAAATTTTGTTATAGGAACCTACTAGTGGATACAATGGGAAGTGAGCATGGGTTTGGGTGTAGGTGTGGTTGATTGTTGAGGAACAAATTTTGGAAGAGGAGGAGCGGGTCAAGCTATGGGTTTGGGTGCTAGCATGGTTTTGGGTGTTCAGTCATGTTTGTTTAGGTAGGGGTATAGTAGGTGAATGGGTAGGAGGGTGTGTGGTTGTTTTGACTACCTTATTGTGGGGTAGTGGAATTTTGTTTTTGGATTGCACATTCTTGAGTAAAGTTGATATGGGTGTATGAGGTCTAGAAGGAAAATCAGATGGGGGAAGAGGGTGAGTTACCCACAGGGATAACGAGGGTGCTGTGAAGGTAGATGACGTGGGTCGTGCTTGGGGTGTGAGAGACAAGCGACTGAAGTGTAGTGGGTAGTGAAGCAATAACTGAGGGTATTGGAGGTATGGGTGGTAAAGATGATGTAGGTGTGGGTGTAAGTCATGTTGGGAATTTGGGTAGGTTAGAGGTTTGTGAGGAAGGAATGGGTTGTTGTGTTTTTGGTTTATTAGTGGGTGGAGGTTTCTTTACCATGTGGGGAAGCTGAGATCCTAAGATGGATGAGACAAGTGTAGGTGTGATTGGTGCAGCCAGGGTATGAGTTCTATGGGTTTGGTGCTTCTGTTTGGGTGTTGAGTAGGTGTGGTGTTGTCTTTAGAGGATGTAGCTAAATCTAGTTTGATAGGTGGATGAGTAAGGCTGGTAGTCGGGGTGACCCCTAAAGTGGTAATAGGTTTAGTTGAGGATGATGTCATAGGTGTGGGTTTGGGTTTAGATATAGATTGGGCTATGGGTAAGGATGTGGTTTGAGCTATGACAGGTGTCGTGGAAGGAGTTGTGATAGAGGTGGTTGTGTTTGGTTTGATTGGTCAAAATATTTTTGGGTAGATAGTGGAGGTATCAACAAGTGACCTCTACATCTGTGTTGAGACAGGAAGCAAAAGGTGTCCCCATAGTAAGGCTCTATCCACATAATCTAAGTGATCATCCAAATGTGAGAATGACATGTCTGTAGGTGGAGTTGATGAGGACCTAATGGAAATTCTCGTAAAATGTGTCTTAGAGATGGGAAATTGGCTAGCTTCAACTTCCGTGGGTAAGAGAGCCGAAAGTAGGTCTGCAGGATGTTGGGTAGTGGATGGAGAATGCTCACCAAGAGGTAAAGGTATCTCAACTGGGTCTATGGTAGGTGTAGAAGGTGATGGAAGCTCCTCTACAAGTGGAGGAATGGATAGGTGCTCCTCTATGGGTGGAGGAGGTAATGGGTGCTCCTCTATGGGTGGAGGAGGTACTATGGGTAAAATTTCTCTAAGTGGAGAAGCCAGGGGTGAGATGGTCTCGATGTTAGTGGAAGACTCCTCCATAGGTGATGAAGGAGATGAAAGATGTTCCTCTATGGGTGAAGGAACATGATAGGTTGGTTCTGATGCAGAAGGAGGATTTTGGGTTAGGATTTCCTCTATGGAAGGAATGTGAGGTAATTGGGAGGCGATAGGTATGTCATTAAAGATAGCGTGGACCTCATGGGTATGGGTATCATGAGTTGAGGTCTCACCAGTTTGATCAGACGAAGGGGCATGGTTGGAAATGGTTTCTTGAAGATGTGTAGGTTTTGGTTGGTAGGTGCATTAGGATTATCCATGGTTAACTCACCTTTCTCAAGCATTTCTTGGACAATATTTTTGAAAGTGATGTAGTTGCCGTCACTATGACCCTTTACTCGATGATAGTTACAGAAGTCATGTTCTTTATACCATGCGGGCATGGGGCAAGTAGGGTCAAAACCAGTGTGTGGTTTTATGGGTGGAAGAGTGATGGCTCCAGCTTTGATAATATTTTCTAAGACAAAAGAGTAAGGTTCCCCAATTGGGGTGTATTTCCACTACTCTTGTCTGAATTGAAAAGTTTGGACGGGTGAGAGATTAGATGAGGGGGTAGCTTGATTTGATGGATGAGCTAGGCCGGCCTTGAGTACCACTACGTTAGTGGTGCCCTTAGCTTTTGAATAATTATTTTGTGGTTTGGAAGAAGAAGAGGTATCATTCGACTTGAATGCCAAATTCTTATTGCATAATTGGATTTTCTTCTCTTCGATGGCCTGAATCTCTAACTTGCGTGCCATAGTGAATGCTTCATCGAATGTTTGGAAGGTTTGGACCTGAAAGGTCAGTGAGATATGTCTAGCACAAGCCCATGTGAAGAGCTAGATGAGTTCCAGTTTGTGGCAGTTGGAAGGTGAGTTGGTTGATCAAGCTATGCCAGTGAGCCGACAAAATCTGTGATAGATTCGTCCTCATATTGACGTGTGGAGTATAGGTCGGTCATGGTAACCTTCTTGATGATATTGATAGAGAAATGATCCAAGAAGGCTTGGGCTACCTGATTGAATGAGAATATGGAGTGTCTAGGTAACCCACTATACCAATCTAATGCAGGTCCAGTCAAGAGACATGGGAAAGGTTCTCAAGAGCAAGGCATCATCATGAGTGATCAGATAACACCCGTGTTTGAATGACCACAAATGCTAATATGGGTCTTCTTTGCTATTGAAATGATTGAATTTAGGACATTTCCCAATGCACGGGGTATGGGCGGATAGGAATGGATGGGTGGATGGGCTCGTTGCAAATCTCGTCGTAGGTGAGAGTGTTGAGGGAGCCAAAAATTGATGCCTCTAATGTCTGCATCTTGTCCAACATCAATTTGATTAGGTTGTTGGTAGGTTGCAATGATTGGGTTCCTCCTGTAGTGATGAGAGGGTTAGTTTTGGGCATATAATGGGGGTGGCACTCCAGTGTATGGTGCTGCCATGTAGGTTGATTGGGAAGAAGGCAGTGAAATAGGGGGTACGTACCCTGAGTGAATAATGGAGGAAACGGGAGGCTACTGATAGTATGTATATGGAGGTGGAAGGGTCATGGTAACCCTAGTGGTAATGGGAGTTAATGATTGTGGAATGGAAAGGACCATGTTCTGAAAAGGGGTAGGGGTCACTGACACCAGAGGTGGTAATGTAGCTACGGGTATGTGTGAGACATTAGGGGTGGATGAGGTTACATTTTGGATAGTTATCGAGGGTATGGTGGATGTGGTGGGGTAACGGAGGTGGAAGATGCAACAGTCATAGCGAGTATAGGACCTAGCTATGAAACGACTGGGGGGTAAGGTAGATACGGGAAGTGCAAGAGCTAGATGGGGCTGATGCAAGAGTGGGAGTGAGAGTCGGGGGGATAGATACGGGCATGCCATATATCAACTGACCTGAGGCATCTTGAGTGGATGAGTGGGAAAGGTAAAACTGCAAGGTGGTAGGGTTTTGGTCAAGGAGTCATGTGAACTCCTCATCTTTGGTAGCAATAGTGATAGGTTGGATGGGATCCATGGCTGGTGATAAAATGGAAGGTGGTGAAGGACTAGGTGGGAGTGGTTGACAACTGGCGTGAAACACAAGTGTGCTTGCTTATCTTCAGGTCAGCACCATGTGAACCAGTACTGATTAGGTAGGGCTGCTTCTCTGTAAATGACACAAAAAACAATAGGAATAGGTGAATATGGTGGCAAAAAGTGGATTAGGTACCAAATGGTGGTTGGAAAGTGAAATAGGCTAACCGATGCCGATTAAGGAAAACCTGATGCTAGTCAGGGGTAACCGCTGCCGGTCACTATAGAAAATGGTCAGTGAGTGAAAAACCAGGTAGAAGGTCAAATCTGATAGGTATGCCAAATCTGATGGTGTTTTACAATGTCAATGGGAATGATGGTAGTGATAGGGACTATGAAAAGTGGAAGAAAATGAATAAAATGTCCTTTTGGGTAGGTTAACAAAAGGACCTGGAACCGACGTCGGTTGGGTGTAACTGATGACGGTCAGAGGGTAACCGATGACGGTTACTATGAAATTGAAATAGTGATGAAAGAAAAGTGGTTGTGAATTAAAATCTGATGTAGAATCAGACCCAAAATTCTGAGAATGATGATGATATGGCCCAGGAACACTCAGGTGAAGCAAGAATACACCAGCTGTGATGAGGAGCATGTAAGGATGAACAAGAAAAAATGAAGAACATGATCTCTCACCTCAAAATGCAAGCCAAGCAGAAACACTAAGAAAAATGTGATCCTAGGAGTGCCTTTTCTATTATGTTTGTTTAGCTTATGCTATTTAAGGACTGACACATGAACTATGAAATAGAGTTTTTTGGTGAGGATGACTTCCTATAAAGAAGGAGATCTAAAAGGTGAGGTTTCAAGTATGTTATGGTGGGGGCGGGCTTGCTCTGAAGTATGACTCGACAGAGCAGCGAGTTGGGAGTACCTACTAATCCCTGATCATGTGATCGTTGACAAATTCCTAGGAAAGATGTTGTTTAAGAATATGTGTTTGTTTTGAATTTGTGTGAATTTGGCAAGACTCAGAGAGAGAGAAAGAGAAATAAAGTGCTTTCTATGATTCGTTTTTCAACCATCAGCTGGTCATGACTTCCAGCGTATAGGTTGCCCTTAATTAATGTGAGCTAATGCGATAAATTAGAATTCAATGCAGCTTATTTTTAAGCCCAAATTGAAGTGTGAAGTTGGATGACACAAAAAGATGAAGAGGAAGAGGGATGCTCTTTCACTACAATGCAGAAAACACGAAGAAATGGTTCTTTTTAATTACACCAAAAGAAAGGTTTCCTTTAGAGAAAATAGAAAGAAAAGGTGGGTTACCAAGGAAGAAAATTAATGTGTATGATTTTCAGAAGGGAAACAAACACACAAATTTTCCTAGGAATGAATGAAATGCAAGGAACCTTGGATGGGTCCCACCGGGTGTGCCAAAATGTTTCACCTGATTCTAGATCATTTCTTTGAAGTATTGACGAAACAAATAGGGTAACGGGAATAGGAGGAATACCTGTTCAAATTTTGGTTGATGGGTTGTTGCACACATATGACTTCTAAATCCACAGCTGATTATGAGAGCTTCCTTTTGGCTTAGGAGGAACTACCTGTAATGCAAAGCAAGACCACCAGAAAAAGTTAAACAATATATGTAGTGAACTGCCTAGCGTATGCTAGATCTGGGAAGTGTGATACTTCCTAGATGGCTATCATTCCACTGTTTTAAACAATTTAATGCAGTAAATAAGGATAAATCCTATTGTAATTTGAAATGATTTAGGTATCTCACTTAAAACACAATAAGAAATAATCTAATCTAACAGGCTAGGTTAGAATAGGATCTGAAGGTCAAATAACTAGTTCTGGGTCTCTGCAGGTCTGACAGAGGTCTCAGGTAGATCACAGGTGAATGAGGGTGAGAGGGAATTAGGTGGATAGGTCATTGTTCTGGGTTGTATGGGAAAATATAGAGACCGATGTTAGTTAAGGGTGACTGATGACGGTTGGGTGTAACTGGTGCCAGTTACTGTGGAAAAATGGGAATGCCACAGGTGAATGATATTTAGGTCTCCTTTGTGATTGCACAAAGGACTTTGGTTAGTCGGGATGAGGTATTGGGTGATTTGGGTAGGATTTGGCGAGGTTTTAATGGGTATATGGAGGGGTGAGTGTTGGAGGAGGTCAATGGTGGCTAGGTAAACAATAGATGATAATATAATGATGAAATGGAATGAACCAGAGAAGTATAACACGTTTACTTACTTGGATTCTAGTCCTGGATGCCTGTAAGTGAGGGATGGAGGTGTTGATGAGAGGTTTTGAAGGCTGCATGTGATCACCAACTGAAGGAAATCTTCTGCATGGGTTGCATGTACATTCCTCTTTTCTTGGTTAGATCAGATCATTGCTGGGATGGCTATGCAGAAAACGATGCTTGATCTCCTTCCTTGCATGTGTGTTCTCACTAAAATTCACTCTCAGAAGATGTGATATCTCTCTAGAATGTGCTAAAGTTCACCAACTTTTCCAATCTTTTCTAACCTTCTACCAACCTTGAGAATAAGGTTTGTTTTGGGGTTAAAAGGGTAACTAATGGCAGTTCTGACTTAACCGGGGATGGTTAGGGGTAACCGGCGTCGGTCAAGGTGGGATTTCCTAGGTTTACTAAACTAGGGAGATCCTCTTGATTTCCTCTGATCTATTGCCTCTTAACCCATGGATTAGACTGGAAGCTTCTTGTAAGCATGTGGGAATATGGTTAGAGAGAATGTAGGCATTGATTTTTAGGGTTTAGGTAAGTCTTAGTTAGTTATGAACAACTTACTAAGAATAGGTTTTAGGGTGAGTTGGCTTGGTGAGGTGTCTAGGTGAAGTGTATGTGTGGATATTATTTAAATTAATATATTTAAATAATAAATATATTGAGAATAATGAATTAATTTAATTTAATTAATTAAATTTAATATTAGTGAAGTGAAGGGGCCATGGCTAGGTGAATGTGATGAAGGGTGTTTATTTGTCGAGGGACCAAAGGGGAGTGTGACCTAATTTTAGTGTCTATAGTTAACCACAACACCTATTTTGCACTTTCCTTCTTAGGATAAACCGTTCCATGTCCATGTTATGCTTCTGGAATGGATATTGGTGTCATGTTAGCAAAACCAGATGAAGGAATAGTGGACCACCCTATTTTTTTGCTAGCAAAAAGTTGACACCAGCTAAACATAATTATATAACTACAGAGTGTAAATATTTTTCCATGATTTATGTGCTACAAAAATTCAAAAAATAATTATTAGCTACACCATTTATTTTTTTCATAGATCATATGTCACTTAAGTATTTGGTCAACAAGCCTGTTTTACAAGGGCACATTTGTAGGTGGATACTACTATTTCAGGAGTTTCAATTTATAGTTGTTGTCAAAATAGGAAAGAACAACTCAAGGCCTAATCATTTGTCAAGAATCAATTCTAGTGAGGACATGCAGAGCATTGAGGACACAATGCCAAATGCACAACTCTTTAGATTAAATCGTACACCCACCGAGTTGGAATATATAGTAGTATTTTTTCTCATTGAATAGGCACAACAATGAATGAAGACTATAGAGAAGAATCAACTTGCAATATGTGTGACACCTTATCAGTTGATAGGTGGAGATCTATAAAAACTTGTCCGTGATGAATTTTTACACTGATGTATATTGGAACATGAGCATGAGGAAATAATGGAAGAATCTCATGGTGGAATTACAGGAGGTCATTATGTAGGAGATGCCACTGCATGTAAGATTTTGATGGTTGGATTATAGTGTGAAAATATGTATAAGGATGTCAAGGAATATGTTAAGGCATGTGATCATTGTTAACACCTTGGGAATCCTGTATCTAGGGATGATATGCCTTTGAGGCCTATTACAAGTACATACCCTTTTGAGAAATGGACAATTGACTTTGTAGGTTCTATGTCCCCACCTGCATATAGAATTGGTGCGCTCTATATTATAGATTGTATAGATTATCTGACAAGGTGGATCAAAGCAGCACTTGCAAAGGATTACATGACAACTACAACAATTAGAATTATATGGGAAAACATTATCAATGGGTATGGATGTCCATTGAGCTTGACAAGTGATAGGGGAACTCGTTTTCTAAATGAGACCATTAGAATTATTTTGGCTGAGTTTATGGTAGCACACCACAAAAAAACCCCTATCACCCACAGGCTAATGGTACTAGTGAGGCTTTTAACAAGATATTGGTACACACGTTGAAAAAATTATGTGATGTTGGAAGGAAAGACTGGGATGATAAGGTATCTGTTGTATTTTGGGCATACATGAATACTTACAAAAGATTGAATAAGGTAACACCCTTTCAATTCGTGTTTTGCGTGGGGGATGTTTTTCCTATGGAATTCATGCTACCATCCCTATGTATTATGTGTGCATGAGGATTAGATGATGAACAAGCTATTGAAGAGAGAATAGAAAAATTGATGTGTTTGGATGAGAGGTGCACTATTGCTCGGTGAAGCCAAAAGATAGAAAAATCAAGACAAACAACAAGACATGATAGACATATTCAGAATAAGGAATTTTGAGTTTGGAAAGATGGTTCTTCTCTATGATTCAAATTTTTTGTGCCATTCATGGAAGTTGAAATTTTATTGGTTGGGACCTTTGTTGTAACAAATATATTGGAATCAGGAGCTTGTTATTTAAAAGAGCTGGATGACACTTTATTTCCTGGTTAATTCAATGGGAGTAGGTTGAAGCCCTATTATAAATAATTCTTCTTAGTGTTTGTAATAAGGTAGTATTTCCATTTATCTTAGGTTTCAATTTAATGCATTTTATTTATATGTGTTTCCTTTCATCGTTGCTATGCTTTATCAATTTAGTTCAGTGTTTTTTGTAATAAGCGTGCTTGAGTGCCACAAGATGATTATTATCTATTGAATTCATCCATTAAGGACCATGTATACTTATAGTGTGGGGTGGATCAAAAATAAGAAATTATTGATTCCTTGATACAAATTGATGTGCATTATGAAATTATAGGTGTTCAAAGTGAAGATGGTTTTGAAGAGGATTCCAATGAAGTTTACTCATATTAAATACCATGCATAAATGGATGGACATACAATATAAGGAGAGGTAGGTAACAACATAAGAGACTAATTCATATGAGGCATAACAATGAAGTAATTTGGTAAAAGGGAGCATGTGTAAGAATGTTTATGGCCAAGAAGTAGTTAGTGTGCTAGAAGGTTATGACTAAGGCATAGAATAATATGATGATATGCATGGAAGAGAAGAATCAATTCTACTTGTAGTAATAGTTGAGGTGTAATTAGTGTGGGGAATTTTGAAAAAACTATAAAATATGGTGTTTGCAACGTTATTATTACCTTGCATCCTTTCAGTTATCGAGCTAAGAAGTGAAATGAATTTCGAAGAGAAAAGAGTGATTGAATGAATGGAGAAACAAATGTATTCTCGACACAACATTGACATAGCTCCACACAAAGGTGTGCTTGAGCTTGTTATGTGGGAGAGGAAGGAAAGTTCACATGGTTAGGGTTTTAAGGAGGCAAATTTGTGGCAAGGAAACACTTGGGCACAAGAAATATGAAGAACCAGAGGATATTGGGGAGTGTAAGGGAAAGGTAGTGGAAAGATTGTAGTTTTCAAAGCACATTATTAGTAAGAAAAGTAAATAGAACCAAGGAGAGATATGATGAAGGATATTGTAATAGAAGAGGAACCACAAGAGTGGTTCGTAGAGATGCAATACCTGACATAAGCTATTAAAGGAAGGACATGGACATCGCAATTGGTGAAATGTAAGATTAGTGATTTTAATCAATGGAGTGAACAAAATGTGAAGGAATTAAATGCAAAGACCATATTGAAGATGAACATGAGGACTGTTGATGGGAAAAGGGTGATGGATAATTCAATATACAAAATATTAGAAAGTGTTGGAGTAATGAAATTGTGTGAGCTATTGTTCTTTTGTAAGATGGACCATTTGTACTAGTGGTTGATGTCGCAATTACATGAGGATTTATTTTATTTCGTGGGGAGATGAATGTGAATTACAATGAAGTTAGTTAGAAAAGTTATAGGTTTGTGTAACTTAGGATCATAAATTACAGGGGATTTTTCTGATGATGAGGGAGTAGAGGCAATGGCTGATGCATTCCATTACAAGAAGGGAGGTTGGGATTTCAATGTTGGAAACATATAAGACCTATCTACAAGAGTAGTGGCGTAATTGGTCAGTTGTAAGCTAGGTACCTCAGAGAGGTAGAAGGATGTGAACAAATGATGGCTATACATAGCGCAAAAAAGGGTGAAGACGTGACTTTAGATGAAATGGATACTGTGCTTAAAGATGTTCCCACAAGGGTGAAAAAGGGTATCAGTGACAGGGAAGAGTTAGAAGTATACATCAAAAATGAGTACCCGGAGCTTTTTATTCCTATAAAAAAAAGTGCAATGATTATTTGGTCACTCTTTTAGTATTGAAATTCTTTTATAAGTCATTATTTATTCTTATTCATTGGAGGTATAATTTAAAGCAGCCTCATTGCCAAGGGTGATAATACTATTAGTGTGGGGTAAGGTTGGGCTAGTGAAATCTTGCCTAGGTTTTAAAGGCGTAGGTGGTAGTGGTACAAAATTAGGAGGAACATAAGTAGGCAAGAGGGTGTGACATATTTTCACCCAGTGTTTTCGTACCCAAAAAGAGAAAATTCAGGACTTAGCCATTTTTGCATGTTCCAGGCTGAAAATAGGAATGAGGTAGGTAGACTTGGAGGATATGCAAAAGATATTTTGGGAACAATAAGAAGTTCAAGCATCATGCAAAGATGAGAAAATAATATGATGTAGATCTAGTGTTAATTATATATGGTTTGTTATTATGTGAATCTTGCATGCTTCCTTAGTTTATTTTTTAGCGACGCATGACTATTATAAGCATGTAGTCTATTTAGAAGTGCATGGACGGTGAAGGAAAAGTCACCACTACTATATATAACTATTATAATCATCAAACCTATTTTAAAGTGCATGGACGGTGAAGGAAACGTCCCCACTACTATATATATGTATTAATTTGCATGGTTTTGAGAGAAAGAAAGAAAGTTATGCGGCTAGTATGATTTTGTACACATGACTTTGTAATAGTACTATGTATGCATTTGGCTTTCGTGTTTGATGATGAATTAATATGATGGATCTTTTTGGATGGATATTGGTTATTGATGTATCTATTTATGGTTATTATATGGTTAATTTGGTATTAATCCTTATGTGACCTGTATGTGTAGTGCCCCGCCTTGAGACAACGAAATCAAACCAGAAGTTACTAAAATTTTGGATTTTTTTTAAAAAGTGGCTAATAAATTACTAATGCACTACTTAACCCTTTCTGTAATAATTAATTCACATTAATTATTAATTTCCCCGAAGTTGCAAAAACACTAACCCAACACAACTTGATTATTTTATTCTACTGAGTATTAACTGGAATCATAAAATTTACTAAGTCTACACACCCTTTTTATTTTAATTAGTCTCCCCTTTTTAATTTATTTTCCCACACATCCCCCCTTAATGAATTCTCATTCCTACTATATTTCCCATGACTAAAAGTGTGTAGGGTTTTATTTGAGCCTTAGGATTAAACAAATATGGTCCCTAGATTTTGAGTTTACCCTAAAGTTTGCCCTAACATCTTTATCTTTTCCTTTCTTTTCATTTAAATTTCATTCTTGTTATCTTGCGCAGGTTAGGGTGGATGAGGAGATATGGAGGCTTGATTCTCATGGATTGGAAGAGTGTTATCCAAATCAACCAAACCAATATTGAAAAGTATATGTATTATTTTTAATTTATGTAATTGATGTGTCCGCAAATTTTTCTTTGTGTATTGGTTTAGTGAGAAAATTAGAGGTGCTTTTGGGGTGGAAAGGCTTGTGTGTCCAGAGAGGAAGGCACATGGAGGGGAAGATAAATTGTGGGGAAGGGAAGGGGCGGCTGGTCTGAGAGATGAAAAAGGGGGTGGGAGGTGGGGGGGGGCGGGCATAGGAGGAACGAAGGTGCTGCGGCGGCAAGTAGGAGACAGGGAAGGATCACAGGGGGGATTCCAGTGGAGTGGCCATGTGGGGAGTGCATGGGACAGGTGGGGTGTAGGTTTTGGGACAGGCATGGGCCGAGGGTGGCCATAGAGAATGGAGGGGGGGGAGGGGTTCGGCCCTCCCCCGATCTGTGCTTAGTTTTGTTGTTTTGTTTATATTTTGTTAATTTATTTTAAACATTTTTTGAATATAAAAAAATTATACACACACACACACATACATATATGTATGTATGTAATATATAATATCGGATATATATAAAAATAATATTCCATAATATATATTTCAACATATATAAACCTATAATAAAAATCCATTTTAATACAACAATTAAACTATGACTATCGTTAAATCTAACACAATTACGTTTTAATAACACTATGTTAGGTAAATTTTGAATATGATCATTTTGTGCACAATGGTAAAGAATGATTATCTCATGTTATAAAATAATAGACCTAAATTAATTAACTTAGTGAAGTAAGAATCTTAAAGGTTTTCAATAACTATTTAGGTTAAATCTTTCACCTATTTTGAGTTAAAAATAATGTAACAAGGTATTTTCAAATAAGACAAGAGACCCATTTTTAAAAGAAAATTTTCAAAGAAGATTACTTATTCAATATGATTGCTTAATAAGAAAAAATCATTAAAACTTCACATGGAAAGAAATCAAGAATAGTCTTATTCCAATCATTGATATTACAAACAAAAAAATATAAGAGGGGATACATTCTTTTCAAATGCAATGCTAAAATATTATTTCAGATTTTTAAACAAATGAGACTTTCAACAAAGTAATATTATTTCTTTTGTAATAACACCTTTCCAATAAATAAACTTTCTTTACCAAAATAATATTAAAAAACAAAGCATGTTAAATGAATATAGATATTTTACAAGTCTTCTTTTTGTAAAATTCCTCAATACATCATATTTCAAAACATGCTAAAATACATAAGAAACAACCTAAGAACTCCTTCCTAATATTGAAAGAAAGTTTTCAAATACAATGAAATACCAATCTTACAAGTGATTTTCAATTCACAAGGTGAAGAATTTTGCATGCCAAAGAATCTTCCCATAAAGCCATAATCAAGAGGTTGCAATGCAAGTAATGTTTCACAAATATTTGAGAGGAAAAAGTAGCTCAAACTATCACCAACTTCCATCCTGAGATCAAACTTCAAATGCCTTCAAGAAATCCATACAAGGAGGAGAAGCTTGTTTTACCACCCAACCATAGGCATCATCACATGCCTTTTCGAGGTTGGAACGCATGCTAGCCTCCCCCAAGCCCATGGGAAAGAGGAATACTATCCACAACTTTGCACAAGAGTGAGGGTGAACAAACAATATTACAACCACATGAAACAAGACAAATATAACAAGACTCCAAATTTTACAAAGATGAAAAAGAGGAGAAACCATGTTCTACCTCTGAAATGAAGAAGAGAAGAAAGGAGTTCTTTAAAAGTTGTAACTACCATTAGTTTCACAAAACCAAGATCTCCATACCCTCCTTATTTCTCCACCCTTTCACCAAATCCTTCTTGAAAGGATTTTCAAACCCCGAAGTATTTTCAACCATTTGAGGGGAGTAGTAACTAAATCCTACAAGGCTTTCCCATCAAGCATATGAGGATTGAGAGGGAAAAATCCCTCTCTCTTCTCCCACTAACTCCAAAACTCCATCATGCCATATAATGGAGGGAGCAAAATCAAGGAAACAACAAAAAAAAACTACATGCAATAACAAACATTTCCAAGTAAACAAACTAATATCAAGCATGATATAACACATACAATAAAGCTCAATAAGCCTACCTCCAAAAATCTCTCCAAATTCAATCTCTTCCACTTCTTGGTCCAAACAACCTGTAGCTCCAAAATCCACAAGCCTCCAAGCAAAAGCTCCAAAAAAAAAGTTCTCTTCTTTTCCCATGAGGGAGAATTTGAAGAGAAGCAAGAAAAAATCCTCACAAATGAGGGGGTGACATATGTCACCCCTCTCTTCCTTCAAGTTCAAAGATGCTAATGATAAAAGAGAGAAAGGGTAAAATGACTTTTAGTCCTCTTCTCCCAAATTACCCGCAATGATAACAAAACAATCTTGTGCAACTTTTAATAAATCACACTTAACCATACCCCTTACATGGATGTGATCAAAGGGAGGAAAAATGGTAGGGAAAACTCCATCTAAGCCTTGGAAATAAGCCCCCTACCTATTAGGTAGGGTCCAAGGGCCCATTTTCATGCTAAGGGAACTCCCAAACTAAAAAGTTGTCCCTAAAAATGCCTAAAATAACCCAATTTCGGGTTTGGGAACACTTGGGCACAAGGGTAGAGAGTGTGGGGCCCACCCAAGGGCTTACATGTGACCCTAATCCCTTTTTGATGAAGTAAATCATTAAAAAAATTCAAAACTTAATGTAAGTGGGGCCATTAATTCTCCAAAACAAGTTTACAACACAAACTAAACACCCTAAGCAAGATTAATAATACAAGACATATTACATTAAAAATGAGGGTCACTCATGGTGCCCAAAACAATAAACTCTAATACTAAGGCCTCATGCAATAAACATGGCTAGGACTTAGCCCCGTGGGCTACTTGTGCAAAGTTGCATAGCTGGCCTAAATCCCACGTTCTCCTATGACCTGTGACCTACACACTCATTCCACACATTAAATGCACATGTATGATAAAATGTGAATTAACTACTAAATAAGATATCAATGAATTCTAAACTAACATATCATCTTTCTAGAATTGAAAGTGTGACAACGTGCACAATTATACACAATTCACCATAAGTTAGTCATAATGATAAAATGACATGTATCCATAGAATCCCAACATGCAAAAAACTGAGTATCCATCAATATAGTTACGTTCCAAAACAACATAATACCAATTAGTATCCATGACATCATAAGATAATGCAAGCAACATAGTAATCAAGATAAATTAGAACTATACGCCTAAATATCCATACATGTCTAATAAGATCAAATCTCCTAATGTAATGTCCAAAATATAACAAATCCTTGTTGAAACATGTCTATGAGAAACAAGTAAATGAGCTATAAAAATGTGGGCACTACATCCACCTCTACTAAAATTAGACTTTCTCCTGGAAGTCATAGAAAGAGATAAGTATATCTAGCCCTCCAAGGTGTTACATCCTCCCAGGTGACTGTTGTCTCATCATATTGGTCCCACCTCACTCTAACCTAGTCCAAGTCTCGACTCCAAAGGGCCAACCTCCGGTGTTCCAGTATGCATACATGCTCCAATCTCCACTGTCCTCCATCCTCTACCTATAATGATGACCAATCCAAAACATGAGAAACATCTAGTACATATATACATAGTATAGAAACATGAAATACATCATGGGCCCATGTGAGGCGTGGTGGCAAAGCTAGGAAGTAGGCAACTCAACCAATGACCTCTAAAATATTAAAGTTCCCTACAAAACGAGGTGATATCTTAGAACCCTTTCCATAGCGGATTGGCCTCTTATGTGGATGAACTCTAAAAAATTCTTAGTCATCCACTGAGAAGTGATGATCAATAATCTTGGTGTTTGCATACAATTTTTTTCCATGCTCTAGCCTGCTCAAGACGTTCTCTAATCAGAACAACCTGCTACTCTAAAATCCTGACGATAAGCTAACCCTAGAATAATTCAGTCATCTAGTCTGTCCCAACTCAAACGTGTCTTACAAGGTCATCCATACAAGGCGTGATAAGGAGCCATACCAATGGAACTATGATAGTTGTTGTTGTAGGCAAACTCAACTAAATGCAAATAATCTTCCCACTTCTTCTATTGGTCCATCACATACATTCTCAACATGTCCTCCAGTACCTGATTAACTCTCTTTATCTATCCATCTATCTCTGGATGATATGCTGAGCTAAAATTAATTTGAGTACCCAGAGCTGTCTGATAGAAAGTCTAGAAAACTAAACTGTAGAAGGTATCCATATCATTGATGATAGTCTTTGAAAGCCCATGCAACCTAACAATGTCCTCCATAAATACCTTGGCGATGGCCTGTGCATTATAGGTGACCTTGGTTGGTGAGAAATGTGCAACCTTGGTCAACTTATCCATGGTGACCATAATGGCATCATGATGATAAGAAGACATAGGGAGTCCGACTATGAAATCCATGCAGATCACATCCCATTTCCACTCGGGAATATCATGAGGATGTAAAAGTCCTACAGGATGGGAATGCTCTGCCTTAACCCTCTTGCAGTCAAGGAAACGTGCAACAAAATCTTCTATATCCCATCGAAGACTTGGCCAATAATATAACTCCATCAGATTGGCATGCATTTTCTTCACTCCTGGATGTGCCGCATATGGAGCTCAATAAGCCTTTGTAAGGATGAAGCTATGCATATCACCTAACTTAGGCATGTAGATGTGACTATGGAACCAAAGTAAACCATCTGTATGTAAAATACACCTTGAATATCTACCCTCTAATGAACCATGTGACTCCAACATCTGTCTAGCTTCCTCATAAAACTTATCCTCTAGAAGATACTCAAGAATCCTGCCTCTCAAATCTGACTGAAGTGTCAATGAAGCAAGCACATGTCATCATCTACTAAGTGCATCTACAACAACATTTTCCTTTCCTTTGATATACTACACCTCCATGTCATACTCACATAGGAACTTCGTCCAACACCGTTGATGAGTGTTGAGGTTCAGCTGTGAGAAGATATGCTGCAAGCTATGATGATTTGTCCTCAAAATGAAAGGTATAGCCAAAAGGAAATGTTGCCAACGCACAAGTGCATAAACCGCTACTGCTAGCTCCAATTCATGATTAGGGTAATTAAGCTCGTAGTCCTTGAGCTTATGAAAATCAAAGGTAATAAACCGACACTCCTGCATAAGAACTAATCCCAAACCCTCTAGTGATGCATTAGTATAAACAAAAAAATCCTACGTAGGCTCCAGAATTGCTAAGATGGGCGCTGTGGTTAACCTCTCCTTAAGCAACTGAATGGCCTGCTCACACTTTTATGACCAATCAAACTTCTTCCCTTTTCTCTGAAGAGAAGTAATAGGGTGTGCAATCCTAGAAAAGTCTTGTATAAACCTATGGTAATACCCTACTAATCCCATAAAACTCCTCACCTCATTAACTGATGTGGGCGCTGGCCAGTCCATGATAGCCTGTATCTTAGAGGGATCTATAGAAATATCCTCTCCTGATATGATATGACCCAAGTACTGAATCTCTGTCTGAAAGAAGCTACATTTTTCCATGTTCCCATATAACTTATACTCTCTCAAAACCTGAAGTACCTACCTCAAAATCTCCTCATGTTCCTCCTTATAAGGATAATATATCAATATTTCATCAAGGAACACTAAGACAAAGGGATCCAGAAAGGTCCTGAATACTCAATTCATGAGGCTCATGAAGACAGTTGGGGCATTGGTCAAACCAAAAGGGACAACTATGAACTCATAATGCCCATAATGTGTACAGAAAGATATCTCATGAATGTCTACATTTGATATGCACAACTGATGATACCTTGACTTGAGATCGATTTTGGAGAATACTCTCGCTCCCCTCATCTGATCAAACAAGTCATCAATCCTATGGAGTAGATAACGGTTATTTATAGTAACCTTGTTGAGCTGTCTGAAGTCTACAGAAAGTCTAAGAGAACCATCCTTCTTTTTCACAAATATGAATGGTGCTCCCTAAGGAGATACACTAGGGAAAATGAGACCCTTCTCTAACAACTCCTCTAACTAAATCTTGAACTCATAAATCTCTGGAGTCGTCATCTGATACGGTGCCCTAGAAACTGGTGCAAATCCAGGTACTAAATCAATGGTGAAATCCACCTCTCTGCGGGGTGAAAGCCCTGGAAGCATGTCTGGAAACACATCGGCATACTCCCTCAAAACTACATGATCATCTAAGGGTGAATGCTTTGGAGTGCTCTCTGATCAATCACTTATGGTGATAGTAAACAACTGACATCCCTTACACATGCTATGCTTTAGTTTCTTAGCTGAGATCATGCGCAAGGAGATAGGTCTCTGCATCCCTGATATCATAACTACACTCCTAAGGTCACACTGACACTCAATGAACTTATTTATGTAATCTACCTTAGCTCGATGAGCCTTGAGAAAATCCATACCCAACACTACTTGATAGGATACTAGAGGAATAACTCAGAGGTCAAGTGTAGTGGAGAATTCTTCTAAATCAAGGGCCAAGCACTAGAATTATATAGTATCATCTAAGCTTACATCTAAATGAAGAAATATCACTACGAATCATCCATCTAGAACATCCATACAAGGGAAAATGGTTGTATCAGTCTGCAAATACAACATAGGAGGGTAAGTTTGTTCTATTTCATTGCACGCATCTGCATACTTTGAGCATTCTAGATCTATCTCATTATCATAGTGTAACTTGTACAAGGGAAACTTAAGGCATTATTTACACACACATTTATACATAACCACATGGATTCTGAGATGTATTGCATCGTTTGGTCGTAAAATCACTCTTTGGGTTATCATGAGGGTCAATCAGAATCCCCATTCTACATCTTATTTATTATATTTGATGTGGTTTGTAGGCATTTGCACCTAGCTATCTCTTTTTTAGGTTATATATATGAGTTGTGTCATTAGAGAGAAGTAATAGTGACAAAGGAAGACTAACAATGAAGATCCTCTAGTCTAGAAAAGATCATAACCTAATTACTTGACTAAAAACTAGTGCCCAAATCAGCCACTAGTTCTTGGATGCTCCTATCCTCTAGTGGGCCCTTCTTTCTTACACATCTTTTAGTTTTAGAACCTCTAGTGAGTCTCGACGACACCCTTCCTAGCCTGTTCTAGCAGTTCCTAATCTCATATCACTTCTAGACCACTCAAAGATCATCTAAGTCATCTATCTATCTCTTTCTCTCTTTCTCTTGTTTAGGGTTTCATATTATTTCATGTTTTTTTCTTGTCCATTATTGTATTCTATTACATATATATGATTAGTTATAGTAGTTACTATGAAATTATATTTAATTCAATTTAGATTAAATCACCATGTCTATAATTAAGCACAATTTCATTTGTTTAAAAACTAAGTAATAATTTCACAAAAGGGTTTTAATGTTAGGAATATCATCATCATCATCATATAAACACATCCCATCTAGTTATACCAACAAAAAATTCTACAATCATTGTATCAAAAAATTCAATATGATCAACACACACACACACACACACACACACACACACACACACACACACACACACACACACACACACACACACACACACATCATCATCATCATCATCATCATCATCATCATCATCATCTAAAATGGTCCTATCATAAAGTGCCAAAACAATATTTTCAAAACTTCAAAGTACCAAGTAGCATAATCCGTGCAAAAATATCTGACGAAATTAAAATGCTCTAAATTTTCGAATGCAACTAATCTAGTGAAATTAAAATGGTCTAAGGTAAGTGGCAATTACATCCTAAATTACCTCCTAGATGTTTGGTAAATCTTAGATAACAATACTAGTAAACCTAAGCTACCAAGTTGATGAGTATAACTTGAGTATTAGTGTAAACCTACCACTTGAATCACCTTGTAAAAATTATCAATCTAAAAATTTTAACAACACCAAAGTCACCTCTCTGCACCTTGTAGCAGGAAAGCTAATGTTTGATCTTATATTCTGGTGATGTGAGATGTCACACGATATTTTAAAAAAACTTTAACTGATTTTTTATCATTTAACATCAAGAATCTACGATCCCAGTTGGCCACTTTGCATCTTTAGACAACTTTTGAAATTTGAAAATTTTGTTTTGTTTTGGCTCATAGTTTAGGCTTCCATGTTGAGAAATGGATTTCTGTCACTACATACCTCTAGAATTTCTCTAGGAAAATTACAATAAATAATTAGTTTCAATAAAATAAGTTTTTTGGATAGCTTTGCAAAGGGGATTTGTAGGCCTCTTGTTTTTCTACAAGTGAAAATTTGTGTAGTTACAATAAGTAGCTTTGGAAAGGTAGTCACCATTTGAACAATATTCACCGTATTTGAGTTCTGTCAAATTTGAGGGGTTTCCTATATATAGTGGAGTAGGTGATAATTAACACATTGTGTGTTTGAGTCTTTTCCATTAGTCTTCAAAATTAGTTACATAGCCATCCAGTCTAAATTGTGCATTTTTGTAAACTTGTAGTAAAAATGGGATCCTATATATAGTGGAGTAGGTGATAATTAAATTTGTTGTAGGATCTTATTCAAGTCAGATAACTATCTTGAAACTTTTAGGCACTAAGATATGAATACATAGAACCTGGTTTGTATGTTTTTTTTAGATAATTGATTGTGGGAATAAAATTTTTCTCTCCTATCTTTATCTCTCTCTAGTTTTGAAAATGAAATGAAATTACATATATGTATCTCTTACTCTCTTTTACCTGTACTAAGTGTTGTATTCATTGTGAATGGAAAGCTATGAAATCATTAAGATATTCCAATATTTTAGGAAGTTTCCATTCCATATTTTAGGAAGTTTCCATTCCATATTTTAGGATAACCATGTTTTTGGTTCTAGGTACCTAGGAAAAGAATAAATTGTAGCATTTCTTATGTTTTATAATAACGTGTTATCTTTTAAAATGATGAAATTGTAAATGGATAATGATGAAAATCAACAATATTTTTTTATAACTAAGAATGTTATTTACTTATTTATGTGATGTGTATGAAATTGTTAGCATATTGGGATGTTGGAAAAATGATAATTCTATCCTGGAAGTGATTTTGATTACAGGTTTATATGTTGATAATGGTGTAGATGTACCTATTAAATAGAAAAGAAATGACCTTTTTATAATGTGCTCATGTGTGAATTTAATGATTTTACTCTTAGTGTTTTTATTAAATAGGGAACTCAGAAGAAAAGAATAAAATAAAAATTACAACACTAAAGTAAACTTCTTGTTTGGTTTACCCTTTTATGTGAACACCTTCTTAATATAGAAAACTAATACTTTAAAGGATGATCCTAGTGGTGTTAATACTCATGGGAACCTCTTCTATTAGAGGAAATAAGTGTTAGAGTAGGTATTTACCTTAGCTCATGTTCACCTAGGTACTTTATTTACCTGTATTGTATTCTATTCTCACCCACTTATGTGTGTGGATATTTCTTTTATCTTATTTAGATATTAGGAGATATTATCTAGTTGTTAGGTATAGTTCTTTCCTTGATCTATGGTATTGACTAGATCCTTGATGTCTAGTTCTCTCCTAAATCTATGGTCTTGACTAGTTTTTTGATGACTAGTTATTTTCTTGATTTATGGCTTGATCTACAACCTTGACTGGTTCTTAGATTGTTATTCCCTGCCTATTTAAGAAAGGCTCATTATCAATGTATTGCATTGAGTTCCATAATAATATACGATATAGTTTCTCATTTGTTTGTAAAGGTTTTATGTAAAGTTATTCTAGCGAATTGCTTTCATCTTATTGATCATGGTATTTGATTAGTATCTATGTTATTGGCTTGGTACAATTTGGTTATCGTTCCTTTCATGGTATCAGACCAAGAGATTGTTGTTGACATCTGTATGTAAGTTTTATTTTGCAAATAAAATTTTTGTGTATTCATATATTTGGGATTTGGTCTTTTTTTTTTTACGCATGTATTTTTATGCAAAACAGAGGCTTCAATTGGATCTGGAAGGTGTGAAAACCCTAAGATCAACTGTAAACTCAGAAATTTCTGGGGGAAGTCATTTTTTGTGGTTTTTTTGTGGTTACAGTGAAATACACAGGTTCACCTCGGGATTCACGCCACACGGTTAAGAAACCAAGGAAACTTTTTTACTAGGTTTTTTTGGATTTCACAAGATCTACGTTGGGCTATGTTTAGGTATGGTAGATCATTTTCAGTGCTTAGCTTCAGCCCCTTTTAATTTTATGTGTGGTGAAGGCAACAATAATTTATTTTGTTTTAGAAGCAACTAAAATAAATAAGTAAAGCATAATCTTGTAAAGCTTGTAAATTTTGATTGGTAACTCGGTTTTGAGTGTTGTTTTTTAAAAAAGTTCTTGTTTTTTCATGCTCTTTCCATTGGAGTTATTTATTTTGAAACTTGCACTATAATTATAAAGTGCCACATATGGAGGAGTGTTATAATCATTTATGGATGCAATTTCAGCTGAGCCTGACATCCTAAATTTTTAGGAGTTGCAATTTGTACCTATCATGGATTATGAGAATGATATGCTTTTCTATAAAGTATGTGAACTTCAAGAGGATATTGTAAAATTTTTGGAAGAAAATAGATCACTCAAGAATCAAAATTCTCTTCTACAATCACTCATTCATGATAAGGATACAATAATACACTCCCTGCTGAAAAAACTTGCCAGCCTACAACATCACCATCATATTGTGGACAACCATATCCATGCTCCTAGTCCATTGACAACTGTTGCTCTTGTACCCACTGACTTTGATCTACCAATCTTTGAGCCTGAACTTACTTTTGATGCTTCTAAACCTGTGAGGCTTGTTACTGCATGTTCTTCCACATCTGTGCCTATTACAGTACCACATGTTGTGTATCCTACTTCTGCTCAACTACATGGCTTTTTTAAGAAGCATACCACTGCATTCAGTTCTCACATGTTTCGTTTTATGGGTCTCACTAGAGGATTCATTGGCAAACATTCACAAGGTATTTTTTCCTCTGTTCCACATGTTAAGTGGAATTCTCGTCATGACATTGGTTTTCAAGAAGATACTTCATTGGGATCACACATTGACAGAGCTCACTTTTTTGTTCACTCGACTCTTTTTGAGGATCATGAGCAACACATGAGTTTAGCACCTTCACTTAGGTTTGAGAAACCTGATATTTCAGCTGTCAGACATGATAAATGTGACACACATTCTAATGTTCTTTTGCATGCACCCATTGTGAATTTTACACCAATTCATATGGAGGCATCTTCTTCATCCATCTGTATTTATTTGGGGTGCATATCTGATCACTCATGGCAGTGACATAGGCATTAATTGAGAGGACTCTACAGGCATGGCTCCTTCACCATTCATCCTCTTGCTCCACTTTTTATACCTTCCGCATTGTGATGCTTCTTTTTTTGAGCATTTTTCTTTAGCAGGTGTAGTGTATCTCTCTTGTTTGTTGAGATATTTTGTATATGTATTTTTGAAACTTTTGGCATGTTGATAGTATCTCTTGTGGGGGATCTATTCTGGTGAAGTCTAGTGTTATTTTTTCAGTGTTCGAGTAGTTGATTTTGGGAAACTTATACAAATTTGTAGCATCACTCCACCCATTCAGAAGTATGGGAGGGTGTGGTGTTGATCCTTCTTCTTCGGGTTTCGTGTCCTTGCCTTGTTACCTTCGATTTTCTTGGATCATGACACTCTGGATTTTGTGTCCTTTCCTTGTTGCTCTAGTTTTTATTCTTAGATCATGGCACACCTATTTGCAGTAGTTGATCGAATTATGTTTGTTTTTTTTTTCACTTTTGACATCACTCCATTGACAGTCTCCTTGTATGGAGCTATTCTAGTGGAGCCCAGTGTCAGTTGTTTTTAAGTTTTGTGATCGAGCAGTGGATTTAGACCATAGTTCACACAAACATTCTTTAGCATTATATGATTTTTTTGAGCCAAGATTCTTAGGAGCCTTGGAGTGGATCTTTACTCTCTTTACTTTGTTGTTACTGGTTTTGGGTACCTTGCGATGTCCCTTTTTTCCTAGTTATTTTACATGAGTACCTCATCAGGCCTAGTTGCTAGGACTCATAATATGGACATGACACTTCTATTTTGGCCCCTAGTTTCACTTGAGGGGGGGTATTAGAGTAGTTATTTACCTTAACTCATGTTCACCTAGGTACTTTATTTACCTTTATTGTATTTATCCTCACCCACTTATCTGTGTGGATATTTCTTTTATCTTATTTAGATATTAGGAGATATTATCTAGTTGTTAGGTATAGTTCTTTCCTTGATCTATGGTATTGACTAGATCCTTGATGTCTAGTTCTCTCCTAAATCTATGGGTTTGACTAGTTCTTTGATGACTAGTTATTTCCTTGATTTATGGTTTGATCTACGAACTTGACTAGTTCTTAGATTGTTATTCCTTTCCTATTTAAGCAAGGGCCATTCTCAATGTATTGCATTGAGTTCCATTATAATATATGAAATTGCTTCTCATTTATTTGCAAAGGTTTTATGTAAAGTTATTCTGACAAATTACTTTCATCTTATACATCGTGGTGTTTGATTAACATCTGTGTTCTTGGCTTGGTACGATCTAGTTATCATTCCTTTCAACAACTCCTTCCTAATATTAAAAGAACGTTTTCAAATACAATGAAATACCAATCTTACAAGTGATTTTCAATTCACAAGGTGACGAATTTTTCATGCCAAAGAATCTTCCCATAAAGCCATACTCAAGAGGTTACAATGCAAGTAATGTTTCACAAATATTTGGGAGGACAAAGCAGCTCCAACCATCACCAACTTTCGTCTTGAGATCAAACTTCAAATGCCTTCAAGGAATCCATACAAGGAGAAGAATCTCATTTTACCACCTAACCATAGGTATCATCACATGCCTTTCTGAGGTTAGAATGTATGCTAGCCTCCCCCAAGCCCATGGGAAAGAGGACTACTATCCATAACTTTGCACAAGAGCGAGGGTGAACAAACAATATTACAACCACATGAAACAAGACAAATATAACAACAAGACTCCAAATTTTACAAAGATGAAGAAGAGGAGAAACCATGTTCTACCTCTAAAATGGGGAAGAGAAGAAAGGAGTTCTCCAAATGTTATAGAAACCATTAGTTACACAAAACCAAGATCTCCATACCCTCCTTATTTCTCCAATTTCATTCAAAACCTCCTTATTTCTCCACCCTTTCACCAAATCTTTTTTGGAAGGATTTTCAAACTCTAAAGGGATTTCCTTACCAAGAATAAGGAAGGAGGTTGAAGCCATATGAACCACCTTTCCCACCTCAACCATTTGACTGGAGTAAATAAATCCTACAAGGCTTTCCCATCAAGCCTATGAGGATTGAGAGGGAAAAATCCATCTCTCTTCCCCCACTAAATCCAAAACTTCGTCATGCCATATGATGGAGGGAGAAAAATAAAGAAAACAACAAAAAAACTACATGCAACAACAAACATTTCCAAGCAAACTAACTAATATCAAGCATGATATAACACATACAATAAAACTCAAGAAGCCTACCTCTAAAACGCTCTCCAAATTCAATCTCTTCCACTTCTTGGCCCAAGCAACCTCTAGCACCAAAATCCACAAGCCTCCAAGAAAAAACTCCAAAAAAAAGTTCATTTTTTTCCCCATGAGGGATAATTTGAAGAAGAGCAAGAAAAAATCCTCAAAAATGATGGGGTGACATGTGTCACCCTTCTCTTCCTTCAAGGTCAAAGATGCCAAAGATAAAAGAGAGAAAGGGTAAAATAACTTTTATCCCTCTTCTCCCAAATTACCCACATTGATAACAAAACAATCTTGTGCAACTTTTAATAAAGCACACTTAACCATAGCGCTTACATGGATGTGACCAAAGGGAGAAAAAATGGTAGGGAAAACTCCCTCTAAGCCTTAGAAATAAGTCCCCCTACTAATTAGGTAGGGTCCAAGGGCCCATTTTCATGCTAAGGGAACTCCCAAACTAAAAAGGGGTCCCTAAAAATGCCTAAAATAACTCATTTTTAGGTTTGGGCACACTTTGGCACAAGGGTAGAGGGTGTGGGGCCCACCCAATGGTTTACATGTGACCCTAATCCATTTTTGATGAAGTAAATCATTAAACAAATTCAAAACTTAATGTAAGTGGGGACATTAATTCTCCAAAACAAGTTTACAACACAAACTAAACACCCTAAGCAAGATTAATAATATAAGACATATTACATTAAAAATGAGGGTCACTCATGGTGCCCAAAACAATCAAATCTAATACTAAGGCCTCATGCAATAAACATGGCTAGGACTTAGCCCCGTGGGCTACTTGTGTAAAGTTGCATAGCTGGCCTTACCCACGTTCTCCTGTGACCTGTCACCTGCACATTCATTGGACACGTTAAACGCACCCTGTCTGATAAAATGTGAATTAACTACTAAATAAGATATCAATAAATTCTAAACTAACATATCATCTTTCTGGAATCAAAAGTGTGACAACGTGCACAATTATACACAATTCACCATAAGTTAGTCATAATGATAAAATGACATGTATCCATAGAATCCCAACATACAACAAACTAAGTATCCATCAATATAGTTACGTTCCAAAACAACATAATACCAATTAGTATTCATGACATCATAAGATAATGCAAGCAACATATTAATCAAGCTAAATTAGCGCTATACGCCTAAATATCCATACATGCCTAATAAGATCAAATTTCCTAATGTAATGTCCAAAATATAATAGATCCTTGCTAAAACATGTCTATGAGCAACAAGTAACTGAGCTATAAAAATGTGGGCACTACATCCACCTCTACATCCAAAACATGAGAAACATCTAGTGCATATCTACGTAGTACAAAAACATGAAATACATCATGGGACCATGCGAGGCGTGGTGGCAAAGATAGGCGGTAGGCAACTAGACCAATGACATCTAAATATCAAAATTCCCCAAAAAATGAGGTGATATCTTAGAACCCTTTCCATAGCGTATTGGGATCTTATGATGACGAACTCTCAAGAAGTCTTTGTCATCCATTGAGAAGTGATGATCAATCATCTTGGTGTCTGCATATGACTTTTGCCATGCTCTAGCCTACTCAAGATGTTGTATAATAAGAACAACCAGCTACTCTAAAATCCTAAAGATAAGCTGGTCCAAGAATAATTCAGTCATCTAGTTTGTTGCAACTCAAACGTGTCTTGCAAGGTTGTCCATACAAGGTGTGGTAAGGAGACATACCAATGGAACTATGATAGTTGTTGTTGTAGGCAAACTCAACTAAATGCAAATAATCTTCCCACTTCTTCTGCTGGTCCATCAAATAAATTCTCAACATGTCCTCTAGTACCTGATTAACTCTCTCTATCTGTCCATCTGTCTCTGGATGATATGCTGAGCTAAAATTAATCTGAGTACCCAGAGCGGTCTGAAAGGAAGTCTAGAAAACTGAAGTGTAGATGGTATCCCTATCATTGATGATGGTCTTCGAAATCCCATGTAACCTAACAATGTCCTCCATAAATACCTTGGCAATGGCCTATGCATTATAGGTGACCTTGGTTGGTGAGAAATGTGCAACCTTGGTCAACTTATCCACGGTGACCATAATGGCATCATGATGATAAGAAGACATAGGGAGTCTAACTATGAAATCAATAGAGATCACATCCCATTTCCACTCAGGAATATCATGAGGATGTAAAAGTCCTACAGGATGGGAATGCTCTACCTTGACCCTCTTACACTCAAGGCAACGTGTAAAAAAATATGCTATGTCCTGTCGAAGACTTGGCCAATAATATAACTCTGTCAGATTAGCATGCATTTTCTTCACTCCTAGATGTGCCACATATGGAGCTTGATGAGCCTCTGTAAGGATGAATATACGCATATCACATGACCTAGGCACGTAGATGCACCTATAAAACCAAAGTAAACCATATGTCTATAAAATACTCCCTGAATATCTACCCTCTAATGAACCCTGTGACTTCAACATCTGTCTAGATCCCTCATAAAACTTGTCCTCTGGAAGATACTCAAGAATCCTACCTCTCAAATCTGACTGAAGTGTTAATGAAGCAAGCACATTTCGTCATCTACTAAGTGAATCTGTAACAACATTTTCCTTTCCATTGATATACTACACCTCCATGTCATACTCACATAGGAATTCCATCCAACGTCGTTGATGAGCGTTGAGGTTTGGCTATGAGAAAAATATGCTACAAGCTGTCTTGATCTATCCTCAAAATGAAAGGCATAGCCAAAAGAAAATGTCACCAATGCACAAGTGCATGAACCACTACTACTAGCTCCAAGTCATGAGTATGGTAATTAAGCTCATATTCCTTGAGATTACGAGACTCAAAGGCAATAAACCGACACTCCTGCATAAGAACTAATCCCAAACCCTCTAGTGATGCATCAGTACAAACAACAAAATCCTACGTAGGGTCAAGAACTGCTAAAATGGGCATCGCGGTTAACCTTTTCTTAAGCAACTGAAAGGGTTGCTCACACTTTTATGACCAATCAAACTTCTTCCCTTTTCTCTGAAGAGAAGTAATAGGGTGAGCAATCCTAGAAAAGTCTTGTATAAACCTGTGGTAACACCCTACTAATCCCATAAAACTCCTCACCTCAGTAACTAATGTGGGCATTGGCCAGTCCATGATAGACTGTATCTTAGAGGGATCTGTAGAAATACCCTCTCTTGATATGATATGACCCAAGCATTGAATCTCTGTCTGAAAGAAGTTGCATTTTTCCATGATCCCATATAATTTATACTCTCTCAAAACCTGAAGTACCTACCTCAAATGCTCCTCGTGTTCTTCTTCAGAAGGATAATATATCAATATTTCATCAACGAACACTAAGACAAAGTGATCCAGAAAGGTCCTGAATACTCCATTCATGAGGCTCATGAAGACAGCTAGGGCATTGGTCAAACCAAAAGGGATAATTGTGAACTCATAATGCCCATAACGTGTGTGGAAATTTGTCTCATGAATGTCTACATCTGATATGTGCAACTGATGATACCCTGACTTGAGATTGATTTTTGAGAATACTCTCACTCCCCTCATTTGATCAAACAAGTCATCAATCCTAGGGAGCAGATAATGGTTATTTATAGTGACCTTATTGAGCTGTCTGAAGTCTACAGAAAGTCTAAGAGAACCATCCTTCTTTTTCACAAATATGAATGGTGCTCCCCAAGGAGATACAATAGGGAAAATGAAACCCTTCTCTAACAACTCCTCTAAATGAATCTTGAGCTCATAAATCTCTGGAGTCATCATCTGATACGGTGCCCTAGAAACTGGTGCAGATCTAGGTACTAAATCAATGGTGAAATCCACCTCTCTGCGGGGTGGTATCCCTGTAAACTTGTCTGGAAACACATCGGCATACTTCCTCAAAACTACATGATAATCTAAGGGTGAATGCTCTAGAGTGCTCTCTGATTGATCACTTATGGTGATAGAAAACAACTAATATCCCTTACACATGGTCTTCTTTAGTTGCTTAGCCGAGATCATGCACAAGGAGATAGGTCTCTGCATCCCTGATATCATAACTACACTCCTAAGGTCACCCTGACACTCAATGACCTTATTTATGTAATCTACCTTAGCTCAATGAGCCTCGAGCCAATCCATACCCCAAACTACCTGATAGGATCCTAGAGGAATAACTTGGAGGTCAAGTGTAGTGGAGAAGTCTCCTAAATCAAGTACACAAATCTCCACATATGAGTCCACAGTGAGTTTGGCCCCAGAGGCTAACTTAACCTTCTAACTATCTGGTTGCCTAACCACCACTAGCCCACACTGGTCCACTATAGAAGGATATATAAAAGAATCAGAAGCACCTGAATCAAAAAGTACTGAGACAGAAATACCCCCGATAGTACATGTTGTCTCAATGGCTATGACCTGATGCTCATCCTGGAGGTTATCAACCACTGCATATACACGATGGGCACATCCCATGTCACCCATTGGCTGGTTGGCCCTAGAGGCTCTCTGTGTATCCATTGTATTTGGTTTGTGTGGGCACATACACACATAGTGATTAGGATACCCCCAAATAAAACATCCTCCTATACCCCTCTAAGATGGGGTCCCTCCTGTACTCTGGTGCACTGATCCTACCATTTCAACCCTAGCAGACTACTGCGTGCAAGCTGGCTGTACCTGTTGAGTACCCTGTCTCAAATTCTTGGCTCCACCAAAACCTCCTCTAATGCCACCTCTCTCAAATCTATGAGTATGTCTAGCCCTTTTCTGCTGATGGCCATGATGTTATGTCTGCTGCTGCGGGTGCGGTTGAGCCCTCGTGGCTGTTGGCGGAGGAAAGAATCCTCCTCTAGGGGGTGGTGCTGTACCCCATGACCTCTGACTCTGAAAGGCCTATATCGTATCTTGAAACTTGCTCTTGTTTCTATCTCGGTGCTCCTGTCTCTTAGTCATGTTCTCCTGAGCTAAGTAGGCCTTCTCAACGGCCTTCTCAAGTGTGGGAGGAGATAACATCCTAACTGCTCCTACTATATTTTCATTCAGGCTCTAAATGAACTTCTTTACTTGAAATTTTTTGTCTAGCAGGTATTCCACATACTGCAGAAGATCTAGGAATCTACTCTCGTACTGTGCCACTATACCAGAGCCCTATCGTAAGGCATGGAACTCGTCGATCCTCTTCTTCATGAAATGTTCTAACATATAGTGGGCCCTAAAATGCTCCTTGAATAAATCCTAGGTCATTGTCTCTCGAGTTAGATGGAGCTTCCACTCCTCATTCCTCCACCAAACGCCTGTTGCATCTCGGAGGAGGTGTATGGTGAACCTTACCTTGACATTTATCTCATACGGGTGCAAGCCAAAGAAAATATCCAAGCTAAGGAGCCATGACTTATCCCCAAAGCCATCTATAGAGCTAGTTTAGGTAGGTGACTGCAAGAGAAGAAGGTCCCTGATCACATTACCTATATCCCAATACTGGCGATGCAAACCAATAGGTAAATGGGGTCACCTATCCCCAAATGGTCCTTCAAGACTATGTGATCAGCTATGATTTTATGAGGATACCCTCTTGTGATGAATAGAAGGGCTACGTGACATCTCCTATCTTGGGGTATTATACTCTAGCGGCTCTAAATGTGCATCCTTGCCTATCGGCTCCTTGTCTCCCAACTGATTGTTCTCCTCTCTCCCCTCCTTTGGTAGTGAGAGACATTGTTGCACAACGTTAATCAACTGTTAAAGAGCCTCTATGATATGAGGCCCTAAAATGGGTTTCGGTGGTTCGGGTGTAGGCGAACCATGTCACAAACCCCTAACCGAGCATTGTCTCATGGGTGCCATCCTGTGCACGATGTGAGTGAAGAGGTTATTAAATGGTTGCAAAAAGTTTTTTTTTAAACCAATTATTTTATTTATTTTTTTACTTTATTGTTATTACAATTATTGTTGACTGGTTGATTGATTACCCAAAGTGTCCACGTGTGTGAACCTCTTCTCTGATACCAAATGTAATGCCCCACCTCAGGACAACGAAATCAAACCAGAAGTTACTAAAATTTTGGAAATTTATTTATTTTATTTTTTAAAAAAGTGGCCAATAACTTACTAACACACTACTTAACCCTTTCCATAATAGTTAATTCACATTAATTATTAATTTCCCTGAAGTTGCAAAAACACTAACCCAACACAGCTTGATTATTTTATTCTACTAAGTATTAACTGGAATCACAAAATTTACTAAGTCTACACACCCTTTTTATTTTAATTAGTCTCCCCTTTTTAATTTATTTTCCCACACCCCCCCTTAATTCATTCTCATTCCCACTATATTTCTCATGACTAAAAGTGTGTAGGGTTTTATTTGAGCCATATGATTAAACAAATTGAGTCCCTAGATTTTGAGTTTACCCTAAAGTTTACACTAACATCTTTATCTTTTCCATTCTTTTCATTTGAATTTCATTCTTATTTTCTTGTGCAGGTTAGAGTGGATGAGGAGCTATGGAGACTTTATTCTCATGGATTGGAAGAGTGTTATCCAAATCAACCAAACCAATATGGAAAAGTATATGTATTTTTTTTATTTATGTAACTGATGCGGCCACATATATTTTCTTTGTGTATTGGTTTAGTGAGAAAATTGGAGGTGCTTTGGGGGTGGAAGGGCCTACGTGGCAAGAGAGGAAGGAACAGGGTCACATGGAGGGGGAGAGAAACCATAGGGAAGGGAAGGGGGGTCCGGTCTGAGAGGTGAAGAAGGAGGGGCAGCATATGAGGAAGGGAGGTGTTGCGGCAGTGGGCAAGAGACAGGGAAGGAGCACAGGGGGAGTCCAGTAGGGCAACCACGTGGGGAGTGTGTGGGATAGGCGAGTGTAGGGTTTGGGATAGGCGTGGTTTGAGGGTGGCCGTAGAGAATGAAGGGGGGAGAGGTTCGGCCCTCCCCCGATTTGTGCTTAGTTTTTTTTTTTGTTTATATTTTGTTATTTTATTTAAAACATTTTTTAAATATAAAAAGGTTATGCACGCAAACACACACACACATATGTATGTATATATATATATATATATATATATATATATATATATATATATAAGATTCCATAATATATATTTCAACATATATAAACCTGCAATAAAAACACATTTTAATACAACAATTAAACTATGACTATCCTTAAAATATAACACAGTTACATTTTATAATAACACTATGTTAGGGAAATTCTAAATATGATCATTTTTTGCACAATGGTAAAGAATGATTATCTCATGTTATAAAATAATAGACCTAAATTAGTTAACTTAGTGAAGTAAGAATCGTAAAGGTTTTCAATAACTATTTAGGTGAAATGTTTCACCTATTTTGAGTTAAAAGGAATGTAACCAGGTATTTTCAAATAAGATAACAGACCCATTTTTAAAAGAAAATTTTCAAAGAAGATTACTTATTCAATATGATTTCTTAATGAGAACAAATCATTAAAACTTCACATGGAAAGAAATCTAGAATAGTCTTATTCCAATCATTCATATTACAAACAAAACAATATAAGAGGGGATACTTTCTTTTCAAATGCAATGCTAAAAGATTATTTCAGATTTTTAAACAAATAAGACTTTCATCAAAGTAATTTTAATTCTTTTTTAATAACCCCTTTCCAATAAATAAACTTTATTTACCAAAATGATATTAAAAAACAAAGCATGTTAAATGAATATAGATATTTTACAAGACTTCTTTTTACAAAATTCCTCAATACATCATATTTCAAAACATGCTAAAATACATAAGAAACAACCTAAAAACTGTTAGAGTAGGTATTTACCTTAGCTCATGTTCACCTAGGTACTTTATTTACCTTTATTGTATTTATCCTCACCCACTTATGTGTGTGGATATTTCTTTTATCTTATTTAGATATTAGGAGATATTATCTAGTTGTTAGGTATAGTTCTTTCGTTGATATTATGGTATTGACTAGTTATTTCCTTGATCTATGGTATTGACTAGATCCTTGATGTCTAGTTCTCTCCTAAATCTATGGTCTTGACTAGTTCTTTGATGACAAAGCAAAATATTGAAAAGCTTGTATCTTTTGACCGGTAACTCGGTTTTGAGTGCCATTTTTTGCAAAAGTGCTTGTTTTTTTGTGGTCTTTCCATTGGAATTATTTATTTTTGAGACTTGCACTATAATTATAAAGTGCCAAATATGGAGGAGTGTTGTAATCAATTGTGGATGTAATTTCGGCTGAGCCCGACGTCCTAATTTTTTGGGAGTTGCAGTTTGTACCTATCATGGATTCTGAGAATTATATGCTTTTCTCTCAAGTATGTGGACTTCAAAAGGATATTATAAAATTTGTGGAAGAAAATAGATCACTCAAGAAGTGATATTCTCTTCTACAATCACTCATTCATGATATGGATACAATAATATACTCCCTGCAGAACAAACTTTCTAGCCTACAATATCACCATCATATTGTACACAACCATATCCATGCTCCTAGTCCACTTTTAGTCATTGGTCTTGTACCCATTGACATTGATCTACCAGTCTTTGAGCCTGAACCTGATTTTGATGCTTCTAAACCTGTGAGGCTTGTTACTACATGCTCTTCCACATCTGTGCTTATTACAGTACCACATGTTGTGTATCCTACTTCTACTCAGTTGTATGGCTTTTTTGGGAAGCATACCACTGCATTCAATTCTCGCATGCTCTGTTCTATGGGTCTCACTAGAGGATTCATTGACAGACATTCATAGGGTATTGTTTCCTCTATTTCACATGTTAAGTGGAATTCTCATCATGAAATTGGTTTTCGAGCAAATACTTCATTGGGATCAGACATTGACAGAGCTTCTTTTTTTGTTTTCTCAACTCTTTTTGAGGATCCTGAGCAACACATGAGTTCTACATCTTCACTAGGGCTTGAGAAAATTGATATTTCAGTTGTTAGACATGATCAACCTGACACACATTTTGATGTTCTTTTACATGCACCCATTGTGTATTTTGCACCAAGTCATATGCAAGCATCTTCTTCATCCAACCGTGCTGATTTGGGGTGGATATATGATCACTCATGGAGGAAACATAGGCATTCATTGAGAGGAATCTACAGGAGTGGCTCCTTCACCATTCGGCCTCTTGCTCAACTTTCTATACCTTCTACATTTTGATGTTTCTTGTGATTGAGCATTTTTCTTTAGCGGGTGTAGTGTATCTCTCTTGTTTGTTGAGAGATTTTGTATCTGTATTTTCGACACTTTTGGCATGTTAACAATATCTCTTACGAGGGATCTATTCTAGTGAATTCTAGTTTTATTTTGTCAGTGTTTGAGTAGTTGATTTTGGGTAACTCATACAGATTTATAGCATCACTCCACCCATTCAGCAGTATAGGAGGGTGTAGACACCCAATTTGTGTCTTACGACCCCCTGTGCCCCGCATCTCATTTCGCAACCTAACCTCATCACCTAAACCTTACACAATTATTTATTAATTACCTTATAATTGATAAATCCACATCGCCATACTTGCCACCTCATTTCGCCACCTCATCATGACCGAGTCTTAACTCTAAACTAACCTAAATAAGACCTATAACTTGGTCCACATCCACACCTATGATTAATTATTCCTCACCCGCACCAAAAACTGACCTCATAATGACTTGACCAAGCCCACAACTAATCCCTCGGGAGAAAAGGAGGGAAAGTTGGCTATTTTACCAAAAATAGCCCACTTTGACCTGACCGATACCGGTTCCTACTCGACCGCCGTCGGTTTCATAACTGCCATCAGTTCCCTATAAATGACCACTTCCAACCAAAAACAAGGGATCGGATTTTTCATTTGATCGAGAAGGGATCGGATTTTCATTTGATTAAAAAAGGAGGAGAAATCATTGAGAGGATCAGGATTTGCTTGGCCAAGCAGAGACAAGTGAAGAAACGAGAAGAGTTTGCAGAGAAGGACATCAAGCCTAAGACTGCAATTGCACAACCAGAGCCCTGTGACACTCAGCTGATCATCGTGAGGGAAGACATCTCAGCTTCTGATCATCAGGACGTCCTATCTGAGTTCTACCTTTGTCATCACATTTCTTGGACCTGCATTCTTGTCAATAAACAGTAAGTAGAATCTTGTATGTTCTCTTTGATAACATTTCTTAGACTTTTTGAATCATAGCCATCATAAATCTATTCCCAGATCTACTACCCAGCAACACATTACATCTAATTATCATTCTTCTACCCTCTCATCACCCCGTTACCTAATCCCACTCATCTACTAGCCTTACAAACAACACAACCACCCTACAATTGACCCTCACCAAAAGCCCCTAAAACATAGAACCTACCGATATTGGTTAGCAGCAACCAATATCGGTTACCTTGACTCAAAACCAGAAATCAGCCTTTCCCCCTACTTGTTTCAACGAGGCAATTAAATTGTCATTTTACAATCTTTTTTGTTAATTCATATTAGCAGGGGAACTGACCACCTTCAAAAGGAAGTTTTATATTTCCTGGGCCCAAGGCAGTTCCCTCATTTATTGTCTAATTAAAATCTTGTGGTCTTGTATTCTTATTTACAGGTAGTCCTTCCAAGACAAAAAGGAGTTCTTCACAATCAACCTGATCTCTCTCTACGGTACGTGCACACCATCTCGACATTCAACAGGTATTCCTCCTAGCCCTAACCCTTATCTATTTCTAAAAGGAATGAAAGGATAGAAGCAACTCTATTCCTAAAATTTGAAACATTCCACGCGAAACATTTTGGCACGCCCCGGTGGGACCCATTTCGGGTTTCTTTCTTTCTTGCTTGCTTTCATATAGGGAGCATACTTGCTGTTTTCTTCTTCTAAAGATATTCACAAGGTATTTTGTTATTTTGGTAAAAGAACTTGCTTTTCTTTTACATCTTTGTATTAGTGAAATTCATCTCTTTTGATTCATCGAATATCATTTTCGATTTGGGTTTAAAACACGTGCATCACATTCTTGCTTACTGTTTTCAATTCTAGTGAACATAGATTAAGTAACAGGTTGTACACATGGGGGTGATATCCACGGTATTGACAAGAAATTAATCTTACTTTCACTACACAACACATACCGAATCACTTCACAATTAACACAACAACTCAAACATCCCCCCTTTTTCCACGGTATTCCTCCACCCCAATTGAGGTAACCTTATAAGCCAAAACAAACTTGACATTTCCTCTAAGTCTTCAGTTTAGGATTCTGACATCATTCTATGTCTAAAGGCATAAGCCCATGATAATTTAAATTAACCCTAGGGTTAGTCTCTGGATTTACGTGTGCATCTTGCTTGTTTTCAGTTTTTGTTTTCTCTGTTATACACTGTCTTCTGTGATCACCTTAGAACAAATTGATAAATGTACTAAGCATTGTTAAGATCAAATCAGCAGCTTCTTATATTTTCTCATACTAGTCTTATTACACCGACATCGGTTAAGTGACTGACCACGGCTATAGTCTAACTGACATTGGTTATCAGACCGATATCGGTTACTGTCTTTTACAGTTCCTGACAAACCAGCAACCTACCAATTTCACCATTCTGAGGCTGTTTCTGTTCCTGATAGATTGAAGCCCTACTGTGTACTCTTGTCCATGGTTGTTATCACTCGGAAGCAAGCCACTACCATGGTTTCACATGCCTGCTCTGTGCCTTTACCTGAATCACCCCCCTTCACATTCTATAGGGAACCCTATAAACACTAGTGAGATCCCCAAAATTCTTGTAGGAGATAAGGAATTTGCCAAATTTCTGGATGCTAATCCTAGCACCGTAAAATACTATTTGTCTCATGCCCCTGACCGTACACCCGATGGTCAACTCCTTGTTGGCATGCCTATCAGTATAGCTGCTCATTTAGCTCCCACTCTGCCTGATAACACACTGCCTTGCTTTTTGCATCTTTAGCCCCGTCTCCCAATCCGACTGCTTCAGAGGTTCATACGACACAGATTGGCTTTCCTTTGGTTAATCTTGGACCCCACATATCATTACCCACCGACTGCTCCTACCTCATCTCCCTTGCAGACTTTTCCATTCATGACTTGCTCTCTGCCACCTATCCACACAAGCTTTCCTTCTCAAGCTTCGCCTACCTTTTCATTCCCATACACGTATCCAGTGACCTCAACATCTTATATAGGACATCCCTATTCGGTCGCCTCAACATATTCATCCTCCATACCTTATCAACACTTAACCCCACCATTGTCTAGCGGAGGCCCCTTGGCCCAATTTTCCTCCATTTACCACAGCCGCACCATCATCTCATCCAACCACGGATTTCATCAAACAAATGATGGACAAAATGCAAAATCTGGAGGCTTCTGTTTTAGGAAGTCATAGCGCCTTGACATACGAGCAAGTTTGTCGGGAGCCTATTCACCCTTCTGTCCCCCATCATTCATATCCTCCTCAATGGGAATTGCTAAAATTTACTCGTTTTAATAGTAAAGAGGATCCTTAAATGCACTTGCGATCTTTTAGACATGCTTTGAAATTCAAACTTTCTGCACATTTGACGAGGCCTTTACCATGGCTTGGAAACTAGAAATTCGAGCCTTAGAAGAAGAGAAATTGCGGTTGCGCAACAAAAACCCCCAATTTCTGAACTCCAGATTCCACCAATAAACCAAACACCACCACTTCTCACACATCCACTTCTTCAAAATCAAAAGGAGCTGTCCACGCGGTAATGGTCAAATCTCAAGCACCGTCTAATACCCCACCAAAAACCACCTATAAATATAAAGTCGAGCCCATAAATTACATTCCCTTGGGGGAAACTTATGGTGTCATCTTGGAAAAATTGCTCAAAGTCAGAGCTATCACCTTGCCTCCTGTTAAACCTCACTCCAGGTTTGACTCCACCCACACTATACCTTCCTGGTACAAAGAAAATGACTTCTGTAACTTTCACCACGTAAAAGGACATAGTCATGAAAACTGCGAGATGTTGAAAAACATAGTACAGGAAATGGTTGGTGCGGGGGATATAGCCCTCGATAATCCTAACGCCCCTGCTAACTGAAATTTGAAAATATTCAACAAACCATTCCCGAATCATTCTTCTAACAGTAATCTAAACCAAGATATCTTAGCCGAGGAGAGTGTTCATGAGATCCATGCAGTCTTCGATTCCCAGCCAAAAACCTCTATCGAACAAATTCTGAATCAAGCCTCTTCCCTAACGCAGGAAACCAAACCCCCTTCCTCACCATCAAGACAAGCTGAAATCCTTGCCGTTCCTTTACCCATCAAGGAATTAACTTCCCAGAGTTCCCTTCTCACAAATGAGCCTTCTTACACCACATCCTTACAAGACTGTGAACGGATGTTATCTAACTTATCTATTTACCAAATGTCTCCTTCTACCACTCTTGCTGCACAAGAGGAAGGCTTGCCACTCCTTTTGTCATCCTTAAATGAGAAACCTCTTGCACCGACATCACCAAAATCTTTAACCATGACGGATCCTCTCAAACATGCCCTCCTACCTATTAGTTCTTCATCACCTAAATATTTTCAGCGACCGGTTGACCTCTTAACACCTATTGATACCGTGCCTCATCTACCTTCTATATCACACCCACAGTGGACCGGAATCACAACCCACCTTTCTTCCATACAAGATTTCCAATTCACACCTGAAGACTATCATTCTCCAGAAGATAGACGAGTCCTATGGGAACGTTTGAGTACCCCTATTCTACTCAAATGTAGATGACCAATCCAGACACCTCTACCATATACCCGAAGTGTTTACAGAAACTCAAAATGGCCTATGTCCTCATCTCCATCCCCCACATCTCTACCAAGTATCTCTTCCATCCACCTCTATTAGCCTAACCAAATCTTCCCCTACACTTGGGACCCGCACCAATACCCAATCTAACACACCCGCCTAAGCGACTAGATTTATCTAAAAATAAAGCTGCCCCTCCACTTAGGAGACAAACTCAATCCGTGCCCCTATCACAATTAAAACCATCATCATCACACCTACCTTCCATATTGGGACCTCATCCCTCCACCTTGCATCAATATATCATACCTCCTGCGTTTTCTTTAAAACCACCTACACCTTCTGCACACATACAGAGATCTAAGGGTATATCAACACTGTCATCCCGTGTATCCTGTCCACTCCATCAACCCTAAACAAATTTCATCATCAAAGGAATTGTTTGCTGTCACTCCTCTTTTGCCGCCATTGTTTCCGGATACCACGTTATCTGGAGCCTCATCATCTAACTGGCTAAACGTAGCTCCTGCGACAAAGAAACCATGTTTAGTTAAAACCACGTGTCAACACCCCTTGGCTAAACCACCACCCGTATGAACCAACCACGCCCAAACATTACCGAAACCTGCTCAATCAATACCCTCATCCTCCTCCGATTTTGACCCACTCAAAGGATCTTACGCTAAAATCCTTGCTATGTTGGTGGAGAATACGACCATTTCCCTACCCCCACTTAGACCCTATGACCCGTCTAAACCTCGACCTATAGGTTATGATGAGTCTAAAATTTGTGCTTACCATTGCACACCAGGACACGATGTGGAGGGATGCAAAGCCTTAAAAGCCATCCTTCGTCAGTCACCCTCTCTCAGATAGAAAGGTTAAGAAAGACAACTTATGAAGGGAGAGACCTGTGGCTTCAATTCCCTCTCCTATACCACCTGTCCCCCGCCTCACCAATATCTTTCGTTATTACAACCCCACCTATCGAAGCCCATGAGTCATCCCTACCATTTTCCTCCTCTTGTGTTCACGAGATCAATATGATCAGTGTTGCTACTCGAGCACAGAAAAAAACAACGAGAAAGCGAAAGAAATCACACCTGCATCTTCTCTTTCTCCGTCCACCATCCCGATCGCACCACCACCTAAAGTGGTTATTTGTGGACCCGCTTACCTCGTTTCTAATGGCGTTGCCCACCGAGCCATGATCAAACAGATTCACCAATCACCTATAAAAATGACACTATATGATCTCATTCAGACTTCTGAATCTCACCGACAAGCTCTCGTTAAAATCCTTCAAGGGATTGAGGTCTTACCTAATGAAACCCTGCCTGTTACCTCCATTCTAACACCCAATCACATTGCTTCCCTCACTAAACAATCTACCGCCCCAACCACTTCTGTCTCTTTACAACAAGCTGCTACTGTTAGTTTCTCCGAAGACGAAATTGTTGACTTTGGTATAGAAGATCTTGACCCTCGCTCTTTTCATCTCAGCTTACGTCTAAGATATTCAGGTACGTCGTGTCATGATCAATGGGGGCGCTAGTCTAAACATCATCTCTTCCAAATCCTTCCAACAAATGAATATCCCTTCTAGCTACATGTGTGCCAACCCCATCATGTTGCGTTCATTCAATGATGCTATTACCTCTACCTTAGGCACCCGTGATCCTTAACATTCATGTAGGACCACGTACTTTACCCGAACTCTTCTATGTCCTTGAGGGAGAGTTCCAATACAATATGTTGTTAAGACACCCTTGGATCCGGGCTATGGGATGTGTTCCCTCAACCTTACATAGATGCATAAAATTTGAGTATGAGGGGAAGTCCTACACCGTAAAATCTAATCCTCCCCCCCTTCAAAACCTGTAATATGTTATATCGCCCTAAAGATGTGCTTGTGTCAATCAAGACGCCCATTCATTCAACCCAACCATCTACTTCAACCACACCTCTACCATTCATTTCAACACCGTCGTAAAAACCACTTCCCTTCCCGTAGCTAACATCCCAACCGTAGACCCCTTAGTAGATGTTTTTCAGTGCCTTACGCTGGGGGAGTATCACCTATATAACGTTAGTTCTTTCCATACCCCACAGGAGTATGAACAAGTACATGCACATCCTACCTATGACCGTCGTGTGGGGGAAGTAATCCCCTACGGACCACCTCATTGCCGCACCAACCTAACATATGGGGGTGTCGACGCACCTTCCGTAACTCTTGAACCTCCTCTTGGTGTGGTTCCTTTCCAATCCGACTTTTAATACGTGACAAATCATCATTTCACCCTTACCTTCTTGACTCGCTGTGCTTGGAAAGGCTTTGGTTTTAGTCTTTATGAACAAGGCCGACATACAATCATCCCCGTAACTACACGCAAGCACAATGATCATAGTGGTCTCGGATTTCTGGGAATACTTACACCGAAGGAACCTCGTGTCAGTTGTCTCCTGGAAGATGATGATGTCACCCCCTACCAAACCATCATCACCCATTTTGCCTTCGTCACCCACAGAGTCGATAGATCCTGAATCTATCCCTCCTAACTTCTTTTTTTCATAAATGCTATCTTCCTAGGTCCTCTCACTTATCAACGCGATAATGAGGACCCCTCTTCTATCCCCCTTCTATATCCAAACATGATTGAAGAGGACTCACCTTCAATTAATGTTGTTGAGTGCCAGGATGATGACTCCATCCTCACTTACCTTGGTGTGGATGACTCTTATATTCAACGCACCTTACCATCTGAAACCCAAACCATGCTGAACGAGTCTACTATAGAAATCAACATCCACACAGAGGAAGATCCTCACATTGTGAAGATCGGACAATCCCTTAACGCATCAGAACAAGTTGCCTTTACTATCCTTTCTCCGTGCTCGCAACCAAGCTTTCGCTTGGTCCTACGCTGACATGCCAGGAATTGATCCTGACATTGCTGTCCATAACATTACCCTGAAACCCGATTCCAATCTAATTAAACAGAAATTGAGAAAAAATGCATCCACGCATTGCCCTCTTGGTCAAAGAGGAGCTTCAACGACTCCTTTATGTTTCCTTCATCCTGCTTATTGACTATCCTCAATGGATTTCTAACATCGTACCTGTCACTAAAGTGATGGGGGGACTTCGGATATGCATGGATTTCTGAGATCATAACCTCACTTGCCCTAAGGATGACTTCCCCCTACCTAGTATTGACGAACTTGTTGATCTCACTGCAGGCCATGAGATGCTCTCTCTCATGGATTGGCTTTTCAGGATATAACCAAATTTTTGTTACCCCTGCCAATCAACATAAAACTACTGCCTTCATATACTCCTTGGGGAACCTTCTGTTATCGTGTAATGCCATTTGGCCTTAAGAATGCTGGTGTAACCTATCAGCGGGCTATGACTTACATTTTTCATGACATTATGCACACTATCCTTGAGGATTATGTCGACGATCTTCTTGGCAAATCTAAACATCGCAGTGAACATCTCAATGTTTTAACCATTATTTTCGATTGCCTGTTGCAATATTCAGTCCGGCTTCAACCAAAGAAATGTGTCTTTGGTGTTCTTTCAGGAAAACTTCTTGGCTTTATCGTCTCTTTGCGTGGCATTGAGGTCGATACATCTAAAGTCAAAGCTATCCTAGAAATGCCCCCACCCCAAAAACCTCAAACAATTGCGTAGTTTACAGGGTAAACTTCAATCCATCCGGCATTTCATCTCCCAACTCTCGGATCGATGTCAACCTTTCCATCACCTTCTTAAAAAGGACATTGCCTTTCAATGGAGTGAAGAGTGTCACCAAGCCTTTGAAGCTCTCAAAGCCTATCTCTTGCAGCCACCCATGCTTATTCCACCTCAGGATGATCGCCCTTTCTACCTTTACCTTTCTACCACTAACCATGCTATAGGAGCCATGCTCGCACATCAGGACTCGGCACGTCGAGAACAAGCCGTTTATTATATAAGTCGTACTCTCGTGGATTATGAGACTAGGTATACACATGTAGAAAAGTTGTGCCTAGCCCTATCATTTGTGGCTACCAAACTCCGACACTACCTCCTGAATCACAAAAATTTCATCATCACCAACACGGACCCCATCCATTATATGTATGCCAAACTTCATCTAAACCAACGCATCGCCCGATGGCTTATGCTCCTCGCCAACCTCGACCTTGATTTTGTCCACCAAAAATCAATCAAAGCAGAAGCCCCTTTACCTGGGGAACAATTTACTAATTTTAATTTTCCTGATGAACTCATCGCCACTCTTTCCCTCAGGGAGGATTTGTATCCAATGACCCTCTTCTTCGATGGATCCAAATGCCAGCGCAGCGGAGGAGCCGGCGTTGTTCTCATTCCTCTCAATGCTGAGCCTATGCCTCTTTCATTCCGACTCGATTTCCCCTGCACTAATAATACAGCGGAATACGAGACCCTTGTTTTGGGTCTCCAGGTTGCGTTACAATTAGGTGTCAAATCTATTAATATTTTCAGTGACTCTAAATTGGTAGTCAATCAAGTTATGGGCATCTACCAATGTAAGAATGAGGAACTTCAAAAGTACAAACATTACGTGGATTCACTTTTGACCTCATTTACTCGTTATTCTATCCAGACCATTCCCCGCTCCACTAACAAATTTGCGGATACTATGGCTTGCTTAGCCTCACAAATTCCTGCCTCACTAACTGACTCTGACATATTCATCTCGGTCCAATAACTCTTTGCCCCATCTTACTCAGCACCGATTGTTTGTATGATAAATAATGTGTCTGCTAATTCGTAGGATACATGGTATCACCAATTTCATGACTACCTTACAACCTCCGTTCTCCCATCTGACCTTACAAGTACCGGCAAACGCACTTTTCTTAAACTTGTTTCTTGTTATGTCGTTATGGGGGGACTCCTTTATAAACATGGCTTTGATGGCATCCTCCTTCGATGTCTAACCGACCCGGAAGTCACCTATACCATTCAACAGGTCCATGATGGTATTTGTGGTGGACATTTTAGCGGCCTTGCCGTGGCCAAACGAATCCTTCGCCTAGGTTATTATTGGCCTACTCTCAATAACAACTGCTACGAATATGTTAAGCGTTGTGTTATGTGTCAACAACATGCCAACCTTCAACATACTCCTAGCCATCCGCTACAGGTCGCACGAGATCTTTGGCCTTTCTCACAATGGGGTTTTGTTATCTCCGTTTTTTAGAGAAACGAAAAAACGATTAGATAACCCCTATGAAATTTTTGAAGTTGATTTTGCATTATGGATTCTTTTAGAGAAATTCAGGTTTTCGGGTTTTTTCCAATAGCTCGACATGAGTTTTAACATGCCTTGTGTCACCTATTTTCCGATACCCGAAACCCGCTTCATATTGAGAAAATCAGGTTTTCGGACCTCCGGCACATCGGAACATGCCTAATTCAAAACATGTTTTATGTCACCTGTTCCCCGATACCCAAAGTCTGATTTAGTCCTTTGTATCAAGTTTTCGGAGCTGTTAAGCATCTAAACATCTCATGCTTTATGTCTTGTGTTTCCCGAAACCCGAAACCTGAATTGCACTAAGCCCCCTTGTGTCATGTTTTCAGACCTCTCTAACATGCTGACATGGCATTCATGCCGAGTTTTTGGTGAGTTGGCACGTGCCGAGCTGAAGTGTATTAATTACAATTTTTCTTATAAATACGTGGATTTCCACGTCATTTTTACTGGATGTATTTTTAACTCGTGGATTTTTCATACATGCTCTTCTAACCTCGAAACCCGAAAGCTCGCCTATGCCCGATTGAATCACCATTTTTTGATCCTCCCTTTCTTTGGTTGAAGGTATTTCTCTCTCCACTCTTTGTTCCTAGTTTTTATGGATTGATTGCGCGTGAATTCTTCCCATTTTCTTGCTGGGTTTTGAAAGATTTTTATTCTTCTTCTTTCTGGAGTTGTTTTAAAAAAAGGAGTTTAGGTTTTAGGGTCTATCTCTTCTAAATTACCACTTGGTGCTATTTCCTCAAAGTTTTATTATGTGCCTAGTACATGAATGGTTAAAAGGAGATTGCATGTTTGAAATTCAATGAAAAACCCTATTTTTCTCTTCTCGGGTTTTGAAGGCTGTTGTGCAGTGTCGAAGACCCGAAGTATATTGAAGGCTTGGCGTGCCGGACTTTCCAGAGTTCCCGGCATCAACACAAGTGTCAGGCTTTCTTCCGTTTCTGACATCATCGGCAATGTCAGGCTTTCCCAAAGTTCTGACATTATCAAACGTGCCGGACTTTCCAGAGTTTTCGACATTCTCAGCGCATCAGATTTTTAGGATTTTTCGACATCATCTTCGCCAGTGTCGGACTCTTCCGTTCTTCCAGCATATCCAGCAGGTCGGGATTCTCACAGTGAGAAACATCTCCTAAGCTTCGAAACTTTCTTCCTTCAATATCCTTCATGTCGAACCCTGGTCCATCTCAGGAAAAGACCGAGAAGTCAGGAAGAATGAAATACAAGTTTAAAAAGCTGGAATCTCCATCGTATATTGATTGCAACTACGACATCTGAGACACTAAACTCGGAAATATAGACATTGAATATTTCTGGAGTAGGGTGAGGAGTTCCTCCCAAACTCCATGGATGAAAACTATAGCCGATAGTGGCTTGCCTCTCGCAGCGGGTTTTCCCATTTCCATTCAGTGTCCAGAATTCATCTTGGCTTGTGCATCCAGTTATGACTCGGTGTCTCATTCTGTGAGAAGTCAATCAGGTGAAGTAGTGATCAAATTGGATGGAGGTTACTTTGATGATCTCCTAAAACTACCCAATTTTGAAGAGTATGGAGAGTTGGACATCAAGTCAGCTCAGAAAGCCTGGGACAATGATTAGGAAGACTGCATCAAACATGTGAACAAGAAGTTCCTAATCAAGGCCAAACCAGCTGTCTCCAGATTTCCAAGGATTATCCCCAAGAGTGATTTCATCTAAGAAATCAATGACATCATCACCCTGCTGAGTCGGGTTTTTGGTTTGCCCGAATCGAATGTATTTCAAGGATGGATGTATCAATTTATGATCACCATCAAGAAGAATCAGCAGGGGATCGATTGGGGTACTCTCATCAGCAATGAGATTGATTCCCAAATGACAACAGTCTTATCAACTGGGAGATTTTATATGTCTTCATATGTCACATACGCAGCAGCCGGGATGAGGAACTATCCCGGGCTGGATACCAAGGGAAGCAGAATGGCGAACCAGGTGTATCAATACTTCCCTTAATTGACAAAGAAGGGGTACAAAGACCATTTCAGGAGGGTGAATGATGCCTTCTTCTATGAAAATATCTGCAGGATAAACCCTGAGCTGAGGAAGACAAGAGTCTCAGATGAGGCTTGGGCTAAAGTTTCTAAATGGGGATGTATCTTCTTACAATTCAAGAAGTTTACATATCTTCGGGTGGTCATGTACTCAGGAGATCCTTTTCACCTGCCTCTGATATCCAGGGGATAGACTGATATTGATGGAGTTGGTTAGGCAGCTGTTGAATTTCCATAAATTCCAAAAAAGAAAGCATAAGGCTACTGTATCCTTCCCAATTTCTATTGGGAGATATACTTGCTCAATAGTAGTGAAAGCCAAAAATGTTGTCCACGAACTTCAGGAAAAATTGAAGAAGCATATGAAGCCTCGAGATGGTTTTGACATCCGAGGAGTGCTCAGAGCATATGGAACCCAGCATCTGCACAGGCCAAACATAGAGGATATTTGGGTGGATCTACGTAATGAGGTTGCTGTTAGCAGAAAGGATAATAGCAGATTGACTATTGCTGAGATTCAAACACTAGAGCTTGCTGATTTACCAGAAGGTACGGGTGACAATGAAAGTGTTTTGGATCTTTCCTATGATGGACTAAATGAGGATCAATATGTTTTCCCACCTATTGATTGGTCAGCCAGCGAAAAAGCCTCTATTACAGATAGGTCGGCTCTAATCCTTGCTCACACCAAAGCATGGCTCTCCTCTTGGGGAATGAATTTTAAAGATGATGAGTTTTCAAAGCTGGCTGCTTCAGAGGTGGGGCCCTCCAAAAAGGAAAAGGACAGAAAATCTTCTAGGGCACCTATAAAAGTCAAGATTGTCAAGAAGAGGAAAGAAAGACAAATCTCTTCAATTATTTCTCCAGCTGAAATGGTGGATGTCCCAGAATCACCAACACCGCCAGAAATAGGAGAAATTAATTTGGAAGGAGGAAGCCAGCTTCTGGCTTCATCATTTGCTGATTATCAAATTGAAGAGACCTTGTCTCTTGCATCCCAGGCTTTGGAGTCTGAATCTGTGCCTCCCCCCTCACAACCACTCCTACCTCCTCATTCTCCATCCACTTCTTCCAGCATGGCCGGTATTTTCTCGGGACTCTCACCCCTCTCTGCTGGAACCCAAGTGATCACCAACACGCCCCCTCCTGTGCCTCTCTTTATTGAATCTACTACCACATTGGCAACTATTCCCCCTCCAATAGTATAATCTTCTCCTCTTGAGAGTAGAATACCAATTTATACAACATTGGCAACTTCCTCTGGTACACCGCAATGGCTACTCGAGAAAACTCCAAGGAAGAGGAAGGTGATTGTACCCCTACCAGCCTTTGATTTCAGCTCACTCAAGGCTCCTACTGCGAAATCAGCCAAGAAATCCAAAACAGTTTCAAGGGTTTTGGTGGATGCTTCAGGAGATAAGTTCGCAGAAATTGCCACTCCCTCGGCTGAAAAAACTAGAGAGGATATAATAGCCTCTGATTATCAGGTAACCAGGGTGGCTCTAGGGAAAGTGACAGCAGAAGGGGCGCAACAAGATGCACGGGATTCCATAAACGTGTTGTGCCAAAAGTTGAAAGAAACAAAGGACAGCATAGATGAGCTTAAGGAAAAAGTGGAGCAGTTGACAGAGGTTTTGATTAAACTCTCAAAACCCCTTGAATCCATACCACCTTCTTCTGTTTCTGTCGGATTCGATTTCTCATCAGTACCTACGATTGAGAAGATTGCTAAAAAAGGAAGGGTGGTTGATGAATGGATCCAAAGGTTGCTCCAACAGGGGAAGGAAGTAATTCAAGACGTGGTGAAAGTTCATCAGTCCTTGGGGGACATTCAGAAGGATGGAGAGAAGATGGATGAAGAATTCTCTCAGGAAATTGGACATCTTGATTTGAATTTTGAAGCTCTCCAGGTGTTAAAGCAAATACCAGCACATCTCTTGGTGGAAGAAGGTATTCTCCCACATACAGATAAGCATTTCTAGCTGACCAAGGCCATCAGGTTCAGAATAAAGATTCTCAATGAAGCCTGCAGTAAGTTGAGAGAATCAAGAGATAAACTGATTGATGGGAAAAGTGATCTGGAAGAAGAATTGATGAAGATTTGTCCAAAGGTGTCAGTTGGGAATTCAGGTATCCTATCAGCAGATGATCTCTTCAAACAAATCCAAGAGTCTGTTCAGCATGAACCAATACAGGGATTTGGCCTTGAGATCATTGATTGGTTTGTAAGGGTTGAACATACTTTGGAGGCCTTAAGAAAGCTCAGCAAAGGATTGAAAAAGCTTCCCGGCAATGCCAGCGATATTCATGAGACCTGCGAAATTTGGAATGATCATTCCACTGCGCCTAATGAGAACGAAATGCAAGGCATAATTCGGAAGTTCTAGGAATTTCAGAGCAAACAGTCTCAGCTGGAGGAAGAAAAAGAGGAAGGAGCAAAGGATGATGATTCAGATTAAGTCCCAATGTTTCATGTCATTTCAATCTTGAAATTGACATGTCTTTTTCATTTCTGTTTCGTCACATTTTTGAATCATATTTTGACTTGATCTCCTGCATGAGAATCAAGCAAAACAGAACTCTTGTTAAAATGCTATTTTTTAGGATCTGCCCTATTTTATCTCTACTTCTTTTATTATAAATAAGGGATGCTTATGCATTCCAAAGGGTCAAGATTTTTTGGAATATTTAGGGGCTATTGGAAAGAAGAAAAACTTTGTGTTTTCATTCAATCATTTTGAAGAATAGGAGTCGATATTATTTTACAGACTTTGTGTTGTGGAATATATCTTACTTAAGACAGTGTTCTTATGTTCATGATCTTAAGCTATTCTTTGCATAGCATCTTAGTGTTTCTAATTATTTCAGACATTATATCTGTGATCTAAAGCTCGTATGATTATTTCGTGCTCTGTGTTTACTCGAAAGAAAATACGTTTCTCTCATTTCCTTTCTATTGTTCTTCTTTCATTCTAACAATTTCTAACCCAGTTCATTTACGAAAGAAATATCCTTGAATCGTGTGAATGTGGATTTCGGGATTCCATCCCACCCCCAATGGTTAGATTAGTGTGAATACTGTATATATCATTTTTACTATGTTTTAGATTATTAATAAGCAGGTAGCCTCACCTGTCTTTGAGGAGGGATTTAATCTCAGATACTGTGGTTGAACCTCATATTTTGGTTTGACAAAATATCCAACCAACAGTTTTTGGCGACTCCGCTGGGGAATTACGGATCAATAGTATAAATCTTATCCTCTCGGTGTCTGGCGACTCCGTATTTGACTTATTTTCAACAAGATCTCCTTTCAGTTCAAGCTGGCCAGGAAGATCTTCACTCGGTCTCGCCGAGCTCAAGGTAAAATTGATCCACTCTTTGAGTTATTGCAACAGTACAATTTCAGTCTTTCTCCCAACAGCATTGTCTCTAACCGAACCAGAAGTTCTTCGCCTGTTCGGAGAAATCGGATCCCTGTGGAATAGGAAGCATCTGCAACTTGTCGTGCACTACTCTTGTCTGATACTCAGATCCCTGTACACACTCTTTTCAGGAGGATGGCGATTCAACCTGTGACTTGGGGCGCAGTTATTGGTCCTCTTTCTTTGACTCCTCCATTACACGAGTTACCACGTGGATCGCGTAAAAACATTCCCAAGTTCAATGGGGATGGGAAGCAGCATCCTGACGAGCACATTGCATCTTTCTTTGTTGCATGCGGTGTTTTCGGAGTAGCCCACGAAGATTTCTCCATCCGACTCTTTGTTGAAATGTTACAGGGTGCAGTAGTTGAATGGTTTTATCACCTCCTGAATGCATGCATCGCAAACTGGGCTACCATGTGGACTAAGTTCGAAGCACGTTTCAAACTAGCCGAAGATTCCCATGCTTTGTTAGCTCAGCTCACGTATATGAAGAAGGAATCGCATGAACCTATGCAGGAATTCGTGGCAAAGTTCAACAAGCTGATCCGGAAGATTCCATAAATAGCTGTACCTACTCTGGAAAACCAAAAATGCTTCTTCATCAATGCTCAACCTCCTGATATAAGCTTTTTATTAAGAAGGTCGGTTATCCCAGATTTGGCTACTGCTCAGTCAACAGCTACTGAAATAGAGGATGATCTCATCTTGGCGGGAAGGATCAAGAAAGACGTACCTAAACTCAAAAATCAAGGTTCTTCTCAAGGTAACACTGATCCTATGTTTCAAAAAAGGCTAACGATTTGATTGCTTTAAAAAAGCAAATGTCTTAGCAGGTGAGCAATGTTCCGTATCAGGATATCCCTAGACGGAATTTCAATAACAACAATGGTGTACCTACCAGAGATAGGCCACGGTTAACTCCTGCTCAACCGAGACTAGCAATTGAAGCTCCTCCTGTCAATGCAGCAGTAGAAATAATTGAAGAAGATGATGAAGGAGAAGAACAAGATTCCCGTGAGGCTTTCGAAGCTTCAGGATATGATGATGAGTCTTATGACGAGTCAGCTGGTGACTCCAGCATTGGGTATTTGGAATACGATGAAGATGAATGTGCGCCAGATGGTCAGTCATTTGCTGTCTTCACTCGGTCCCAATTTCAGAATCCCAGAAAACCTCTTGAAAACACTAAGGAGAAGAATAAGGAACCTCCCATATCCATAGTTAAGAGGGGTACCCCTATTTCGGCGCAAACTGAAAGAGAGGTTACCAAAAAGGTAGCTGCTCCTTATTCTCCTTCTCCTAAGATCAGTGCCTCAGCACAAGCTCATGTAATTAGGACTGAGCCTACCATCATTCCTTCTTATACTGCTTTTGACATTGTTGATCATGCAAAGAGAACCAAAATTCAAATGTCAGAGGAAGAATACCTTCAGTCGAATCCTGAACAGTTTGAAAAGCTGGCCAAGTTCATCAAAAGTAAAGTGGCTGTTCCATCACCTTCAAAAGGTCTCCTTCCAAATCCTACTCAACTCCCACCACAGAACAATCTGACCTCTGCTTCTTCTTTAGGAAAGATTGAACCATTTTATTTGTCTCTACTTATAAATGGGTTTAAACTCAGCAATTGCATCATCGACTCAGGAGCCTCTGATAATGTTATGCCCGCAAAAGTGGCCCATGCCCTTGGACTTACTTTGACTAAGTCATATGGACGGTGCTACTCCATGGAAACTAAACAAGTCCCTTTGATTGGTCAAATCAAGGATGCACAGTTTGCATTTGTTGCCTTCCCTGAGAAGAGAGTGAAAATGACTATTCTGGTTGCCGACATTCCTGTAGCTTACGGTATCCTCTTGGGTAGAGGATTTTGTAAAGACGTCGGAGGAGAGATTAATATGGATTGGACCAAAGCTAAGATCCTGGTCAATGGGGTTCATCAGGTTCTTCATCCTGAACCACAGGTGAAGTATTTTGTGACCAAATCAGATGATCCAAAAGCTCAGATTATTTTCAAAGATGCTAGCTTTGGGAATTATTTCATGACTTCAGAGATACCCATTGTAGATATTGAAGAAGAAGATCCCAATGCTATTTGGACGCTTGAATTTGATGGTAGCTGCTCAACCTCTGGATCAGGCACTGGTGTTGTCCTTATATCTCCTAGCTCCGAGATTTTCCCATCACCTTACAAGTTGCAATTTGATAATACTAACAACACGGCCGAATATGAAGCCCTATTATTAGGATTAGAAATGGCCAGACAGAAGGGAATCTGAAATCTCAAGGTTCAGGGAGATGCGGAGCTGATTGTCAATCAGGTCAGGGGTATATATCAGGTGAAAAATGATCAGTTGAAACATTACCGGAATAAAGTTTGGGATAGTATAGAATGCTTTGATGCATTTTCTATTAGGACAGTTTTGAGAGATTATAATGACAAGGTTGATTCTTTGGCCGTATCTGCATCCCTTCTTCTTCCTCATCCTCAGTTCAAGCAAGATACATACTCTATCGAGATTGTGTATCGTCCCAGTATCCCAGATAATGCAACTCATTGGCAAGTGTTCAATGATGATCAATAGGTGTTGGCTTTTCTAGAAAAGGCTGACAATTTTAGTGAGTTATATTTTGAAGGTTCAGAATCAGCCTTCCGTGAAACTATCTCGGATCCATATCAAGAGGTTGATGGTGAATTTATTCAGCTGAAAGGCAACAAGATACCAAAAGGTTTGGTTTCTTTGGAGGGCTTGTTTGATAAGCATGATCATTTTATTCAAAACAAAAGGCAAGTTGAAGGAGTTTCTTCCTCTGAAGTAGATCAAATCAATCTAGGTTCGTCTGATCAACCTCGGATGGTGAATATCAGGAAATGTTGTTCTCCCAAAGAGAAGGTGAGATTCACTTCGCTTTTGAAGAAATACATCGATGTGTTGGCCTGGTCTTATGCAGATTTAAAATCCTTCAAGCCCAAATATGTACAACACATTATCCCTTTGAAGCCTGATGTGAAGCCGTACAGACAAAAGCAAAGACATTACAATCCCAAGATCTCAGGAACTATCCTGGCAGAAATTCAGAAGATGTTAGATGCTAGAATTATTTTCCCAATCCATCACTCCACTTGGATTGCTAACATTGTTCCTGTCAAGAAGAAGAATGGTGAAATCCGGATCTGTGTTGACTTCCGGAACTTGAATCAGTCCTCACTGAAGGATAACTATCCCTTTCCTATCATGGATCAGGTATTACAAACTGTTACTGGATCAGAAATGCTTTCCATGCTCGACGGATTTTCAGGATATAACCAAGTCAAGGTAATGCCAGAGGATCAACACAAGATGGCCTTCACGACCCCATGGGGTACCTTTTCTTACAGGAGGATGCCTTTCAGCTTGATCAACGCCGGAGCCACTTTTCAGAGAGCTATGGACTTGGCATTCAGAGATTTGATGGGAAAGGTCATAGTTGTGTATTTGGATGACTTGACCGTTTTCTCTAAAAAACGGAGTGATCATTATGATCATTTAGAACAAGTACTTTTGAGATGCAGGCGTCACGGGATTTCATTGAATACCAAGAAGTCCATGTTCAGGGTGACCGAAGGAAAATTGCTGGGTCATATTGTGACTAAAGAAGGAACCAAAATTGACCCAGAAAGGGTAAAGGCTATTCAAAGCCTTACCTTACCCACAAGTAAAACCCGAGTTCATTCTTTCTTCGGAAAGGTTAATTTCTTGAGAAGATTTGTACCTGATTTTGCTGACAAAACCAAGGATGTCCTTGGAATGATGAAAGGCAAAGTTCCATTTCGATGGAGTACAGAAGGGAAGTTTGCATTCGAATAAATCAAAAGGGCAGTTGCTTGCGCTCCTATCTTAGTATGTCAAGACTTCAAGAAAAATTTCATCATGTACAGCTACGCCTCTGCCCACACAGTGTCAGCCATCCTGATGTAGGAAAATGGGGAAGGCATCAAAGCTCCCATCACGTTCATGAGCTATCCGTTGAAAGAACATGAATTGAAGATGTCACAGATTGAAAAGCATGCTTACGCAGTGGTACGAGCAGTAAAACATTTCAGGTACTATGTGCTGAATTCCCATACTCTCGTTCTTGTTCCTGATACTGCTGTTAAATCCATTCTGACTCAACAAGAGCTGGGAAGTCAACGAGGTACTTGGATAGTTAAGGTTCAGGAGTACGATTTAGACATCAGGCCTACCAAGTTGGTACGAGGAAGGGGCCTGTGCTAATTAATTGCAGAAAATCATGCCGAAGCAGAGTATGAAAAGACTCAAGACACTTCTTCAGAGCTGCCCATGGTGCTTTTCGTGAGTACGAACGATGAATGGTACACGGACATTGCTTTCTTCCTAACTTATGGTGAATGCCCCCTGCATTTAAATCAAAAGGAGAAGAGGACCGTCAAGTTGAGATCTGCAAAATACCTTTTGTGGAATAATGCAATATACAAGAAAGGTATTGATGGTGTTTTCCTGCATTGTGTTGATAAATCACAACAGGAAAAGTTATTAGAATCCTTTCATAGCCTAGCATGCGGAGGACATTTTTCATCCTCTGTAACAGCATATAAGATCCTACGGGCCAGGTACTATTGGCCTACTCTCTTCCGGGATTCAGTAGAATGGGTGTCCAAATGTGAAGCTTGTCAACATTTCGTTGGTCGCCCCAAGCTAGCAGCTCTTCCTCTGAAGCCTGTAGTGATTGAAGAACCTTTTCGCCAATGGGGGATTGATTTCATCAGAACATTGAATCCTGCTTCCAGTGCCAGACATAACTACGTGCTGACTGCTACAGACTATTTTACCAAGTGGGTAGAAGCCGCACCAATCAAGCAAGCAACTTCTGAAGCTGTTTGCAAGTTCCTTAAAGAAAATATAATTCTCAGATTCAGTGTGCCTCATAAGATTGTATCTGATAATGCCTCTAATTTCTCGTCACATGAGTTGATAGAATTTTGCTATGGATTTGGCATCACTCTGGCTCACTCATCTGATTATTATCCCTAGGGTAATGGGCAAGCTGAGTCCAGCAATAAGAATCTGGTTACCATAATTAGGAAACTAGTAGATGAAAATCAGAGGACATGGCACAAAGCATTGTATGATGCGTTGTGGGCTGATCGGATCACTCCAAAGCGAGACATAGTAGGGATGTCTCCTTTCCAATTGCTATACGGGATTGATGCTGAAATTCCTATCTCAGTAGAATTGTTAGCCTTGCAGTTGGCAAAAGCGGTTGAAGATGCAGATTTTCAGAATTCTATTGAGAAGAGGGTTATGTACCTAACAAGACTAGAAGAGGAACGAATCAAGGTGGTTGATCGCATCGCAGATCATCAGAGCAGAGTGAAGAAAATTTTTGACAAAAAATCAAAGCAGCATAACTTCCAGATTGGAGACCTGGTGTTGCTTTGGGATAAGAGGAGAGAACAGAAAGGAATGCACGGGAAGTTTGATTCTTTATGGAGAGGACCTTTCAAGATCCATGAGCTGAATGGTGAAAATAGTTTTCTTCTATCATATCTGGATGAAGGGTTACTCCCTTTGCCTTTTAGTGGACAACATCTAAAGCTGTTCCACCATTAATGCAAGATGCTCTCTTGCATTGTACATATTTTACTTTTTGTAGTGTGTTTGCTTTTGGTTTTCTTTCTTTCTTTCTTCATTTTGTTTTGTTTTGGTTTTTCTTCTTTTCTCCGTAGCCCAATGAATAAAGACCAGAGATTCTGAGTTCTCTTCCTTTGGTATTACAAAGAAAGTCCCCAGCTGGAGCTAGCTGTTATCTCCGTTTTTTAGAGAAACGACAAAACGATTAGATAACCCCTACGAAATTTTTGAAGTTGATTTTACATTATGGCTTCTTTTAGAGAAATTCAGGTTTTCGGGTTTTTCTGACAGCTCGACATGAGTTTTAACATGCCTTGTGTCGATTGTTTTCCTATACCTGAAACCCACTTCATATTGAGAAAATCGGGTTTTCGGACCTCTGGCGCATAGGAACATGCCTAATTCAAAACATGTTTTGTGTCACCTGTTCCCCGATACCCGAAGTCTGATTTAGTCCTTTGTATCGGGTTTTCGGAGCTGTGTGTTTCACTCGGAAATGCTTCGTTCCTTTTAGAAACAGATAAGGTTAGGGTTAGGAGGAATACCTGTAGAATGTCGAGATGATGTGCGCGTACCGTAGAGAAAGATCAGGCTGACTGCGAAGAACTCCTTTTTGTCTTGGAAGGACTACCTGTAAATAAGAACACAAGACCACAAGATTTTGATTAGATAATAAATGAGGGAACTGCCTTGGGCCCAGGAAATATGAAACTTCCTTTCGAAGGTGGTCAGTTCCCCTGCTGATATGAGTTAACACAAAATACTGTAAAATATCAATTAAATCACTTCGTTGAAACAGGTAGGGGAAAGGCTGGTTTCTGGTTGTGAATCACAGTAACCGACACCGGTTACTGATAACCGATACCGGTCAGGGTTTAGGAGTCAGGTTAACCGACACCGGTTACTGATAACCGATACCGGTTATGGTTTAGGATCTGTAGGTTGGTTGTTTTGTAGGGTGTTTGTGTTGTTTGGTAACTGTATTATTTGTAAGGCTGTATATGGGTGATATTAAGAAATAAGGTGATGAGAGGTAGATGGATGGCAGTTAGATGTAATATGCACGCTGGGTAGTGGATTCAGGGATGGATTTATGAGGACTGTGGTTCCAAAGGCAAGAGAAATGTTATAACAGAGGACATGCAAGATGTGACTTACTGGTTTTTGACGAAGATGCAAGTTGATCTCCTTGGCTGCCAACTCTTCTGGTATTTCCACTCATCTCTGCTCTGTCAAATGAAGATCTGGACTCTGTTCCTCGCTCGCAATGCTCTGTGTTGATCCAGAAATTCTTCGACTGATCTCCAAAAATGAAATTCCGATTGGTTGTTTTGGTTTGGGGAGCCCATTTACAGGGAACCGATGGCGGTTGCATAACCAACGGCGGTCGAGTAGGAACCGGCATCGGTAAGGAAAAAGTAGGCTATTTTTACTAAAATAGCCCACCTTCCCTGCTTTTCTCCCGAGAGATCAGTTGCGGGCTTGGTCAAGTGGCTAGAAGGTCGGCTTTTGGTGCGAGTAAGGAGGCATTAGTTATGGATGTGAGTCTAGACCAAGTCATGGGTCTTAATTAGGGTAGTTTAGGGTTAGGACTAGGGCATGATGAGGTGGCAAAGTGAGGTGGCGGGTAAGGTGATGTGGATTTATCAATTACAAGGTAATTAATAAATAATTGTGTAAGGTTTAGGTGATGGGGTTAGGTTATGAAATGAGATGTGGGTCACAAGGGGTCGTAAGACACAAATTTGGTGTCTACATTAGCCCCTTATTGTCGTGTAGCTTGTTTTGTAAAGCTGCGCGGACAATAATATGAAGTGGTTTCCCCTGTTAAGGGTATAGGTAATCCCCCTCAAATCTATCACAGATTGAGATCGCGTGAAATCAGGGATAGGATTGATAAAGGGTAAATGGTGTAGAGATGATGGTGAGATGGTGGGGTAGGTCCAAGGAAGCAGACGCACGTTGAAATGTAATAGTACGACTAGGGTACATGATTTGACTAGCAAACCAGTAATGTATAGGCAAAGGTCGATAGTTTATCCAAACAAGGGTGATATAATCCTGGTATCCAAGGCATAGGAAGTAGCTCCAGGGTATATAATAGGTAAGGTACATGAACGTTTAGGCATGTTCGGCAGCACCAAATGGTTGGTTTGGTTGAGATAAACGTCACGGTCTAGGTCTAGGCAAAGTTGGTTGACAGATCAAGTCAAGGACCCTAATCATGCTAAAACATGAACAGGTGAGCTCGATTGAACAAAAGGTACATGATGGATGGATAAAATGTATGATGTTGATTGTGGGTAAGGTATGGAAGTGGTACGGTCGGGGGTCGGACCAAGTGGTTGGGTTGCGGCCTTGAGGTGTGCCGGATAGGTAGGTTGAGGCCTTGGGTCGGGCCGAATAGGTAGGTTGAGGCCTTAGGTCGGGCCAATTGGTAGGTTGAGGCCTTGGGTCGGGCTGAATAGGTAGGGCGAGGCGTTGGGTCGGGTCAAATTGTTAGGGTGAGGCCTTGGGTCGGGCCAATTGGTAGGTTGAGGCCTTGGGTCGGGCCAATTGGTAGGTTGAGGCCTTAGGTCGGGCCAAATAGGTAGGTTGAGGCCGTAGGTCAGGCTGGACAAGTGAACAAATGTTGTGCAGCAAAGGTGGACAGAGGCGATATTGGTGAAAAAGAGGCAAGGAGTAAAGAATGGCAAAGAATGGGGTGAAAGTTGGGTAGAGAACCGATGTCGATTAGAGATGACCGGCATCAGTGAGGTGACCGATGCCGGTTTCTTAGGGCAGAATAAAACATTTATATTTACCACACATGATAGGTTAAGATAGGGGATGGTCGAGCTAACCTTGGGAGACCCCATGTCTCCTAAGTGCTGCCTACATAGCCCATTGCACAAAGCAAGGACGGGCCTCAGACCGATGTAGTTCTCCCTAAGGATCAGGGAGGGGTGAATTTAGGCAATTTGGTATGGTTTAGACAATTGGTCGTTTGGTAAAAATTTGATGTTGGTAGGGTAATGTTGTTGGTGCTGGTAGGATAATGTTGTTGGTGTAGGTATAGGTAAAGCAAAGGTTAGCATACCCAAGTAGGAGGGAATAGTGTCCTGATTAAGATCAACACACAATCCTAGATACGAGGCAAAGTGGAAAGAGTGTGCCGTAGGTGAAAAGAGCTAAACGAACCATACAACGTAGAACGAGCCTGAAGCCCTAAGTGCCGTGCATAGACGAGAAGTCCATAGTTGAAAAGAGTTGTATGATCACAATATATTAGGTGTACGTTACGTCCCTTGAGTTGAAACAAATGGTGAGGTGATGTGGATGATATAGCTGAGGTACAAAGAACTTGTTACAACGAAAGAGAACCTACCCTAAATAGACAAGTCCATGACCCAAAAAGTTCTTTTGAATGAGGCTTTTACTTTATTGAATATAGACTGATCGATGCGGGAAGTCTACAAGGGATATTGATTGTTTTATTCTTGAGGTCTTCACGAAGCTGATCAATGCGAGAAGCTTCTGATAAAGGCTCACTGTGTATAGCTGTCCTTCGGGGGAGCAGTCTATTTATAGTAGCAGAGATGATTTTAGTGCATAGCTGTCCTTCAGGGGAGCAGTCTATTTATAGTAGCAGCAATAGTTTGGCATATAGCTGTCCTTCATGGGAGCAGTCTATATTTAATTTTAGATGACTAGATGTTCTTTTGGCATGAAGCATCTAGTTTAGTAGGAAGTTTGACTCAAGAAAATCCCTTAAGAATACGGCTTATTTTAATACTTTGAAGTCATGGACTAGACTAAAGAGGGGAAGGCATCATCAAGGGGAGGTGCGAAGTGATTTTGATTTTATTCGGAGATATAGAAAACAAAGTGTATGTAGCGGTAAATGAGCTCAAGGGACGAGCAGTAGGTAGATAAGAAGTGATATAACACTAATTTCAGCAGTAGAATGGTCGAAGATGCAAGGCATTAAGGGGTTCAGGCTCAAGTTTACCATTAAGCGAAGCTAAACGATAAGTGCCTGATCCATAGGTGTGAGTGATTATATAAGGCCCAATCCAATTGGGAGCAAATTTTCCACGTTTGCTCTTTTCTAGTTTGGTGACATGTTGATTCTCTTTGAGGACAAGATCACCAACCTTAAAGGTACGCTCATGAAGTCGCTTATCATAAGCACGCTTGATGCGTTTTTGATAAATTTGAAGGTGATCGAGAGCTGTAAGACGACGTTCGTCAAGAAGCTCCAATTGGGCTAACCGCTCTTGACGGAAATCATCGTTGGTGAGAATATCCTGAAGAGATATTCTAAGGGAGGGTATTTGTATTTCGAGAGGCAAAACAGCCTCGGTACCATATACCAAAGAAAAAGGTGTGGCATTAGTAGAGGTATGAATACTAGTACGATAAGCCCAAAGGGCAAAGGGAATGTGATCGTGCCAATTTCTTCCAGATTCATTGACAACTTTCATGAGGATTTTGGTTAGAGTTTTATTAGAAGATTCAGCCTGACCATTGGCCTGCGGATAGTAAGGCGATGAGAAACTAAGTTTGATACCAAAGTTGTCACAAAGGTCTTGTAACAACTTGTTTTTGAAAGATTTACCATTATCTGTTATTAGGCGATGAGGAATACCAAAACGACAGATAATGTGATGGTTAAAGAATTCGACAATTTTTTCTTTTTTAATTGAAATGAGTGGGATGGCCTCCACCCATTTTGTGTAATATTCGGTCGCTGTGATTATCCAACGGTGACGTTGTGAAGAGGTCGGGTGAATCTCACCAATAAGGTCTAAACCCCATTGTGGGAAAGGCCAAAGATCACGAGCGACTTGTAGCGGGTGGCTAGGAGTATGTTGAAGATTGGCATGTTGTTGACACATGACACAGCGCTTAACATATTCATAGTAGTCGTTATTGAGAGTAGGCCAATAATAACCCAGGCGAAGGATTCGTTTAGCCACGGCAAGGCCACTAAAATGTCCACCACAAATCCCAGCGTGTACTTGTTGGATGGTATGAGTGGCCTCAGCGTTGGTCAGACAGCGAAGGAGGATGCCATCAAAGCCACGTTTATAGAGGAGTCCTCCCATGACAACATAACGTGAAACACTTTTGAGAAAAGCACGTTTTCCGTTATTAGTAAGGTCAGGTGGGAGAACAGAGATTGTAAGGTAGTCGTGAAATTGGTGGTACCAGGTATCCTGCGAATTAGTAGACACAGTATTTATCATGCAAACTACCAGGGTTGAATAGGATGGTGCAAAAAGTTGCTGGACCACAATGAATAATTCAGAGTCAGTTGGTGCGGCGGGAATCTGCGAGGCTAAGCAAGCCATAGTATCCGCAAATTTGTTAGTGGAGCGGGGAATGGTTTGGATAGAATAGTGAGCAAATAAGGCTAGAAGTGATTCCACGTGGTGTTTGTATTTCTGAAGTTCCTCGTTTTTACATTGGTAGATGCCCATAACTTGATTGACTACCAATTAAGAGTCACCAAAGATATGGATAGATTTAATGCCTAAGTGTATCGCAACTTGGAGACCCAGAACAAGGGCCTCGTATTCCGCTGTATTATTAGTGCAGGGGAAATCAAGCCGGAATGAAAGAGGCATAGGTTCAGCGTCACGAGGGATGAGAACAACACCGGCTCCTCCGCCGCGCTGGCACTTAGATCCATCGAAGAAGAGGGTCAGTTGATACGACTCTTCTCTGAGCGAAAGAGTGGCGATGAGTTCGTCGGGGAAGGTAAAATTGGTAAATTGTTCCCCAGGTAGAGGGGCCTCCGCAAGTTGGTCTACAAGAGTTTGTCCTTTGATTGATTTCTGTTGTATAAACTCAAGGTCAAGGTCGGCGAGGAGCATGAGCCATCGAGCGATGCGTTGGTTTAGGTGTGGTTTGGCGTACATATAATGAATAGGGTCTGTGTTGGTGATGACGAAAGTTTTGTGATTCAGGAGGTAATGTCGGAGTTTGGTGGCGACGAATGATAGAGCTAGGCACAATTTTTCTACATGTGTATACCTAGTCTCGTAATCCATGAGGGTACGACTTATATAATAAACGGCCTGCTCTCGGTGTGCCGAGTCTCGATGTGCGAGCATAGCTCCTATAGCATGGTCAGTGGCGGAAAGATAAAGGTAGAAAGGGCGGTCGTCCTGGGGTGGGATAAGCACGGGTGGCTGCAAGAGATACGTTTTGAGAGCTTCGAAGTCTTGGTGACACTCCTCACTCCATTGAAAGGCAACGTCCTTTTTTAGAAGGTGATGAAAAGGGTGACATTGATCCGAGAGTTGGGAGATGAAACACCAGATGGATTGAAGTTTACCCTGCAAACTACGCAATTGTTTGAGGTTTTTGGGTGGGAGCATTTCTAGGATAGCTTTTACTTTAGATGGATCGACCTCAATGCCATGCAAAGAGACGATAAAGCCAAGAAGTTTTCCCAAAAGAACACCAAAGACACATTTCTTCAGTTGAAGGCGGACAGAATATTGTAACAGGCGATCAAAAATAATGGTTAAAACATCGAGATGTTCACTACGATGTTTAGACTTGCCGAGAAGATCGTCGACATAGTCTTCAAGGATAGTGTGCATAATGTCATGAAAAATGTAGGTCTTAGCCCGTTGATAGGTAGCACCAGCATTCTTAAGGCCAAATGGCATGACACGATAACAGAAGGTTCCCCAAGGAGTTATGAAGGCGGTTTTGTGTTGATCGGCAGGGGCAACCAAAATTTGGTTGTATCATGAAAAACCATCCATGAGAGAAAGCATTTCATGACCCGCAGTGAGATCAACAAGTTGATCAATACTTGGGAGGGGGAAGTCATCCTTAGGGCAAGCGAGGTTAAGATCCCAGAAATCCGTGCATATCCGAAGTCCCCCCGTCGCTTTCGTGACAGGTACGATGTTAGAAATCCATTGAGGATAGTCAATAGGTAGAATGAAGGAAACAGAAAGGAGTAGTTGGATCTCCTCTTTGACCAAGAGAGCAATGCGTGGATGCATTTTTCTCAATTTCTGTTTGACTGGTTTGGAATCGGGGTTTAGGGTGATGTTATGGACGGCAATGGTAGGATCAATTCCTGGCATGTCAGCGTAAGACCATGCGAAAGCTTGGTTGCGAGCACGGAGAAAGGTAGTAAAGGTGGCTTGTTCTAATGTGTTAAGGGATTGTCCGATCTTTACTATGTGAGGATCTTCCTCCATGTGGATGTTGATTTCTATAGTAGATTCGTTCAGCATGGTTTGAGTTTCAGATGGTAAGGCACGTTGAAGATAGGAGTCGTCCGCCCCAAGGTAAGTGAGGATGGAGTCGTCATCCTGGCATTCAACAACATTAATCGAAGGCGAATCCTCTTCGATCATGTCAGGATATAGAAGTGGAAGAGAAGATGGGTCCTCATTATCGCGTTGATAAGTGAGAGGACCTATGAAGATAGCATTTATGAAAAAAAAAGTTAGGGGGGATAGATTCAGGGTCCATCGATTCTGTGGGAGATGATGGCAAAGTGGGTGATGATGGTTCGGTAGGGGCGACGCCTTCTTCTTCCAGGATACAGCTGACAGGAGGTGTCTCCTGTGTAGGTGTTTCGGAAAAACCGAGACCACTGCGATCATTATGTTTGCGTGTGGTCACGGGAATGAGTGTATGTCGGCCTTGTTCGTAAAGGCCAAAACCAAAGCCTTTCCACGCACAGTGAGTCAAGAAGGTGAGGGCGAAACGACGATTTGTCAAGTATTGAAAATCGGATTGGAAGGGGACCACACCAAGAGGAGGTTCAGGGGTAATGGAGGATGCGTCAACACCCCCATACATTAGGTTAGTGCGGCAATGGGGTGGTCCGTAAGAGATTACCTCCCCCACGCGACGGTCGTAGGTGGGATGTGCATGTAATTGTCCGTACTCCTGCGGGGTAGGGAAAGAACTAACGTTATATAGGCGGTACTCCCCCAGCGTGAGACGATGAAAAACATCTACTAAGGGGTCGGAGGTTGGGATGTTAGTTGCGGGAAGAGCAGTGGTTTGTGCGACGGTGGTTTCATCAGTTGAAGGCGTAGGTGCAGTTGAGGTGGATGGTTGAGGTACATTTGAAGAGGATGGTTGGGTTGAATGTATGGGTGTCTTAATTGGTATAAGCACATCGTTTGGGCGGTATAACATATTGCAAGTTTTGAAGGGGGGAGGATCAGCTTTTACAGTGTAGGACTTCCCCTCGTACTCAAATTTTATGCATCGATGTAATGTTGAGGGAACGCATCCCATGGCTCGGATCCAAGGACGACCCAGCAATATATTATATTGGAACTCTCCTTCAAGGACATAGAAGAGTTCGGGTAAAGTACGTGGGCCTACGTGAATGTTGAGGATCACGGTGCCTAAGGTAGAAGTAATAGCGTCATTGAATGATCGCAACATGATGGGGTTGGCACACATGCAACTAGAAGGGATGTTCATTTGTTGGAAGGCTTTTGAAGAGATGATGTTTAGGCTAGCGCCCCCGTCAATCATAACCCGACGTACTCGAATGTCTCGGACGTAAGCGGAAATGAAAAGGGCAGGGTCAGGGTCTTCTGCACCAAAGTCGATAATTTCATCTCCCGAGAAACTAACTGCAGCGGCTTGTTGTTTTGAGACAGAAGTGGTGGGGGAGATGGATTGTTTGGTGAGAGAGGCAACGTGATTGGGTGTTAGAATGGAGGCCACGGGCAGGGTTTCGTTGGGTAAAACCTCTATCCCTTGAAGGATCTCAACGAGAGCTTGTCGATGAGATTCAGAAGTCTGAATGAGATCATATAATGTCATTTTTACGGGCGATTGATGAAGCTGTTTGATCATGGTTCGGTGGGCAACTCCATTAGAGACGGGATAGGCGGGTCCGCGAATAACCACTTTAGGTGGTGGTGTAATCGGGATGGTTGAAGGAGAAAGAGATGCCACAGGTGTGTTTTCTTTCGCTTTCCCATTGTTTTTCTGCCCTCGAGTAGCGACACTAATCATATTAATCTCGTAGACCTGAGATGAGGAAGATGGTTGGGATAACTCATGGTCTTCAAGAGGTGGGGTTGTAATAATGACAGATCTTGGTGAGGCGGGGACAGATGGTATAGGAGAGGGAATGGAAACTAAAGGTCTCTCCCTTCGTAAGTTGTCTTTCTTAATCTTTCTATCCGGGAGAGGTGACTGGCGAAGGATGGTTTTTAGAGCTTTGCATCCCTCCACATCATGTCCTGGTGTGTGGTGATAAGCGCAGATTTTAGACTCATCGTAACCCATAGGTCGGGGTTTAGACGGGTCATAAGGTCTAAGTGGAGGTAGGGAAATGGTCGCATTCTCCACCAACATAGCAAGGATTTTGGCGTAAGATCCTTTGAGTGGGTCAAAATCAGAAGAGGATGAGGGTATTGGTTGTGCGGGTTTTGGTAATGTTTGGGCATGATTGGTTCGCACGGGTGGTGGTTTAGCCGAGGGGTGTTGATACATGGTTTTTACTAAACGTGATTTCTTTGGTGCAGAAGCTATGTGGGATGATGAGGCCGCAGATGATGGGGTATCAGAAAAAAACCACGGGGAAATAGGAGTGACCGAAAACAAATCTTTTGATGATGTAATTTGTTTAGAGTTGATAGGTGGACAAGATACGCGGAGTGACGGTGTTGCTATACCCTGGAATTTCTGTATAGGTGCGGAAGGCGTAGGTTGTTTTGAAGAAAACACAGGAGGTATGATATATTGATGTAAGGTAGAGGGATGGGGTCCCAATATGGAAGGTAGGTATGACAATGATGGTTTTGATTGTGATAGGGGCACGGATTGCGTTCGTCTCCTAGGTGGCGGGGTGAGTTTATTTTTGGATAAATCGAGTCGCTTAGGCGGGTGTGTTAGACTGGGCATTGGTGAGGTCCCAAGCGTAGGGGAAGATTTGGCTAAGTTAATAGAAGTGGAAGGGGCATTTGGTAGAGGTGAGGGGGGTGAAGGTGAGAACATGGGCATTTTAAGCTTTTATAGGCACTTCGGGTATATGGTGGAGGCATCAGGATTGGTCATTTGCATTTGAGTAGAATATGGCGTACTCAAACGTTCCCATAGGGCTCGTCTATCGTCTGGAGACTGACAGTCCTCACGTGTGAATAGGAAATTTGGTATGGAAGAAAGGTGGGTTGTGATTCCAGTCCACTGTGGGAGTGATACAGGGGGTAGATGAGGCACTGTATCAATAGATGTTAAGAGGTCGACTGGTCGTTGAAAAGATTTAGGTGATGAGGGACTAATAGGCAGAAGGGCATGTTGGAGAGGGTCTGTCACGGCTAAAGAATTTAGTGATGTCGGTGCAAGAGATTTCTCATCTAAGGATGTCAAAGGGAGTGGCGTACCTTCCTCTTGTGCGGCAAGAGTGGTAGAAGGAGACGTCTGGGAAATGGATAGATTAGACAACATCCGCTCGCAATCTTGTAGGGATGTGGTGTAAGAAGACTCATTGATGGGAAGGGAAGCCTGGGCAGTTAACTCTTCTATGGGTAAAGGAACGATTTCACTTTGGCTTGATGGTGGTAAAGGAGGTTCGGGCTCTTGTGTTAGTGAAGAGGCTTGATTCAAAATTTTCTCGATAGAGGCTTTTGGCTGGGTATCGAATACTGCATGGATCTCATGAACACTCTCCTCGGCTAAGATATCCTGGTTGACGTTACTGTTGGACGAGTGATTCGGGAATGGCTTGTTGAAAATTTTCAAATTTCGGTTAGCAGGGGCGTTAGGATTATCGAGGGCTATATCCCCCGCATCAACCATTTCCTGCACTATGTTTTTCAACATCTTGCAATTTTCATGACTGTGTCCCTTCACGCGGTGGAAGTTACAAAAGTCATTTTCTTTGTACCAGGAAGGTATGGCGCGAGTGGAATCAAACCCAGAATGAGGTTTAACAGGAGGTAAGGTAATGGCTCCTGCTTTGAGCAATTTCTCCAATATCACACCATATGTTTCTCCCAAGGGAGTGTAGCTGATGGGTTCGGCTTTGTATTTATAGGTGGTTTTTGGTGGAGTATTGGACGGTGGTTGGGATTTGACCATCACCGCGTGGACAGCTCCTTTTGATTTAGAAGAGGTGGACGCGTGAGGAGTGGTGGTATTTGGTTTATTGGTAGAATCAGGAGTTTGGAAAGTGGAGTTCTTGTTGCGCAACCGCAATTTCTCTTCCTCTAAGGCTCGAATTTCTAATTTTTGAGCCATAGTAAAGGCCTCGTCGAATGTACGGAAAGTTTGGATTTGGAGGGTAGGGGAGATGTGCTTAGCGCAGGCCCGCATAAAGAGTTCGATAAGTTCGGTTTGAGGCAAGGCATACGTAAGTTGGTTGATAAGGCCCCGCCATCGTCCAACGAAATCTGCGATAGATTCGTCCTCAAATTGTCGGATGGCATAAAGGTCGGTGATAGATACTTTCTTAGCAATGTTAATGGAGAAATGATCCAAGAAAGATTGGGCTAGTTGGTTAAAAGAGAAGATCGAGTGCTGGGTTAAAGCACTGTACCACTCCAGGGCGGGTCCTGATAAGGACATAAGGAAGGTGCGGAGTAACAAGGCGTCATTATGGGCAATCAAATAACAAGCATGTCTAAATGATCGCAAGTGTTGTTGAGGATCCTCTTTACTATTAAAACGAGTAAATTTCGGCAACTCCCATTGAGGAGGATATGAATGAAGGGGGACAGAAAGGTGAATGGGCTCCCGACAAACTTGTTCGTATGTCAAGGCGCTACGACTTCCCGAAACCGAAGCCTCCAAATTTTGCATTTTGTCCATCATTTGTTTGATGAAATCAGTGGTTGGATGAGATGATGGTGCACCAGAATAGGGATGTCCCATATAAGGTGTTGAGGTTACTGGATACGTGTATGGGAATGAAAAGGTAGGCGGAGCTTGAGAAGGAAAGCTCGTGTGGATAGGTGGCAGAGAGCAAGTCATGAATGGAGCAGTCTGCAAAAGAGATGAGGTAGGGGCAGTTGGTGGTAACGAAACGTGGGGTCCAAGATTAACAAAAGGAAAGCTAATCGGGGTCGTATGAACCTCTGCAGCTGTCGGATTGGGAGACGGGGCTAGAGATGCAGGAAGCAAGGCAGTATTATCAGGAGGAGTGGGAGCTAAATGAGCAGCTATACTGATAGGCATACCTACAAGGAGCTGACCATCAGGTGTACGGTCAGGGGTATGAGACAAATAGTATTGTACAGCGCTGGAATTAGCATCCAGAAACTTGGCAAAGTCCTTATCTCCCACAGGAATTTTTGGAACCTCACCGGTATCAGTAGGATTCCCCATAGAAGGTGAAGGGGGTGATTCAGGCAAAGAAACAGAGCAAGCGTGTGAAACCATGGCGGCTGCTTGTTTTCGAGTGATAACAACCATGGACAGCAGTTCACGGTAAAGTTTCAATCTATCAAGAACAAAAACAACCCCAGAATGATGAATTTGGCAAGTTGCTGGTTTGTCAGGGGCTGATGGAGACAGTAACCGATATCGGTTTACTAACCGCTGTCGGTCACAGGGGAAACGACGTCAGTCCCTTAACCGATGCCGGTGTCAAAAATCTAGGATAAGAAGATACAAAGGGCTGCTAATTTGATTTTTAGCAACGTTGAGTATATTTATCAACTTATTGATCACAAAAGACAGAGTATGACAGAGAAAACAGAACAGCAAACAAGCAAGATGCACACGCAAATCCAGAGATTAACCTTAGGGTTAATTTTAATTATTGTGGGCTTATGCCTTTAGACGTAGAATGATGTCAGAATCCTAAACAAGAGACTTAGGGGAAATGTCAAGTTGTTTGGCTTATAAGGTTACCTCAATCGGGCGGAGGAATACCGCGGAAAAAGGGGGGATGTTTGAGCTGTTGTGTTAATTGTGAAGTGATTCGGTATGTGTTGTGCAGTGAATGTAAGATTAATTTCCTCTCAATACCGTGGATATCACCCCCACGTGTACGACCTGTTACTTAATCTATGTTCACTAGAATTGAAAAACAATAGGCAGGAATGCAATGCATGTGTTTTAAAACCCAAATCAAAAGTGATATTCGATGAAGCAAAAGAGATGACTTTTACTAATGCAAGATGCAAAAACAAAGCAAGTTCTTTTACCAAAATAAAAAAAATACCTCGTGAATATTTTTAGAAGAAGAAAACAGCAAGTATGCTCCCTATAATGAAAGCAAGCAAGAAATAAAGAAAAACCCAAAATGGGTCCCACCGGGCGTGCCAAAATGTTTCACTCGGAAATGCTTCGTTCCTTTTAGAAACAGATAAGGTTAGGGTTAGGAGGAATACCTGTAGAATGTTGAGATGATGTGCGCGTACCGTAGAGAAAGATCAGGCTGATTGCAAAGAACTCCTTTTTGTCTTGGAAGGACTACCTGCAAATAAGAACACAAGACCACAAGATTTTGATTAGATAATAAATGAGGGAACTGCCTTGGGCCCAGGAAATATGAAACTTCCTTTCGAAGGTGGTCAGTTCCCCTGCCGATATGAGTTAACACAAAATACTGTAAAATATCAATTAAATCACTTCGTTGAAACAGGTAGGGGAAAGGCTGGTTTCTGGTTGTGAATCACAGTAACCGACACCGGTTACTGATAACCGATACCGGTCAGGGTTTAGGAGTCAGGTTAACCGACACCGGTTACTGATAACCGATACCGGTTATGGTTTAGGATCTGTAGGTTGGTTGTTTTGTAGGGTGTTTGTGTTGTTTGGTAACTGTATTATTTGTAAGGCTGTATATGGGTGATATTAAGAAATAAGGTGATGAGAGGTAGATGGATGGCAGTTAGATGTAATATGCACGCTGGGTAGTGGATTCAGGGATGGATTTATGAGGACTGTGGTTCCAAAGGCAAGAGAAATGTTATAACAGAGGACATGCAAGATGTGACTTACTGGTTTTTGACGAAGATGCAAGTTGATCTCCTTGGCTGCCAACTCTTCTGGTATTTCCACTCGTCTCTGCTCTGTCAAATGAATATCTGGACTCTGTTCCTCGCTCGCAATGCTCTGTGTTGATCCAGAAATCCTTCGACTGATCTCCAAAATGAAATTCTGATCGGTTGTTTTGGTTTGGGGAGCCCATTTACAGGGAACCGATGGCAGTTGCGTAACCGACGGCGGTCGAGTAGGAACCGGCATCGGTAAGGAAAAAGTAGGCTATTTTTACTAAAATAGCCCACCTTCCCTGCTTTTCTCCCGAGAGATCAGTTGCGGGCTTGGTCAAGTGGCTAGAAGGTCGGCTTTTGGTGCGAGTAAGGAGGCATTAGTTATGGATGTGAGTCTAGACCAAGTCATGGGTCTTAATTAGGGTAGTTTAGGGTTAGGGCTAGGTCATGATGAGGTGGCAAAGTGAGGTGGCGGGTAAGGTGATGTGGATTTATCAATTACAAGGTAATTAATAAATAATTGTGCAAGGTTTAGGTGATGGGGTTAGGTTGTGAAATGAGATGTGGGTCACAAGGGGTCGTAAGACACAAATTTGGTGTCTACACTGTGAAGCATCTAAACATCTCATGCTTTATGTCTTGTGTTTCCCGAAACCCGAAACCCGAATTGCACTAAGCCCCCTTGTGTCGGGTTTTCGGACCTCTCTAACATGCTGACATGGCATTCATGCCGAGTTGTCAGTGAGTTGGCACGTGCCGAGCTGAAGTGTATTAATTATAATTTTTCTTATAAATATGTGGATTTCCACGTCATTTTTACCGGACGTATTTTTAACTCGTGGATTTTTTGTACATGCTCTTCCAACCTCGAAACCCGAAAGCTCGCCTGTGCCCGATTGAATCTCCATTTTTCAATCTTCCCTTTCTCTGGTTGAAGGTATTTCTCTCTCCACTCTTTGTTCCTAGTTTTTATGGATTGATTGCACGTGAATTCTTCCCATTTTCTTGCTGGGTTTTGAAAGATTTTTATTCTTCTTCTTCCTAGAGTTGTTTTGAAAAAAGGGGTTTAGGTTTTAGGGTCTAATCTCTTCTAAATTACCACTTAGTGCTATTTCCTCAAAGTTTTATTATGTTCCTGGTACATGAATGGTTAAAAGGAGATTGCATGTTTGAAATTCAATGAAAAACCCTATTTTTCTCTTCTCGGGTTTTGAAGGCTGTTGTGCAGTGTCGAAGACCCGAAGTATATTGAAGGCTTGGCGTGCCGGACTTTCCAGAGTTCCCGGAATCAACACAAGTGTCGGGATTTCTTCCGTTCCCGACATCATCGGCATTGTCGGGCTTTCCCAAAGTTTCAACATTATCAAACGTGCCAGACTTTCCAGAGTTTCCGAAATTCTCAGCGCATCAGGTTTTTAGGATTTTCCGACATCATCTTTGCCAGTTTTAGACTCTTTTGTTCTTCCGGCATATCCAGCAGGTCGGGATTCTCATAGTGAGCAACATCTCCTAAGCTTCGAAACTTTCTTCCTTTGACGTCCTTCATGTCACACCCCTGGTCCATCTCAGGAAAATACCGAGAAGTCAGGCAGAATGAAATACAAGTTTAAAAAGCTGGAATCTCCATCGTATATTGATTGCAACTACGACATCCAAGACACCGAACTCGAAAATATAGACATTGAAGATTTATGGAGTAGGGTGAGGAGTTCCTCCCAAACTCCATGGATGAAAACTATAGCCGATAGTGGCTTTCCTCTCGCAGCGGGTTTTCCCATGTCCACTCAGTGTCCAGAATTCATCTTGGCTTGTGCATCTAGTTATGACTCGGCGTCTCGTTCTGTCAGAAGTCAATCAGGTGAATTAGTGATCAAATTGGATGGAGGTTACTTTGATGATCTCCTAAAACTGCCCAATTTTGAAGAGTATGGAGAGTTGGACATCAAGTCAGCTCAGAAAGCCTGGGACAACAATTAGGAAGACTACATCAAACATGTGAACAAGAAGTTCCTGATCAAGGCCAAACCAGTTATCTCTAGATTTCCAAGGATTATCCCCAGGAGTGATTTCATCAAAGAAAATAATGATATCATCACCCTGCTGAGTCGGGTTTTTGGTTTTCCCCGAATCGAATGTATTTCAAGGGATGGATGTATCAATTTATGATCACCATCAAGAAGAATCAGTAGGGGATCGACTGGGGTACTCTCATCAGCAATGAGATTGATTCCCAAATGACAACGGTCTTGTCAACTGGAAAATTTTATATGTCTTCATATGTCACATACGCAGTAGCCGGGATGAGGAACTATCCCGGGTTGGATACCAAGGGAAGCAGAACGGCGAACCAGGTCTATCAATACTTCCCTCAATTGACAAAGAAGGGGTCCAAAGACCATTTCAGGAGGGTGAATGATGCCTTCTTCTATGAAAATATCTGCAAGATAAACCCTGAGCTGAGGAAGACAAGAGTCTCAAATGAGGCTTGGGCTGAAGTTTCTAAATGGGGATGTATCTTCTTACAATTCAAGAAGTTTACATATCTTCGGGTGGTCATGTACTCGGGAGATCCTTTTCGCCTGCCCCGATATCCAGGGGATAGACTGATATTGATGGAGTTGGTTAGGTAGCTATTGGATTTCCATAAATTCCAACAAAGCAAACATAAGGCTGTTGTATCCTTCCCAATTTCTATTGGGAGATATACTTGCTCAATAGTAGTGAAAGCCAAAAATGTTGTCCACGAACTTCAGGACAAATTGAAGAAGCATATGAAGCCTCGAGACAGTTTTGACATCCGAGGAGTGCTCAGAGCATATGGAACCCAACATATGCACAGGCCAAACATAGAGGATATTTGGGTGGATCTGCATAATGAGGTTTCTATTTGCAGAAAGGATAATAGCAGATTGACTATTGCTGAGATTCAAACACTGGAGCTTGCTGATTTACCAGAAGGTATGGGTGATAATGAAAGTGTTTTGGATCTTTCCTATGATGGACTAAATGAGGATCAATATGTTTTTCCCCACCTATTGATTGGTCAGCCAGCGAAAAAGCCTCTATTACAGATAGGTCGGCTCTAATCCTTGCTCGCACCAAAGCATGGCTCTCCTCTTGGGGAATGAATTTTAAAGATGATGAGTTTTCAAAGTTGGCTGCTTCAGAGGCGGGTCCCTCCAAAAAGGAAAAGGACAGAAAATCTTCTAGGGCGCCTATAAAAGTCAAGATTGTCAAGAAGAGGAAAGAAAGACAAATCTCTTCAATTATTTATCCAGCTGAAACGGTGGATGTGCCAGAATCACCAACACCTCCAGAAATAGGAGAAATTAGTTTGGAAGGAGGAAGCCAGCTTCTGGCTTCATCATTTGTTGATTATCAAACTGAAGAGACCTTATCTCTTGCATCCCAGGCTTTGGAGTCCGAATCTGTGCCTCCCCCCTCACAACCACTCCTACCTCCTCATTCTCCATCCACTTCTTCCAACATGGCCGGTATTTTCTCGGGACTCTCACCCCTCTCTTCTAGAACCCAAGTGATCAACCAACACACCCCCCTCCTATGCCTCTCTTTATTGAATCTACTACCACATTGGTAACTATTCCCCCTCCAATAGTAGAATCTTCTCCTCTTGAGAGTATAATACCAATTTCTACAACATGGGAAACTTCCTCTGGTACGCCGCAATGGCTACTCGAGAAAACTCCAAGGAAGAGGAAGGTGATTGTACCCCTACCAATGTTTGATTTCAGCTCACTCAAGGCTCCTACTGCGAAATCAGCCAAGAAACCCAAAACAGTTTCAAGGGTTTTGGTGGATGCTTCAGGAGATAAGTTCCCAGAAATTGCCACTCCCCTCGGCTGACAAAAAATAGAGAGGATATAACAGCCTCTGATTATCAGGTAACCAGGGTGGCTCTAGGGAAAGTGACAGCAGAAGGGGTGCAAAAAGATGCATAGGATTCCATAAACGTGTTCTGCCAAAAGTTGAAAGAAACAAAGGACAGCAGAGATGAGCTTAAGGAAAAAGTGGAGTAGTTGACAGAGATTTTGATTAAACTCTCAAAACCCCTTGAATCCATACCACCTTCTTTTGTTTCTGTCGGATTCGATTTCTCATCAGTACCTATGATTGAGAAGATTGCTAAAAAATGAAGGGTGGTTGATGAATGGATCTAAAGGTTTCTCTAACAGGGGAAGGAAGTAATTCAAGACGTGGTGAAAGTTCATCAGTCCTTGGGGGACATTCAGAAGGATGGAGAGAAGATGGATGAAGAATTCTCTCAGGAAATTAGACATCTTGATTTGAATTTTGAAGCTCTCCAGGTGTTAAAGCAAATACCAGCACATCTCTTGGTGGAAGAAGGTATTCTCCCACATACAGATAAGCATTTCTAGCTGACCAAGGCCATCAGGTTCAGAATAAAGATTCTCAATGAAGCCTGCAGTAAGTTGAGAGAATCAAGGGATAAACTGATTGATGGGAAAAGTGATCTGGAAGAAGAATCGCTGAAGATTTGTCCAAAGGTGTCAGTTGGGAACTCAGGTATCCTATCAGCAGATGATCTCTTCAAACAAATCCAAGAGTTTGTTCAGCATGAACCAATACACGGATTTGGCCTTGAGATCATTGATCGGTTTGTAAGGGTTGAACATACTTTGGAGGCCTTAAGAAAGCTCAGCAAAGGATTGAAAAAGCTTCCCGGCAATGCCAACGATATTCATGAGACCTGCAAAAATTTGGAATGATCATTCCACTGTGCCTGATGAGAATGAAATGCAAGGCATAATTCGGAAGTTCCAGGAATTTCAGAGCAAACAGTCTCAGTTGGAGGAAGAAAAAGAGGAAGGACCAAAGGATGGTGATTCAGATTAAGTCCCAACGTTTCATGTCATTTCAATCTTGAAATTGACATGTCTTTTTCATTTCTGTTTCGTCACATTTTTGAATCATATTTTGACTTGATCTCCTGCGTGAGAATCAAGCAAAACAAAACTCTTGTTAAAATGCTATTTTTTAGGATCTACCCTATTTTATCTCTACTTCTTTTTATTATAAATAAGGGATGCTTATGCATTCCAAAGGGTCAAGATTTTTTGGAATATTTAGGGGCTATTGGAAAGAAGAAAAACTTTGTGTTTTCATTCAATCATTTTGAAGAATAGGAGTCGATATTATTTTATAGACTTTGTGTTGTGGAATATATCTTACTTAAGACAGTGTTCTTATGTTCATGATCTTAAGCTATTCTTTGCATAGCATCTTAGTGTTTCTAATTATTTCAGACATTATATCTGTGATCTAAAGCTCGTATGATTATTTCGTGCTCTTTGTTTACTCAAAAGAAAATACGTTTCTCTCATTTCCTTCTCTACTGTGCTTCTTTCATTGTAACAATTTCTAACCCAGTTCATTTACGAAAGAAATATCCTTGAATCGTGTGAATGTGGATTTCAAGATTCCATCCCACCCCCCAATGGTTAGATTAGTGTGAATACTGTATATATCATTTTTATTGTGTTTTAGATTAGTAATAAGCAGGCAGCCTCACCTATCTTTGAGGAGGGATTTAATCTCATATACTGTGGTTGAACCTCATATTTTGGTTTGACAAAATATCCAACCAACAGGTTTAGACCTTATTGGTGAGATTCATCCGCCTTCTTCGCAACGTCACCGATGGATAATCACAACAACCGAATATTACACAAAATGGGTGGAGGCTATTCTACTCATTTCAACTAAAAAAGAAAAAATTGTAGAGTTCATTAACCATCATATTATCTGTCGTTTTCGTATTCCTCATCGCCTAATAACAGATAATGGTAAATCTTTTAAAAATAAGTTGTTGCAAAGACCTATGTGACAACTTTGGTATCAAACTTAGCTTCTCATCACCCTACTATCCACAAGCGAATGGACAAGCCGAATCTTATAATAAAACCCTAACCAAAATCCTTATGAAAGTTGTCAATGAGTCCGGAAGAAATTGGCATGATCACATCCCCTTTTCCCTTTGGGCTTATCATACTAGCATTCGTACCTCCACTAATGCCACACCATTTTCTTTAGTATATGGTACCGAGGTGGTCTTGCCTCTCGAAATACAAATACCCTCCCTCAGAATATATCTTCAGGATATTCTCACCAATGATGATTTCCACCAAGAGCGGTTAGCCCAATTAGAGCTTCTTGACGAGCGTCGTCTTATGGCTCTTGATCACCTTCAAATCTACCAAAAACGCATCAAGCGTGCTTATGATAAACGACTTCATGAGCGTACCTTTAAGGTTGGTGATCTTGTCCTCAAAGAGAATCAACATGTAACCAAACTAGAAAAGAGAAAACGTGGAAAATTTGCTCCTAATTGGATTGGGCCTTACATTATCACTCACACTTATGGATCAGGCACTTATCGTTTAGCTTCGCTTAATGGTAAACCTGAGCCTGAGCCCCTTAATGCCTTGCATCTTCGACCATTCTACTGTTGAAATTAGTGTTATATCACTTCTCATCTACCTTACGCTCGTCCCTTGAGCTCATTTACCACCACATACACTTTGTTTCTTACATCACAAAATCAAATCAAGCTCACATGGTTTGATTATCACCTCCCCTTTTTAGTCTAGTCCATGACTTCAAAGTATCAAAATAACAAATTCTTAATTAAAACACTTATGGGATTTTCTTGAGTCAAACTTCCTACAAAAAACTAGATGCTTTATGCCCAACAGAAATCTAGACCTCTAAATTATACAATAGACTACTCCCTTGAAGGACAGCTATATGCCAAACTATTACTGCTATTATATATAGACTGCTCCCCCCGAAGGACAGCTATACATAAATACCGCATCTGCTACTATAAATAGACTGCTCCCTTAAAGGAAAGCTATACACAGTCATCCTTTATCAGAAGCTTCTCACATTGATCAGCTTCGTGAAGACCTCAAGAACAACAAAATACATATCCCATGTAGACTTCCCGCATCGATCAGTCTATATCCAGAAAAATAAAATAAAAATAAAAGCAGTGTTTCATAACACTTTTGAGTCATGGACTTGTCTATTTAGGTCTGGTTCTCTTTTATTAGAATAATCATCTTATAATAAGTTCTTTGCATCCTCGCCCACATCAACCACCTCACCGCACCATTTGTCAAAGCAACAAAACTCAAGGGACGTGACGTATATCCCATATATTGTGATTATACCACTCTTTTCACCTATCGACTTCTCGTCTATGCAAGGTACCTAGGGGTTCAACTTCATTCTACGTTATTATGTGGTTTGTTTGGCTCTTCTCAACTACGGGACACTTTTGCCTCTTTTTCTTGACTCTGAGATTATGTGTTGACCTTAATCAAGATAGGATTCCCTACCAATTGGGTAGGCTAACTTTCGCTTCACCTATACCTATTCCAACATCGCCAATTCCTTACCAACACCAACAACATTACTCTACCAATATCAATATTTTTACCAACCAACGAATTGCCTAACCATACCTAAATTGCCTGAATTCACCTCTCCCTGGTTCTAAGGGAGAACTACATCGGTCTGAGGCCCCTCCTTGCTTTGTGCAATGGGCTATGTAGGCAGCACTTTGGAGACATGGGGTCTCCCAAGGTTAGCTCGACCATCCCCTACCATAACCTATCATGTGTGGTAACTATAAATATTTTTGTGTATTTCTATTTAATCACATTCCTCTTTATCCTTTTTCAAAACACAAAAAGGTTCAAACACAAGCATTCTTATTATTATCATAACTCAAATCAACATACATATTCAGTTTTATTTAGATGTTAAAAAAATACATCTTCTATATCATCGACATGCAGGTCGGCATCCTTATTTATTCTTATACCTCGATACAATTTACTTAGACCCTCACGCCTCATCCCGAACCTGGTGATGATCATGATCATTGACGCCTCTCGCCAGGCCTCTCTGTCCTCAAAGGTACCACGGCTATTGGTACTGCCCACTGATCTGCAAATCTCTCCTGTAACATCTGAATACGCTCCCTCACATGGAGGTATCTTGCCTCCCGTCCCTCTGCTCGTGACTCCGCAACCGCTAACAATCCTCTTGTCTCATTCACCTGTGTTTGGAGCTGATGAACTAGTCTCTGCAAACGATCTCTCTCCGCTGTAATCATAGCTATGTCAGGACGATCACGTACCCCTCATAGCTCTGTTACCCACCATAATCTATAGGCCTCTGTTGTTCCTGCATCCATCACCCTGTGATCGGATGCTACCTATCCTCTGGCCCTTCTGGAGGTGTTGGCCGGGGAGGTGAGAATGCTGCCTCGGCGTTGATCCTCATATATGGTCTATAAGCCAGGGGTATATCCTGCACAAATCCAAATTGTCGCTGCACATGATCTAGAGGAATCCTCTCATACTCCCCTAGCCTATGCCCTGTAATCCACCTCAATCGCTCTACACCCCTCAAGTCCTCAGCTATATTCTCTGTTACCATATAGTTCCCGTAAGGCCTCCAATAGATATCCGCAATCGTCACCATCTCCCATACCTGCCTATAATACTCGATGTCACCCATCACGGCCTGGGATCTTGCCTCTTTTTTTGTCTGGACCCATCGTCTGAATCCCAACCTCTACACTCTAGTCTCTCCTGACTGGATGGGTCGGCCTATTAGTCGCACACAAATAATGTGCTCATAGGCCCAACAATGTAATAAAAATGAACAATCCAGTGTTGTCCTATGATTTCGTCTACAAGCCCATAAACCCCTATATAGCTCCGCCAAATATGCAGGTGCCCATGCAAAATTCAAGTTCCTTTCTATCATTTCCCAAATAACACACATCAATGCTTTTGGAAATCTTCCCCCATCCACCCTCGGTAACGCATAATACCCTACCGCTATAATTAATATCACTGCTAACCTTGTCTCCTCAGGGCGTGCTGCATACATTATACCATACATGAATGTCAAACCTCGCTGTGTCAAATCTCGTGTGTATGGACCAAATACTGTTGTTATCACTCCCCGTGTTGCGCTAGGCAATGCCTGATATATTGGTCTTCCTGTAATTGGGAGTCTCAAAATACGGAACACTTCTTCCAAAGTCACTGTCATCTCCCCTGTTGACAGATAGAAGGTATTCTTTTCTGGATTCCATCTCTCAATCAACGCCTGCAACATAGCATGGTTACGCATGATTCTTGAATAATAGTGGATTCCACTTAACCCTAAATGATTTATCAATGCCCATTCAGCTGGTGTTACATCCGCTCAGATTCGTGACAATAATGCTGGCACAGTATCATTCATCCTTAACCCTGCTTTTTCCTGCATACATCAAAACGACACATAATTATTCGAAAAAACAAATCTCTACGGGTTTTTTTTCTCAAGTTATGGAAACTCTTACAGTGACCGATATCGGTTATGAATAACCGATACCGGTATGCTAACTGATATCGGTTCCTTCTAAACGATACCGGTCACTGTCAAAATATACCTACCCTGCATAAAAACATATACCTACGATAATTATTTTTGCCTGTTTACTCCTACTTTTACCTAAAAACATATGTGACCACCCTGTTTACCTACCCAACACTCACCCCATCCCCAACCCTTACCTATCACCTTTTCTTTCTCATCTTTCCCCACTTACACTTCTTTCATCCTATTCACAAAACATGCAAGAATCAAATTACAACCAAACAGTTTACCTCTCGGGATGTAGCAGCTTGGGGCAGAACATATCTTCCCCCTCGTCCCTGCCTGCTGGATGCTTCTCCTCGTTCAGCCATGTTCACCACCCTCTTCCAATATAATTTGCCTTTCTAACTTCTTAATCTCAGCCCACACTCACTTCACCTGTCTCTTTTCTCCTTATCACTCAATTCTTCCATGCAATTACCTGTAGCAGTCGTCAAGCAGCATCGCATTCGCATATTTAACTTGTTGCTTGACTCTAAAAATAAGAATGCTAAAAATAAGAACTTAAGTTGCCAACCCAGCAGTTCTATTTTTAGGGAAATAATTCTTCCATAACCGATATCGGTCATATAGATACTGACACCGGTTACACAACCGATGTCAGTCACGTAACCCTTGTTGCTTAAACCTAAGCCGTTTCTTCGTTTTTGCAAATTTTTGTGGCGCCCATCCCTTTTCCCTGCATAAACAACACCATTATCTATAATTTTTCATCAAATCCATATCTCATCACAATTTCATCAACATCATCTATCCATATCACAAAAACAACCAAGCCATCAACAAACAATATCAAAAACCATCAATCTATACACCATTTATTCCAATTCAGCAGCTACATACGTTCAATTTCACAAACTAGCAACACAACACATCAAACATTTCATAAACACAACATGTCAATTAAACTCATCATCTATATATACATACATCCCATCAACAAAAGACATCAACACCAGAAATATATAAACCATGTGGATCAAACTCATCATACATTAAATATCACAAACCATCGACAAAACACTTAACATATTTTAAACACAGCATGTGGGTCAAAATCATCATATCTATACATCAACAGTTTCAAATATACAATGTCCCCTGCAAAGGGGCCCTTTGTGAGCTCATACTAATACAAAGCCGGCACGCAGGCCGCAAATAACTATCAATAATCTCGACTCGGCTCACAGGCCGGTCTCTCATAACAAAAATATACTCGACTCGCAGGCTGGTATCAACAGTATAACCCGTACTCAGCTCGCAGGCCGGTATATACAATAAATGAATGAATAAATGAATACATAATATGTAGGCATGTAGGCCTCTATAAACATAACCAGTTCACAGACTGGTGCCCATATCCAATATACAAATACCAAAATATGCAGGGATCCCTTAGCTCTCTCCACCGCCCTTTGCTTGTCTCCCTGCTGGTCCCTGTGCCGCCTTTCACCTCCTACCTGTAACAGACCCACCGGCTGTGGCTTGCACCTCCCTGAGATCTCTGACTCCGAGAGGTCTCTGCTCTATGTGCCACATATGGCTGATAATCAGCCCCGTGGTACCATCAAGAACATCCTGATAGTACCGGGCCTCCACTCTCGCCTCCATATAGCGGGCCCGTGCCACCATCGCTGCTAGGGCTGGTCCCCCAACTCCTAATAATAGTGCCCCCTGTGCTGGTGCCGCTAGTGGTGCCTGTGGCTGCGCCGGTGGTGGTGCTGGTACCTGTGCCTGTGCTGGTGCCACTGGTGGTGCCTCTACTGGTACCTGTACCGCTGGTGGTACCTGTGCTGCTACCTGTACCTATGCCTTGGCTAACTGCCCCTGTAAGACACTTATCTGTGCCTGTGCGGCAGTAAGCTGCCCCTGTAATAGTTGTACCTGGCCCCTAAGCTGATCCCTCTCTACTATCACCACCGCCAAGTCTGGCTGTGCGGGCTGTGCTCTCCTCATGGCTCTCTCTCCTGCCCACCATACCAAAAATGCTCCCGTACACCCAGCGTCATCCACTATATCATCTACCTGCCGCTCGGCTACCCAATCTGGGTCCATAGGCTGTGGTGCAAGTAGTGGAGCCTCTACATCATCCCTCTAGTACTGAGGGAAGGGAGGTGGCTCATCCTGTCGTAGCCCCATCTGTCGTCATACCCTCTCCAGGGGTATTCACTCGTACTCTCCCGGCCTCCGTCCCGCTATCCAGAATGTATACTGGATCCACTGCAACTGTGCTCGGGCTCCTCCATGGGGGTGATGACCTCTATAAGGTCTCCATAGAATGTCTAACGCTGTCAAGCCCTCTAATACATGCTGGTAATATGCTATATCTCGTCTGGTGAGAATTGCTCGTGGTTGGCCCATGACCCCCAACCACCTCTGAAAGCCATATCTGTAGATCACCTGTGGCCCTGGCTACTGGGGCAACCCTACTGGTCTAATGCATATGATATGCTCATATGCTCAACAGTGTAGAAAAAACGTAGAGCAAATCCCGAATCGCCTCATCCGGCGATAGCCCCACAGCTCTCGGTATAACTGCACCAGGTATACTGGTGCCCAAGCATAACATGTATGCTCCTCGACCATCTCATGTAAAACCCCCATCAGCGCCCATGGAAAGTGGCCTCCCTCTGAGTCCATGGAGGGCAAAGCAGGTGATCCCGATCATCATCAACACGGCAAGCCATGTCTCATGTCGGTGGGCCCGGTACATATCCCCATACGCGATGCTCGCGCTGTGATACGTCAGTAGCGCGGCTGCATCCCCAAATACGTGTAGGATGCTGTCCATGGCTGTCTCTGTGTCCACCTGAAAGACTGCCTCTCCATCAATCGGTAATCGAAGGATGTGATACACATCCTCCAATGTAATGGTCATCTCTCCAGTCTGGAGATGGAACACATTGGTTGCCGGATCCCATCTCTCGATGAGGGCGACCATCAAACTGTGATCCCTATCGATCACTCTGTACCGCTGGACTCCGCCGAGTCCCACCTCGCGCATGATACCCCACTGCGCTGCGGACACGTGTGGCCGCATCCATCTCAACAGCGGGGGCATCCTGTCCCGCATCGTCAGGTGCTGACGTTCCTGCAAAACCAACTCACTACATTAGCCCTACTCTTTATCACAACATCTACTTATACCCTCTATACCCCCTTTTTTTATCCCCCCGACCACACCCCGACTCTCTAACAAACCCCTTTACCCACCTATCTTCTACAATATCCCCCAACATCTTCACACCCAACACACAAAACCCAATCATAAACAACACCACACAACCCAACACGCCATCCCCAACAAGAACTTAACACCCAAAACCACCAAAAAATGACGCAACAAAATCGAAAATCCTGCCCAGGGACCGGTACCGGTCACCCTTAACCGACCCCAGTCCCCTTTCCACCGACGCCGGTCAATCCCGAATGACACCGGTCACCCACAAACCTGACCTACCCAAGAATTTCGTGACCGATGACGGTTGCTTAGTGACCGGCATCGGTCACTGGAAAATACCCGAGCCGAACCCAACGCGGCTACCCCATTCCATTTTTTTCCTATTTCTCCCTCTATACCCACCCAAACACCCTAAAAACCTACCCACCCAGCCGCCTTGGCCTATTTAACCTATCTACCCTCTCCTTTTTTCAAATAACTTCCATTTATTAATTATTTTATCAAAATCTAGCATTTCTATCCAAAACCCAAATACAGCATAATACACTCAAATCCACACAATGAGGGGTTTTGAACCTACCGGTATGATGACACATCGTCGTGGTGGGATGGGTGGTGGTGGTCCAGCTGGTCCAGCACCTCCTGCTCCTCCTAGCTGTGCCATGGCTCTAACTCTCCTCTGTTGGGTCCTCCACCAATCAACTGCTTGCCTCCTACTCACTCGGGCCCACTAATCACTCACTCCTTCACTCAAATAGCGCCACCTCAACCAACAAATGCTCCAATCTCAACACTCCACCTCAGACAACTCAAATTGGTTTTCAAATTGACAATGTGACAATGACAGGCTGTATTTTTCTTTTTATAGGTTTTTCACCTATAACCGATATCGGTTTTATTGTGCCCTAAGGAACCGGTATCGGTCACCTAACCGATATCGGTCATGGACAATCGATATTGGTTTTATCCCACCTCTTCCCTAATTTCTACCCTTCTTTACTAGTCACCCTTTCTCACCACCTCGCTTATATCCACCTTGGCTGAACACCCTTTGTTACTTACCATTTGGCCCGACCCAAGGCCATAACCTACCATTTGGCCTGACCCAAGGCCATAACCAACCATTTGGCCTGACCTAAGGCCGTAACCAACCAATTTGGCCCGACTCAAGGCCATAACCTACCATTTGGCCCGACCCAAGGCCATAACCAACCATTTGGCGCGACCCAAGGCCGTACCTACCATTTGGCCCGACCCAAGGCCATAACCAACCATTTGGCCCGACCCAAGGCCGTACCCACCATTTGGCCCGACCCAAGACCACACCCAACCATTTGGCCCGACCTAAGGCTGCACCAATTAAATACCTCGCCCAACATCAACACAATACACTTTTATCCACCCATCATGTCTCTTTTGGTTCAATCGAGCTCACATGTTCGTGTTTTAGCATGATTAGGGTCCTTGACTTGATCAGACAACCAACTTTTCCTAGACCAAGACCGTGACGTTTATCTCAACCAAACCAACCATTTGGTACTGCCGAACATGCCTAAACGTTCCTGTACCTTACCTGTTATATCCCCTGGAGCTACTTCCTATGCCTTGGATACCAGGATTATATCACCCTTGTTTGGATAAACTATCGACCTTTGCCTATGAATTGCTTGTTTGCTCTTCAAATCATGTACCCTAGTCGCACTACTGCATTTCAACGTGCGTCTGCTTCCTTGGACCTACCCCACCATCTTACCATCATATAAAAACCATTTACCCTTTATTAACCCTATCCCTGATTTCACGTTGCCTCAATCTGTGATAGATTTGAGGGGGATTACCTATACCCTTAACAGGGGTAACCACTTCTTATTATTGTCTGTGCAGCTTTAACAAAGACAAGCTACACGACAACAAGGGGCTAATGTAGACACCCAATTTGTGTCTTACGACCCCCTGTGCCCCGCATCTCATTTCGCAACCTAACCTCATCACCTAAACCTTACACAATTATTTATTAATTACCTTATAATTGATAAATCCACATCGCCATACTTGCCACCTCATTTCACCACCTCATCATGACCGAGTCTTAACCCTAAACTAACCTAATTAAGACCTATAACTTGGTCCACATCCACACCTATGATTAATTATTCCTCACCCGCACCCAAAACTGACCTCATAATGACTTGACCAAGCCCACAACTAATCCCTTGGGAGAAAAAGAGGGAAAGTTGGCTATTTTACCAAAAATAGCCCACTTTGACCTGACCGATACCGGTTCCTACTCGACCGCCTTCAGTTTCGTAACCGCCATCGGTTCCCTGTAAATGACCACTTCCAACCAAAAACAAGGGATCGTATTTTTCATTTGATCGAGAAGGGATCGGATTTTCATTTGATCAAAAAAGGAGGAGAAATCATTGAGAGGATCAGGATTTGCTTGGCCAAGCAGAGATAAGTGAAGAAACAAGAAGAGTTTGTAGAGAAGGACATCAAGCCCAAGACTGCAACTGCACAACCAGAGCCCTGTGACACTCAGCTGATCATCGTGAGGGAAGAAATCTCAGCTTCTGATCGTCAGGACGTCCTATCTGAGTTCTGCCTTTGTCATCACAGTTCTTGGACCTGCATTCTTGTCAATAAACAGTAAGTAGAGTCTTGTATGTTCTCTTTGATAACATTTCTTAGACTTTTTGAATCACAGCCGTCATAAATCTATTCCCAGATCTACTACCCAGCAACACATTACATCTAACTATCATTCTTTTACCCTCTCATCACCCCATTACCTAATCCCACTCATTTACTAGCCTTACAAACAACACAACCACCCTACAACTGACCCTCACCAAAAGCCCCTAAAACATAGAACCTACCGATATCGGTTAGTAGCAACCGGTATCGGTTACCTTGACTCAAAACCAGAAATCAGCCTTTCCCCCTACTTGTTTCAACGAGGCAATTAAATTGTCATTTTACAATCTTTTGTGTTAATTCATATTAGCAGGGGAACTAACCACCTTCGAAAGGAAGTTTTATATTTCCTGGGCCCAAGGCAGTTCCCTCATTTATTGTCTAATTAAAATCTTGTGGTCTTGTATTCTTATTTGCAGGTAGTCCTTCCAAGACAAAAAGGAGTTCTTCGCAATCAACCTGATCTCTCTCTACGGTACGCACACACCATCTCGACATTCAACAGGTATTCCTCCTAGCCCTAACCCTTATCTATTTCTAAAAGGAATGAAAGGATAGAAGTAACTCTATTCCCAAAAGTTGAAACATTCCGCGCGAAACAGAGGGTGTGGTGTTAATCCTACTTCTTTGGGTTTCATGTCCTTGCCTTTTTACCTTGGCTTTTCTTGGATCGTGACACTCTGGATTTTGTGTCCTTTCCTTATTGCTTTGGTTATTATTATTGGATCGTGGCACACCTATTTGCAGCACTTGATCAAATTATGTTTGGTGTTTTTGGCACTCTCAACATCACTTCGTTAACAGTCTCCTTGTATGGAGCTATTCTGGTGGAGCCTAGTGTTAGTTGTTTTTGAGTTTTGTGATTGAGTAGTGGATTCAGACCATAGTGCACACCAAATTTCTTCAGCATTGTATGAGTTTTCTGAGCCGAGCTTCTTGGGATGCCTTGGAGCGGGTGTTTATTCTCTTTACTTTGTTTTTACTGGTTTTGGGTACCTTGCAATGTTCCTATTTTTCCCAGTTATTGTGCATGAGTACCTCATCAGGCCTAGTTTCTGGGACTCATACTGTGGACATGCCACATCTATTTTAGTCCCTATATTCACTTGAGGGGGATGTTAGAGTAGGTATTTACCTTAGCTCATGTTCACCTAGGTACTTTATTTACCTTTACTATATTTATCCTCACCCACTTATGTACGTGTGGATACATTTATTTTATCTTATTTAGATATTAGAGGGATATTATCTAGTTGTTAGGTATAGTTCTTTCCTCGTTCTATGGTATTGACTAGTTCTTTCCTTGATCTATGGTATTGACTATATCTTTGATGTCTAGTTCTTTCATAAATCTATGGTCTTGACTAGTTCTTTGATGACTAGATATTTCCTTGATTTATGGCTTTATCTACAACCTTGACTGGTTATTAGATTATTATTCCTTACCTATATAAGCAAGGCTCGTTGTCATTGTGTTTCATTGAGTTCCATAATAATATATGATATTCCTTGTTCATTTGTTTGTAAAGGTTTTATGTAAATTTATTCATGACAAATTACTTTCATCTTATTGATCATCGTAATGTTTGATTAGCATCTAAGTTCTTGGCTTGATACGATCTGGTCATCGTTCCTTTTAGTTGTACTGCATGCTAAACTAATTGCTAGGCTAATTAAATGAACTTAGCACCATGTAGATACCTAGCTTACAAGTTTAATTTAAGCAAAATGCATCATGGTAAAGTGAAAAGATCAAGCTAATTAGAATCTTCAAAATATGAATCTATACTCAAGAGGTGAAAACCTCCTTTTTATATGTATTGACAAAGCTTTGAGATGGACAAAGACATTTCCAACTAGTGAGCCAACTTCCATCTTGAGATCAAAATTCAAATGCACGGTTCAAGGATTTCTCAAGAAAAGTTGAGAAGAAGCTCATTCTACCACCCAAGTATAGGCATCATCACATGCCTTTCTGATTTTGATTATTCATGCTTAGCTACTCTTTAGCAAGTAAAAATGGGAAAGAGGATTTACTCAATTTAACAAGTCTTCCAATAACAGTGAAATGCTCTTCTCAATATAATGTCTATCAAGGAGATGAAACAAGTACAAATGTGACATGGTGTACTCCAGGTTTCTTATATAGCTTTCCATTTTAGGAGAAACCATTTGCAACCTCTAAAATGGGGAAGAGAAGAAAGGAATTCTTCAAACGTTATAAGAAATTAGTTAGCACAAAACCAAGATCTAGTATTCAAAACCTCCTTATTTCTCCACCCTTTCACCTAATCTTTTTTGGAAGGATTTTCAAACTCCAAAGAGGTTTCCTTACCAAGAATTTGGAATGAGGTTCAATCCAAATGAACCAATTTCCCACGTCAACTATTTGAAGGGAGTAAATAAATTCTAAAGGGCTTGCCCATCAAGCCTATGAGATTGAGAGGGAAAAATCCCTCTCTCTTAATCCCACTAAGGATCCAAAACTCCGTCATGCGACATATGATAGGATGAGGGAGAAAAATAAAGCAAACAACAACAAAAAAACTGACCATGCAACAACAAACATTTCTAAGTAACAAACTAATATCAAGCATGATATAACCAAATGACAATAGGCTCAAGAAGCCTACCTTAGTATTAAAAGCTCTCCAAATTCAATGTCTTCCACTTCTTGGCCCAAGCAACCTCTAGCACCAAAATCCACAAGCCTCCAAGCAAAAGCTCCAAAATGAAAAGTTCTCTTCTTTTCCCATGAGGGAGAATTTGAAGAGGAGCAAGAAAAAATCCTCACAAATGAGGGGGTGACATGTGTCACCCCTCTCTTCCTTCAAGTCTTCAAATATTCAAAGATAAAAGAGAGAAAGGATAAAATGAATTTTAGCCCTTATTCTCCCAGAATTACCCACAACATAACAAAACAATCTTGTGCAACTTTTAATAAAACACACTTAACCATACCCCTTACATGGATGTGACCAAAAGGGAGGAAAAATAGCTAGGGAAAACTTCCTCTAAGCCTTGGAAATAAACCTCTGCCCCTACATATTAGGTAGGGTCCAAGGGCCCATTTTCATGCTAAGCGAAAAAACTAAAACGGGGTCCCTAAAAAACCTAAAATAACCTAATTTCGGGTTTCGTGAACTTTGGCACAAGGGTAGAGGGTAGTGGGGCCCACCCAAGGGTTCACATGTGACCCTAATCCCTTTTTGATTAAGTACATCCATTAAACATATTCAAAACTTAATGTAAGTGGGGCCATTAATTCCCCAAAACAAGTTTACAACACAAGCTAAACACCCTAATCAAGATTAATAATACAAGACCTATTCCATTACAAATAAGGGTCACCCATGGTACCCAAAATGTCAATAACTCTAACTCCCTGATTCCTCATGCAATAAACATGACTACGACTTAGCCCCATGGGCTACTTGTCCAATCAAAAGTTGCTCAATTAAAAACCTGAATCCCGTCTGTACTCTTGTGAGTTGTCACCTACACACTCATTACACACATTAAACACACCTCTCTAAAAAATGTGAATTAACTAGTAAATAAGATATCAATGAATTATAAACTAACATATCATCTTTCTGGAATCGATTCGTTTGCGACAACGTGCACAATTATACACAATTTACCATAAGTTAGCCATAATGATAAAATGATGTATCCATAGAATCCCAACATGCAACAAACTAAGTATCCATCGATATAATTAGGTTCCAAAACAACATAGCACATCAATTAGTATCCATGACATCATAAGATAATGCAGAAAACAACATAGCTAATCAAGCTAAATTAGTGTTATTCTCCTAAATCTCCATACATGTCTAATAAGATCAAATGGAATCCTAATGTAATGTCCAAAATATAACGAGATCCTTGAACAAAACATGTCTTGATTGAGGGTCAACAAGTAACTGAGCTATAAAAATGTGGGCACTACATCCCCCTCTACTAAAATTAGACTTCCTCCTGGAACTCAAAGGAAAGAGATAGGGATATCTAGCCCTCAAAGGTGTCAAAATCCTCCCAAGTATTGTTATCTCATCGTATCGGTCCCACTAAGAGCACTCTAACCTGGTCCAAGTCTGGACCCCAAAGGGCCAACCTCCGGTGCTCATAGTATGTGTACGGGCTCCAGTCTCCACAAGTCCTCCGTCCTCTACCCTGTAATGTAGACCAATCCAAAACATGTGAAACATCTGGTACATATGTTACGTAGTACAGAAACATGAAAACATCGTGGGCCCGTGCAATGCGTGGTGGTAAATCTAGCCTGGTAGGAAACTGGACCGATGACCTCTAAAAGTCAAAAGGCCCCACAAAATCTAGGCGATAGAGTAGAACCATTTCCATAGATGGATTAGGCTCTTATGCCCCCTATGCGCATCTCAAGAAGACTTTGTCACCCACTGAGAAGTGATGATCAATTCTTGGTGTCTTCATACACCTTTTATGTGTGCTCTAGCGATGCTCAAAATGTCTAATCATAAATAACCTACTACTCTAAATCCTTCAAGATAAGCCGGCCCCATCAATACCTTTTTGATGCAACAAAGTATTCTAGCCTATCCCAACTCAGAGGTGTCCTGTAAGGTCGACCATACAAATCCTGGTAAGGAGCCATACTAATGGATCTTTGATAGTTTTTGTTGTACACGAACTCAACTAAATGTAGACAATCTTCCCACCTCTTCTGTTTTCCTTCACATACATCCTAAAAATGTCCTATAGTACCTTATTAACCCTCTCTGTCTACCCATCTGTCTCCGGATGATATGTTGAACTGAAATTAATTTTTGTACCCAAAGTGGTCTGAAAGGAAGTCCAGAAAACTAATGTGTAAATTGTATCAATGTCATTGATGATGGTCTTCGGAATCCCGTGTAATCTAACAATGTCCTCCATAAATACTTTGGTGATGGAATGTGTATTATAGGTGACCTTGGTTGGTAAGAAATGCACAACCTTAGTCAGCTTATCCATAGTGACCATAATGGCATCATGATGATAAGAAGACACGGGGAGTCCTACTATGAAATCCATAGAGATCACATCCCATTTCCACTCGGGAATATTGAGAGGGTGTAAGATTCTTGCAGGATGAGAATTCTATGCCTTGACCCTCTGAAACTCAAGGCAACGTGCTACAAAATTTGTTATGTCTCGTCAAATACTAGGAGAATAATATAACTCCCTCAGATCAACATGCATTTTCTTCACTCCTAGATGTGCCACATATGGAGCTTGATAAGCCTCTGTAAGGATGAAGCTATGCATATCACCTGACTTATGCATGTAGATGTGCCTATGGAACCGAAGTAAACCATCTGTCTCTAAAATACACCTTAAATATCTACCCTCCAATGAACCATGTGACTCCAACATATGTCTAGCTCCCTCATAAAAATTATCCTCTGGAAGATGCTCAAGAATCCTGCCCCTCAAATCTGACTGAAGTGTCAATGAAGTAAGCACATGTCATCATCTACTAAGTTCATCTACAACAACATTTTCCTTTCCTTTAATATAATGCACCTCCATGTCATATTCATATAGGAACTCCATCGAACGTTGTTGATGAGCGTTGAGGTTTGGATATGAGAAGATATGCTGCAAGCTACGATAATCTGTCCTCAAAATGAAAGGTATAGCCAAAAGGAAATGTCTCCAATGCGCAAGTGCATGAACCACTACTGCTAGCTCTAAGTCATGAGTAGGGTAATTAAGCTTGTAGTCCTTGAGCTTAAGAGAATCAAAGGCAATAACCCGATGCTCCTGCATAATAACTACTCCCAAATCCTCTAGTGATGCATTAGTATAAAAAACAAAATCCTATGTAGGGTCCAGAGCTGCTAAGATGGGCACCGTGGTTAACCTTTCCTTAAGCAACTAAAATTCCTACTCACACTTTTCTAACCAATCAAACTTCTTCCCTTTTCTCTGAAGAGAAGTAATAGGGTGAGAAATCCTAGAAACGTCTTGTACAAACCTGTGGTAATACCCTGTTAATCGCATAAAACTCCTCACCTCAGTAACTGATGTGGGCGCTGGCCATTCCATGATAGCCAATATCTTAAAGGGATCTACAGAGATACCCTCTCCTGGTATGATATGACCCAAGTACTGAATCTCTTTCTAAAATAAGTTGTATTTTTCCACGTTCTCATATAACTTCTACTCTCTAAAAACCTGAAGTACCTACCTCAAATGCTCCTCGCGTTCCTTCTCAAAACAAGAATATATCAATATGTCATCAAGGAACACTAAGAAAAAGTGATCCAGAAAGGTCCTGAATACTCCATTCATGAAGATAAGCTGGCCTTAGAATAATTCAGTCATCTAGTCTGTCCCAACTCAAACGTGTCTTACAAGGTCGTCCATACAAGGTGTGGTAAGGAGCCATACCAATGGAACTATGATAGCTGTTGTTGTAGGAAAACTCAACTAAATGCAAATAATCTTCCCACTTCTTCTGTTGGTCCATCACATACATTCTCAACATGTCCTCCAGTACCTGATTAACTCTCTTTATCTGTCCATCTATCTCTAGATGATATGCTGAGCTAAAATTAATTTGAGTACCTAGAGCAGTCTGACAGAAAGTCTAGAAAACTAAACTGTAGAAGGTATCCATATCATTGATGTTAGTCTTTGAAATACCATACAACCTAACAATGTCCTCCATAAATACCTTGGTGATGGCATGTGCATTATAGGTGACCTTGGTTGGTGAGAAATGTGTAACCTTGGTCAATTTATCCACGGTGACCATAATGGCATCATGATGATAATAAGACATAGGGAGTCCGACTATGAAATCCATGCAGATCACATCCCATTTCCACATGGGAATATCATGAGGATGTAAAATTCCTATGGGATGGGAATCCTCTGCCTTAACCCTCTTGTACTCAAGGCAAAGTGCAACAAAATCTTCTATGTCCCATCGAAGACTTGGCCAATAATATAACTCCGTCAGATCGGCATGCATTTTCTTCACTCCTGGATGTTCCGCATATGGAGCTCGATGAGCCTTTGTAAGGATGAAGCTACGCATATCACCTAACTTAGGCAGGTAGATGTGCCTATGGAACCAAAGTAAAACATCTGTATGTAAAATACACCTTGAATATCTACCCTCTAATGAACCCTGTGACTCCAACATCTGTCTAGCTTCCTCATAAAACTTGTCCTCTAGAAGATACTCAAGAATCCTGCCTCTCAAATCTGACTGAAGTGTCAATGAAGCAAGCACATGTCGTCATCTACTAAGTGCATCTGTAACAACATTTTCATTTCCTTTGATATAATACACCTCCATGTCATACTCACATAGGAACTCTATCCAACACCATTGATGAGCATTGAGGTTCAGCTGTGAGAAGATATGCTGTAAGCTGTGATGATTTTTCCTCAAAATGAAAGGTATAGCCAGAAGGAAATGTCACCAATGCACAAGTGCATAAACCACTACTGCTAGCTCCAATTCATGTGTAGGGTAATTAAGCTTGTAGTCCTTGAGCTTATGAAAATCAAATGCGATAAACCGACACTTCTGCATAAGAACTGATCCCAAACCCTCTAGTGATGCATCAGTACAAACAAAAAAATCCTACATAGGGTCCAGAACTGCTAAGATGGGCACCACGGTTAACCTTTCCTTAAGCAACTAAATGTCCTGCTCACACTTTTATGACCAATCAAACTTCTTCCCTTTTCTCTGAAGAGAAGTAATAGGGTGTACAATCCTAGAAAAGTCTTGTATAAACCTGTGGTAATACCCTGCTAATCCCATAAAACTCCTCACCTCAGTAACTGATGTGGGCACTGGCCAGTCCATGATAGCATGTATCTTAGAGGGATCTATAGAAATACCCTCTCCTGATATGATATGACCCAAGTACTGAATCTCTATCTGAAAGAAGCTACATTTTTCCATGTTCCCATATAACTTATACTTTCTCAAAACCTAAAGTACCTACCTCAAAATCTCCTCATGTTCCTCCTTGGAAGGATAATATATCAATATTTCATCAAGGAACACTAAGACAAAGGGATCCAGAAAGGTCCTGAATACTCAATTCATGAGGCTCATGAAGACAGCTGGGGCATTGGTCAAACCAAAAGGGACAACTGTGAACTCATAATGGCCATAACGTGTGCGGAAAGCTGTCTTATGAATGTCTGCATCTGATATGTGCAACTGATGATACCCTGACTTGAGATCAATTTTGGAGAATACTCTTGCTTCCCGCATCTGATCAAACAATTCATCAATCCTAGGGAGAGGATAATGGTTCTTTATAGTGACCTTGTTGAGTTGTCTAAAGTCTACACAAAGTCTTAGAGAACTGTCCTTCTTTTTCACAAATATGACTGGCGCTCCCCAAGGAGATACAATAGGGTGTATGAGACCCTTCTCCAACAACTCCTCTAACTGAATCTTGAGCTCATAAAGCTCTGGAGTCTTCATCCGATAGGGTACCCTAGAAACTAGTGTAGATCCAAGTACTAAATCAGTGGTGAAATCCACCTCTCTATGGGGTGGTATCCCTGGAAGATCACCTGGAAACACATCGGCATACTCCCTCAAAACTGCATGATCATCTAAGGGTGAATGCTTTGGAGTTCTATCTAATTGATCACTGATGGTGATAGAAAACAACTAACATCCCTTATGCATGCTCTGCTTGAGTTGCTTAGTCGAGATCATGGGCAAAGAGATAGGTCTTTGCATCCCTGATATCACAAATGCACTCCCAACGTCATCCTGACACTCAATGACTTTATTTTTGCAATATACCTTAGCCCGATGAGCCTCGATCCAATCCATACCCAACACTACCTGATAGGATCCTAGAGGAATAACTAAAAGGTCAAGTTTAGTGGAGAAGGCTCCTAAATCAAGTACTTAACTCTTCACATACGAGTCCAAAATGAGTTTGGCCCTAGAGGCCAACTCAACCTACCAACTATATGGTTGCCTAGCCACCACTAGCCCACACTGGTCCACTATAGAAGGAGATATAAAAGAATCGAAAGCACCTGAATCAAAAAGTACTGAGATAGAAATACCCTTGATAGTACCTGTCATCTCAATGATTGTGGACTGATGCTCAGCTTGACAGTTGTCAACCACTACATATACACGATGGGCGCATCCCACATCACCCATCATTTTCTCGGACCTAGAGGATCTCTATGTATCCATGGTATTTGGTTTTCGTCTGCTGGTGTGTGTGTGGTGGAGCCCTCGTGGCTACTAGTGGAGGCCAGAATCCTCCTCTAGGGGGTGGTGTTATACCCCATGACCTCTAACTCTGAAATTCCTATATCCTATCCTGAAACTTGCTCTTATTTCTATCTCAGTGCTCCTGTCCCTTGGTCCTGTTCTCCTCAGCTAAGTAGACCTTCTCAGTGGCCTTCTCAAGTGTGGGAGGAGATAACATCCTGACTGCTCCTACTATATCTGCATTCAGGCCCTAAATGAATGTATTTACCTGTAATTTTTCATCTTGCAGGTAGTCCACATACTGCATAAGATCTAGGAATCTACTCTCATACTATGCCACTGTGCCAGAGCTCTATCGTAACTCATGGAACTCATCAATCCTCTTCTACAAAAAAATTTCTGACATATAGCGGGCCCTAAAACACTCCTTAGAACATCTCCTAGGTCACTATCTCTCGAGTCAGATGGATCTTCCATGCTCCTCATTCCTCCACCAAATGCCTACTACATCTCGACAGGAGGTGTATGACAAACCTTGCCTTGACATTGCTCTCGTACAATTGCAAGCCAAAGTAAGCTATCCAAGCTAAGGAACCATGACTCAGCCCTAAAGCCATCTATAGAGCTGGTGTAGGTAGGTGGCTGTACAGTGAAGAAGATCCCTGATCACACTGCCTATATCCCAATCCTGGTGATGTAACCCAATAGGTGAATGGGGTCGCCTATCCCCAAATGGTCCCTCAATACTATGTGAGTGGCTACGATGGTATGAGGCTACCCTCTCGTGATGAATGAAAGGGCTACATGACCTCTCCCACCTCAAGTGTATCATGCTCTGACAGCTCTGAATGCACGTCCTCACCTATTGGCTCCTCATCTCCCAACTAAATGTTCTCCTCTCTCACCTCCTGCGGTGGTGGGAGATGTTGCTACACAATGTTAATCAACTGTTGAAGAGCCTCTAAGATCTGAGGCCCTAACTCAGGTGCCGGTGGTTCGGGCGTAGGTGAACCACGTCCCAAACTCGTAACTGAGCATCATGTCATGGGTACCATCCTATGCATGAGGTGAGCGAAGAGGTTATTAAATGGTTGCGAAAAGTTTTTTTTTAACGAATTATTTTATTTATTTATTTACTTTATTGTTATTACAATTATTATTGACTGGTTGATTGATTACCCATAGTATCCGCATGTGTGAACCTCTATTCTGATACCAAATGTAGTGCCCCGCCTCAGGACAATGAAATCAAACCAGAAGTTACTAAAATTTTAGAATTTTTTATTTTTTATTTTAAAAGTGGCCAATAAATTACTAGCGCACTACTTAACCCTTTCCGTAATAATTAATTCAAAATAATTATTAATTTCCTCAAATTTGCAAAAACACTAACCTAACACAGCTTGATTGTTTTATTCTACTAAGTATTAACTGGAATCACAAAATTTACTAAGTCTACACACCCTTTTTATTTTAAATAGTCTCCCCTTTTTAATTTATTTTCCCACACACCCCCACCTTAATTAATTCTCATTCCCACTATATTTCCCATGACTAAAAGTGTGTAGGGTTTTATTAGATCCCTAGGATTAAACAAATTTGGTCCCTAGATTTTGAGTTTACCCTAAAGTTTGCCCTAACATCTTTATCTTTTCCTTTCTTTTCATTTGAATTTCATTCTTTTTTTCTTGTGCAGGTTAGCGTAGATGAGGAGATATGGAGGCTTGATTCTCATGGATTGGAAGAGTGTTATCCAAATCAACCAAATCAATATGGAAAAGTATATGTATTTTTTTATTTATGTAACTGATGCGGCCACATATTTTTTCTTTGTGTATTGGTTTAGTAAGAAAATTTGAGGTACTTTGGGGGTGGAAGGGCCTACACGGCCGGAGAGGAAGGCACAGGGTCACGTGGAGGGGGAGAGAAACCATGGGGAAGGGAAGGGGCAGCCGGTTTGAGAGGTGAAGAAATGGGGGGGGGGGGCGTAGGCGGAAGGGAGGTGCTGCGGTGGTGGGTAGTGGACAGGGAAGGAGCACAGGGGGAGTCCGGTGGGTGGCCACGTTGGGAGTGCGTAGGAAAAGTGGGTTCAGGGTTTGGGATAGGCACAAGCTGAGGGTGGCCGTAGAGAATGGAGGGGGGGAGGGGTTCGGCCCTCCCCCTATCTATGCTTAGTTTTTTTTTTTTTGTTTATATTTTGTTATTTTATTTAAAACATTTTTTAAATATAAAAAGGTTATATATATACATATATATATATATATATATATATATATAATATAATATATATATAATATTAGCTATATATACATAAATAATATTCCATAATATATATTTCAACATATATAAACCTGCAATAAAAACCCGTTTTAATACAACAATTAAACTATGACTATCCTAAAATATACCACAGTTACATTTTAAAATAACACTATGTTAGGTAAATTCTAAATATGAGCATTTTGTGCACAATGGTAAAGAATGATTATCTCATGTTATAAAATAACAAACCTAAATTAGTTAACTTAGTGAAGTAAGAATCTTAAAGTGTTTCAATAACTATTTAGGTTAAATCTTTCACCTATTTTGAGTTAAAAGGAATGTAACCAGGTATTTTCAAATAAGACTTTAGACCCATTTCTAAACAAAAATTTTCAAAGAAGATTACTTATTCAATATGATTTCTTAATAAGACCAAATCATTAAAACTTCACATGGAAAGAAATCAAGAATAATCTTATTCCAATCATTGATATTACAAACAAAACAATACAAGAGGGGATACTTTCTTTTCAAATGCAATGCTAAAATATTATTTCAGATTTTTAAACAAATGAGAGTTTCAACAAAGTAATATTATTTCTTTTGTAATAACACCTTTCCAAGAAATAAACTTTCTTTACCAAAATGATATTAAAAAAAAATCATGTTAAAGGAATATATATATTTTCTAAGACTTCTTTTTGCTAAATTCCTCAGTACATCATATTTAAAAACATGCTAAAATACATGAGAAAACAACTTAATAATTCCTTCCTAATATTGAAAGAAAGTTTTCAAATACAATGAAATACCAATCTTACAAGTGATTTTCAATTCACAAGGTGAGGAATTTTGCATGCCAAATAATCTTCCCATAAAGCCATACTCAAGAGGTTACAATGCAAGTAATGTTTCACAAAGATCTAAGATGACAAAGAAGCTCCAACTATCACCAACTTCCATCTTGAGATCAAACTTCAAATGCCTTCAAGGAATCCATACAAGGAGAACAAGCTTGTTTTACAACCCAATCATAGGCATCATCACATGCCTTTCTGAGGTTGGACTGCATGCTAGACTCCCCCAAGCCCATGGGAAAGAGGACTAATCATCCACAATTTTGCACAAGAGTGAGGGTGAACAAAACAATATTACAACAACATGATACAAGACAAATATAAACAACAAGACTCCAAATTTTACAAAGATGAAAAAGAGGAGAAACCATTTTCTACCTCTAAAATCGGGAAGATAAGAAAGGATTTCTCTAAAAGTTGTAACCACCATTAGTTGCACAAAACAAACATCTCCATACTCTCCTTATTTCTCCACCTTTTCACCAAATCCTTCTTGGAAGGATTTTCAAACCCCAAAGGGGTTTCCTTATCAAGAATGGGGAAAGAGGTTCAATCCATATGAACCACCTTCCCCACCTCAACCATTTGAGGGGAGTAACTAAATCCTACAAGGCCTTGCCCATCAAACCTATGAGGATTGAGAGGGAAAAATCCCTCTCTCTTCCCCCACTAACTCCAAAACTCCATCATGCCATATGATGGAGGGAGCAAAATAAAGCAAACAACAACAAAAAACTACATGCAACAACAAACATTTCCAAGTAAACAAACTAATATCAAGCATGATATAACACATATAATAAATCTCAAGAGGCCTACCTCCAAAAAGCTCTGCAAATTCAATCTCTTCCACTTCTTGGCCCAAGCAACCTCTAGCACCAAAATCCACAAGCCTCTAAGAAAAAGCTCCAAAAAAAAGTTCTCTTCTTTTCCCATGAGGGAGAATTTGAAGAGGAGCAATAAAAAATACTCACAAATGAGGGGGTGAAATGTGTCACCCCTCTCTTCCTTTAAGGTCAAAGATGCCAAAGATAAAAGAGAGAAAGGGTAAAATGAATTTTAGCCCTCTTCTCCCTAATTACCCACAATGATAACAAAACAATCTTGTGCAACTTTTAATACAACACACTTAACCATATCCCTTACATGGATGTGACCAAAGGGAGGAAAAATGGTAGGGAAAACTCCCTCTAAGCCTTGGAAATAAGCCCCCCCTACATATTAGGTAGGGTCCAAGGGCCCATTTTCATGCTAAGGGAACTCCCAAACTAAAAAGGGGTCCCTAAAAATGCCTAAAATAACCCAATTTCGGGTTTGGGCACACTTGGGCACAAGGGTAGAGGGTGTGGGGCCCACCCAAGGGTTCACATGTGACCCTAATCCCTTTTTGATTAAGTACATCATTACAAAAATTCAAAACTTAATGTAAGTGGGGCCATTAATTCCCCAAAAAAAGTTTACAACGCAAACTAAACACCCTAAGCAAGATTAATAATACAAGACATATTATATTACAAATGAGGGTCACTCACGGTGCCCAAAACAATAAACTCTAATACTAAGGACTCATGAAATAAACACGGCTAGGACTTAGCCCCATTAGATGCTTGTGTAAAGTTGTGTAGTTGGCTTGAATCCCACGTTCTCCTGTGACCTATCACCTGCACACTCATTGCACACATTAAGTGCACCTATTCAATAAAATGTGAATTAACTAGTAAATAAGCTATCAATGAATTCTAAACTAACATATCATCTTTCTAGAATCGAAAGTGCGACAACATGCATAATTATACATAATTCACCTTAAGTTAGTCATAATGATAAAATGATATGTATCCATAGAATCCCAACATGTAACAAACTGAGTATCCATCAATATAATTACGTTCCAAAACAACATCATACCAATTAGTATCCATGAAATCATAAGATAATGAAAACAACATAGTAATCAAGCTGAATTAGCACTATACGCCTAAATCTCCATACATGTCTAATAAGATCAAATCTCCTAATGTAATGTCCAAAATATAATAGATCCTTGCTGAAACATATCTATGAGGAACAAGTAATTGAGATGTAAAAATTCGGGCACTACAGTATGTTCCTTATTATGTGTCTTTCGAATTTGACTTTTTATGAGTGATCAGATCTGCTCATAAATAAAATAAGACTATGTCTTGTAATTTCTCAGAGAGAAACAACTGTTATAAAACATGAAGAAGTGTTAATTTTCTAAATAGTCACTTGTCTATCTTGGAAACATTATTGGAGGATAGCTATGAGTGGATCCGAAGAAGGTGGAAGCCATCACCAATTGGCCAACACCAATGGGAGACATAGAGACTAGAATTTTTCTGGGAGTAGTACAATACATGAGGAAGTTCATTTTAGGCTTCTCATATTATTACAACTCCTCTACACACAGTGGTCATAAAGAGAAAGGGTTTTTACTGGGGTAAGGAACAAGATCAAGATTTTGAGTTGCTAAAATACAAGATTAGCCATGCTCTAGTACTTTATCTTCCTAATTTTCAACAACCCTTTGAAGTAGAGACAAATTCTAGTGATTATGTTATGGGATCAGTGTTACTATAGGGAGGTAAGCCAATATGTTATCATTATAAAACTTTCACTTCAACAGTTAAGGGATATTTAGATATGATAAGAAAATGTATTCACTAGTTCAAAAAATAAAGAAATGGAAACATTATTTGTTGGGTAAATAAACTATTATGTACACTGACCATGAACCTCTCTCGTATTTGTAAGCATAGTCTACATTACAGTAGGAAAGGCATTATAAGTGGATGGGATTCCTTCAGTAGTTCTATTTGGTGATCAAGTATAAGAAAGGTAGAAACAATTTGGTGGCAAAAATGTTGTTTAAGCTCCCCACACAAGAGAAAATATCTAGTTTGGCCACTATATCTCAAATTGAGCCCTTCACAAAAGAAGCTTACAGAGAGGCATATGCTCAATACAAATATTTCGAGGTGACATATCAGCAGTTGTAGTCCTAAGGGGCTGAAAAGATGGGCATTGAAGATTTTTATCTCAATTATGGGATGCTTTACTGATGGGGGAAGCTTTGTGTGCCAAAGGAAGAAATGATTATATTTATGAGGGAAGCACATACCTCAAAAGTAGCAGGAAATTTTGGTGTTGGTAAAACCATGGCCCACTTGCAAAGGTATGTGTATTGGCCCAATATTCAAGAAGAAGTATCTACATTCATAAGAGGATATAAAAGTTGTTGTACGAGAAATCCTAAAATAAGGTAGGAAGGTTTGTATATGCCTTTACCTGTCCTTACTCATCCATGGGAAGATATTTCTATGGAGTTTGTAGGAGAAATACCTATGTCTAAACATGGCCATGATTATCTATATGTTGTTGTAGATAGATTCAATAATATATGTGTTCTTATGGCATGTAAAAAGACAATAAAATCATATGAAAAAACTGAACTTTTATTTTCTAATGTTTGGGTACATTTTGGTTTTCTTGTAACACCTGTGATAAACTATTAACTTTTCCTCTTTTGCATTGCAAGCGTTGACATGTGAATTTTCATAAGAAGGTGTATTCTTTTGACTGTTAGAAATCATGCTTGTCATGGATAATTTATTTCTATTCTTGGATTCATTTTACTGAAATGTTGTTGCTTGCAAGGAATCCATTCTGTTTGAGATAAGAAAGGTTGTAAAATGGTAATATTGTTTGTAAATTATCTCTTTATAATAATGAAACCTTGACCAATTTCATTGATCTAAGGTATGTTTTAATTCTTCTTACTTGATTTGTATGGTAAACTGACATTCAAAGGTTGAAGGAAATACAAGGATTGAACTCTTGTATTTATACAATTTCATTGATCTTATTGGAAGTTCTTGCTTTGAATTCTGTTGTAAGTAGTGTGCTCGGATCTTCTTGTTAATTTCTCCAGGATGCTAAATGGCGTAAAGAGGATGGAGGTCTACTTCAAGACTATTGAGGGTAAAAACCTAAGTCCTAGATCTTTAAGATCTATCCTAATGGGATTCTAACCTAAGGTAAACTAGACCTACCTTATGTCTATGTTTACACTAATCTTGTTGCATCCTAACCTAATTTGTATGTTTTACAAAGTGGGGGATTTGGAAATAACCTAAGGTAACTGTAGGTTTATTTCTAACCTATTACCTAATGCTAAATTGGTATGGATTATGGTCTATCCTAAGATGGTAAATTTACCTAAGGCAATGTTTAAAAACCTAAGGTAAATAATTTCTAAACTAACCTAAGGTCAGATCCTAAGCTAATGATATTTATCCTAAACTAATGCAAGGATGGAAAGGGACCTAAGGGGAGTCACATGGAAAGTATGAGATGGTGGTGATGGTTTCTAAGTCATTTATTTGATTTGATTTTTAATTTAAAACATTGTGGTACTATCATTTTGACAGAGGCATGGAAACTAGAGGGAATCCTAGTTGGCATCATCACTAAAGTTAAGTAATGCATGTTATCTTTGAATTTGGACTCGCTAACTTTAGATGGCGGTGGCATGGAGATATAGGTGGGAGATTGGAAATTAATGACATTTATGGTCATTGGTTTTGGCGAGCAAACACCTTGGAAACCATGCGAGTGGATTTGTTGGGAGTTGTTTGGTCTTCCATGCATTTCAATTTTTCTCTGCATGGAGCTATCTGGTTCTTTGAACCAGCAGTTCTATTTTCAGTTTGTTACTATTTTTAACTCCCTTGGACTATTTTCGATCCAATGGAAGTATATGAGGCATTTGAGAAGGAAGTTTTTGGTTGTTGATTTTGTTTGGAAAAGGAGTTGTGAAGGCTCGGCTAGAAATATTCTTCGAATTGAAAGAAGCACTATCAGGCATGATAGGCTCTATCCATTAAGCTACTCTACTTTTCTCTAAATGTCTTCATTAAAACAACTTTTCTCTCGTGAAATAAATGGGTCTTTTATTTTGTTATGATTACCATGCTTTCTTGCTTGATAAATCTTTGTTTTTATTTTGAGGAATCTCTACTTGATAAGGTAGGAGATGGGTTGTTTTCCTATTTATTTGATGTTGAATCCCACCTTAAATCTTGTGGTGATTTGAGTAATGAAGTGCATGCGTGAATATTTCTTGTCTATTCGAAAAGGGGTTTATGGAAATGAAATGTGGCTTCAAGTTTCAAACTGGGTTTGTAGTTTGGGTTGTTAGAAGGTAAATGAATATCCTTTGCTGTCGCTTCTTTGTTTTGTTGAAGTTTTGTTACTCCTGTTGGAACTATATGAATATGCATGCTTGGATTCAGAGTTGTGTGAACTCGAATTTGTATAGAAAATAGTAAATGTGTGCCTTCTTCTTGAACTTACTGTATAATCTATCAGTTCTTTGAATTCGGTATTCGATGGGAGCTGGGCATGATATTGGGTGTTTGGATTCTCTATTTTTATGGATTCATATTGTATGGAAACAAGAGTGAATTTTTTATTATTCCTCTAAACTTTTCAGTTAAAAACTGAGTCACTCGAATTAAGTTCTTTTATGGAAACTATGAGATAATTGTTTCTTAGACCCTTAGATTTCAATGTTATCTTGTTGGGAATACCTATGTGTGAAGTCTTTTCTTCTGATCTCATATATACTATGTCTTTCTTTAAGTTCTTAAGTACTGAACTAAAGGATAAATAGATGAGGTCCTGATTGGTTGGGGACATTGTGAGAGTCAGCTTTGTCTGAGTCGATACTATGGTTATTCTCGTAGCTCTATTTGAGCTTTCAATATGTTGATCATGCTGAATACTTCCCTGTTGAAGTAGATGTTGTTGGTTTTGAATATCTATTCCATGATCTGGGTTAATCTCTTGAGTATCTTTCTTGAGTAAAATTGTTAAATCCTTCCTGATTGGGATATCATGAAGCTTTAAGGATGCTATTCGGACTTGTGGTTGACATTTCTTGATTTAGAACTAACCAAATTGATTCTGAATAAGGGGTTTCTAGACTCTTCCATTTCTTTGATCTCTGAGTAAGATTGAAGGGAATAATTTATCTTGTCAATTTCATAGAGGTGTGCAGATTGAACCTATCTGTAGAAATGTAATGAAAAGAATTTTATCATTTTTTTGTTGATAGCTTGTGTACGCCTGTAGCTAAGCCATGTCGATCTCGGGTTGCACCTTCTTTGGAATCGAATCGTGATGGAAATTTCTTTGTCCCTTCATAAGATGTATTTCTCTCACCTCTGTGAGGATTCGATTGAGAGTCTATCTCACTAATTGTTGTACTTTTGTCTTGAAGGAATGGTCAGTCTGTGGATCCTTGACTGAAACTTTGACATTTTTGAATGACTGTTGGAGACTGTAATTACCCTATATGGTGATTAGAAATTTTTTTCATTGCATCTCATTTTTGATATGGGTATAATATTACTGTCATTAGTTTTCCATGATGGGGAACCTTGCTTAAATCTGTTTCAAATGCAACAACCGCATGTTCTGTTTAATCTCTTCTTATATGTGTTTTCTTTTATAAAGGAGTTGAGGATGTTGTGATTGGGTCTACATCTATTTTGTGACCTTATTCACATTTGATAGAGTGTAGGAATTCCTTTCTGATCATGTCATTTGAATCCTTCTCTTTCATTCTCTGAGGTAAAGTCTAATCACTTCCCCTTTGGAAATTATAGGAGGTTATGTGTTGTGTTATCTTTTCTGAAGTTGTGAATGGGGATTCAAGTTAACCAAATTATAAAGGAAGTTCTTAATAGTTAATCATAGTTATTATTCTTATTTTGGGTAAATCTTGTCATAAGATTTAATTGGTTCAGTTGCATTACTTTCTTTAATTACTCTTGTGTAGTTGACATTACTACTTTCTTATTCACTTGACTTGTATTAAAGGATTTTAATATTTGTGATAGTAGATTAATGTGAGATGTTGTGCATTGAGTAAATAATATCCTAATGTTAATGTATGGCCTATCTTGAGAAATTAGGCTATGTATTGGATTTGGAATTAGGATTTCACATCTGATATGTGAAACTCTTATTTACTTATATTGTTAGATGATTCATCCTAAATCCTTTATGAAGTTGGAATGAGCTTGGTTGTAGTTGTCTTTTTATGAAACTCTATAAGCTGAGTTAGAAGGTTCCTACTTCTGAAAGTAACTCTATTTTGGTTAAATAGTGAAGTTAATTTTTGTATTTCAAATTCAAATGAATTATGAAGGAAATAATTAGAAGGTACTTTTATTTGATATAGATAAGTGTTTTGGGTTGGAACATTATTTATCTAATATCATGTTGGAGTTTGCTGATTTCATCATGATCTTTCCTTAAATGTTATTCAGATTGATTAATTGTTCTTCTTTTATGGTTGATACTACTTATGATTTATTTGTCTACTTGACCTCACTGTTTCATAAAAGCAGAGTTGGTTTAATGAAATGGTTAGTTGAAAAGCACATCATTTTAATGCTTAGTGATTATCATGCTCAGTTCAATGAACTGACCCATGCTAGCAATTTTTACAGATGGACTTCGTAAGTGATAAAGGAAGGCAATAAATTTTATGATGTATTGGTTGCTTAAAAGTCTGGACCATTTATAGAGAATTTTGATTCATTATTGAGATGTATTGAAGGAAGAAAAGTTGTATTCTTTAATGATCTTGATGTTGTTGACATGAAATATGTCAGTAATGCATAGTCTTGTAAAATGTGTATTTTATCATGATGAATTGAAAAGACTGAAGTTACTTAAATTGATTATGTCAATTCTCTTGCTCATAATATGAAGGAAATTTGTAATCCTATCTTTGATGTTGTCATTCATATTTGATTGGATCCTTATTTCTATTGTTCATTGAATAGGTTGGATAAATGGGAATTAGTACAATTTCCCTTACTTGAATGCAACTTACTAAGTTGCATGTATTGATGTTCTTTACCTAATCTTGTATGGTTTATTATGATGTTATGAATGTATAGTTAAAATATCAGGATGTGAATTGGATAAGGGTATAATAAATCCTAATACTTAACCATAAAGAGGAAGGTTCTCCTCCTCTCAAAAGGATACAAAATAAATGAATGGTATATGAGTTCGATAACCATTTAGACTTCATATCTATGAAGTCTACTGTAACAAAACCTATTTTGGTTCTTATACATTCCTTGAATGGTTGAAACACATTAATTAAATCTTACGATGGATGTTGTTTCTGTTTTCGATTAATTTCACACATTAAGAAAAAATTAATGAACATAAAATCAATCATAGGTTTTTGAAGTTCCTTATTATTTAATCAACTCAAATAAGGATGGAAAACTTAAGGATTGTTGGGATTAGGGTTATGCAAGGTTGTATTGATTTGAATCTTAATCCAAAGATAATTAAGTGGATATGACCTCTTGAGGTGTGTAAATCGTGATGAAGTAGTTCTGTCAGATGTTGGCACACGCCAACTGAAGAACTGTACCTTCATGAAGACTTGGGTCTTCACAAGGATATAATGTTGTAGTTGACATGTTGCAACACCCTTCAGCATTTGTTCATCTAGATCTACTCAAATTAGACTTGCACTTAGTTTCTCTCTAGAATCAGGCTAAGGATATGATTTAGCATAGGAAGTGACTCTCAATGAATTAGGGTAACTAGGCACATTCAATTGAATTAGGTTGAACTGAGTATGCCCATATACCCTAGGTCATTGTGAGTGGTTTCCTAATACAAAATTATATCAATAACCTGGGTTAGGGTCAAACCTTGGACAATTGGACTGACATAAGTATGTAAAGACCATTCTAGATAACATATTGTGTGCATGTATACTTTGCTTAATGCTAAATCAAATGAAACAAGAACTACCACCTAAAATAGTTCTAAAATTTAGCTAAAACAAAGCATAAACACCATCATGATAAGAATTAAACAAGGGTTAGATGCTAGCATTCATCAATACAAACTTTGAAACTAACAATGCTAAATATCTAAAATCCTCTATTCTCTAACAACAAATAAATGAATGGACCTAAGTAAGCTCCATGGCTATCAAAATAGTTTTCCTTAATGTTCCAAGAACCTAGGAATGAAGGATAATCAAAGTTGGGCTACAAGACCCTTTTGACACCTCCCATATGACCCAAGCACTTTAAGAAAGAGGCTTAACTCTTCAAGATGATGAACTCTCAAAAGGGCAAGGTGCAAGCTCTTAGTCTCTTTGCTATATGCTTTGCATTTGCTCTTTTAGAAAGTTTAGGTGTAAGTAAAAAGGTAGGTGGAGGGCTCTTTATATAGCCAAAAGGATAAAGGATTCAACACATTCTCATGAATGTGGGATAAAGGTAAAACATGATTAGGAATGGATAAGGTTGCTTTATTAAAGGTAACCTTACTTTAGAAGGGTTTAATACATGTTTAGCAAGTCATGGGAGTTGGGGGTATTTTAATTAATCAAAGGTGATTAATTAATAGGTAGGTGTAAGCTTATAGAAGCCAATTAGAGGAAAATTAGTGCAATTTAGGCTATTATAAGGGGATTAAATTAATTAAATATCAATTTATTGGTTAAATGGAAGGGAAAGCTAATTAATTAATAATAATTAATTAGTCTAGGTAGAAGGGGTGATTTATTAACGGAAGGCCGTTAATTAGGGTATTTGTTGGATAGGAAACTTAATTAATTAGCTTATTGTAATTAATTAATGCTGATATGAGGGAAAATGAGCACTTTTGACAATACGTTGTTGATTTGCAAGAAAGGGGACAATTAGCACAATTTAAGTATTTAAATTGCTTGGGCGTAATTATAGGTGTCTACATTTGCCCCTCTTTGGGGTGGTGTAAGTGATGTCATTTCAAAGATAGTAGACAGAAGAGATTTTGAAGAGATAGAAGAAAAATTAGTAGGAGGGAGATATGCCCCCTCAAGTGTCGATGGGGTGATGAAGGAAGCCGATCGATGATCGAAAAAGATGAGAAGTAGGTAGAAGAATGGGGACGAGGCAGGATGCCCTAAGGAGAGGGAGAATTAGGGGTGAAAGGGAAGTGGTGTAGAAGAAATATGGATGAGAGGAGAGAAGAGCTTAACCTCTAGCCACTTATTTGTTTGGAACAAATTTGATGTCATCATATTGCCATAGGAACTACATCATCGGTCCTTAAGAAAAATATAAGCATATGACAAAGGTAGAATGACATGAAAAGCCATACTACGAACAATTGTCCATTGCTGAAAGTACCAATTCTATGCAACATATAATAATGCAATGCAATACAAGAAGGAAACAAGCTCATATAACAGGGAAAACAAGTACGAACGCACATATCCAACCCCACAATGGTCAAGACAGTTGTACATTTTTTTGTTATAAGTGCTGAAGAGATCCATAAGTTTGTGATTGACGAAAAGGGTTAAAAATGATTCCCCAAGCAAGGATACATGCAAGGGGAAATGAAAATGGACACGGGGTCCATGAAAAGCATTTATGCGCAACGAAACAACACCAGGCAACCAAAAGTGCCCCAGAGTACAGACGAAGCAAGCAGCTAGCTTTTGTGAATGGTTGTGAATCCAGTGATCCGCGAGTCATATTAATCGGGGAAGATGTGAGATAAACCAATAGGATATGGAGAAAATACCATGCGCAAGACACAAGTTTCAGTCGTAAGAAGCAAGTTACCATTTTGTACGATGTTTTATTTTTTAGGAATTTTTTGAAAAATTTTTGCCTTGTTTTTAGATTTTTTTGATATATATATTGTTTTTGTGGTTTTCTCGAAACAATGTTCTATTTTTTTTGTGTTTTTCTCGAAACAATTTTCTATTGTTTTTGTGTTGTCTGAAACAATTTTCTATTGTTTTTGTGTTTTGTGAAACAATTTTCTATTGTTTTTGTGGTTTGTGAAACATTTTTCTATTGTTTTTGTGTTTTGTGAAATAATTTTCTATTGTTTTTGTGTTTTCTCAAAACAATGTTCTATTGTTTTTGTGGTTTGTGAAACAATTTTCTATTGTTTTTGTGTTTTCTCAAAACAATGTTTCTATTGTTTTTGTGTTTTGTGAAACAATTTTCTATTGTTTTTGTGTTTTCTCAAAACAATGTTCTATTGTTTTTGTGTTTTGTGAAACAATTTTCTATTGTTTTTGTGTTTTCTCAAAACAATGTTCTATTGTTTTTGTGGTTTGTGAAACAATTTTCTATTGTTTTTGTGTTTTCTCAAAACAATGTTTCTATTGTTTTTGTGTTTTGTGAAACAATTTTCTATTGTTTTTGTGTTTTCTCAAAACAATGTTCTATTGTTTTTGTGTTTTGTGAAACAATTTTCTATTGTTTTTGTGTTTTGTGAAACAATTTTCTATTGTTTTTGTGTTTTCTCAAAACAATGTTTCTATTGTTTTTATGTTTTTCTCGAAACAATTTTCTATTGTTTTTGTGTTTTTAACAGTTTTCCAAAGCTATGTGTAGGTAACCAAGAAAGCATGGATGCCTCCAGCGTTAGGTGGGGAATATACAAGGGCAGAAGCCACGCGCTTATGAACAAGAAGGTGAAGTCGTTGAGTGGCCCCCAGCGTAAGATGGGAAATAACGAAAGACCACGTACCTTACAGACGAATAGAAGAAGGCAAAGCCGGATCAAGGCTGGACTAGATGGTGTGCACAAGGAAACGCGAAGGTAGAACTAGGTCCAGGACAAAGACAACTACATTTCTAATATAGAATTCTTGTGAACAACAAATCCTCCTGAGGCACCAGAAACTGGTTTTCACCAAAGGACTTGTCCAAAGTACCACAATTGCGTGGTTTTCACTAGTGGATGACCTATTTTCTCTTTTCCTTTTTCTGATTTTTTTTTTGATGTTTTTATATTTTTTTGCAATTTTTATGACTTTCTTGTGCCATGTTTAGGAATAAAACCTCTTAAGATGCATGGCATTCATGGGCTCCCAGAGCTCATCACCATTGGAGTGAGCCAACTTGTATGCCCCTGTGCCATACTTGGCAACTATGACATAGGGTCTTAACCAGTGTGGTTCGAACTTCCCTTTCTTTTCTCACTCTACTCTGGTGTTGAACTGGTTCTCCTTCATAACTAAATCACCCACCTCAAACTGGCGAGGGATGATTCTCTTATTGTAGTTGCGGGAGATTCTGTGTTGATATACCTTCAGGTGATCAAGAGCGTGAATGCGCCTCTCATCCAGGAGCTCTAACTCAGCCAATCTTGCCACTCGATAATCTTCATCCTTATCCAAATAGTCCCGAAGAGAAATTCACAGGGATGGGAGTTCAATCTCTAAAGGGATGATAGATTCTGTCCCGAATACTAGGGAATATGGTGTGGCACCTGTACGAGTGCGAATTGATGTTCGGTAGGCCCAAAGGGCTGGGTGGATTTGTAGGTGTGAATTTCAACTAGTTTTTCTAACCATCTTCTCCATTATCCTTACCAAAGTCTTGTTTGTTGCCTCAGCTTGTCCATTACCCTGAGGGTAATATGGCGTGGACCATTTCAATCTAATTTGGAACCGTTGGCAAAGACCTTTCATAGTTTTGTTCTTAAATGACTTCCCATTATCTGTGACAATGGCTGTAGGGATACCATATCGGCAAATAATATGATTCATGATGAATTTAGAAATCTGTGCTCCTGTGACATAGGTTAAAGGAACAGCCTCCACCCATTTTGTAAAGTATTATGTAGCTGTGATGATATGTGTATGACCATCAGATGAGGTAGGAGTAAGCTTCCCTATTAGATCAAGTCCCCACTTGGAGAATGGCCACGAGGGTAGTGATTAGTTGTAATGGTTTTGATGAAGCATGGATGAAATTTCCATACTTTTGGCAAAGCACACATTTTCTAACATAATTACAACAATCAGTTTCCATGGTGGGCCAAGAGTAACCTACTCTTAACAATTTCTTAGCCAAGACCATTCCATTTGTATGTGCTCCGCATACTCCTTCGTGTACTTCTTTAATTTCCTGGATTGACTCCATCACATCTAGACAACGTAACAGGTTCCCATTGTAGCCATGATGATAAAGTGTACCTCCTAAAAGGGTGTAACGGGCTATCTGGTGAATAAGGCTTTGATTTTCAGAACAAGAGATATTGGGAGGGAAAGTACTGTCCTTAAGATAGGTGAAAATGGGTTCGTACCATGGGGAATAGGGACCAACAACCTCACAATCCAGGAAATATTCCGGTACGTCATATGTAGGTTGGTGTAGATTTTCTATGAAAAATGGCATATCATTGTTCCCTGGTAGAATACGAAGCATAGATCCCACCATTGCCATAGCATCTGCTGATTTGTTCTGTGCTTTTGGGATCTTCTCAAAGGTAATACGCACAAAATACTCCTTCATAGTTTCCACCAACTTCTTGTAAGGTATGAGTTTGTCATCCTTAACTTTATACTCATCATTAACCTATTTGATGATTAGCTTTGAATCACCTACAACCTTAACATGTTGAATATTCCACTTGATGGCTAGCTTCATCCCTGCAATGAGTGCTTCATATTCCGCAATGTTGTTCGTGCAAGGGAAGGCCAGGCGGAAAGCCTGTGGTATAGGATCACCCGAAGGAGTAATAAGGACCACTCCTGCACCTGAACCATGAAATGTAAAAGATCCATCAAAATGTATCTGCCATATGATAGATTCTTCAATATAGAGCAAAGATGCATCTGGAAGATCCAGACTCAAAGGTTCTGTGCTTTGTAAAGGTGCTTTCGCTAGCTGGTCAGCAAGTACTTGTCCTTTAATTGCTTTTTGATGGATAAATTCTATGTCAAACTCACTGAGTAGAATGATCTAATTAGTCATTCTACCTGTGAGGGTGGGTTTGGACAACAAATACTTGAGTGGGTCGACCTTGGATATGAGCTTGGTCTTAGTATTTAGCAGGTAATGGTGAAGTTTCTGAAAGGTAAAAACAACGGCCAAGCAAGCCTTTTCAATGTGAGGATAATTACGTTCATAGGTGATGAGGGTGCGACTCAGATAGTACACTGCTTTCTCTTTATGGATAAGGTCATATTGGGCGAGTAGTGCACCAATAGCGTATTGTGTAGCAGAAATATAGAGCAAAATTGGTTCTCTCGGAGTGGGAGGCATAAGGACAGGTGGATTAGCTAGGTACTGTTTAAGCAAAGCAAAGGCTTGTTGTTGCTCAGGTCCCCAGATGAAAGTGATGTCCTTCTTAAGTAAATGAGTGAATGAGTGACATTTATCTATAAGCTGGGAGATAAAGCGGTGAATGGCTTGAATTTTCCCTTGCAAGCTACGCAGTTGCTTGATATTCTCAGGTGGAGGCATTTCTGTGATGGCAGACACTTTAGCAGGGTCTACCTCAATACCTCGTCTTGACATGATGAAGCCTAATTGTTTCCCAGATAGCACACCGAAGACACACTTCTTTGGATTTATCCTGACTTTGTATTCACGCAAGCGTTCAAAGATTCACCGCAAAATGATAGGATGATCCTCTCTTGTTTTGGACTTTCCCAGGATGTCATCTACGTAGTCTTCCATGATGTCATGAATCATATCATGAAATATTACTGTCATGGCCTGCTGATAAGTTTTTTCCCGCATTCTTAAGGCCAAATTGCATCACCTGATAATAAAAGGTGCCCCAAGGAGTTGTGAAAGCTGTTTTGTGTTGGTCTTCCTCAACGTTCTTAATTTGATTATAACCCGAAAATCCATCCATAAGTGATAACATTTCATACCCTGCGGTCGAGTCAACAATCATGTCAATGTTGGGCAACAAAAATTCATCTTTAGGGAAAGATTTATTGATGTCCCTAAAATCTGTGAAAATTTAGATACCAATAGGTTTCTTCTGGACAGGAACAATGTTTGATATCCATTCAGAATAATCAATTGGCCTGATGAATCCTGCTGCAAGCAACCTTTCCAATTCTTCTTTAACTAACAAGGCCACTCTTGGGTGCATCTTTCAAAGCTTTTGTTTGATAGGCTTAGCATCTGCATGCACAACCAGGTTATGCATGACAAAAGTTGGATCTAAGATGGGCATGTCTTTGTAAGACCATGCGAACACATCAATAAACTCTTGCAGTAGCATAGTGAATGTATTTTTTTCTCTGGCTGAGAGTGATGCTCCCAATTTTACTATCTTGGGATCTTCTTTGGTACCAATATTGACATCAATGGTTTCTTCAACTAATAATTTTGATAAATCCTCCATACGCATAGGATCAGGAGGTAGGTTGAGATCTTCATCCAAGGATGTCTCTACGAGATTTTCATCCTTGGCGTGGTCACTTTGTTTTTCCTTTGATTTTCTTATTTGTTTGTCAGCCAATGCCTCAAAGAGGTTTTCACTGTGTGACTTGGACTTCGATTTTTGCTGAGGCTTTTCTTTAGAACTCTTGCCCTCACTTTTCTTTAAATTTTACTGACCACGAAGTTTAGCCTCCTCACCGAAGTAGGCGCAGGTGTCTAAGTCGATAAAGAAACCCTTCTTGTGATCTCCAATGGGAATTGTATCCCTTATGCCCATGAAATCTGCAATAGCCTCATCGTTCTCAAATAAATCTAGTGGCACGTGACATTGTTGGTCCCATTCAATAAGGGAGGGGTATACAAGGTCAAGGGTTGGTTCAGTGGGGGTGATGGTTAGGACAGCTTTATTCATGAAAAGGTTCATGGAGGCCAGATCCTCATATTGGCTACAACAAGGATCCGTATCACTGTCTAGATAATCAGAGCTATCCTCATGCTCAGAACAAGTCACATCTTGATTGTTGGGGGTGTGCTCCATAAGGGTGAATCCCAATGCCATATCTTTCTATTTTGAAATGTGGAAGAGGGACTGGTTCTCTTTGTCCTTGTTCATTCCTCCCACATCCTAGGCCTTTGTAGCCCATGGAGTACATCATTCTGATAGATTTTTCATATTCTGGGGTTTGATAACAAGATGGCTGAGTGTCCTCAGGGACCCAAGTAGTAGGTGGATCAAGTAATTTTTCCTCAGCTAACAAGCCTCCAGGTAGGAATGACCCAATAGTGTGTTCCTCTCTAGGTCTCCTGAAGCGGTAGTTGGGTCGACCTCTAGTCTTGGGCGATAAGGAGAGGTTAGAAACTAAGAGCGCTTGTTGTACATTATACTCCCCACAGCCATATTCTAGAATTTTCATCTCCCATGAATTAGATGGAGATGTTGAATTAGATGCCCCATGAGTGCGAGAACTAAGATAATTTGAATCTACTCAAGATTCCATGGCCTCAGAATGAAGAGGGACAACTATATCTATGGAGGGACATGCGTATGTACCCTTTCGTGAAAAGCTATTAAGAGCTCTACAATGAGCAAAGGGCTCTAAGTCTCCTGGTATTGTTACTGTATCTCCCTCATGCTTCAGCTTGATGCATTGATGAAATGTTGATGGCACTGCTTGCATGGCATGGATCCATGGTTGGCCTAGAAGCATATTATATGGAAGTTCCAAGTCTAAGATGTAAAACTTTGTCAGATGGAAAGTGGGGCCCACCTCCATTGGTAGCGTAATGGTGCCTGCTGACTCTCTTTCCACGTTGTCGTATGTGGTGATAGTGATGATATGAGACTCAAGATCTTCTTCTGTATGTCCCAATTGTTTGACTAATTTAAGCGTGCAGATGTTCAATCCAGATCCGTTATCCACAAGCACCCGTTTGATTTTCCTGCGGGTAACAACTACCTCAATGTATAAGGGAAGATTATGTGTAGGATTCTCAGTAGGGACCTCCCTATGGTTGAAAGTGAGATGCTCACTTGGTGCAATATTTGCCACCGCGGTTTGAAGGTACGCCGGATTGACTTCTAAAGGCACTCCCGACCCCTAAAGAGTTTGATACAGAATGTCCTTATGTACATTGGAAATCTTGAGAAGTTCTAAGATCGAAATCTTAGCAGACGTCTTCTCAAGTTGTTCTAAAATGTTATACTTACTAGTATGCGGGGTCAACGGAGAGGGCTCCATAATTACGAGGCGGGTGCACCTTGTTACCGCAGCACAGTCCTTTCCCTTAATTCGGATGGTGTTGACGCGGTCAGCAAGGGAGCGAATACATCCAATAAGTGAATCATAATGATTGTTATCTCTCTTGGTATACAAGTAATTCGTGGCTTTATAGGTTTGGGATGACTCTCCCCGATCCGGTTTTGCCTTTTCTGACTTATCATGCTTGGGGAATGGTTCCTTATAAATCCCAATCTTCTCGTTAGGTGTTTGCATGTGGGTAGGGTTATCCACCTCTATCTCCTCGTTGTCAATGAGGTCTTGAATATAGTGGCGAAGTCACAAACATTTGTCTATTTTATGACCTTTAACACAATGCATTTCACAGTATTCATGCTCCTTATACCATGAAGGTTTAGGAGCATTGTCATCAAATGGTTACGTTGTAGGATAGGTCAACGTGTGGGCCGCATCCAACTGTTTTAGTATGACAGACAACGGCTCATTGAGGGAGGTGAATGTTCGTCACTTTGGTGGTGGTTGAATTGGGCCCTTGGTCAGTTTAAAAGGTTGACTGGTTTAGACTCTTTGAACACGTTTGGAATCAGTGATTCCGTCTCCCACCATGTTTTTGTTTTTCTTAAAGATCTTTTGCTTGTCAGCGGGTTTGAAACTTTGGTTGTCTTTAGATTGGGTATTGAGGGTGCCTTTGGCAATGAGAGCCTTTTCTATTTGAATCCCTTTCTCGATAACCTCCTCAAAGGTTTGGACATAATGCATTTGGAGGTGGAAAGCTATATCTGGGTTGAGATTAGGGACGAAAATACTGACCAGCTGCTTCTCAGGAAAAGCGCAAGGGAAGCGACTAGCTATCCCTCTCTATTGTTGGAGGAAGCTAGCGAAGGTCTCATTTGGGTGTTATTTTGTGCCACACAAGTTTGCCATGGTGATGTCACTCTCTATGTTATACGAGAAATGACGCACGAATCTTTCTGCCAATTCTGGCCAGGTGAAAATTGATCCTCGTGGTAAGCGCATAAACCATTCCAATGCTTGACCTCTGAGACTCTTATGAAAAAGTATGATGAGGTAATTATCACTATAAGACACCTCTTGACATGCCATGTAGAAATCTTTAACATGATCCCTTGGGTCTCCATTTCCTTTGTATTTGTCAAACTTTGGCATATCAAATTTCTTTGGAAAGGGTTGAAGGGTCATTGTCTTGTCAAAAGGATAGGGGCATAGTTCTTCGTATTGGTATTTCCTAATACTCCCTATATTGCTTTCTTGTATGCTCGCAAGTGTTGCTTTCATAGATTGCACTTCTTTTGCGAGCAATTGTTCTTTAGTGGGAGAAGCAGGGATTGTGTACACGATGATACCCTGTGTCTTCTTCTCCTTGGTTTTCTTGATGGAGTTCGTGGATCCTAAACTTAGGCTTTGACTTTTGAATGTTCTTGTTTGTGTCTTTCTGTACCTGGAAAGTAAGCAAAGCTAGTTGTCGGCTTAGGTTACTGAGTTGTTGTTGGATTGTGACTTGGTTTGTGTCTTCTTCTTCTAAAGGTTCTTCCCCTGTCTCATGTTCTATCTTGTTTCTTCATGGCACTTTGATGAGGGGTATTCTATGCCCCTACCACTTTATCATTTTTTGCGTAAGAAGTGGAAGCATGCCCACCTGTTAAAATATCTTCCATATTGATAAGGGGGGCATTCTTCCTTAGTACTGTCATTTGTAGGTAATATTGGTTCATTTTCGGTGGGAAATTTGGCCCCTAATTCCATGACCCCGTGCCAAAACTCTATCTTTATTTCTAAGGAGAAACTCATCTAGTAGAGTGGGGTCAAAATCAAAGTCTGTGTGTGGTGATTCTAATTCATTTCCACTATGGTCGACCATTTCTTCTATTTCCTTTTCTGCAGAAAATAGTGGTCCTAGATCGTGTCCAATAAATGGTTTTGACCCTTTTTTGTTAGAGGTTTCCCAAGCTTGCGCCTGTTGTTCCTCATATGTTTGTTTCTTTAAACCTAGACGCATCTTGGGAGCCATGTTTTTTTGATAAGTTTCACTAAGGTAAGTTGTAGATTTGTTCAAAATTCAATGACTACCCCTAAGTGAAACACAAGATGTACGTGTTAAGAGTAAATTAATAGTGTGAGAATACCAATGTGATAGAATGATAAAGTCACCAATGAACAATCGTTTGGGACCAAAACTTAATCAAATGAAGTACTTCCTAGACTACGTTTCAAAGTAATTTGTGACGCCAGATGATTAACAAGATGTCTCCACTTATGCCAAGTTCAAAGGAAATGAACAAGACGTAAGTAAATACATGAAGTTAAATGCGATCTCCCAATCAATATATACGATGAGCAAGCTCAAGTCTGATTAAGACCTATATCTCAAAAAGTGCCAATTACGATTTGTGAATGACACAACAATATCACCAAGATATGTTAACCCACTTTGCAAGAAAGTGAAGTATTGATATCGAGTTGTTATTGATATAACATGCACAAATGGTAAAGCCTAGCACCTTTTGAAATCAAGGGTAATTAATAAAACCGAACAAAAAAATGCTCAAAGTATAGCTAGGAATAGTTAAGAATTGTGTGCAACGTAACCGTACAATATAGGTATTTATGTCGAGTTTACAAGAAAAAAGACGTAAATATCGAAATTGTAATGATACGAGACAAACAAGCTAACTCCTCTATGGAAGTCCGCAGTGATGAACCACGCCTAACTACAATGATGATCTTGACGTGGGGTATCAAGATCACAATGGCTACCAAATGACGTGAAAACACCTCCACTCACTTTAGACATTTAACTAACCCATCCGCAAACATGGATGGGCGTAAACGGACATAAAAGTGAGGGAAACAGTCAAATGGCAACACAAAGGTAATCACACCTCTTTTGATCAACAAAGTGTCAAAAGAATATGAAGGAAATAAATCAAGGAAAAAATGACAAAAAATGCTAGTCTCACTTCGGCAGAGTTTCGCATCACCCTAAGGCAAGTAAAAACTAGGCGAAAGTAAATACGTCACACGTTTCTCAAAAAGAAGGTTCACAACTCAACACTGTTTTAAAGTGGTCAAAGTGGGCTCCTGGCAAAAGTATATTCTCCTAGGTGGTTCTCTCACCCTAGGTGTTACAAATTTTCCACGAGCAAGCGCGATTTACCCAAAAAGTCGTACTAACTAGTTAGGGAGTATCTCGGCTTTACTTTACCCCCTTCAAGAATAGTAGGAAACTAGTGCATCTACATGTACTATCACTGGGGGTCGCCACAACGGACAACTTGTAACGCTATCTCACAAAGGAAACACTAGTCAAGTAGGTAGTGCAGAGCACTTCCCTTTTGTCCACAAGGTTCCCTCTTGTGTGGACTACTTTGGGGTTCCTGGAACCACCCCCATTATTGTAGCTTAAGGTGTTATGCCAAAGGGGTTATGTTCCAGTTGAGCAGAGAGGGATGTACCCTTTTCCAAAACCTGCAATACAGTGTTTTGAATATGTTGTTCTTTTTATCTTGTTTAATGTGGTTTGATTGAACACCTTTTGGCAACCTGTATAACGACTATATTAGTAGTTTTTGATTTTGTTTTGATTCCTCCTTTCTTTGACAAGCGTTTTTAGGTCCTGCACTTAAGTGTTAGTAGTTCTCCAAGAAAATAATATTATTTAAAAGAGGATTAAGAGTTGCTTTTGATTCTCAAGATCACCCTAAGGTGCAAGAGAAGAGCATACACAAAATTTATCCCAACTATATAGAAATGGAAAACTTCAAATCAAAGGACCATTGAAAAATGCTTTGTAAAAGGTTCATTCCCTTAAGCAAAATGAATAATCAAGTTTCCAAGTTTAATCCCAATGTTAACAAGATAGAGATCAAAGTTGTTTTTGATTCTCAAGATCACCAAAAGGTGCAAGAGAAGAGCATACACACACTTTGGTCTAAATCGAGTAAGCATGGAAATACAACATTCATCAAAACATTAGACATGTTAGAAAATGACCAGTTTTAAAATAACAGAAAAACCTGAAACTTCTATAAGTATAAATCTCAAATTTATGTTTTCATTACATATTTAACTTCAATACCTTTCCAACTAAAAAAAAATGGAGTCATTTTGAGTTCGGGAGCAAAAGTTATGGCCTTCAGAAGATGGGTTACGCATATGCTCTTATGCTCATGGGTGTGCACTTGACATGCACTCAAAAAATGTCAAAAAAAACGTCCCTTAATCTACAAAATGGGAAAAAATTTTCCAACCAAGATTCAATTTTGACAATAACCCATCACATTAATATGTAAATAGAAGATTCAGCACTATCAAACACTAACCTATATGCTCAAGAATTAAAATTTTTCAAGAAATTGACAAAACTAGCATGTAAAATGTTGAAAAAGTAAGCTCTAAAAATAAAAACATGGATAAATCTTGAAATTTTCCCCTCAATTCCAATTTTGACAGCACTTCACCTCCTTTATACCTACAAGGAATACCCAACACATGCAAACTCAACAAAACAAGTTAAGAAAAACAAGTTAGATCAACATGTGTAAAAGAGGGTTAGTAACCAAAAATAAAACTTAACTACAAAAACTTGAAATAAAGTGCAAAGGACAATGGAGTAAGTCCCACCGGGCTTGCCAAATGTGTGCATGTATACTTTGCTTAATGCTAAATCAAATGAAACAAGAACTACCACCTAAAATAGTTCTACAATTTAGCTAAAACAAAGCATAAACACCATCATGATAAGAATTAAACAAGGGTTAGATTCTAGCATTCATCAATACAAACTTTGAAACTAACAATGCTAAATATCTAAACTCCTCTATTCTCTAACAACAAATAAATGAATGGACCTAAGTATGCTCCATGGCTATCAAAATAGTTTTCCTTAATGTTCCAAGAACCTAGGAATGGGGGCTAATCAAAGTTGGGCTACAAGACCCTTTTGACACCTCCCATATGACCCAAGCACTTTAAGAAAGAGGCTTAACTCTTCAAGATGACGAACTCTCAAAAGGGAAAAGGTGCAAGCTCTTAGTTTCTTTGTTATATGCTTTGCATTTGCTCTCTTAGAAAGTTTAGGTGTAAGTAAAAAGGTAGGTGGAGGGCTCTTTATATAGCCTAAAGGATAAAGGATTCAACACATTCTCATGAATGTGGGATAAAGGTAAAAACATGATTAGGAATGGATAAGGTTGCTTTATTAAAGGTAACCTTAAAACATGATTAGGAATGGATAAGGTTGCTTTATTAAAGGTAACCTTACTTTAGAAGGGTTTAATACATGTTTAGCAAGTCATGGGAGTTGGGGGTATTTTAATTAATCAAAGGTGATTAATTAATAGGTAGGTGTAAGCTTATAGAAGCCAATTAGAGGAACATTAGTGCGATTTTAGGCTATTATAAGGGGATTAAATCAATTAAATATCGATTTATTGGTTAAATGGAAGGGAAAACTCATTAATTAATAATAATTAATTAGTCTAGGTAGAAGGGGTGATTTATTAACGGAAGGTCGTTAATTAGGGTATTTGTTGGATAGGCAACTTAAATAATTAGCTTAGTGTAATTAATTAATGATGATATGAGGGAAAATGAGCACTTTTGATGAGACATCATTGATTTGCGAGGAAAGGGGATAATTAGCGCAATTTAAGTATTTAAATTACTTGGGTGTAATTATAGGTGTCTACACATATGAGTGGGGTGAAGGACATATTCCAATTAGATGAGTATGTCGTCTAAGAATAGTAACATAAAACCGTATGTTGAAAAATATTTGGCCATAGTATCGCAATTTGCTAGTTGCATTGTCCTATGTCACTTAGGTTGAGAAATGTGATTTCAGATGAATATGGTAAAAAATATTCAGATATATTTCTTAAACAGAACACTCAATACCCAGAACAAGGTAAGAGAACCAAGTATACATAGTATACCCATAGTATTCAATACTTAAGTTAACATGAGAGATCAGTTGGTAACCGAGTCATGAAATGAGAGATTGGTAGTTCACCGAGTCATTTATAGATGCATATGGTTATCTGTTATGAGATTGATTGGCATGGAATGTGTGTTCTAAATTATGATTATCTAGAACAAAGAACATTATGTATAAAAAAAAATTCCCTTGTTTCTAAAGTCTTAAAATGGGAATGTTACATTTCCAAAGTTTATTGTTTCTAACAGAGATTCCAGGGTTCTTGGGGAAGATTTGGACTATTTTTGTGGGACAAGATGGACACCAAGTTACAGAGGAGCATGAAATTCGATCCACAGACAGATGGAAAAATGGAAGTGGTGAATAATACTTTGGTGTAACTGATTAGAGGATAAAATAGCAAATATCCACAAACTTGTGATGATTCCTTAGCCTACATTCAACATTCTTACAATCCGGCAGTATATACATCCACTATGTAATAATAATTTGAAGCATGCTTTGGATATATACCTACTAATCAACTAGACATGGTAGTTGGGAAACATGAAGAAGGGTCCAGATACATGATTCGGAAGTGAATAGAGCAGCGGAGTTTTTTTAGAGGATCTAACAAATCCATATCAAGGTGAAATAAAAATTGAAGAAATCTCAAGTCAAGTATAAATCTAGACATGGTCAACATATTAGAGATCATAAAATTCATGTTGGAGAAAAATTTTGGCTTTACTTGAGAAATTAGAGATTACAAGGCCAAGTAAGGAAACTCAAGCCACTACTGTATGGACCCTTCACTATACTAGAGAAGGTTGGAGAAATTCTTTCCATCTTGACTTGCCACATTTCATGCATATGTAATCAGTAGTGAATTGTGAAAACTTGAACCTATAAGAGCCATCCATGCTTGATGAAGAAGATGAATGTTCTACCTTCAATAGAGGATTGCATTTTTGATTCACGAGGAAAATTGGAGGAGGATGTAGTGCTACAATAGAAGATTAGAGAGATGAGGAGAGGTCCATAGGAGTCTTGGTAGGTTGAACTCAAGGAGAAGACACCAAGGCAAACTCGATGGTACTTAAAGGATAAAATGAGGGAATTTTTTCCTCATCTAATCCCCCACTAAGATTTTGTGGGACTAAAATCCTCATAAAGAGGAGAGATTTGATCTAAAAGGATCGATAAGAACACCACTTCATAAAAAAAAACCAATACCAAAATAAAATTTAGACAGAAAGAAGAGCAGAATATTAAGTTACAGAACTACCCCTCTATGCAGAGTAGTAGTTGTGTAACTTCCCCTAGCATAGAACGAAGGTTGCATAACCATCATGGATGATGCATAACCATTGGTTTTCATACACCAGAGGTCTGTTCACTAATGGATGAAAAAATAAAATGAAGCCACAAATGGTTGCAAAAATTCAAATGCCCTAACCATGTCTCTTCCTTGGATGACTCTTCTCATTCTCCAGTGCATGGGAGGACATGGGGAGTAAGATATTTAAGCAATAGGATATAAAATAATTAATCATCAAATTTTCAAAGAAGGAGAGTGAGAAATAAACCATTGGAGCTAGAAATGTTTTGTAGAAGCAAGGTGTGGAATAGAGAAAGAAAGTATAGAAGGGAGGTGTAGACATTGTTTATCTTCCTTTATATTATTGTATTCTATATTTCTCTTACAATTGGCCAATATATAAGTGGGAATAAATATAAATTTCCCTTCTCAGTTGGTTTTCCCTCAACTTGGGAGTTTTGAAGATAAAGTTTTTTTGTGTGTGTACTAAATTGTCATTTCTCCTTTACTGCAAAATAATTTTATCTTCAGATTTTATTCACTAACAAATAAAGGACTTCTATTTTTAAAAATTTGAAAGTAGATTAGTAATATTTTGTGGTATTGTAAATTTCCATAGCTAGAGGTTTACAGATCACTCATTATATACAAGAGACAAAGCATCACATGAGAATATTTTGGAAGAAATGCAAAACCTAAAGAAGATAATAAAAATTTAAACTTGAGTGAATAGGAGTGAGATTATCATAGGTTTAGATAAGGGTAATGAGGAGAGTGGATATAATGGAAGGGATTACTATTGAATGGGACATCATTCTAAATGTGATACAAGAAAAGGAAGATGATATGACCTTGGAAAAGATACCAGACCTTATTGAATCGATACCAAGGAGATCAGAGATTGCAATTGAAGAATGGAAACATTTCGATCATTCCATCATCCTAGATTTCTCTAAACTTCTCCAAGTACCATAAGTTTATTTTTAACTGGGTGGAGAATATATTCATTTTTTCTTAGATTTTTTTTGGGGATTTCCCATATTCTTTATCAAACCATGATTCTTTATTCATTTATTCATTCGTTGGATCAAGTATTTCTGAGGACGGACAATATACATAGTGTGGGGTAATGTTTGGGTTGATAAAGTGGTTAATTGTAAGCCACATGGGGAGGATGAATACTACATGTAGAAGGGCACACATATGGGAAGATACTCATTCTCGAATAGTTAATATAGAAGAAGAATAGAGGCAACAAATACTTTCCTTTGTGTTCAAGGGATGCTATTTTTTAGAGCTTAGTGATTGCTAGATAATAGCTCAATAAGATATATATTTTTTAATCATGTTTTTCCTATGATTTTAAGGGATGCCAATTTTTTAGAGCTTAGCAGTTTCTAGCTAATGTATCACCATGATAATTTATTACTTTTTAAAATCATATTTTCCTATGCATTATAGGGATACTAGTTTTTTGAGCTTAGCGGTCACTAGTTAATAACTCAACAAGATAATTTTTTAAAATCATATTTTCTTATGTATTCCAATGATGCCAATTTTTACAGCTTATGGCAGGTCACTAGCTAATACCTCAGCATGATAATTTTTGGTTATAAAATCTTATTTTTCTATGCATTTCGTTGATGCCAATTTTTAGAGCTTAGCGGTTGCTAGCTAAAAATTTCACTCTGTAGTACCCATTATGAGAATATTTGGAATGGGCAAATTCCCATTCTATACAAATTAAAAATGCAACCTCTAATTTTCCTCCATATTAACTGTATGAGAACAACCATATACCTACTCTAACTGTTATCATAAAGGAAAGTATAGAGAAATAATAAATTTTATGTTTAATCATTTTCATAACAAATATGAGAATAAACAGATGCCCATTTTCATAAAATTAATATAGAGGCATGAGAATGGGCATCTTCCCATTCTTATATTCATTACCTCTATTCTACCATCTATATTAATTGTGTGAGAATGGGCATCTGCCCATTCTTATATTCGTTACCTCTATTCTACCCATTCTCATATTTATTACCTCTATTCTTTTTATATATTAGTTGTATGAGAATGTGAAAAACTTCTCATTGTCAATATTTGTTACGTCTATTCCAGTACTCTATATTAATTGTGTAAAAATGAGCATCTACCCATTCTCATGTTCATTACTTCTATTATGTCTCTATATTAACTATGTGAGAGTGGGAATTTGTCTATTCTCATATTCATGTTACCTTTATTCTACCTCTATAATAACTGCATGAGAATGATAATTTTCCCATTCTTATCTTCATTACCTATATTATGCCTCTAGATTAATTGTGTGATAATGAGCATCTGCTACCCATCCTCATTTTTTTTACCTCTATATTAATTATCTAAGAATGGGAATTTTCCATTTTCTCATATTCGTTAGGTATTTATTTTGGCGCTATATTAACTTTCTAAGAATGAGAATTTTCCCTCTATAGTCTACATCTATATTTTTTACCCATAACACTCAACAACACAACTACATCTAAAGAGTTGAAATTGACATGCAAATATTTCCTTACCATGTTATATATTTCAATATTATTATTTTATAAGAGTATTTATTCAATTCCTTTTAGTTTATTGTGATACTAGAATATTTTGGCCCTATAATAATATTGGATCATCCCTTTAGATCAGGTTCCCATGTGACAAGTATGTGTCTCTATGATTTTCACTAGTTATATCCCTTTTATCCATTGTATTTCCTTCTTCAAATAGTTTTATACTACGAGTAAACATATTATGATGAAATTATGTTATCTCCATGTGGAGATAAGAAATTTATAAAATATTTTCAATATGTCAAATGATATCTACTTGGGGATTGTGACATTATTAGATGTACCTGAAGAATCAAGAAGAAGTTTAACTTGTAGGATTGGAACAGTTAGAAAAAAAAAAAATTCATTGCTAAAAAATAAGTGCACCATTAATATTTTGAAGGAATGACACAAGAAAATCATGGAGATCCACATATATATCTTTCATATATTTTTGGTACCAAATTCATCACAAGTGACGCTTAAGAACAAGGTAGTTTTGAGTGATTAATATATTTCATAAATTTATAACTTAATTGGTATGATATGAAAAAATTATGATTGATATAGTATATAAAGTAAATTTACAAGCCAAATGTGTATAATGGGATAGGATGGAAAAACATAGCTATATAATTCCACTATACAATCTTTAAAAAATATGTAAATCAGGGATTAGGGTAATTTAGGAATACTTATTTTTCCTTTAATGATTCAATATGTTCTCATGGTTAATATTAAGGGACTGTCATATCTCCTACTACTATATTAAATCTCTTTAAGACCTAAACCATTAAGCTTATCCTCTTATATAATGTTATTTATTATGAAAATATCTTCATTAGAATTGGTTTGCATCAAAGGGTAGCCTAAAGGTAGCCTAATGGGTAATCTGAAATTTATGCCTTTTCAACGTTTGTAACAAAGATCCTTCACAATTAATATTGTTATTCACATTTTCTACCTAAAACACAAATAAATACTAATTTAGTGTTGTCTTCCACCCTAGTTTCTCTTAGGCTCTTCATCATTGCTATCAAAGCAGCTTATTCATGCATGTACCAATAGATGAGGTAAGAATACATGAAGCTCAAACACCAATCACAACATCCCTCAGATTATATGTTATGCCCTTTCAATAAAATGTCAGATGGGGAGAGATGATGGTATATGAGATGAAAACCGAGAGATGATTGATGACAAAATTTCAAGTGTTTGAAGAGAAAAAAGGAATTTTTGTTTAACCAGTTTGTTGAAGTCCACAAAAGAAGGTGGTGTGTCCACTGAATCATCAGCGGAGGAAATATCATATTCAATAGGAGAACGATCACACGAAAGAATATTATAAACCAATGAAGGGATAACTTCATTCACCGCCTATGAGGATGAATTCCAAAGATGCCTATGATAACTGTTACATTTAATGATCAACATTTTCCAAGGACATGGCCAGTCATTCCAGGCCTGCAAAAATGCCTTCCATGACATATGTTCAAAATTGGACTCATTCGAGTTAGAGAAACAGCGAGATCACAAGTAATACGGTCTCTTACGAGCATTTTTCGCATGTCCAAATTGAAACTAAGTAAGATTCTGAAACAAAGGAATTTCGTCTAACAAAACTCATTGACTTTGATCTTTCTAACACTTCAACAATGTAATAATAGACGGGGCATTTGCATTAAATATTCTATCTAAAACTATATGGATTCTTTTTAAGAAGCCTTCACCATTTAGATTAAGAATAGCCAATCAATTCAAGATCTGGCCCTTGTGGAAACTTCTAGGCACACAGATATTGTTACTATGGGAGAAACTTTACACACTGGAATTTATGGTAATAAATCATGGAAAGTGTGTTATAATATCTATGGTTTAATTTTAGGTAGACTTTGGTTTGAATTAGGCAGAAACCATACCTAATCTAAAATATAAAAATAGTGGCATAAAAAATGAGAAGAACTTGAGAAACAATAGATACTCAAAATTATATGATTGGAGAGGAGAAATCAAGCCACAATGCTAATTTTGAGTCTGAGCAAGAAAGATTTGACCCTGATGAAGAAGGGGTTTTTTTAATTACTTCTTCAAAATTATGACACAAGAATCCTACAATATCTCTGCGATGAAATTTTGACTCTCGCTACACATCAAGTACCACCTCATCATGTACCATAAATTTAAAAAATGCTAGCTAGAAAGATGTTAAAATTCCTACATAAACAGCTTGAAACTACTCTCTTAAACTACTCCATCATGTTAAAAGTCTAATGAATTTTAAATAATCTACAAATGATCAAATTCCAACCCTATTCCTATAGATCCTATACATATCTCTCTTTGGTAGAAATACTATAACTAGCGGTGACATGTATACATCATTAATAAGGGCCCAAAATACATTTAAAACCATAAAAAATCCTCAAACATAGATCTCACGGCACATGTATCTAAAAATAAATTATTTACACTATGTGTGCCAATGAACGAAATACTCATTTTGATGATTATATGAATGAATGGATTGTTGATTTCCTCGATTTCCATTCTTCGTAGTTTCATTAAGTTTGACTGACATTCATATTTGCCTTCATTAATTTGGTTTAGACTGACAACATTTCACAATAAGAACTCATCTTGTGAACTACAATGATAGAGGGATATGTACAAAATGGGTTTCTAAAAAAAAGAGTGATAAAATGGATCTGATACAAAACCCCATCAATTTAACATGAAAGATCTTCATAATGTCTAATAATTAATATGGAATGAATATAAGAAGAAACTTTCCTATTAATTCCTTCCTAAAAAGTTCTTACTATGCCATACAACAAGTATTTCTACATGGCAATGCATACCCCATTTCCATATTTGTTTTAGGAAACTAGGGTTTTGAATTCCTCAAGACAAAAACAAAAATAGGAAAGAATGGATTCTAAATGATGATTAACTTTACCGAATGGATAATTTTGAAATGAGGAATAAAATTAGACCTAATGGATTCATTATAATGATGACCTCCCAAAACTTCAACCTAATGTTGGGTATATTGTAATTTCGAAATGAGGGTGCTCCTAATATTGTTTTTACCTCTCGGGATCATCATATCCAATGTTGAGTATTGTATGTAATTAAAAAACCTAAGTATTCCTTTTTGATACATTTAATAAGTGTTTATTGATTTTTGTTGTTAAAAACATCAATTAGCATATAATATATACATGTGTAAGAACTAGATTAAAGATTAGGAGTGTCGTAGGTAATAAGTGAAGTGCATATGCCCTTCTAACAATTTTAATTAATAATTTTATCCAATCAAATAATTAAATAAAAGTCGCATACATTAATCGTATATTCAAAACTTGTATAAGGATAATAATGTATGAGAATGATACTTGTATGAGAATGATTAGAATGGGCATATGTCCATTCTCATATTATTAGGCAATTTATTGAAAGAGTGAGGAAAATTACTATTAAAAACATATGCACATAAAAAGAAATAGGGACATACGTGTACTACGAGTGTGATGAGAAATGGCATAATAATCCCATTCTCATAAATTCAATATATAAATAATGAGGAAGATTATCCTATGAGAAAAAATTAGAATGAAGGAGGATTAGATCATTCTATGATATTGTTTATAATGGATAGATACCCATTCTAACAGTCAAAGTATATGGAAAGTATGAGGAAGTATCGTAGAAGTAATATATAGAAACTATATGGAAGATACTTGGAGGAAGTAGTTAACAAACAAGTTTCTTCTTACCTTCATTTTATGCAAATGGCATTGTAACCTATACCCATTCCCGTCATTTAAAATTCAATTGGGTTAAGTTAAATCATAATTTAGAAGACATTTTATAATTATATTCATGATTTTTAAGTATTTTCAAACCTTACTGAATTAGAGTAATTTGTAACTCATGTGTTGTGTGTATTCATATTTCTTATGGTTATACATACATGATTATTTTTAATTTATTTTCTGCAAATGGTTTTATATATTTTCTTTCATCTTACAAAAATTAATTTTTGTGTTGATATAACATTGATGTCTCTTGCATGTCATGGAGGATGAACATGTGGACCTATTCTCAAAAGGTACCAAAGTTACATAGAGGCTAGAGTATATCCAAGTAGGAAGACACAACATTGTAGAGTTATGTGAAGAGGATTCGTTGTTGTCAGTGTTAACATAGTATTTGATGGAAGAGTAAAATTTCCTTTTTTAGCTAATGAATTTGAAACCTTGGCAGATGTTAGGAATAAAGGATATTACATTACTGGGGAAGAGATTGAATTGTCAAAGCATATAAATTCTTCCAATATCCCTATTATATATGTAGTGACCACAGTTTTAGTGGCTCAGAGGATTACAATGCAGAGAGTGACATATATCACAATGATGAAATTGAAATCACCATCAATATAGGTCATAAAGTTAGAACTAATTTTTTCACAGATAATTTCATTCTCAAACAAAAATTTTCTAACAGATACAATTAAATAGCCATGGGTTTTATAACTCATTTGTTGGAATATTATAAAATTAATGGAGAGAGGTTAGGTCCTTTGAATTTTGGAGTATGGATCAAAAATGTGGTGAATTTGTGTTATGATTGCTTAAACTTGCTACAAGCTAAGAAATCGATATTTTGGCCAATAAAACATTTCATGTTACATGAAACAAGAAGTGACCTTATAATTAAGAAAGGTAGTTTTCAATTGGAGGGTCTACAAATTTTACACAGTGGTCAACACAATTTGAAGTTCAAGGGAGTTATTAAATTAATCCATTTATGCTCATTTGAGAGAAAATATGTTGTAGAGGGAGCAATTACCAATGTACTTGAAGGAGACATGATACATTTTAAGATATTGGATGCTAATAGATTTGGTGTAAATATTAATAGAGTGTTTAAACCTTCTTGTAAAGGATGCTCCCTATTTTAAGGGTCTCTCATACAATGGCTTGCTAGGCAATTAGCTGACATAAATATTTCTCATATGGATATCATATTTAAATAATTCCTAAAATAGGTTGAGGTTATCACGTGGAATGCATTAGAACATAAAAAACCTCATTTTATTTATCCAATTTCATTTGATTCCACTAATCATAATCATTCCAAATAGTGATAATAAGATCTTACAATGCTAAAAAACATAAAAAACTGGATGCCCCTTTGGAAACTCCATCAAATTAAAAATATGATGAGGATACAAAATGGTCAATATTTACGGATGAAGTGGGAAAATGTGGATTTTCATTGTTGCAAATATATTTGTCTCCAAAAATGGTCTCTTGCTTCAGTTAGAGTTCAAAATATATGGCATAAAGCTAGAGCCTTGAATAAAATTGACAAAAAGAATTTTTTGTTTAATGCATTAATAGAAAATGACATATTCAATGTGGGAAACCAATCTATGGAGGTACATAAAATGAAATTTGATGGGATGGATTTTTGTTAGAATGCATGTCACAAATTTTATGGGTACCCAAGGAGTACCTTTTATAAACATAAATGTGACTGGATAAGTGGTGACAGAAATGTAATAAATGGTAACACTGGAAAAGAGAAAGAAAGGTTAAACACCACTGTAGAATTTGCATGCATATCAAGAATTGTTGAGATAAATTCAGATATATCTCCACATTTGACTCATTCTATAGGACATGATGGAATGAAATTTCCTCAAAGGTTTCTTCCTACACTCTATACCCACAATTTATTACGAAATAAGTGTAATGATGAGATTGAATTATTGAAACTTCCTCCACTATCTCATCCAAGCTTTAGCAACATAATTACCCAAATATTTCAACATGTTTTCATTGCAATAAACAACGTATTTTCCAAGTGTGATGGGTGTACAAATTTGTACAACAAACATATAGCCACCACATACCGAAAAGCTCTCACAAAAATTGAAGAGGAACAAACATGGCACAATGAATGCATTCAAATTTTTCATGAAACTTAGTAATCCCACAAATTGTAATCAAAAGAACAACCTCATGGATTCTTGAGCATTGTGTATGATAGAATGGACAAGATGAGAGATTCCATACCAAAGATGGGTAAAAATGTAAATTTAATAAGTAATGTTATGAACCTATTGGATCTCAAAATTCCACCCATCCTAAATCATAAGAATCTAGGGTTTTGAGGAAACATGGGACAGTCTCCAAGTTGTGGGACTTGAATTGAGATAGACCTCGGGAGAAGGTCAACTTCCTCTTCTTATTTCTACTACTAAAACTACTCCTATGAATTAAAATGCAACTATATAACTGTACTCTAACTTTCCAAGGGACCACGGAGAGAAGGAGATGCAAAAAACAAAAACCTAAAATATAAAAGGTGATAGCACCAAAAATAAGGTGAAAAATACATTTGTAAGAGATAAAATGGGTGAAATCGACGATGAAGAGGGAAGAAACAAAAACCACATTTCAAGATCGTGTCCAAGTTCCCATTTTTGCAATGCACAATAGATACAAATTTTAAAACAAGATGCACAACATACCCTCAAGTAAAGAAAAGGAAAGAAAAAGTAATTAAATAACAACTAATTTAGAAACGAGCCACACAACCAATTTTATTTCTTGAAAATTATGCACAAATCATTATAATGAAGGAAGAAGGTGTGTGTTAGGCCCTAGAATATTGGCTAAGGATGAGAAGGCGTGTGAATGCATGGGACCTAGTTGAATAAGGGTGCATGGGTTACGGGCACATAGGGAAGGATTCTAGTGGTGTTTTGAAGAACACACGATGCGCATGCATAAGGTAGGACAAGTTTTGGACTTAGTCATATTTGGCACCCATGAAACACATGAGAAAAGCATGACCCGTGTGGATAAGGTGCTAACCTGATGACTATGGGATCAAAAAAGGAATATTCTAGGCATGTGATGGAAGGTTCCAAAAGACATCATTGCAAAGAGTAGAGAGCTCAGATCTGAGAAGGCATGCTCCCATGGAGGACCACTTCGACACTTGATAATTGATCTATAACTTCAAAAATGCATGGTAGTGGTTGATAAGGTTATAAATACAAGCACCCTGTAGAAGAAAAAGGAGATCAAAGGGAAATAGAGGAGAGGTGGAGCTTTGTAGAAATATATGGAGGGTTCTAAGGGTTAGGGATTAGGAAGATATAGGAATCATGACACCTTTAGAGAGATGGGTTTTCATTTTTCCTTGTGACGTGATAAACATAATGTATTCCTGATGCATGGTTGGGCTCTGCATGGTTATATGAAGGTTTGTTATGATCTCAAAGGATGTAATGTGGATTACTAGATCTGTTAATATGAATATAAGGCTTTTTTATAAATCACATATGTGTTCAAAATTATAATACTTATGCATTTCTTTTCTATATGAGCCATTTCCATATGTTGCTTGTTATTTCTCCTTTCTGGATACAATGAGATGAAAACTCGTTCTAGGTTCTTAGAATGTTGTATGGTTCTCACAAGAATCTCATAAAGGAGAGACTCCATGCTTGTGTGTGCCTTGGGTGAGTACCTAGCACCCATTGGGTGATAGGTCAACACGCATGGGATTAGACTATTGGTCTAAGGGTAAAAAAATGACTGCATCTTAGTTCTATTGCTGGGACATGTTTTTGAAGTTGTTGTAAGAAATGGCATGCATATTTTCCCTTGTGATGCATGATGATAGAATGTATGACCTTGGAAAGTGTTGAAACATGGTTCAAGAGTATTGAGGAAAATTTTTCTCAAAGATTCATCATTGGACCTGAGTTCAATGCACATAGATGGGTAGAAGAAAACCTATCCCATGAGTTTTATGAGACATTCTTTTGTTGTTTCCCAGTAGAACTATATGAATGGCTTTCAACATATGCATCCAGATCAAGATGGCACTATAGATCATGTGTGTGGACCCAAGATGACTATCAGAGGTTGTAGGATGCATATCTTACTTGGATGCATGTTGTTGATCACTGGTGGAAGAGAGTGCTGACCAGTTATACTCTTGAATACACCATTTCTACATATTCTTTCCTGGAGGTTGCTGAGTTTGAGTTTCTGAGGGAGCCTAGAGGATCTTTTTTGCATGCTATTCCTTTGGCTATGAATATCTTTGTCATTACCTTGAGTTTAGAAGCATTCCCCATGGCCGACTTAATCTTCTCTGAGTGTTGGGAGAGGAAGCTAAGGTGGAGTAAGATGGAGGACATTGCAAATGAGAAGGAAAGGGAGGAGAGACTACTCAAGTATAGAAAATTTCATGAAAGGGAGATGACTAGACAACACGAGGTTACAAGTGTGATGGATCTATAGAGGTAGATGTTACAGGAAGGAGTTGAGGTCTATACAGAGGACATGGAACCTAAGAAATATGTGCTACACCATCTTAGAAAGTGTGAGAGAGAATCCCATTTAGTTTCTGATGAGAGTTTGTTGCATGGAGAAAGAAGATCTGTTAGCATGCATCTGAACCCACATGACAACAAACCCCTGGTGCGTGGTTTTCTAGATCAAGGGAGAAGTATTGTTAACCCAGTTGGTATCGGTAGGAGTAACCAATATGTACCTAGGAGATATAATTTCTCGTTTGGAACATCCATGGATGTACAAGCCATTCCTATATTTGGAGGAATCTTTGGACAAGGTGTAAGTACACAAGGATGTGGTATCACATCTGGGAGTGGTGCGGGACATACAACTGGAAGTGGGACAATATCACAGATCATCGACGCACAATTCAGTGGAATGTTGGGAACACTAGGTGCTACCACTTCAGGCACTTTTCTAACTACAAGAGGTGGATTTGGTGGGTCAAGAGGAATGTAGCCTAAAGGATCTAGTGGATTTGGTGGAGGAGGAAACACCAGAGGGAACCAAGGATCTAGATAAGGAGGAAAAGGACCCCAACCACCTCCCCAAGTGTTTTTTGAGATGTATTTGTACTTACCAGACTATAGGGGTATTGAAGATGTTGCATAACATGTGCACAAGTGTTAAATACTATGGTGTGTGAAATGGATCACTACCCTGGAGTAGAAGGCGAGTCAGTTTGAAACAAAATTACAAGGATGTGTGCATAGTTGGTATATGAATTATGACCCCCATCATATGTTGGTAGAATACATCGCATTGAAGAAAACCTTACTAACAGAGTTCCATATCCATGAGTTTGAGTAGAAGAACATCAACACTCTAAAGGATATCCAACATGGAATGGAAAAGAGTGTGTAGGATCATGATGTGTGTTTCAAGACCCTGTTATCTAAACTATCGGATGACATTCATCCTTCTCAACATAATCAATGGTTTTTTGGAAGATTTTATAAAATCATTTAGAAGGGCTCTATCACACAAGACTTTCACAAACTTGCACGAGGCATTGGAAGCTGCCCTACATGCTGAAGCTATTGGGAGTGTTAATATTAGTGTTAGTCTTTTTCTGGAGGCTCAAATTACTACAATGGCCAAGTAGTCGGAGAAGCCATATGAAAACTCAATGCATGATGTTTGTAGTGGGTTTTGGTGTACAAACTATGAATTAGAATGACATGTAAAGGATAATTTACCTCAAAAATTGGTACGTGTTATGGCAATAGATTGTGAGATCTACCATGGGGACCATGATCCAAGTATGTGCCCTTTGCTCCAGTGCACAATCTGTAAGAATTTTCCTTGCTACTATAATATTTATACCTCTACCACCCATGATACCAAGGATTACAGACTGATTGATCAGATCCATGATGCTATTGATCTTGGTGTGTGCCAGACTAGCCTTGCAAGCAGTTCCAAGGATGATGATCATCATTATGAAGGGCATGCATATGGAGGAGCACGTGGAAGGGGTTTTTGCAAAGTATTTTATGGTCATAGTAACTGCAGTGGAGGATGAAGTGAATTCCCGGGAGGAACCTATTATAACTGTGGATCTATAGAGCATTACAAACTTGAGTGTCCTAAACTTTTACAATTCTCATGGTGTGGAAAGAAACATAAGTATGTAGAATGTCCAAAAATTTAAGAGCATATGAACCAGTAGTACTGGAAAGACAAAGGCCTTGGGGTAGTGAGCATCAAAAATGCTGATTCACAGTGGATGCCAAGAGTGGCGCATGAGTCAGGGCTAGAACCTATACTGGTGACGGCATGAGCAGAGGCCACATGCGCTAGGGAGATGCCAAGGTAAAGGACACTAGTTTAGAGATAGGAAGTGGTACATGGAAAGTATTTGGACCTTGCTCATCAGAAGGAGGTGGATCAAGAGACTATGGATGTAATTTAGAGTCTGCAAGAGGAATCCAATGTATAAAGGAGTAATTGATGTAGTTTGAGCAAAGGAAGAATGACAAGGCTCCAAAGGATGACCCGAATGAGGTCAAGGAAATGTGCAGGATGTTAAGACATGAGAATATTATTCCCTTACTAGAAGAATGGATGAGAGAGAAGGTACCACGTGTATGAGAAGAGCATGAAAGATAGGTTTTGCATGCAAACCTTCCTCCTCACAGCCTTGACTATGACAAGGAGATTACTTTGAATGTAGTTGTTGATGGATGGATTCTGAGTAATATCCTCATCAACACAAGAAAAGAGGTCAATGTTCTTACCTTAGATGTCTGGTATCAAATGGGAAGGCCCGCATTATATCCATCTTCATATGTGTTATATATGGAAAACAAGACTAAGGCAATGCCCATTGGAGTCCTGAAGGATGTAGTTATCACCATTCAAGGGGCCAATTTGTAACATACCCATTTTAGTACATTAGAACAAGATTTTTTTTATTTTTTTTATAAGTGCTTCCTAGTTCTAAATACATAATTTAGAACTCACAGATCATAACAATCATTCTTATAACAGATAACCATATTTAGCTATAATGACTCGGTGTACCACCAATCTATTCATTCCATGACTCAGTGATCTACCGATCTATTCATGAGTATCATAGAGTTGGCATTTTTATTTTGACACTTCACTCTTGCAGTTCTCTTCCCTAATCTGGGATTTTAGAATGCTCTTTCCAAGGAACCTATCTGAATAATTGTTACCATTATTCATCAGCATCACGTCCCTTAGACTAGGTGACATAGGATAATGCAATCAGTAACTTGCGATACTTTGGCCAAAGTTTTGAAACATACTGTTCATGTCTCATAGTCCTTGACGACATACTCGTTAATTTGGAATACGTCCTTCACCCCACTTCGATGTTAAATAGAATGTCTTATACTGAATTATGTCAACCTCCCCTGTCCCAAGTCATTCACTTAGGAACGGGTTAATAACATGACACACGTTATAAGGATGCTCTTGAAGACTAGGGTAAGATGACATACTGGGTCAACCACTGTTAACCCCGTGTGCTAAGGTACCCCGAGTCTCTAAGGGTAGCCTCATAACATGACCTTGGTCCTAACCAGTCCCAGAGTAAAAACTTGTTTGAGTTTCAGGTGTAAATCTTAATGATCAATGTAAAGGGTGTCACCATATGTCACCTGCATTGTTGTATCCTCAAGAAGATCCTAATCTTCTCGAAGGTACAGCCCTGCAGTTGACATGTGTTGACATCCTACAAAACTGCCTTGGAAAGATTTACATAACTTCAAGGAGTTACTTAAGTTGAGTTGAAATTGAATTAAGGCTCTCCTAACTGGGTAGTATTTTCCCAATCCCTGGGTTCCACACCTTTGAGTTGCCTTACGCAATTAAGTTCAATTTCACAGAGAGAAGTTTAATAAGATTTTAGATCTCATCAAGGAGATCATTGGTTCCTAATAATCTTATTCCACATAATTGGGCAATAGCCCTAAGTCCTCTCATAAGGAAGCTAACGAAACCCATATGGTTTTATATCAACTCCCAAGACTGAAATATATCTTACTTATTGTTATTAAGATATAGTGATTTAAAACCATCAATTACATTGTCTTGACTTAGATCATGGATAGGGAGTAATAGATTACTCTTCCCGTTTCAGCTACCTATTAAGGTGTAGTTTAACCTTAACTTCTCGAAAGGCAGTGGACTAATTTCCAATTTAGCCTTATTCAAACATTCATTCACGAAGTATTTGGTCACATAATTTTTACAAAGCCTACTTAGAGAATCCAAATAACTCCCATGGTATACAATAATAAAAATGCACTTACATTCAATCAGACCTAAGAAGTTCAATCCATCAACTAAAAATACAGCCACATAAGTAACAATCTCCCCATTCCATTCATTTCCAGACCATACATTTACAACTTATGCACTTCAGCACATTTGATACAATAATCAACATCGAAAGAATATCTTTCTTCCTATAATACAATTTGAGAAATCAAGTTAGAATTCATCATAAAAACCAGATTAAATAATCTGAGCATCATATCAGATCTGCGTGCCTTTACCACTTACAATGTCCATCTACAAAAATTGCTAGCATAGGTCAGTTCAATGAACTGAGCATGATAAGCACTAATTCTTAAAACAATTGCATTCCACCAATTGTTCTCATTAAACAACCTAATTAAATGAAATCATTTCTTCAAATCCATAAACATGAATCAGGCTAAACATCTTTCTACAATTCTAATATGACTTTAACGCATAACTCATATTATAGCTGCCTGGTTAAACCTAAATATTTTTCAGATGATTCATCATATATATTAGAGACTAAGAAGAACAAAATGAATCCACAACATCCATCCATCTGAAAACCAAGGACATCAATAATCCAACAAAATCACTCCATTCAAGAATAATTCCTATCAGTTCGTGTATCCAATTGGTGTGCATTTAACAATTCAAGCAAAGACAGATTATAACCTTCAGCAAGTTCAACTGATGGGATTCCTTTATATTCATAGAATTATTTCAATGACATTGATAAGTATACCAACTTCTACTACAATACTATTTTTATAAAAGTGAATAACCGAACAACTCAAACAGGATAATATAACTGTCAATAAAGAAGGAGACTTCAGTCAAGAGTCAGTACTTACCAGTCTCTCCATACAAATTTAACATTCTATTCTTCTTATGCCCGTACCATAGAGTTCACATAAAGATACCAAAGAAGAGAGCACTCATAATTTCAAGACAAGGGAGAGAATATTTTCTTATTCCAAAAATCATATATCAACAAATACTTTACAGCTTAGGAGAAAGAAACAGAGGCAACCCGATTTCCATTCCCAACAGGTTCAGGACTGTACCAACTTCCCAGGAGTAATGCATATACATTCAATCTTGAATTCAATTAAGGAAGAAGAGAAAGCAAGAAAATCAACACCCAAGTTTACCATTAGCTCCAATCTGATAGAATTGTTTTAAAAGGTCACCCTAAGATTCCAAGGGTCTTATAATTACACATTAACAAAAGACACAAATTGCTATAAATAGAAATACATATAAGTACAATATCCGTATTCAATCATGGCCCAAATAAAACAGTCTTCCCTTCACCCAGGACTCGAATCATTCTAGACTACGAGTTAGGGTTCCCACTATTATTACTTACTGATAGGTAACAGTATCTATTTCCAATCGTTACAATGGATAATTTGTAATTGTGTTTTTAAGGATACCAACAAATAGCACTTCCAGTATTACTAAAGGATTTCTAATGTTAGATTTCAAGGTCACTACAGGTGAAATCAACACAATCCCATCCCTTCTAAGTACAAAACCTAATTTCCATCCATCTAAAAACCAAGGACAGTAATAATTCAGACCCTTTTCACAGAGGTATAGGTTTAAATTCAACATATTTCTTACGCATGTGACTAAATCAGTCGAGCTCAAAAGAAGGAGCTACAGTTTCATCAAAAATCAAATATATATTCACTTGAAGCTATCAAGCAATAAAAGAGCTCTTGTGACCAAGCAATATTCAATAAACCAACCAAATTAGACACAACAATTCTTTCCATGTCATTCTTCAAACATGAAATCATCCAACGCAACGTTTAAAATGGTACAGTTAGCAACTCATTACCTCAGTCGAACAAGAGACTAGGAAACAACATATACAGAAGTTAAACCCATATGTAATCACAATAAACATTTCAATAGAAGTCGAATCCATATGTAATCACAACAACATTTCAATAGAAGTTGAATCTATATGCATACACAGCAAACATTTCAACATAAGTCGAATCCATATGTATACACAACAAGGATTCAATAGAAGTCTACTCAACATGCAAACACAACAAGGTCTTCAACAGGATTTGAATTCATATGAAACACTGCAAGGACTTCAAAGAAGTCATATCCATAAAGTAATCATAGCAAGGACTTCAACAAAAGTCGAACCAACATGCAAACACAACAAGGACTTCAACAAAAGTCTTATCCATAAGGTAATCACAGCAAGGACTTCAACATAAGTCAAACTAGGGATTCCCAAATCAACAAGAGAAGAAGAAAACCAATACATTGTTTCTAGCTAAGCCAACTGTACAAAAAAAAATCATCTGAACAGAGTTGTTCTAATGAAAGAATTTGAAGGAAAGTAATATTTTTTAAAAAATTAGGGCCTATCATGCCTGATAGTGTCACTTAAATATTTGAAGAATACCTCTGAATGTGCTCGCACCTTCTCTTATTCTTCCACGATAGATTAAAAAACAATAAATTGTTACCTTCATGCCTTATAAACTTTCCCCGACAGAGAAGGGAGCTAGAAATTCTCAAACTTTCCATGCAACATAGAGTAGACGGCTGGTTTGAAGAACTAGTGCTCAAGCAGAGAAAAAAATGGAATGCATGGAAAAACAAACAACCAAACAATATTCCATTTGCATGCATTCCCAAACAATCCACACTTGGGAACCAAAGTTCATTAATTGCATTAACTACCATCCTCCTGCCTATTCTCCATTGCCACCGACCACCAAAATTGGTGATCACCAAAAGAAAACAAACAAACACTCCCATACTTGGTGATACTGCCACGTCAGGTCACATTAACCATTTACAACCTCCGCCAAACCTGATAGCATCCCTAGTCCTTCAACCTTATCCCCCTCATAAATTCCATGGAAACCACCACCCATGACTCGCGACCCTTCATAGGTCCCCCTCCATTCTTATCATTAGTTAAGATAGGTTAGATCATAGGGTTAAGACATTAGTCTCCCTTCCATATTGCTAGGTGAAGTTAACTCTTAGGAGAATTAAGCTTATAGTTTAGGGCTAGGTTGGATTACCAATTTTTTTAACCAATAGGTTATAGTTTAGGTTAAGGTTATTAACCTTAACGAATCAAATCTAGGTCTCCAAAATAGAACCACTCAAAGTTAGAGTCCATACAGGGTTAAAATTTCCTGTAAAGGATTCTATTTGGTATCACTAAATTAAGCTTACGGTATACACAAGAACATCTTACCTGGCTTAAGGTCTAGGCCTTCCTGATGTTACGATATCTGTAACCAAAGTCCATTTATCATGATCATCCTGAGTCAAACTCCGGAATTGATCATTCAACTCATTCAGACCTTGTAACTTTCGTAAGGTCAATAAATTTTGTTCATCCAGAATAAGCTTAAATCATTCCTTGGATCAATGCAACTGATCCAAGGCTGAGTCATAAAGATGGATAAATCCACAATTCATCCAGAAATCAAATTGAACTCAAGTGCGAAGAATGAAAGAAACAAAAGAGTCCAACCATATTGTGGCTCAGTCAAATATCTTCAAGAGAAAAGAAGATACAATCCATATCAAGCATGACTTCATAAACTGAAGGAACATGTCCTTATACAGAAGAAATCATATATCAACACTTGAATGCTCAGGAGAAAGTAACAACAATTCAGGGTGTTACACAATTTCACTGGAGACATCAATTTCTTGTCACTTTCTGAGGTAGAAAACTTTTCAGCATTTCATGGGTGCCCATGGTGTTACAAGAAAAATTCTGACCTACGGTTTAACAAGGGGTATATCAGCTTTAAGAAAAAGGAACAAAGGGTGATCATCCCTTTGACAAATGTGAAGTCAGCACCCTATACTGAGCCATTGGGAGAAGAAGTCCTTGTAAAAATCTATGTGTGTTCTATCATAGATCTTGAGATAATTCATCCCACGAAGGGATTCCTCCAGTTTAAAGATGCCCAGTCCTTGAGTGATACCACTAGTGTGGCATGTGAAAATTTGGTGCATGGGACCTATGAGTTGATTGGGTGAAAATTGAGAGGATCTGTAACAAGGGTAATAAAGGCATGCTCACTTAGGTTCCTAGGGGGAAAGAAGTTGCAAAGTTATTTTGGGGGAGCATACCCTAAACATTTATTGCGAGAGATGGAAGCTTAGTGTAAAAATGAGGATGAGAGGACGAAAATGCTCAATTATAACCTATTCAGAATTGCAGTGCACTAGTGGGCTACACATCAGGATAACCTCCTCGAGTGGTGCAAGGTACGTATCACATTTTATGTAAGGTTCTCTAGGAGCAATGTGCCAATAGTCACACAAGACTACCATGGTAAAGAGACCACCTCATTTCATATCCAAGAATGTGAGAAGGTCTGGATGAGAAGTGCAGAAGCATTACCACCTTCTTTATGCATACATAAGTTATATTCCACCTGAAAAGGTTGTGTGCACGCATGGTATATTCATTCAGAGATGTAATGTCAGATAGGTAATTGGTGGGATTTGGTGACTGATCTCATTCAAGCTTTCAAGAATAGGAGAACCAAGATACCAGTAGATAAGGTGTTGCAAGTAATAAAGTGCCTTACAAGGGGAGATAGTGCTATGGTAGAGGATATGCTACTGGAATTATTAGGTGAGCCTGAATTGGAGATGCACCTCAATGAAGAAGAATCAGAGGAAGTAAAAGTTGAGTGCACACGCATGGAAAAATAAAAAGGAAAGATGGTCTATGTAGTAGATAGTGAAGAGATGTAAAATTTAAATGCTAACCATTCAGAACATACACATAATGTCATAGATAGTAATGATGAGTGAGCACACACCTACCATGAGCCCTTAAAAATAAAGAAGGTTGACATTGGAATGGAGATGGAACCTAAGGAGGCCATCATTGGGGACTATTGGTCAGAAAATGAAGTTTTAAAGGTTATTGATTTTTTGTGCAAGTTCCAGGATTTGTTCCCTCGCGGGTACCATGAACTCAAATGTTTTCACAATTCCTTGGGGGAGATGAAGATCAAGTTGAAGGAAGGTGTGCACCCCATTCAGAAAAGGCCTTATCAGATGAATCCAAATTTACGTGTACGGGTCAAAGAAAAAATACACAAAATGATAGCATCTGGTATCATTGAGGTAGTGGAAGAATTAGATGGATAATCCCAATGGTTATCAGTATCAAGAAGGATGGAAGGATATGATTATGTGTTGATTATAGGTATCTGAATGCAATATGTTTCATTGATCCTTTCCCAACCCCCTTTACTGAAGAATTTTTGGAGTGAGTAGCTAGGCACAAAGTCTACTCCTTCATGGATGGGTTTTTAGGGTATCACCAAGTCAGGATTGCAAAGGAAGATTAGAGAAAGAAAATTTTTGCCACTGAATGGGGAAGTTTTTCCTACACGGTTATGCCTTTTGGATTGAAGAATGTGCCTATTGTGTTGTCGCGCATCATGGTACAAGCATTTCAAGACTTCATCCATAAATTTCTTCAATTTTACTTAGATGACTAGACTATGTATGGATTGGTGAAAGGCCATTGTGAAAATTTAAAATTGATGTTTTAGAGATGTCAGAAATTGAGGATATCCCTCAACATCAAGAAATGTGCCTTTACTACTCCATTTAAAACCCTGTTAGGACACATTATATGTAAAGAAGGCTTACTAGTGGATCCCACCAAATTTGTAATTATTATGGGATTAGGGGAGCCTACTAGTCAAAGCGTAGTGCACAGATTCCTTGGGAATATGGGGTATTACAGAAAATTCATAAAGGGGTATGCCAAGATTGTCGTGCCTTTGGAAGAATTGCTAAAACACAAGAGTTCCTTTCATTGGGGAGAGGTGCAGTAGAAGGCATTTGACACTTTGAAGGATAGGCTTGTCACGGTGTCCATATTACATTTTCCTTCTTAGGATAAGCCTTTCCATGTTCATGTTGATGCCTCAGGGACAACTATGGGAGCATTACTAGCACAACCTGGTGATGGATATGTTGATCATCCCATGTGCTTTCCAAGTAGAAAGTTGACACCAGCCAAAAAAAAATTACACAACTTTTAAGCACGAAGCATTGTCTTTGATCTACGAACTACATAAGTTTAGACAATATCTATTGGCAACACCATTTATATTCTACACGGACTACATGAAATTGAAATACTTAGTCAAAAATATCATTCTGCAAGGGCGCATATGCCGTTGGGTCCTATTATTCCAAGAGTTTAAGTTCACAGTGGTCGTAAAACAAGGAAAAAGCAATCCAAGACCTGACCACTTATCAAGAATTAACTCAGGGGAGTACGCACAAAGGATTGAGGATACCATGTCAAATGCGTAACTATTTAGGTTATGAAACACACACTCAGACTTGAGAGATATTGTGGTTTTTTTAAAAAAAGGTGTGGCGCCAGAAGGGATGAAGGCTCTGGAGAGGAAGCAGTTAGCAATATGCACCACACCTTACATGTTGATTAGTTGAGATCTATATAAGTTAGGTCATGATGAGGTTCTGCACCGATGCGTATTAGAGCATGAGCACATGGCAATTATGGAGGAAGCACATGGTGGGATTGTAGGAGAACACTATGTAAGAAATGCTACCGCATGGAAGATTTTACTAGTAGGGATATGATGGGAAACCATCTACAAGGATTGTATTGAGTTTTGTAAGGCCTGTGACCATTTCTAGTGCCTTGCAAACTTGGAAAGAGGGATGAAATGCCCTTGCAACAAATAGCCAGCACTGAACCATTTGAAAAATGGGCAATCAACTTTGTAGGGCCAATTGCACCAACCACGCAAAGGACTAGTTCACAGTATATCATCACTTGCACTGACTATTTAACATGATGGGTAGTGGCATCACCTACAAGGGATTGCACCATAATGACAACTGCTATATTTTTATGGGAGAACATAATCAATAGGTATGGTTGTCCTTTAAGTTTAACAAGTGATAGAGATACACACTTTCTCAATGAAACAGTCAGGATTCTATTAGCAGAATTTATGGTGGCCCATCACAAGACTACCCCTTATCACCCTCAAGAAAATGGAACTATTGAGGCATTTAACAAGATACTAAGTTGCACATTAACTAAGATCTATGACGTTGGAAGACATGATTGGGATGACAAAGTATCATCCATTATATGGGCATATAGGATAACCTATAAGAGGTTGAATAAGGCCACACCATTTCAATTTGTGTTCAACATGGAGGCTATGTTTCCAGTTGAATTCATGTTACCATAACCATGTATAACACGTGCATGAGGGTTAGCAAATGAGCAAGCAATGGAAGAAAGGATTGATGAATTGATGCAGTTAGATGAAATATGATCACTTGCTAGATGGAGTTAGAAGACATAAAAAGTAAGGTAAAAGGCATGGCATGATCATCATATCAAGAACAAGAAGTTTGAAGTTGGGCAGATGGTGTTGTTGTATGATTCCAAGTATTTGTGCCATCATAGGAAGTTAAAATTCCATTTGTTGGGGCCCTACATCATCTAGTACATTCTTGATTTAGGTGCTTTCCAGTTACAAGCATTGGATGGGATGAGATTACCAGGTCATTTCAATGGGAGTAGGATGAATCCCTACTCTAAATAAGTCTTCTTAGTGTTTGTAATAAGGTAGTGTTGCCAATTAGTCTAGAATTTCCCTTTCTCGTTGCTTGTTCTTTTATTTATTTTTCATTCTACACCTTGTGTGATGGTAACCACATTATTTTTTCTCTAAGATTGTGTATGTGCAAAGGACCACGCATATGTTTTAGTGTGGGGTGGAGCAATCCAAAAAAAGTATAAGCCTGGAATACAAGTTAAAAGGCCCAGTAGAAGGAAGTGCATAATGTTGAGAAAGCACATGAAGAGCCTAGGAACAACATGAGGTAGGTGAGGGAAAAAATCAAGTAAAGGACAGAAGAAGTGCCTTTGGCATTGTACACGTGTGCGTAATAGTCTTCGGTTAGGTTTGATTTTTGTACACCAGAAGGTTGTAAAGGATTTTTCACGTAGGATATGACACGTGGGTAAAGGAAATTAAATTAGGCTTAGTGGAAAAATATGAATTTAATGTTAAATTACTTTGGTAGGTGGTATAGCATTTAATGCTTGAAAGAAGGAAAAACTATAAATACAAGGTCAAGAAAGTCATTTGTTACCTTGCAATTATGAAGTGAAAGAAGCTCTTGCGAACTAGGGAATCTAGAGAGAAATTTGTGTAAAGAAAGAATAATTTGAGAAATTTGAGTGTGTGACTAGAATAGATCTGCAAACTAGAAGGAAAGAGTACACAAGTGTGGGGAAAGTTAGTGGAGAAGTGTCATCTTATGGAAGGATTTCCTAGTTATGGTTTGAAGGCTAGGGCATAAGGGAAAAAGGATTTCTTTGCAAGAGTGAGATTTGGAATTGAGTAGATTAGTAGAGCAGAGCAAGAGGAAGGATTTTTAAGTTCATCCCAACTAGAATAATGACATCAAAGAAATCAACTATTTCACCGAAGGAAACAAAGGGCAAGGGAAAGGGAAAGTAAACCGCTACCATTGCAACCACCAATGAAGAATGCTATGCGGAAATGTAGTACCTAGATGAGATATTGATAGGAAAAGAGTGGGAATAACACTTACAAAAGATGGCCGTGAGCAATTATAACCATCACATGAGCACATCTAAGAAGGAAATGGCATTAGAGTTGGTCTGTCCAACTAACAAGAGGATGTCAGAAGCAATTCCTATTTACAACGACGAGGTGAAGGTCAAATTAGAGAAGGTTGGATTATTGCAACTATATGAGTTTCCTTACTCTGGAAAGACTGAGTGCCTTTATCAATGGTTGATGTCGCACATGCATGAGGATCAATTTTATTTTTTGGGGCATAAGATGCATATAACACCATAACTGATATCCATTTCACATGCCTCATTTGTGAAGTAGATAACATAGATGATGATCTGAGTGAAAAGGAGGCTATCAAGGAGACTTTAGCTACATATGAATATAAGAAGGGGTCACAATACTTTGACATCACTAATATTATAGACCCAGTTATGAGGATGGCCATGCACTTGGTGGCCAAGCTCAATGACCATGAATGATGGAAACACGTGAATAAGGCATGGCTAAATGTATGATGAAAGATATCTGAAGGAACAATCTATAACTTGTCCACTTTCATCGTGGATGAAATCATAAGCAGTGCACAAGAGGGAGAAAAGATAATCTTTGTCAATGTCCTCCTCACCATTTTATTTTTAGAGATTGGAGTGCCTGATGGGCCAGAAGAGGATCCCTCAACTGCAAAAAGGTTTGCGAAGTACACTTGTGAAACCATGATAACCACTCACAAGGCACACTTAGAAAATTGGTACAAATGAATGCACAACACATTCAGAGTAGAATGGAGGATCTCATAGCATTTATCAGTTCTCATGGATGGAGAGGAAGATTTTGCATTGTAATAACACTTTTGCATTGGTAGATTTATATTGATAGATGGGAATATGAGTCGATGGTGCAAGCTACCCTTCTCTTTCACTGTACAATACTTCCAAGCCAGAGTCAATCAGTTCAAGGAGGCCAAGAGACTAAGGTTTGACCTTAGTGAGGTAGATATAGACCACTGAAAGATTTTTTTTTAGAAAAATATCTACCCAAAGAAGCATGCACATATGTGGAGAAATATGTCTCCCATGAGAGTACAAATGATGAAGCCTTTAATGTTGTCGATTACAAGGAAGGACCACAACAAGGGTGTATCTATGCATAAGTCAAAATTTTAAAAAGGGTGCTTACTTGGAGAATTATGTCTCCATTCCTGAAGACCCTACAGGAAGGAAGAAGGCCACACCAAGGAAGAGAGAAAGAGAAGAGGTGTAGGAGAATAATTCACCAAGTGTTCAAACCACACAAACGGTGAGTGCGTTGGAGGCAAGCGCTAAGCCTAGTACTTACACGTGGAGAAAGAATTATCTTGTCAAGGTGAAAACCCAAGAATAATAGGCACAAGAGCATGAAGAGCCCCTCATCCATGAGGAATTGCCATGAAAGAAATCACCTGCCAAGGAGAAGGAAAAATAATAATCTCCTAAACTGGAATCCCCAGTAAAAAAGAAACAAAAGGTGACAGATGAGGAAGACTTGAAAGAGACGGAGAGTCTAGATGCCTACATTAGTGAAAAGGATGATGATGATGAGCCTGAAGGAGGTGAAGACCATCCAGTCTATGAGGTACATGATTTGTGGAAGAAGTAGATGAGGATTATAACAAAGAGGATGAGGAAAAGAATGATGAAGAAGAGGCTGAGGCTCAAGGCAAGAAGGTGAGCGGAGAAGTAAGTAAAAAGGATCAAAGGACCCCAAGCCTCATGAAGGAATAGATAGAAGAGGCCATACAGAGAGAAGTGGAGGGAATTATCAAGAAGCTGGTGGAACAAGAGGTAGAACGCAATGTGGATGAGGTGTTGAAGGAATTTGATAAGGAAAGCATAGGAAAATAATATGACAACATGGGGGGAGATCCCAGTTTGGTTGTAAGCTTTCCTAGGGCCACATGCATAGGGAGAAAGAGCACAGAAGAAGCACAAGGTCAAGGGATGAGCTACATTTAAGGTTTTTGGCATGCACTTTCATAACACCATACCAATGGAACAAATCTTGGCCATGGCTTCATTTGATGAGGAATGTGCATACCCTCGGACATGAGGAAAATGCTATCATGGGCAATAGAGTCCCACATTGATGAGCCCAAATTTGAAATAAGCTAAGGAGCATTGATGAAGGTGCCAAAAACAAAGGGAATAAATCCCTTGGTGAATTCTCAACAATTATTAGATGGGAAAATATGTAACATGATCAACAAAGTTTTAGTTGAGGTTGAAGTGAGACTCTTCATATGAAATGATAGGGTGAAGTTCCTAGAGGCAGAGCTAGAGAAAAAGGAGGAGGAGCTCCTTAAGAAAATTAAGGACTTGAAGCAGGAGGAGCTAATCAATGCTCAGTTAAGATGTGAGTTAAAAGATGAGAAGGCAAGGGTACAGGAGGAATGTAAGAAAATAGAGATGATCATGGGTGTCATTGTCTTGAAGCATCCAGACTTAACATTGTTTGCGCAAAAATATGGATAAGCCTTACAATTCCTAGAGGACCTGACCCGTATACTCACTATGGAGAGGCAGCCACTTGCCTTAGAATCCACAGAAGAGGCATTAGCACACTAAGAGAAAGAAAATAAGATGAATATTGTGGGAATTGTTGCTCAGTATAAAAAAGATCCTCACCGATGTAAAAGCCGCCGCACAAGTTACTGAGGCTGCCTATGAAAATTGCACAGATAGGGATAGAGTGGAAAGTATCCTGGTTTCCACCCATGAAATGAAACTCAAGGTGCTCTAAGAAAATACTAAGGGGAATAGGGATAAGTGAGACAAAATCCTAGCCAAAGTGGAAAAGAAATTAGAGGCCATTGAGACCTTTCTGGGCTCAATCAAGAACCGACTGAAAGGAATTATACCCCCAAATCACTCGAAGGATGGAAACACTTGAGGATTTGGGAAAAAAACTCCAGGATATCATCAAGAAAATGAGTGCTAAGGGAGAGGATCTGCATTTTTGAAGAAGTGAGAGCCCTGGTGAGTGACCTCTGTCAGCAATCTCAGAACGAGATCGACGCTTGGGGAAAGTTGGAAGCAGAATTAGGGAAGGATTTCCCTCTCCTCCTCTAGAAATAAACAAGTTCCCCATTATTTCATTCTTTTCCCCATTTCTTCATTCCTTTATTCTTCCATTCCAACCACTTGTAAGGATCCGCCATTCTTTATTCTTTGAAGAGTGTTTCCGAGGACGGAGAACATGCGTAGTGTGGGGTGATGTTGGTCCCTAGAATTATTGGCTAAGGATGTGAAGGGCATGTGGGCGTGCAGAGACATAGTTGAATAAGGGCACATGGGTTGATGGGCACACACGGAAGGGTTCTATGGCAGTAGATTTTACTGAACACATGGCGTGTGCGCACAAGGCAGGACATGTTTTAGACTTAGCCATATTTGGCACCCAGGTAGCACACAAGAAAAGCATGACCCTTTTGGATAAGGTGCCAGCCTAGTGACTTTGGGATCAAAAAGGGAATATTCCAGGCATGTGATGGAAGGTTCCAGAATAAATCATTACAAAGAGTGGAGAGCTCAGATTTGAGAAGGCATGCTCCCATGGAGGACCACTTCAACACTTGACAACCGATCTATAACTTCATAAAGGAATGGAAGTGGTTGTTAAGGTTATAAATACAAGTGCCTGATAGAAGAAAAATTAAATTGAAGGAGAAATAGAGGAGAGGCGAAGCTCTACAGAAAATATAATGGAGGGTTATAAGGGTTAGGGATTAGGAAGATATAGAATCATGACACCTTTAGAGGGATGGGTTTTCATTTTTCCTTATGACATGATAAACATATTGTAGTCTTAATGTATGATTGGGCTCTGCATGGTTATATGAAGGTCTGTTATGACCTCAAGGGATGTAATGTGGATTACTAGATCTATTAATATGAATATAAGGCTCTGTTATAAATCATATATATGTTCATAAGTATAATACTTATGCATATCTTTTCTGTATGAACCAGTTCCATATGTTGCTTGTTATTTCTCCTTTCTGGATGCAATGAGATGACAACTTGTTCTAGGTTCATAAAATGTTGGATCATTCTTTTCTACTCATTTCCATTTGAATATATGTTATAAGATGATACACTCTCATAAGACTCGCATAAAGGAGAGTCTCGACACTCGTGTGTGCCTCGAGTGAGAACCTAGTGCCCATTGGGTGATAGGATGATGCAAATGGGATTAGACTATTGATCTAAGGGTATAAAATTTGACTATAATGTGTAACAAGGAATATAGCTATTAGAACACTTGTGTAACATAAAATATTCCCTCACATTCCCAAAGTATCCAACATTTTAACTAGGCACCATTTTACAATATATAGAAAATAGAAGAACAAAGAAAAAGAAAAGAAAGGGAAATTCAAATTCCTCCTTTGACTCACTGAACATCTTCATTAAATTATCTGAAAATATTTGAGAACTTCTAGAAATTCATTTCCCCGTGCCACTTTCCTTATTTAAGAAGGAACGATGCCCATACTGCATTAAATTCTGGTGGTTGCACTAGGTGGAGAAATTATTTTGCATGATAGAGATGCCTCACTTTACTTCACCCACCTACCACTACTTGATTGAGGAAATGTGTTTTTTTTGCATAGAGGAGGCTAAGATTTATCCAATGATGTAAGAATAGTAGAGATCAAATCATTAGATTAAAAGTTATATTCAATTTTAGTTTTTCATGGAAAGTTGACATTTTTATTTGATAGATGAATTTCTATTTTAGTTTCACACAATTTTTTACTTCCATGGCTCTAATACCTTTTCTTCTTGACTCGTTGTTTATCAATGTGTCATGGTTCTTGAATCATTATCTATGGATCTTTTTTCTTCAATCTGTGATCTTTTAGATTTTCTTTTACCTGCGACTTTCTGTTTCAATGTATCGTGGCTTGCTAAAAAACATTTGCAGCCTAGCTATTTTTCCCACAACTTCATCTAGAATTTGGTGACATTCTCAAACTCCTCCATAGATCTTTCTAGATTTCCATGGTATTGAAAATCAATCAAATTCTCAAGTCCACACCTATCTAAGGTATCCAATTTTTGCAAGGGTGTAAATATTTCAACAGAACCTATCATTTACTTTAAGTAGTATGCTTACACATGGACACAAGAAAGGGTGTTTTGGTCACTTTGGCCTATAATTTTTTGAATGTGGAACAAACTACATAATCACATCATTAGATTTGTGTCTCAGGAAGCTTAAAGAACCTACAATTGATGAGTATGGGGATTTATTGTATGGTTGTAGATCATCCAAACATCCAAAGAAGGATGCACTATTATAAAATGATGTGCATGAAAAATGTAAAGGGTACAAGGAAATATTTGACCATTTTTAATCCATTAGTGTTGTTAGTATGAGTAATTCATTCAAAAATAATCAATTGATCATCTACTTACAACTTGATAATGCTTTTGGTGATAACAAGAGTCATACCTTATTTTCATTTTCATCAATGTTGATAGTAAGAAATGGTATTGAACATTGTGTATCTAAGATTCCTTCTAGTGGGACACACTCACGAGGATATAGATGGGAATTTTCAAAGATTAGAAACATTGTTACATAAAGTACATAAATTTTATTTGAAACATATCATGGACTCCTACATAAAATTTCGAGAAGGGTGAAGTATATTCACTCCTTAGCTTATTGAGGAAGTGTATAACTTAATGAATTTGTGGATTCATTATTGTTTGATGGAAACCATAAGATATTGGGTATCAGAAAACCTTAGATGTTTAAATTTCATGGTGTGGATGGCATACCAGTGTTGGATTAAAAAACTATAATAAATGTTACATTGGTATCGTCCAATCCAAATATGGCATAGAAAGGATACTGGTGAACCAAACTTTCCTAAAGGGAAACCTCGTTTAGAACTTAAGAACTCCAAGAATGGAAAATATGAAAAAGGGAATAAAATAATGCATTGAACATTGGAGGGAAAGCACAACATGTGAAGGTAGTGAATATTGGCTTCTAAAGATAACGTATTAGGAAAATATTTTACATTCTTTGGATACACCATTTGTAAATTGTAACATGAGGTTAGATGCTTGTTTTTAGCCAAAAATAGTACTGAACAAAGAATATATGACCAAATAACATGAACCACACATATTCACAGAGAAGACTACATTAGTCAACATATCCTATGTAATAATGATATTTACGTTGGTCCTATTTATGGAAGATCTAAACAAGAATTCAATTCAGTAAAAGATGGGTTCAAAGGAAAAAGGATTCTAATACGACCAGGAAATGAAAGTGAAAAGATTTGGATGGGGAGAGTGGATGGTGATATTTTCCTTAAAAAGGTGAGAGTTCAATATCGGAAACCTACAGGGAGAGGAAAAGGTATAAAATTTTATTTGGATTATTTAAAGATAAATAAAACATGAACCATCTTAGAAAAACATAAAGATGATATTGATGTGGATAACATCATTTGGGTATGGATACAAAACAAAAATTGATAAAGTGGATTCATATAGATACCCGATAAAGGATATGATGCTATTAAATCATACCTTGAAATACTTGAATAGGGTGATGAATGTTAACATTGAGAAATATTTTAAGATCGTAAATTTGTTTGTGAAATTAAATTGTCCCAGAATGTGGGTTTTTTGAAAAAAAAAATTCCAAATCATGCTCCAATAACTTTATGGTTATACAATTATTTAATTTTTATATGGAATATTTAGTGTATAATAAGAAATATTTTTCCATATAATTCTATAAAACATTGTTTCGTTTATGGAATTTGAATCTTATCAATGTCTTAACAGTATAATTTCCACCATGTAATTAATGTAAGTTTTTAAGAAAATAATAATTGATTTTTCAAGCTTTTGTTTTTTCAAGGAATTGACCATGATTTATGATTTCATTACAACCACAAAATTAAACGCTCTTTTCACAAAGTTATGTGCATAACCCATAAATTATTTACATAACCCATTAGTTAATCTTTAACACTAATAAAACTAATAATAAATGAAGCCACATGAAACATATAATTCTAAAAACACCAATCATGCCCATACCAATCAATTATGTATTAGACTTGGTGAATTGAACATTATTAAGTGTGCATAATACATGTGCTCTCATTCATCTCAATATTTCTATTAAAAATATTCCTAAAATAATTTTTTATAAGGGGCACATGCCCATTCTAAATTATCTTGTTTTTTAATTATTCTTTAAAATTTTCTTTGGGAGGACACAATTTGTCAAGGGTAATTTTTAAAGCCCTAAATTTCTCTACATCGTGTCCTTGCACACGATGGTAGGCAAAAAATTTTGTTTCGTCAAACCCTTTTGGTTTGGGTTTGAGTGGGTCATAAGGTCTAAGAGGTGGTAATGTGATGATGGAAGTTTCGAGGAGATTGGTTAATATTTTGGTGTAGGATCCCACTAGTGGATCACAATGGGAGGTGAATGTGGGTTTGGGTATAGGTATGGATGATTGTGGAGGAAGAGGCTTTATAAGAGGGGGAGTAGGTTGGGCTACTAGTTTGATGTGTGGTGTGGTCTTAGATGTTGGTCGTATCTACTTGGGTAGGGGCAAGGTAGAAGAACTAGCAATGGAAAGTTCAGTTGGTTTAACTACCTTATTGGAGGGTAGTGGATTTTTAGCTTTTGGTTGCATATTTTTGGGCAACGATGACACAAGTGTATGAGATGTGGATAGAAAATTTGATGGTGGAAGAGGACGGGTTACCCACAGGGGTAATTGAGGTGTTGTGGAGGTAGGTGGTGTAGGCTAGATAGAAGGCGTGAGTGAAAGAGAAGAAAATGTCATAGGTAGTGAAGTAGTTATGGAAACTAGTGGTGGTATAGGTGGTAAGAAGGTTATAGGTGAGGATGGAAGTTGTGTGGGTCGCTTGAGTATATTAGAGACCTGTGATGAGGAAATGAGTGGCTGGGTTCTTGGTTTGCCAGTGAATGGGGGTTGATTGGCCAGGGTCGATGGGTGAGGTCCTAGGATGGACGGAAGGGGTGAAGGTGATAGTGGCATGGTAGGCGAGGTTGGTGTATGAGGCCTAGGAGATTGGCTCTTATTTTTAGGGGCTAGGGTAATTTTAGCGTTAGTTTTGGAATATGTGGCTAAATCTAATTTGATGGGTGAGTAAGGCTAGATGTCGGTATGACCCCCAAGGTAGGGATAGGTTTAGGTAAGGGAGATGATACATGTGAGGGTATTTGTTTGGCTGTAGATGTATGTCAGGTTATGAGTAGAGGTGTGAGTTGGGCCAGGGGTGGTGACATGGAAGGTGTTGTAATAGTCATGATTGTGTTTGGTTCAGTTTCCCGAAACATTTTTGGATAGATAGTGGAGGTGTCAGCAAGGGACAACTACATTTGTGTTGAAACAGGAAGTAGAAGGGGTCCCCAAAGTAAGGCTCTATCGACATAGTCTAGGCAATCAGCCAAGCATGAGAATGGTACTGACGTAGGTGGGGCTGACATGGATCGAGTGGAAATCCCCATAAAATATGTTTGAGATACAGGGAAATCGCTAGCCTCAGATTCTGTGTGTAATAGAGACGAAAGAAGATCAATGGGATCTTGAAGGTTTGATTGTGAAGCGTCATGAAAAGACACTGGTACTTATATAGAATCCTCCATGGGTAGAGGAGAGGATTGGCTAGATGAAGTAGACTCTCCTTATGTTGGTGTAAGTGGTGGAACTGCATCGTCTATGGTTAGGAGAGGTGCCATTGACAAATTCTTGGAATTTTGAGGGGTCAAAGGCAACGTGATAATTATGGGCTCTTCCATGGATGAAGAATAAAATGAAGGGGGTGCCTCTATGGGTGGAGTAGATGAAATAGGCTCTTGTGCAGGAAAGGGAGGTAGGGCTAAGATTTCATCTATGGAAGGCACATGAGGCAATTAGGAAGCAAATGGTATGTCATCAAAAATAGTGTGGACCTCACAGACATTGCTATCATTGTTTGAGGTTTCACCAGCTTGGTTGGAATATGGGGCATGATTAGGGAATGACTTCTTGAAGATATGTCGGTTTTGGTTAGTGGGTGCATTTGGGCTATCCAAGACTAGATCTCTATTGTCTAACATTTCTTAGACGATATTCTTGAAGGCGATATAGTTATTGTCGCTATGACCTTTGACATTATCATCATTACAAAAGTCATGTTCTTTATACCATGTGGGCACAGGTTAGTTAGGGTCAAAATTGGTATGTGGTTTTATATGTGAAAGGGTAATGGTACTAGCTTTAAAAATATTTTCCAAAACAGAAGAGTAAGATTCTCCTATCGAAGTGTACTTTCATTGTTCTCATCTGAACTACAAAGCTTGGATGGGGGAGTTATTAGAAGGAGGTTTGGCTGGGTTTGATTGATGAGGAGGTCCAACTTTGAGAATTACGGCATTGACAAACCCTTTGGGTTTTGAATAACTATTTTGGGGTTTCAAAGATGAAGAAGCATCATTGGATTTGAACGTGATGTTGTTGTTACAAAGTTGAATCTTATTTTCTTTGATAGCATGAATTTCTAATTTCCGTGCCATGGTGAATTCCTCATCAAAAGTGTGAAAGGTTTACACCTATAGGGTTGGTGAGATGTGTCTAGAAAAATCCTTAGTTAATAGCTCTATAAGCTTAGTCTGAGGTAGATTGAATGTGAGCTAATTAATTAAACCATGCCAATGAGTGACAAAGTCAGTGATAGACTCATTGTCATTGGAATAAAAATCAGTCATGGTAACCTTATTGACAATATTAATCGAGAAGTGGTCTAAGAAGGCATGGGATAGTTGATTAAATGAATAGATGGAATGTCTTGGTAGCTGTACCAGTCTAATGTAGGTCTTATAAGGGATATTGGGAAAGTCCTCAGAAGTAAAGCATCATCATGGGTAATCAAGTAACACCCATGTTTAAAGGACCACAAATTTTGTTGTGGATATTATTTGCTATTGAAGCGGTTGAATTTCGGCATTTCCCAATCTATGGGGTATGGTCGAATAGAAATGGACAGGTGAATAGGATCATTACAAATTTCATCATAATTGAGGGAATTTTGTGAGCTAGAAGCTGATGCTTCTAGTGTTTGTATCTTTTCCATCATCAACTTGATGAGGTCATTGGTAGGTTGTGATGGAGAGACACCTCCTATGGCAAAAGGGGGTAGATATTGAACCTGATAGGGAGGTTGAGAATAGAGAACCGACATAGGAGGAACATATCCAGAATGGGTGACAAACAAGATAGGGGGTGGTTGATAGTATGTGTATATAGGTGGGGTAGTGGTGGTGACTCTAGTAGCGATTAGGGGTATTGTTTATGGGATGGAGAGGACAAGATTCTGGAATGGAATAGGGGTCACTAACACCACAGGTAGTTAGGTTGTAATGTAAATTTGTGATACAATGGGTGCGGAATAGGCTATGGCTTGGGTGGTCGATGAGGGGACAAAAAATATGATAGGTGTGAGTGATACTATAGGTGCAATGGTCATGACAGGTATGGGTTCTAGCTGCGAAACTACTAGGGGTGAAATAGGTGAGGGTAACGCTGCATTATTAAGGGCTGATGTAGATGCATGAATAACAGTAGGATAAATGGATACAGGCATGCCGTATATCAACTGATGTGAGGAGTATCTAGTGGAAGAGTGGGAAAGGTTGAACTATAAGGCCACAAGATTTTGATCAAGGAGTCATGCAAATTCTTCGTCGCCTACAATAATGGAGGTAGGTAAGGTTGGATCCATGGGTGACAGGATGGAAGGCGATGAGGGACTAGGTGGGAGTGGTTGATGAATAGCGTGGAATATGAGGGATTTGGTTTGGCTATGAGTTAGCACCATGTGAACAAGTGCTGACCTGGTAAGACTGTATTCTTTAGATGACACAAAAAATAGTAGGAACAAAGAATAATGGGATCCGAAAGGTGAATATGATCAATGTCTAGATTTGAAAATAAAACACAAGAAATTTAAGATGGTTAGGTTGACTAGTGATGGTTAAGGGAAAACCAATGATGGTTACTGAAACTGATACCGGTCACTGTGGAAGAAAACTAGTCTCAAAGCATGAAATAGGAATGTGTGATGGGTATAAGGGAAATTGTGTATGACAGTAGGTATCAATAGGGGAGAAATATGATGATTCCCTGAGGGCCAGAAACATAATAGAAAGAGTGAGGAAGGCTATTCCAGGTAAATTAACTAGAAATCCAGAAGCAGACACCAGTTAGGGTTTAACCGATGTCATTCAGATGTGAACTAGTGACAGTTGCTGGACCGACGTCGGTGACTATGAAATTAGAAAAAAAATGAAGAAATTGGGTTTTGTGAATTAAATTAAGTGGAGAATCAAACTCAAAAACCTGAGAATGAGGAGATGAGGCCCTGAAACACTCAAAAAAAGTCAGAGTACTCTAACTACGATGGTGGAGTGTGCAAGGAAGAAGAAAAATGGAGAGACATAGTCTCACACCTCAAAACACAAGTCAAGAAGAATGCTAAGAAAAATCACAATCCTAATAGTGATTTTCTTACGTCTTTTTAGCTTATGCTATTTAGGACTGACTGCTTGTATTTAGAATGGATTTTTTTTGGATAGGAAGGTGTCCTACGAAGAAGGATATCTAAAAGGAGAGGTTTCAGGTATGTTATGGTGGGGGTGGGTTGTCCTCTAAGATGATGACTTCACAGAGGCAACGAGATGGGAAGTACCAGCCAATCTGTTCATTTGATCATGGACAGGTGTTCCTAGGTAAGATGTTGTTTAAGAAATATGTGTATATTTTATTTTTGTGTAAGTTTGGTAATACAGAGAGAGAGAGAGAGAGAGAGAGAGAGAGAGAGAGAGAACTTGCTTTCTATGATTCTTTGTTTCAACCATCATCTAGGCATGAATTCCATAATATAGGTTGCCCTCATCTTAATGTGAGCTAAATGTAGCAAATCAGAATGTAATGTAACCAATTTTAAGCCCAAATCAAAAGATTATGTTCGATGACACAAAAGGATGAATAGGAGAGGGTATGCTCTTTCACTAAATACAAAAAAATGAGAAGAATGGTTCTCTTTAAATGCACCAAAAGAAAATGTATCCTTTAGAGCAATTAGAAAGAAGAGAAGATTCCCAAGGAAGAAGATTAATGAGTAAGGTTTTTGAAGGGAAAAAAACACACAAATGTTTCCTAGGAATGAAGAAATTACAATAGAACCCCTGATGGGTCCCACTGGGCATGCCAAAATGTTTCATCATTTTCTTTACCTTTTTGAAATGATGAAACAAATAAGGGTAAGGGCCAGGAGGAGTACCTGTTAAATGGGTTGTTTGATAGTTGTTGCGTGCATGTTTTATGACTTCTCAATCCAATGCCGATTGTAAGAGATTCCTTTGGGCTAGGAGGAACTACCTGTAATAGAAAACAAGACCAAAAAATATAGTTAAATAATATATGACAGTGGGATTGCTTAGCATGTGCTAGATCTGGGAAGTGTGACACTCCCTAGATGGATGTTAATCCACTATTCGAAATAAATTAATGAGAAAAATAAACAAATTCCTACTATACTTGATATGATTTAGGTATCTCATTCAAGCACAATAAGAAAATCTAATATAATAGGATAGGTTTTAGTTAGATCTAAATAATAAGTTAATTTTAGGTTGCTGAAACTGGTCAGGGTCAAGTTCTAGATTATTTATGTCAACTGGTGAGATGATTGTTGGGTCTGTTCTTGGTCAAGGTATAAAACACAGAGACCGACGTCAGTCAGGTATGACCGATGCCATTTTAGGTAGAACCGATGACGGTTGTGGATAACTAGCATCAGTATGGGTCGAGGTAAAATAAAATAAAATAGATCAAATGGTAGGGGCTGATCTAAGGTCAAATGATGTCAGGAGAGTGGATGAGAAGGTCTGTGGAGATCTCAGGTAGGATTAGAAACATATATTAGGTCATAATGGTGATTTGGTGGTGTGGGTAAGGGAAATGGTTGAATTACAATCTAATAAGCAATGGAGGAAGGAACATGCAAAGTACAAACTAATGATATGAATGACAAAAGTTAACTATGCTAAAATAGACAATACTGGTAGATATGTACGTACTGTGATGCAGGTTTTGATGGATGAATGGAGGTTTTTGTTGATAAGAAGAATAGCATTGGGTATCATAGTAGTGGCTTCCAAAATGATTTTGTGAGTGCAATTCTTCCAAAATCTATCCTGGTGATGGCTCTGGATGTTTGGATGCATGAAAGGATGCTCGCCCTACTTTCATGCATCTCTGTTTATTTCCCCTTTCTATCAGAATGTGAAAACCAAAAACAAGGTTGTTTGGGTGAATAAATGGTACCCAACAATGGTTCTGGGTTGATCGGCGTTAGTTTAGGTGTGACCTAGCTGGTTGTTTAAGATCCGGACTCCCTAGGTTTACTAAAATGGGTGGATCTTTCTAATTTATTGGGCCCAATTAGCTTATTCTCGTGAATTAGAATGGAAACTTCCCTTCTGATGGGCAGGAATGTGGTTAGAGAGATTCTAGGGTTAGACCAAATCTTATCTCATCAAGTGAAGCAAGACTTAGTTATTTTTTGTTATGGAAACATGCCAAGAATAAGTCTAGGGTGAGGTGTCTAGGTGAGGTGGTGGGGTATAAATTAAGGTAATTAGATATTAAATATTGTGAGGATATACATTAATTTAATTAGTTAATGGTGATGTGGGGTGGAAGGAGCCATGGTTAGATGGGTATGTTTGAGTTGATTTTTTGACAAAGGACCAAGGGGAGTGTGACCCAATTTTGGCGTCTGCACTTATATTATCTTAAATCAATCACATAATCCTAAATGGACTACCCATTGTAAGATATATGTTAACACCAATTATGGTCACAAGTGAATTATCATTAAAATTAGCATCACATATTTATATGTACCAAGTCAAATAAATAATAAAGCACATCCCACAAAATACTTTGAACCATCATCATATATATCAACAAATGAAACCAAAATCCATACAATACAATAACATATAATCCATATAACATTCATCACGATAAATTAAATCATCACATTCATACAACTATATTGCATTTAAATCTAATCACTACTCTATCCATCATCATATCTACATTTACTTATAACTCATGACAAAACATCATATGAAGTCATGAAAATGTATTTACATATCCATACATCCAAACCGTTCCCCCCACGTACAGTGCCGACACATCAAATTCAATGTACATCTAAAAAATTATTAGGCTATCTACCCCATACAAAAACTACAATGTAAATGATACATCAGTGGACAATCCATGTCCACCTTTGAGCTCCCTCCTTGGCCCTTTTGATACTCCTCATACTAGTAGTAGGGCCTCATTGAGACTTTTTTCCACTAACTTCCTACATGTTGGGCCCCTAGAATATTAACTAAGTACAAAAGACACTTAGGAAACAACATGAAAGGTAGGGTTCATTAGAAAAGGGTTTAATGAAGCATGTGGTGCTCGTTATGCGCATGTACAGAGCTGAGGGTTTGGGACTTAGCTAGGTTACTGGAACTAGTTATGGTCAGGTTTTGAGTTGTTTACGTCAACTGGTGAGATGATTGTTGGGTCTGTTCTATGTCAAGGTATAAAACATAGAGACTAACATCAGTCAGGTATGACCAATGTTGGTTTAGGTAAAACCGATGACGGTTGTTGATAACTGGCGTCATTATGGTCGAGGTAAAATAAAATCAAATAGATCAAATGGCAGGGGATGATCTGAGGTCAAATGAGGTTAGGAGAGTGGATGAGAAGGTTTGTGGATATCTCAGGTATGCTTAGAAATAGATATTAGGTCAGAATGGTGATTTGGTGGTTTGGGTAAGGGAAATGGTTGAATTACAATCTAATAAGAAATGGAGGAATGAACATGCAAAGTACAAACTAATGACAGGAATGACAAAATTTAATTATGCTGAAATAGACAGTGCTAGTAGGGATGTACTTACTATGATGTAGGTTTTGATGGCTGAATGGAGGTGGCTGTTGATCAGAAGAATAATGTTGGGTATCATAGCAGTGGCTCCCAAAATGATTCCATGAGTGCAATGCTTCCAAAATCTATCTTGGTGATGGCTCTGGATGTCTGGATGCATGAAAGGATGCTCATTCTACTTGAATGCAGATCTGTTTCTTTCCACTTGCTCTCAAAATGTGCCAACCCAAAAACAAGGTTGTTTGGGTGAATAAATGGTAACCGAAAATGGTTCCAGGTTGACCAATGTCAGTTGAGGTGTGGATAGGCATCGGTTAAGGTGGGATTCCCTAGGTTTACTAAAATGGGTAGATCTTTCTAATTTCTTTGGCCTAATTAGTTTATTCTCATGGATTAGAATGGAAACTTCCCTTCTAATGGGTGGGAATGTGGTTAGAGAGATTTTAGGTATTGATTTTAGGGTTAGACCAAATCTTAGCTCATTAAGGCAAGTAAGACTTAGTTATTGTTCATTATGGAAACATGCCAAGAATAAGTCTAGGGTGAGGTGGCTGGATGAGGTGTCTAGGTGAGGTGGTAGGGTAGAAATTAAGGTAATTAGATATCAAATATTGTGAGGATATATATTAATTAAATTAAATTAATTAAATTAATGGTGATGTGGGGTGGAAGGGGCCATGGTTAGATGAGTATGTTTGAGCTGATTATTTGACAAAAAACCAAGGGGAGTGTGACCCAATTTTGGTGTCTACATTTTGCCCCTTTTTTGTTGCATAGCTTGTATTGGTAAGCAATGCTGACAAAAATAAGATGTGGTTGCCCCATGTGTGGGTGAAGGTGATCCCCCTCAAACTAGGAACTGATGAGGTAGAAGATAGAATTAGTGAGTGGTTTGATAAAAGGTGGATGTGATGAAAAGGAAGGTTGACAATGGGGGTAATTGGGTGAAGGTCCAATCGGGGTAAATCAAGGTAATGGGCCATAGTCAAAGGTAGTGACAGTCAAATGTATGCACATGTATAAACTGTGGCATAGTACTAGGTTGAAGAGCATACAAACTCTACATCATCTAAGGTTGGTAGGTTTATCCAAACAAGGTTTAGGTGATTTCTGTATCCAAGGTATAGAATATGGTGCGGAAGCACTTTGTAGGTCAGGTGCATGAACATTTAGGTATGCTATGGTACACCAAAGGTAAGTTTGGGATAAACGGTGTGATAATAGGCACAGTAAGGTCATTGGGTCAAAAAACACAGGTAACAGTGGCACAAGGTATATCAAGCACATGAGGTCATAGGTAAGTAACAATGTCATAGGTCCAGGTAGCTAGGTCACAGCATGGGTAAGGCCGAGGTATGGGTAAAATAACAAGTCCCAAAATGTAATTAACGACAGGTATGTGTAAGCTAGGCATGATGGTTTGTTGCAATAATGGTGGGTAAGTTCAAACAGTGGCTGGTTTGGTTAAGTGTTGGTCGGAAATGGAGAAATGGTATGGAAAAGAGTATGACGGGTAACCGATGCTAGCCATACATAACCAGTAATGGTCTAGGTAAGATGATCATGGTTTATTAGGGAAAATGACCGATGCGAGTTTGGGTATAACTGACCACGGTGTGCTAGGGCATAGGACCAAAGTCAGTTTAGCTATAACCGATGTTGGTCAGGGTCAATGTGGGTGTATAAAAAGAAAAAATCCATATAATACAGATTCATTTGTACATTTTGGATTTTGTGAAAATGACAGAGTGTTGAACGAGTTGTGATTTATTGGGAGGAAAGGACGAGGGATGATATACTGCTGAGGTGGGGAGATCCGGTTGGTTAGAGGAGCCAGGTAGATGAGTCCACGAGCACAGGGGAATCGATTGTGATTGGGTGGAGGTCAGGAGAATTGGATTTTGTGATTATACATGGCAGAGACTGGAGAAGGTTTGGGTGGTCCACCAGCATAGCGGTCAGACGTGTCATCGCGCCGATGCTACCGAGATGAGGTAGGATTCTATCAAATCTTGTATTTATGATTGAAATAGGCTATTTAAATGGGGCTAGGTGAAAATTTGGGTGTAAGTTTATTATTGGGAATGTATCGGTAAGAAGGAAGGAAATGAGGGGTGGGAAGGTCCAATATAGGTTTAATAGGATTGGGAATAAAGATAGGCTAGGTTTGGGTAGGTTAGAGTGGAGGATTATGGTAGATTTTGGGAATGTTTGAAAATTAGGGTAGGGGTTTGCAGCTGTTGATGTCATGAAAGTGATCGATGTTGGTCAAGTTTTGGCCAATGTCAGTGGTATTTGGCCGACATCGGTTAAGTAATGGGTGACCAATGCCAGTTACACATGAACGATAACGATTGTTGTTGATCGGTGTCAGCTGGATTTATGGGAAAATAGGGTAGTGGAGAGCAAGGGTAAGAGGTAAGGATATGTCAGGAGATGTAAGGGTAGGTTTCATGAGAGGAAAAAAGGCGATTAGGTATAAATGGCATGAATATATTGGTCTAGCAAGAGGTAAGTGGCTGGGTGGGTATGATAAGAAGTGCGGGTTTGATACGAGGTTTATGAGGTAAGGGGTGTGTTTGGTATGTTAAGGTTTTGAAAATAGTGTGTTTTGTTGGGTGTAGGTGAGGGACCAGTTACGGATGTGGGATAGGGTACATCCCTTGGTCATGGAGGTGCGAGGGGGTATGATAGCTGAGGATTGGTGCCATGTTGCAAAGGTTGGCCTGATTGGGGTATGATGCTATTGGCACGTGGTCTGGGAGCAAAGTTTGATGGTCACTCTCATCGACAGATGGGAGTCAATGACCAATACCTTCCATTTTCTGATGGGTGAGATCATAGTCACCCTGGAGGACATGTACAGGATCCTGTGTATACCAATAGTGGGGACATAGGTGTATTCTATCTCCTCAGAGGCCTTTGAGGAGTTGATGCAGACCGTGTTTGGTAAAGGGCTAGCAGAGTTGAGGTTCCATAGTGCCAGTATGAGATATGGTGATATGTACTGGGCCCATCTAGAGAAGATGAGGTTGGTAGTTTTGCTCATGGAGGAAATCTGCTACTTTACACTACTGGATACAGAGGGTGGGAGATTCCCATGATCCTTGATGGGGGTTTTGCATGACATGGTGGAGGATAGGACCCATTTTTCCTTGGCACCCACATTCTTGGTAGAGTTGTACATAGAGTTATGGGCTTATGGGCGGCTATAGAGGTTAACCTATGTTATACTTTCCTACTTCATTGTTGAGTGTATGAGCACATTATATGTGTGCGTCTAGTCAGTATGTCCCAACCTAATGCATTCAAGATGGGTTTTTTTTGAGTGGGCTTCAAGAAATGGGTGCCTATGATTGGGGAGCACCAAGTAGCTAGAGCTACACACGATGTAGCCTATTACAGGTGATTACCAGAGGGGTTGTTTGGCATGGACATCATTTAGAGGCCCTATGTGGGTTTTCTGTCATATGGGTGGATGGAAGAGAAGCTATAGGATCTATAGCTACTTTGGTGGATAAAGAGGCGATGTATAGGAGAGCATGAGATGATACCTATGGATAAGGTTAGATGGCAGTTCAAGATGCTTCAAGATATACCGCCACCTTTCTCATAGTACAAGAGGGATGACATGGAGAGGCCTCTACCTCTACCATATCCAACACTGCCGACAAGGCAGGAGGAGTAGGTGAGAGACCGACAAATTGATGATGACAGGGTTACATATAGATACAAAAAATCGTGGTCTACACATTTATGAGTAGTGCCACTAAGGTCGGGGCAACCGGATTTAGCCACCATCATAGTGTAGAAGGATGCCCTAAAGGGGAAGGTGATAACCCTGATTACACAGTTGGGTATAGTGAAGGGGCAACTGATAGGCTCAGAGGCATGGGTTGTTATTTTGCAGTCACAAGTGGCCACTCTATAGGCATAGGTGGTGAAGACATAGGTACCCACACACAGTGGAGATGGAGATGGGGTACAGGTGGCCACCCTACAGGTGCAGATTACATGTTTGTAGGGCCAGTTAGCCACTACACAGGCATAGGTTGTGGTGCTTCAGGCCTAAATACAAGAACAGGTATAGGTTCCCTCAAGATAGGAACATGTATAGGGACAGGGTCCCTCTTTATAGGTATAAGCGGGACAAGGTCCTGACAGACAGGCACAGGGGCCGAGACTGATGGCTCCACCCCAGATAGTACCGATAAGCAATTCAAGGGATGCCTTGGGTGAGGTTAGGTATTATTAGGATATTTTTATGGCCACCAGGATAAATTTTCTATCCTATGGAGAGTATAGAGCACAATAGGCCTCGAGTGAGAGGACCAGGTCATGCACCCACATTGTGGAGAGCACAAGGGGCCATCAAGCCCTGAGATAGGGCCAAGGAGAGGCCACCAGTTCATAGAGGCTAGCCCGAAGTGAGGTACCAACAGATATCCATCCAAGACTAATGATGGGTGGTGAGATGCTAGCTGGACGTCATGCGAGGGTAGAGAAGGAGGAGGAGATAGGTGAGATAGATATGGAGGATATCCAGTAGGGTGATGTCTGATAGCCATATGTTCCTCTTGTTTTGTATAGTTGTTTATTTTGGATATATACCAGCCTACGTGCTGAAGAGAGTGAGGATGTACATAAGAGTTTTGGAGATTTTCGATGATATACCGGCCTGCATGCTGAAGATGGTGAGGTTGTATCTGAGTGATTTGAGATGATTCCGATTATTATTGGGATATATGTTCACATGTATTTTTATATAGACTATTTGATTTATAGATGATGGTGTTTATAGTATGGATGGTATACATGTGTTAATTTTCATTGTTGTGTGTGTGTGTGTGTGTGTGTGTGTGTGTGTGTGTGTGTGTGTGTGTGGAAATCAATTGGATTAGGCATGATAGAGTCAAGGTCATGTAGGCATGGTGGAGTAAGGTCTTTTTAGGCATGGATGGAGTTAGGTTAGTTTAGGTATGATTGAGTCAGGTTGATTTAGGCATGGTGGAGTCAAGTTGGTTTAGGCATGGTGCAGTCAGGTTGGTTTAGGCATGGTAGAGTCAGGTTGGTTGAGACATGGATCAAGTGAGGTTGGTTAGGTATTGTTGAGTTTCTATGTCATTAATTTGTGTAATTAATGATGATGTGGATTGTGTTAAGATGATTTGTAGGAAAATGTTTGATTACGGTAAAGAAATTATAGACAAGATGAAATGAATGTGTAAATTATGATGGTAAAGATGTGTAAGAATTGTTTCTTGTTGGGTGTAATTTCCAGTTATCAATATAGAAAGGAAATTAACTAGGGTAGAATGTGAATAGGAAAGGGAAAGATGGAATTGGTTAGGGTAGAGAGTGGCTGAGATAACCTCAAAGGGCCCCATGCCCTCAAAGTGTTGCCTATATAGTCCCCATGAAAAGGGACCTCAGGTCAATGTAGTTCTCCCATAAGCTAGGGAAGATTAGGGTGAAATAATAGAATGGGTTGATAGGTTCTAGGCATGGGTGATATAGATCATAGGCATGATTGAGTTTAGGTTGTAGCAATGATTGAGTTATTTTAAATATAAGTGTCGATGAGATGGTCCCATTATAGGAGAATCAATAGGTGATGAAGAAAGTATAAAGGTAAGAGGTGGCAAAAGAACCACCTAATTGATAAGAACCCTACTAAGTCTACCATAACCTAGATGGGCTTATGAACATAAGACCCTACAAGCCTTGCATAATGGACTATTCTAAGGGTGAAGACAAGTCACCTGATCATGAAATGTCATGGTTGCGATGAGTCCCTTGAGTAGAGAGGGAGTTAGGATAAGAAGGTAAATGATGTGAGAATGGGTGGTTTAGCATAACTTAGTGTATGACAAGATGTTATTCTTAGAAAGAAAGCTAGGATCAAGAATAGGTAATTCCATGACAAAAATTTCATCTTTTTCTTCATTTTTTGTTTTTAATAGACTGATTGATGTAGGAATTCTAGATGGGATGAATATATTATCTCCTTGAGGTCTTTGTGAATATGATCAATGTGGAAAGCTTCTGAATATTTATTATATTTTGTAATGAATCTATATAGATGTCCTTCAAGGGAGAAATCTATTGATAGTTGTAGAATATAAAGAAGAGATGTCCTTTTTGAGGGAGTTATCTTTTGCTGGAAGTTTGACTTAAGGAGTGGTATCCCTTTTTGTTTTTAGACGTTTAAGACACAGACAAGACTATAGAAGACGATTAGGCTCTTGTTTAGAAGACAAGACCGTAGCACATGAAGATTAACTATGGAAGAGGTTATTTCAAGTGATGAATGACTATGGGATTCCATCATGAAGAAGACAAAAATTATCCATGAGAATCATGCTATGAGTAGAGCCTTGGTACCTATATTGAAGACAAGGCTCAAATGTGATGGGTAATCAAATGATTCTTGTTTAGTAATGGATCCTCAAAATGGGAATTATGGAAGGTGAACAATGCTTAAGGGATGAGAAATCAAATGACAGAAAGTGATATAGGACTTGATATCAATAATAGAATGGTCAAAGATGCAAGGCATTAAGGGGCTCAAGGTCAGGTTTACCTTCGAGTGAAGACAAATGATAAGCACCTGATCCATAGGCATGGGTAACTATATAGGGTCCGAGCCAATTAAGAGAAAATTTTCCCTGTTGACTTTTCTCCCCTTTGGTTACATGTTTATTTTCCTTCAAGATGAGGTCACCGACCTAAAAGGTTCATTCGTGAACACATTTTTCATAGGCACATTTGATATTTTTTTGGTATATTTGGAGATGGTCAAGAGCATTGAGATGATGCTCATCTAATAATTCAAGTTGCGCAAAACGATCCTATCAAAATTCATTGTCATTGAGCACGTCTTGTAGTGAGATGCGGAGAGATGGAATCTAGAATTTGAGAGGTAATACAGCCTTAGTACCATAGACCAGAGAAAATGAGGTGGCAGAAGTCGAAGTGTGAATGCTAGTGTAATAATCCCACAAAGTGAAAATGAATGTGCATATGCCAATCTTTATCAGTGTCATTGAATACCTTCATAAGAATTTTGTTCAAGGTTTTATTGGTTGATTTAGCTTGACCATTGGTTTATGGGTAATAAGGTGATGAGAAACTGAGTTGGATGCCAAAAGTATCACATAGTTTGCATAGTGTTTTGTTTTTGAATTTTTTCCATTATCATTGATAATGTAGTGAGGGACACCAAAATGAAAAATGATGTGATGGTTGATGAATTCACATATTTTCTCAGCTTTAGTGGAAATGAGGGGATGGCTTCTACCCATTTAGTGTAATATTTAGTAGTGGTTATGATCCATTGGCGGTGTTGTGAAGAATGGGGGTTGGTCTCACTGATAAGATCTAAACCCCATTGAGAGAAAGGCCAAAGGTCTTGCGTAACCTATAAGGCATGACTAGGTGTGTGATGGAGATTAGCATGATGTTGGAATTTCACATAATTTTTGACATAATCACAACAGTCACGGTTTAGGGTTGGCCAATAATAGCCTAGGTAAGGAATGTGGTTTACAACAGCCAAACCACTAAATTGACCTCCACAAATTCCATCATGGACTTCCTTAATGGTGTAGGTAATGTCAGAACCTGTAAGGCAGCACAAGAGAATGTTTTTGAAGCCACACTTGTAAATAAGATCACCCATGAGGACATAACAGGAGACACTTTTGAGAAAGGCACGTTATCCATTATGAGTGAGATCAGCGGGTAGAATGGAAAGGGAAAGATAGTTTACACATTTCTTATACCAAAGGTCATGTGTATCAAGGGTAACAGTTCTGATGGAGAAAAATTCATGAGGTAAATAAGAGAGTGATTGTAGCCTTTGTATAGTTACAAATATTTTATATTCATTGGGTAAAGCGGGTATCTGAGAAGCCAATTAGGCCATGGTATCTATAAATTTATTGGTAGAACGTGGGGTGGTTTGAAGTGCGTAATGATCAAAGGTGGTCAAAATTATGTATACATGACGCTTATACTTTTAAAGTATCTCATTACGACACTGGTATATACCATTGACTTGGTTTATGACCAACTAAGAATCACCAAAGATGTTGATTGACTTAACATCTAAGGCATAAGTAGCCTAGAGACCCAATATGAGTGCTTCGTATTCAGCAATATTGTTTGTACAATAAAAATTGAGTTTTAACGAAAAAGGAATAGGTTCACCATCAAGTGAAATGAGGATAACACCAGCCCCACCCCCATTCTAACACTTAGAGCCATCGAAGAAGAGTGTCATTTGGTAAGAGGGTTCGTCCAAGAAAATGGTAGCTATAGACTCATCTAGGAAGTCGACGTTAGAGGGTTAATTCCAAGAAATAGGTGTGTCGGCCAATTGGTCAGTGATATCCTAGCCCTTGATGGAATTTTCATGGATGAATTTGAGGTTGAGGTTGGCTATATGCATAAGCCAATGTGCGGTATGTTGATTTTGATATGGTTTGGCATACATATAGTGTAATGGGTCAGTATTAGTAATGATGAAGGTTTTGTAATTGAGTAGGTAATGACAGAGTTTGGTGGCAATGAAAACTAAGGCTATGCAAAGTTTTTTGGTATGGGTATATCTAGTTTTGTATTCAAGAAGGGTACGAATTATGTAATAAACCACTTTCTCTCAGTGTTGGTCGTCATGATGAGTGAGCATGACACTTAGAGAATGGTCAATGGCAGAAATATATATGTAGAAGGGCTGGTCATACTTAGGAGGAATGAGCATTGGTGGTTGAAGGAGGTATTGTTTCAAGGATTCCAAGGATTTATGGCATTCATCATCCCATTTGAATGAAACATATTTCTTAAGAAGATGATGGAATGGTTTATAGTGGTCAGAAAGCTGTGAGATAAAATGATGAATTTATTGTAACTTTCCTTGTAGGTTGTGAAGTTGACAGAGATTAGTAGGTGTCATAATTTCAAGAATAGCCTTGAATTTTTCCTTTCCTTTATCTTTCTGGGCAAGGGTGGTAATGTGAACCATGTTAATTTCTAATCTCGGGGGTGGATCGAAGGACTGTGGGGCTGGATATTTTGTTCCTTGAGTAGGTAATGGGGAAGATCTATGGAAATTGGTGAAGGAGAAATGGGGTCATCATCGAGAAGATCATAATCGTAAAAATTTTCTTCAGGAGGACACAATTAGACAAGGGTAGTTTTTAAAGCCTTACAATTCTCTACATCGTGTCCTGACACACGATGGTAGCTACAATTTTTTTTTCATCAAACCCTTTTGGTTTGGGTTTGAGTGGGTCATAATGTCTAAGAGGAGGTAATGTGATGACAGAATTTTCAAGGAGATTGGTTAAGATTTTGGTGTAGGATCCTGCTAGTGGATCACAATGGGAGGTGAATGTGGGTTTGGGTATAGGTATGGTTGATTGTGGAGGAAGAGGCTTTATAAGAGGGGAGTAGGTTGGGCTACTAGTTTGGTGTGTGGTGTGGTCTTAGGTGTTGGTCGTATCTTCTTGGAAAGGGGTAAGGTAGAAGAACTGGCGATGGAAATTTTGGTTGGTTTAACTACCGTATAGGAGGGTAGCATATTTTTTGCTTTAGGTTGCATATTTTTGGGCAATGATGACACATGTATATGAAATGTGGAGGAAAAATATGATGGTGTAAGAGGACAGGTTACCGACGAGGGTACTTAAGGTGCTGTGGAGGTAGGTGGTGTAGGTTAGGTAGGAGGTATGAGTGAAAGAGAAGAAAATGTCATGGGTAGTGAAGCAGTTATGGAGGGAAGTGGTGGTATAGATGGTAAGAAAGTTATAGGTGAGGATGGAAGTTGTGTGGGTCACTTGGGTATATTAGAGACCTGTGATGAGGAAATGAGCTGTTGGGTTCTTTGTTTATAGGTGGATGGGGGTTGCTTGGCCAAGGTCGAGGGGTGAAGGTGATAGTGGCATGGTAGGTGAGGTTGGTGCATGAGGCCTAGGAGATTGGATCTTATTTTTAGGGGCTAGGGTAAGCTTAGTGTTAGTTTTGGAAGATGTGGCTAAATCTAATTTGACATGTGGGCGAGTAAGGACAGATGTCGATATGACCCCCAAAGTAGGGATAGGTAAGGGAGACGATACAGGTGAGGGTAGGTGTTTGGGTGTAGATGTGTGTCGGGTTATGGGAAGAGGTGTGAGTTGGGCCAGGGGTGGTGACGTGGAAGGTGTTGCAATGGTCATGATTGTTTTTGGTTTGGTTTCACGAAACACTTTTGGATAGATAGTGGAGGTGTCAGTAAGCGAAAAATTCATTTGTGTTGAAATAGGAAGTAGGCGTCCCCAAAGTAAGGATCTATCGACATATTCGAGGTGATTGGCTAAGTGTGAGAATGGTATTGATGTAGGTAGGGCTGACATGGATCAAGTGGCAATCCCCATAAAAGATGTTTGAGATACAGGGAAATGGCTATCCTCGGACTGTGTGGTAATAGAGCCAAAAGTAGATTAGTGTGATCTTGAAGGTTCTATAGTGAAGGGTCATCAAAATACACATGTACTTCTATAGAATCCTCCATGGGTAGAGGAGAGGATGGGCTATATGAAGTAGACTCTCCTTGTGTTGGTGTAGGCGGTCGACTTGTGTCGTCTATGTTTAGGAGAGGTGCCACTGACAATTTCTTGGATTTTTGAGGGGTCAAAGGCGACACGCTAATATGGCCTCTTCCATGGATGAATAATAAAATGAAGGGTGTGCCTATATGGGTGGAGGAGTAGATGAAATAGGATCTTGTGCAGGTAAGGGAGCTAGGGCTAATATTTCATCTATGGAAGGCACATGAGGCAATTTGGAAGCAAATGGTATGTCATCAAAAATAGTGTGGACCTCGCGGACATTGCTATCATTGTTTGAAGTGTCACCAAATTGGTTGGAATATGGGGCATGATTAGGGAATGGCTTCTTGAAGATATGTAGGTTTTGGTTAGCGGGTGCATTCGAGCTATCCAAGACTAGATCTCTATTTTCTAACATTTCTTAGATGATATTCTTGAAGGTGATGTAGTTATTATCGCTATGACCTTTGACATTATCATCATTACAAAATTCATTTTTCTTTATACCATGTGGGCATGGGTCGGTGAGGGTCAAAACTGGTATGTGGTTTTATATGTGAGAGGGTAATGGCACTAGCCTTAACAAGATTTTCCAAAACATAAGAGTAAGATTCTCCTATCGAAGTGTACTTTCATTGTTCTCATCTGAACTGGAAAGCTTGGATGGGGGGGAGATTAGAAGTAGGTTTGGCTGGGTTTGATTAATGAGGAGGGGCCAGCTTTGAGAATTATGGCATTGGTAGACCCTTTGGGTTTTGAATAATTGTTTTGGGGGTTTCGAAGATGAAGAAGCATCATTGGATTTGAACGCAATGTTGTTGTTATGAAGTTTAATATTCTTTTTCTTTGATAGCAGAAATTTCCAATTTCTGTGCCATGGTGAATGCCTCATCAAAAGTGTGAAAGGTTTACACCTGCAGGGTTGGTGAGATGTGTCTGTCACAAGCTCGAGTAAATAGATCTATAAGTTCAGTCTAAGATAGGTAGAATGTGAGATGATTAATTAAACTGCACCAACGTATGAAAAATTTAGTGATAGACTCATCATCGTACTATCGAGTGGAATAAAGATCAGTCATGGTAACCTTCTTGAAAATATTAATTGATAAATGGTCTAAGACAGCTTGGGCTAGTTGATTAAATGAGTAGATGGAATTTCTTGGTAGCCCATTGTACCAGTCTAATGCAAGTCCTATTAGGGAAATTGGGGAAATTCCTAAAAAGTAAAAGCGTCATCATGGGTAATCAGGTAACACCTGTGTTTAAAGGACCGCAAATGTTGTTATGGGTCTTCTTTTTTTATTGAAGCTTTTTGAATTTTGGCATTTCCCAATGTACAAGGTATGGTCGAATAGGAATGGACGGGTGAATAGGATCATTACAAATTTCATCATAGGTGAGGGAATTTCATGATCCAAAAAGCTGATTTTTCTAGTGTCTGCATCTTTTTCCATCATCAACTTGATGAGGTCATTGGTAGGTTTGTGATGGAGAGACACCTCATGTGGCATAAGGGGTTGGATATTGTACCTAATAGGGAGGTTGAGAATAGTGAACGTACATAGGAGGAACATATCCAGAATGGGTGAAAAATGAGATAGGGGGTGGTTGATAGTATATGTATATAGGTGGGATAACGGTGGTGACTCTAGTAGCGATTGGGGGTAGTGTTTATGGGATGGAGAGGACAAGATTCTAGAATGGAATAGGGATCATTGACACCACACGTGGTTGGGTTGTAATGGGAATTTGTGATATAATGGGTGTGGACTACGCTATGACCAGGGTGGTTGATGATGGGACAACAAATACGATAGGTGCGAGTGATAGTGCAGACGTAACGGTCATGGAGGGTATGGGTCCTAGCTGAGAAAATACTGGGGATGAAGTAGGTGAGGGTAATGCTATATTATTAGGGGCTGATGTAGATGTAGGAATAAGGGCAGGAGAAATGGATACAAGCATGTTGTATATCAACTGAACTAAGGAGTATTGGGTGGAAGAGTGGAAAAGGTAGAATTGTAAGGCCGCGGGATTCTGATCAAGGAGTCGTGTAAATTCCTTGTCTCCTACAGCAATGGTGGTAGGTAAGGTTGGATCCATGGGTTATAAGATGGAAGTTGGTGAGGGACTAGGTGGGAGTGGTTGATGACTAGCATGGCATATGAGGGTGTTGGTTTGGTTGTGAGTCAGCACAATGTGAAGAAGTGTTGACCTGGTAAGATTGTATTCTGTAGATGACACAAAAAATAGTAGAAACTTAGAATAATGGGATCTAGAAGGTGAATCTAGTCAATTCCTAGATTTGAAAATCAAACACAGGAAACCCACAATGGTCAGGTTGACCAATGACGGTTGAGGGGAAACCAATGATGATTACTGAAACCGATACCGATCACTGTGGAAGAAAACCAATCTCAAAGCATGAAATAGGAATGTTGGATGGGTACATTGGAAACTATGTATGATAGTAGGTATCAACATCAAAGAAATATGATGATGCCCTAAGGGCCAAAAATAGAACAGAAAGAGTGAGGAATGCTATTCCAAGTAAATTAACTAGAAAGCTAGAAGCTAACACCGGTTAGGGTTTAACCAATGACTGTCATTGGACTGACGTCACTGACTATAAAATTAGAAATAAATGAAGAAATTGGGTTTTGTGAATTAAATTAAGTGGATAATCAAACTCAAAAACTTGAGAATGAGGATATGGGGCCCTGGAACACTCAGACAAAGTCAAAGTACTCCAGCTACAATAGTGGAGTGTGAAAGGAAGAATAAAAATGGATAGTCGTAGTCTCACACCTTAAAACACAAATCAAGAAGAACGCTAAGAAAAATAATGATCCTAATAGTGATTTTCTTATGTTTGTTTAGCTTATGCTATTTAGGACTAACTATGTGTATTTAGAATGGATTTTTTTTGTTATGAAGGCTTCCTAAAAAGAAGGATATCTAAAAGGAGAGGTTTCAAGTATGTTTTGGCAGGGGCGTGTCATCCTCTGAGATGATGACTCAACAGAGGAAACAAGCTGGGGAGTACCTACCAATCTGGTCATGTAATCACAGACAGGTGTTCCCAAGTAAGATATTCTTTAAGAAAGATGTGTATATTTTAATTTTTTGCAAGATTGGTAAGACACACAGAGAGAGAGAGAGAGAGAGAGAGAGAGAGAGAGAGAGAGAGAACATGCTTTCTATGATTCTTTGTGTCAACCATTAGTTGGGCATGACTTCAATCATATGGGTTGTCCTCATTCTAATGTGAGCCAAATTAAGCAAATCAGAATGTAATGCAGCCAATTTTAAGCCCAAATCGAAAGATTATGTTCAATAACACAAAAAGATGAATAGGAGAGGGTATGCTCTTTCACTAAATGCAAAAAAAAAACGAGAAGAATGGTTCTTTTTAAATGCACCAAAAGAAAATGCTTCCTTTAGAGCAATTAGAAAGAAGAGAAGATTACCAAGGAAAAATATTAATGTGTAAGCTTTTTGAAGGGAAAAAAACACACAAATTTTTCCTAGGAATGAAGAAAATGCAATAGAACCCCTGATGGGTCCCACCGGGTGTGCCAAAATGTTTCACCATTTTCTTCACCTTTTTGAAATGATGAAACAGATAAGGGTAAGGGCTAGGAGGAATGCTTGTTAAATGGGTTGGTTGATGGTTATTGTGTGCATTCTGACTTCTTTATCCAATGTCGATTGCAAGAGCTTCCTTTTGGCTAGGAGGAACTACCTGTAATAGAAAACAAGACCACAAAAAGATAGTTAAATGATATATTACTATGGACTACCTAGCATATGCTAGATCCAGGAAGTGTGATACTCCTTAGATGGTTGTCAATCCACTGTTTAAAAAAAAATTAAGGTGAGAAACAAACAAATTCCTATTATAGTTGATATGATTTAGGAATCTCATTTAAGAACAATAAGAAAATCTAATATAACAGGCTAGGTTATAGTCAAATCTAAATAATAAGTTGGTGTCATGTTGCTAGAACTAGTAAGGGTTAGATTTTGGGTTGTTTAGGTCAACTGGTGAGATGATTGTTGGGTCTGTTCTTAGTCAAGGTATAAAACATAGAGATCGACGTCAGTCGGGTATGACCGATGTCAGTTTAGGTAGAACCGATGACGTTTGTGGATAATTAGCATCAGTATGGTTGAGGTAAAATAAAATAAATTAGATCAAATGACAGGGGCTGATATAAGGTCAAATGATGTCGGGAGAGTGGATGAGAAGGTCTGTGGAGATCTCAGGTATGATTAGAAACATATATTATGTCAGAATGGTGATTTGGTGGTGTGGGTAAGGGAAATGGTTGAATTACAATCTTATAAGAAATGGAGGAATGAACATGCAAAGTACAAACTAATGATAGGAATGACAAAATTTAACCATGCTGAAATAGATAATGTTGGTAGAGATGTACTTACTGTGATGTAGGTTTTGATGGATGAATAGAGGTGGTTGTTGATAAGAAGAATAGCGTTGGGTATCATAGCAGTGGCTCCCATAATGATTTCGTGAGTGCAATGCTTCCAAAATCTATCCTAGTGATGGCTCTGGATGTCTGGATGCATGAAAGGATGCTCGTCTTGCTTACATGCAGCTCTATTTCTTTCCCCTTGCTCTCAGAATGTGCCAACCCAAAAATAAGGTTGTTTGGGTGAATAAATGGTACCCAACAATGGTTCTGGGTTGACTGGCATCAGTTTAGGTGTGACTGGTGTCGGTTAAGGTGGGACTCCCTAGGTTTACTAAAATGGGTGGATATTTCTAACTTATTGGGCCCAATTAGCTTATTCTCACAGATTAGAATGGAAAGTTCCCTTCTAATGGGCGGGAATGTGGTTAGAGAGATTCTAGGGATTGATTTTAGGGTTAGACCAAATCTTATCTCATTAAGTTAATTTAGACTTAGTTATTGTTGGTTATAGAAACATGCCAAGAATAAGTCTAGGGTGAGGTGGCTGGATGAGGTGTCTAGGTGAGGTGGTAGGGTAGAAATTAAGGTAATTAGATATTAAATATTGTGAGGATATACATTAATTTAATTTAATTAATGGTGATATAGGGTGGAAGGAGCCATGGTTAGATGAGTATGTTTGAGCTAGTTTTTTGACAAAGGACCAAGGGGAGTGTGACCCAATTTTAATGTTTGCACTTATCTTATCTTAAATCAATCACATAATCCTAAATGGACTACCGATTATAAGCTATATGTTAACACCAATTATGGTCACAAGTGAATTATCATTAAAATTACGATCACATATTTTTATGTACCAATTCAAATAAATAATCAAACACATCCCACAAAATACTCTTAACCATCATCATATATATCAAAAAATGAAACCAAAATCCATACAATACAATAACATATACTCCATATAACATTCATCACGATAAATCAAATCATCACATTCATATAACTATATTGCATTTAAATCTAATCACTACCCTAGCCATCATCATATCTAAATTTAATTATAAATCATACAAAACATCACATGAAATCATGAAAATGCATTTACATATCCATACATCCAAACCCACCCCCCACATACACACACATCAAAGTCAATGTACATCTCAAAAATTATTAGGCTATCTAGCCCATACAAAAACGACAATGTAAATTATACATCAGAAAATCCATGTCCACCCTTGAGCTCCCTCCTTGGCCCTTTGATACTCCTCATACTAGCAGTAGGGCCTCATTGAGATTTTTTCCACTAACTTGCTACATGTTGAGCCCCTAGAATATTAACTAAGTACAAAATGTGCGCAGGACAAAGCGCATAAGACAGGGTTTTAGAAAATGGTTTAAGGAATCACGTGGCATGCACGATGCACGCGTACATAACCAAGGGTTCAGGACTTAGAAAAATTGGACGTTCGAAGTAGAACACATGAAAATCACCCAACTACGCATGGATAAGGTGCTAGCCTGGTGACAGGTTGGCCCAGGAAGGAGCATGCCTGCGGTAGAATCTTCTAGAAACACATCATGGGATAAAGTGGGAAGCTCAGGCTTGGAGGAGCATGCTTGCATAGAAGACCACATTCAGACACTTGGAATCAGATCTAAGGACACTGGAGGATGAGTTGGCAGTCCAGAAAAGGTATAAATACAAGCACCTGTAGAGTAAAAGGAGAGACGGAGAGTGTGGGTGGAGCTCTGCAGAAATACTGCAAGGACTCTATTAATCTATAATTGCATTCGAGAGAGGATGTATTAGGCATGGGGATTGTAATTTTATTTTTGGTAGCTTAATTACATAAGTCCAGTTGTAATGCATGACTGTGTTCTGCTTCTCTGTGACACTCTGTAGTGGTTCAATGGATGTAATGAGGTTACCTATTATATATACATGAGTATCAATGATTCTGATGCATACTTCTCTCTCATTTTTTATCTTTCTTTTCATGCTAAGTATGGATGCTTGTATGCTTCTTTTTGAAATGATACACGTTATAAATTTTGTTAAGTACTCTACCTGAAATAACCATAAGGATCTAGAGGCCGTTATGAGCCCTATGGTTCTTGTATGATCTGAACCCATTTGAAGGTCTTTTCACACACAAATCATAGATGATGTTTCCCATTAAACTCACATAAAAGAGAGACTCATCACCCATGTGTGCCTCGGGTGAGCACCCAACTTCAGCTAGGTGATAGGCCAGCGCGCATGGGGTTCCTTTCTTTTATGTTAAGGGTAAAAATGACTACATCTTGGTTCCATTACCGGGACCTTTTTTCAAAGTTATAGAGGAAAATAACATGCATCATGATCTGTGTAGTGAGTAATGACAAAGCGGTTAACTTTTGAAAGTATTGAATCATGGTTTAAGAGCATGGAGGATGAATTTGCTAAGAGATTCAACACTAGACCTAAGTTTAATGCACATATATGGGTAAAAGAGAATCTCTACCACGATCTATATGAGACCTTTTTCTGTGGCTTCCCAATGGAACTATATGAATGGCTCACAGCCTATGCATATAGGTCAAGTTGGCATTATGGATCACATGTGTGGACCCAAGAAGAATACCAAAGGCTACAGGATGCAGTTCTGATGTGGACCCGCGCTATGGATCATTAGTGGAAAGGAGTATTGGATAGCTACACTCTCGAGTATGCCATTTCAATATATTCCTATCTAGAGGTTGTTGAGTTTGAGTTTATATGGGAGCCCAAAGGATCATTTCTACGTGTTGTCCCTCTGGCTATGAAGATCTTGATGATTACCATGAGTTTAGTGGCATTCCCAATGACTGGCTAAACCATTCTAAGTGCTGGGTGAGGAAGCTAGGGTGGAGAAAGATGGAATATGTTGCGATAGAGAAGGATAAGGAGGAAATATGTCTTAAGTATGGTGAAGCACGTGAGAGGGAGATTGATAGAAAACGTGAGGTTATAGGTATGATGGATGTATGATAGCAGATGTTGTGGGAAGGATTTGAGGTTCATGCAGAGGACGTAGAACCTAAGCAGTATGTGCAACCTGTCGACACTAAAATTTTCCTCCATAATTTCTATTTCATTAATGTATGTATTAGGAATATGATGTTGTTTAAGTATAATTAGTAGTAGCGGCTGATAGAAGATAACGGTGTTGTCAGTACAGTGCCGCCAATAATGTGGAGTACGGTAACAATCAAAGTACAATAGGAATGTTGTAAAAAGTAAATATTTGTCGTAAGTGGTCCGGTAATATTAAAATGTCAACGTTTGGGTAATTAGAGAAGTAGTGTCTACATGATTAGGAATTAGAAATATTATATTGGTAATAAAGACAAGGAGTGAGGTCATAAATATTTTGTGTATTTTATTTGTACAAAGTCTAAAAATGTGGAACCCATGTAAAATGATAAGGTTTATCTTATCTTAAAAGATAAGCTTACATGTACAGATAAGAGTTAAGGTATGGAATATGATTCGTCAGAGTGGATTTCTTATCCTATCTTAGAGATAAGATGGATAATCCTAGAAGTTCTATAAATAGAGAGGCCACCCCCCTCATTTAGCATAGAAGGAAGTAGTGAGAAATATTGTAGGAAGTGTGCGAAGGAAGCCATTAGTTTAAAGCTGTGTTGAAGAAGCCATTAAGAGGTGTAATTGTAAAGTTTCTCCCATAGTCTTGGTGAAAGTCAAGTGAAGTCAATAACACTTGAAGTACCTCATGGGTGAGATTGTAACAATTTCATGTTAATATTATAATTTACTTTGATATTTCAGATTTGTCATCATTCCGTCTTATCATAGTCGATGGTATTTTTTTGTTATGTTGTTTTGTTTCTAGATTACATCCACCAAACTAAAGGCTGTGCATTAGTAAATAATCATAGCACGAGGAGTTCCCGGTGAAGAATTATAATAGTGCTGGATTGGTGATGACATTTTGGTTCCGTTTCCGAGACCATTCCTCGTTGGTGGATTTTCTGGAGAGATATTCCCACTTAGTCAAAAATCAATTGGAGGGTAACCTTGTTTTTACTGTGCATAGTAGTTACCATGGTAAAGTCATTTTTACCATGAATAGTAGTTACCATGATAAAGTCATTTTTGCTGTGAATAGTATTTATCACAGTAAAGTCACTTTTTACCGTGAATAGTATTTACCACAGTAACTTCACTTTTTACCGTGAATAGTGTTTACCACAGTAAAGTCAGTTTTTACCACAGTAAGTCAAGTTTTACCATAGTTTACCGTGGTCATTTCTATTTTACTGTAGAAAGGTGTAAAGTCACTTTCTAGTATAGTGATTCCAATTATTTGTGCACATAAGTCTTGTTAATTGTACTTGTGGGTTGGTATTTCACGGTGGTTACTTTTGAAAATGGGAAAGATTCCTATTTTTTCAGCTCAATCTAATGAAGATGCTTCTTCTTTCATTCAAGAGTTTAAATGATCTTGTATTTGTAATGGCCTTATAAGAAGGGAACAATGGACTGAATTTTTTCCTACCTTTTTGGATGGTTCAGCACTTAGGTGGTTTGAAACACTAGGTGATAATGTGAAAAATTCATGGGATTTATTAACTGAAAGTTTTCTTGAAGAATTTGGTGAACAACAGAAATATGCAGATCTCATGATCGAGATCACAAAGCTATCCCAAGGAGAGAAGGAGAAGATAAGGGATTATCATGCTCGTGTTCTAGGGCTAAGGAGGAAGCTCGATGCCCAGATCCGGAAGGAAGGATTAGCGGATGGGTTGATGAATGGCGTGGATAATCTCCTATGTAAGCACTTCATTCTTGGGATGAAGCCAGAGATTAGACAACGAGTGAAGTATGACCGCCCAGCTACCATAGAACAAGCAAAGGAGATTGTAAGAAGGCAAGAAGAAAGCATGGAAGAGGAGCCCAAAGAAATTGTTGCTAAAGTAGAGCCTACACCAGCACCTTTGGTTCAGAATCTACAACCACTCCTGGTGAGCACAAATATTTCTCCTAGTACATCTACTGAGTTTGAAGATCTGCTCAAAAAGATGGGTCAGTTAACTATTAATCTTCTTCAAGGAAAAGAATTTAGTTCTCAGGGAGGAGATAGAGGTCCAAAAAGAAATATTTCTAAAGTTGTTTGTTATAGTTGTTATAAAAAGGGTCATTATAAGTATAATTGTCCAGATAGAGCTTCTACATCTGGTAAAAGAGATAATGATAAAGGAAAAGCACCTGTGAATTCTTTTGATGTAGTAGATAAGAGCAGAAATAATGAAGTAGATGTGTTTGTAACAAAAATAAAGAAAGAAAAAGATAATCAAGATGGAAATGATCCTAAGAAGATGAAAGAAGAAACTAGTAAGAAACATAGGAGAAGAAAGTTGGGTGTGTAGGATTTTCTGATATCACAGGGGCAAGGACCATACTCCATCTTGGAAGATCTATCCAAAAGGTCTGCAAATATTACATATGGTCAACTCTTGGCTATGTCTTCTGAGAAGAGGCGGGAGTTGCGAGGTGGACTCAATGCTCGAAGAAGGAAGGAGGTTGAGGTCCCTATTTTGGAGGCAGAAGCAGATCCCTATGCTCCACAAATTGAGGTATTATGTAATGGCATTTCAATTCATGATGTCTTAGTTGATGGAGGTGCTACAGTTAATGTAATGACCGAGTCTGTAATGAATATGTTGGGTTTAAAAATTGATCGCCCTTCAACACTTATGTTAAAGTCATTAAATAAAGGAAAAACTAAACCAGAAGGTGTAGTTTCAAATGTGGCAATATCTGTTATGGGTGTGGTATGTGTGGTAGACTTTCAGGTGATGAAAAATGGTACTGTTGCATACCCAATGCTGCTAGGAAGACCATGGCTAAGGAGAGTTCATGCAAGAAACTACTGGAATGAAGGTTCATGACACTTGGACATGGTAGAGAGAGGGTGAAGATAAACGTGATCCCTCGACATCATAAAGCAGAACCTGTGGATTCAAGTGATGAAACTGACGATTGGACATCCTCTGATTACTCTAGTACTAGTGAAGTGGACATTGAATATGAAGAAAGTGAGGTGGATGTTTCAGTCATGGATATCCTTCCAGTCACATCAACTCATGACCCCATAAAATTATCTGAAGAAGAAGTTGATGATCGTCTCCAACAAATAAAGATTGGTGATGCTGTGATGGAGAGTGAGAAGGAATCCTAACCTCCAGCTATTTTGAAGGTACATACACCTATTCAATTTTGATTACAAGGAACATCATCAAGTAAGTTGGGTAGAACATTGTATTGAGCTGGTAGATGGTGCTAAGCCCATAAAGCAAATGCCATATAGAATGAATCCTAATTTTTCCAAGACTGTAAAAGAAGAAATAGATAAGTTGCTTGATGCAGGATTCATATTTTTTGTGGATAATTCAGAATGGGTTTCTCCCATTGTGATCTTAATAAATAAGAATGGGAAGCTACGCATTTGTGTTGATTACAGGAAGCTTAATAAGGCAACAAAGAAGGATCATTACCCTCTTCCATTTTCAGATCAGATCTTGGATGAAGTAGCTGGCCAGGAGTGCTATAGTTTTGCTGATGGATATAGTGGCTATAACCAAGTTTGTATAGCAGAAAAATATCAGCTGAAGACCACGTTCACCACTCCTTGGGGAATGTTTTCTTATAGAGTTATGCCTTTTGGGTTGTGTAATGCTCCAGCAACATTCCAACATTTGATGAATAGGGTGTTCGAACCCTACATTGGGACCTTCATCAAAGTATTTCTGGAAGATTTTTGAATCTATGGGAGCAATTTGGACCACCTGCACCAAATGGAGACAACATTTCAAAGGTTAGATGAAGCACAAGCCTAACTAAACCCTGCAAAGTGTGTCTTTGGATGTTCTAAAGGAATTTTGTTAGGGCATGTTGTATTCAGAGATGGTATTGGTACTGATCCTGATAAAGTTTCAAAAATCAAAGATTTACCATTTCCTCTTAATAGAAGTAAGTTGAGATCATTTTTAGGCCATGTGGGTTACTATAGAAGGTTCATCAAGAATTTCTCAAAGATTGCACAGCCACTAACCCAGTTCTTGAAGAAGGATGTTACTTATGAAACAGGAAATAATGCGCATGAAGCTTTTGGAAAACTGAAGGAGGCCCTGGTGTCTTCACCTGTTTTATAGAATCCAGATTGGAGCAAGCCATTCATTATGTACACTGATGCCGCAGATGCAGCACTAGGAAGTACTTTGAGCCAAAAGGATGAAAATGGGAATGAACATCCAATTTACTTTGGGAGCAGACAAATGAGCAATGCTGAGGTAAATTATACTGTAACTGAAAAAGAGGCTCTGTCTATAATTTTTGCTATAAAGAAGTTTAGAAATTACTTGCTAGGAAAAAAATTTCTAGTTGTAACAAATCATCAGGCTCTAAAATATATTGTAAATAAGCCTAAACCATCAGGGAGGATAACAAGATGGATAATTTTTCTACAAGAATTTGAATTTGATATTATAGATAGGCCAGGAAAGAAGCATGTCAATGTAGATGCACTCTCTCGAGCCTATGATGGGTTAGGATCATCTTGTGATGATGATGATTTCCCCGATGCAGCATTGTTATCCCTTGACACAATCCCTAGTGAATACATAGATATTTGGAATTATCTAAATGAATTCAAGTTTCGTGATGGTGCCAATGCAAAGAATAAGAGAAAGATTACTCAAGCCAGTCATCCATATTCTATTCTGCATGGAGTATTATTTCGAATAGGACCTGATGGAAAGTACAAGAGGGCAGTTGGACGTGATCAAGGGAAGGAACTGCTAGAAGAATTCCACAATGGTACATGTGGAGGGCACTGTTGATGGTGAATCACAGCACCCCTGGGACTCTGCAACGCGATGGGTTGAGACTCTCAATATGATTGCATAACATGGAGCTTTTCCCAAGTGTGGGACCTTGCGAAAATGGAAAAGCTCTCCGGATGAAGGCCGGCTCCTATTCCTCTGTCCAGATGCACCAATAAAATGCAGAGGGTTTACTAAAAACCTAATCTAACTTTCCAAGGAGACAGGGTAAGAAGATGCATAAAATAAAACCTAAACTAACAGAGGTGATGCACCGAGGAATGAAGAACACCTGTCTTGCCAAATAAACACAGACCATTAAAATGCAATGCAAGATCATACACAGATAGCCAGATTTACAGTGAAAGATCAAAGGGGGTGCAAATGAATACAGAGAGGGTTGAGAATTATCCACAAACATGTATTAATTTTCTCCAAGGATTGATACAACACACTGGAAAATGCCAAGAGGCAAAGATACATTACAGTTTCAAATGAGAGGTTTGAACTCCACAAGTTCACCTGCCAAAGACAAGAAGGGAGGGGCAAAACAGAAATGTCCAACCTTTAGAAAGAATCCCCTCCTTACAATTTATAGGAAGAATGAGATAGAAAATAGAGAGGAATTCGAAATCTGCCCCAACCACCTCTAGAATGCACTTAACTCATCTCATTATGATGGTAGGTGAGAACCCCAGCGAACCCAAAAGTGGCGAACTATATTTTGAATTTTTAAGAATTTTTTCTCACCCAATTAAATATATCCATTCATATTTGGACAGAGGACGTTTTAATCTTTCCAAAAAGTCCAACCTTGCATGAATCCGAGCTCCCAGTCAAAAGTTATGGCCATTTGAATATCTGCGCCAGGGTCTGCTTCCTATCAGCGCTCAAAATGTTGCGCCTCCTGAAGGTGTACCATAGGTGCATCCATGTGTGTGTCGACATCCTCTTTTATGCACCAAGGGTGCATCCTTTACCCTATCGACACTCCATGTCGTGCACCACTTCTGTGCGCCTTGGGCGCACCATTTCCTCTGTCGACACTCATTGTCGTGCGCCACTTCTGTGCGCCTTGGGCGCACCATTTCCTCTGTTGACACTCATTGTCGTGTGCCACTTCTGTGTGCCTTGGGCGTACCATTTCCTCTATTGACACTCATTGTCGTGTGCCACTTCTGTGTACCTTGGGCGCACCATTTCCTCTGTCGACACTCATTGTCGTGCGCCACTTCTGTGCGCCTTAGGCGCACCATTTCCTCTGTCGACACTCATTATCATGCGCCACTTCTGTGCGCCTTGGGTGCATGTTAGGGATTTGAGCTTCTTTGATTTCTCCATTCTTCTGCTTGTCTATATCTACCCGGGGAAAAGATATATACAACAGGTACTTCTCTGGACAACTTATAACAAGAAGGATCTTGGATGCAGGTTATCACTGGCCCACTCTTTTTAAAGATTGTTATAATTATTGTAAGACATGTGATATTTGTCAAACACATGGTAACCGTAAGACTTCATCAGTTCCATTATGTCCTATTCTTCCTCTTGGTCCCTTTGAAAAGTGGGGAATAGACATTGTAGGTCCACTTCCAACTACATCACGCCAAAATAAGTATATTGTAGTTCCACAGATTATTTAACCAAGTGGGTTGAAGTTAGGCCATTGAAAACAACTTCCATGGATGAAGTGGCAAGGTTCATGTATGAACGCATTGTCACCAGATTTGGTTGCCCATTAGAAATTGTAACAGATCAAGGAAGCCACTTCATTAATGAGGTGGTAGAAGCCCTAGTCAATAAGTTTTCTATTAAGCACAGGAAGGAAACAACATTAAAGCCAAGCACAAATGGATAAGTGGAATGAACAATTTTTTTGTTGTGTTAAATTCTAGCAAAAGATGCAGCCTTGCAGGTACATAAATGGGATAAAAGGATTCATGCAGCATTGTGGGCATATAGGGCAACATCAAATTCAGCAACATGATACTCCCCATTTTAGTTGGCCTATGACATTGATCCAGTTCTTCCTATTGAGTTTGATATTCCCACTGTGAGAATTATGAAAAATGAAAGGATGGATGAAAGTGATTCAGTAAAAGAAAGGTTGGTACATCTTCATTTGCTGGAGGAAATGAGAGAAATAGCAAAGGATACAAGCCATAAGAAGAAAATGAAGCAGAAGGAATACTTTGATCAAAAGATCCGGTGGTCTCCATTTCATGTGAATGACTTGGTTCTAGTATATGATTCCAGATACAAAAAAAGAAGATAGAAAAAATTTCTTCCAATATGGATGGGGCCCTACAAAATAGTAGATGTGCATGAAATGGTATGTACCGATTGGAGGAATTGGATGGAACTCCCATTATGAAATGGGTCAACCACGACAAGTTGAAGATTTTCCAAGCACCAGAATAGTCTACTCCGAGGACGGAGTAGAAGCTAGGAAGGGGAAAGATGTCGACACTACAATTTTCCTCCATAATTTCTATTTCATTAATGTATGTATTAGGAATAGGATGTTGTTAAGTATAATTAGTAGTAGCGGCTGATAGAAGATAATGGCGCCGTCAGTACGGTGCCACCAATAATGTGGAGTATGGTAATAGTCAAAGTATAATAGGAATGTTGTAAAAAGTAAATATTTGTCGTAAGTGGTCCGATAATGTTAAAATGTCAAAGTTTGGGTAATTAGAGAAGTAGGGTATACATGATTAGGAATTAGAAATATTATATTGGTAATAAAGAAAAGGAGTGAGGTCATAAATATTTTGTGTATTTTATTTGTAAAAAGTCTAAAAATGTGGAACCCATGTAAAATGATAAGGTTTATCTTATCTTAAAAGATAAGCTTACATGTACAGATAAGAGTTAAGGTATGGAATATGATTCGTCAGAGTGGATTTCTTATCCTATCTTAGAGATAAGATGGATAAGCCTGGAAGTTCTATAAATAGAGAGGCCACCCCCCTCATTTAGCATAGAAGGAAGTAGTGAGAAATATTGTAGGAAGTGTGTGAAGGAAGCCATCAGTTTAAAGGTGTGTTGAAGAAGCCATTAAGAGGTGTAATTGTAAAGTTTCTCCCATAGTCTTGGTGAAAGTCAAGTGAAGTCAATAACACTTGAAGTACCTCATGGGTGAGATTGTAACAATTTCATGTTAATATTATAATTTACTTTGATATTTCAGATTTGTCATCATTCCATCTTATCATAGTCGATGGTATTTTGTGTTATGTTGTTGTTTTGTTTCCAGATTACATCCACCAAACTAAAGGCTGTGCATTAGTAAATAATCATAGCACGAGGAGTTCCCGGTGAAGAATTATCATAGTGCCAGATTGGTGATGACATTTTGGTTCCGTTGCCGGGACCATTCCTCGTTGGTGGATTTTCTGGAGAGATATTTCCACTTAGTCAAAAATCAATTGGAGGGTAACCTTGTTTTTATTGTGCATAGTAGTTACCATGGTAAAGTCATTTTTATCATGAATAGTAGTTACCATGATAAAGTCATTTTTGCTGTGAATAGTATTTATCACAGTAAAGTCACTTTTTACCGTGAATAGTATTTACCGCAGTAACTTCACTTTTTACCGTGAATAGTGTTTACCACAGTAAAGTCAGTTTTTACCGCAGTAAGTCAAGTTTTACCATAGTTTACCGTGGTCATTTCTATTTTACTGTAGAAAGGTGTAAAGTCACTTTCTAGTATAGTGATTCCAATTATTTGTGCACATAAGTCTTGTTAATTGTACTTGTGGGTTGGTATTTCACGGTGGTTACTTTTGAAAATGGGAAAGATTCATATTTTTTCAGCTCAATCTAATGAAGATGCTTCTTCTTTCATTCAAGAGTTTAAACGATCTTGTATTTGTAATGGCCTTATAAGAAGGGAACAATGGACTGAATTTTTTCCTACCTTTTTGGATGGTTCAGCACTTAGGTGGTTTGAAACACTAGGTGATAATATGAAAAATTCATGGGATTTATTAACTGAAAGTTTTCTTGAAGAATTTGTTGAACAACAGAAATATGCAGATCTCATGATCATGATCACAAAGCTATCCCAAGGAGAGAAGGAGAAGATAAGGGATTATCATGCTCATGTTCTAGAGTTAAGGAGGAAGCTCAATGCCCAGATCCAGAAGGAAGGATTAGCGGATGGGTTGATGAATGGCATGGATAATCTCCTATGTAAGCACTTCATTCTTGGGATGAAGCCAGAGATCAGACAACGAGTGAAGTATGACCACCCAGCTACCATTGAACAAGCAAAGGAGATTGCAAGAAGGCAAGAAGAAAGCATGGAAGAGGAGCCCAAAGAAATTGTTGCTAAAGTAGAGCCTACACCAGCACCTTTGGTCCAGAATCCACAACCACTCCCGGTGAGCACAAATATTTCTCCTAGTACATCTACTGAGTATGAAGATCTGCTCAAAAAGATGGGTCAGTTAACTATTAATCTTCTTCAAGGAAAAGAATTTAGTTCTCAGGGAGGAGATAGAGGTCCAAAAAGAAATATTTCTGAAGTTGTTTGTTATGGTTGTTATAAAAAGGGTCATTATAAGTATAATTGTCCAGATAGAGCTTCTACATCTGGTAAAGGAGATAATGATAAAGGAAAAGCACCTGTGAATTCTTTTGATGTAGTAGATAAGAGCAGAAATAATGAAGTAGATGTGTTTGTAACAAAAAGAAAGAAAGAAAAAGATAATCAAGATGGAAATGATCCTAAGAAGATGAAAGAAGAAACTAGTAAGAAACATAGGAGAAGAAAGTTGGGTGTGCAGGATTTTCTGATTTCACAGGGGCAAGGACCATACTCCATCTTGGAAGATCTGTCCAAAAGGCCTGCAAATATTACATATGGTCAACTCTTGGCTATGTCTTCTGAGAAGAGGCGGGAGTTGCGAAGTGGACTCAATGCTCGAAGAAGGAAGGAGGTTGAGGTCCCTGTTTTGGAGGCAGAGGCAGATCCCTATGCTCCACAAGCTGAGGTATTATGTAATGGCATTTCAATTCATGATGTCTTAGTTGATGGAGGTGCTGCAGTTAATGTAATGACCGAGTCTGTAATGAATATGTTGGGTTTAAAAATTGATCGCCCTTCAACACTTATGTTAAGGTCATTAAATAAAGGAAAAACTAAACCAGAAGGTGTAGTTTCAAATGTGGCAATATCTGTTATGGGTGTTGTATGTGTGGTAGACTTTCAGGTGATGAAAAATGGTACTGTTGCGTACCCAATGCTGCTGGGAAGACCATGGCTAAGGAGAGTTCATGCAAGAAACTACTGGAATGAAGGTTTCATGACACTTGGACGTGGTAGAGAGAGGGTGAAGATAAACGTGATCCCTCGACATCATAAAGCAGAACCTGTGGATTCAAGTGATGAAACTGATGATTGGACATCCTCTGATTACTCTAGTACCAGTGAAGTGGACACTGAAGATGAAGAAAGTGAGGTGGATGTTTCAGTCATGGATATCCTTCCAGTCACACCAACTCATGACCCCATAAAATTATCTGAAGAAGAAGTTGATGATCGTCTCCAACAAATAAAGATTGGTGATGCTGTGATGGAGAGTGAGAAGGAATCCTACCTCCAGCTCTTTCGAAGGTACATACACCTATTCACTTTTGATTACAAGGAACTCCGTCAAGTAAGTTGGGTAGAACATTGTATTGAGCTGGTAGATGGTGCTAAGCCCATAAAGCAAATGCCATATAGAATGAATCCTAATTTTTCCAAGACTGTAAAAGAAGAAATAGATAAGTTGCTTGATGCAGGATTCATATTTGCTGTGGAGAATTCAGAATGGGTTTCTCCCATTGTGATCTCAATAAAAAAGAATGGGAAGCTACGCATTTGTGTTGATTACAGGAAGCTCAATAAGGCAACAAAGAAGGATCATTACCCTCTTCCATTTTCAGATCAGATCTTGGACGAAGTAGCTGGCCAGGAGTGCTATAGTTTTGCTGATGGATATAGCGGCTACAACCAAGTTCGTATAGCAGAGAAAGATCAGCTGAAGACCACGTTCACCACTCCTTGGGGAACGTTTGCTTATAGAGTTATGCCTTTTGGGTTGTGTAATGCTCCAGCAACATTCCAGCGTTTGATGAATAGGGTGTTCGAACCCTACATTGGGACCTTCATCAGAGTATTTCTGGATGATTTTTGCATCTATGGGAGCAAGTTGGACCACCTGCACCAAATGGAGACAACATTTCAAAGGTTAGATGAAGCACAAGCCTCACTAAACCCTACAAAGTGTGTCTTTGGATGTTCTAAAGGCGTTTTGTTAGGGCATGTTGTATCCAGAGATGGTATTGGTACTGATCCTGATAAAGTTTCAAAAATCAAAGATTTACCATTTCCTCTTAATAGAAGTAAGTTGAGATCATTTTTAGGCCATGTGGGTTACTATAGAAGGTTCATCAAGAATTTCTCAAAGATTGCACAGCCACTAACCCAGTTCTTGAAGAAGGATGTTACTTATGAACCAGGAAATAAGGCGCATGAAGCTTTTGGACAACTGAAGGAAGCCCTGGTGTCTTCACCTGTTTTGAAGAATCCAGATTGGAGCAAGCCATTCATTGTGTACACTGATGCCTCAGATGCAGCACTAGGAAGTACTTTGAGCCAAAAGGATGAAAATGGGAATGAACATCCAATTTACTTTGGGAGCAGACAAATGAGCAGTGCTGAGGTAAATTATACTGTAACTGAAAAAGAGGCTCTGGCTATCATTTTTGCTATAAAGAAGTTTAGAAATTACTTGCTAGGAAAAAAATTTCTAGTTGTAACAGATCATCAGGCTCTAAAATATATTGTAAATAAGCCTAACCCATCAGGGAGGATAGCAAGATGGATAATTTTTCTACAAGAATTTGAATTTGATATTATAGATAGGCCAGGAAAGAAGCATGTCAATGCAGATGCACTCTCTCGAGCCTATGATGGTTTAGGATCATCTTGTGATGATGATGATTTCCCCGATGCAGCATTGTTATCCCTTGACACAATCCCTAGTGAATACATAGATATTTGGAATTATCTGAATGAATTCAAGTTTCCTGATGGTGCCAATGCAAAGACTAAGAGAAAGATTACTCAAGCCAGTCGTCCATATTCTATTCTGTATGGAGTATTATTTCGAATAGGACCTGATGGACAGTACAAGAGGGCAGTTGGACGTGATCAAGGGAAGGAACTGCTAGAAGAATTCCACAATGGTACATGTGGAGGGCACTTCTCTGGACAACTTACAGCAAGAAGGATCTTGGATGCAGGTTATCACTGGCCCACTCTTTTTAAAGATTGTTATAATTATTGTAAGACATGTGATATTTGTCAAACACATGGTAACCGTAAGACTTCATCAGCTCCATTATGTCCTATTCTTCCCCTTGGTCCCTTTGAAAAGTGGGGAATAGACATTGTAGGTCCACTTCCAACTACATCACGCCAAAATAAGTATATTGTAGTTGCCACAGATTATTTAACCAAGTGGGTTGAAGCTAGGCCATTGAAAACAGCTTCCATGGATGAAGTGGCAAGGTTCATGTATGAACGCATTGTCACCAGATTTGGTTGCCCATTAGAAATTGTAACAGATCAAGGAAGCCACTTCATTAATGAGGTGGTAGAAGCCCTAGTCAATAAGTTTTCTATTAAGCACAGGAAGGCAACAACATACAAGCCAAGCACAAATGGACAGGTGGAACGAACAAATTTTGTGTTGTGTCAAATTCTAGCAAAAGATGCAGCCTTGCAGGTACATAAATGGGATAAAAGGATTCATGCAGCATTGTGGGCATATAGGGCAACATCAAAGTCAGCAACAGGATACTCCCCATTTCAGTTGGCCTATGGCATTGATCCAGTTCTTCCTATTGAGTTTGATATTCCCACTGTGAGAGTTATGAAAAATGAAAGGATGGATGAAAGTGATTCAGTAAAAGAAAGGTTGGTACATCTTCATTTGCTGGAGGAAATGAGAGAAATAGCAAAGGATACAAGCCATAAGAAGAAAATGAAGCAGAAGGAATACTTTGATCAAAAGATCCGGTGGTCTCCATTTCATGTGAATGACTTGGTTCTAGTATATGATTCCAGATACAAAAAAAGAAGACAGAGAAAATTTCTTCTAAAATGGATGGGGCCCTACAAAATAGCAGTTGTGCATGAAAATGGTACGTACCGACTGGAGGAATTGGATGGCACTCCCATTACAAAATGGGTCAACCACGACAAGTTAAAGATTTTCCAAGCACCAGAATAGTCTACTCCGAGGACAGAGTAGAAGCTAGGAAGGGGGAAGATGTCGACACTAAAATTTTCCTCCATAATTTCTATTTCATTAATGTATGTATTAGGAATATGATGTTGTTAAGTATAATTAGTAGTAGCGGCTGATAGAAGATAACAGTGCTGTCAGTATGGTGCCACCAATAATGTGGAGTATGGTAACAGTCAAAGTACAATAGGAATGTTGTAAAAAGTAAATATTTGTCGTAAGTGGTCCGGTAATGTTAAAATGTCAAAGTTTGGGTAATTAGAGAAGTAGGGTCTACATGATTAGGAATTAGAAATATTATATTGGTAATACAGACAAGGAGTGAGGTCATAAATATTTTGTGTATTTTATTTGTAAAAAGTCTAAAAATATGGAACCCATGTAAAATGATAAGGTTTATCTTATCTTAAAAGATAAGCTTACATGTACAGATAAGAGTTAAGGTATGGAATATGATTCGTCAGAGTGGATTTCTTATCCTATCTTAGAGATAAGATGGATAAGCCTGGAAGTTCTATAAATAGAGAGGCCACCCCCCTCATTTAACATAGAAGGAAGTAGTGAGAAATATTGTAGGAAGTGTGCGAGGAAGCCATCAGTTTAAAGGTGTGATGAAGAAGCCATTAAGAGGTGTAATTGTAAAGTTTCTCCCATAGTCTTGGTGAAAGTCAAGTGAAGTCAATAACGCTTGAAGTACCTCATGGGTGAGATTGTAACATTTTCATGTTAATATTATAATTTACTTTGATATTTCAGATTTTTCATCATTCCGTCTTATCATAGTCGATGGTATTTTGTGTTATGTTGTTGTTTTGTTTCCAGATTACATCCACCAAACTAAAGGCTGTGCATTAGTAAATAATCATAGCATGAGGAGTTCCCGGTGAAGAATTATCATAGTACCAGATTGGTGATGACAGGCCCCATCTTGGCAAGTGCGTGAGAGAGACCCCTTCGACTTCTGTTGAGAGCTCGTCACAGAGAGAAATAAGAACCATTAGCACACATCTAAGCCCCCTAATGACTTGACCCTGGTGTTTGGTTTTCCATATTAGGGGGGAAAATATTATCGGTCCTGTTGGTTACATTGGAAGTGGTCGGTCTACACCCAGGAGGTATAATTTCTTGTTTGGGCCTCCTATGGCTATAAACACCAACCCAGTGTTAGGAATTTTTGGGCAAGGTATAAACACACAAGATTTTCGTCTCACATCTTGGAGTGGCGCGGGGTATACTACTGGCAATGGGGCATTTTTGCAAACCATAAACATGCAACTCAGTAGAACTGTGGGGACCCTTGGTATGACCACTTTAGGACCTAGTGGGTCTGGTGGATCCAGTGGCTTAGGAGGAATAGGAGCTGGTGGGTCTAGTGGATTTGGTGGTTTAAGACCTAGTGGGCCTGGTAGATTTGGTGGTTCAGGACCTGGTGGACCTAGTGGATCAGGCAGTGGAGGAAACACATGTGGAAAATAAGGCTTTGACTTAGGAGGATTCGAGTCCCAACCACGCCCATAAGTTTTCTTTGAAATGTCTCTACATTTTCCTGATTACAGAGGTATTGAGGATGTTGCAGAACATCATCACAAGTGTGAACTGCTATGGTGTGTAAAGGGTATCACAACCCCAGAATGGAAGGCTAGTTAGTTTAAAACCACATTTTAAGGGTGCGCGTATAGCTGGTATAAGAAGTATGACCCTCACCAGATAGTAGTGGAATGTATTGCTTTAAATAATGTATTCTTGGTAGAATTCCACATTCCTGAGTAAGAGTAGAAGAGCATCAGTGCTTTGAAGGAGATTCAACAAGGAATGGCAGAGAGTGTGTGGGAGTATGATGCACACTTTAAAACTCTCTTATCTAAATTATCATATGATATTCACCCTTCACAGCATGCTTAGTGGTTTTTTGGAGGGTTAATCACTCCTTTTAGAAGGCCCTTATCTCATACAAATTTTATCTACCCGCGTGAGGCATTGGAAGCTGCTCTACACACTAAGGCTATTGGTAGTGTTGATACTAGTGTTTGCCCATTCCTGTAGGCTCAGATTGTTGCTATGGCCAAGCAGTTGGAAAATTTGTTTGCGAACTTAGCTGATGAGACTTGTAGTGGTTTTTGGTGCACAGATTGTGAAGTAGAGGGGCACATTAAGGATAATTACCCCCAAAGGACAGTACACATCATAGCAGTATATTATGAAAATTTTCATGGGGACTATGATTCGAGTAGATGACCCTTATTGCAAAGCGCAATCCGGAAGAATGTATTTTATTACTGTAATATTTACACCTCTACAACCCATGATACTAAGGACTGTAGGCTCAACAATCAGATCCATGAGGCCATTGATCATGGGGTGCGCCAGACTAACATTGCCAGTAGTTCCAAGGGTGATGATCGCTATCATGAGGAATTTACAAATGGAGGCATGCATGGAATATGTTTTCAAGGAGGATCCAGTGGTCATGGTAACCATGGAGGAGGAAGGATTGAGTTCCCACGTGGAACCTGTTTCAACTGTGGATGTACAGATCATTACAAACATGAATACCTAGACTTGTTGTAGTACTCGTGGTGTGGAAAGAAGCATAAGTATGAGGAGTTCTTGGAATTGTTTGAGCACATGAACCAATAGCACTGGAAAGACAAGGGCACTACAATGGTCAGTATTAATAAGGTAGACACCTAGTAGATGCTCAGGTAACACGAGATATAGGTTTGGAGCCTGTTTTGGTAAGAAGCTGCACACGCAAGAGAGATACCAAGGCAGAAGAACCTGGTCTCAAGGGAGGAAGTAGTTCATGGAAAGTATCTAGACCCTACACATCAGAAGGAGGTTTATCAAGACACTTTGGATGTCATTTAGAGCTTACAAGGTGAAATCTAGTGTCTATAGGAGCAATCCAAGAGGGAGGAACAAGGAAGGAGAGTCGAGGTGCCAAAGGATGACCTGGATGAGGTCAAGGAGGTGTGTAAAATGATAAGGCAAGAGAATATCATTCCCTTACTAGGATCATGGTTGAGTGAGAAGGTACCACGCGCCATAGGAGAGAGCGAGAGATAGGTATTACATGCAAGCCTTCACCCTCATGGCCTTGACTATGACAAGGAGATCACGTTGAATGTTGTTATCGATAAATGGTTCCTCAGCAATATCCTCATCAACACTGGTGTGGAGGTTAATGTTCTAACTTTGGATGCATGGCATCAAATGGGAAGACCCACGTTACAGCTATCTTCGAATGTGCTATATATGATAAACAAGACTAGGGTGATGCCCATCGGTGTCTTAAAGGATGCAACCATTACTATTAGGGGAGCTAAGTTTACTAGGGAATTTGAAGTCTTAGCACTCGTTGAGGCAGACAATTTCCCAGCACTACTTGGGCACCCATGGTGTTACAAGAACAATGCGGACCTTCAGTTTAACAAAGGGTACATCAGCTTTGAAAACAAGGAGGAGCGGGTCATTATACCCCTGGCTGATGGGAAGTCAACACCCTATATTGAACCTTTGGGGGAAGAAGTTCTAGACAAGATATATGTGTGCTCAATCAAGGACCCAGAGATAATACATCCTACTAATGATGTTATCTAGTTTAAGGATGCTCAGTTAGTAAGTGATACCACCAGTCTAGCATGTGACAATTGGGTGCATGGGACTGATGAATTGATGGGACAATAGTTGAGAGGGTCAGTGACCAAGGTAATAAAGGCACGCATAGTTTGGCGCCTAGGGGGAAAATAGATACCCAAGTATTCAAGAGGAGCCTTCCCTGATATCTTTTCTGTAGGAGGTGGAAGCTTAGTGGAGGGATGAGAAGGAATGAAGAGGGATGCTAAGTTATGTCCTACTTGGCACAGTGGCACGGTGGTCGGCTACACATTAGGAGAGCCTTTTAGAGTGGCATGTGGTAAGAATTTCTCTCTTTGTCAGATTCTCTAGGAGCAACATGCCCACCACCATCAAGGACTATCATGGGAAGGAGCCCGCATCTTTCCATATCCAAGAGTGTGAACGGGTCTAGAGAGAAGGCGCAGAATCTTTGCCACCATCCCTTTGGGTGCACAATTTGTATTCTACACTGCAGGGTTACGCGCGTGCATGGTACATTCATTCAAATATGTGCCGCTAGATAGGGAATTGGCAAGAGCTCATGGCTAACCTTATTCAAACCTTTGAGTATCAGAGTACCAAGCCATCAGTTGATAAGGTCTTGTAGGGTATCAAGCACCTTACCATGGGGGATAGTTCCATGACAGAGGATAGGTTTTTGGAATTACTAGGTGAACCAGGATTGGAGGTGCGCTTTGAAGAAGAATTAGTAGAAACAGAAGAGTTATCACTTGAGCACGTGTGTTTGAAAAATGAGAAAGGAATGTTGGTGTATTTGATAGATGGAGAGGAATAAGAAAGCTTGGATGTTAGCCATTCTATAGGGACGTATGAGGTAGTGGACAGTGCTGATACTCATGCGCGCACCTAGAAAGAACCCTTAAAGACAAAAAAGGTTAACATCAGTTCAGGATAAGAACCTAAGGAAGCTACTATTGGGGATTACTGGTCAGAGCAAGAATTTTCTAAGATCATTGATCTATTGTACAAATTTAAGGATTTATTCCCACATAGTTACCATGAGCCCAAAGGTGTTCACCATTCCTTGCGGGAGATGAAGATAAAGCTAAAGGATGGTGCGTGCACTGATCAGGAAGAGGCCCTACTAGATGAATCCCAATTTGCGCGTGAATGTTAAGGAGGAGATAGATAAGATGATAGCTTCTAGGATCACTAGGGTAGTGGAGGAATCGGATTCGATAAGTCTGATGGTAATCAACATCATGAAGGATGGGTGGATTAGGATCTACATGGATTACAGGGAGTTGAATGTAGTTTGTGTCATTGATCCCTTTCTGACCCCCTTCATTGAAGAAATTTTGGAAGGATTCGTTGGGCGCGAAATCTATTCCTTTATGGATGGATTTTCAGGGTACCACCAAATATCTGATACCAATTATTAGGAATTAGAGAACAAATATGCAGAAACAATTCCTCAAACCACGATAGTAGGAAACTATATAGTAGAATTATACTTGTAGAAATATAACAACATAAATGAAGAATGCACAAAAGAAGACAAGACAAGATTTAATGTGCTTCACCCAATGTTAACTACGTCCACTAAGAACTTGCTCATATTTTATTATCAACAAGAGTAAAACAACTCTCAAAGTCTTCTCTCAGTTATGAACTCACAACATAATTCCAAAGATGTTAAACCACATCTAAACCACAATTAACACCTAATTGCTTAACCTCAATCACTCTTGATCACCTCTTGATCATTAGGACTCAAGACCTCTTGAACACTCAAGATATATTCAAGATACCCTAACACCTCTATTTATAGGATTACAATACTTTTAAGAAGTCCTAAAGCTGACCCTAGAAGTTTGAAAGTCACGATCTTTCAACTTTCCACAGTTGGAAAAATAGTCCCAACATTAACAACCAATTAACAACAATGACATAACAACGACACAATGACCACACAACAACGCCACAAAAAAATGACTGCAGAATGCTCCTAAATTATCCAAACTTAACCATTCGAGCTCCAACACTTTAACACTGACTCAAGAAGACCAAAAACAGGCTCCACACCCCAAAAATATCCCACTTGTAGATTATTTTCACTGAGAAAAATTATTAACCCTTCATTATCAACCATGAAGGCCAATAAAAGTTGAACACAACTTCAACTTCTCCCTTGTGACCTCCTTGGTCATCATATCCATAGGATTTTGACTGGTATGATTCTTTTCCAGCTTCAACTTATCTTCTTCCAAAGCTAACCTGATGAAATGATATCTTAGCTGAATGTGCTTCATCCTAGAGTAGAAAGTGGATTTCTTCACCAAGTGAATAACACTTTAACTATCACTATGTAGTCTCCAAACTTCTTTCTTATGACCTAACTCATCAAGAAACTATTGTTGTTGCAGACTCACAGCACCCCTAGATGCAGATCAGGCTTCTAGGTTGATGTTCAGGCATCCAGTGTGATTGCACAACATGGAATCCTTTCTCCAAGTGTGGGACTTGTGAAGATGAGAAAATATTCCCCAGAGAAGGCTAGTTCCTATTCCTCTGTTCAGATGCATACAAAAAATGCAGAGGGTTTACTAAAACCTAATCTAACTTGCCAAGGAGACAGGGTAACAAAATGCATAGAATAAAACCTAAACTACAAAGGTGATGCACCGAGGAATATTAGACCATTTTTTTGCAAATTTAACACAGACCACATAAATGCAATACAAACACCATGCACAGGTAACCAAACTGCAATAAGAGATCAAAACGACAGCAATGAATACATGAGAGGGTTGAGAATCAATCACAAACATATATATTATTGCTCAAAAGTCAATACAGTATATTGCAGTGGCCAAGAGGCAAAATACTGGAATTACAACCTATATGGGAGGTTTGAAAGCTCCACAAACTCTCTTACAAGTGAGGGAAGAAGGGAGGATGCAAAACAAAAAATGTCCGACCTCTTAAAAGGGCTTCTCTTTACAATATATATCAAGAAATGAGAGAGGAGAGAGGGGAAATTCAGAATTTGCTCCAACCACTTCTTGGTAGCATTTAAATCATCTCATTATGATCTAAGTGGCGGATCCTGGCAAAACGGCGGGCTGTCTAATAGGAGCGGCGAGCTGTCTGCTGTATTAAAGTTGGTTGTTGAAGCATTACACGCGTCAGAGACATTTTCTTAATTTTATCCCTCTAAACTACATCAAAATGCAATATTGACCCCAGAATCATGTAGAGAATTTCAACAGCTTTCTGTTGATATAAAGAACGTGCAAATCTGAGCTCTGGATCGAAAGATATGAAGGTCTGAAGATTTAGGGCACAAAACAGGTGAAAACGGATTTTTAAATTTCTTTTCCCGCATTGTGCCATCTAGACGACACGTGGCAGGCTCTGGTCCGCTGAGCAATTCCCTCTCTCTACCTTTTCGTGGGTTTTTCTTATGGGCCCCTTAAACTTGGACACATGGCACTATTTCATTGGTTTGGATCAGTGCTCGAAAACTCGTCCCTTTGACTTTTGGACCTTTTTCCTTGGCGACACGTGTCATGTTGTGATTTGTCCACAGGCCTGCCAGATTTTCACGTCCACCATGTCCTTTTGTCCCAAATTTCCTAGTGCTTTGTGGGACAATCCTCCAATCCACCCGAAATGGGCTTCCTCATCCCTTTTCTACCGATGACACATGGCGTGATCTGATTGGCTTTCGGCTCCTTCGGCCATCCACGTCCCACACATCCCTTTGTCCCACTTGTCCTTGTGCTGCAGTTTCTTGTTTTGGCCGAACCGGCCGGTTCGCGTCCTTCACGTACATTTGTTCCACTTGTCCCAGTGCTTCACAGGCTGCCTGGAGGCATTTCGGCCAAACCGCGCCTTGGTGTCCCGAATGTCCCAAATATTTCTAGGACAAGGACTTAGCCGATTTTCACAAATTTTTTTTCTGGTCCAGGATTATTTTCTACAACTTCTCGCATTCTCTTAGAGCTCATTCTTTTTCAACCTGGGACTTGAGAATCCTAATGTATGTTATCAATTCAACCCTGGGGGGTGAAGTTAGATAACAATTTGGCAACTCAGCGGGGTCATCTGCCTACTAGATGAAAATACCAATTGCCTTTTTGCGATCCATTGGGCATGGAGTCATAAACAATGACCTGAAATGAGCCTGATACTGCAACTCCCTCCATGAGAGCATGCTAAACTGTAAAAACTCAAACTAGGAGTGAAAAAACCTGCGACAAAGCACTTAGGGAAACTAAAACCTAACTACAACAAGACAATGTGCATACACACTTAGAGGAATTGAATTCTAGACTAATATTTACAAGGGTGAACCTTTTATTTTCAGTATCAATGTTTGAGATAGATTCCATTTACTGGAATCTGCAGTTCTTCACCGTCCAATGAGGCCAATTGGAAAGCATTGCTGCTCTTGCACTTTGTGACCATGTATGGGCCACTCCAAATAGCATCAAATTTTGAATGCCTTCCCGGTTTTGCTCTGTCTGCATCCCATTTCAACACTAGATCTCCAACTTGAAAAGATCTATCCTTGGCCTTTCTATCGAAGGTTTTCTTGATCAAAGCTTGATCCTTTTGCATTGCTTGGGATGCCTGATTTCTGATCTCTTGCAGCTCCATCAACTCTACATATCTCACCTCCATGGGCTCAAATTCAAGTAACTCCAGCAGATTCATGAGTTTCAATGTTGCTAACTCAAGTGACATGGTCAAGATTGCCTCTCTTCCATAGACAAGCCTGAATGGAGAGTTACCTATGGATCTTTTGGGAGTGGTCCTATCAGCCCATAAGGCTGATTTCAGCTTGGTGTGCCAAGACTTCTGATTCTCATCAAGTGTTCTCCTAATGATCCTTAACAAGTTCTTGTTTGTAGACTCGGCCTAGCCATTACCTTGAGGGTAATAGTTCGATGAAGTGCTCAGGTAAATACCGTTCTTGATGGCCCACTAAGTCACCTTAGATCCAATGAATGCCAATGCATTATTAGAGATTATTGTGGCAGGTACACCAAATTTGGTTGTTATTCCCTCATAAAAGTCTAGGATGCTAGACTCATTTGCCTCTTTGAGTGCTACTGCTTCTGTCCATTTGGTGAAGTAGTCGGTGGCTGTCAAAATCCATTTATACCCTTGGCTTGAATTGGGGTTAATGACTCCAATGAAGTCCAAACCCCATTTCATGAATGGCTGGTCAACTGAGATTGGATGCAATGGAAGGGCAGAAAACTTCTCTTTTCCTGTGAAGAATGCACAATTCTTACACCTCTTGATCCATGCATAGCAATCATTGAAGATTTTAGGCCAATAATAACCAGCTTTCATAATTTTTAGAGCTGTCACTCTTGGTGCAAAATGGCCACCAGCTGGTCCACCATGAAACTCTTCCAATACCCTTTGAATCTGATCTATGCTAATGCATCTTAGCAGTAATCCATTCACGTCTTTTTTGAACAAAACTCCATCAACAATGGCATACGGAACAGCCTGCAACCTGAAGTGTCTCCTTTGGGTCTTGTTCATCTCTAGGGGGCACTGGCCTGTACATAGGAAGTGCATAATATCTTGGGTCTAGCAAGGAGTGGGGGAAGCATCATCTTATTCTTGATTACCACTTGGCTCATGACTGTCCTGGACTATCAAAATAGCCTCTTCTTCATTGCATACTTCCTTTTGCTTCCCCAAAACCAGCTGCTCACACAGTCCTTTCCCTCTTACCAGCTTGGTGATCTTGATATCAATGTCATACTCCATGACACGGGTGATCCAACCTGCCCTTTTCTCATTCAAATCCTTGTTGAGGAGGAAGTCTTTAACTCCAGCATGTGAGACCAGCAATTGGACCTTGTTGTTTGAGACTAAATGCTTTAATTTATTCAAGCTTATGACTACTGCAAGTACATGCTTTTCAATAAAAGAGTACCTCACCTCGCAATCGTCTAGGCTCTGGCTGAAAAAGGCAATTGGCTGCTCATCATTATCTTTTTTCTGCTGTACCAGAATGGCAGAGATAGTGTCATCACCTCCAAATGCATAGAGGATGAAATCCTTGGAGAAGTCTGGGTTAATGAGAGTTGGTGCTTGAGAGATAGCTTCTTTGATTTCCTCAAAACTCTCCTTGCCTTCTGTTGTCCACTTATAATCCATGCTCTTCTTTAACATTTTGGTGATGGGCTTGACAAGGGTTGTAAAATCTAGGATAAACCTGCAGACAAAATTGATCCTTCCCAAGAAGCTTTGAAGAGCCTTCTTGTGACTTGGCAATGGCAGTGCTCTTATGGCTTTAACTCTCTCTGGGTCGATTGCCAGTCCCTCTTTCGAGACAATATGGCCAAGGATATTTCCTTCATGTGCAAGAAAGATGCACTTCTTGGGGTTCAAAGACACTCCAAACTTTCTACACCTCTAAAACACTTGCCTGAGGTGAAAGAGATGGTCTGCTACATTCTTGGAGAATATAGTGATGTCATCAAGGTATATCAGCACTATCTTGTTGATCAAGCCCTTGAACGCCATGTCCATTGCCCTTTGAAAGGTAGCACCAGCGTTTGACAGCCAAAATGGCATCTTCTTGTAAGCATACGTGCCCCATTTAGTTGTGAAGGCTGTCTTGAATTGGTCCTCTTCTTTTACCATCACCTGATTATACCCTGAGTAGCCATCTAGGAGAGAATCTCTCTGAACCAGATACTACTTGAAAATATTTACTCCATGGAAGGGAGTGGATAATGATCCTTGAGAGATGCCCTATTGAGGTCGCAGAAGTCCACACACAACCTGATTTCTCCACTCTTCTTCCTTATCGGAACCAAGTTAGCAACCCAGCTTGAGTGCTTGATCGGGAATATAATGCTTACCTCTATTAGCTTATTTAGCTCTTTCTTCATCAGAGGCTCAATGTGAGGGTTGACTGGTCTCTGCTTCTGCCTAATGGGCTTATCATCTGGATCTAATTCTATGGTATGTTGTGCCAAATTTGGATTGAATCCTCTCAAGTCTTCATAGCTCCAAGCGAAGACATCTGGAAATTCTTGGCAAAGCTGAACAAAATCAGATTTCTCTTGTGAGGTACTTACTTTGCCAATCTGCAATGTTTTGCCTTCTTCCACTAAAATAGGCTCTGAATCCTCACCCTTTACTTGAATGTTTGCCTTCTCCTTCCGGAACTGATCATTCAGGTTGAAGATTGACTCCAAGGTTATGAGGCCTTTTGGTAATTTGTTAGTTCTCAACTGCACCACTTGGTCACCATACTGCTGATGCAACTTGTCTTGATTCCTGGCAGAGAACTTAGCTTCTTCTTATAGGAAATTGACGATTTGCTGGTCATTCTCAAACACTTGCCAATTGACATTGTTATCTGGCACTGAAGGCCTCACAATCACGTGGATGTTTGGTTGTACCTTGTCTTGTTGAATGCTTTTCGTAATGTCAAAGGCTGCCCCTACTGCTGCAAGCCTGTTAGCAGCTTGATTCTATTTCCTGGGAATGGATTCGATGCCAAAACCTTTAAAATCTTCCATGAGGTCCCACACCCTGTTCTTGTAGCACCTGAGTAGATCATTCTTGGCAGCATGTCGTCCCTTGACCTAATTTATAATCAATTCACTATCCCCAAAGACTTGCAGATTCTTTATTTTTCTCTTGATTGCCCAATGCATCCCTTGCACCAAGGCTTCATATTTAGCAGTGTTATTAGAGCATGAAAATTGAAATCTAAAAGCTGAATAGTACTTTATTCCTTGGGGTGAAACAAGCATGGCTCCACCTCCTGCACCTTGCCTACTCCTTGATCCATCAAAGAATAGCTGCCATACCTCGTTGTCATCATTATGGCTTGGCTTGGTGATACTAGGAACATGTTGATTTTCTTCGTGTATACAATAGAATCCCAGCTCAGATTCTTCTAATTCTTGATAGGAATCAAAAGCACGTATCTTGTTTGCCCATTCATCAAGAGTTAGGTCCGGGATACTTCCAACCTTGGTGTTAACCTCATCAGTACTAGGGTGATCTTCTTGATCAAATGCTGAGTAATTGACATTAATCTGACTTGGGGTGTAAGGCTCAATATGGAAGTTTGCAATGGGTTCGGATCTGATTTTGGCCTTAGTTCCATACTTTGTTCTAAACAGCATGTGAGGACCAATCAATAGACAAATACCCTCCAATCTTGGCTGTGAAGTCCCTTGACAAGCAAAGGGTAAAGAGTGGTGGAAGGTCTATGATTGATACATCTTGTAAGACAACAACATTTGGACATGCATGCAAGGTAAGACTCAAGTTTTTAATCACTCCAACTGTTGCTATTTCTGTCCCATCCAATTGCACTACTCCTTTAGATATTTCTTCATATTCGAGACCCAGCTGATCAGCTATTTTCTTGGGCATCACGGAGCTACTTGCCCCGGAATCAATCATGCAATTGTGTACTAGTTTATCCCCAATGATTAATGAAACATAGAAAGGAGGGGGCTTCAAAATTTTACCTTGTTGTCCTCCATAACTTCCTTCAGGCTAGGCAGCATTTGTCAGCACTTTGTCTTGCATCTGAACCCGCCGATTCAAAGTTTTCCAATCCTTCATGGCAGCTTGCAGCAGATCTCTTTGGCCTGGGATAGATAGGGATTCCCACAATTGATATGTTAATGTTTGTCTTCTTCATCTGATCAATGATACTAAATGGTGATGAAGAATCTCTCTGCTATCCTTTGGTTTGCACATTTACTCCCTGCACGTGGGTAGCAACAGCTAGCATTTGAGTTGGCCTAGGGGTTGTTCTTGGCTGTCCTTGTGTATTTGAAATTGGACTCTGCTTGCCCAATCATTTGTGGAGCCATGGAAGGTTGTGGATTGGCTGGGGCTAATGGCTGTTCTTCACCCAGATTCCTCCTTTTTGACCTTGTGTTGGCTGCAACACCTTGAGAAACTACCTGATTCATGCCACAAAAATCTTCTGCTTGCCAGTTCACCAATGTAGTGTCATTTGGGGCTGATTGGTGTTGGAATGTTTCTGGTTGTTGGTTGTTTCCTTGAATTCCCTCGCCCTCCACACTGGTAGTTGTCACCATTAGTGCTTGATTGAGAGCACCATTAAAGCACATGGATTGGTTGTGAGGCTCATTACATGGAAAGCACCAATCATATTCCTGAGCAATGTTGTTCTGTGTTGGCACTAATGCCTTAGAGGCAGATATGACATTTGGATTATAGGGCTGGAATGGTCTATTGGTAGGAGGGCCTTACTTGGCTTTGATTTTGATTCATATTTGTAGTTGGATTAGGTGGTCTTTGTGGTTGGTATGGCTGCCTATTAGGCTGAGCTTGAGGTTGATAAGAAGGTCTGAAACCTTGGGCTTGCTGCCTCTTAATAGTAACCAGCTCATTTCCCAAATTTTGTAACTATTTCATGACCTCTTGGAGTTCATTTGAAGCACTTGGAGATGAAGTGGAAGCTTCATTCGAACTCTGATTTCTAGGAGTGGGAACAGGAGCCAAAGTGGGTGCTTGACTAGTGCTTGGATTTTCTAAGTTTGGATACAAGGGCATAGGAGGCCTAGGAGCCAGTTTACCAGATTGAATAAGACAATTTTTGGCTCTAATGGAAATGCTATAAGCCATAGGGATTGTTGTGCCTCCCATGGACTGAATTAACATAGAAATATCAGAATTCAAAGCTTTAAGGTAATATAGAAAAGCACCTCTTGTTGTTGGCCTGACTACCACTGGAATCCTATCCTAAGACCTTTGAAATCTGAAGTTGAAGTCAGTTAGCTACTCGTTGGGGGCTCTCTTGATAGTGGTCAACTGCTCCAAAAGATACAAGTTGTCCTCTCCCTTCTCTCCAAATTGCTCGTGAAGTGCAATGCACATCTAATTCCAGTTTGTAATAGAACCAGCCCCCAAGGCTCCTAAACCATTGTAATGCATTACCCTTGAATGAAGATGCCAGTAATTTGATAGCCACTTGCATTTCATCGATTTCATGGATTACACAAAGGTTAGCAATATCTTTAACATGATCACCTGGAGTAGTCTGATTTTCTCCAGTGAAGTAGGGAATGTTCTTCAAGGCTGCAATAGGAACTGGATGTTGTGCATTGAGAGCACGTGGGCTGCTGCCTGTGAAGTTGACGTAGGGGTTGTTCTAAGCCATTCTGATTGGTCTTAAAACCCTTGTATATTGAAAGAAAGGCCTGTCAGGTGGAGGAGTTGAGAGAGTTCTGTTTGGTGGAGATGGAGACCTTTGAATCCTTCTTCCTCTTTACCCTTCTTCTCGGAGATAACTGCAGGTATTCAAACAGCACCTCTTCTTCTCCGACTCTTGACCTTGTGGTGATTCTTCTCATGAGTTTTCAAGCCTGCACTGCTAAAACCAGTTGATTCTTCCCCTTGGAGTCACTAGATATGCAAATAATAGCTCTTATAAGCAAGAAAACTACAGCAGATGCATATCAACTTTGCTGCAATAAAAATGAGACCTCTAATGTCCCACCGGGCATGCCAAAACTATTGTTGCAGACTCACAGCACCCCTGGATGCAGATCAGGATTATAGGTTGATGTTCAGGCATCCAGTGTGATTGCACAACATGGAATCCTTTCTCTAAGTGTGGGACTTGTGAAGATGAGAAAATATTCTCCAGAGAAGGGTGGTTCCTATTCCTCTATTCAGATGCATACAAAAAATGCAGAGGGTTTACTAAAACCTAATCTAACTTGCCAAGGAGACAGGGTAAGAAAATGCATCGAATAAAACCTAAACTACAAAGGTGATGCACTGAGGAATATTAGACATTTGTTTTGCAAATTTAACATAGACCACATAAATGCAATACAAACATCATGCACAGGTAACCAAACTGCAATAAGAGATCAAAACAACAACAATGAATACATGAGAGGGTTGAGAATCAATCACAAACATATATATTATTGCTCAAAAGTCAATACATTATATTGCAGTGGCCAAGAGGCAAAAAATACTGGCATTAAAACCTATATGGGAGGTTTGAAAGCTCAAAAAACTCTCTTGCAAGCGAGGGAAGAAGGGAGGATGCAAAACAAAAAATGTCCGACCTCTTAAAAGGGCTTCTCTTTACAATATATATCAAGAAATGAGAGAGGAGAGAGGGGAAATTTATAATCTGCTCCAACCACTTCTTGGTAGCATTTAAATCATCTCATTATGATCCAAGCGGTGGATCCTGGCAAAACGGCGGGCTATCTAACAGGAGCGGCGAGCTGTCTGCTGTATTAAAGTTGGTTGTTGAAGCATTACACGCGTCAGAGACATTTTCTTAATTTTCTCCCTCGAAACTACACCAAAATGCAATATTGACCCTAGAATCATGTAGAAAATTTCAACAGCTTTCCGTTGATATAAAGAACGTGTAAATCTGAGCTCTGGATCGAAAGATATGAAGGTCTGAAGATTTAGGGCACAAAACAGGTGAAAACGGATTTTTAAATTTCTTTTCCCACGTTGTGCCATCTGGATGATACGTGGCAGGCTCTGGTTCGCTGAGCAATTCCCCTCTCTCCACCTTTTCGTGGGTTTTTCTTGTGGGCCCCTTAAACTTGGACACGTGGCACTATTTCATTGGTTTGGATCAGTGCTTGAAAACTCACCCCCTTTGACTTTTGGACCTTTTTCCTTGGCGACACGTGTCATGCTATGATTTGTCCACGGGCCTGCCAGATTTTCACATCCACCGCGTCCTTTTGTCTAAAATTTCCCAGTGCTTCATGGGACAAAATCCTCTGATCCACCTGAAATGGGCTTCCTCGTCCCTTTTCTGCTGGTGACACATGGCATGATCTGATTGGCTTTCAACTCCTTCGGCTATCCGCGTCTCCCGCACATCCCTTTGTCCCACTTGTCCTTGTGCTGCAATTTCCTGTTTCAGCCGAACCGGCTGGTTCGCATCCTTTGCATACATTTGTTCAACTTGTCACAGTGCTTCCGCGGGCTACCTGGAGGCATTTCGGCCGAACCGCACCTTGGTGGTCCCGAATGTTCCAAATATTTCTAGGACAAGGATTTAGCCCATTTTCACAATTTTTTTTCTGGTCCAGGCTTATTTTCTACAACTTCTCACATTCTCTCAGAGCTCGTTCTTTTTCAGTCTGGGACTTGAGAATCCTGATGTATGTTATCAATTCAACCCTGGGAGGTGAAGTTGGATAACAACTATTGTAGCCAAATCATCTCCTTGCTTGCCTCTGTAGCAACAACATACTTAGCCTCTGTGGTTGACACAGCCACAACCTTTTGTAACCGTTAAATCCAACTCACCATTATATCACCAACCATAAATACATAACCTATCGTGCTCCTCCTGCTATCCAAAGTATTGTTAAACCCAGTTTGTATTGGTGGGAGTAACCGATATACACCCAAGTAGATATAATTATCTTGATTCATCGGAACATCCATGTTGCTCCCATGCGATCCATCTCCAGTATTTGGAGGATCCACTTTACTGCTGGACAAGTGCTCTCTACCTGAGATCACTCATAAAGGTTTGGGTATCATGTATGTCCCAGTGGCACGGGACACACAATTAGGCCTGGTCGGCATAATATCAGCATACCATCAAGGTGCACAATTCAATGATGACATATGGGAACACTTGGACATGACCACGTCAGGTCTTTCCTCCTCAGTGTAGGAGACTGGACTCCTGGTGGATCAGGATTTAATAGTGACCTAGTGAATAGGAGTACCATCTAGTGGAGGATCCTAAACACTGAAGGAAACCAAGGATCTGGCTTCATGGACTCTTCATGGGCCTCATACCAGCTTCTTCTCCTTCATGTTCTAAGTTAATCTCATGACCATGGATTTGTTTTGCTTCCCCCAGATCCTTCATAGTAAAGGAGTCACCTGAAGTTACTCCTACAGTAGCTTTATGTTCTTGCAAGTGTGAATTACTATGACACACGAAAGGATATCATCTACCCTGATAGCAGAAGGCATAGTCAGTAATGTAACTGACCATTGCAAGAAACTTCTTGATGTGCATAGTAATGGTCTAAGTAACACCTGGATTAACCCTGCCCTACATAAAACTGTCAAACATTATGTACCACTACCGTGGAGCTTGTTTCAGGCCATACAAGCTCTTCTTCAATTTGCACATTAACCTCTCCTTCCCTTTGACCTCATAACCCTATGGTTGCTACATGTACAATTCCTCCTCTAACTCACCATGAAGGAATAAATTCTTCACATCCAATTGTTCTAAGTGTAGGTATTCTACTGCAACTAAACCAAGAACATTCCTAATAGAAATCATTTTAACAACTGGAGAAAAAAATTTAATCAAAGTCTATACCTTTCTTCTGTGAAAATCCTTTGACCACCAATTGGGTCTTGTATCATTTCCTACCTCCCATCTTCCTCTTTGATTCTATACACCCACTTGTTCTACAATGCTCTCTGGAAGTCAGGTAGCTCCACTATGATGGTAGACTGTGAGATTTTCCATAAGGGATCATGATGCAAGAAGATGCCCTCTACTACAAAGTCTGCAATCCATAATAATGTTTCTTGGCTATTGCAAGATATACTACCTCCTCATACAGCACTCATGGATCTCCACTGTCATTGTAAATTGATTAATCAGATTCCATGATGGAGTATTGATCGTTCAGGTGTCCCTGCTTAGACTAGAAGACCTTCTTACCTCAGTAGTTTGGGAATCTTGATGAGTCAGGTCATTATGAATGACTACGTTGTTCCTAGAGGATGTTGTACGTGGAACCAGCCCCTTCGTGACAGGATTTTGTGGTCGTAGTAATTGTGGAAGAGGATGAATGTGAATTCTTTCGTGAGGAATTGGTCTATATCTGTGGATCCTACAACTGAGCATTACAAATGTGACTTTTCCTGATCTGTTATAATGACTCATACCTGCTAGAAAGAAACATTTACTTGTTATGAAGAATGTCCAGAGCTCTATGAAAGCATATGAATCCACTAGCACCATAGAAAGACAAAGGAAATTGGATGGTGAGCATTAAGAAGGTTTATCCTCTACACTTGGATGCTATGATCTTTGGCAACGTGAGTCAAAGACTAGACATCCAAATACTAGTAACGAGATGAGTAATCAGGTTGCATGCACTAGGGACCATGCCAAGACAAGGGACACCTCCAGTTTTAAGCCATAGAGGAAGTCCTCTGGTACATCAGATAGGTAGTTGTTCTTATCGCTTCTCATCAGAAGGATGAGTGGTAGCCCCACATGTAGACCTCATGGACATAGCACGCTTCATGAGTTTGTAAGGGGAGATCCAATGTATGAAAGGATCCTAATCACTAAATAGTGTATAGCATTTGGAAGAATGTCGAGGCTCCAAAGGATGACCATTAAATGAGGTCAAGGAAGTCATGTAGGATGTCATAAGAGAATATTATTTCCTTGCTAGGATCCAATGGCTATAGGAGAAGGTACCATGTGACTTGTAGTCAGAGCACAACCAAGGCTTTCCAGGTTTTTGCATGAAAACCTTCCTCCTCATCAGACCTTGATTATGAATAAGGAGATATACTTTGAATGCAGTTATCTGATGGCTGGCATCCTCAATGTAAGTGATCCTCATCGACATGTGAGTGGAGGTCAATAGAGTCTTACCTTAGCTAGCCCCCTTGACATTTAAATGCACTAGGCTCCATATTATAGCCATCCTTCCTGAAATGTGTCCAACCTATGGAAAAAAAATCACCTATTTTTCTTGCCCATAAACACAGTCCTGACAGGAGTGCAAATCTAACTCCTTTAATTCTAGGGGCCAAGTTCACTGGAGACTTCATAATTCTTGCATGCCCTCATTGAGGCAGATAAATTTCAAGCATTTCTTGGGTGCCACATGGTGTATATCAAGAATAATGTTGACTATGCGGTTTAACAATAGGATCATATCAGCTTTGAGTTACAAGGAAGAAAGGGTGATCATTTTTCTAACACATGGGAAGTCATCGCCCTATACTGAGCTCCTTAGGATAAAAATTCCTTGATAGACCATCTATGTGTGCTAACCATACAGACCATCACTACCCAGATAGTCCCACTCCCATCAGAGGGATTCATCCAGTTAGGAAAATTTCTCACGTCCTTAAGTAGCCATGTGTACACATTCTAGCATTTTGACATGTAATCAACATTAGGCTACTATGTTGTATGGTTCATGAGTTGACCTGGGTATACATGTTGAGAGGATCAATGTGAACAAGGGTAAGTAAAGGTGCACTCAGTCTTTGTGGCCTAGGCATGGAATAAGAATTTCCTGAAGTCTAACTACCTGGAGGATCATATCATGCAATATTTTCTTGTAGGAAATGAAGGCTTAGTGGAAAAATGAGGATGAGAGAAGGGGAATGCTCAGTTATAACCTACGTGGAATTTACAATGTGTTGGTGGGCTATACATCAGGGGATCCTCCTATCAATGACATGAAGCCCAAGAATCACATTCTTAGCATTACCAAGGTTCTCCACAGTGCAAACACACCCACTATCATACAAGACTTACTCATGGTAAAGAGACCTGCCATCATAATTCATACTTCCAAGTGTGTGACCTTTTCCCTATATGGGAAGCGCAAAATATTTGTCCACCCTCTGCTCTATACCGTGCATAAGTTGTATTCCAGAAGTACAGGGTTATACACGGCTGCTTGGTATCATTCACATTCCGGAGATGTATCATCACAACTAGGTACATCCTGGAAGAAGTTGGTGGATGATCTCATTGAATATATTTGAGTATAGGAGTACTTAAAGCCATAACCAAACTGGATCCTAGGCGTATGTAAGTAATCAAGCACAAAATCAACAATGCCTTGACCCCAGTGCTATGGCAAAATGAAAGGCTACCGGAGTTTAGCATGGACTCAAAGCCTTATTTTGAGATGCACCTCAAATGATCAGACAGACATAACCATTTTTAGATATCTTAATATTGAGCACACATTTGCATGGACAAAGAATATTTTATTAGGAAGCAAATGGTCTATCATAGTAGACTTCCCAAAGACAGAAATGGATACTTTAGATGGTCTAACTCATTCTGATATGGTGACAGCAATCGAAGATCATAAGACATAACACTGAATGACCCTGAGCACCATGCTTTCCTAGCCACTGGCCTCATCTGAAAAAAAAGAAGGTTAACATTGATATTGAAATAGAGCCTAAAGGAAGCTATCATTGGGGATTATTGGTTATAAAAAGTAAGTCCTCAAAGGTGCATCTTCCATCTATTGCGTGAGTTCCATTCCCTCACAGGTAACATGAACACAACCCTCGATCTGCACTCATCTACCTTAGGGGAGACTGAAGATCAACGTTTCCTGTGAAGGTGCACACCCACTTCAGGAAGAAATCAGACAAAATTCAGATTCTTCCAATGGTGATGTGGGGTGGAAGGGGCCATGGTGAGATGAGTATGATATGCAGATGGTTATTCCTAACAAGGGACCACAGGGGAGTGTGACCCAATATTGCAGGGTGCCCACCTTCAAAAATATAACAACATAAATCGAATAATGCACAATAGAAGACAAGACATGATTTAGCATATGGTATCATTGAGATAGTGGAAGCTACGTCCACTAATGGACTAAGCTCAGATGGTTATCAGTATCAAGAGGGAGTGGGAAGACTCTCATAGAATTCTGTCAATTATGAACTCACATGGATCTAGAATGTGGTATGATGTCATCAATCCTTTTCTAAACCACCCTTTACTGAAGAAATTGCTTGGAGGGAGTAGCTGGGCATCGAATCTTGATCACTCTCTTTATCATATGGGTTCTCAAGGTACCTCTTGACCAAGTCAAGATATATTCAAAGGATATCCTAGAGAAAGACAACTTTAAAGGATTACCATCCTGAGTGGGGAAGTTTTTCCTACATGGCTATGACCTTTTGAAGATTGAATAATGCACCTGCTATGTTCTCAACTTCCCATTGCTGGTATAAGCATTTTAGGATGTTAACATCTAATTAACAGCATATTAACAAGTTTACCTAGTGATGACTGGACAATGTCACAATGGACTATGGTGCAAAGATGCTCATGAAGTGACCAAATTTGAGGCCGATGTCTTGCTCAGAGCACTGTCAATACTGATTCAAGGATATCCAATCATCAGGCTCTACACCCCAACATGTGTCTTTTCTACTCCATTTGGGAACCTTGTTAGGACATATTATATGCAAAGAAGGCTTACTAGTGGATCCCACCAAAGTTGCAAGTTATTTTGGGATTAGGGGAGCCTACTAGTCAAAGCACAGTGCGTGGATTCCTTGGGCATATGGGTTATTATAGGAAATTCATCAAGGGGTATGCCAAGATTGCCGCACCTTTAGAGTAACTTCTCAAACATAAAATTACCTTCCATTGGGGAGAGGCACAATAGAGGGCGTTCGATACATTAAAAGATAGGCTTGTCACCACACCTATATTATGTTTTCCCTCTTGAGATAAGCCCTTTCATGTCCATATAGATGCCTCAAGGATTGTTATTGGAGTAGTGCTTGTATAGCCAGGTGAAGGTATTGTTGATTATCCTCTATGTTTTGTGAGCAAGAAGCTAACACCAGCAGAGTAGAACTACACCACAACTGAGCGTGAGGCATTGTCAATGATCTACACACTTTTCAAGTTTAGACAGTATTTGCTAGAAACACCCTTTGTGTTTTACACAAACCACATGGAATTCAAGTATTTGATGAACAAACCTGTTCTACAAGGGCGCATATGTTCGTGGGTGTTGTTGTTTCAAGAGTTTGAATTCACCATTGTAGTGAATCATGGGAAAAACAATTGTGGACCTAATCATCTATCGAAATTTGATTCAAGGGAGGACACGCAGAGTATTGAGAAGACAATGCTAAATGCACAACTATTTAGGTTATAGTGCGTGCCCTCAAATTTGGAAGAGATTGTAGTATTTTTAAAGGTGTGGTGCTATGAGGAATGAAGACATTAGAGAAAAAGTAGTTGGCCATACGTGTCGTGCCCTACATGTTAATCAGTAGAGACTTATACAACTTAGGACATGATGAAGTTTTACGTAGGTGTGTATTAGAGCATGAGCACCTAGCCATCATGGAGGAAGCACATGGAGGAAGTGTGGGTGGGTAGTATATAGGTGATGCCACCACATATAAAATATTAATGGCAGGTTGGTGGTGGGAAACCCTATACAAGGATTGTAAAGACTATGGTAAAGCGTGTGACCATTTTCAGTGCATTGGAAAACTAGGAAGGAGAGATGAAATGCCTTTACGCCCTATCCCTAGAATGGAGCCTTTTGAAAAGTGGGCAATAGACTTTTTGGGCCCTATTGCACTAGTGACACATATGACTAGGTCACGCTATGTCATCACTTACATGGATTATTTTACAAGGTGGGCAGAGGCAGCCCCAACTAAAGATTACACAGCAGCTACAATAGCAAGGTTCTTGTGGGAGAACATTATCATGAGGTATGGATGTCCATTTAGTTTGACCAGTGATAGGGGTATGCATTTCTTGAATGAGATCGTGAGGATCCTATTGGCAGAGTTCATGTTGGCTCATCACAATACTACGCCCTATCACCCATAAGTAAATGGAACCGCAGAAGTATTCAAAAAATACTGAGTCATACACTGACAAAAATTTGTGATGTTAGAAGACAAGATTGGGATGACAAAGTATCGGTAGTATTGTGGGCTTACAGGACAACGTATAAAAGGCTGAAAAAATCCACACCATTTCAGTTGGTGTTTGGCGCGGAGATTTTCTGCCGGTTGAATTCATGTTACCTTCTCTATGAATCGTGTGTGTAGGAGGGTTGGCCAATGAGCAAGCAAGAAATAATTGAGGATTTGATGAAATTGGATGAAAATTGATCAATCACCAGGTGGAGCTAAAGAACAGAGAAAGAAAAGCAGAAAGCTTGGCATGAATGCCACATTAGAAACAAGAAGTTTAATGTTGGGAAGATGATTATACTATATGATTCTAAGTTCCTGTGCCATCCTGGGAAGTTGAAATTCCATTGATTGGGTCCTTACACAATCTTGTACATCCTTGATTCAGGCGTGTGCCAATTTCAAGCCCTGGATGCAACGAAGTTTCTTGGACACTTCAATGGGAGTAGGCTGAAGCCGTACTATAAATAATTCTTCTTGTTATTTGTAAATAAGGTAGTTTTTCCAGTTAGTTTAGAATTTTTTCCTTTATGCATTTCTTTCCATGTGTTTCCCTTTCCCGTTGTGGTTTTGTTTTACACCTTGGGTGTTGGTAACCTTATTACTAATTTTGGAGAATTTGTGAGTGTGTAGAGGACTGCGCATCATTTTAAGTGTGGGGTGGAGTAATGTGAAGGAGCGCATGGTTAAAATTCCAAGGAAGTTTATGTTAAAAATACCTATTGAATGGCCCGGTTGAAAAAGGTGTATGGAGAGAAAAAGGATGATTGGTGCCAAGATAAAGCTACTTTTAGATCCCACGCACAAAGGAGGAAAAAGCACTTTAAGCAACATGAGATAGGTGAGAGGAAAAATTAGGATAGAAGAAGTTCCTTCGGTGTTGGTTTTACACACGTAAGAGTCTCCTGTCGTGTAGGATTGGTTGTGCACCAGAAGGTTGGAGGATTTTTTGCACAGGTTGGGCGTGTGAGGGAAAGCGCTTAGGTCAGGCTTCGTTTGAAAAATCCACATTAAATGAAGAAAGTACGAGGGTGGGTGAAGTAGCATTCAATTCTCAAAAAGGGAAAAAATATAAATAAGGGGGTCGGGACACTTCATTTTTCACTTTACATATAAGAAAATGAAGTGATTTTTGTACCTTTGCAAACTAGGGCTTCCAAAAAATTGATCAGTGTGAAGAAAAATATGGAGAAATTGAAGCGTAAGTAGTTAGTTCAGATTTGTGAACCAGGAGGAAGGTATTTCACAGGCATGGGAGAAAGTGTGGGATGACATTGTCTTGTGAAGGTAGTATCCTAGTTAGGGTTTGAAGAATTAGGGCATGGGGTTGAGTAAATTTCTTCAAAATTTCGAGATCCAGAGTTGGAGAGAGCAGAAGAACAAAGTAGTAGAAGTATTTTGAAGTGGGTAGAAGACCTAGGAAATGGAACCCAAGAAACTAGCTAGTACACCCAAAAAGGGCAAGGGAAAGGGCAAGGGTAAACAACAATAAATTGAGGCAAGCACGAATGAGGAATGGTATGGAGAAATGTAGTACCCAGATGGAATGTTGTTGGGGAAGGAATGGGAGTCCCATCTTACGGATATGTCTGTAAATTATTATAATCATTGGATAACTACAATCGAAAAGGAGATGGCACTAGAGTTAGTGCACCCAACAAACAAGAGGATTTCAGAAGGTTTGCCCATATATAATGATGATGTGAAAGTCAAGCTGGATAAGGCATGGTTACTACAACTCTTTGAGTTTCCATACTTCAGGAAACTTGAGAAACTATACCAGTGGCTGATGTTGCACATGCACGAGGAATATTTCCACTTCGCGGGGCAAAAGATATGCATAACCCCTTAGCTCATTTCATAATTCATAGGCCTCATATGTGAAGGAGATGGGTTGGAAGATGATTTGACAGACAATGAAGTGATTAAGGAAACTATTGCCACTCTTGGTTGCAAAAAGGGGTCAGGATATTATGATATCGCATACATAAAGGATTCAGTAATGAAGATGGTCGTGCACCTAGTGTCAAAGCTAAATGGCTAAGAAAAATGGACTCAAGTCAGTAAGCCATGGTTAAACGTTTGCAAAAAAAAATAGAGTTGTGGATGAAATTATCAATTACGCAAAGGAAGGTGACATGATCCTTTTTGGAAATGTGTTGTTGACCATCGTGTTCTCATAGATTGGGGTATTGGATGCATTAGATAAATTCATATGGGAGTACCATGATGAAGACCCCTTTCCCACCAAAATATTTGAGAAGTATGCTTGTGACACTATGACAATAGTGCACAAGGCGCGCCTGGAAAAGTGATACACGCGCTTGAGGAACGTGTTTAGGGTAGAATGGAGAATTCCTAAACAACTACCAGTGGCCATTAGGGGAGAGGCAGAATTTGATGTGTAACAACATTACTTCCTGGGTAGATTCAAGTTAATAGATGACTCATGGAGCCCTTGGTGCAAGCTCCCCTTTGCCTTCACAGCTCAGTACTTCCAAGTGGGAGTAAACAGGTTCAAGGAGTCCAAAAATTTTAAGTTGGACCTTAGTGGCTTGGACAAAAACCATAGGGAATTGTGCAAAGGGTTGGTCTACCCTGGCAAGCACGTGTACATAAAGTGGTATGTGTCTCATGAATTGCAAATGATATGGCCCATGACTTTGCCCATTGTAGGAGGATCTGCGGCCTACGTTTACATTTACATAAGGCCCAAGTCAGAGAAGGGCACATACCTAGAGAATGATGTATCTATACCTCAAGATCCAACTCGAAGGAAAAGGCCCGTGCTCAAACAGGTGGAAAAAGAACCAGAAAAGAAAATCTCAAGTGTGGTGGGGACACAGGAAATAGGTTCCCCCAGGACAAGTGCTAGAACCAACCCGTACGCGCATAATAAAAAGGCCGTAATCAGAGAAAAGACTCCTGAACTAAAGGAACCATCAGATAAGGAGTATTCAGAAGAAGAAATAGAGTCACCTACACCGGAATCTCTAGTTAGGAAAAAGCAGAGGGTAGAAGAGGGGACCACCTTGGAAGAATTTGGGAGTATGGATAAGTACATGGGAGAGAAGGATGGTAGTAAGGAAGGAGTAAGTAGGGAAGAGGACCTCGGGAAAGATCAAGGGCCACCTATTTTTAATATACATGATTCAGAGGAGGAAGATGGAGAAGAAGAACAAGGGTTTCTTTTTGTGTGGCGCAAGGATAACTAGGTAGGAGGAAGTGCCCAAGACATGGGAAAATATGAAGATGCTAGCACATAGAAACACGAGGTGCCAAGCTCAACACAAGAAAAAGTGGCCAAGGTGGTAGCAGAAGAAGAGATAAGATACATTGAGAACCTATTGGAGGACAAGGTGGAGCAAAATGTGGACCCAGTTCTAGACAAGGAGAAGGAGAGCATGGAAGAGGAATGTGATAGCACTAGAGGCCCAGTTTTGACTGTAAGTATTCCCAAGGGTATGCGCATGGAAGGAAGGTGCGTAGATGGAGGAAGGCTAGAGATGAATTATAGTGATGACCCTAAGAAGGTGTTTTACATGTAGTTCTAGAGTACACTCCCGGTGGAGGAGCTTGTATGTATGTTATCTTTTGACAAGGAGGCTGCCTACCTGTGGACACGGAAGATGATCTCTTGGGAAATTGAGTCCCACCTTGATGAACTGGAGTTTAAGGTAAGCCAAGGGGAAATAGTAACATTTCCAAGACCAAGAGAATATAACCTAGTGATGGATACCCAGCAGCTCTTAGATGAACAACTAAGCAACACACTTAACAAAGTCTCCATTGAGATAGAAGTTAGAATCTTCGGGTAGAATGATAGGATCATGGATCTGGAAGGGGAACTGAAGGAGAAGGAAAAAGAGCTAGCTACATTAACCAAGGAGCTGAGCCATGAAAATTTAATCAGCACCCAGTGGTAGTGGGAATTGCAAGATGAAAAGGCCAAGGTGTGTGCTGTGTATAAGAAGGTATAATCCATCAACGGGGCCATACTATTGAAGCATCTAGACCTGACATCACTTGCACATAAGTATGGATCTACCTCAGGATTCCTAGAGGATTTGACAAGAGTGCTCACCATGGAAAGACATCTACCAACCTTGGAATCTGTAAAGGAAGTGGTTGTGCGCTTATAGAGGGAAGATAAGTTGAAAATCATAGTGCTCATCATAGAGTACAACAAAGTGCTTGCAGATGTAAGGGCCACTTCCCATACTACTGAGGCCATGTACGACAATTGCGTGGATAGAGACAAAGTGGCAGGCACCCTGGTTGTCACTCATGAGGTAGAACTCAAGGAGTTCTAGGAGAAAAACAAGGGGAATAGGGTAGGAAGAGACAAAATCCTTTCCAAGGTTGAGAAGAAATCAGAGGCCATTGAAACCTTATGGGTTTCAATCAAAAACTAGTTAAAGGAACTATATCCATGTATCACACGAAGAATGGATACATTGGAAGATATATGAAAATAGTTGGAGAAAATCACGGATATTATGAGCGCATAAGGGGATGGACTAAATTTTGAGTAGGTAAGCACCCTAGTTGGTGATCTTTGTTAAAGAGTGCAGAATGAAGTCAATGCCTGGAATAAATTAGAGGATGACTTACAAAAGGATTTTCCCAGTCTATTGGAATGATTCTTTCACTCTCTCATTCTTTCTTCTTTCCCATTCTTTCATCCTCTTATTCTTTTCCTAGGCATAAGCCTTTTTGTATTCTTCCTCTCACTAAGGGAAGTGTTCCTACGGATGGAGAATAGGCATATAATGGGGTGATGCTGGGCCCCTAGAATATTAACTCAATACAAAAGGCACGCAGGACAAAGCACGCAAGGAAGGGTTTTAGTAAAGGGTTTAAGGAAGCTTGTGGCACATGCGACACCCATGTATAGAACCAAGGGTTCAGGACTTAGACAAATTGGATGTTTGGAGAAAAACATGTGAAAATCATGACCCAAATGTGCATGGATAAGGTGCCATCCTGGCAACAGGTTGGCCCAGGAAGGAGCATGCCTGCGATAGAATCTTCTAGAAACACATCATGGGATAAAATGGGAAGCTCAGGCCTAGAGGAGCATGCTCGCATGGAGGACCACATTCAGACACTTAGCATCAGATATGAGGGTGCTCGAGGATGATTTGGCAGTCCATAAAAGCTATAAATACAAGTGCCTATAGAGTAAAAAGAGAGATGGAGAGTGTGGGCAGAGCTCTACAAAAATACTACAAGGACTCTGTTAATGGATAATTGCATTCAGGAGAGGATTTTTTAGGCATGAGGATTGTAATTTTCTTTTTGGTATCTTAGTTACATAAGTCCAGTTGTAATGCATGACTATGGTCTACTTCTCTGTGACACTCTGTAATGGTTCAATGGATGTAATGAGGTTACATGTTATATATATACACGAATATCAATGATTCTGATGCATACTTCTCTCTCATGAGTTCTCTTTCTTTTCATGCTAAGTATGGATGTTTGTATGATTCTTTTTGAAATGATACACGTTATAGATTTTGTTAAGTACTCTACCTGAAATGACTGTAAGGATCTAGAGGCCGTTCTGAGCCCTATGGTTCTTGTATGACTTGAACCCATTTGAAGGTATTTTCACACACAAATCATAGATGATGTTTCCCACTAAACTCACATAAAAGAGAGACTTGGCACCCACGCGTTCCTTGGGTGAGTGCCCATCTTCCAATGGGTGATAGGCTGGCATGTATGGGGTTCCTTTCTTTTGTGTTAAGGGTAAAAATGAATACACTACATTATCTTCATATCATGGCACATTCGGGAGTCTCTCCACCACCACATCCTCATAACACTAGATCTCTATAATCACATCTTGATATTGATCCACACTCACTATCCTTAGTAGCCCCATCACCTAGCCTAGTGTATATCCTCTCGACCCTCCTGAGAAATGGTGGCACCTGATCCCTCATTGACAGGTGTCTCTTATCCTGCATTTACAAAACACACAGAGAAAATATTAACCATAACATCACAAAATTTATCAAAATATTCAAAATCAACAAAAACAATCCCAATCCACACTAATTTGATTATGATTACATAAATCGATGTCAATTCTAACCAAATCATTTCCAATCTTAGTAATTGGCATCAATCGTATATCTCCATATAGAAAATAAAATCATAAGAAAAAATTAAAAATCCTTACCTCTATCTCAAATAATTGTTGTCTCCTTTGTCCACTCCCACTAGCCTCCATCTCTCAAAATATCGAAATAAAAATTCTATAATAATAAAAACAATGAGAATAATGAACTTCCAGGATTACCCAACTTCTATATATATAATTCTAAGTCAATCGAATTCAATCACCAATTAGTGCCAATTTTGCAGGAATCGATACTGATCCTACAGATTGACAATGATCACCTATAACATTACACACTTTCATTTTTTTACTTAATTTTAGTCCCCAAGGCCCTCAAAAAAATTTAAATTATATCCTATTCACAATAATCACGTGTTTCCCAACCCACCATGGATTCCATAGCCTCCCGAGAACCTTTTCCCGCCACTTCCTACAACTCATATATCTATAGGTCGAGAACTCATTGGTTCCCCTATCACTTGACTTCTAGGTCACATAAGCCCACTTTTATGGTAGTATAATTCATGCCCAGTCCTTGGGAATATTAAATCCAACAAATTTATCCATACATGTAATATTATACAAATCTACACACTCTTGCATTTATTTATCCACAATCCATTCAAATCGGTGACCATCACAATGTCTCACGATGGCCCCTAGTTTTAGGGGGGAGAACCTAACCAACATAAATTTAATCATCTCATTCATTTTGGTCTCAAAGCTTGTCCATCATAAACCACTTGACAAAAGGGTCAAATGTAGACATTGGAATTAGGTCATCCTAATTCCTAAATGCATGTACATACCCTAGCACATCCCTTTGTAAACCCACATGACCATTATACGCACCCAAAATTACACCATGTCATAGTGTCAGAACACTAAAAATTCTCAATGATGATAAATTTCATTTCCAGGAAAAATTATGATATCCAGGTCCAATTTCTTTGCTTGCAGGATGTTCTTATCATTTAGTTTACCTTGCTTATCTGTTTCCTATACTTTTCTATGCTTTCGTAGTTGCTTTCCAGCCTTTTTCCTTGGAATTTTGGCCATTTAAGTTATGTCACCGCTGCACCGGTTGTCACGTAACTTCTAGTCTGTCCTATGTAACCACCGAGGTTGCACTATCACTGTGGCGGTAAGCGTAATCGCTTATTTGCACAAATCCGGTGGTTCCATGTACACTTTTATGTAGAGACTTAAACAACGTGTTATGTACGCGTGTTGCCTACTTCTAATTCATTTTTCTCACACATTTCTTGACCAAATCAGTGATCTTCCTTTGAGCTTGTTAGATGTGTATATACTTCTCCTTCTTTACTTATTATTCTTAGTAAGTTAACTACCCCTTCCTATGGTGATTTGGCACTTCTTGGTTCCCAAGTGTGTTACACCATTTCCCTACCAACTTTCTATAAAAATAAATTTTTCCCAAAGCATTGGTTGAAGTCTCTTGAATTGGAATTACACCATTACTCTGTAAAAATATTTTCAAGAAGCACACAAGTCAAACTCAAAGCCTTTTCCTTGTTACTCTCTTGCTTGCATTGATACCAGACTGCATACAACTAGCTAGCTCCAACACTTCTACATCTTCTTCTGCATACCAACCAACACTAGATCCTATGGACTACATTGGAATATTTACATTGGAAAAGAAGTTGAGGGGATCAATAAAATCACATGCCAACATTGGATACTTTCTTTGTTCTACATTTATTTCCATTGGAGGTGTATTTAAATTCCTAGAATATTTCATTCAATAGTTAGATTTCAATTCATAATCAACTCAAAATCTTGTTTTGAAAAGGTAGAATTTACAATTAGTCATTATATTTCCTGTAAGTAGCTTCCATTGAAAAATCCTTCTCAACTTATCCCTGTAGATTTTTCTAGGAAGGTTTTGGAGGAAGTTCTTGTGCACAGGAGCTTTCATTTTCTTCACTGTCAAATTATTTATAGCTTTCCTTTTGTTCATTAGTTAGATTATATGTATATACGAGAAAAATTCTCTTGAAAGCATTCCTCCCTACTTATCCCTGTGGATCTGCAAGGGAAGTGATTTTGAAGAATATTTTGTATCTATGTGCTACTTTTTTGAGTTTCTTCACATTGAAAAAGCTTTATGTAGGAATTTTAGTGTTTTATCGGAGGAAGTTTAGGGGGAAGAAATTTCTCTCTGAGAAGCTTTTAATTCTTCCTGTGATTATGAGGTAAAGCCAGAGGAAATAAGATCCACATTTACAAATTAGAAAAATCCTCTATTTAAACTAGATTAGGATTAATTCATCTGCAACAGAGGAAATAGCCACATCCAACTATTTCATTGTTTAGTTTATTTCATTTTAGAGTAGAAGTAGTTTTAATTTAATTAGAAGAAATTTCATTAATTCTATGTAGCTTTTATTTATTTATTTCCAGAAAACCAAAAAATATCCTCAAAAACATAGATTAAAGTAGTTAGATTTATTTATTTGTTTTATTTCCTTTCATTTAAAAGTCTTTGGAAAATACAAAAACAAGTAGATTAGATTAATTTCATTTCCTTTAATTAATTAGTTTCATTTATTTAATTAATTAGTTGTACGTAGATTTAATTAAATTAAAGGAGAGTAATCAACTTTGTTTAATTTAAATATATTTTGCATTCTTTGTTTAAAATAGGAACATAGATTTAATTAGACTGAAATTAACACAAGCTCCTACATTTCCTTAGTGGCTTAGGTTACCCAAACATAGCCTTATCCTCAGTTTATTTTATTTGTGTGCTTTGTTTATTTACGTAGATTCCTTGTTTCACATCCACATGACCATCCAAGGCCCAAGACAACCAAGAAGAAAGATTGTGTGATCCAATAGTACCACAACCAAACACCATTACACAATTGACCAATATTGATTAGGGTCTTAGACAACTCATTTTCCAGACCACTCTCATGTCCCACCTAGCATCATTTAGCTAGCTGATTTATTTAAATGAAGAGGTGGATAACGCCAATGAGTTATGGGAAAACCATCCTAGTAGAGACTATAATTGTCCTTTCCCCATCTCTCGTCTCATATTCATGAACCTCTTCTGGAGAGTAATTTACGAGAGACGAAGGATGATTCCCTCAAGTTCCACAACCATTTTGAGGTTTATTTGGTCCAAACTAACATTGATCAAAATATTCATGTGGCCATTATTCTCAACTGATTCCATTTCACCTGAGTAGGTTAGGCATACATCCGTTCATTTCCCTTAACAAGCAAATACCCATTGTGCTTATTGAGGACATTCATTTTCCTTGATTTTCCTCATATCCACTTTTCACTGTATTTCACCTATATCTATTTATACATTCCATATCCATTTATCCATTTCATTTCATTTGTACTAGACATGACCTTAGGAGGTTGAGTGCAACCTTGAGTCACATGTTGATTCTTAGGCATACAAAATTGGTGAACCCGACGTGAAGGACTAGTTCCTTTTCATTTCCTCATTTTATTTATTTTATTTCATCCATCCTTCTCCTCTCCCATTATTTTGTGGGTGTTTATACACCCCTCAAATATGTCGGGTCAAGGAATATGATAGGCCCATTTTGGGTCTCGAGGCTTATTACAATCAAATGGGTATGCAATAGTTGTTCCTTCTTTATCAGGGCGGGATTATAATTACTTCATAAATTTGTTATCACCTTACACACCTCCTCAAGGGTTCTAATACCCACTCAATCAATTAATATTGAGGAGATAGATCAACCCAGCCACGGTGCACAACCAGAGTTCTCCAACTCTAATAACATGAACATTTATAGGAGAATAAAGGTTTTATCCATGGGTCTTATCCAGGCCTCAAATTAGTATGCAAACTGATTCATTCCCTTCTTATCTATCTACAGATGATGAGTTCCTAGAATGACTGGCTCACCCAAAGTAGTGAGTTTTTCAATGTTATAGATCAATATTTAGATAGGATGCAAGGGTATACCAATATCCTTATTTAGAACAATGTTTTCTACCCCCTCCTCTAATAATAGAAAATACGTCTAAAGAGGGGTGGTCTACAAAAGATCAATTCATAGTAGGATATCACATGCCTTTGTAACCCTAAAAAGGATCAACACATGCCTAAAAAAAATGCAACACTTTCATCAGGTGATGTGATTTCAACATTGGTGGAAAGAATTAGGGAATTAGAAACTTTCCCAACCTTCACAGTCTACACCATTCACAGGGCAAGGAAAAGTTCCCCACCACATTTTAAGAACTATAATTATGTCTCCTTTGCACCACCACTTCTCAAGTTCTACATGGGTATTCCTATCCTTGGAGACCTCCTTATTGGATCAAACACACTAGGCATGCCCCCTAACTCTCCATATAGATATCCAACACAAGGGCTAACAGGAAGTGTACGTTCTCTAATGCCATTCTAACCAAAAATGCGAAGTTCCCTAATTTTGCGCCTACAAATCTGTATCTAAATAATGTCCCACCATACCTTCACATGTATTCAAAATCACCACAAGGGGACATGTTTTCTTATCTTGGACCATATGCTCAGCAACAAGGGGTTCCTTATGCCCCTAACCAATACCTATGTCGTGTCATACAAAAATTTGGTTCCACCTCTACCTCCTCACCAAGGATTGCATCAATGGTTGAATCATATGAATTAGGGACATACTTTTAATACTTGAAAGATCCTCTAGATTTCTCTATACGAGGTTTCATGCTCTCGTGACCATTTATAGACCTTCCAAATTTCAAGGGGGGATACCTAAATGCCCATATAAAGGCATATGCCACTGCCATCAAACAACTTCTCCGTTGGGATGTGGTTGTAACAAATATATTCCCCAAGATGCTTGAATGGATTTCTCTCAACTGGTACTATAGGATCCTAAAAGCCTCGATTCCTTCATTTAAGAAACTCATCTCATAGTTCATAAATTATTTCGACATGAAAAAATTACTGAGAATGGGAATCAGAGAGTTCCTGCACATTAAACACAAGCATAACGAGTCAACATCCCACTTCATTTAGAGGTGGTAGAAATTCCTATACTCCTCTTCTAGTGCTCCAAACATGGATCAAATATATCTTTGTGATATTTTCCTTTACTCACTCGATCAATAAAATAAAGAGGAAGTATAAAAGTTTCCTCTTCGGAGCTATGAAGAGGTCTTAGAGGGCACACCACATAGTGATAAGGTGGAGATCGATGGTGGATGAAATACATATGGTCCAAATGGGAAATTTTTCACTCCCTCTCAAGGTAATTTAAATTACCCAAACCGTTCAAACAATAAAAATCAAGGAAACAAGGACCTCAATCAGAACCGTGGTGCTACAATAGACAGTGAAAATGATCAACCTAAAAATCTGAACGTTGCTAGCACTATCAACACAAATAACAACACCAATAATACTAAAAACATGAAAAAAAAGAAGTAACAACTTCACTCCTATTAATGTAGTTGACTTTAGTTTCCCTCCCCTTCCTCCTCAACAAGTTTGGGCCTAGGGCCTAGTTCAATACCCAAACGTATATTTGAGCCAATTTCCAAATCAGCATTAGAATCAAGGCCAAATGCTTCCAAAATTCAACTATAATAACCAAAAGAAAAATAACAATAGAAACTATGGGCCACAATAGAATCAAAACCAAAGACTAAGGGAATATGATCCCAACTTATATTGTGGATTTCATAGGGTTATAGGTCATGATGCTCGATATTGCCATGATTGCAATAAGTTCATACAATGGCTTCTGGAATACTAGAGGTATCTCATCATTGAAATGTTTTTAGTCAAGCCCATGGGAATGTCACAAGGTGCCCATATGAGGCACGTTGCTCCTCAAAATTTTAGCCTTAGTATTTATAGGGATCCCTTCCCAAAGTGCCCTGAAACTGAGAAAGTCAATCCTTAGGGCATAAACAAAGGGATAGTTATAGGTACCCATGATGAAGAAGTTCCCACATCCACTAATCCTCAAGTTGTGTCCCCTTTGGACCAAGGAAATCAAAATAATATCGTGGGCTTAGTGGATTTAGAAACTGAACCATAATTATATTAAGCGACTTGTACATGTGATTATTCTTCGCAATCTCTCCTTGTTTATTCTTCAACACCAAATGATATTTCAGTAGTTCCTAAGCCAGTAGGATCCTATGATTTGATCACATGTCTGACTAAGAATTTCTCCCACATTTTCATCTTGGATTTTTTAAATAATTTCCCTACACACTGATCTAGTTTATCAGAAGCACTACATCTTGGCCACTTAATGCATGTTACCCCTCCTTCAAAATCCCAAATCAATCACATAGACTTCAATTTCTATCCACCAGGCCATCTTGAGAGAGATACCAAATTTGTGTTTGATATCAGAAAGATTCCTAATGAAATTGAGCTAGCATGAAGAGGTGATCCTATGTTATATTTTCAAGTTTGGATTTACAAAAAATATGTTAAGTGAGCCATGATAGATGACAAGGTTGTGGTTAATATAGCCCCCTTCTTGTTTATGCAAAATTTAGGCTATGGGGAGATGAAATGTTCCTCAACTCGAAATATACTGAGAGGCTATGATAGCCTTAAAGCAACGTCTATTGGAACCAGAGTCCTGGTCACTCTTGAACCCAAGACCATTTTGACTGAGTTCTATATTATAGATTATGAAAAAAACTATAATATGATTCTCAAAGACCTTGGATTCATATGATGAAGGCCATTCCTTCCACGTTATTCCAAAAATTTATATTCTTGCATCTAGGGAAGGTATTTATGGCTCAGGGTGAACTAAATTCATTCGATATCCATGTCACACATCTTAAGAAGAAACCCAGGGTCCACTCCAAATTCAAACTCTTAACTAACTAATTAAACAAGCCTTATTCTTCGTAGGGATCAAATGCCACATCCAAGCTTGTTCCAACGACTCATTTAGAACTAGCAAAGGCAATAGAAGGGGTGGATGTTAATGAAAACAAGGCCATTGTTGTAGAAACTATCTCAACAAAAACTACAACTGAAATTTTGAAGCTTTTGGAGAATGATTTTTCGCTTGGTCTCCCATTTGATTCTTTAGGCATAGGTCATGCTCTTGGAATCACCTCTCTTTCGATAGATGACATTGGATAGGTTTGCATGGTTGAGGTCTCCAAATTTAAGGAAGAATATTTAAAGAATGATCAAACATCAATATTCCCTGACAACTGTTAGACCCTCAACTATGATGGTGCAAAGTGCCGCTATGGTGCAGGGGCAGGGGTAATTCTCACTTCCCCTAAAGGGGAGGGTCATGCATTTTCCCTTCAAGTTGAACTTTAAGTGTACAAACAAAGGAGATGAGTATGAAGTTGTTCTTCTTGGTCTTATCGTGGCTAAGAGCATGGGGCTATGAACAATGTTTGAGTCTTGGGGGACTCAAAACTCATTACTAATCAAGTCTTATAATTATTTGAGACTACAGTAGAGCACCTCCAACTCTACAAGTCCGTCGTGCTTAGATTTATAAGGGTTTTGAATTTATCTCCATAGAAGCCATTCCAAGAGAGAAAAACCAACTTGTTAATTCTAATGGCCACTTTCTCCTCTCATTTTTGTCCTAGCAAGGACTTGAAGGAAAATGAATTCATTGTTTCAGTATGAGAAAAACCTTCAGTTCAAAAAATTCCCACCAATGCAATTCTAGAATATGTCAAGACTGAAAATGAGCCCATCATGTTGGATTTCACAGAAAATGAAGTAAAAATATTAGGATACCTAAATGCTTACACATATCTTCATCCCGAGAAACATAAGAAGGGATTTTCTCGGTGTACCTCACCCTTCCTCCTACTTCATAGATTGAAAAATGAAATCTTCCTCATCAAAATATTTTGAAATCTATGAAGTAGAGGAAGAATAAATGGAAGTACCTCTAGACCCACATGAGTTTGAAGAGGGTAATGCCTCTTTTATTAAAGGAACAATAGAAATAAACATAGGGATGGAAGAGGAACCCAAAATCCTGAAGCTTGGTTCTTTGTTGCCACTAGAAGAGATAGAAACACACACAAAGGTTCTCAAAGAACATTCTAAATTATTCTCCTTTATCTATAAGGAAATTACAGGTGTCACCCCCTGACATGGTAGTTCACAACCTAGTTATAAAACCTAATGTGAAACCTGTGAAACAGAAATTGAGGCCAATAAAGCCAAAGTTTACTTTAATGGTCAAAGAGGAAGTCATGAAACTCCTTTAAGTAGGGGTTTATCAAACTAGTAGATTATTCTATATGGTTGTCAAACATTTTACCATTTATAAAATAGAGTGGGAAGATATGAATCTGCATTGAATTTAAGGATATTAACAAGGATTGTTCCCAAGATGATTTCCCTTTGCCTTCAATTAACATCATTATTGGCTCAACAACTGGGTATGAGTTGTTGTCTCTTATGGATGAATTCTCTGAGTAAAACCAGATAAGGATTTCCAATGAGGACTAAAAAAATACTACCTTCACAACCTCCTTAGGGAACCTTATGTTATGCTGTCATGCATTTTGGTCTAAAGAATAATAGAGCCACCTACTTAGTGGGGCCATGACATATATTTTCCATGATCTTATTTTATAATATTGTAGAGACATATTTTGATGATCTATTGGCAAAAAGCTAAGAAAATGTGGTGATCATCCTAAAGTTATTCACATTATTCTCTCACGCTTAATCAAATATGGTGTAATGCTAAATCCATACAAATGTGTGGTTAGAGTAACTGGTGGTAATTTGTTAGGATATATCATTTCATCCTGATGGATTGACGTGGATCCAGTGAAAATTTTGGTAGTTTTGGAAATTTCCCCATGCACAAACAAATCAAGCATCGGATCTTTCCTAGGTAACCTTGGGGAAATTCACAGGTTTATCCCGCACTTAAAATAAGCCATTCACCCTATCGATGACTTGCTCAAGAAATAATGTAGAAAATAGTGGAAAAATAAATGTCATGAAGCATTTGAGTTGGTCAAGTATTTTCTCATGTCTCCGCCCACACTCATACCACCAAAGGCTGATCATCCTATTATCTTGTATTATTGAGCCACTGTTGTCTCGATATTGTGCATGTTGGCACAAGAGGATGATGATGGTCACAAACATGCCATTTACTTCATTAGTCGTAATCTTATAGATTATAAAACAAGGTACATTGAAGTAGAGAGAGAGTGTTTGTCCATAATCTTTGCAACTAAGAGGTTAAGACATTACATGCTTAACCAAGTAACACAATTGATAGTCAAATCAGAGTAGTTGCGAATGTTCATTACTTAAGAAACCTTGTCTAAGAAGGCTGAAAAATTCATCACCTTAATGGGTGAGTTTGAGCTCACTTTCATTAATCAAAAGTTTGTCAAGGGACAAATTATCACAGATTAGTTGACGAATAAACCTGTAGATTGCGAAAATATAGTCGATCTGGATTTTTTCGATGAATGTGTGTTTTCATGTATAGGAAATATACGCCATCATCTCTTGTTACTTGGTATAATGGACATCATAAAACACATAATATACAAATATATCCTAAAGGATACAATTCACAATAGAGGTAGCAGATGTGTGTAATAGTTGTAAAGTATGTGATTGTAGAAGAGGTGCTCTACCCGCAAAGCCTTCGATGGCATGATTTTGAGATGCATTGAAGAACCATAAGTGGAAAAATTTATCTTCATAACACATAGTGGAGTTTGTGGTGGTCACTTTTGAGTGAATTCAATCGCTCATAATATTCACCAGATTGGATATTTTTGGCCCACTTTAGAACATGACGTTGTAGAGTATGTGTGCATGTGTCAAAAATGCCAAAAATTTTCACACGAGATACACATTCCTTCCTAGGCTCTACAGCCAATAGTGACACCCCTGGCCCTTTTTTACTTGGGGGTCTCAAATTGATAGGGGAATTCTCCCCCTCATCATCAGATGGCCATAACTTTATTATCATGGCCACATAGTATTTTATAAAGTGGGTTGAGGCCATTCCTCTTACTACCATACATGGATATGTAATCGCCAAGTTCATCTTAAACCAAATCATTTATAGGTATGGTGTCCCACAAATCATTATCTCAGATAATGGCACACCTTTTAAGAATGAAGATGTGTGTGAGTTGTGTGCGCAATTTAAGATATCCCATCACGCAACCTCTTTATACTATCCTTAGGCCAATGGATAGGCCGAGGCTACGAACAAGATGCTAAAGTCCATTCTCCTTAAGATGGTTAAGGAGAACAAAAGAGATTGACACTTAAATTTATTTCTAGACTTGTGGGCCTATAGAACATTAGTGCAAACACCCATAGGTATAAACCATTTTTCTTTAGTCTTTGGTCTTACCGCTCGAGGTAGAACTACCATCTATTCGTGTGTCCTAAAAAAGTATTCTTAGTGAAGACACCTATCGAGAAATGTGATTGAATATTTTAGAAGGCCTAGATGAGAGGAAAATTAGAGTCGAAAAAAAATCATCTGATCTATTCTGATAGAATGTTTTGCCAATAAAACAAGAAAGTGTATGAACGTGAAATCTAGGTAGGATACCTAGTATTGAGACTTGACATCTGGATCAATAAAAAGGTCGGTGGAGGAATTTTAGACCAAAGTAGTTAGGCCCATATTGAGTAATGGAAGACTATAAGAATGGTGTGTACTATATGTGTACCTTGAAAGGTGAAGAATTCAGTGAATCAATTAATTTTCTTCACCTCAAACATTTCTATGCATAACTCATTTGCATTTCCACATTGTACATAATTACATCCATACTATTTATCATTTGTATTATCATTTTTTAAATTGTAAACTAAAACTTATTATTCAATAAATTTTTTTAAAAATTCAAATATTGGCAAAAGCATTCAATCATACCTCTTTAAGTATCTATCTTATCATCTCCAAATTATCTAATCTCTTTATCATTTTGGTTACTAAGATAAATTTTCAACAATTATCCCACCAAGACCTGCATACTTAGTTATATTCATGGTTTCTTCTAGAATAGGCGTATTTTCCCACAGTTTTCTCTAGAAGCTTCTTGATGTTACATCTTTCCTAAAAATATCTCTTGTAATAGAAACAATCTAAACATTTCATGCAAAGCCTTTTTTCACATATCTCAACCTTCATTGGTGAGCCCTTGCATCCTACTAGTTATGTGGGGTTAAGATTAGGGGGAAAGTGTTCCTTCCCAAAAGAAAAATCTAAAATAAATCCAAAGAAAAAAAATTATAAACAAACAATAAACACAAAAATATTTCATCTACAAATAAAACTACACTTATTTTCCCTACCAATATTTCGTGATGAACCCATTCCTCTTACTGTTAGCATGATTTTTGGAAAGGAGGGAAGTGCCCTTACTCACTTATGTCCTTTCCTTGGTGATGAGCCCATGCATCTTACTGGTAGCATGGGGAAAGATGTATGGGTCTCGTAAATAATTCAAAAATTCACAAATAAATTAAGAAATAAAAAGTTCTTTGAAATATGAAAATCCCAAGAAAATGAGCTAGATGTGTATGTTACAAGAGGGTCATTCCTAAAAACCATATTTTGTCAGTCAAAAGGCCATCTACAAACCTAATTCTAGTTAAAATTGCAAGAAAAAAACATTATGAACTAGTTAGTTGACCTTTCTTAGGGTTGAGTTGTAGGTTACTAATTGGATCTTTGTCAAAATATTGTCTTCTTACCACCATCTTCACTCTTCAAGATCATACAGCTCATGTCCTTATTTTCTCTTGATGATGAGACCTTGCATCTTACTGGTTGCATATAGTTAAGAATGTAATGAGTTCATCTTATTATTTTACCACATTCATCATATTTTCCCCATAAAATAGAAGTGCTTAAAATTACTTGAAAATAAAAGATTCTAAGTTACTATTTGTTCTCATATGCATAATCATAAAAAAATCATTCTGTCTATCAAATTTACATCATCATCCATAGCATGCATCCATAAAACATATAAAAATCATCAGAAATTAACTATCTAAGAGTAAACAGATGAGATAACCCTTGACCAAGTTAACTCTTACAAAGAATGTCGAACCAAAAATATGTTTGTATATATGTGTGTGTGTGTGTGTATAATAATGTCAATTTTCATGTACAATTCCATCATAATCTAATAAGTGTGGTCAAAACGCTCATTTATGATCCAAACATACAAAAAAATCAATATATATCCAAAATTTTCTCAAATAAATAAAGGCATATGGCCTATCCCTTTCTCTAATATGCCTATAAAGGTGCAAGGTGAGGGATCATGTTGTGGCTCTTACGATGAGAATGAATAGGTGTGACATGTGAGCCTCCATGGGAAGACCCGTGAGAGTGTCCATGAGACTGTCCATGTATCAGATTTGGTGAGTGACCAGTTGTAGTACCCTTGTTGTGTGTGGTCTCTTTCCGTTGTCTCCTCTTGACCGCTTTGTACCTAGAAATATTGGTCCTCATCTGAAGCATGGTCTCAGTTGCATGCCAAGATAGTGCAAACACATCAGTATGATGTCTAGCAATTGTTGGGTGTCAAGTATCAGCAAAGAGCTGCTCCCGTGTCATCCTCTTGGGGAGTGAAAAAGTATTAAGGAGAATCCACTTAATAAGATCTCACCATCCATCTGCAGTAGCTACAAAGCACAAGTAAAAAATGATGATTTATAAAAAATTTAAAACAAAAAAAGGAGATAGTATGTAGTTCACTAACAGTCTAGTCAAGAAAGTAATGTCGATAAAAGAGTATTATTCTTACTTGTATCTCGAGGAATCTAGCTTATATTAACAACTAGTGTAGGGGTTGGTGCAATTACCTCCTTCACTCTAATATCCTCCTTATCCATTGGTTTTGGATGGATTGACCCATATTCCTCTCCCTTTGGAGGCAAAGGCTCCTTTGAGTGTAGTGTCTCTACCTCTACCTCTTCCTGTGATCTAGCATTTGCGGAGGCCTCTCCACTGGCTTCCCATTCTGGTTCACTCTTCTCCTATAACTCCATTTTCTCAGCCTTCTTTTCCTTATCCCCACTATTTGATGGGCCTACTATAATATAGAGTATTTTCCTCGACCTAGACCACTATCCCTCGACAGCTAGGATCTAGTGCAACCCATGTGGTGTGCTCAATGGGAATCCCCTGAAGTGATACCAATTTCCACTCCATCTTACCCCCTCAAGGAAAGATCTCAACTATCAGATGCCTCTATATACTACGGGAACTATCAGGAGGGAATATGCAATATAGGCATATCTCAAACTGTCTAGAGGAACCCTAAGGATTGGTTGGGTCTCTACTCTAGGCTAGCCCGATCAACCAACTAAACTATACATTACTGCATGTAGACCATAAGTAATAACCTCATGTCCCCACCTGTCCACCCATATCCTGATATGGTTGTGTAATAATATTTAGCCATAGTAAGTGTATAAAACTAACTAATATGTGGCTTGTGACTAAATCCATGTCAACCAACCTAGCTGCTCTAACTACTCTAGGATCTGTTATCCCAGTTACCCTTTGATCGGGGATCATCCTCTTGTAGAATCAAACTTATAACCAATGTATTATGAATGAGGTTATTTCCCTTCCATCCTAATAACTCTGGTATAGATCATGATATGTGGTACCTAAAAATTTTATATACCCCATGCATATATTCATGTCATACTTCGCTCAATGCTCTAAATAATGGGTGCCCAATAATTAAGAAGTTTATTCCCTACCCTTATCTCCTACCAAACATGCAAGGCCAAAATTCTCAATGATGGCCTTGCGTAAGGTGGGGATAGGTGCAGAGCTCAAGTTATACTAATCACACCCCTTGTTTGGCACATGGTATCAAGTGTGCCCGTGTCCATCCTCCATGAGTAGGTATCCCAACTATGGGTCGAAGCCTCATACAATGACCTGAAATTAGTCAAAACTAACTTCCTTCTAGTGATAGGAACCACCTAAGATTTGATAAACATCCTCTAGAGGTGATGCTTCCACTCTCCGCTAACTACATGAATCTAAAAAGTTTTCTATTCTACATCATAGTATCTCAAAAAATCACAAAATAATTTGCTACTCAGTAGATGCAACTATATTGTGTCTTTGATATCCTCTATATCTCATCCCTCTCAAGACAAATCCCTTTTTTCCTAGGTCAAACCTCTCCAAATATCATGAGGTATACCAATCTTGCTCACGAGCCCTTGTTCTATTTGACATACTTCCCCTGCATTCACAAAATATACAAGACAAGAGCAAGTTCAGAAGTCATATACATGCATAATAATCTCATAAAAACATTACCAATACAACCAAAGACTAAACCTTTTCTAGTACTTAGTAAAAAAATGGGAAACTACCTTGAAAGTTATACAGCCGACCACTTTTAGCAAAGTGGTGGTTGCAAAATGTTCTGTAGTCAGTTTCATAATTTTTCACTTGCCTAAGTGGCAGTTGCTTAACCATTGTGATAGTTGCACAACCGCTGTTGTGTGTAGAGTAGTGGTTGATCAATCTCCATGGGTGGTTCTACCCACGAAATGTACGGGTCATACCCTAAGGGGTCTAAAAAGTTCAAAAAGAAGTAAAATACATCAAAATTAAATGAAATTAAAATGAAAAATTCTACATGGTACCCACTTGTGGTCATTTTCACTGTAAAATTATGCAAAAATTACCCCACTTATGGCTATTTTTAATGAAATCCTACATGTTAGGGTAGAAACAAATAAATACAGATAATCTAACCTTTTCATAACCCGACGTCTCTTACCATGAGTTGCATGTTGTAATCATCTTTGAGTTCTCTTCATTTTGACTATACTCACATGTGAAAAATGGTCACAGGTAATCCAGATCTCAAAATTTCACCTTGTGTGTAAGTGCAATTGATTTCTATATATATATATATATATATATATATATATATATATATATATATATATATATATATATATATATATATATATATATATATAACATGTTTTCTAATATTGTTTTAAGTGTTTATTTTGTAGGGTCAGAGCGCTGGTGCAAGTATATTTCTCCTCCACATAGACATGGTAATTAGTCTTGTCATTTTAGTTTTAAATATTTTTTTGATTAAATTTTATATCTACACTTGATTCCTATTTTCTCTTATAGGTTATGGGAAGCTTAGATTGGCGTAATTTCAACACACGTGCATGTAAGGTGTAGACACCTAAAATCCACCTACGTAGTTTTAATACTAAAATTGCACTAATTATCCTCTTTCCAACTATTTCTATTATAATTATTGATTTACCACTAATTATCTAACACTCCCTTCCATTTTAGTCAATTAACGACACTTTGTTAATTAACTAGCCTTTCCCCCATTTTGGATGCCAATTAACGACACTTCATTACTTATAATCCTCCTCTAGTTAATTAATTAACTATTAGAAGTTAATTAAGCCTTTTTAATCTTGTATTTAATCAATAAACCTTCTTGTTGATTAAATCCCCCTTTTAAATCCTCTAAATCCTACCTATTTCCTTCTAAATCACCTCCAAATGGCTTTCTAATATTATCTTGGCCTATTAATTAATCCTAGTTGATTAATTAAATCATTTGCAACTCCCATGAGTTGCTAATCACTAATTAATTCTCTCTAATTATGTTTATCCTTTTCTAATTCTACTTTATCTTTATTCCAGATTCACTAGGTTTCTAGCTTCTCCCAAATTGGAAAGCTATATATAGAACCTAGTACCCCCCCTTTCAATATTACACCACACTTTTTCTAATGTTATAATTAGCATATGATAAGAGCACTCTCCACCATTGAAGAATCATATTGATCTTGCATTCCATTTATCCACTTTTTTCTTCGAGTAGTAAAGGAAGATCCATACATGGAAATTTATCCATATTGGAGAGATCCATTCCTCTTGTAGGAGATAGCCATCCTTTTATTTCTTTGTAATCTTAAGATAAATTTACAATTTAGAAGGCATATCCAACTTAGCAAAAAAAGGCTTGATGTTTTCAAAGTTCCATTTGGATGCATTAATTTATCTTTTGTTCTTGCATATCCTTATCATAATGTTTCTATTAAATTAGCTTTTTCATTTGAAAATAATTGGCATTAAATTCTCTTAATTATGCTTTATATTTTTTAATATTCATACATAAGATATAGTTTCTAATTTTCCCATTTGGGAACGCCATACTCAAACTTCACATTTTACATCTCTTCATGGCTAAAATGATTCTCCAAGGGGGTGATATTCACTCACCCAAAATTGCAAGGTGTTACATTATAAGAAAAACGAAAATCCCCAATGACGATAAATTTCATTTTTAGGAAAAATAATGGTATCCAGGTCCAATTTCTTTACTTGCAGCATGTTCTTATGACTTATTTTACCTTTATATGTTTCCTAACTTTTCCTACTTTCATAGTTACTTTCTATCCTTTTTCTGTATCATTTTCCCATTAAGTTACATAACCACCGCGGTGGTTGCATAACCATCTTGGAAGTTATGTAACCATCAGTCTTCCCAGAGGGGTGGTTATGTTGTGGTTGTGTAACCACTGCTCTACCCAGACCAGAAGTTATGTGTGATTTTATTCAGGACTTAAACAATGTGTTATATATGCGTGTTTCTTAATTCCAACTCATTTTTATTGCACGTTTATTGACCAAATCAGCCACCTTTGATATTTTTAGATGTGTATAGACTTCTCGTTCTTTACTTACTATACTTATTAAGTTAACTACCTCTTCCTATGGTGATTTGGAATTTCTTGGTTGTCAAGTGTGCTGCACCATTTCCCTGCCAAATTTCTATAAAAAATCAAGCTTTTTCCCAGAGCATTGGTTGGAGTCTCTTGAATTGGAATTGCACTGTTACTCTTCCAAAATCGTGCCAAGAAGCACACAAGAAAAATTAAATCCTTTTCCTTGTTAAGCTCTTTCCTGCATTTCTACCAGAATACCTACAACTAGCTAGCTCCAACACTTGTACATCTTATTCTTCATACCAACCATCACAACTCCTTGTACTACCATTGGAATCATCATTAGAAAAGAAGCTAAGGGGATCAATAAAATCACAACCGATGTTGGATATTGTCTTTGTTCTACATTTTTAGGTTGGATGTGTATTTAAATTCCTAGAATCTTTCTCATAGTAGTTATATTTGAATTCATAATTAACTCAGAATATTGTTTTGAAAAGCTAGAATTTACATGTCATTATATTAACTATAAGTAGCTTATCTTGAAAAATATTCAACTTATCCCTATGGATTTTCTTGGGAAGGATTTAAAGGAAGCTTGTGTGTAAAGAACCTTCATTTTATTAAGTATCAAATTATCTGTAGCTTTCCTTTTGTTCATTCGTTATATTTTACGTGCATACGAGAAAACCTTCCTCCCTGTGGATCTGCAAGGGATGTAAATTTGAAGAAGCTTCTATGTCTATGTACTTTTTTGAGTTTCTTCACACTGAAAAAGATTTCATATGAATTTTACTATTTTATTGGGGAAGTTTTAGGGGAAGAAATTGATTCTGAGAATATTTTAATTCTTCATTTGATTTTGAGGTACATCCAAAGGAAATAAGATCCACATTTGCAAATTAGAAAAATCCTCTTTTTAAACTATATTAGGATTAATTCATCTGTAACAGAGGAATAACCGCATCTAGCTATTTACATGTTTAGTTTATTTCATTTTATAGTAGAACTAGTTTTAATTTAATTAGAAGTAATTTCATTTTCTGTGTATATTTTATTTATTTATTTGTAGAAAAATAGAAAATACTCAAATAAACATTGATTAAAGTAATTAGATTTTTTATTTTTTTAATTTCCTTTCATTTAAAAATATCTGGAAAAAACAAAAAACAAGTAGATTAGATTAATTGCATTCCTTTAATTAATTAGTTTCATTTATTTAAGTAATTAGTTGCACGTAGATTTAATTAAATAAAAGGAGAGTAATTAACTTTGTTTAAAATAGGAATATAGATTTAATTAGAATGGAATTAACACAAGCTCCTATGATTCCCTAGTGGCCTAGGTTACCCAAACATAGCCTTGCGCCCTTTCAGTTTCTTTGCATGATTTGTTCATTTTTATATATTATTTTTTTTCTTGCCCACATGACCATCCAAGGCCGAAGACAGCCAGGACAAAGAGTGTGTGACCCAACCGTACCAAAACCAAACATCGTTACACAATTGACCAATATTGAGCAGGGTCTTAGACATATTATCTTCCAAACCACTCTCATTCCACCTAGCATCATCCAACAATTGATTTCTTTGAATGAAGATGTAGATAATGTCAATGAGTTCTGAGAAAACCATCCTAGTAGAGACTAGAATTCTCCTTTCCCCATCTCTCATCTCATATTCATAACCCTCTCTAGAGAGTATTTTATCAGAGATGAAGGATGATTCCTTCAAGTTCGACAACCATTTGGAGGTTTATTTGGTCTAACGATCATTTATCAAAATCTTCTTGTGGCCATTATTCTCGATTGTTCCATTTCATCTGAGAAGGTTAGGTATGCGTTCATTTCCTTTAACGAGAAAATACCCATTGTTCCCGTTGAGGATACTTATTTTCCTTGATTTTCCTCATATCCACTATCCACTTATCCAACCTATTTTTATTTATCCAATCCATATCCAATTAATTTTGGTTGTCTCAAAATGATCTGGGGAGGTTGTGTGTGCCTTGTGTCACATGTTGATTCTTAGGTGTATAGCCACTTCACCCTTTTTACCGACCTATACTCACCATTTTACCACCCATAACCATAAAATAAAAAAAACAACATAAACAACCCTAAACCCCTAACAAACTCCCCACAAGGTCAAAAAGAACCTAAAACCATTATAAATTACCCAAATCTAGAAAAATGAGATGGTTAGAACTAAATCAACCTTCCTCCTATAAAAATACATAAATCGGTGTTGATTCCCTAAATCAGCACAGATTGGTGTGGATTGCTTCCGATTCATTTAAATGGCATTGATCCTATAAAAATTGACATATGTCATTTCCTAAGGATTCACAAAACTTACAATTAATAGGGAAATTTTTTTGACTCATGTATTAAACATTTTTAGTGCTGAATAGGAATCTCCTGTCAATGTGAAGAAGCTGAAGCATCCCAATACATTGTTATCCCTCTAGAAAAGCTACCATTTCAACCCAATCATCCAAACCATCATCTTTGGAAATGGTATGTTCATCTTTTAAACTGTTAGACATATCTATTCAGGTCTAATAACACGCATATAAGAATTAAACAATCATGTATTATCGTTATATTTAATCATTTGTGTCATTTCACATGATTGTACATATACATAGTGATCAACACTAATTTTCTATACCAACATTAATTTGGTGAATCTACACCAATTCATGTCACTAATACCCAACTTTGCATTCTTAACACATTTTGATATATTTTCATAATATTTCGAATTCATGGCTAATGTTCTCATGCTTTTAAGCTCAGATTTATGCTAGATGACTATTACATGAGAATCGTACAAATTTTCCAACATTTATGACCTACCTGATGTAGAGCTACAATGAAAACAACTTCACTAATCAAAGTACAAACTAGATACAAGGTAATGTGAGCCCATGCTCATCTTGAAATATCACAAAAAGATTCAAAAGTCACCTAGTTTGGTGTTTAAAATCTCTTCGACAAGATTGATGATAAGAGATTAACCTACCAAATGTATAGATATAACTGTGGGATAACATATGACTTATATAACATTTATATATATATATATATATATATATTTATTAGTTAGTTAGTCATTAGGTATAAATTAATAATAATTAAGGTGTATGACCTTTCAAAATCATACCTATATATATGGGTCAGTAATTACTCTCCATAATGTGAAGAGTATGATTAAGTGTCTTAGTAATATATTATATATTCTGATATATTTGCATTTATATTTAAGTAATTCCATTACATTTGGTGTCAGAGAAATGATTTCAGAAATGACCGATTTTTCACTATAACTTAAGAATAGTTGCAAATTTTTTAGATATTGTTTTACCACATGTGGGGATATATATTATAAAGCTTCAGTAAAAATTTTAGATTTTTTTTCGTTGTTTTATGAAATTTATTTCATATATACCATTTTTCATATATACCATGATAGGATCTACTTATAATGTTTTTATCTTCCACTAATGCAACTAGACTTTGCCACCATGCACTCAACTAAGATAAAGCTTAGAACTCTTGTCTCAATATCCTTATATACTACCATATTTCTAACTCTTTCCACAAATTTATTTTTCTTATATGGTGCTTTTAGTTAGGGATGTATTCCTTGTACAAGACTTACATTATCCCTTTACAATCACTTACCAATATATTCTCAGGCTTCCTCTCACCTTACCAACCCTTTTCTCAAATAAGGAAATCACTAATGTTTTTACAATAACCTTCCCAAGAGTTTTGTTTCATTAATTTTTTGATTAGGTCCTGAAGACTGTCTATTGTAACTTAGGGACAAGATAAACTTCAAAAGACTCTCCAAGGCTTATTCCACATTTAACAAGTTTACTTAAAGGTTACATACCTCCCATGATGATAAAAATGTAAGTTAAGATGTCTATACTTCTTATACCATTCAACTCTACCACAACCATGTTTAAGAAGGATCCAATGCTATAAATTCAAGACCTATTCTATACTAGGAAAGGCTTATTATTAGTTTCTATGAGTTTATATCAGGGTCTTAGTCCTTCTCCAATGAGAAAAACTCAATAAATTATATAAAACATATTCTTACTTCTCAACCCTTCTATGCACAACTACTATCCATGTCACATAAGATATTGGAGATAACTTTTGGGCCCCTAAGATATTGGCTAAGTACAAAAGGGTGCATATGCATGCAAGGCCTAGTTAAAGATAAGCATGCAAGGATAAAGTGCACATGGAAGGGTTTAGAGAATGCTTTAAGGAAGCCCATGGCTTGCATGTAAACAAAACCAAGGGTTTAAGACTTAGCCATTTTGGGCGTTTTGGAAAAACACATGAAAAGCACGACCCAACTATGCATAAGGAGTGGATAAGGTGCCAGCCTAGCGAAAGGGTGGCCCAGAAAGGAGCATGCCTAAGGTAGAAGCTTCTAGAATCTCATCATGGTAAAAGGTGGAAAGCTCAGGCCTAGAGGATCATGCTCGCATGGAGGACCACTTTCAAATACTTGGCATCAGATTTGAGGCCACTGGAGGATGAGTTCGTAGTCTAGAAAGACTATATATACAAGAACCTACAGAAGGAAAAAAACCAACCAGATAATGGGTGGAGCTTTGCAGAAATATTGCAAGAACTTTGTTAGTTTGGTAAATTATGCTTAGGGAAGGATGTATCAAGGGTATGGGGTTATAAATTTATTTTGTGAGCTTAGTCATATTAGTCTAGATATAATGCATGACTATGGTATGGTTCTCTATAACATTTTGTAATTGTACAAATTCTTTCTATTTTGGTATAAGTTATCTAATATGTTAAGCATTTTCTGTCTAGAATGACTGCAAGGATCTAGAATTCGTTATGAGCTCTATGATGCTTATATGTTTTACTCCTTTCAAAACCCTTGAACATGGATCATAGATGATGTTTCCCACTAAACTCACATAAAATAGAGACTCAGCTCCTACGTGTGCTTTAGGTGAGCACCCAGTGCCACTAGGTGATAGGCCGGTGCACATGGGGTACCCTCCTTTTGTGATAAGGGTAAAAATGACTACATCTTGGTTCTGCTACCGGGACCTCTTTTCAAAGTTGTAGTGGGAAATGAGATACATCATTATCTGGCTAATGAGTAATGAAAAAATGTTTAACTCTGGAAAGTGTTGAATCATGGTTCAAGAGCACGGAGGATGAATTTTCTCAGAGACTTAGCACTGGACCTGAGTTTGATGCACGTAAATGGGTAGAAGATAACCTCTACCATGATTTATATGAAACATTTTTCTATTATTTCTCAGTAGAGCTGTATGAATGGCTCTCAACGTATGCATCTAGATTAAGCTGGTATTTTAGATCTTACGTGTGTACCTAAGAAGATTACTAGAGGCTGCAAGATGCAAATCTAATGTGGACTTGTGTTGTGGATCATTGGTGGGAAGGTTTGTTGGCTAGCTACACTCTGGAGTATGCTATTTCCACATATTATTGCCTAGAAGTTGCTGAGTTTGAATTTATGCGGGAGTCGAGAGGATCATTTCTACGTGTTATCCCTCTAGCAATGAAGATCCTAGTTGTTACTTTGGGTTTAGAGGCATTTCCAATGGTCGAGTAAACCATTCTGAGCATTGGGCGAGGGAGCTAGTGTGGAGGAAGATGGAAGATATTACGATAGAGAAGGAAAGGGAGGAGAGACGGCTCAAGTATAGTGAAGTGTGTGAAAGAGAGATTACTAGATAATGTGAGGCTGTAAGCATGATGGATCTATGGAGACATATTTTGCAGGAAGGCGTTGAGGTTCATGTGGAGGATGTGGAACCTGAGAAGTTTGTGCTACCACATCTTGGAAAGAATGTAAGAGATACCCCTTCAGCTTCTTATGAGAGTTCATCACATGGAGAAAGAAGATTCATTAGCACATATCTGAACCCACCCAAGCACCAAACCCTGGTGCTTGGTTTTCCAGAACAAGGAAGGAGTATCATTAACCTAGTTAGAATCAGTGGAAGTGACAGATCTGCGTATAAGAGGTATAATTTTTTAGTTCCCACTTCTATGGCTACACATATTTCCATATTTGGAGGATTCTTTAGACAAGGAGTGAGTATACAATCCATCGGTATTGCATCTAGAAGTGGCATGGGGTACAATAGTGGTAGTGGGGCATTATCACATACCGTCGATGCACAGTTTAGTGGAACCTTTGGGGCACTTGGCACAACTACTATAGGATCTAGTGGACATAGTGGTTCTAGTGGATCTGGTGGCTTAGAAGGCATAGGACCAGGTGGACCTGGTGGATCCAGTGGTGGAGGGAACACGAGGGGAAACCAAGGCTTTGGCTCAGGAGGACAAGGGCCCTAGCCACCCCCTCAGGTCTTCTTTGAGATGTTGTTACACTTGTAACATTACAGAAGTATTGAGGATGCTCCGAAGCATGTTCAAAAATGTGAGCTGCTATGGTGCACAAAGGGGATCACAACCTCAGAGCAAAAGACTAGTTAATTTGCAACAACATTGTAGGGGCATGCACATAGTTGGTATAGGAAATATGACCCCCATTAAACAGTGGTGGATTACACTACTTTAAAGAACACCTTCTTGGTATAATTCCACATTCTTGAGTTTGAATAGAAGAGCATCAGTGCCCTGAAGGAAATTCAACAGGGAATGACAGAGAGTGTGTAGGAGTATGATGCACATTTTACAAATCTCTTGTCTAAGTTATCATATGATATTCACCCTTCACAACATGCTCAATGGTTTGTTGGAGTATTGATCACCCCTTTTAGAAGGGCCTTATCTCATAAAACATTCACAGACCCGCGTGAAGCATTGGAAGCTGCTCTGCACACCAAGGATGTTGGTAGTGTTGATACTAGAGTTAGCCCATTCTTGGAGGCTCAAATTGTTATTATGGCTAAGTAGCTAGAGAAATTTTCCACAAACTCAGCCCATGAGAATCACAGTCATTTATGGTGCATAGATTATGAAGTAGAGGGGTATGTCAATGGTTTTTGTCCTCGAAGGGTAGTACGCACCATGACAGTAGACTGTGAAATTTTTCATGGGGATCATGATGCAAGTAGGTGCCCCTTATTACAGCGAGTAATCCAAAAGAATGTGTCTTGCTACTATAAAATTTGCACTTCTACAACCCATGACACTAAGGACTGTAGGCTCATTGATCAAATCCATGAGGCCATTGATCATGGGGTGTGCCAAACTAGCATTGCCAACAATTCTAAGGGTGATGGCTTCCACTATGAGGAGCTCACAGATGGGGTCATGCGCAGAAGGGGATTTCGTAGAGGATTTCATGGTCATGGTAACTACGGAGGAGGAAAGAGTGAGTTCCTACATAGAACATGTTTTAATTGTGGGTCTACAGAACATTATAAATGCGAGTGCCAAGACCTATTACAGTGGTCATGGTGTGGAAATAAGCACAAGTGTGAGGAATGCCTGGAGTTGTTTGAACACATGAATTAGCAGCAATGGAAAGAAAAGGGTGCTGCAATGGTAAGCATCAAGAAGATAAACACACAATGGATCTCGTGGGTGACACGTGATGCAGGCTTAAAACCTTTTTTAGTAACAATAAGAACAAAGGCTACACGTGCAAAGGAAATACTAAGTCAAAGGACCCTGGTTTCAAGAGAGGAAGTAGTTCATGGGAAGTACCCTGACCCCACACATCAAAAGGAAGTATATCAAGATATCATGGATGTCATTCGGAGTTTACAAGGAGAAATCTAGTGCCCAAAGGAGCAGTATAGGAGGGAGGAGTGAAGGAGGAAGGTCGAGGTGCCAAAGGATGACCTGGATGAGGTCAAGGAAGTATGTAAAATGCTAAGGAAAGAGAATTTTATTCCCTTACTAGGGGCATAGTTGAGGGAGAAGGTACCACGTGTCAGAGAGGAGTGTAAGACATAGATCCTACATGTAAACCTTCCCCCTCACAGCCTTGACTATGACAAAGAGATCACATTGGATGTAATCATAGATAGATGGATCCTTAGTAATATCCTCATTGATACATGCATGAAGGTAAATGTTCTCACATTAGATGCTCGGTATCAGATGGGAAGACCTGCATTATAGCCATCTTCAAATGTACTTTATATGGAAAACAAAATGAAGGAAATGCCCGTTGGTGTCTTAAGGGATGCAGATATCACTATCTAGGGAGCTAAGTTTATTGGGGACTTCGAAGTCTTTGCATTCGTCGAGGTAGACAATTTCCCAGCACTACTTGGGCACCCATGGTGTTACAAGAAAAGTGTTGACCTTAGGTTCAACAAGGGGTACATCAGTTTTGAAAATAAGGAGGAGCGGGTTATTATACCCTTGGGTGATGGGAAGTTAACACCCTATACTAAAACATTGGGGGAAGAAGTCTTGGACATGATATATGTGCACTCAATCAGGGATCCAGAGATAATCCATCCTACCAATGGAGTTATCCAATTTGATGATGCTCAGTCAGTAAGTGACACCACTAGCTTAGCATGTGATAAGTGGGTGCATGGGACTTATGAATTGATCAGATGCTAGTTGAGAGGATTGGTAACAAATGTAACAAAGGCGCATATAATCCAATGCCTAGGAGGAAAAAAAATACCAAAGTATTCAAGAGGGGCCTTCCCTGAGATATTTTTACAAGAGATGGAAGCTTAGTGGAAGGAGGAGAAGGAATGAAAAGGGATATTAAGTTATATCCTGCTCAGCACAGTGGCACAGTGGTAGGCTACACATTAGGAGAGCCTTTTAGAATGGTGCGAGGTGAGAATTTCTCTCTTTGTTAGGTTTTCTAGAAGCAACATGCCCACTGCCATCAAGGAATACCATGGTAAGAAACCCACCTCTTTCCACATCTAAGCTTGTGAGAATGTCTGGAGAGATGGCATAGAAGCTTTGCCAACATCCCTTTGGGTGCACAAGCTGTATTCTACACTCCAGGTTTACGTGCACACATGGTACATACATTCTAACACACACTGCCGAATATGAAATTGGAAAGAGCTAGCGGCTGACCTCATTCAAACATTTTAATATCGAAGTACCAAGCCATCAGTTGATAAGGCATTGCAATTTGTTAAGTGCCTTACCATGGGGGATAGTGCCATGGCAGAAGATAGGCTATTGGAACTACTATGTGGACCAGGTTTGGAGTGCACTTTGAAAAAGAAGTCGAAGAAGTAGAAGAGATCCAGCTTGAGCACGCATGCTTAGAAAAGGAGAAAGGGAAATTATTATATGTTATTGACGAAAAGGAAGTAGAGATCCTAGATGTTAACCATTCTGTGGGGACGCATGAGGTAGTGGATAGTGTTGATGCTCATGTGCATGCCTACCATAAGCCTTTAAAGACAAAGAAGGTTAACATCAGCTTAGAAGAGGAACCTAAGGAAGCTATCATTGGAGATAACTGGTCAGAGAAGGAAGTCTCTCAGGTCATAGATCTTTTGTGTGAATTTGAGGATTTATTCCCATGAGGGTACCATGAGCTCAAAGGTGTCCACCATTCCTTGGGGTAGATGAGAATAAAGTTGAAGGACGGTGCACACCCAGTCCAGAAGAAACCCTACCAGATGAATCCCAATTTGTGCATAAAGGTAAAGGAAGAGATAGACAAAATGATAGCTTCTAGAATCATTAAAGCTATGGAATAATCGGAATGGATAGGTCCAATGGTGATAAACATCAAGAAGGATGGGAGGATTAAAATATGTAAGGATTACAAGGAGTTGAACATGGTTTGTGTCATCGATCCTTTTACAACCCCCTTCACTGAAGAAATTTTAGATGGAGTCGTTGGGCATGAAATCTATTCCTTTACGGATGGATTTTCAGCGTACCACCAAGTCTGGATTGCAAAGGAAGACTAGGAGAAGAAAACTTTCTCCATGAAATGGGGAATTTTTGCATACACGGTCAAGCCCTTTGGGTTGAAGAATGCGCTTGCTATTTTTTTATGCATAGTGGTTCAGGTGTTCTAGGACTTCATCCACAAATTCCTTCAGGTTTATCTGGATGATTGGATAGTATATGGGCTAGTGAAAGACCGTTGTGATAATTTGAGGTTGATGTTTGAGATATGTTAGTAGTTAAGGATATATCTCAACATTAAAAAATGTTTATTTACTACACCCTTTGAGACTTTATTAGGGCACATCATATACAAGGAGGGCTTGCTAGTAGATCTTGTCAAGGTTGTAGTTATTGTGGGATTGGGGGAACCTACTAGCCAAAGCACAGTGCACAAATTTCTTGGGTATATGGGTTATTACAGAAAATTCATCAAGGGGTATGCTAAGATAGCCACACCTCTAGAAGAAATCCTCATACATAAAATTGCCTTACATTAGAGAGAGGCGCAGTAGAATGCATTTGACACATTAAAGGATAGGCTTGTCACCGCACCTATATTACATTTTCCCTCTTGGGATAAGAGCTTCCATGTTCATGTAGATGCCTTAGGAACTGCCATTGGAGTAGTGCTTGTGCAGCCATTTGAAGGAATTGTTGATCAACCTCTATGTTTTGCAAGCAGGAAGTTGACACTAGCAGAGAAAAATTACACCACGAATGAGCACGAGGCATTGTCAATGATCTACACAATTTTCAAGTTTAGATAGTATCTTCTAGAAACACCCTTTGTATTATACACCGACCACATGGCATTAAATTATTTAGTGAACAAGCCCATTCTACAAGGGCACATATGTTGATGGGTGTTATTATTTCAAGAGTTTGATTTTACGGTAGTTGTGAAGCCTGGAAAAAGTAATTATGGACCTAATCATCTGTGAAGGATTGATTCAGGGGAGGACACGTAGAGTATTGAAGAGGCTATGCCAAATGCGCAACTATTTAGGTTGTGGTGTGTGGCCTCGGTCTTGGAGGAGATTGAGGTATTCCTAAAATAAGGTGTGGTACCGGAAGGGATGAAGGAATTAGAAAGAAAACAACTAGCTATATGCACTGCGTCCTACATGTTGATTAGTGGGGACTTATACAAGTTAGGGCATGATGAAGTGTTGTGCAGATGTGTACTAGAGCATGAGTGCCTCACCATCATAGAGGAAGTGTAGGTGGACATTATGCAGGTGATGCCAACTCGTGTAAAATTTTAATGGCAAGATTATGGTGGGAAACTCTATATAAGGATTGTAAATACCATTGTAAAGCGTGTGACCATTGTCACTGCATTGAAAAGCCAGAAAAGAGAGATGAAATGCCTTTCCACCCTATCCCTAGTGCTGAACCTTTTGAGAAATGGGCAATAGACTTCATAGGCCCTATTACACCAGCAACATGTAGGACCAGATCACACTATGTAATCACTTGCATGGATTATTTGATAAGGTGGGCAGAGGCAGCTCTAACTAAAGACTTCACAGCAGCCACAATGGCAAGATTTTTATGGGAGAACATTATCACAAGGTATGGATGCCCTTTAAGTTTAACCAATGATAGGGGTACACATTTCTTAAATGAGACCATGAGGATCCTGTTAGCAGAATTCGTGGTAGCTCATCACAAGACTACCCCTTATCACCCACAAGAAAATGGAACCGCGGAAGCATTTAAAAAAATATTGATTCATGCCCAAACCAATATTTATGATGTTGGAAGATAAGATTAGGATGACAAGGTATCAGTTGTATTATGGGCTTATAGCAAAATTTATAAAAGGATAAACAAAGCCACACTGTTTCAATTGAAGTTTGGTATGGAAGCCATTCTTCCACTTCAATTCATGTTACCTTCTCTGCAAATATCATGTGTAGGAGGGTTGGTTGATGAGAAAGTGCTAGAAGAAAGAATTGACGAACTAATAAAGTTGGATGAGATAAGATCACTCGCCAGGTGGAGTAAAATAGTAGAAAAATCAAAGCAAAAAGCATGACACGATCGCTACATCAGAAACAAGAAGTTTGAGGTTGGGAAGATGGTCTTACTATATGATTTTAAGTTTTTGCACCATCCTGGGAAGTTGAAGGTCCATTAGTTAGGTCCCTATAAAATCTTGTACATCCTTGACTTGGGCACGTGCCAGTTACAAGCACTAGATGGAACGAAATTGCTTAGACACTTCAATGGGAGTAGGTTGAAGCTCTACTATAAATAAGTCTTCTTAGTGTTTATAAATAAGGCAATTTTTCCAATTAGTTTAGAATTTCCTTTATGGATTTCTTTTCTTATGTTTCCCTTTTGTGTTGTTGTTTTGTTTTGTGCCTTGGGCACCGGTAATCCTTATTACTCTTTGAGATTTTTTGAGAGTGTAGAGGACCGGGCATTGTTTTAGTGTGGGGTGGAGTAATATGAAGGAGAGTGTGGGTAAAGTGCCAAGGAAGTTGTGTTGAAAAGCATGTTTGAATGGCCCTATTGAAAGAGGTGAATGGAAAGAAAAAATGGAAAATAATGATTGGTGTCAAGATAAGGCTACTCTCAGATCCCACGTACAAAGGAAGAAAAAGTGCATAAGTAACACGAGGTAAGCAAGAGAAAAAATTAGGACAAAATAAGTGTATTCGGTGTAGGTGATGCACGCACAAGAGTCTCCTGTCTAGATGGATTGGTTGCATGCCAGAAGGTTGGAAGATTATCCGTGCAAGGTCAGGTGCATGAGTTAAAGCGCTAAAGTTAGACTCTGTTTGAAAAATATGCATTAAATATTAAAAGTATAGTAGTAGGTGAAGTAGCCTTTAATGTTTAAAAAGGGAAAAACTATAAATAGAGGTTCAAGGAACTTCATTATTCACTTTTCATACAAGGATAAATAAGCAATTTTTACATTTTCACAAACTAGGGCTTCCAAAAACTAATCCATGTGAAGGAAAACAAAATTAAAGAGATTCAACGTGGGTGACTAGTTTGGATCTATGAACCAGAAAAAGAGGGATTTCACGGGTGTAAAAGAGTTATGAGAAGCCATCGTCTTGTGAAAGGATTATCCCAGCTAGGGTTTGAAGAACTAGGGCAAGAGTTTAAGGAATTCTCTTCATAAATTTAAGATCTAAGGTGAGAAAGAGTGGAATAATAGAGCTATACGAAGTGATTAAAGTAAGAAGTGAACCTAAACAATGGCACCCAAGAAACTAGTTAGCATATCCAAGAAGGATAAGGGCAAGGGCAAGGGAAAACAACAAGAAACTGATGCACATACAAACAAAGAGTGGTATGCAGAAATGTATTACCCAGATAGAGTAATGCTAGAGAAGGAGTGGGAGTCCAATCTAAGGAACATGTCTATAAATGACTATAATCATCATATGAGAATGATCGAAAAGGAGATGGCACTAGAGCTAGTGTGCTCAACAAATCAAAGGACACCAGAGGGCTTGCCCATCTATAATGATGACGTGAAGGTCAAGTTTGGAAAAGGTAGGGTTATTGCAACTCTTTGATTTTCCTTACTTTGGGAAGACTGAGTGCCTCTATCAATGGCTAATGTCATGCATGCATGAGGGACTACTTCCATTTTATAGGGTGCAAGATGTGCATTACCCCTCAACTCATCTCACATTTCACAGGCCTCATCTATGAAGGAGATTGTTTGGAAGATGACCTAGATGATAAGGAGGTAATTAAGGAGACTATCATCGCCTACATGTACAAAAAGGGGTCAAGATAGTATGATATCACAGAAATCAAGGACCGAGTAATGAAAATGGCCGCAAATCTAGTGAACAAGTTAAATGGATAGGAGATATGGACCCAGGCTAATAAGCCATGCTTACATTTTTGTGAGAAAATCTTAGAGGGAACCATCTACAACTTCTTTGCATTCATCATGGATGAGATTGTAAGTAACACAAAGGAAGGATATAGGATCTTGTTTGGTAATGTCCTGTTGACAATTATTTTTTCAAAGATTGAAGTACCTGATGCATTAGAAAAATTCATATGGGAGTACCCAGCTGAGGACCCTTTGCCCACAAAAATATTTGAAAAATACACATGTGACTCCATGACAAATATACAAAAGGTGTGCCTGGAGAAATGGTATACGCGCCTAAGGAACTTGTTTGGGGCAGAATGGAGAATTCCCGAACAACTGCCAGTGGCCACTAAAGGAGAAGTAGAATTTTCTTTGTGCCAGTATTTCTTCCTGGGTAGGTTCAAACTGATAGATGAGACATGGAGCCCATGGTGTAAGCTCCCATTCGCCTTCACATCTAAATACTTCCAAGTGGGAATAAACAGGTTTAAAGAGTCCAAGAAGCTGAAACTGGACCTTGTTAATCTAGACCAGGAGCACAGGGAAATCTGCAAAGGGTTGGTCTACCCCAACAAGCACATGTACATGGAGAGGTATGTGTCACATGAATTACAAATGACAAATCCTATGACCTTTCCCATTACAGGAGGGTCCACGGTGCACGTGTACCTCTGCATAAGTCCCAAATCAGAGAAGGGCACATATCTGGAAAATTAGATATCTATGCCTAGGGATCTAACTAGTAAGAAGAAACTGTTATCCAAATGTGCCCCCTACTCATTTTTTGGCTAACTCCCTTTCATTCTTTCCTTCTATTGTGCCTCAGTCATAAATTTTTACTTTTTAGGCACTCAAAACCTTTTAGAAATGACACCATTGGATAGAGCTCTTTCTCAGCTTTCTAGAAAGGTAAAGATTTCCTCCTAACTCCACGTATTTTTCAAGTTATGGCTTGGAAGATTTTTTGTGGGAAATTTTCCCTTGCAAGGTCCGCAGCCAATTAGAACTCGCCACGTGTCCAGGTCAAAAATATCAAAGCGATCCGATTTTGGCCTGTTTTTGCCCTAAAACTTCAAATCACCATAACTTTTGATCCAGAGCTCAGATTTTCGTGTTCTTTATATCAATGGAAAGATGGTGAAATGATCTACAAGATTCCATGGTCAATTTTTAATTTTGGTTCATTTTGGAGGGACAAAATCAAAAAACTCTTCAGGTATGCACCCATGGACAGAACTGACATTTCAACAACCAATTTTAATGCAAAATGGGTCGCATTCTTCTCCAGCATGGTCAAAAATGTCAGGGCATGGGTTTGTAAGGACCTCCATGTTGTTTTTAATTTATTTTGGTCAATGGGTAATGGATCCCATGTTTTTTCACATTTTCTCTCTCCTGGGCTCGACCCATGCACTATAAAAGCTGGATTTGGCTCATTTTTCAAAGGGGGAACACTTTTTTTGCACAGCAAGCTTCTGTTTTCACTTTCAACAAGTGATTTTGGCAAGTATCATACCTTCTAGGGATTGTAATAATTTTTTCCACCTCTTTGGTGTTGGAATACAAGGATTTTGATGTTGAAAATCACAATGCAGGCTCTGTGAATGCTTTCAGTCCTTTGTATGTGTTGTTTGCTTCATTTCAAACCCTTGTTTATAGATTATCAACCTGTGCATGATGTTTTATGTTGCAATTTCTGATTTGTGTCAATTTTCATGAGCAAGAAGTGCTCACCACTCCTTTGGTGTATCACCCTTATCAGTTTAGTTTTAATTTTTGCATTTCTTATCCCTGTCTCCTTGCAAATTAAGATAAAATTAGGATCTGAACCTCTACAGTTGTGCAAATAATAGATCTGATCAGAGGAGTTTGAGGAACCAGCCTCTAATCTAGAGATTTCTCTCTCATTTTTACAAGTCCCACACTTGGAGAGAGGTTTCAATGTTGTGCAATCACACAGGATGCCTAAAACATCAACTTAGAAACCTAATTTGCATCCAAGGGTGCTGCTGATTTGCAACAACAGAAACCCACACCCAAGCAGGTGGAAAAGGAGCCAGAGAGGAAAATACCAAGTGTTGGGGAAACATAGGTAATAGCTTCCCCTGGGACAAGTGCTAGGACAAGCATGTATTTGCACAAGAAGAAGCCCTTAGTCAAGGAAAGGACTCTAGAGCTAGAAAAGCCATCAGAAAAGGAGTCCTTGGGAGAAGAAGAAACATATTCAGCTACACCAAAATCCCTTGTTAGGAAGAAGTAAAGGCTAGAAGCGGAGACCACCTCGGAAGATACTGGAAGTTTGGAAAAGTGAATAGGTGAAGAAGAAGATAGCAAAGAAGATTTTAATGGGGAAGATGAGCCATAAAAGGAACAAGGGCCACCTATTTTCAATGTACATGATTCAGATGAAGAAGTTGGAGAAGAGGAGCAGTGGTTCCTCTTCATTTGGTGCAAGGATAGACAGGAAGGGAGAGGTGCCAAAGACATGAGAAGTGAGGGAGATGGCGTGTAGATGCAGAAGGCCCCAAGACTTATGGTGGAACAAATACCCAAGGTGGCAGAGAGAGAAGAAACAAAGGCTGTTGAGACCTTAGAGGAGGCGAAGTTGAAGCACAACACTGAGCCAATGTTAAATGAGGAGAAGGAGGAGAGAATGGAAAAGGACCATGATAGCACTAGAGGCCCCATTTTAACTGTAAGTGTTCCTAAGGGTAGGTGCATAGGAGGAAGGCGCATAGGGGAGGAGAGGCCAGGGAAGGGTTACATTGATGACCCCAACAAAGTGTTTCACACATGGTTCTAAAGCATGATTCCGGTATAAGAGCTTGTAACCATGTCATCTTTTGAAAAGGAGGCTACCTATCCACGTATGAGGAAGATGCTCTCATGGGAAATTAAGACCCATCTTGATGATCCAGAATTTGAGGTAAGCCACGGGAAAATAATAACATTGGTAGGGCTAACCTAATACAACCTCATGGTGAACACTCAGCAACTCTCAGATGAAAAGTTGTGTAATGCGCTAAATAAGGTATCCATTGAAATCGAGGCTAGAATCTTTAGGAGGAACAATAGAATCAAAGAACTGGAGGAGGACCTAAATAAGAAAGAGGAAGAACTAGCTGCAAGGGCCAAGGATCTTAGCTAAGAGAAACTAATCAGCACCTAGTTTTAGCGGGAGATAAAAAATGAGAAGGCCAAGGTGGGTGTAATATACAAGAAGGTGGAGGCTATAAATAATGCTATAGTATTGAATCATCTAGACCTAGCACCCTCCATGTAGAAGTATGGATATGCTTTAGAATGCCTAGAGGATTTAACAAGAGTCCTCACCATGGAAAGGTAGTCGTTAGCATTGGAATCTACAAAATAAGTATCTATGCACTTGGAGAAGGAAGATAAATTGAAGGTCGTGGCATTTGTAGTAGAGTACAACAAGGTTCTTGCTGATATAAAAGTCACTTCCCAGACTGCTGAGGCAACATATGACGATTACACAGATAGAGACAAAATGATAGGCATCTTGGTCACCACTCATGAAGCAGAACTCAAGGAGTTCTAGGAAAATAATAAAGGGAATAGGACAGAAAGAGACATAATCCTTGTCGAGGTTGAAATAATATCTGAAGCCATTGAAGCCTTAAGGGGTTCAATTGAAAACTGGTTGAAGGAACTATAGCCGTAGATCACGTGGAGAATGGATGCGTTGGATGACGTGGGTAAATATTTAGAGAAATTTGCCAACACTATAAGCATACGAGGAAATGGGCTACATTTTGATGAGGTGATCACCCTAGTTGGTGACCTCTGTCAGAAAGCGCAAAATGAAGTCGATGCCTGGAACAAGTTGGAGGCCAAATTGAAAAAGGATTTTCCTAGCCTTTTGCAATGATTCCATCATTTCCTATTATTTTTCCATATTCTTTCATCCCCTTATTCTTATCCCATAGTGCAAGTCCACCATATTCTTTCCTTCTGTGGAGAATTTTTCCCACAGATGGAGAATAGGTGTAGTGTGGGGTAATGTTGGGCCCCTAAGATATTGGCTAAGTAAAAAGGGCGCATAGGTGTGCAAGGCCTAGTTTAAGAAAAGAACACAAGCATAAAGTGCACAGGGTGGGGTTTAAAGAAAGCTTTAAGGAATCTTATGGCACGCACGTGGATAGAACCAAGGGTTCAAGACTTAGCCATTTTGGGCGTTTTAGCATAACACATGAAAAGCATGACCCCACTATGCATGTGGAGTGGATAAGGTGCTAGGCTGGTGACAAGGTGGCCTAAAAAGGAGCATGCCTAGGGTAGAAGCTTCTATAAGCTCATCATGATAAAAGGTGGAAAGCTCAGGCCTGAAGGAGCATGCCAACATGGAGAACCACTTTTAGACACTTGGCATCAGATCTAAGGCTGCTGGAGGATGAGTTGGCAGTCTAGAAAGCCTATAAATACAAGCACCTACAGAAGGAAAAACAACAACTAGATAGTGGGCGGAGCTCTAGAGAAATACTACAGGAACTCTGTTATTTTGGGAAATTATGCTTAGGGAAGGATGTATCAATGGTATGGGGTTATAAATTTCTTTTGTGAGTTTAGTCATATGAGTCTAGATATAATACATGACTACAGTCTGCTTCTCTGTAACATTTTGTAATGGCTCCATGAATATAATGAGGCTACCAGTTTACAATGAATATGAACATTGATTATTCGAATGCATACATCTTTCTTAGAATTCTTTTGCATTTATGTTTATAGTTAAGTATGATTGCTTGTACAACTTCTTTCTGTTTTGGTATAAGTTATCCAATATGTTAATCATTTTCTATATGGAATGATTGCAAAGATCTAGAAGTTGTTCTGAGCTCTATGATGCTTGTATGTTTTACTCTTTTCAAAACCCTTGAACATGGATCATAGATTATGTTTCCCACTAAAATCACATAAAAGAGAGACTCGGTTCCTGCACATGCCTTGGGTGAGCACCTAGTGCCACTGGGTGATAGGCCAACACGCATGGGGTTCGTTCCTTTTGTGATAAGGGTAAAAATGACTACAATAACTTTTTGCAAAATCATTTTAATCATGAAAAAATATGATTTTATAATACCCATTTATCAATTTCAATTATCTAATCAACTTGCAAGGGGTTTCAACAAGGAAACAACATTGAAATGAAATTACTCTACCTAAAATAGGCCTTTAAATGCACATTTCTAGGACTGTTAGAGAAATGAAGGTCCGTACAAGATCAAGTCCTTCTAAAACTTCAAAATATCCTTACTAAGCATATCAAGATAATATGTTCCAAGTTTCACAACATTTTCTTTACAAATACTCAAACTATAGCATTTTTTTCCTCAAACCCTAAGCTAGGGTTTCTATAGAGATTGAGAAGGATGTTTTAACCAGAACTTGAAAATTTTGGGGTTAAAAAATTGTAAACTTGTTTTAAAATATATGTAATTTTATTTCTCACCTTTTGACTTTATGATTCACCTCATGAATCTCTTCATATCATTCCAAACACCACGGTTAGCACTCGTTTTTCACTAGAAACAATGTCTTCCACAAGAATAGTCCATAAGAAAAACATTCATATCCTTATTTTAACATTATTTACTCCTAAAAATTCATTGCAAGATTTGTATACGTAAGCACCAATAATACATTCAATTCCCATCTCTCCTTTTTAATCTTTTCTCATGTAAATACTCAAGAACACTCAAGAAAGCATAACAACATACATGATTAGCCAAGACTAAGACATTTCAGTTACTCCAAACATTAATAAATTCATCCTCATGCCAAATAACACTTTTCAATCATAATTCATACATGTACCATCATTTATTGTAACACATTCCACATCTTACATTTTCTTTCATGCTCAATTTGTCTTCTTACATTAGTTTGCTTAAGAAATTCTCTTTATTAAATGATTTTCAAGTACATCTAATTTTTTTTTATCCTTTCAAGCTTTGTAACTCCTTCATCTACCCTAATCTCTCATATTTTCCTTTTTCCTCCCTCCCTCCATCTGAATGAACTCATTTTATGAAAAAAATATGGGTGGAATAACTATTTCCAACCCTAACCTAACCTAGTGTGGCATTTCTAGAATAAGGTGTGAAGAAACCTTAGTTACATTAAATTGAGGCCCTTTTTGACCTTTTAGAACCTTCTAAAATTCTTTATAACATTAATTTTTTTCCTCACATATTTAATCTAAAAAAAATTTAATTCAAAAATTTAAACAAACAATTTTCGAGGGAAACTACACAATACCCATTTAACACACATGGAGGGCTCAAGATGGTTATCAAGGAATCAAGGAAACTTGAAAGGGCCTTAAACCTATTAAAATCCAAAATAGAAATTAATTTATCTACACATTTGATGCTTCTGCATCACTACCCATAGTCTGTTAAATATTTGTGTGGGAGCAATCTAATATCAACCACGAGTTGAACATATGTGTCATCATCCTTATGCCTAATCTAGATGATATTCCTGAATAGGTGGATCTTATCCTTGAAAAAAGTGATGAGGCCATCCTATATTGGGATAACATTTTCAATCCACCTCATCCTATCATTGAGGACATCGATTGAATCCTAGCATACAAACATTGCATATCCATAGTTTGCTATCTACATCACTTTATGTTATAAGTTGTAATATATATATATATATATATATATATATATATATATATATATATATATATATCAATTATTCTTAGCTTGAATTTATAAAAGTGAGTTTACATCTATTAAATGAATCTTTTTTATTCCTAGAATTGGCCTTCACGAAGAAATTCACCTCGTAATTATCTAATATCTCTTTTGTTCAGTTGTCTAAGTTTTGTAGGTTTCCAGTTCTTTAGAATAGGAGATTTGTGTGCACATTTAGATCAACCATATTTCATCATCATCCATATAGGATTTTTTAAACCCTGTCATTCTGAGTTTTAATGGTTTATTTCAAGAAGCAAAATTAAATCCTAAAATATACTAAAAAAGTATCTATTGTTGGATTATGAGAAAATCCTTTCACTAAGAAACTGTTCAATCTGTAAAGTACCTATTTTTTTCCCAGCACAAAAATTCCCAAGTGGGACAATAGAACTCACCCTTTGTGTATGATTTGAGAACTTTTATCACTGTGAAATTTTTTTCCCAAATATGATTCTAAACCATTTTTTTAGTTCATATTTGGAATTTTTTTACTATGTACTATTTTATTTCTAGTTTATGAACTACTGGGGGGTTGAGATAATCATCTGGTGATTGCTCTCACTCATTTGTGGTGTGTGAGATGAATCTAGGAGAGCTCAGCCCAAATGAGGGAACCTGAAGTTCATGTGCACATCTAAAGAAGAAATCTTATAGGGACAATAGGGAATGTACATGGTATCAACCATGGAACATGTAAAAAAAGGGGAATAAAGCTAAAAAAAAAGTGTTAGTGCAAACAAGCATGCCATAATGTAGTAGAAACTAGTAAAAAAACATAGTAATATAATAAAGAGACAACAAGTAGGTGGTGGAATACATGGGACACCACTCAGGATGTCATAAGATACTAAAGGTATTAAAGTCCATACAAGAAAATAAAAAATCAAGCATAGGAAAAATCCCACAAACAATGACTAACAAGACATAAACATAGAAGAAAAAATACATGAAAACATATAACCATGGTTGGATGTGATCCTACAAGACAAATGTTACACATGCTGCACTTGTCAGAATAATTGACAGTATGCCACAATTTATAGAGATGAAAATAAACATGAAATTAGTATATATTAAAATAATAACACTTGAATATGGAAAATGTATGGAAAGGTAGTGTAGACATAAAATCATGCACTTTGGGTAATAATCTAGTCCTGATAACATACTACTATTCATATGATTCCTAAGTAAGAAAATTACTAACTATTCTTTTGTTACTTTCAATATTCCACCCTTACTTCCTTGGTCTTCCTTTTTTACTCTTTGTAATTTTTCCTCTTAGACACCAATTCCCAGCTAAGATGCCAGTGTTTGGTACCCTTATCCCCTCTGGGCACCCCTATCCTTTTGTACTTTACTCACACTTTTTGGGTCCTTTCTATCCATTTGAGCATCTTATATTTTTGGTAGTCAACCTTTTCCAGGTTAATTATGAAATTAAAGAAATTGAACCATATAAATATAAAGTTATGTGATCATAATAAGGGACCAACAAATAAGCATTAGTTGTCACCATGTAAAGTTACATCCATCAAGGCATCTAAGAGATCCATTAAATCCATCTAGCTCCATCACAAGGGACAAAAGGGCTGGTTTTTATACATCAAACTTCATAGGAGGGAAGTTCATTCTATTCTATATACACATTTAATACATTCTACATCTAGTTGTTTTCTTGTTATCCAAGTGCGATTGACACAAGAGCAACCCAGGGCACAATTCCACACACAAACATAAACAAAACTTCATTGGGTATAACATGTAGTGCAATGCCTAGTCATAAGTTCACCATTGTGACAGCTGAGGACTGTACAACCCCTCATTCTACATCATTCTTTTTTTAGGATTTGATGTCTATTTTATGTTTTTACATGTTCACACTTTATTTCAGGTTTACAGTGACCACGAAAATCTTGGTGTAACCTTGGATTGATCAAAGGAGACTAAAGGTGAAAAAATTAAGACACCTCAGAGTAGGTTTTTTGAGATTTTTCATAGACCTAGACACCCAAAAATAGGTTCAGGGTGCCTACGGGCACCCCTGTCCCTCTCCAGGCACCGTAGTCTAGCCTATTCCTCAAGTTCTACATTTTTCTGAGCTCTAGTGTGATAGTCAATGCTTCACATTCTATTTTTCTCCAACTTTGTGTATTCTCTAGAACTCTTTTTATTAGCTAAGCCTTTTTACCCTCTCCTTACAATTAGGGTTTCATTATTTATTACTTACTTTTCTTGTGTATTTTTTTTGTACTTAATTGTTATTCATTTACTACAATCTTGCATTCAAATTAGTCTCATTATTTACATTTTACCTTAATTAGGTGGATGCCCCAAGAGGCCTCAACGGGATTGGTAGAGAACATTGTCAAGCATCATGCATCATCTGAAAACCTATAGATAGCCTGTATTCACTGCAAAGTACCATGTGTATATGTAAAATGATAAAACATAATATGAATCAAGATAACATGATACGAAAAGTACAATATGAAATAATATAGGAAAAGAAAGAGACATCGAACCAAGATCTAAGTTAAAGTTTTTATATTTTTGTAAATATCTGAATGTTTTGTATTATTATAATATGAAATACTATGACTAGCGAAGGGAAGTAAACTTTCCCCTATGTACTTTTACAATGTGAGTTTGATGTAGGTAAGTTCTCCCTCATCAGTCAACTATGAACCTAGAATAAGAGTACATCATATTGTAGTGATGCATAACACAAGAGATACTAAAGAACATTATCGACATGGTGGGGAGAATCCCATATAGTCCAAGATCAAAATTACATGAGTAGTAAGTGTAATGACATAAAAAATAATATTTTTTTCATAAGAATTAACTAGAATAGTAGGAACATTCATAAGCAATAGGTGTAATTTGGGAAGATTGGAAGGATTAAATTTGTATGTACTAGCCCTTATGATCATATAAATAAATTTGGAAAGAGGGGAATTGATTTTCCCCATGGATGCAACAAGATGAGGTGTATCCATAGTATATGAGCTATGCATAGCAATTTGGAAAGTGAGTGATGGAAAAGAAAAATAAATCATTATCAAATCATCGTACTTTTTTCTTACTTGTGGTGAGGAGGTTACAGAAAGTGGTGTAACATTGGACTCAACAAGCGTATGTGTTAGTGCAAAATTACAACACTCCCTAAATGTCCTAAGTGTGAATGGGGAATTTGGTGTAATCTGCGTAACATGGGTCCATCTCTCAAGTTGTGGGACGTGCGAACCTGAGATGGACCTCCAGAGAAGGTCAAATTCCTCTACCTAATCCTAATGCTAAACTATTCCTAATGTAGAAAAGACACCTAACTAGACCTATCCTAACAATGCCAAGAAGACAGGGATAGAAAAAGTTCATAAAAAGGGAAATATTACACTAAAAAGGGGGTGATAGCACCAGAAAAAGGGGTGATATACTCTGTTGAGGGAGGATGAAATAGGGAAAAGGGAGGCTGAGGGAGGCTAAACAAATTTGGCACAAACCCAAATCCTAATCCGCCATCAAAACTCAATAGAACACAACATCATAAACCTGCAAGTGAAAGAACATGCACAAAATACAACAATAATAATGGGGTGTTAAGAAAACACAATAAAAATGAGATAGGGTTCAAAAAACACCATAAAACAAAAATTTTATTACTTCAAAGTATGCATAGACCAATAATTACATTACTGGGCCCAAGAGAAGGCTTGCAGCTCAAATGGAGTTGAGGGAAAATTTTGCAAGAGTTTCCCCAGATCCCCAAAATGTCACCTTGAAAAATGAGGGGTTTGATTACATTATATAGCCATTTTTTACCTATCCTCATTAAAGAGGTATGGGCACCCATCTAATTTCACTTCTCAAGGGTAATTTTTTCAAAAAAAGACATAGGCACCATACTACATTAAATATCATTGTTGAGTTGTCTTTCACCCACCTACCTGCTCCTCACTTGGGACTCGTGGGCCACCCAACTATGTAACCCATCCAACCATGTTGTACCACTTCCCAGGCATCCATCTTCATGACCCATCTAACCATGTGTCACTTGACCTCGACCATATAACTATGTGGGCCACACATTACTGTGGTGACTGGCCAAGCTTGGTACCTTTCCAACCTGATGTGTCACCTATACACTTTGTTACATGTCCAACCGGGTGACCCGACTAACATGATGTGTCACCTGTATGCTTCGTTACACATCCAATCGAGTGACATGACCAAGTATGTCAACTAACCTTTCACCTGACCAACCATTTCTGTATGATGCTTCACCCATTTGACCCATTCGTCTAACCTTACAGACCAACCCAACTAATCGACCCAACTGATTAACTTGACAGACCAACCTAGCTGACTAACCTGGCTGGATGACTTATCCGACCAACCTAGTCGACCAACTTGTCCGAACAACCAAGCCAACCAACCTATCCGACCAACTTGTCCAACCAACTAAGTTGACCAACCTGTCACCCAACAACCCAAGCCGTCCAACCCAACAGACCAATAACTTGAACATTCACCGTGGCTTGCCATCTTACCGCAAGTAAAGACCAAATCAGACGAGCCAAAACACAGGATGCCTTTCTCTTCTAATGGGGTTGAACTTTGACAGTCATCTTCCCATCCAAGAATATGAATGGCTAAGTCCATTTATAATGATTTATCCAAATTAACCTAGGGGGGTAAATTTGGGATAACAATATGTTCATTAGAACTTATATGAGAGTTGTGCCAAGAAATAGATTTGAAATTCCTAGTCATGGTTACATTGTGAAGGGGGATATGAGTTTCAATAGGAAGTTCATCATGTAAATTAGTAGCACTATATTCCATCACAATAGGAGAATGATGTGAAATATAAGAAGTGTCTTCATAATCATGAAAGAGAGGGGTACCATAAAGAATAACAACATGAGGTGTGGAATCTATTATAGAATTATCTATGGAAGAAGGGGTTGCAATGTCATCGCATGTTATGACATGGTTAGAATGGATTGCATGCATAGTATGAAACTAAGGATGTCATATAAGGATATTATTAAGTATAACATGATATAGAACATGAGGAGTGTAAGGTCCCACAGTAATGGGAAGATTAAGATTTCTCCCAATACTCATTTAGGTGTATTATCAAAACTATGAATACATAGAGTATAGGGAGTTAAATTAGTAGCAAAAATCCATATGTGATAGAGGAAACATATGCTAAATTTATTAAGACCGTATCCATCATCAAATAAGGCACACTTAGGAAAATTATGAATGTGAACATGAATATACAATGGAGGATTATTGTTAAAAGGTTTATGGGAGTGAACAATAGACTCAAGAACATGTGTGCTAGATGAATATGTATGCTAGTTATGATAACTAGGAGATGTGGGTAAGCTAGAGAGATTAATGATACTTGAGAGTTTGTATGATGAATGAAAGATATTCAAATCCACAATCAAAGAAAGAAACCCTTAGGTCACTAGGGTTAGGTATATAGTGTTCAATGAGAGGGATGGGTTCACCAAATGATTTAACAAAATAAAATATTAATCATAGGACTGAGATCAATCATATAATATCAAATATATAAAATATACAACATGCAACGGAAATAAAGTGCAAGTAAAAAGAGGATAATAGTGACTTATTTGATAACTTGTTGTATGTACATATCTAGGTTAGAATAATGTTGAGCGGAAATAAATGGCCTAAGTATTGGGTGCTCAAATATAGGGCACCAGAAGTGTGTGACGCTATGATAGGATTGGAGCGCCCTGGATTAGGACTTAGCCATTTTTAGATAAGGGATATTTTGGAGATAGTGTGCTGAGCACACAAAGAAATGATGACTTGTAGTCTAAGAAATGGTATTTTGGGAACAAGCGAGAACTGAGTGGCATGCATAGTTTAGGCTAATAATAGGACTTCTACTTAGAATTAACTATAGGAAGTCTATTGTTAGAGCACTTGCATATTGTGCATCCTATTGTAAAGGCGCATGGATATTATTAGAAATGTGACCTATTTTGAGAATTACATTGGCGATGAAGGATAAGTCCCCACCCCTATATATATATATGTATTGATTTACATGAGTTAGTGGTTGAAAAACTATCGTAGAGTTATGTTACTGGTTTTGTCATGCATATGACTCATGAAGATAATTATATAATGTAAGAAGATTCTTTGTTTTATAGTACTTAATACAATGGTTCATATTGACTGGATAATGGTGTTAAACATGACTGAATATGATTCTTGCATGGTAAATCTTGTTATAGTCACTATTTAGTTCATTCTAGATCTATTCTAAAATCTAGATCTAGTTTATGCATTGTGTGTTGTTTACTATTGTTAATGAATCTAAATATCTATATGCACATCATGCTAAAATTCTATCCAAGAAAATCTAAAGAGGGACCCAGTGCTTTTGCGTGCTTTAGGTGAGTGCTCATCCCTGGTTGAGTGATGTGCCAACATGCTTGGGTTATTAACAGTAAATTATAGGTTGCATCATTTGTTTCATTTTCGGTACCTTTTTCTCAGCTATTTTTAGGATGTAGCATGATGAAGATGTACCAATTGAACTTGAAAAGGGTTAAGGAGTGGATAATAGATCTAGAAGAAGAGTACGCTTAGAGATTCAACACTAAATCTGGTTTTGACACACATGCATGGGTGGAGAAGAATTAGTATGAATGCTTATATGAGATCTTCGTCTCTATTTTTCCAATAGAGTTGTATGAGTGGTTTGTTTCTTACGTGTCTAAAAGGAATTAAAGGTTTCACACACTTGTCTGGATGTAAGAAGAATTTCAAGCCATTTATTATGTTGATCTGATTTCGACGCACACTGTGGACACTTGGTTCTGTGGTGTTTTGAATAGCTATATTTTAGAGTACTCAAATTCCACTTATTCTTTCCCGAAGGTAGATGAGTTTTAGTTTTTATGTTATCATAGGGGAAACTATTTGCAAGGCATCCCACTGGTGGATCAAATTTTTTGTTGGTAACCATAAATTTGGAAGAAAATCCTTTGGCTAGCTAAACCCCACCACGTGTGAGGGCATGAGAAAGTTTGGTGAAGGATGGAGGACCTAGTGGATAGAGAGGAAAAGAGAAGAAAGGTGAAGCTTAAGTAAAACAAGGCATGCGAGAGGGATTTAGGGAAGTGACACATGTGAGATTATAGAATGGATAGCATTGAGGAGAGAGATGGCTCGTGAAGGGTTTAGAGCTCACGTAGAGGGAGTGGAGACAGAGTATCTAGAACTCCCCCATTTGGGAAAACATGATAGGGAACCCAAATCAGCCTCTTATGAAAGTATGCTAGTAGAGACAATATTGGTCCTGTGGGTGCACATCTGAATCTACCTAAAAACCTAGCCCTTATGCTTGGTTTTCCAGTTTCTAGTACAACAAGTAGTCATCCAGCTAGTTTGAGTAAGTAGAATAGCAAGAGGTAGAGTTGACTTATCAACAAGTTCAGGGGTGAATCATATATCAAGTGCATTTATGGCTAGGTAGAAATATTCCCTATTATTTAGAGGATCGGTTGGAGGAACCTTTTTAGGTGCGTCATCAGCACAGAACACATAGGACCCATAGATCTTTGGACTCACATCGGGGAGTAGAAAAACTTTGTAGAATCTACGAGTAGAAAAAAATTGTAGACTGTAGGAGTTAAGTTTAGCACCACTGTTGGGACACAAGGTAGTGCATCCTCTGGTTCAATTCCTACCACAAGTGGAAGATCAGGAGGAATGGGTGGCTTCGGGATCTAGTAGATTTTGTGGATCTTGGGGGTGGAGGAAACAAAAGAGGTTCTAGCTCTGGTGGGCATTGTCCTCACCAGTCATAAAATATTTACAGTGGAGATGTCACTTCATTTCCTCGGAGTATAGGGAAACAGATGATGTTGCTGAGAATGTGCATATGGGTGAGATATTGTGGCATGTGAAAGGAATTACAGCTTCATAACACAAGGCCAGCTAAGTTTATAACTAAATTACATGGATGCACATTTACAGATGGTACAAAAAATTTGACCCTGATAAGCCTTATGTGGATTATACAATGTTACAAGGATGCTTTTCATTAAATGGAATTTTATATACCTGAAGTTCAAGAGTAGAAAAGTAATAAGATGCACTCAAGGACATCAAACAAGGCAGTATTGAGAGTATCCAAGAAAATGATGCTCGTTTCAAAACACTCTTGTCTAGACTATCATATGATATCCATGCAAATTCAACATGCATAATGGTTTGTCAAAGGAATGATTATGCCTTTTAGGAGGGGGCTATCACATAAGACTTATACATACCCGCGTGAGGCACTTGAAGAATATTTGTACGTGCTGAAGTAGTTGGGAGCATAGACACTAGAGTGAGCCCGTTCTTGGAAGCTTAGATTACAATAATGGAAAATAAACCAGAGAAACTATTAGCCAATATAACACATGAGACACGCAGTGGAATTTGGTGCACATATTGTGAAGTAGAAGGAGCATACTAAGGATACTGTGTCCTTAAATATTGGTGTGCTCCTTGTTACTGGAGTGTGAGATATGTCATTTGGACCATTATGCACCGAATATTTCCATTTTTACAATGGGCATGGTAAGAAATAACGTGTCATGTTACTGTAAAATTTTTCAGTTCCATGGGTCACAATACAAAATATTACAGGTTGATTGATCAGATCCATGATGCCATTGAAATTGGTGTATGAAACACACAGGGGTTTCGAATAACTCCAAGGAAAATAGTGAGTGAATTGATCATGATCACACTCAAGGGCATTGTGATCAAAATGAAGGGCACTTTAAGGGAGGTCATGTTAGAGGTCAAGTATACTATGGTGGATTCAGAGGCCGAGGCTGTGGCAGTGGATGAAGTGAGTTCCCTCGTGGAACATGCTATACATGTAGATCCCCTGACCATTACAGGAAAAAATGCCCTTAGAACATTAATTACTTCTTTTTGTGGAAAGAATCATAACTATTAAGAGTTCCTAGACTTATATGAACACCCGAGAAATAAGTAAAAACAATAGAACAAGGGCGCAGGGATGGTTAGGATATAATGCGCCCATGGAAAACCAATGGATGCCAAAGTTAGCACCAGATCCTGAGGTAATACCTGTGAAGTATAATACACATGTTGAGGCTGTGAGTGCCAGAGAAATGATGCAACATAAGCCTACCATCACTAAGGAGGAAGTTTTACATGTAAAATATCTAGACCCTAAACATCAAAAGGAGGTTTATCTAGAAACCATAGAGGTACTGAGAAATTTTAGGGTCAAATACAATGTTTGTAGGAATAGTTGGAGAAGTTGGGACAGAAGAAGGAAGTTGAGACTTTCCAATCGGATGTTGATGATCTAAAGGAAGTTGGAAAGATGCTACGTCAGGAGAACATTATTCCATTACTAGGGAGCTGGTTGAACGGAAATACTTTGCGTGCTGGTATTGAGACTAGACAAAAAATTTTACATGCTAATCTCCCTCCCCATAGCTTGGATTATGACAAGGATATCACGTTAAATGCTATATGTAGATGGATGGATTTTGAGAAATATTTTGATTGATACTGGCGTGAAAGTGTATGTGCTTACCTTAGATGCATGGGTTTAGATGGGGAGAACTCCATTGCATCCATCTTCCAATGTACTTTATATGGAAAATTGGACTAAGGCCATGCCTATTAGAGTATTGAAGAATGTGTTTATTACTATATAGGGGGCCAAGTTCACTAAGGACTTTGAGGTATTAGCGCTTACTGAAGCAAACAACTTCCCAGCTCTACTTGGGTGCCCTTGGTGCTATGAAAATAATGTTGATATACAGTTCAATAAGGGATATATCAGTTTAAGAACAAGGAAGAATGGGTTATTATCACCTTGAAAGATGGGAAATATGAACCTTATGTTGAGCCCATAAGTGAAGAATACCTGACCATAATTTATGTATGCACCATTTAAGATCCGGAAAAACTTGATCCATCTAAGGAAGGAATCCTCCAATGGGATGATGCATAGTCCATTAGTGATACTAAAAGTATTTCCTATGAAAATTAGGCACATGGAACTTACGAGATGGTTTGGCACAAAGTAATAAGTGTAGCTACGTGTGTAAGAAAGCTTCATTATGTTAGGAGATTAGGCAACAACTCTGTACCCCGGTACACTAGAAAAGGAAACATTGAGGTATTCCTGTGAGCCATGGAAGTACAGTAGAAGGATCAAGAGGATAGAAGGAATATGTTAGTGTATACCCTATGTGGGATAACACTACTTTGTGGATGGTTTATATGGATAATATAATATAATGGAGAGAAGTTAGAATTTCTTTATCATCTTGGTTTTTCAGGAGTAATGCACCTACTAAAATTTGTGGATATCATGGTAATAATCTTGTTCAACACCACATTCAGCAATGTGAGAGACTCTGGATAGAGGGGAAGGAAGCTTTACCACCTTCATTGTGGGTGCACAAACATTATTTCACCTTGTGAGGCTGTGTGTGTTTTTCTTGGTATGTTTATGCGGAGCTGCATAGGGAGATTGGAAATTGGAAAGACTTGACTACAGGGATGATCCAAACTTTTGATTACTTCTCCACTAAATCTCTGGTGAAAGAGGCATTACAGGTTATAAAGTGATTGACTATAGAAGATAATGTAAAGGGTGAAGAACTCATTCAAGAGTTATTTAGTGAGTCAAACCTAGAAGTGCATTTTGATGAAGTAGATGAGGAAATTATGGAATCACTTGCATGCGCTTGCCTAGAGATTCTGAAAGGAAAGATGGTCTATATGGTGGATGATTAAGAAGTGGAATAATTAGAAATAGTTAATTTAGAGGGTACAAGCGAGGTTTTAGATAGTGCAGATGAAAAGGAACGTGCCTACCATGAACCTATGAAGATGAAGAAAGTGAACATTGGCATGGATAATGAACCTAAGGAGGCCATAATTGGAGATTATTAGTCTGAATCTGAAGTGGTTAAGATAATTGAGTTACTACATGATTTCTATGACTTGTTTCCTAGGGGCTACCATGAGTTGAAAGGGGTGCATGAATCTTTGGGTGAGATGAAAATTAAGTTAAAGGAAGGTGTGCTCCCAGTTAGGAAGAGACCTTGTAGGATGAACCCCAATATGTGCGTAAAATTTAAAGAAGAAATAGAAAAGAGGTTGGAATATGGAATTATTGAGCCCATAGAGGAATCAGAGTGTGTCATCCCCATGGTGATCAACATAAAGAAAGGTGGAAGAATAATGATTTGTGTGGAATATAGGGAGATTAATGCTGCATGTGTGATTGATCCTTTCCCTACACCATTCACTAAGGAAATATTGGAAGGTGTTGCACGTGCGCAAAATTTACTCTTTTATAGATGGATTCTTTGGATATCATCAGGTAAGAATTGCTAAGGAGGATTAAGAGAAGAAAAATTTCACCACTGAATGGGGAAGTTTTTCATGCACAGTAATGCCCTTTGGATTAAAGAACATACATGTAGTATTTTTGTGTATTGTGATTCAAGTATTCCAGAATTTTATTAAAAAATTATTGCAGGTTTACTTGGTTGATTGGACTGTCTATGGGCTTATCAGGGATCATTGTGAAAATTTGTGGTTAATTTTTGAGAGGTGCAGATAGTTAAGCATCTCTTTAAATATCAAGAAGTACATTTTTGCTACACCTTTTGGAACTCTACTAGGGTATATCATCTATAAGGAAGGTTTTTTAGTAGATCCAGCTAAGATTGTAGTAATATTTAGGCTTGGAGGAACCCACCTGTCAAAGTGAGGTGCATGGGTTCTTGGGCCACACAAGGTATTATAAATTTTTTACCAAAGGATATGCTAATATTTCTACACCCTTGGAGGATTTATTAAAAAGGTAAAGGGAAGTTCTATTGGGGAGAATCACAGCAATGCACTTTTGAAGCGCTGAAGGAGAGGCTTACTACGACACATATTTTACATTTCCCTTCATGGAATCTACCCTTTTATGTATATGTGGATGAATCTGGCATGGCCATTGGTGTAGTTCAAGCTCATCCTAGAGAAGGTATTGTAGATCATCCTATCTATTTTGCTAGTAGAAAGTTGACTCTTGCAGAAAAAAAATTATACAACTATGGAGCGCGAAGCTTTGTCAATGATCTATGTGCTGCATAAGTTTAGATGGTACTTGTTAGCAACATTTTTTGTGTTCTATACATATCACATGGCATTGAAATACTTGGTAAAGAAGCCCATTTTATAGGGGCACATATGCTGATGGGTTATATTATTCCAATAATTTGACTTTACCATTGTCATAAATCCAAGTAAAAGTAATTCTGTTCCAGACCATTTATCAAGGATTCAATCAAAAGAGGATGCATAGAGTATTGAAGATACAATGCCAAATACATATTTGTACAGGTTAAACCATGTGCCCTCAGAAGTAGAGGACATTGCTATATTTTTATGCATAGGTATGGAACTAGAAGGGATGAAAGGCTTGGAGAATAAACAAACTTGTAATTAACACTGCACCTTTTATGTTGATCAGTGGTGACTTATAAAAACTAGGCCAAGATGAAGTATTGCGTTGGTATGTACTGGAGCATGAGCACACAAAAATCATGGAGGAGGCCCATGGTAGTATTGCAGGAGGACACTATGTACGTGATGTCACTACACATAAGACTTTACTTGTTGGTTTATGGTGGTAATTATTATACAAGGATTATAAGGATGTGATTTTGTAAGGCGTGTGATCACTGTCATCTCCTTGGGAAAATTTGGTAGAGAGATGAAATCATCCTTTGAGTTCTACAATGGCTACAACAGGATTTTAAGGTTATTTTGGGAAAATATTCTTACCAAGCATGGATGCCCTAAGAGTTTGACAAGTGATAGGGGCATTCATTTCCTGGATGTGATAATCAGGATATTATTGGATGAATTTATGGTTGTATACCACAAGATAACACCATATCACCCTCAGGTAAATAGGATTGCTGAGGATTTCAACAAGATATTGAGTAATACTTTGAAAAATATTTGTGATGTTGGAAGGACAAATTGGGATGATAAAGTTTTTGTTGTACTTTGGGCATATAGACAAAACTATAAATGGTTGTATAAGGAAACATCCTATCAGTTGGTCTATATCGTAAAAGAAATTCTTCCCATGGAATTCATGTTACCTTATTTGTGTATTGTAAACGCGAGAGGTCTAGCTGATGAGTAAGCATTGGAAGAAAGAATTGAAAAGTTGATATAACTGGATGAGAGGTGCACCATAGCACGTTGGAGTCAGAAGCAAGAGAAATCCAGATATAAGGCATGACATAACATGCACATCAAGGAAAAGAAGCTTGAGGTTGGGTGAATGGTACTCCTTTATGATTCAAATTTTCTGCCCCACCTGGGTAAGCTTAAGGTGCATTGGTTGGGACTGTATGTTATCACTCACATACTTGAATTAGGTGATTTTTAGTCAGAGGAGATTGATGGAACACGGTTACCCGGTTACTTCAATAGGAGTAGGTTGAAGCCTTACTATAAATAGAGCCTTCTTGGTGTTTGTAATAAGGCAATATTTCCATTTAGATTAGATTTCCCTCATTGTATTTAATTTCATTTTTTTCCTTCCTCGTCGCTATGCTTTGTCAAATTAGTTCAGTGTTATGTATAATAAGCACGTTTGTGCACCAGAAGTTGATTATTATCTTAAGTTTTTTTTTTCTGCGTAGAGGAATGCACATACCCTTAGTATGGGGTGGATAAAGAAGGTTAGTCTGGTATAGAAAAGAAATAAAATCATAGTTTTCCATAAAGGGAACATGTTTTGAAAGGTGATGAAAACTTCAAGAGGATTTGTCAAAGTTAAAGACCATGCATAAGGCAGTGAGTGCTCAGTATAAATCAAGGAGGATGCAACATTTAAGACTACGTATGTTTGGGTCACATTGGATAAATGCTTTGGTGTATGGAAGCACATGTAGAGGATATATGTGATAGATAAGTAGTGGCACGCCAGAAAGTTATGACTGACATGCCAAAGTTTGAGGTGTGAAATATTGGGGCATGGGATAAAGAGGCATGACATGTGCTCAATAGGATTTAATGTCATGTACGATGGTGGGTGGACCAATTGATGATAGGGAATGGTATGTTGGAAGGGCTCAAAAAAAGGCTGAAAGGGAGGAAAAATTAAAAGCCAAGTTTGAACCAAAAAGGAAGGAAAAAATATGGACGCTATTAGAAAATAAGGAGGATAAAGAAAAATAAATAAAACACATCACTTAGGAGTGAGATAATGTAGTAGTAGTAGTGGAGAAGATCATAAATGAGATTATGTAGAAGAGACTTAATTTTCAAGAGAAGATGCCTCAGAACTTCAAGTTTGAGTTACACTATCTGTGCACAACAGTTCACCTACTTATGGAGGAAGGAAGAACGTGCCTCCCTAAGAAAAAGGTGCTGTGGAAGAAGCATCAAAGGTTCAAGGTTCAATTGTGAGAAAGGTATCTAGCTACGGGGTAATTTTACAAGCCTTAAAATATGAAATGAAGAAAGTGGATATAGTATTGGCCATGTGTACAATGCCTGAGAAACTTAATACATGAAAGGAAAAATACAGAGGAGAATGAGGTTCTAAAGGCGGAAAATGATGAAACACTCAGGTGCTCAAAATGAGTTACAATTGTATAAATAAAGCATGACATGCTAGATGCTACCTAGAAACAACATATGGATTAGATCAAGGGCATTGGGAAGCTCATTGCTGCAAAGGTGGATGTCATGGAAGGGATGGTTTCAGGTATGGCTAACATCTTTAGAATATTGAAAAGTGAAGGCGGAAGCATGACTATGGATGAGTTAGATGACATCATTGTGGACATCTTTGACAAGACCAATGAAGTACTTAAGGAATGGTATGAGTGTGAGGGAGAAATACAAAGTGAATATCCATAATTCATTCTACCAGAAGGTGAGTAGGGTACACAATAAAATGGATCACCATATTATTTATTCCTTGATTCTTTCTTTCATTTATCTTATATTTGTTTTGGAGTGACAAGGTGATTACCAATTTATGGGATGACAATATACTCTAGTGTGGGTGATGTTGAGTGGATAGAAATGGCTTAAGTATTAGGTGCACAAAATATAGGGTGCTGGAAGCGCGCGACACTATGATAGGATTAGAGCACCCATGATCGTGACTTAACTATTTTTAGATAAGGGATATTTTTAGAGGTAGCGTGTTGAACACAAAGACATGAAGACTTGTGGTCCAAGCAATGATATTTTGGGAATAAGTGACAACTGAGCGCCACACATAGTTTAGGCTAATAATAGGACTTATACTCAAAGTTAACTACAGGAAGTCTATTGTTAGAGCACTTGCATGTCATGCATCCTATTGAAAGTGCACATGGATATTATTAGCAATGTGACCCATTTTGAGAATTGCTATGGGCAGTGAAGGGAAATTCTCCACCCATATGTGTGTGTGTGTGTGTGTGTGTGTGTGTGTGTGTGTGTGTGTGTGTGTGTGTGTGCGTGTATTGATTTGCACGAGTTAGTGTGTGAAAAACTATGGTAAAATTAAGCTGGTAGTTTTATCACGTGCATGACTCATGAAGATAATTATGTAATGTAAGAAGCTTTTTTGTTTTACATTACTTAATACAATGGTTCATATTGACTGGATAATGGTGTTGAACATGACTAAATCTGATTCTTTCATGGTAAATCTTGTTATAGTCACTATTTAGTTCATTCTAGATCTATTCTAAAAGCTAGATATGGTTTATGCACTGTGTCCTGTTTACTATTGTTAATGAATCTGAATATCTATATGCACCATCATGCTAACATTATGTCTAAGAAAATCTAAAGAGGAACCTAGTGCCTTTGCGTTCTTTGGGTGAGTGCTCATCCCTAGCTGAGTGATGTGCTAGTGTGCCTAGGTTATTAGTAATAAATTCTAGGTTGCATAAAATAATAATGGAAAAAGATAGTTTTGGATTGTATGTGATTCATCTATAAAATAGTGATATGTAGGTGTGTGAAATAGTAACGGTCAAAAGAGGACATTATCAACCCAGACGATAGTGTCTATATTAGGTGGTAATGTCCTGGTAGTGAGTGCGGGTTTGGCTCTTTTTGGGTCTGATCATGATGCCTTCACTTTACTTTTTATCACTCTAATTTTTTTGTATGTTTATTTTCTCGTACATGTACCTGAAAAAAAATCCTATATACCTACACATGGATCAAGAAGACATTAGATGGAATAAAAGATATATATGATTGGTTCAAACTAACCTCAGCGGTCACCCTAATGTGATTGTGACCGAGAGTTGCACTACATTTCAGAATCAATTTAGTTCTTGTGCGTGTGTGTGTGCATTCATTTGTGTGTGTGTGTGTGTGTGTGTGTGTGTGTGTGTGTGTGTGTGTGTGAGAGAGAGAGAGAGAGAGAGAGAGAGAGAGAGAGAGAGAGAATCGTGTCCTTTGAAGCTAGGAAATATATTGTGTGATGGAATTCAAATTTTTCCCTTCATGTGTAATGAATAAACAAAACAAATTTATAAATAAAATTTTAAGAAAAGACAACAATTGATGTGGAATTTTAAACATAAGAAAATAAGGTAGAGGGACATAAGTGCCCAAACAAAATAGAAGCACCTCGATGCTCATGTCCTTACTAGGTGTTAATGTATGAAGAGCTAAAAATAAAAAATATGAAGTAATAAGATGGGTACCACATTGTGTTATGTTTAAAAGTAGAGGAATAATTCTAGAAAATTAGAGAATAAAAAAAATAAAAAGATAATACAATGTTGAAGTAAATAAAAATAAGTATTGTCAATGTCTAGTTTTCTTTCTTAGGAATCATGCATATAATGACATATAAGAGGCGTGATGTAATAATATTAAGTTCATAATTTTATGTCTACAATGAGACCTATATTAACAATGCTAATGGTAAAAATAATAATTTTGCAAAAAAATATGGCATGATAAGTATAATGGACTTAATCTTGTGTATATGATTTTTTATTTTTCACTTATTATTTACTTCAAATATACTGATATTACTTTTATGTGCTAGTGTTCGAAGAAAAATAAATTTATCATAGGTGATAAAGTGGAAATGATATATTCAATCACATTAGAAGTTACAGGACATGGAATGAAACATTCACTTGAGACATACCATAGAGAGAGGCCTTGTGTAGACACTCAAATTTAGTAATTTTACTATATGAGACTGTTATTTAACATTTATCTCGTGCTCAAACAAGTTCACTTTACCCACTTTCATTTGGTACATATATATGTCTCTTATCTATGTTGTTTGGTCATACACACCCATCTATTGACAATTTCTAAGAATTTTATGCATGAAATCCATTTAGAAACTCCACTTGTTAGCTTCTAAACCTCATACTTCATATTTCTCCTCTAGGGTCAAAAATGTATACTAGGGTCAATTTGTCCCATACGGTCCTAAGGGTCATTTTTTTCCATACTTGACCAAGCCCTATTTTATGGTTTTTCTCTTTCTCACTTTCATGTCAAATTTTTAGCTGCATATTGTTCTTTAGGTGATTTATTCCTCCTCATCTAACCTTTTTAACTTAAATCAGTTTTGGAAGCATATATAAGCAAGTAAAAATCACCTCATTTATAACCTAACACTCTTATGGACTCATTTTTAAAAATCTAGCAAAAAATACAACCAAATATCTCTACACTACCTCTGCACACTCATTAAGGAAGCGTTATCTACAAGTTTGAAGCTTCCCACTAGTTGTAGGGGACTACTTACCACATTTAAAAGCATCCAAATTCACTAAATAAAGTATATTTACAAGAGATAAAATCAAGTAAACATTTTTCAAATAAATAATGCCAAATTTGATTACACTACAACTATATCTCACATGCTACATACAAAACTATGTGTGGTTTGAGGCTTCTTCATAGTAGTGCCAAGATTGGTAGTGCACGAAGGTACCCACAACCCAACTAATGTTTATTTTGTAGGAATATATACACATGGTTAGGGTTTTGAAGGTTTATCAGAGAATTTAGAGGCCATCGTAATGTGGCTAATAGTGACCAAAAGAGAGAAAAAATGATATTCAGACAAGTAACAAACCTATAAAGCTACAAATCCTTGTTATGGGAAAGGTCAAGACCATACGGACATCCCTGCCCCTTCTGAATAGTCCTACCCATGAAAATATTAAGGTGACAGTTCCATTTTTGAATCATTTTTGGGTTGAGATCCCCATGTTTCATCTTTCAAGTCACTTAGTATTTCCCATAATCATTTGTAATCAGCTAAGTGCACTCAATCCCATGTATCTATGAACTTGTATTGTATTGTGAACATTTTTACAAATATTAATGCATAATTCTAGTACCGAATGGTTAATGTTGGAATTTAATTAATTAGAATAACCCCTTGTAGCTTATATTTCATTCATTTTTCATTTTGTGAAAAGATTTATCAAATCTAAAAAGGGTAAAAACATTTTGTGAACCTGGATCTTAAATCAAACATTATATCTCAACCTTTTGTGGCTTTAGATTTTATGTTCCTTGTTTTTATTATCATATTCCTATTCTATATAATCATGTCGTTTCCTTCTGAATTCTATGATATTTTTTTTAAGGCTAAGGATCCACATTCATATGGTGGTATGGGCTACTATCCCTCTAATGAGGTCCACACCCATACTTTTCATATGAATGAATTTCCTTATGCTAATATCAAGTGTTACATGGATAACATGGATTCTGTTTGTCTTGATATATAATCTAAGGCCACTGCTTTACTACTGACCATCCAACATGCTATCTTTATGTCCCATTAAGTATTACAAATAATTTCATGACCAAAAGACATAGTAAGAAACATATTAGGGGAAATCGATCTTTACTTCCCCCACCACCTTCTCATATGAATAAAACTAATGTCCCATCTATTGGGTATGATTTATTAGAATAACTTAGTAATACACAATATAATTTATCTCTCTTGGAGATACTTTAAAAATTACTTGTTTATAAAGACATATTAAAATACACTTTGGCCAATTATACTCATCCAGATACATTTTGTTGTTTTATGGATACATTTAAGACATTTAATAAAGCTATTACTTTCGGCCCATCTGATATCCCTTTAAATTATGATATGGACAAATGTCTTCAATTATTCATTGCAACACATGTCTAAGGCTTCTTTATCAAGAGGTTTTTGTTAGATATTGGATCTAGTTTTAACATTTGTCCTAAATCACTGCTCATAAAAATGGGTATTTATCCTCTCATAATTACTCATGATATTACTATTGTGTGAATTTTTGATGATGTTACATGCTCTACATTGGGAACTATTATTATTTTATTTTTTAGTTGGCTCTAAAATTTCACATACTACATTTCATATCATGTATCTTTATCTTTAATATAATTTACTTTTGGGTTGTTTTTGGCTTCATGACATGAATTTTTTTTCACTTAATTTCCATCATTGCATCAAATTTTTTTCATAATGGCACTGGGAAAATCATTGTTTTTGTTCCAAAACCTTATCAATATTACAAAGTAGATAGGTCCAATCTACAAGTCTGTTTTGTCACTCCCCCATTACAATATATTCCCATGGATAAGACATATACACATGTTTTGTTAGCAGCACAAAAAATAAGATATGAGGGGTTGAATCAGTTGGTATTAAAAAATTAAATCACTTAACCTTTATCCATTCATCAACTTAACAACTAACCATTAAACATGAATTCAAGAACCATAGAACAACATGAGTAAAGGAAAACACATCAACAAATGGACACAATATATAAGTGGGAAAGCATAAAGGGGATGAAAACATACTAAAACAAATATTTATTGATTCCATGTTTCCAATTTAGTTAAGCACCAACTCAATAAGGAGCACCAACCCCTCGATTTAGTGAGACACCAACATCACAAGGAGAACCAACCCTATAAGGAGGAACCAACCCCTAAATATGACTCAAAACCCACGAAACCCATCTAATTTTTTTCACCATATTTTTTGTACAACAACTAATGATAAATGAATAAAGCTCACTTTCCTCTCTATCTTTCTCAAAACTACCTTCTATTCTCCATGCTGAAGAACATCTTCCTTCATGCTGATTTGAATATCTGACCTAGCTCGATAACATCTGGTATCTCTATATAAAATCCTCACATATTAATTTACCTCTCATTATGGTCATAAATACCTTCTTTATCTCCTTCAAACATTCCTCTAGCTCACACTATTCTCTCTCACTTACAACTAACTCAAATGAGCTTTTGAATTTTATTTTATACTTGTCTTATGATAATAAAACATGTATTTTGGACATTATAGAGTAAAATAATTCCCAAAAACATAAAAAAATCATAAAAACATTATTCATAAGACCATATACGTCTCCAACATCATCTAAAACCATCTGGACCTCCAATAGGACTCAAAGAGCCCTAAAGCACAAAAACAAGAATCTTATAAAGAAAAAACACATTCCCAATAACATGGAACATACTTAGAAATTTTTCTAATCCTTTATAAAACTACAGAAAAAATGAAACACAATGAATCATCATCTCATGGCATGAAACCCTCTTGAGAACAAGCACAACCAAATTACCCCAAAACTAGTCTTCATAAATGAAGCTCAAAAACACATAAAATTACCTCATCCATGCAAGTGTAATATACCAATGGAAATATTATGACCTCAAATTCATCACTAGGTGCATATGATTCCATAAATAAGACTGTATCACCTCCAAAAAGCTTTCGCAACTAGGTCACCTAAAATTGCCCCAAAACCCGTCATGCAAGAATGACTTCAAAATACCTCCTAAGGGAATAAAAATGATATTAAAACACAATTTAAATGTATAAATACTACCAAAATTCCTAAAAATATAAATTAGTCAATAGGTCTAATGGAAAACTTAAGCACAAACTAAAATTTTCCAAAAAATTACATTTTTGATTAGGGCCCACACATAGCCAAGACACCTAACTTACACCTAGAGAAAGATGGAGGAGTCCTATACAACATCAAATCATAAAATTTACACAAATCATTTATTATTGGCCACTATAACCAAGTTATGTCCAGTAGTTACTTAACTAGGGTTTTGAGAGGGTGTAAGAGTTGTTTACCTTCTTAACGATTGTTTATAAAACTATGATGATAAAATGACCTCATTTCACTCGAAAAAACTCCTTAGTAGAAATATTAAAATATATATTATAGCTTGGATCCTAAATAAAAACACACACATTCCAATGAGCATCAGAAAGAAAAAATTTGACCTAGGTTTCTCACTTCCAAAACCCAGTAACGGAAAAAATGACATAACTTATCAAATGTTCATCATCAGAACCTGAATCTTGGACCAAAAATTTATATAAACCTTTTAAATGATATCTAATCCTAACCTTTTCTCACATCCACTTTTTGTCACCTCATATCTAGATTTTTTTTTTAACTTTTACTTTATGCAGCTGATTTAAATACCCATATATTTAAATCTACATAAACCTTAATGCAATCCATTTCTATTAACTTTCATGAACCATGTGCAGCTATGAGAGAATACTGAACTTACTCATTCTCCCTCAATGCTCTGTACGAGCCATACATAAAATGTATCCCTTTGGTTCTCCTTTAACAGGATATGATATATAAGTGAAAACCCATAAGTGTGTACCTAGGTTCAACCTATGAAATCCATAGGCATCTCACATCTTAGATAATGGTGAAATCTCGACAGTGTAATCATCCGCTTACACCACTTTGCATAAAGTTTCTGAGTCATGTATGCCATGCTCCATTCCATGACGGAACACACGTCATTAGGAAATTGTGTGTTTCACCTTAATCACTTATTCAGTTATATGGATTCACAAATGTTAATGTTGTAAATAGCTACAAGTCTTGAACAAGGCACAAATCCAGTTTAACCTACACGAAGGCGTACCTCTATGTCATCCTATGATGCCTATGGGAAAGTAAGTTTTTATCATAACAATTTACCTTGTTACTTGACCACTTCCCTTCCCATAGCCATCATAAGTTGATATAAGGGTGCGTACCCAAGAGGTCTAAATAGTTTTTGTAACTCTATCAAGGTTTGTACTTAAGACAGCACCATGCCACACTCCAGCCTCTTGATAAGACAACTCAGTGCAGTTGCTAAGCATCAATATCCTAATAATGACATCCATCGTTTATAGGGATATGAATGTGTAGCAATTATAGTGAGTTAGCCTGCCAAGAAACCAGTATGGAACATGGTATCTAATGTTTTCAAAGTAATAATAATCATTTAAGAATAGTCTAGGTTTTATGACACCTTCTCCATGAATGGGTCGTACCTAGGATCCGATTTAAGTTGATCCCAGGACCTCAATCTCCTTATCACTTATTTTCCTTACTAGGTTTCATGCTCAAGATAACCGTAAATGGAGAATGATTCTATTCAGGTCTAAGACCTAGCAATACAGATTAAATTATGTCCCTTCTTAATCAATTAAGCCCATGTTTCTTTTATTTCATCTTAGGGACATATACTTAATAAAAACTACATATTTAAGTATGACTCATAATTTTTATCAAGTACTATAGAGTCATAGATTATTGATGCCAATACACTTTTTAAGCTTAAACACTCCACTTTTCTTAGTGGCAGCCTTATCAAGATCATTCGTTGTTCTTAGTATATCCAACAAGTAGATATATCGGGAGTATCTTTTATGATGGGATGGATGGACTACTATCCCTTTTACTCACTCCTGCCATAGTCTTCTTCATAAGGCCTTGATTCCTAGAATAATGATAATTTACTAATCCTCCTTAGAGAAAATATATAGAGTTGAATAGGGTTAGGATTAAGATACTATGTTCTTTCCAACTTAGTAAGTGTGTTCCCATTTTACTTCCATTGTAAACGATTATCATAATGGTATGCTCGTAATGACGCATTATGGGACAACCCCCATTTTAAATACGTTACCATCTCCTAGAATAGATTATCACATTCTGTAATTCCTGAACAATGTAACCAATCTTATTACATCTTCATGTCATCATCTTTGTCATCCGTAGTTGTATGACATTGTAAGTCAGCTATAGGACCAACACCCTCTTACTATAATTGAAGTAAGTCTACACCCTCCAAATTTATTTATGGTTATATTAAACTTATCTAATCTTTATATAAGTGTGGAACCTAAACCTTCATAGAGGTATCAACGTACCTTAGTACTTGATTATTCAGAGTTGTATCCTCTTTCACTTGAATACTCATTAGACCTAGATTGTCTTCCAGATAACACAACTCATCCATAAAGGATTTAAAATGCTGCCAAGAGAACAATAGTCAACCACGTATGGTTTACTATACCATTTTAGATATAAATTATTAAACTATTGTTTCATCAACATGGATCATATTATCCATGAAGTCCTTTTTACTTCATTTGCAATTTATCTTTCCTGAATACCAGTCATTCTACTTGATCCATTATTGTTTTCTTACATGGCATCACATCTTAATTTGAATAAGAGTAGGTCTCCACCATTAATGATAATGGTTAAAATTTAAGATCATAATTCATTTTATGTTATATTATATGACCTTTCAAGGCATTAGATATGATCCATCACTTAATAATATTATCCTATTATCTATCTTCCGAAGTTATTGCTATTTACTTTTTATCTCCTTAATGGTTACCTCTATTTTTATTAATTGAATTCACAGTAGTTGAGGTTAGAGTGCTGGAAGGTTTCCAATCATGCTACCAATACATATTCATATATTTTCAGTTAAGCCAATTGGTCAAGCTCTTAAGATCCCTATGGTGTGAAGTCACTTCACCGAATATACCAACATGTTTTAAGCAAATAGCACTCAGTTATATTATGATTATACACAACAATGTTGCATGCATCATTACCTACGCTATGATGCCAACCTACTTTCAATAGTACTTGAAATAATTTAAAATATTTCTTTATTTACCTCATTGTTAATGAGTAACATAATAGAATATTTTCTCAACATTTTTATTTGGTAACCAGTCCATAAGAGCTACATATTTGCAACTTACAGGTAGTGGTTAACATAACCAATAATATTTCCCAAGTATAAAATTTAATGTAAACCATAATATGAAATGACTCTTGCACCCAAATGGTAATCATATAATCATATTTTATATTTATTTGAGTAGTTGATCTGTAAAGATCTTCGATTGCATCTCAGCAATTAAATAATAAGATAAGAATTCAAAAGGTCTAATCAAACTTGAACATAAATTGAAATAGGCTTAATGCCTCTAGTTAAAATAGAAATATTTTCTACACATCAGCAATTGTCTCTTTTTTTTAAAAAAAATGATCAAGAAGAAGCTCATAAGTGAGTCAAAATATCTTAAGCTCAATGGCCATCATATTCACAATAAGTATTGACTGAAAATTATGGTTTCAATACAATCCAATCATTCATGCATTCTAAGGAAATACAAAATGCATCGTCCAAACTTCGTTTGCCACAAAGTTCCTTTTTCCCTACACTGAAAAGTTGATGTACAAAATTACACATGGTCATTCCAACATGACTGACATGAATAGCCCTTTTCCCTGCTTAATGAATTATGCAATATAATATTGACTAAATGATATGCTGCAACATTAAGATCAAAGTAACAACTCAATAATGCAAAGAATCAATCATCATGTGTTTAGAATAATTTCTTTTCATCCATCTAAAAACTATTCACTATCATAATTTTAAATGCCTTAATAAAAGGAATTCACCTGAAATAGAACATATAACTGCATAGGATTAAAGAATTCATAGCATTCATTCCACTTTCAACAACATGATAAATTATAAGTCTAAATCAATTGTTGTCAATAGTTTCACTAGTCTAAAACATGAAAAAGTGGAAAGTAAAACACTAGCTTATAAAATATAGAAATAGTATAATGACTTTCAGCCCTAATGAAACTGGAGATGTCAAAAGATAAAGAAGTAATAGAAGGTATCTATCCCTTGAACTGGAACTAATATCTACCAAATCAATTGAAATGAAATTGATGAGATCTTATTATCTCATGATCCTGTTTTCCAATAAAGGATATGGCATAATTGGTAGATGCTACAGACTTAATAAAATTGAGCCTTGGTAGCAAAACTTATAATAACTTGTAATTATATTATTATATCCTTATATCCTTAAGGTATTCTTCCTAGTGTCCATAGGGACTGATCTCAGCATGCTACTCAATGCATGTAGTGGAAATTCTCTATAAATGGGTATTCAGAATAGTAACCCTTAAAAATGTTCTTCCTCCTTACTTCCCACTAGACATCTCTTACTAGAATAGGTCGATAATTATTTTAAGCAAATATATACATTGCCTTTCAGGTACAACTGATATACTCTTGTAAGAATAGATTATTAGAGTTCTTTAATCCTAGTTAAATATATCTTACTAGGGAATCCTTATTTTTCCCAGATATAGAAACCACTAAACTCAACATAAGACATTAAGCTATCCAATTCCCAGGTACACGTTATTAAGGTAATTTTCAATTACTTTAACTGAATCAAGAGCCTTCAAACATACTGCAACCTTCTTACTTAAACCAAAACTCATCCCAGCTAATGTCGATACCATTCGAAAAATTACAGGGAAATAACTTATTACAGGCTTATTTGAATTACCAAGAGGTGACCGATAAAATATAGCTAAAAAATATACAGAGTTTAGAGATCACAGGTCAATCACTAACACCCAATCATGCAAATCGTATTACCAAATAGATCAATGTAACATGTATGCAATATCTATCATTAATGTGCCTAGACTAACTGGATGAAACTGATCAATTAGAAATGATCAAATCAGAAAATCTCCTTGTGGATTTTTATTTAAGGTTTTCGCTGGATTATCTAACATGGATTCGACCCCATGGTCTGGAAAGGAAATTAACCCAAAACTAAACAAGGTTTTATTTTTACTAAGAAGCAAGTATTAACTCCATAGTACTAAAAATTATAGTGCATCCTTTTTAAAGCCACTGAGGGTAAAGTTTCAGGCTTATGAAATTCATATTATTTTGTTTCCACTATGCCATAGCAACCTAAAAACCTCATTATTATCGTAGAAATTTTGTTATAGTGACAGAAATAAATTCATAAATCAAAATGTCTATGGCTATGTCTAGGTTGAAGACCAAGGACTAAGTGATTGAATCTTCAAGATTTTGACTCGGTGACTGCATATTAGCTATAGATATTCCCAGTATTACTGTATATCTTCAAATCCTTGAAGGTAGAGTAATCTAAAACTGAACACGGTTTTAGCTATACTCTGAAGCAAGCATTAACTCCATAATACTAAAAATTGTAGTGCATACCACTTATGTTATTTTTCCTTAATCGTATAAACATTTTCAGACATCTGGGTAATACCCAGAGTTAATGAAGTAACAATCAAAATAGAGAATAATAGAACTCAGGTAGAATATTTTGCACTTTCCAAAAGTATAACAACACATAGTATTAACAGTCATAATCACACAGTATAACAACACCCAGATTAACAGTTAATACCACAGTTCCTTGAAAACTTAAACACAACACTCATAATTTTGCAAGATTCATACATACATGCATTAATAATCTTCCTTAAATGCATATTCCAATAAAATAAAATGTTGCAGAAGATTATCTATTCAAATATCAGATTGAAAAACATATTAAGAGGGGGAGAGGGTGATCCATTCCTGTTAAAACCAAAATCCTTCCACCTCGCAGTCCCAACAACTATCCCTCACCACTGAGATGTGATTACCAATGCTCCTTGTGCAAGGCTGAACAATACACAGTTCCAAAAATAAAAACTCATCTATCTCACGTATCCATCCTCTTATACAGAATATTTGAGCTCCTTTATAATCCCAAAATTTCCAATGAGCTATCTTTCAAAACTGCATGCAAATTTTGTTCCAAAAGTGGAGCTTTTGAAAAAGAAGAAGAGTTCATAGTTGACATGCAAGAACAGAAAGAAAAATGGATTTCTAGTAGTTCTGGTAGATTTCTTCAGGAAGCTTCCCATTTCCCAAGCTCATTAAAGTGCATTAAATATATTCAATGCTATTTAATATCCAACCATCCATCACCGCCGGCCTCTAATTTCTCCTCCACAAAAGGTGGGATTCACACATTTAGAAAACTTTATTTCTTTTTCCAAATTTAACTACTTGCATGGATAGAAATATAACTAACCGTTCACATGGTGAATACCTTCATTGAAATTTTGGTTTGTGCTTAACTAATCATGGTAGTAAAAATCATAAATTGCATTAATTTACTTGGTGGGTCTTCAATGTAGTTATTCGGCTTATAAATCCTTAAGCCTCATGCATGGCCTATATAGTTAATAATCGATACCCACAAATATTTGATTTCATTGTGAAATGTAGGTAATATTAATCTAAACACTATCTCATAGCCTCATGGTTATTTTAATAATTGAATGCTTCTATATAACTTAAAATGTTATTCAATTAAGTACATAAAATTATAGAGGTTTATCATAACAGAGTTTGCATGGAGGATATTCAGATAGGATGAAGATGATGATTACAACAACTTTATAACCATGCCCACTGAACAAATTAATCAAACATTTATCCCATGCTACTCAATGTAAGATTTGATCAACTTGCTATAATGGTCGTGAAGGAAACCAAGCTCAATATACAATTTAGTACCTTACTTAATATCATTATTTCCTTATAATGACTAAAGTATAGAAGTTGCGTATAAGTTCAACCGTATTTTTGTAACTTTAACTCATATAACATGCAAAAGTAAAACAATAATAATAACCATGCAGGTACAGATGCTAGTTATGCATCCCATAATGAAAGTTCATCTTCTCTAACCAGAAGGTATTTCACAACACACAACATGACCACATAGCCATCTAGGATGATTACAAAAACCATCATCTATAGAAACAAGGTAGCGTACCGGCACGTAAAATGAATTACAACATTACCTAGTTTGTTGCTACATGACAACATGAGCCATTATGCAATGTCATGCATACAATTGTGCATGTGTATGCATACCCTTTCGACTATGCGTACGTGTCCATAGTTGTACATGAGACAACGTAGCGGTACTTTCTTCCATGCTACTTGTACACATTATTATAATGCTTCAATTCATTGTATGAAGAAAGGAGCATGAGGAATTGAGGGGTGTGACAATATCACACCTACCTATTAATTGGGCCCAAAGAAAAAAACATCTTGAACATGCTAACTTCACCAAATATTACCTCCTCATCACTTTGGCACACTTGCACACCTACTAGGACCTTAAACATACCTTGTGACACTTCAAAAACATCACCCATACCTCTATAAGTCACTAACACACTCCACCAAGACACTACATTTCTCAAGAACCCATGAAACACCATGTAGTCTTAATAGGACATTCATCTTGACTTGACACTACCAATCAACCTTCATGTTTCTTCCCTCTTTCGACATCGATATAATCAAGGAAAAATCCTACAACATCGTACTTTGTCATCAATGACAACATAATGCCAAAAATATCCCCCTTTACCATTGATGGAAAAACCATTCATGACAAAACACACAAAACAACATCTCCCCCTAAGGAAATCACATGCCATCATCTTATTCTCTCCCTTTTGACATAAATGATAAAGAAAAACATGTCTACAACATCATGGCCCTCTTGATTTGACAACACAATATGCTCACCTTTTGGTTGGAAACATAAAACAAAAAAGATAACTCCATTTAAACTTATCAATCTCTAGTCTGACTCATAAGAACAACACAACTCCCCCCTTAGCAAAATCATATCTTCCAAAAATTAACTCAAAAATTTGAGTACACAACACATTCTCATACCTTTCAAAGTCCAAAGCAACATAACTAAATCTTTCACTAGCCCCAAAATAAAAACTAATCATCATCGATATCAATTATTCTTGACATAACTAATCCTACTTTGAATTAGCTTATGGAGCTCTTCTCATCTCCCCTTGACTTCTAGAAACTTTCAAGAAAATCTAGAATGAAAACAAAAACTTGATAAAAATATATAAACATATTAATTTTTATAATGCCAACAATAACTCTTAACTATTGACAATGTCTTCAACCATTCCACATAAAATCAAAACTCTTTCACGATTATACAAACCTTGCATCCTCAACAAATAGAGCTAATAAGCTCCACAGACTTCATCTTAACTTCCATATTACCATTTTCAAGACTTTCAAAGTTTCTCAGTTGTCAACAATGAAACTAAAAAAAAAATTCATGGATATTTACTCGTGCCTCGCTTTGGCATTTTTTCCATCTCTATCATGACTTGAACCATCTTAACAAGATCTCCCTTGAACTAAGAACACTTTTGATCCATGTATAACAACTTAAGAAGAAACTTATCAGACCTCTTCATTCATTGTATCCTTCATGACAAGCTAAAATAATATAACTTACCTTACACTCATGAAACTTCATGTTAGATTTACACACCCAAATTCAATTTACCTATTTCCACTATCTTCTTCAACTATGTCAACTATACTATATGAATATACCTACAACTTCATATTATCATATTTAAAAAACACTAGGAGACACTTCCTTTTTGACATTTTCTTAGCAACTCATACCATGGATACTATTCTTACCTTACTCTTCCCTTGATGTCACTTCTACTAATATTTTCTCTTCCTTCATTGATTTGATATTGTACACACTTGATTCCACTAATCATGTCTTGATATTAGATTCAGAACACCCTTTTTTGAGAAACTTCTATCATCTTCTTAGATGATATGTTCTTTATCTACTGATCATTCTTTCTTTGAAAAAATATCAGGCCCATATAGGTCACAAAATTTCACACACTTCTCAAACAATCTTTCTTCTTTATAGATTCCTACTTGACACTTCTTCAGGGTTAACCAAACTATGAAAAAAATGAGAAATAACCTGATAGTCATTATATAGTTATGATAACACTACCATGACTTGATATAACAAGGCATCATAAGATTTCCTTGAATAAAAATTTTCATGACCGCAACATGTCTTACAAAATTTAAACATACCTTGCTATATAGCTATAAATCTCTATCTATACTATCATTCAAGTCATCATAGGCTTTAGCTAGATGCATACCTTCAAATATGTTCTTTATGAAACATAAATTCATTGATAGTATCGGATAAAAACATCTCACACTTTACATGACTGTAGCAAGAAAACACATTCTTCAATCTGTCTTTAAGAGCATCTTTTCACATACATTGTTCTTGAAACATGACATGTAGTAGCACATCACTACTAGTCCATCCTTATAATTATTCATATTTTGGTCTTCAAGGAATATTATGGGTGAAATACTTGAACATCAAGGTCACAATAAAAATTTAGATCTTTAGACACAAAAATTCAGCACTCTGTACTTAGTTTAAATAGGTTTCCCCTTACTCATGCATATTTTCTACCACTTGAACCAAAAAAAAAAGAAATTCACTCACGATAAGATCAAACACTCCTTGATACATAAAATAATTAGGTCTTCATGACACAACCTTGATAAACACAGTCCTAGGTGAACATAAGAATACCTTTTCTTTCTAAATTGTCTTCCTACCTTTTGAGTCTTCTTAAAGTAAGAAAATTCCATTTTTAAGAAACTAATCTACCTATATTAGGTCACTAATAACTTATTTCTTCTCATTCATGGATATATCCTACTTTTAGATTGTCTTACAATATTGCTAGGTCTTTACGTAGTTCTTTCATACAACTCCTAGGTCTTTGAAGCATCTCCAAGTCTTATTAACTACCTATCATACTCATATATCTCTGACTTAGTCTTGTTCCTAACCAACAAATTGTTAATACCAAAAATTAGGTCCTTCTTGAATCATAATACCAGTCAAACCTCCATTAATCTCTGTCAATTATTCTGATCATTATTTCAAGAGCACATTCATATAGATCTATTTATATATTTGTAATGGTAAGATCATATTGTTATTGTGGAATATTTCTCAAAAATTTAGAAGAACATACTTCATTCTTTGTCCAAATTTTGACCTCTGCAACTTTCTCCTCAAGACTAATTATTCTTTTAATAAACCTGCTAACCCTTCACACATCTTGTAGCTCTATTATATGATTTTCAACACTCTTCAAACCATCTTGAGGAAAATGACACTCTTCCTTTAAACCTATGGAATTCAAACCTTTTAGTTAAACTCTGTTATCACTTAACAAACCGAGATAATACCTCATCCCATTCTCCCAGTTAAGCCTTCATGAATGATAAAAAAAAATCATAGCAGAGAGAATCTAAACTCTCTCTTTCTTTAATCACTTGTAGCATCTTCTAGATAGTACACATACCTTTAAGAACCCATTCAAGATCCCCCTAAGACCAAGCTTACCTCTAGAATATTTGATTCACAAAACCACTAAAATCCTTAAAGAAAAACATATAAACATGCCTTAAAAACACACCTATTATAGCTACACCAATTCATGACTCATGACTCAACATCTTTCAACATCGCTCCAAACACAAAGCATATCTTCATTTCTTTAATCATGTCTGAAGGGTCTTCTTACATAACTTTCTTAAGCATTTCAAACAAGATCACACATATTTAAAACCTTCAATGAATGTCCATATTTCATGTCCCTTATTGATATAAACCAAATATTTATAGGTGTTGGAAGAAGAATGACTAAGATTGGGGATGAATTAGCCCATCAAAATTTCATTCAATTCACCACACACAATTATTAACCTTTAAATATTAAGATGATCAGACCATTCAGTATCATACATATAGATGATAAAATGACACAATGACACAAGATATGTGTGGGAAAACCTCAAGGGGAAGAAAACCCATAGAAATTCTACATATATTACTCAACACAAAATACTCCTGCATATATTAAACAACACAAGATATTTCTCTAGTGAAGCACCCACCTCACAAAAAATAGCAACCCCTATAAATTTAGTGAGACACTAACCCCAAAAGGAGAACCAACCCCTATTTAGTATAGAACCTAGTTTACAAGGAAGATACAAACCCCTAAAGATTACTAAACACCCACTTAGCCACCTGATATGAAGATCAATTAATGTCCTTGTTGCTCAACCAACTGATTATGATCACTCTTTTAGTCCTCATCACCTAAAAATATCTCAAACTACTCTCTCTCTCTCTTTTCAATCATGCATACACCTATGAGTGCTAATTAGGTCATATGACCTTGAATATATACTCTAATTCTCTTATAAAATTCACATTCCTCTTCTATGCTTTGTTCTAGATCCATTTGAACTTTTCGCATACTACTCTCTCTCTCTCTCTCTCAAACCTCCATTCCTCTATTACTATCTCAAATGAGTAAATACAAGTTAATTTTTATACATGACTCATGCCACAAAAAAATATAGGTAGAAAAATACCATTAAACCATGCAAGTTAGGTCATCTAAAACATATTAATTCTCATTAAAAATATAAAAATTCACATGAGAAGACCATACAGGTCATCATAAGCCTTACAATACAAACTTTCTCAAGTAGGCCTAAAAATTAGGTCTTCACTCTAACGGTCATGATTTGAATTTTAAGGGAACTAAGTAGCTCCACTAAGAATCAATTAGCTCTAGAAATGTCATCAATAATCTCTCAACACTATTTACAAGCACAAGTAACTCATCAATCTCCATCTTTAACATGGATCACTCCATTAGAAAAGCTCCATCAATTAGGTCTTAAACACCTAATTATTAACTCTCTAAAAGAAAATTTGTTCCCATAACAAAACATGATGTCAATACTTATTGGGAACTTATATTGATACTTGATTATCCTATCTCACTCTCCATATCAAAGAGACATTATCATATAGGGAATAAGGCCTTAAATCCTCCATCTCTCTTACCTCACTTAAGCATGTTAATAATGCTCAAGAATGGGTCTTCAAGAGCGAGTTGGTTCATACATAAAATAAAATCTTCAAGAAACATGTGTCATATCACTAGAAATTTATCATGCTCAGGAAACTTATTCAACTCGTATCAGTCATTAGTTCAAGGCATAAGGCACCAAAATATTTGTATCTCAGAGACTGCTCAAACTTGGTTCTAGGTTTCAAGAACCACTCTACTACTCATCAAGATCTAAAACATCCAGGGAAAATTCCAAGCACTTCCATAACATTTAACACTTCAATTTCATCTTGACACTCCTCCTCAAACACTCATATTCATATGTCACATGGAGGAATTCATACTTACATACATGTTCCACAAGCCTTCTTGACAAACTTAATTGTGTTGATTAGGCAATTAGAGCTTAAGCCAAAATATACCACTTTTGATCAAACATTGGGCTCAAACACATAATATGGGACCTCACTAAGCTATCCATGTCCATATAACCCTACTATACCATGCAAAACATTACAAATCCCTTTGGACCTTCATGACTTGTTTTTGCCTCTTTAGGCCATTAATGATAGGGACTTTTGGGAGAAAGGTTTCACTCATTTATTACAGAGAACCTATCCCAATATTTTCATTAACATTTACAAAAAATACCAAGCTATCAAGGTAGACACTGAAATTGTGTCGTAATCACCTTGGTCCCTTAGCGCAACCCGATAATCACTTCCTCATCCTCAACACCTTATCACCTGCATCCCACACATTTTAATTTAATTACTTTAATTAAATTAATGCCATTTAGCTCCATACATATTAATTTAATTATTTTAATTACATTAATAACATTTTACCCACACACATATTAATTTAATTATTTACATTAAATTAATTCACTACCCTCATACACCTATTCAATATAATTGCCTTTATTAAATGCACCTCACCTAACCACCCCCATCATTTGACCCATTAACCTAAACCCTAAAACAATGTTCTAAATAAAACCTAAACATTATACCCATCCCCTCACCTCACATTTAAACGCTTCCTAAGGTTGGTTTTCATCCCGAGGAAAAGAAGAGACCCTTATCAAATGGTGGAACAACTTCCCAGGAAACTTTTGAACAACCTGAGATATCTCGCCCAAACCGATGTTGGTTCGCCCTAAATTGATGTCGGTTCACCCTAAACCAACACCGGTTATACTGGAATGGACCAAATGGCATATTTATCCCCATCTATAGCTTTGTAATACGGGTTGGGTTATTGTTGGAAAACTTCGGATCTCAGGTTCAACCTCTTTAGACACGACAACAAAACAAAGATTGATTTGTGATCAACAAAGGAAACCAAATACACTGGCACAATAGTGAAACTTTCTTCCCAGCATCCTACAACACAACTTCTTCATTATTCTTCAAACATGGACCCACAGAAGATTAAGTATCCTCCTTCCATCTATTTTAGTTTCTTATCATTAGATGTAGTCTTTCTGGTAAAGGAACCTAGTCTTTTACTCTCTGTCCATTCCATCTCTCTAGTTGCAGCCACCTTCCATACCCAATCATCTTAATACTTGGCCCAATTGCCTATTTTGACCTCCTCAGTAGTCTTAGACCTTCGTAACATATCTACACCCCCTCTGTGATCAATTTTTGTCTTCTATCCACTTCACTTTTTCCCCAAAAATCCAAAAACCTAGACTGTGTGATTCCACCAGCTCCTGACTCAACCTTTGTCAGTTCCCTCTAACCGTCACCAGTTACAGCGAAACCATCATCGGTTCCATAAAACCATGGTCAGTCTCTATGTCACCTGATTTCTACCAGAATAACAACCTATTTAAGATATATACTTATTTGAATACCTATTTGACCTTCATATCTATATCTAACCTAGCCTATTAGCTCAGATTCACCTATAACCAACCTACTTGACCTCTCAATCCCCTTCTAGCCTAGCCTGTTAGATTAGATATATCCTATTGCATTGTGTATGAGATGCCTAAATCATATTAAACTACAGTAGGACAACATTTACTTTGTTTCAGCATTGAATTGTTTTAAACAGTGGATTGATAGCCATCTAAGAAGTATCGCACTTCTAGGATCTAGCACATGTTAGGCAGTCCACTACATATATTGTTTAACTCTCTTTTGTGGTCTTTTTTTGGTTCTTATACCAGTAGTTCCTCCTAGCCAAAAGGAAGATCTCATAATCACTTTGATTCAAAATTTAGATATGTGCACATACAACCTTCAACCATCTCAAACCAGGTATTCCTCTTACCACTTTTACCTTATTTGTTTCATCAAGTACTTCTTAGAAAACTAAGAAATCAGGTGAAACATTTTGGCATAGGCCGGTAGGACCCATTTGGGGTTCCTTGCATCTTTCTTCATTCCTAGGTGAAAAATTGTGTGTGTTTGTTTCCCTTCTAGTAGCATTCACATTAAAACTTTCTCCTTGGTAACATTCTCTTCTTTCTACTTGCTCCAAAAGACACATTTCTTTTGGTGTATTTAAAAAGAACCTTCTTATTCTTGTTTTCTACATTTTAGTGAAAGAGCATCCCTCTTCCTGTTCATCTATTACTGTCATCGAATATCATACTTTCAATTTGGGTTTAAAACAAGTGCATTGCATTCTGATTTAACTCATTAGCTCACATTAATTGAGGGAAACCTATATGCTATAAGTCCTGACCAGTTGATGGTTGACAAACGAATCATAGAAAAGCACTTATATCCTTTTCTCTTTCTTTGAGTCTTACCAAACCACATAAAAATTCAAAATACATACATTCTTAAACAACATTCTACCTAGAAGAAGTTGTAGGTGATCACAAGATCATGGTATAGTGGGCACCCAGCTCACTACTCTGTGGAGTCATACTTCAGAGCGAAGCCCAACCCCGCCATAACATTCCTGAAACCTCACCCTTTAGAATTCTTTCTCCGTAGGAAGCCTTCCTTACCAAGAAATTCTATTATTCTATTCATAACAATCAGTCCATACAAATAGCATAAGCTGAACAAACATAATAGAATAGGCACTCTAGGAATGTTCTTTCTTAGTGTTCTACTTGATTTGCATTTTGAGATGAGAGATTTCGATCATCATTTTTGTCTTTCCTTGTACACTCCCAATCATAGTCAGTTTATTATGACTTTTTCTGAGTGTGCCTAGACCACATCTACATCATTCTCAGACTTCTTGGTTTGATTCAACACCAAATTTTTAAATCACAACCATTTTTCTTATTCTCTGTTTCAATTTAATAGTAACCGGTTATGGTTATCCTTAACCGGCATCAATTTAACCCAACCGACATTGGTCTGAAGTCTTCTTGGATACCTATCCAAAAGACACCTATTTCACTTTCTAAGTTGTAAAAGGCTCATATCACCTTTCATATTGTCATTACTTCAATCACAGTCACCTTATGTCTCATCATGTGTGGAAATGGTCAGTCTGGGACCATCATTTAATAGACTGTTGGTTTTTCACAATAACTGGCATGGGTTAAGCCTAACCGACATCAGTTTACCCAAATTGGCATCAATCACCCTATGTTGTTTTACAGCTCACCAACTGACCTAATTCACTCACTGTTGAATGTTTTCCTAGTTTTGTTGTGTTTTGTACTATTCAGACATAATACAGTCTTGCCAAATCTGTTCCTACCCACATGGTGCTGACTCGTAGTCAGGTGGGTGCCCCCGTATTAGACGCTAGTCAACTACCACTCCCACCTAGCCCTTCATCAGCTAGTCCTTCACCACCTTCCATCTCATCATCCATAGATCCCAATCAACATATCACCATTCCTGTAGGTGACATGTAGTTTACATGACTCCTGGATCAGAATCCCGCTGCTTTGAGCCACTACCTCACCCATGCCTCCACTTGAGATGCCTCGGGTCAATTGATCTATGGCATGCCCGTATCCTTATCTCCATCCTTAATGATTGCTTCCGCGTCGACTCCACATCCTACCATGATGACCTAACATGAATTATCCCTAGTTGTGTCGCAGCTAGGTCCCACGCCAGATTTAACTGCCACATCCGCCACCTCTATTGCACCTGTATTCCCCACCATACCTTTATCCACAACCCAAAACATAGCATCATCCACACCTGTTGTCTCATATATACCAGTTGCAATGCTACCACACATGGTTTTGGTAACCTCTACCCCATTTCAAAATGTTGTCCTTTGTATTCCCAAATTTCTACTTCCCATCTCTACCAGGGTCACTATGAGTGTCCCACTCTCACATACCAACTAGCAGCCACCTCCTGTTTCATTAGTCATTCAGTCTAGATATATACCCTCTATGTTTGTATCTCAATTCCCGCCACCTTATTTGACACCACCATATTCTGGAATGTCCTATTCTTTATATGTCCCACAACAACCTCCTTTCATTCTGGGGGGTACCCAATCTTCACAACCTAACAATGACTTTATCAAGTTAATGATGGACAAGATGCAAAAATTAGAAGCATCTATTTCTGGCTCTTGCAATCTTCTCACCTATGACGATATTTGTAATGAGCCTATTCACCCATCCATTCCCATTCACCCATATCTTGTACATCGGGAGATGCCTAAGTTTAACCGCTTTAATAGTAAGGAAGACCCACGAAAAAATTTGCAATCTTTCAAACATGGGTGTTATTTAATTTCTCATGATGATGCTCTGCTTTTGCGAACCTTTCCCATGTCCCTAATGGGTCCAACATTGGACTGGTATAGTGGATTACCTAGACATTCCATCTTCTCATTCAACCAAATAGCCCAAGCCTTCTTGGACCATTTTTTGATTAACGTCGTCAAGAAGGCTGCCATGACCGATCTTTACTCCACGTGTCAATATGACGATGAATCTATCATAGATTTTGTCTTTCGTTGGCGTAGCCTAATCAACTAACTCACTTTCCAATTACCGTAAACTGAACTCATAGAGCTCTTCACACGATCCTGTGCTAGACATATCTCACCTACATTATAGGTGCAAACCTTCTAGACATTTGATGAGGCTTTCACCATGGCATGTAACCTCGAAATTCATGCCATCGAAGAGAAGAAGATACAATTACAAAACAAAAACTCCTCATTTAAATCACACAATGCTTCCTCTTCCTCGAAACCTCAGACAAGTTATTCCAAAGCCAAGGGAACTAACAACGTAGTGGTACTTAAGGCTAGAATTTCTCTTCCATCCAATCATGCTAAACCTTCATCCAATCTATCACTGGTCTAAACCTTCCAATTCAGATGCAAACAAAAGAAATACACCTCAATTAGGGAACCATATTCATATGTTTTAGACAAGCTTATTAAAGCTAATGCCATCACCCTTCCTCCTATCAAACCACATACTAGTTTTGATCCCTCTCACCCCATACTAGGTTGGTATAAGGAAAATGACTATGTAACTATCACCAGGTAAATGGTCACAGTGACAGCAATTGTATCACCTTTAAAAACTATGTTCAGGGAATGCTCGAGAGCAGCGAGTTAGTTCTGATAACCTTAATGCACTGGCCAATCAAGACCTTCATATATTCAAGAAATCATTCCCTAACCATTCCCCATCTAATGATCAAACTAGTGATGCCTCACACAACGAAAGTAATACACGTGAGGTACATGTTATCTTTACCAACTTACCACTTGATTCCCAAATATCTTCTATCCCCTCCATCGAGGAAATCCTAGCCTGAAATCCTCTACCCAGATAGGAACGTACTTTATTTGTTCCTCTACCCATAGAGGAAAGCCCTTCACTTCCTCATACACCTGCGGAGGAGTCTCTCATTAGCACCGATATAATTTGCCCTTCAGCTTCCCTACCCAGTGTTCCACTACCAATTATACTTCCTCCACCCACAGAGGAGTACCCATCATCTTCTCCACATATCCAGAATCCAATAGATTTGTTGTTACTGCTCGGTGACCATTCTCCATCTGCTACCCAAGATCCTGCAGACCTACTTTCAGCTCTCTTACTTATAGAGGCCAAAGCCAGTGAATTCCCTATTTCTCAGACACATTTTATAGGAATCACAACTTGCTCCACATCTACCTCATCTACCATAGTGCCATTCTCATGTTTAGCCGACCACCTGGACTATGTTGATAGGGCTTCACTTTGGGGGTGTCTCTTACTCCCAGTCTCGACCCAAATGCAATCATCTTCCACTGACACCTCTACCATTTATCCAAAGAAGTTTCAACAACCCAAACCACACACGAACATAACTCTTGATAAATCTTCTACTGCATCATTCTTGTCTATGCCCGCCTCTCTACCTACTAGTTGATGTGTTCCAACACCATCTCTTGTATCTAAACCCACTAGTGTTCTAGGGGTCACACCCACATCAAACCTTGCACATCCTCATGTCATAATACACTTGACTACATCTTCCCATATACCTATTAAACCAATCCCTCAACCTAAATGGAAAAACCAACCTTCTAATCCACACGCACCAACCTCACCAACTACACCTTTATCACGTTCACCCTTACCATCCATCTTGGGACCTCACCCCTCTACCTTAACAAAATCTACTCTCTCCAGGGGTAAACCTAAAATTCCCTTGACCCCTTTACCATATCCTATAGCTCTACATAGGTGAACCTTACGTCCTTCATCACCATCTATAACTTCTTTTCCCCCTATACCACCATTACCTTATATACCTCCTTCAATACCCATGAAATTTTCTTCCACCTCACCTCTACCTCCCTCTCAACCTCGATCAACACCTATCGCTGCACCTTAGTTATCCCCTTGGGTCACTCATCCTCTCCCACCATCTGCCTTGCCATCTACATCACATGCTCCCCCTACACCTCTACCTAAGAAAAAACACCAAAAATTGAAAAAAACCATTAATTTCCAAAGAGGTGGTTAAACCTATCCCTCTTTCTGTTGCTGCATCTACACCAAATAAAGTACAACCCAAATCCAAGACTACATCACCTTGACTACCACCACAATTACCCAATCTCCCAACAAAACCTACTTTCACTTCACATTGTGATCCACTGGTAGGATCATACGCCACCATCTTGGCTAACCTCCTGGAAAGCTCTGCTTTCACTCCCTCCCTCCTCTTAGACCTTATGACCCTCTTAAACCTAAACCAGAAGGGTTTGATGATACTAAAAATTTGCACGACCGAGACATGATTTTGAGAAAAGTAAGGGTCTAAAGGCTGCCCTGATTTAATTATGTCCTTCTGACCCAAATTTTGATGACAATGACCTCCTGGATGATGAACCTATTTCACCCTCACCACCTTCTTTCACACCGTCCTCCTACACCTATACCACAACCTCCATCTTCACTGCCACAACCTTTCTTTCCATCTCTGAAATTCAAAATTAACATGGTTTACATCAAAGAATTTGCCACACCTCCACCTAAATTTCATTACACCTAACTCACCTTACAAGGCTTTTTCTCCTCTAGTAGGTTTTTTCCCATCGTGTCATTACACCACTCACCCTACACCTTCTCCATTTTTCCAACTCCCCTCAAATCAGCATGGTACATGTCAATACACATGTGCAGAGGGGAAAAGAAAAAGTAGCTGACCCATCAACTAATCCTATACCCAACATACCATCTGTACCCATACCTAAGATAACTATCCATAGCTCTGCATACCCCATTTCTAATGGCATCACACATCACACCATGCTCAAACAACTACACCAATATCCCCTCAAAATGTCCTTAATACGACCTCATCAAAACCTTGAAATCCCATCTTCAAGCTCTCATGCAGGATCTTTAATCTATTGTGGTTTTACCTAATGACCCCACACCTATAGCATCTATTGTAAACACCTCATCATGTCACTTCTCTCACCAAATTTCCATCTACCTCAGCACCTCCACCTGTTCAGCAAGTTACTATCCTTAGTTTCTCGGATGAAGAAATTGTCCCCCACCAAACTAATGACCCAAATACTACACTTTTCATCTCCATCTATATCGATAATATATGCATTTGACATGTTATGATCGATGGGGGCACTAGCATTAACATCATCTCCTCTCATGCATTCAAAAAAATGCACATACCCAACAACTGCATGCATAAACATCTAGTCATGTTGCGTTCATTCAAGGATGTTATTACCTCTACACTCAGCCACTATCATCCTCCACTTTCATGTGGGTCCCCATACTGCTCCCAAGTTGTTCTATGTTTTGGAAGGGGAGTTTCAATGCAATTTGTTGCTCAGTAGACCCTGGATTCGTGCCATGGGTTTTGTTCCTTCTACTTTGCACTGATGTGTAAATTTCAAACATGAATGGATGTTCCTATACCATTTTGGCCATCACCTTTCAAAACCTACAACATGCTTTACCCAGCCCAATGATGTCCTTGTACCTGTTAAGGCGTCTACCTCCCTGCATACATCTTCTTCACACAAGACCCCCATCCACCAGTTTTGTTCTAACCTCACCTTCACCCAAATATTTTATTCCCACTACTACTATCACCTCTACTAGTCACACATCAGCTTCCCAACTAATCGACACCTTCCACTGATCTATCTTCTAATGTTTCCTCCATTCTAGCCACCAATGTATCAACCACTGATCCCTTGGAAGGTGTTTTTCAACACCTCACTATGGGGGAGTATTTCCTGTACAATGTCAATACATTCCTTACTCCACAAGAGTATGGAAACCTTCACCAGCATCCTCACTATGATCACCGCATAGGTGAGCATCTCCTTTATGATCCTCCCCACCTCCATACCCATCTTACCTATGGGGGGACTTGATATTTCCACTTACACACCCGAACCACCATCACAAACCCAACCTTTTTTCGGCCGACCTTCAGTCACTTACCAAATGTCACTTTGCTCACACTTTCCCTACACCGTTGTGCCTCGAAGGGTTTTGGCTTTGGCCTTTATGAGCAAGGTCATCACACAGTTATTTCATGTACCACGCGTAAACACAATGATCATAGTGGAATAAGTTTTACCAAACTACCTGCCAAAAAGCCCCATATTGAACTCATCAAAGACATTGACCCCTCTCCACCTTCTTCACCTACCCCACCTTCACCACCTTCACCAATAGAGTTGATGGATCCTAAATCTATCCCTCCTACATTTTTTTTTTCATAAATACCATTTCCTTGGGGCCTCTGACCTATCACCGTGATGGCAAGGCTCCTTCCTCTCTTCCTTTCTTGTATCCTGATATGATAGGGGATGATACTCCTTCATTTAATGTCATTCAATGTCAGGATGATGAGTTCCATACTCACCTACCTTAGTGCTAAAGAATCTTATATTCACCGAGCATTACCTTCTAAGATGCAAATAATGTTGAATGAATCGACTATCGACGTCAACATCCACACTCAGGACGACCCCCATATTCTCAAGATTGGCCAATCTCTGGATGGTGCTAAACAAGAAGCCCTCACTTCTTTTCTTCAAAATAATAGCCATGCTTTCTCTTGGTCCTATGCTGACATGCCTAGCATTGATCCCACTATCGTGGTCCACAATATTGTAACCATTCCCGATACCAAACCTATAAAACAAAAGTTGAGGAAAATGTACTGTCACATTGCTCTTCTTGTCAAAGAAGAAATTCAACACCTTCTCTCAGTTTCCTTCATCTTACCCATCGATGACCCTCAATGGATTTCGAACATCGTCCCTATCACTAAGGTGATAGGGGGACTTTGCATTTGCACCGATTTCTGTGATCTCAACCTTGCTTTCCCAAAAGATGATTTTCCTTTGCCTAGTATTGACCAGTTGGTTGACCTTACCACTGGCCATGAGATGCTATCACTTATGGATGGTTTCTCAGGTTATAAACAAATCTTTCTTGCTCCATAGGATCAACACAAAACCAAATTCATTACCCCTTGGGGGACCTTTTGCTATCGAGTGATGCCTTTTGGCCTAAAAAATGTTGATGCTACATATCAGCGTGCTATGACTTACATCTTCCATTATACCATGCATCGTATATTAGAAGATTACATGGATGATCTCTTGGCCAAATCTAAACTTCACACCGAGCACCTCGTTGTCCTTGGAACCATATTTGACCGCCTCATTAAGTATTGTGTTTTCCTTCAACCTAAAAAGTGCATCTTCATGGTTCTCTCAGGAAATCTCCTGGGATTTATTGTTTCCCTCCGTGGTATAGAAGTTGACCCTTCTAAAGTTAAGGCCATTCTAGAAATTCCTCTACCCACTAACCTTAAACAACTTCGTATCATGCAAGGTAAATTTTAGTCCATTCGCCATTTCATTTCACAATTATCTGACCTTTGTGAACCATTTCATCACCTTCTCAAAAAGGATGTCTCTTTCAAATGAGATGATGACTACCACAATGCTTTTGAGGCCCTAAAACAATACCTTCTCCAACCATCCATACTTGTTCCACCTAAAGATGACCAACCCTTCTACCTATAAATCTCATCCACCGATCACTCTCTAGGGGCCATGCTCATTCATCGTGATGATCAATATAGGGAGTAGGTGGTTTATTACATAATCCGTACCCTTCTGGACTATGAAACCTGATAAACTCACCCTTAAAAACTTTTCTTAGCCTTAGTTTTTGTTGTCACCAAACTTTGCCATTACCTACTCAACCACAAAACCTATGTTATAACCAACACTAACCCCTTACACTTCATGTATTGTAAACCTTACCAAAATCAATGTGTCACACATTATCTCATGCTTCTTGATAACCTAGACCTCAAATTCAACCACCAAAAATCTATTAAGGGCTAGGCCATTACCGACCAGCTCGCTGATGCACCTCTTTCTAGGAATCAATCTTCAAATTTTGATTTCCCTGACGAATCCATTACTAACCTCTCTTTGGATGATGACCCTTACCAAATGACCTTATTCTTCAATGGTTCCAAATGTCAGCGTGGAGGTGGTGCAGGAATTATCCTCATTAATTTTGATGGTGAACCCATGCCCTTATCATTTAAACTCAACTTTGAATGCACCAACAATATCACTGAATACGAAGCACTCATATTGGGTCTCATGACTGCTTATGCCTTAGATGTCAGATCCATTAATATCTTTGGTGATTCTCAACTAGTAGTAAACCAATTCAATGGTGTTTATTAGTGTCATAATGAAATACTTCAAGATTAAAAATGTTACTTCGAAATCATGTTGACTACCTTTGACCACTATAAACTTCAAAGCATTCCGTGATCCACCAATAAATTTGTGTATACCATGGCCTGCGTCGCTTCCCAGATACTTGCTTCGCCTGCCTTCTCAGACATATTTGTTACCATAAAACACATACTGAGACCTTCTTATAAATATTGTTGTGTTAACCTCGTTTGAAATACCTCACTAAAAACACAAGACCTTTGGTATAAGAAGCTTGCAGAATACCTTTCCCTTTCTATATTTCCTTCTGATCTCACACGTAATGGACAATGCACCTTTCTCAAGAAGGCCTCTCATTATTTCCTCATGGGTGGCCTTATCTATAAATGACTCTTTGATGGTATTCTGTTACGATGCCTCACCAGCTCTAAAATCCCCTATACCATTAAATAAGTTCATGATGGCATATGCGGAGGTCACTTCAGTGGCCTTGCTATTGCTAAACGCATTCTTCACTTAGGCTATTACTGGCCAACCCTCAATCATGATTTTTGTAACTATGTTAAGCATTGTGTAAAATGCCAACAACATGCCAATCTTCATCATACACCTATTCACACCTTACAGTTTGCTCGTGACCTTTGGCCCTTCTCTCAGTGGGGTTTGGATCTTGTCAGAGAGATCAATCCTCACTCTTCCCTATGACATCAATGGATCATCACCGCTACTGAATATTACACCAAATGGGTTGAATTTGATCCCCTCATCTCCACTAAAGCTGAGAAAATATGTGAGTTCATCAATCATCACATCATTTTTTTCTTCAATGTTCCACATCACCTTATCGCTGATAATGGAAAACAATTCAAAAACAAAACTCTACAAAAACTTTAAAACACCTTCGGTATCCATCTTAGCTTATCCTCACCATATTACCCCCAAACCAATGGCCAAGCCAAATCCACCAACAAAACCCTGAACAAAATTCTCATGAAATTGGTTAATGATACTGGGAAGGATTAGCATACACACATTCCTTTCACTCTTTAGACATACCATACCAGTATTTCACACGTCCACCGCTGCCACTTACTCCTTTTTCTCTGGTCTATGGTACCAAGACTGTTTTGCCTCTTGAAGTCTTGATCCCGTCTCTCTGTATCTCCCTTCAAGATATGCTCACTGATGATGACTTTCGCTAAGGCCATTTAGCATAACTTGATTTATTAGATGAACATCATCTTCATGCCCTCAACCATCTCCAAGTCTACCAAAAACACACCAAGCATGCCTATGAAAAACATGTCCATGAACACACCTTCAAGGTTAGTGATCTCATCCTCAAGGAAAATCAACACGTAACAAAACAAAAAAAAAATCAAACGGGGAAAATTTGATCCTAATTGGCTTGGACCATACATCGTGACCCATGACTATGGATTAGGTGCTTATCACTTGTCTTCACTTGATGGCAAGCCCAAACCTGAGCCCCTCAATGCCTTGCATCTTCGACCATTCTATTGTTGATTTCTAGTCCTACATCACTATTTATCTAGTTCAATGCTCGTCCCCTTAAGCACCATTTACCTTTTTCTTTTCCACACCTCATCTCCAATGACTAAACAAAAAATCATGTGTTACCCATTACCCTTTTTCCTTATCATAAATATGTGCACCATGACTCTACACATGGCATGATTCTCATGGATACTTTTCTTCTTCTTTTAGATGAGATCCCATGGTTGTTCACCCTTGCATTCTCAATAAGAACCAAATGCTTCGTTATAGTCTAGTCCATGACTTAAAATCCACGAAAATTTATTTCCAAAAAAAAAATGGGATTAACTCCTTGAGTCAAACTTCCAATATGAAAGATGAATCCCTCAAAAGGAAATCTTCCACCTTCTAATGTCATTATAAGTAGACTGCTCCCTTGAAGGACAGCTATAAAAATCTCACAACTCTCTACATAGTCTTTCCAAAAAGAGGACTATCTTCTCAAAAAATCAAAATTCAGAAGCTTCCCACATCAATCAGCTTTGCGAAGACCTCAAGGAGACATATATTCCTCCTGTATAGACTTCCCCGCATCGATAAGTCTATCTATAAAAAAAGTCAAAAAGAAAAGAGAAAGAAAAAGAAAATTAACCTTTTTCGTCATGGAATTTCCTATTGTGATCTTGGCTCTCTTGCCCAAGGCATTCTACTTCCCATTTTCTGACCCAATTACCTTCACCTCCTTACCCATGGGGGGGGGGGGGGGTCTTTTCATATCATATTGCCTCAAGGGGACCTACTGAACCTACAACATTTGGTGATTCTGTGACTATTCTTCACCTTTAGAGTAATCAATCCTACAATGTCTTTATGGTTTTACATTCACTAGCCTATCTATAGATTGTTTCATACGTTTTGATCCTTTCCAATCAGGTGGCTTTCTTACCCCCCTCTTATCTTTTCTCTTCTTCATTACCTTTTGATCCTCCTATATAGGACTAGACCCTCGACACTTGTCTTTTGGGATTTTATTCTCCCACCTCAATCGACCTAAAATCACCTTTTACCTATCTACCTATTCTCAACCCAACCATCAATGACCTCAAACCTAATTATACCTATGACCTAGAATCAACACTACCTATCTACCTATACCCTACCCAAACTTAATTGACCTTGACCTAATCATCCCCATGATCTGGACTCAACCCTATCTATCATCCTACCTACTTCTTCTTCTATCTTCTCATATTCTTCCCTAGCTTATGGGAGAACTACATCGTTCTGAGGTCCCTTTTTTCTAGGAATATGTAGGTAGCACTTCCAGAGCATGCGGCACTTGAAGGTTAGCTCGACCACTCTTTACCCTAACCATTTTCCCCCACCTTTTCTTGATTTCCTATTCATATAAAAAACCTAGAAATCTATCCCATATCCACATCATTCAACCTATATACACTCCCCATGTTTTCACATACTCTTTTACCACTACCATTATTTCCCGTATTCATCTATAACCCATATTTAAACATTGTATACCATTACATTCATTTGCATTAACATGTATTACCAAAATATCAAAAATATGCATCCATGCCTACAATGACCTAACTCCACCATGCCTAAACCAACCTGACTCAATCCATGCCTAAACCAAAATGACTCCACCATGCCTAAACCAACCTAACTTAATTCATGCCTAAACCAACCTGACTCCACCATGCCTAAACCAACCTGACTCAAACCATGCCTAAATCAACCTGACTCCACCATGCCTAAACCAACCTAACTCAATCCATGCCTAAACTAACCTAACTCCACCTTGCCTAAACCAACTTGACTCCACCATGCTTAAACTAACCTAACTCCACCTTGCCTAAACCAACTTGACTCCACCATGCCTAAACCAACCTAACTCTACCATGCCTATACCAACCTGACTCGATCCATGCCTAAACCAGCCTGACTTAATCCATGCCTATGAACTGACTCCACCATGCCTAAACCAGCCTAACTCCACCATGCCTAAATTAACCTAACTTGATCCATGCCTAAACCAACTTGACTTAATACATGCCTAAACCAACTTAACTCCACCATGCCTAAATCGACCTAACTTGATCCATGCCTAAAACGACCTGACTCTATCATGCCTAACTCACCTAGTCCATCCATATCATCATAAAGTAAATAAAATACACATCACAACACATAATCCAATGAACCTCATATATCTCCTCATATACATGTCAGTGTCTCAATAATGTACACTCATCTCAATAATACATGTGTCTCTCATACATCATTGGCTCGTAGGCCGCTATCCAATATAAAAATATCTTCAGCTCGTAGGCCAGTTTCATGTACAAAATAATAATAATAAACACAACTTCTCTTCGGCACGTAGGCCAGTATCATATTAATACATACAAAAATGACTCAGCATGCAGGCTGGTCCATAGTGGGTCAATCATCTCCCCATCTGATATCGAGGAGTGCTCCCTATGTCTGTGTCTCTCCTGACCCCTCTACCACACATGTCTGATGCCCAGAACCTGCCTCACTTCCTGTTGATGGCCCCTCACCTGGGGCTAGCCTCTGCACACTAGTGGCATCACCATGAACCTATCCCTAAGCTCACCAACCCCCTATACTCTCCACATTTTGAGTGCGGGATTTAGTCCTCTCACTGGAGGCCTGTTGTGCTTTGTACTCGGCATAGGAGGCCACATCTAGCTTGATAGCTAACAAATGATCCTGATAGTATCGTGCCTCTTCTAGGGCATCCCTAAATTAGACCATGGTCACTGTCTGTGGGGGTTCTATGGGTCTCACTCCTTGAGTAGGTACCTATACAATGGGACCCTATCCCTGAACCTACACTGAGCCCTATGCTAGTACTAGAACCTGAGTTGGCCCTGACATCTAATCCTATGCCTATATCTAGGCCTGCAGGGTAGTAATCTGTGCTTGTGCTACTATCAGCTAGCCTTGTAAACCTGCAACCTACCCCTGTGTTGTGGGAAACTGGCCCTATAAATCCTGCACCTACCCCAAAACTCTAAAAACCTAAACTGTGTGATTCCACCATCTCCTGACTCAACTGTTGTCAGTTCCCTCTAATCGTCACCAGTTATAGTGAAACTGTCATCAGTTCCATAAAACCATGGTCGGTCTCTGTGTTGCCTGATTTCTACCAAAATAACAACTTGTTTCTGACATATACTTATTTGAATACCTATTTGACCTTCAGATATGTATCTAACCTATCCTGTTAGCTCAAATTCACCTATAACCAACCTACTTGACCTTTGGATCTCCTTCTAGCCTAGCCTGTTAGATTAGATCTAGCCTATTGTGTTTTGTATAAGATGCCTAAATCATATTAAACTACAGTATAACAACATTTACTTTGTTTCAGCATTGAATTGTTTTAAACAGTGGATTGACAGCCATCTAGGAAGTATCGCACTTCCAGGATCTATGTAACATCCTCATTTTTATACATTAGAACAAGTAATTTTTTTTTTTGACAAATGCTTCCTGGTTCTAAATACATAATTTAGAACTCACAAATCAAAAACAACCATTCTCACAACAGATAACCATATGCAGTTGTAATGACTCGGAGCACCTCTGATCTATTCATTCCATGACTCGGTAATCTACCGATCTATTCATGAGTATTAAGAGTTGGCATTTTTATTTAACACATCACTCTTACGGTTCTCTTCCCTAATCTGGGATTCAGAATGCTCTGTCTAAGGAACCTATCTGAATAATTGTTACCATTATTCATCGGCATCTCATCCCTTAGACTAGGTGACTTAGGACAACGCAATCAGCAGCTTACGATACTTTGGCCAAAGATTTAAAACATACCACTTATGGCTCGTATTCCTTGATGGCATACTCGTTAATCTGGAATACGTCCTTCACCCCATTCCTATGTTATGTAGAATGTCTTATACTGACTTCTGTCAGACTCTCCTGTCCCAAGTTATTCACTCAAGAACGGATTAGTAAGACAACAACGTTATAGGGATGCTCCCGAGGACTAGGGATACGCTGACATACTGGGTCAACCCTAGTTAATCTAGTGTGTCAAGATACCCTGAGTCTCCTAGGGCAGCCTTATAACGTGACCACATTCCTAATCAGTCCCAAAGTAACTTGTTTGAGTTTAAGGTGTAAATCTTAATGATCAATGCAAAGGGTGTCATCATAAGTCACCTGCATTGTTGTATCTTCAAGAAGATCCTAACCTTCTCGAAGGTACAACCCTGCAGTTGACTTGTGTCGTCAACCTTTAAATCCACCTCGAAAAGATCTACTTATTAATAAGAGTTACATACGTTGATTTAAAAGTTATACTATAAGACGCTCCCTTAAGGTTAGCCTTTCCCAATCCCTGGGTTCCTCACCTTAGAATTATCTTTCATAGTAAAACCCTTTACAAAAGAGAAGTTATTAAGACTAGAGGTCCCTTCAAGGAGTTCATAGAATATACATAATTCTAAATCAACGAAATTGGACAATAACCCTCAACCTTCACATGAGATTGCTAACTAAACCCTTTTTAGGTTTATATCAGTTCTCATAACTGAATTTATATCTTACTTATTAGTATCAAGATATAGTGATTAAGAATCCAATTAAACGTTGTCTTGACTTAGATCAAGACTAGGAAGTAATAATTTATTCAGCTTGATTAGCTTCTTGCTCAGGTTTATTTTAACCTTAGCTTCCAAAAAGACAGTGATCTAAATTCCAATTTAGCTTTAGATAGAACATACTAGAACTACTAAACAATCATAATTATTTAGTCACATAACCTTGCAAGATTACTTAGATAATCACAAAAGTCTCCACTTTATACTATAATAATAATGCTCTCAAGATCATTCGAACCGAAGAAGGTCAAACCATCAAGATACGAATACAAACACATAAGTAACAAATATCTCTTTTCTTTCCTTTCAAGCTAATCAAATACATTTTATGCATTCAGCATACTTGATACAATGCTCAACATCAAAAGAACATCTTTCTTCAAGTAGTACATTCAGAGAATCAAGCTATAATTCATCATAAAACCAAATTAAACAATCTGAACATCCTATCAGATCTGCGTGCTTTTACCACTTACAGCAACCATCTGCAAAAATTGTCAACACGGGTCAGTTCGATGAACTGAGCATGATAAGCACTAACTCCTAAAACAATTACAATCCACCAATTATTCTCATTAAACAACCTGTTTAAATGAAATCATTTCACCAAACATGAAAACATATTTCAGACTATGCTCTTGTAATACAAACATGACTATAAACGCGTAACTCATATTATAGTTACTAAATAGTCCTAGATAATTTTCATGTATTTCTTCATAAATGTTAGTGACCAAGAAGAACAAATGCATCTAAAACAACTATCCATCTGAATCCCAAGGACAGTAACATCCAACAGGCCATTATATCCAACAAAATGAATATCCTAACAATTCATGAATCCATCAGTATGTTTTACAAATCCAATAATTAAATATAAATTTATCAACATATACTTTACAGCAGAAGAGAAAGAAACCGAGACATTTAAATTTCCCTTCCAAACATGCTCATGACTATACCGTCCACTTAAGAGTAATGCAATCACATTATACACCTGTGACTAAACCATTCGGGACCACAGGAAGAACTACAGTTCGTCAAAATACACATATAAAAATTGCTTGTAACTTACTGAACAACACAGTAGCTCTCGTGACAAGGCAGTGATGAATAATCCATCAAATAGACTCCACATAACCTTCGATATTATTCAACAAACGAGAAAATATCCAATGCCATCGCTTGTCAAGGTACATCTAATAGCTCTTTACTTCAGTCAAGCACACGACTAGATATTCACGCTAACAGAAGACATAATCATGCTCAAACGCAAGAACAATCCCACTGAGTCGAAACTCTCATCAACATATAGTTCAATCTAATCCCTACTAAAACACAGCAAGGACAAAAATCGAGAATCGAGCCAACACACAACATATCATGGGCTCCAACAGTGCCAAATTCAACCAATACTTATATTAAAGGTTTAAATTAAAGTTGAATTCATATGACAACAAATCAAGGATCCTAAAGGTACTCACAGCAAAAAATTCTACATAAGTTACAACATAAATTACTTTTCATTGTCTCCATCGAAGTCGATAACATTTAGTATTCATAATAAAACAACAACATTTATAACCCAACTTGACAGAAGTTTAAAATACTAGATACCTTTCAAGGACTCTCACTGAGTCAATATCGACCGTAATCACAACTGGGATTACACAGAAGTAGAAACACCAGTTACATATCAAGGATTCCAACTGATTCCATAACAACAGTATTCACAACTGAGATTATTCAGAAAGGAAAACATAATATATGCCTCTAGGATTAAAAAGGAGTCTTACCCATATGGTATTCTTCAAATAAACTTCTACAGAAGTAGAAAGATACAAGATACATATCAAATTCAAGAATTCCAACCAAAACAATAACATACCGTATTCACATCTGAACTCCTTCAGAAGTAGAAATGTATGGCATTCACAACTAACTACTACAGAAGCCAAAATACAAGATATATATATATATTAAGGATTCCAACAGAGCCAATAACAATAAGTATTCACAACCAGGCTTATACAGAAGCAGAAACACTGGTTTCATATCAAGGACTTCAACTGAATCCATAACAACAGTATTCACTCTAAGCTTAAGCAGAAGACGAAGCATAAAAAGAACTCCAATTGAGTCTGTACCACGAAATTCATTGCTAAGCGAAAGTATTCATAACAAGGCAACAGAAGTCGTATTACCAGTTACCCCTCAAGGACTCCAATTGAATCAAACTAATAGTATTCACATTTATGACTTCTATAGAAGTCCAAAATATACAAAACATTCCAAGGACTCCACAGAGTCATTTCATGTGTATATATATATATATATATATATATATTGCAAACTATCAACGGATTAAATCCCATAATTACAACACAAGGGGGGGAAACTTCTAGAAAGTCGCATTCAAATACTATAAACACAACAAGTTATCTAATCGGAAGTAGCTTAACTATTATAGCAAGATCCAACAAGATTCAGCAACCATAACATATATTACTCACGACAAAACTTATAAAGAAATCGTATATACTGTACATTCAAGAAATCCAACAATATTATTTTCAACAAGTGGAAACAGCAAGGTATCGACTGAAGTCTGAATCAAATAAGAAAACAATTCATGGACTCCTAAAGAGCCGAATTCGTATATTTTCCTTGCAACATTTCTACAAAATCTAACTGGAATGCAAAACACAGCAAGATAGTACATCCATTCGAAACAAAATGCACACCCATCAAGGGTTCACTTGAAAAATCGAGCCAGTAAGAAGATACAACAACTAATTCACACAAAGATACCATAAAAACCAACTGATCCCAAAAATCATCTAAACAGAGTTGTTCTAATGAAATCATTTGAAAGAAAGCAAGATTTTTAAAAGTTAGGGCCTAACATGTCTGGTAATGTTGCTTAAAAATCCAAAGAAGACCACTGAAAGAGCTCAAGCCTTCTCCTCTTTTTCCACATTAGATTCAACAACAATAATTTGTTATTTCCATGCCTTATAAACTTTCCTTGACAGAGAAAAGAGCTAGTTACTCTCATATTTTCCATGCAACACCAAGTAGACTGGTGCGAAGAACCAATGATCAAACAGAGAGAAAATCGGAGCACATGAAAAACCAAACAAACTACCAGTTTTCCATTTTGCATGTCTTCCCCAGAAATCCGAGCTCGAATACCGAGTTCATTAATTGTATTAACTCCAAAATTCCCGCTCAATCTCCATTGCCACTGACCACCATAGTTGGCGATGGATAAAAACAAATCCAAGACCATTTCTAGGTTTGGCGACTCTACCACGTCGGCTTTCACTAGCCATTTGAAACCTCCGCTAATTCCTTGTCCTTCATGCTTATCTCCTTCATTTAATTCCATAGAAACTACCACCCATGGCTCACACCCCTTCATAGGTCCCCTTCCTCCACTAACATTTGTTAGGTTAGAAACATAGATTAGGATTTAAGATGATACTTAGTCTAACCTCCTTAGCGCTAGGTCACTAACCTTAGAACATTTAGTTTATAGCTTAGGCCTAGGTTAGCACTAATCTAACTGATAGGTTATTAACCTTAATAAATCCAGTTTAGGTCTAACATTTATAATGTTCAGAATAAGAACCTACAGATATACATTCATGAAAAGGATTCACTCCAGCACTGCTAATAAGCTAGTTGAATAAATGTATCTGAATTTATTACCTGGCCCATGATCAAGACCTTCTTGATATTACGATATCGGGAAACAATTCATTTAACATGATCAACCTGAGTTAGACTCCGGAATAGCTTATTCAACGCATTTAGACCTTGCAACCTGCGTAAGGTCTATAATTTTTGTTCATCCCCAATAAACTTAAAGCATCTCTTGGATCAATGCCACTGATCCAAGGCTGGGTCTTATAGATGGATAAATCCACAATTCATTCCGAGATCAGATTAAACTCAGGTGCAAAATGAAAGAAATAAAAGAGTCCAATCATATTCCAACTCAGTCAAAGATCTTCAATTGCAAAGAAGATACAATACATATCAAGCATGACTTCACAATCAAAGGAACACATCCTTTTACAAAAGAAATCATATATCAACACTTGAATGCTTAGGAGGAAGTAACATTAGTTCAGAGTGTTACAATCTAGCACATGCTAGGTAGTCCAGTGCATATATTGTTTAACTCTGTTTTTTAGTCTTGTTTGGGTTCTTATATAGGTAGTTCATCCTAGCCAAAAGGAAGATCTCACAATCAATTTGATTCATAATTCAAATACGTACGCATACAACCTTCAACCATCTCAAACCAGGTATTCCTCTTACCACCTTTACCTTATATGTTTCTTCAAGTACTTCTCAGAAAACTAAGAAATAAAGTGAAACAGATTAGGCAATTAGAGCTTAAGCCATAATAGACCACTTTAGATCAGACATTGGGCTCAAACACATAATATGGGACCTCACTAAGCTATCCATGTCCATATGACCCTCTTATACCATGCAAAACATCACAAATCCCTTTGGACTTTCATGACTTGTCTTTGCCTCTTTAGGCCATTAACGATAGGGAATTTTAGGAGAAAGGTTTCACTCATTTCTTGTAGAGAACCTATCCCAATATTTTCATTAACATTTACGACACATACCAAGCCATATGAATCAATTTATTTCACTTTGTGAACCCTACAACACATACATGTACATGCAAATCTTCATAAAATAGAGGTTTTGTTATAGATTCTCATCACACCTAAAACATGCCAATACCACATAAATGAGCTATGGATAATTCTCTACATTACTAAAAAAACATATTAGCCTTCTCATGCCATTTGGAGATCAAAACCTTCATTTTGTGTCCATCACTATTAGATTAGAATTTTAGGAGGGTTTATACCCGCTTAACTTCTTAATAAGGTTTCATAAAAGTCTGAAAACCAAATGAACCCATTCTACTTGGAAAAAATTCTTAACTCCATGCCCAAAAAAATGGGTCCCATTTCAGAGTACACACATTTGGGTGAGTACTTGAATTAGACCATCGAGTTGGGAATGCCATTTTTGAGAGCTTGGTAGAGCTCAAATCAAATTTTCATGCTTCCTCCTTTAACCTTTGACATGAAACTTTACATACATCTATGGGATGAATTCCACCATGATTTCTAATGCTCATTCATTATTTCTCATCTTTTAAACTCACCATGCTATTTGGGTTTCCCATTCCATAATTTCTTTATCTTCTAGATCTTACTTCTTAAGACCTCAAACATGCACTATGCACTTCAACTGTGACCTTTTCCACTTTCCAAACATGTTATCAAATGGAAAAACACTCCTCAAATGCTTATATAGGTCTGATCTTCTTCATACCACATGCTACCATACCATCTAATTTCACTAGATCTAGGACTAGGCCTAAAATGGCTAGTATCACTACATGTCTTATGTAAACTAACCTGCTCTTCATCTTGCACACACTAATATACCTCTAACACAACTCTTTGAACATGTTAAACACCATGGAAACCTTTGAAAACATTTGGAGCTCATACAAAATACTTTGTTTTCTTGAACTGTCGACACTAAAATTTTCCTCCATAATTTCTATTTCATTAATGTATGTATTAGGAATAGGATGTTTTTAAGTATAATTAGTAGTAGCATTTGATAGAAGATAACGGCGTTGTCAGTACAGTGTCGCCAATAATGTGGAGTACAGTAACAGTCAAAGTACAATAGGAATGTTGTAAAAAGTAAATATTTGTCGTAAGTGGTCCGGTAATGTTAAAATGTCAAAGTTTGGGTAATTAGAGAAGTAGGGTCTACATGATTAGGAATTAGAAATATTATATTGGTAATAAGGACAAGGAGTGAGGTCATAAATATTTTGTGTATTTTATTTGTAAAAAGTCTAAAAATGTGGAACCCATGTAAAATGATAAGGTTTATCTTATCTTAAGAGATAAGCTTACATGTACAGATAAGAGTTAAGGTATGGAATATGATTCGTCAGAGTGGATTTCTTATCCTATCTTAGAGATAGGATGGATAAGCGTGGAAGTTCTATAAATAGAGAGGCCACCCCCCTCATTTAGCATAGAAAGAAGTAGTGAGAAATATTGTAGGAAGTGTGCAAAGGAAGCCATCAGTTAAAGGTGTGTTGAAGAAGCCATCAAGAGGTGTAATTGTAAAGTTTCTCCCATAGTCTTGTTGAAGTACCTCATGGGTGAGATTGTAACAATTTCATGTTAATATTATAATTTACTTTGATATTTCAGATTTTTCATCATTTTGTCTTATCATAGTCGATGGTATTCTTGTATTCGGTTGTTGTTTTGTTTCCAGATTACATCCACCAAACTAAAGGCTGTGCAATTAGTAAATAATCATAACACGAGGAGTTCCTGGTGAAGAATTATCATAGTGCCGGATTGGTGATGACATTTTGGTTCCGTTGCTGGGACCATTCCTTGTTGGTGGATTTTCTGGAGAGATATTCCCACTTAGTCAAAAAATCAATTGGAGGGTAACCTTGTTTTTACTGTGCATAGTAGTTACCATGGTAAAGTCCATTTTTTACCGTGAATAGTAGTTACCATGATAAATTCATTTTTGCTGTGAATAGTATTTATCACAGTAAAGTCACTTTTTACCGTGAATAGTATTTACCGCAGTAACTTCACTTTTTACCATGAATAGTGTTTACCACAGTAAAGTCAGTTTTTACCGTAGTAAGTCAAGTTTTACCATAGTTTACCGTGGTCATTTCTATAGTAATTCCAATTATTTGTGCACATAAGTCTTGTTGATTGTACTTGTGGGTGGGTATTTCACGGTGGTTACTTTTGAAAATGGGAAAAATTCCTCTTTTTTCAGCTCAATCTAATGAAGATGATTCTTCTTTCATTCAAGAGTTTAAGCGATTTTGTATTTGTAATGGCCTTATAAGAAGGGAACAATGGACTAAAATTTTTCCTACCTTTTTGGATGGTTCCGCACTTAGGTGGTTTGAAACACTAGGTGATAATGTGAAAAACTCATGGGATTTATTAACTGAAAGTTTTCTTGAAGAATTTGGTGAACAACAGAAATATGCAGATCTCATGATCGAGATCACAAAGCTATCCCAAGGAGAGAAGGAGAAGATAAGGGATTATCATGCTCGATGCCCAGATCCGGAAGGAAGGATTAGCGGATGGGTTGATGAATGACATGGATAATCTCCTCTGTAAGCACTTCATTCTTGGGATGAAGCCAGAGATCAGACAACGAGTGAAGTATGACCACCCAGCTACCATTGAACAAGTAAAGGAGATTGCAAGAAGGCAAGAAGAAAGCATGGAAGAGAAGCCCAAAGAAATTGTTGCTAAAGTAGAGCCTACACCAGCACCTTTGGTCCAGAATCCACAACCACTCCCGGTGAGCACAAATATTTCTCCTAGTACATCTACTGAGTATGAAGATCTGCTCAAAAAGATGGGCTAGTTAACTATTAATCTTCTTCAAGGAAAGAAATTTAGTTCTCGGGAAGGAGATAGAGGTCCAAAAAGAAATATTTCTGAAGTTGTTTGTTATGGTTGTTATAAAAAGGGTCATTATAAGTATAATTGTCCAGATAGAGCTTCTACATCTGGTACAAGAGATAATGATAAAGGAAAAGCACCTGTGAATTCTCTTGATGTAGTAGATAAGAGTAGAAATAATGAAGTAGATGTGTTTGTAACAAAAAGAAAGAAAGAAAAAGATAATCAATATGGAACTGATCCTAAGAAGATGAAAGGAGAAACTAGTAAGAAACATAGGAGAAGAAAGTTGGGTGTGCAGGATTTTCTGATTTCACAGGGGCAAGGACCATACTCCATCTTGGAAGATCTGTCCAAAAGGCCTGTAAATATTACATATGGTCAACTCTTGGCTATGTCTTCTGAGAAGAGGCGGGAGTTGCGAGGTGGACTCAATGCTCGAAGAAGGAAGGAGGTTGAGGGTCCCTATTTTGGAGGCAGAGGAAGATCCCTATGCTCCACAAGCTGAGGTATTATGTAATGGTATTTCAATTCATGATGTCTTAGTTGATGGAGGTGCTGCAGTTAATGTAATGACCGAGTCTGTAACGAATATGTTGGGTTTAAAAATTGATCACCCTTCAGAAACTTTACAATTACACCTCTTGATGGCTTCTTCAACACTTATGTTAAGGTCATTAAATAAGGGAAAAACTAAACCAGAAGGTGTAGTTTCAAATGTGGCAATATCTGTTATGGGTGTTGTATGTGTGGTAGACTTTCAGGTGATGAAAAATGGTACTGTTGCGTACCCAATGCTACTGGGAAGACCATGGCTAAGGAGAGTTCATGCAAGAAACTACTGGAATGAATGTTTCATGACACTTGGACATGGTAGAGAGAGGGTGAAGATAAACGTGATCCCTCGACATCATAAAGTAGAACCTATGGATTCAAGTGATGAAACTGATGATTGGACATCCTCTTATTACTCTAGTACCAGTGAAGTGGACACTGAAGATGAAGAAAGTGAGGTGGATGTTTCAGTCATGGATATCCTGCCAGTCACACCAACTCATGACCCCATAAAATTATCTGAAGAAGAAGTTGATGATCGTCTCCAACAAATAAAGATTGGTGATGCTGTGATGGAGAGTGAGAAGGAATCCTACCTCCAGCTCTTTCGAAGGTACATACACCTATTCACTTTTGATTACAAGGAACTCCGTCAAGTAAGTTGGGTAGAACATTGTATTGAGCTGGTAGATGGTGCTAAGCCCATAAAGCAAATGCCATATAGAATGAATCCTAATTTTTCCAAGACTGTAAAAGAAGAAATAGATAAGTTGCTTGATGCAGGATTCATATTTGCTGTGGAGAATTCAGAATGGGTTTCTCCCATTGTGATCTCAATAAAAAAGAATGGGAAGCTACGCATTTGTGTTGATTACAGGAAGCTCAATAAGGCAACAAAGAAGGATCATTACCCTCTTCCATTTTCAGATCAGATCTTGGACGAAGTAGCTGGCCAGGAGTGCTATAGTTTTGCTGATGGATATAGCGGCTACAACCAAGTTCGTATAGCAGAGAAAGATCAGCTAAAGACCATGTTCACCACTCCTTGGGGAACGTTTTCTTATAGAGTTATGCCTTTTGGGTTGTGTAATGCTCCAGCAACATTCCAGCGTTTGATGAATAGGGTGTTCGAACCCTACATTGGGACCTTCATCAGAGTATTTCTGGATGATTTTTGCATCTATGGGAGCAAGTTGGACCACCTGCACCAAATGGAGACAGCATTTCAAAGGTTAGATGAAGCACAAGCCTCACTAAACCCTACAAAGTGTGTCTTTGGATGTTCTAAAGGCGTTTTGTTAGGGCATGTTGTATCCAGAGATGGTATTGGTACTGATCCTGATAAAGTTTCAAAAATCAAAGATTTACCATTTCCTATGAATAGAAGTAAGTTGAGATCATTTTTAGGCCATGTGGGTTACTATAGAAGGTTCATCAAGAATTTCTCAAAGATTGCACAGCCACTAACCCAGTTCTTGAAGAAGGATGTTACTTATGAACCAGGAAATAAGGCACATGAAGCTTTTGGACAACTGAAGGAAGCCCTGGTGTCTTCACCTATTTTGAAGAATCCAGATTGGAGCAAGCCATTCATTGTGTACACTGATGCCTCAGATGCAGCACTAGGAAGTACTTTGAGCCAAAAGGATGAAAATGGGAATGAACATCCAATTTACTTTGGGAGCAGACAAATGAGCAGTGCTGAGGTAAACTATACTGTAACTGAAAAAGAGGCTCTGGCTATCATTTTTGTTGTAAAGAAGTTTAGAAATTACTTGCTAGGGCAGAAATTTATAGTTGTAACAGATCATCAGGCTCTAAAATATATTGTCAATAAGCCTAACCCATCAGGGAGGATAGCAAGATGGATAATTTTTCTACAAGAATTTGAATTTGATATTATAGATAGGCCAGGAAAGAAGCATGTCAATGCAGATGCACTCTCTCGAGCCTATGATGGTTTAGGATCATCTTGTGATGATGATGATTTTCCCGATGCAGCATTGTTCTCCCTTGACACAATCCCTAGTGAATACATAGATATTTGGAATTATCTGAATGAATTCAAGTTTCCTGATGGTGCCAATGCAAAGACTAAGAGAAAGATTACTCAAGCCAGTCGTCCATATTCTATTCTGCATGGATCATTATTTCGAATAGGACCTGATGGACAGTACAAGAGGGCAGTTGGACGTGATCAAGGAAAGGAGCTGCTAGAAGAATTCCACAATGGTACATGTGGAGGGCACTTCTCTGGACAACTTACAGCAAGAAGGATCTTGGATGCAGGTTATCACTGGCCCACTCTTTTTAAAGATTGTTATAATTATTGTAAGACATGTGATATTTGTCAAACACATGGTAACCGTAAGACTTCATCAGCTCCATTATGTCCTATTCTTCCACTTGGTCCCTTTGAAAAGTGGGGAATAGAAATTGTAGGTCCACTTCCAACTACATCACGCCAAAATAAGTATATTGTAGTTGCCACAGATTATTTAACCAAGTGGGTTGAAGCTAGGCCATTGAAAACAACTTCCATGGATGAAGTGGCAAGGTTCATATATGAACGCATTGTCACCAGATTTGGTTGTCCATTAGAAATTGTAACAGATCAAGGAAGCCACTTCATTAATGAGGTGGTAGAAGCCCTAGTCAATAAGTTTTCTATTAAGCACAGGAAGGCAACAACATACAAGCCAAGCACAAATGGACAGGTGGAACGAACAAATTTTGTGTTGTGTCAAATTCTAGCAAAAGATGCAGCCTTGCAGGTACATAAATGGGATAAAAGGATTCATGTAGCATTGTGGGCATATAGGGCAACATCAAAGTCAGCAACAGGATACTCCCCATTTCAGTTGGCCTATGGCATTGATCCAGTTCTTCCTATTGAGTTTGATATTCCCACTGTGAGAGTTATGAAAAATGAAAGGATGGATGAAAGTGATTCAGTAAAAGAAAGGTTGGTACATCTTCATTTGCTAGAGGAAATGAGGGAAATAGCAAAGGATACAAGCCATAAGAAGAAAATGAAGCAGAAGGAATACTTTGATCAAAAGATCCGATGGTCTCCATTTCATGTGAATGACTTGGTCCTAGTATATGATTCCAGATACAAAAAAAAAGACAGAGAAAATTTCTTCCAAAATGGATGGGGCCCTACAAAATAGCAGCTGTGCATGAAAATGGTACGTACCGACTGGAGGAATTGGATGGCACTCCCATTATGAAATGGGTCAACCACGACAAGTTGAAGATTTTCCAAGCACCAGAATAGTCTACTCCGAGGACGGAGTAGAAGCTAGGAAGGGGGAAGATGTCGACACTAAAATTTTCCTCCATAATTTCTATTTCATTAATGTATGTATTAGGAATAGGATGTTGTTAAGTATAATTAGTAGTAGCATTTGATAGAAGATAATGGCGCCGTCAGTATGGTGTCGCCAATAATGTGGAGTACGGTAACAGTCAAAGTACAATAGGAATGTTGTAAAAAGTAAATATTTGTCGTAAGTGGTCCGGTAATGTTAAAATGTCAAAGTTTGGGTAATTAGAGAAGTAGGGTCTACATGATTAGGAATTAGAAATATTATATTGGTAATAAGGACAAGGAGTGAGGTCATAAATATTTTGTGTATTTTATTTGTAAAAAGTCTAAAAATGTGGAACCCATGTAAAATGATAAGGTTTATCTTATCTTAAGAGATAAGCTTACATGTACAGATAAGAGTTAAGGTATGGAATATGATTCGTCAGAGTGGATTTCTTATCCTATCTTAGAGATAGGATGGATAAGCCTGGAAGTTCTATAAATAGAGAGGCCACCCCCCTCATTTAGCATAGAAAGAAGTAGTGAGAAATATTGTAGGAAGTGTGCAAAGGAATCCATCAGTTAAAGGTGTGTTGAAGAAGCCATCAAGAGGTGTAATTGTAAAGTTTCTCCCATAGTCTTGTTGAAGTACCTCATGGGTGAGATTGTAACAATTTCATGTTAATATTATAATTTACTTTGATATTTCAGATTTGTCATCATTCCATCTTATCATAGTCGATGGTATTCTTGTGTTCGGTTGTTGTTTTGTTTCCAGATTACATCCACCAAACTAAAGGCTGTGCATTAGTAAATAATCATAGCACGAGGAGTTCCCGGTGAAGAATTATCATAGTGCCGGATTGGTGGTGATAGAACCATGTGTCAAGAACATGTACTCACTCCTAGAAACCATGTCACTTCACTAATACAATAGTTCATGACACCAAAATAGGGCACTACAAATCAAAACTTCATGTTTCATGATGATTTAAACCTCATGTTAACTCCTATGTCACTTGAACACCCTTTTCCATCAATGTAACTTGACATTAATGATAAAAATAATGACACTATGTGTTTCAATGATATTTTGAGTATATAAGAGAAAAATAGATAAGGTAGGGGTGAGGAGGAATACTTTTAGATGAAGGTGAAAGGTAGAGTGCGTGCGTTCTAATTTCCCAATACAGTATTGATTACAAGAACTTCCTTTTTTCTAGGAGGAACTTCCTGTAAATACAAAACAAGACCACAAGAGGAATATTAAACAATATATGTCAGTGGACTACCTAACGTATTCTAGATCCTAGAAGTGTGATAATTCCTAGATGGTTTTTGATCCAATATTTAACACAAATTAATGCAAGAAATAATGTGAACTAATAATATCCTACTATAGTTGATATAATTTAGGTATCTCATTCAAGTAAAATAAGAAAATATAATCTAACAGGATAGATTATGATCAGATTTGGAAGTTAGACAGGTGAATAATGTAACATCCTCATTTTATACTTTAGAACAAGTGAATTTTTTTTTTTTTTTAGATAATTGCATCCTGGTTCTAAATACATAATTTAGAACTCACAAATCAATAACCATTCATATAACAGACAACCATATGCAGCTGTAATGACTCGGAGTACCTCCGATCTATTCATTCCATGACTCGGTAATCTACCGATCTATTCATGAGTAATAAGAGTTGGTGTTTTTATTTAACACATTACTCTTGCGGTTCTCTTCCCTAATCTGGGATTCAGAATGCTCTGTCCAAGGAATCTAACTGAATAATTGTTACTATTATTCATCGGCATCTCATCCCTTAGACTAGGTGAATTAGGACAACGCAATCAGCAGCTTGCGATACTTTGGCCAAAGATTTGAAACATACTGTTTATGTCTCGTATTCCTTAACGGCATACTCGTCAATCTGGAATACGTCCTTCATCCCATTCTTATGTTATATAGAATGTCCTACACTAACTACTGTCAGTCCTTCCTTTCACAACTGAATCACTCGGGAGGCAGATTAACAAGGTGATAATGTTATATGGATGCCCATGAGGATTAGGGATATGGTGACATACTGGTTCAACCTTGCAATTCAACCAGTGTGTCATGATACCCCGAATCTCCTAGGCAGCCTTATAACATGACCACGTTCTTAATCGGACCATGGGTAACTCGTGCGAAATCAAGTGTAAATCTTAGCGATCAATGCAAAGGGTGTTGCCATAAGTCATCTGCATTGTTGTAACTTCGAGAAGATCCTAATCTTCTCGGAGGTACAACCCTGCAGTTGACTTGTGTCGTCAACCTTTAAATCCGCCTCGAAAAGATCTACTTAATAACATGCATTACGCACTTGAGTTTAAATTACTTTAAAGACTTTTCCCTAAGGTTAGCCTTTTCCGATCCCTAGATTCTTCGTCTTAAGACGACCCTCCTCTATTAAACCCATTACATGGTATAGGTATTAAGGTCAAGTTCTCATCAAGGAGTCATTAGAATACACCTGATTCTAAAGCAACAGAGTTGGACAATATCTCATAACCTTTACTTGAGATTGCCATCTGAACTCCTTTTGATTTATATCAGTTCTCTTAACTGAATTTATATCATACTTACTAGTATAAAGATATAAATGATTAAGAATCCAATTTAATATTGTCCTGTCATACTCAGGACTAGGGATTAGTAATTTAATCCAGCTTGTTTAGCGTTCTGCTTAGGTTCATTTTTTTTTAACCTATCTTCTAGAAAGACAATTATTTAAATCCAATATTGCTTTCGCTAGAACAATAAGATCTGCTAAACACTCATATGAATTCAACCACATTTCTTGTAAGCTTTCATTGTCAATCACAAAAGCATCCAAATTATACAATGGTAACAATGCCCCTTCGTTACATAAACCGAAGAAGGTCAACTATCAAGAATGAGAATACAACACATAAGTATCAAACACTTATTTCCATTCCTTTCAAAATTATACAATTACATTTTATGCAAGCAACATACTTGATACAATGCTTAATGGAAAAGAAACATCTTTTCACATATAGTACATTTATAAAATCAAGCTGTAATTCATTTTAAACAATTAAATAATCTGATCATCCTGTCAGATCTGCATTGCTTTTACCACTTACGGCAACCATCTGCAAAAATAGTCAACATGAGTCAGTTCAATGAACTGAGCATGATAAGCACTAACTTTTAAAACAATTGCAATCCATCAATTGTTTTCATTAAACACCCTGTTTAAATGAGATCAAATATCCACATAAGTAAACATATTCAGACTATGCCCTTGTAATACAAAATGATTACAAATATGTAACTCTATCATTGTTACAAAATAGTCTTGATCACTTTCTAATATTTCATCAAATATTAAAAATAAAGGAACGAATGTACACAAACAATCATTAAATCCAAAATCACAACATTAGACAGATCGTTTCATTCATCCAAAAAGGGAATTATCATAACAATTCAGTATTCCACCAATATGTTACAAAACAATTCCCACTGTTAGACAGATATCAACAAATATTAAATAAAAGAAGAGGAAGAACCAAATCATTCCTACTTCCTTTCACATTAGTTCATTACTGTACCGTCTTCACATATGAAAAACATTCAACCAGTATGTATATGAACAAGTCAGACAAGCCACAGAAGGATCGCTATTTTAAATCAAGAAATAAAACACAGCAAAACTCCTGTACAGCAACTAACACATCAACAATCCATATATCAACCTTAAGCCCAATACTAGTTCCTTTTACACAGTAAGGCTTTTTCGAACCAAGTTCGAAATCAAAAGAACCTCTAGTATATCCTGGTCAACAACAGGCTTTATTACACTAATACTGATGCTTCCATAAGACCATGCAGAGATTACCTTACTAATACCGTAACACACACTGCCTCATCCAATTAGTAAATCAGAAAGGAACATATCATCCTGTACATACATCTGTACGAAATCGGAGTTGGTCAAATAGCACTCATGATTTACTTATACAGAGTCACGTTACTTGATACAAACCATTACTCAGGCAAAATTTCCCAATATCAAACAACAGTATATCAAGTCAAGTTCTCAACTGAGGCAAAAAGAAGATACAGGTTAACTTCCACAATTCTACTGAACCCGAACAACAGTGGAATGACAAATGATTGCCAATTTTTCCTTCTGGACAAGTAAATGGTGTACATATTAAAACTCAGGCATCAAGAAATTTTTAATCACTGATTTCAAACAAAGAATCCAAATGAACCCTTGCCAATGCGACACAATGGTATTCTTACGAATAACAGAGATCAAAATACAAATTATTCCCTTAAGTCACTGGAACAACAATTTCTAAAATTCATCTATGATCAACCATGAACAATGATTTAAACAAATAAATCATTCAATCGACTCCACAGAGTCATTCAATTTAAAAACGAATGTAATTCTATATTTACATTGCATACTGTTACGGGTTAATATCCATGACCTAACTCATTAAGCCAATATACAAGATGTCAAACTATTCACAGAAATCCATCAAGGCCAAAATAAACATCACGAGTTCAATCTCAGGCTTATACAGAAGCCAAAAGAAGCAAGATACCCTCCACAGGGTCAAATAACAGGATAACCCAACAGTCCTAATTGAAACAGTTACACTGTCCATCTGTCAAAAATTCAACTGAGTCCTAACAATCAGTAACCAAAATAATGTAAGATGATAAATCATCTGTGCCAACAATGGAAACATTGAAATCAGGAAAAAACAAACCAGAATACTGAATTTCCAAAACAAAGAATCCAACGATACCCTTACCAACATTTTCGCACAAGATGGCACAGGAAAGAAACGTAGAATTTCATCCAAAGAGTATAAACCACAAACTCTTGCAACACGAAGGTAAAATAACAGAGGTCGTGCTACCCGTTACTCTTCGAGCACAAAATCAAATTACCAGTATCCAAATAGATATTCAAACGAAGTTCAACAGTGGTCCACAATACGAATCATTCAATGGACTCAACAGAGTCGTCTGAATAAAATACATATATCCATACTGTACACTGTCAACGGTTTAGATCCCGTTACCCAAATAACAAGGAAAAACAACTACCACTGAGTCGAAAGGAAAACTGTAACACAATAGTTACCTGTTCCCAAACCATTTTAAAAGACAGAGCAACACCCAAAAAGTATCATCAGCCACTGTCACTAAAAACCACAACAGGGCTTTCAAAGGTTCAACAAACTGAACAATCAAACAGTTCCATTAATATTTCTTCCGACTGTTTCCAAAACAAGAATTGACGACCAAAAATCGACAACATAACAATCAATGGTCTATACCCATCACAGGAATGATTCATGGGCTCACACCGAAGCAGGCCGAGCAATCATACATTTCACATGTTTCGCATAATCAATCCAAAATGCAAACACAAGGAAATAATGCCACAGTTCGAAAATTAATAAACACCCATCAGAAGATAAATGAAATTTCGAACCAGAAGAGATACAGTACCAAGAAAAATCACACAAGATCATCCATAGATAAACATCTAATTTCTTAAATCATTTGAACAGAGTTGTTCTAATGAAATCACTTGAAAGACAACAAGATATTTAAAGGTTAGGGCCTAACATGCCTGTATTTTTGCTCAAATTTCTGAGGCAGACCACTGGAAGAGCTCGTGCTTCCTTTTCCTTTTCCAAGTTAGAGCGATCAACAAAATTTTGCTATCTCCATGGCATATATATTCTCCTTGCCAGAGAAAAGAGCTAGATAACCTCATGTTCGCCATGCAACACAAAGAAGACTGGTGCGAAGAACCAGTGAACAGGCAGAGAGAAATCTGAAAATCGCGACAAGCCAAACAAAACCAACAAACTTCCCATTTGCATGCCTTCTCGTGAGTTCCGAGCTCGACTACCGAGAATATTGAATGCAATTAAACCAACTTTCCCGCTAAGACTCCACTTCCACCGACCGCCAGAATTGGCGACAGTCCAATGAAAACTCAAGTTCATTTCTAGTTTTGGCGACCTGCCACGTCTGAACAGGTTAGCCGTTTCCTAAACCTCCGCCATGACCTGTCCCTCATCCTTATCCATGCATTAATTGTCATAGAAAACGCCGCCCATGGTTCGCACCCCCTCCATAGGCCCCTTTACAATCTTGTTCATAGTTAGGTTAGTATCTTAGGTTAGAATTTAGGATAACACATATTCTAACCACATTACATGTAGTTACTTAGGACATTAACACATAGCCTAGGTCTAGGTTAGATTAACACTAATCTAACCCCTAGGTTAGGTTTTAGTTTTAGGTTACTAACCATTAATAATTCCAGTTAGGTCTACGTTCTGTACACTCAGAAAAGACCTATATCATACCTTCTTGAACAGGGTTAGCTCCTGTTCTGCTAGGCAGAATCGTATGTAACCGAATTATTACCTGGTCCACAATCGAGACCTTCCAGATATACTTCGATATCGGGAACCAATTTATTTCAAAAGATCAGCCTGAGTCATACTCCTGACTAGCTAAATCAATGCTTCCATACCTTGCAACCTGTTCAAGGTCTGTGATTTTAATTCATCACGAACAAATTTAAAGCAATACTTGGATCAATTCCACTGATCCAAGACTAGGTATTATAGATGGATAACTCTATAATTTATTCCGAGATCAGATTAAACTCAGATAAAAGAGTCTAATCATATTCTGACTCAGTCAAGATCTGCAATCTGCAAAGAAATTACAGTACATATCAAGCATGATTTCTAAATCGAGGAACACATCCTTATACAAGAAATCACATATCAACACTTGTATGCCCAGGAGAAAGTAACAACAGTTCAGGGTGTTACATGCTTCCCTCCTAAAAAGATTCATTGTCCCGATGAATTACATATTAAATTAACCTTCAGGTCAATCAATTTATTAGTACACAAACAATGTGACTACTTCCATATTAAATAGTTCCAAAAATCAATGTCACAACACATTTTATTCAACCTGAATAAAGTCTTCCTTCATCTGGCTTTCATAAATACTTATAAATAATAAGTTCATAAAAGTATGTTTTGTCAACAGAATTCATTCTGTTGAAAAAGAGAAGGAAAAGCAATTTTCATCTCTTCCAGATTTTCCCAAGTTACACTTTTAGTGGACTACCTAACGTATTCTAGATCCTAGAAGTGTGATAATTCCTAGATGGTTTTTGATCCAATATTTAACACAACTTAATGCAAGAAATAATGTGAACTAATAATATCCTACTATAGTTGATATAATTTAGGTATCTCATTCAAGTAAAATAAGAAAATATAATCTAACAGGATAGATTATGATCAGATTTGGAAGTTAGACAGGTGAATAAGGTACTTGGGACAAGTTATGGTCAATTTTTGAGTGGTTTGGGTCATTTGGGTGAATGTTGTGAGGTTGTTGTTGCAAGCAGGTTTTACCAGATATAAAGACCAATGTCATTCTTGTATGACTAATACTGGTTGAGAGGAGACCAATGATGGTTTAGGTTAACCGGTGTCAGTAAGGTCAGGTTGATAGAAACTCCATAATGTTTGTCTTTTATGATTCTCTATGATTGCAAAGATAATAGATAGAGAATAGTGAGGTTGATGACACTGTTGGGAATACTCAAAGATGTCTAGATTCAGTTATGGAGAGATGGGAGGTTGTAGGTGATTAGGTGGACGGATTGGTAGGAAGGTGAGAGGTGATGAGATGCAAAGGAGACTAGAACTCCCAAATAGAGATAAAGAATTCGATCTAGATAAGTATGGAGAGGTGAAGATCCAAATGTACTTACTTATACTTGTAGACCTGGTGGTTAGATGGAGGTGATGGTTAATCCATGGAATTAGTGGTCAGTGTTGCGGCTATGCCTCTTGAAACATTACCGTGAATAATTTTTTTTTATATCAGTGCTTGGTGTTTGTTTAGGATTATTGGATGTGTAAGAGTGTTTTGGTGCATGCTTACATGTAAATCTCTTTTCTCCAAACTCGACTAATTCTTCCAACCTCAATAAAAGGTTACCCAAAATGAATATAAGGTAACCGATGACGGTTAGGGGTGACCAACATCAGTTAAGGTGAGAAATCCTAGGTTTTCTAAAATGACATATCTTGGAAATATTTTTTCCCAGTTCTGTCCATTGTCACAGATCAAAATGGGATATTGCTCTTAGATAAGCGGGTATGCGGTTTAAATGAAGAATAGGAATGTGATTTTAGGGTTGAACTAAGTCTTAGTTAAAAGGAAAACATTCTTTGAATAGGTCTATGATGAATTTTCTAGGTGATGGGCATGGGGTGAGGTGAAAATTATTTCAGTTAAGGTGATTAAATAATGAATATTGTGAGAATGGGATTTAATTTAATTGTACGTAATTAAATTAATATACATGTGGGGTAAAGGGGGAGTGTGACCTAAATTTGGTGTTTACATTTTTACCCTTTTTTTTTTGTGTAGCTTGTATTGGTAAGCGAAGGTGATAAAAATAGGTAGTGATTGCCTCATGTGTGGGTGAATGTGACCCCCCTCAAACTAGGAATTGATAAGGTGTTATATAGAATTGGTGATTGGTTTGACAAAGGTGATGTTGGTGGAAGTGAAGGTAGGTGGGGAAGGGTATGAGTATTATAGGAAAGGGTGATAATCAATTTGGGTAATAGACAATAGGCTAGGGAAAATCGGGTAATACGTAATAGATCGAGGTCAAATTGGGTAATGGGTAATGGAAATCAAGCACACACACACGTATAAATTGTAACATGGTACTAGGTTGAAGATCTTGCAAACTCTACATCATCTAAGGTTGATAGGTTTATCCAAACAAGGGTGAAATGATTCAGGTATCCAAGGAATAGGATATGGTCCAGAAACACAATGTAGGTTAGGTGCATGAATGTTTAGGTATGTTCTGGTACACCAAAGGTTTGGTTGGGATAAATGACACTACAATAGGAAAGGTATGGTTGTTAGGTTAAAACAACATAGGTAACAACATCACAAGGTATAGCGAGGTCAATGGTCACACCAAGGAGGTCAAATATAGGTAAATAGGTCATGGCATGAGTAAGGCCAAGGTATAGGTAAAATAAAAAAATCTCGAGACATAAATAAGGAAATGTAGGGGTAGTGTAGGCTATTGGTTAAGGTTCAATAGGTGTCCGTAATGATAAAAGGTGTTTGAGAAATAATGGTTGCAGGAAAAAGAATCCTAGCATTAACAAATAGCTATAAGGGTTGACCGATGTTGGTTATATTGTGACCGATGTCAGTTGGCTAGGGCACAAATATGACTAACATCGGTCATGTCGATTTGGGGCTAGAAAAGGAAAATTCTACTTTTTACGGAGGCATTTGTCTTGTAGCTATTTTTGGAAAATGACAGAGGATAAGAGGAAAGTTGGAAACCAATAGGATGATGTGTAGATTTGAGGTGGTGAGCTATGTGTCGGGTGATTGACATTTGATTAGTGGGTCCACGAGATTAGTTCGAGTGTTTTCATTCATTTCGTGGTGAGGTGTTGATATGGGCATGGAAAAGGTGAGAGAGGGACTGGGTGGGCCACCGATGTAGTGGCTAGATGTACCACCATGCCGATGACATCGAGATGAGGTAGGATTCTATCTAATCTATGCATTGGTTGTTGAAATAGTTTGTTGAAATCAATTATGTGTAAAATTTAGGTGAAAAGTTAATTTGTGAAATTTAGGGTAAAACTAAAGGAAAAGAGGGGTAGGAAGGTCCAATGTAGGTTAGATAGATTTGGGAATGAAGCTAGAATAGGTTTGGGTGGGTTAGATTAGGGTATTAGGTCAAATTTGTGAATTTTTGAAAAGTAGGGTAGGGGTTTACAAATTTTGATGGCACAACAGTGAATGACAACAGTCAATGGTTGGCCGAAGTTAGTTGGCCTTGGCTGACATTATTCAAGTATTAGTTGGTCAAGAGTGATCAATGTCAGTCGGCTCTAGGGTAAATAGGTAAATAAATGAGATAGGGTGGGAGGGAAAGATAAGAAATGATATATAAAGGCAAGTTTATTGAGAATGGGTAGTGTAATAGGTACAAATAGGTACAAGTTGAGGGATATGAAATTGGGATGGGGGAAAAAGTGTAGTATTTAGGGTTGGGGTTTGGTTATGGGGTATTAAGTAGGGAGATTCTTCGAAATAGGTTAGGGACCAGCTGTGGATGAGAGATAGAGTACCACCTATGTTGCTGGTGGTATGGTCGAGCATGACCACAGAGGAGTGGAGGCATGTGATGAACATTGACCTAATTAGGATCTAATGCTATAGGTACATTTTTTAGGAGCTAAGCTTGATGGCCGCACTCATCAAAAAATGGGATTCAGTGACCAATATATTCCACCTACCAACGAATGAGATCACTGTCACCCTAGAGTATGTATATAGTATCCTACATCTACCTATAGTGAGAGAGAAGGTTTATTAGATTTCCTCATAGGCATTAAAGGAGATGATGTTGGTGGTGTTTAGAGAGGGGATGGAAGAGATGAGATACCATATCATGAGCTTGAGCTATCGAGACATATACATGACCCATCCTCAGGAGATGAGGTTGGTTTTCCTGATCATGGAGGTAGTGTTTTGCTTCGCGTTTCCAGATTTGGAGGGTGGGAGATTCCCACAAGTGTTGATGGGGTTTCTCCATGACATGATGGAGGATAGGACATATTTTTATTAGGCACTAACATTCTTGGTGTAGTTATACAGGGAGCTATGGGCCTATGGGAGGCTACAGAGGTTCAGTTTGTGATGTGCCTTTCTTCTTCATTCATAGGCATACGAGAACATCGTATGTGTGTGTCTAGTTGGTATGATCTGGCTTGATGCATTTGATGCAAGCTTGAGTTGAGTTGGCTACAGGTGTTTAGTGCCTACTAGTGGATAGCACATGGTTGTTAGGGCTATACATGATGTAGCATACTACAGGCACATAGTAGAGGGTTCGTCATGAGTTGACATCATTTAGAGGCCATATGTTGGCTTCCCTTCATACAGGAAGATGGTAGTGGATCTGGATGAGCTATAACTACTCAAATGGATAGAGGGATGAATTTTTGGCAAGCACGAGATGATACTCATTGATAAGGTCAGATGACAGTTTGGGATGTTGCAGGATGTGCTTGCACCATTCCCATAGTACAAGAGAGAGAGAACATGAAGAGGCCTATTCCTCTACCATAGCCAATAGTGCCAACAGGGAAAGAGGAGCAGGTGGTGAACTGGTGGATTGATGATGTTGGGCTTACAGATAGATATAGGAAGTGGTGGGAAGCACAACTATGGGCAACACCATTGAGGCTAAGGCAACCTGACTTAGCCAAGTTTACAATTCAGAGGGACACATTACATGGGCAGGTGGCTACCCTTTTGACACAATTGGGAGTAGTTCATGGGAAGATAACAGGATCAGAGGCACAGGTTGCCACGTTATAGGCACATGTAGTATCCCTTCAGGTCCAAGTTACACAGGGGAAAGTACCCACATAGGGTGGGGATGGTGATGGGGGATAGGTGGCCACCTTACAGGCACAGATAACAGATTTTCAGGGTTAGTTGGCCATTGTACAAGCTCATATTATGGCCTTACACACCCATCTCACAACATAAAAACCCTCATAGGCCCTGGGATAGGGTCCCATTTTAATGATAATAATGGTACATGGAGTAGGGTCAGATTCATAGGTACAAAGGTTAAGGCCTTCAATAGCAGGACAAAGCTCGCTAGTTGTTACAAGACCTATGACACCTCCACAGATAGTGTTGATGGTGAGATTCAAGGATACCATGAATGAAGCAAGATACTATCATGATCATTTGACTGCTATCAGGATAGATGTGCCCTCCTATACAAAGTACGGGGTACAACAGACCTTGAGTGAGATGAAGATATCTCGCACACATAGTGCAAAGAGTACAAGGGGGCGACAAGCCCAGAGACAAGGTCAGGGTGATGACACTAGTTCACAAAGGCCTAACCTAGCTACAGGACAGGAGGAGGTGAGATATAGACCCATAGAGGGTGGAGAGATGATGGTAGGATGCCGAGCTAGAGGATAGGAGGATGAGACAAATGAGACTGGCTTTGACATCAGATGGACCAATGATTGATGTCACTGTACATGGCCATTTGATTATTATTTTTGATATATATCGATCTATGCACTGATGATAGTGAGGATGTAGTTGAGAGTTTTTGAGGTTTTTGATTATAAACCAGCCTACGTGCCAAAGATGGTGAGGTTGTATATGATATTTTTGAGAGACTTATATTATTTTGTATTAGTGTATATTTGATGGATACAAAGACTTTTATTTATAGATGTTGAGATCGATGGTTATGGATGTACTTCTGTTGTAAAATTTCCATTTTTATATGTATATGGATGGAAACTAGGTGGATTCAAGTCAGTTTAGGCATGGTGGACTTGGGTCATTTAGGCATAATGGAGTTAGGTCAGTTTAGGCATGATGAAGATAGGTCAATTAGGCATGATGGAGTCCTACGTTTAATTTTGAGTTAATTTCCAAGTTATTAGTAACATGGGAAATAAATGATGAGGTATATGTATGTTATGGTGTAAATTTCCAAAATATTTGATATCATGGAAAAGTGAAATGATTAATTGAATGTTTTTATGATGTGATAACATGGTAGATATGTATGTGTGGTAAATTTCCAAGTGTTATATATATTTAAAAGAATGGAAAGTAATTACAGTAGAATGTTAATAGAAAATATGTGGGGAAAATGGGTTAGGGTAAGAGTGGTTGAGCTAACATCCAAGGGCCCTATGCCCTAGGAGTGATGCCTACATAGCCATAGCGAAAAGGGAACTCAAGCCGATGTAGTTCTCCCATAAGCTAGGGAAGAATATGATGAGGTAGACGAATGGGTTGGTAGGTTTCAGGTATACTTAAGTCTAGGTCATAGGCATGGTTGAATTAGGTCACTTAAGAATGGTTGAGTTGGGTCACTTTAGGCATGGTTGAGTCTTTTTAAAAATGTAGGTGTCGATGGTATGGTCTTGTATAGGGTAATCAATAAGTAATGAAGAAGGTGAATGGTAAGATGTGACCAAAAGATCCACCTAATTGATAAGAACCCTAATGAGTCTATCATACCAAATATTGGCTTATGAACATGAGACCCTAAAGGCATTGCATAATGGACTATTCTAAGGGTGAAGAAATTCACATGATCACAAAATGTCACAGTTACAGAAATTCCCTTGAGTGGATAGAAAATTAGGGTGAAAAGATAATGAGGTGAAAATGGGTGGTTTAGCGTAACTTAGTGTATAACAACATGTTTACCTAACAATAAACCCATGATAAAAAATTTACAAGTCCATGAGGAAAAATTTATCATTTTCTTCTTTTGTTTTTGTCTTTGATAGACTGATCGATATGGGAAGTCTATATGGAATGAGTATCTTATCTCCTTGAGGTATTCATGAAACTGATCAATGTAGGAAGCTTATGAATATTTTTTTTGCAAGGATAGTCCTTTTTTTATGATAGACTATGTGCAGTATGGATAGCTTTGTATAGTTGTCCTTTAAGGGAGTAGTCTATTTATAGCGGCGAGATAGAGAGAAGAGATGTCCCTTTTGAGGAAGTCATATTTTTACAGGAAGTTTGACTCAAGGAGTTGAATAACATTTTAATTTTTGACGTTTAAGTCATGGACAAGACTATAGAGGAATATTGGATTCTTGTTTAGAAGAAAAAACCATAGCACATAGAGGGTAACTATGAAAGAGATGGTTTCAAGTGATGAACTACCATAGGATTCCATCTAGAAAAAGATGAAAAGTTTCCATGAGAATCTTGCCATGAGTAGAGCCATGGTACTCGTATTGAAGATAAGGCTGAAAGGTGACAAGTAATCACATGATTCTTGTTTATTCATTGATCCTCAAAACAGGTAACATGGAAGGTGAATGGTTCTCAAAGGATGAGCGGTCAAATAGATAGAAGGTGATGTAGGAATTGATTTCAACAATGAAATGGTTTAATATGCAAGGCATTGAGGGGCATAGGTTTGGTTTTACCTTTTAATGAAGAATAATGATAATCCTCTGATCCATAGGTATGAGTAACGATATAGGGTCCAAGCCAATTAGGAGAAAATTTTCCCTGTTTAGTTTTTTCTTCTTTGGTTACATGTTGATTTTCCTTTAGGACAGGGTCACTGACCTGGAAGGTTTGTTCATGGACACATTTATCATAATCACATTTGATACATTTTTGGTAGATTTGGAGATGATCAAGAACATTGAGATGATGTTCATCTAACAATTCAAGTTGTGTTAAACGATCCTGACGAAAGGGAATCATCATTGAGTAAGTCTTGTAGTGAGATGTAGAGAGATGGAATCTAGACTTCGAGAGTCATGACAACCTTGGTACCATAGACCAGAGAGAAAGGTATGGTTGTAGTCCAATTGTGAATACTAGTGTGGTAATCCCACAAAGTGAAAGAAATGTGCATATGTCAATCCTTCCCAGTATCGTCAACTACTTTCATAAGAATTTTGTTTAAGGTTTTATTGGTTGATTCTGTTTGGCCTTTTTTTTTGGGTAATAAGGTGAAGAAAAATTGAGTTGAATGCCAACGGCATCACAAATATTTTGTAAGTTTTTTTTTTTGAATTGCCTTCCGATATCAGTGATGAGGGGGTGAGGGACACCAAAGCAAAAAATGATGTGATGGTTGATGAATTCACAAATTTCCTCAACTTGTATAGAAATGAGGGGGACAACTTCTACCCATTTAGTGTAGTATTCAATAGCAGTTATAATCCATTAATGGCATTGTGAATAATGATGATTGATCTCTCCGATAAGATACAAACCCCATTGAGTGAAATTCCAAAGGTCTCGTGCGACCTCTAAGGCATGAATAGGTGTGTGATGAATATTATCATATTGCTAGAATTTCACACAATGTTTGATGTAGTCAAAATAGTCATGGTTTAAGGTTGGCTAATAATAGCCTAGGTGAAGAATTCATTTAGTGACAGTTAAGCCACTAAAGTGACCTTGAAAAATTCTATCATGAAATTCCTTGATGGCGTAAGGAATTTTAGAACTTGTAAGGAATCATATGAGAATACCATCAAAGCCACATTTTTAAAGAATACCACCCATGATGACATAGCGAGATACAATTTTAAGAAATGCACATTGTCCCATTATGAGTGAGGTCAGGAGGTAGGATGGAATGGGAAAGGTAGTTTGTAAACTTCTTATACCAAAGGTCATGTGGGTCAGGTACAACAGTTCTGACGGATTTGACCTCTCGAGATAGATAAGAGGGTGATTGAAACCTTTGTATTGTGACAAAGATTTTAGAGTCAACAGGTGAAGTGGGTATCTGAGAAGCTAGGCAGGCCATGGTATCTATAAATTTATTAGTAGAATGTGGGGTGGTTTGAAGTTCGTAATGATCAAATGTAGTCAAAATTATGTCGACATGACATTTGTTCCTTTGGATTATTTCGTTATGACACTGGTATATACCATTGACTTGGTTACCAACTAGTTGGGAATCACCAAAGATAATAATTTATTTAACATCTAGGGAGATGGTGGTTTGAAGCCCTAATACGAGCACTTCATATTCGGTGATGTTTTTTAATACAATCAAAATCTGGTTTGAAAGATAAAGGAATAGGTTCACCATCAAGAGGAGTGAGGATAACACCTACACCACCTCCATGCCGAAATTTAGAACCACCAAATAATAAGGTCATCTGGTAAGTGATATCATCCAAAGAGAGGGTAGCAATGAATTTTTCTGAAAAATCAAAGTTAGAGGGTTGATCTCCAGAAAGAGGTGCATTTGTTAATTGGCCAATGATGGCTTGGCCTTTGATAGACTTTTGATGGATGAATTCAATGTCAAGGTTTGCAAGAAGCATGATCAAACATGCAACACGTTGATGGTGGTAGGGTTAGGAATACATGTAATGTAGGAGATCAGTGTTACTGATGACAAAGGTTTTGTGGTTGAGTAGGAAATGATGAATTTTAGTGGCGATAAAAACTAAGGCTAAGTAAAGTTTTACAACATGGGTGTACCTAGTTTCATATTCCAAAAGGGTACAGATTATGTAATACATTTCTTGTATCCCTGTAATGCTCATCGCAAATGAGTGAGTATGACACCTAAGGAATGGTCAGTAGCATAATTATATAGGTAAAAGGGATGGTCATGTTTAGGGGGAATGAGTACCACTCGTTGAAGAAGGTATTGTTTTAAGGCATCAAAGGCTTTGTAGAATTCATCATCCCATTGGAATGAGACGTCATTTTTAAGGTGATGACGAAATGGTTGACAACAATTGGAAAGTTTTGAAATAAACTGATCGATAGATTGCAACTTACCTTACAAACTTCAAAGTTGACAGAGATTACTAGGTAGAGGCATTTCGATAATAACCTTTACTTTAGCAGGGTCAACTTCTATGCCACATAAAGAAATGATGAAACCAAGGAGTTTTCCTGAAAACACTTTAAAGACACACTTCGTAGGTTGAAGGAAAACACAATACTTGATGAGGTAGTCAAAAATGACCTTGAGGACTATTAGGTGTTCAACCTGATGTTTGGATTTGGCTATAAGGTCATCCACGTAATCTTCCAATACATGATGCATGATTTCATGGATGATATAAATCATGGCTCGCTGATATGTAGCACCACCATTTTTAAGGCCAAAAGTAATTACTCAATAGCAAAAAGTCACCAAAGGGGTGATGAAGGTAGTTTTTGTTGATCTTCTGGAGTGATTAATATTTGATTATAACTTGAGAAATCATCCATGAGTGATAGCATCTTGTGACCAGTGATGAGATCAACCAGTCAGTCAATTCCTGGTAGAGGAAATTCTTATTTGTGGAAAGCTAGGTTGAGGTCACAGAAATCTATGTAAATGCAGAGTCCCCCCATAGCTTTTGTGACAGGAACAATGTTGGAAATCCATTGGGGATATTTAATGGGTAGGATGAAGGAAAATGAGAGAAGGCACTGAATTTCTTCTTTGACAAGATGAACAATGCGATGATGCATTTTTTGTAGATTTTATTTTATGGGTTTGGCACCAGGAATGGTTATGATATTGTGGACCACAATTTTTAGGTCAATACTAGGCATATCAGCATAGGACCAAGCAAAAGCTTTACTACGGTCCTAGAGGAAAGAAGTAAAATCTTCCTATTTAGTAGCATCTAAAGATTGGCCTATCTTTAGAATGTGCGGGTCATACTAAGTGTTAATGTTGATTTCAATGGTCGATTCATTCAACATGGTTTGCATCTTAGAAGGTAATGCCCAAATAATATAAGAATCTTCCACACCAAGGTAGGTGAGTACAGAATCATCATCCTGACATTGAATGAAATTAATAAAAGGTGTATCATCATCAATCATGTCAGGATATAGGAAGGGAAATGAAGAAGGATCCTCACCATCATGTTGATAAGTTAGAGGTCCCAGGGAAATCATGTTCATGAAAAAAAAGTTAGGAGGAATAGATTCGGGATCTGTGGTTTCCATGGGTGAAGGTGGTAACATTAGTGACTGGGGTGGAGAAGGATTGTCTTCCTTAATTAGGTTGATGTGGGCCTTCTTGGAAGATGGTGCAGAAAAGTGAATGCCACTGTTATCTTTGTGTTTACAGGTGGTACATGGAATGATGGTATGATGACCTTGTTCATAAAAACCAAAACCAAATCCTTTCCATGTATAGTGGTGAAGGAAAGTGTGGGTGAAGCAATGATTAGTAAGAGATTGGAGGCCAGATGAAAATGATCATGTTTGGGATGGAGGTTCGGGTGAATAAGATTTAGTATCAAGTCCCACATACATTAAGATGGTGTGAAGGTGGGGAAGACCATAAGGGAAAACCTCTTCTGTGTGATATTCATAACGAGGGTATTGGCATAGGTTTCCATACTCTTGCAGCGTGACAAATGTGTTGATATTGTAGAGGTGGTACTCCCCTAGAGTGAGGCATTTAACAACACCTTCTAAGGGATCAATAGTATATATGTGGGTAGTGGGGATAGATGAATCACTAAATGATTGGGCAGGAGGGGTATCGATTGGTTGGGAAGTAGATGGGTCAGATGTAGAGGTTACAGTAACAGTAGGAATAGAAGAGTTAGATGTGGGAGAGGTGGTGACAGTATTGGTGGATGGGGTTACAGGTGAAGGAGAAGTGAGGGTAGTGGCAGATGCCTTGACTTGTACAAGTACATCATTAGGTTGGTATAATATGTTATAAGTTGTGAATAGTGATGGGTCAGTGGGGATGGTATAGTTATGCCCTTCATGTTCAAATTTTACACAGTGGTGTAAATTTGAAGGGACACAACCCATGACTCGAATCTAAGGTCTGTCAAGTAATAGGTTATACTGGAACTCTCCCTCTAAGAAATAGAATAATTATGGGATAGTGCAAGGGCCCACCCAAACATGGAGAATAATGGTGCCAAGGGTGGAGGTGATGGCATCGTTGAAGGAGTGCAACATAATTGGGTTATTATACATATAATTGGAAGGGATGCACATTTTATTATACGCCGAGGAGGAGATGATGTTAATATTAACACCACCATTGATCATGATGCGTTGTATGCATATGTTATCTATATATATGGAAATGAAAAGGGTGGGATCAAGGTCATCTGACTAAAGAGGTATTATCTCCTCATCAGAGAAACTGAGGATGGTGACTTAAGGATTAGGAAAGGGGTAGAAGAAGGAGATGATCTAGTAAGTGAGGCCACATGGTGAGGAGTGATAATGGAGGCCAATGGGTAAAAATTATATGGATTGGAAAACCTCCATAAGGTCTTGTCTATGAGATTCAAAAGTTTGGATGAGATTGTATAAATACATCTTTAGAGGGGATTGGTGTAATTTTTTTATCATTGTATGATGGGTGACCTCATCAGATATAGGGTATTTCGGTCCTCAAATGGTGATTTTGGGAATGGGTGCAGATGTTATATTGGGCACGAGGTTGATTGATGGGCTAGTTACTTTTTCTTTGAATTTTTCCTTCTGGGCGTGGGTGGCAACTTGGACCATGTTAATCTAAGGGGAGGTGGTAAATGGAGAAGGTGTAGGATAATTAGTGTAACAACATGATGGGAAAAAACCTAATGGGGGAAGCCTTGTGAAGTGCATCGAGCACACTTGCATTTGGGTGGTGGTTTAGCCAACACTATGATACGGACCATGTTGATCTTAAATTTTGGAGGTGGAAAAAGTGTTATGGGGGTGGAGATGAAGGTTGTTGAAGAAGCAAGGGATGATGATGTGTGATGACAGGTGAAGGTAGAACATGTTCCTCATCAAGAAGGTCATCCTCATAAAAATTTTGTTCAGGAGGACAGAGTTGAAGAAGAACGGTTTTTAGAGCCTTATAATTTTCTACATCATGTCCTGACACATGATGATAAGCACAAATATTGGTTTAATCAAACCCTTTTGGATCAAGTTTGAGAGGGTCGTAAGGCCAAAGTGGTGGTAATGTGATGAGATAAGTCTCTAAGTGGTTACTTAGAATGTTAGCGTACAACCCTGCTAACGGATCACAATGGGAAGTAAGTGTGGGTTTTGGTAAAGGTGCAGATGATTGAGAGGGAAGAGGTGTTATAAGAGGAGGAATGGGTTAGACCACAAGTTTGGTAAGTGTTATTGTATTAGGTTTTGATGGCATCTGCTTGGGTAAAGGTGTAGTAGAAGAGCTAGAAATGGAAGTTTTTTTTAGTTTAACTACCTTATTGGAGGATAGTGGGTTCTTGTCTTTGGGTTACACCTTCTTGGGTAAATGTGACATGGGAGTACATGATGCAGAAGGGAAAGTAGATGGGTGAAGAGGATGGGTTACCCATGGGGGCAATAGAGTTGCAGTGAAAGTTATTGGTAGAAGCTGGGTGGATGGTATGGGTTGAAGTCGTATAAGAAAATTTGGAGTTATAGTAACTGGTGGAGGTATAGGTGGTAGTAAATGTATGGATTAGGGTGAGGGTGTTTAACGTACAGGTAAATGATGTATAATAAAGGCTCGTGATGAAGTAGTAAGCTGCTTAGCTTTTGAATGGCCTTGGGCAGGAGACTATCTGGCCACGATTGATGGGTGAGACCCTAGGATGGATGGAAGGGGTGAAGGTGACAAATGTTTGTTAGGTGAGACTGGTGTATGTGGCCTAGAATGTTGGGTCTTCCCTTTAGGTGAAGGAATATCTTTGGTGTTGGTTTAGGAAGATGTGGCTAAGTCAAATTTGATAGGTGGATGGGTAAGGCTTGACGTTGACATGACACCCAAGGAATTTATGGGTCTAGATACAAATGAAGATATAGGTGTGGGTAGGATCTTAGGTATTGGAATGGTTTTAGTCATGGGTAAAGGTCTAGGTATAGGTAGAGGTGATGAAGAAGAATTTGTTTCAATAGACATGGTTAGGGTGGATCTGATTTCTAGAAATACCTTTGGGTAGATCATGGAAATATCTTCAGGAAACATTTGCATTTGAATTGAAAAGTGAATCTAAAGACATCCCTAAAACATGTATTTATCAACGTAATCCAAGTGATCAGCCAGTCGTGAAAGTGGGACTGCTGTAGGAAGAGATACAATTGGTTTGGTGGAAATCCCTCTAAAATATGTCTTCAATACAAGGAATTGGCTAGCCTCGAACTTTGTAAGTAAACAAGTTGAGATCATGTCAATGGGGTCCTGAGATGCTGAGGGAGAATTTCCCCCAACATGTAGTGGCATGTAGGAATAATATCCTATGGGTATGAGAGATGGAAGGTGAGGTGAAGTAGACTTCTCCCTTGGTGGAGGAGAAGGTGATGAGAATTCTCCTATGGATGGAAGAATCAATATTGTTGACTATTTGGTAGGCTGTGAGGTAGATGGTGGAATGATATCATTAGAAAATATGGTTTCCTCCATGAGAGCAGGGGGAGATGAAGAGTACTCCTCTATGGGTGGAGTAGTAGAGGTATGCTCCTCTATGGATAGAGGAGCTCATGCCATAATTTCCTCAATAGGTGAAATAGGTGAAATTTGAGGAATGACTGGTATGATATCAAAAAATATGTGGAATTCACAGACATTATTGTTACTGGAGGAAGGTTCACTATTTTGATTAGATGATGGTTTATGGTTAGGGAATGAATTCTAAAAGATGTGCAAATTTTGATTTGTTGGCGCATTCAGGTTGTCCACGACGAGGTCTCCATCATCTATCATCTCTTGGACACTGCTCTTAAAATTTAAGCAGTTACCGTCACTATGGACTTTGACACAAAAGTAATTACATTATTCATGTTCCTTTACCATACAGGCATAGGACAAGTAGGATCAAAACTAGTATGAGGTTTTATGGGAGGAAGTTTAATGACTCCAGGTTTAAGAAGCTTTTCCAATACTGAAGAATCGGGCTCTCCAATTGAAGTGTACTTCCATTGTTCCTATCAGAACTGAAAGGTATAGACATGGGAAAGATTGAAAAAAGGTTTATCTTGATTAGAAGGATGAGATAGACCAGATTTGATAACTACCGCATTGATAGATCCTTTGGCTTTTGAATAATTATTTTGGGTTTTGAAAATGAAGAAGAATCATTTGGTTTGAATGGGCGTTCTTGTTTTGTAATTGGATTTTATTTTCTTTAATGGCATGAGTTTACAACTTTTGTGCCATGGTGAACAATTCATCAAAGGTTCAGAAGGTTCGTACCTAAAGAGTTGGTGAGATGTATCTTGTATAAGCTCTAGTGAACAACTCAATAAGTTCAGTTTGAGGTAACTAGAACGTTAATTGGTTGATAAGACTTTGCCAATGAGAAATGAAATCGGTGATAGATTCATCTTCATACTGTCATGTTGAATATAGGTCAATCATGGTGACTTTTTTGACTACATTAATCGAGAAGTGGTCTAGGAATGCTTAAGCCACTTGGTTGAAGGAGTGGATGGAATGTATAGGTAAATTATTGTACCAATCTAAGATCAAAGCATCATCATGGGAAATTAGGTAGCACCCATGTTTGAATGACTGCCAGTGCTATTGCATGTCCTCTTTAATATTGAAACAATTGAACTTGGGCATTTACCAATGTATGAGATATAGGATAATAGGAATGGATGGATGAATAATATTGTTATAGATTTCAACATAAGTCAAGGAGTTACGAGAGCCAGAATGTGATGCTTCTAATGTCTGCATATTATCCATCAACATCCTAATGAGTTCATTGGTGATTTTTGAGGAATGGGTGCTTCCTGTAGTAAAGGGAGGTTGATGATGGGTGTATGATGTGGATGGCATCCTAGTACATGAGGGTTCCGAATTTGAAAATTGCAAAGGGGGGATAGATACAGGTAGAATGTACCCATAATAAGTGATAGATGAGATTGGTGGTTGTTGGTGATGTGTGTAAATAGGTTGGGTGGTTGTAACGACTCTCATGGTAATGGGTGGTAGAGACTTAGGGATGGAAAGAACCAGGTTTTGGAATGGGTGTGGGTTACCAACACTAGAGGTGGTTGTGATGCAACTGGTATATATGAGGAAAAGGGGGCGGATGGGGCCATGTTTAAAGTGGTTGGTGAAGGAATGGTTGACACCATAGGTGCAATATATGCCGTTGGGGAAAAATTTATGGCAGAGGTGGAACCTAACTAAGAGACCACAGGGAGTAATGTGGATGAGGGCAGCACCAAGCTAGTAGTGGCTGACGTGGAAGCGGGTGTGAGGGTAGGAGGAATATATACAGCCATGTCATACACTAGCTGTCATGACGAGTCTTAGGTAGATGAGTGGGAAAGATAGTATCATAAGGCCATGGGATTTTGATCAAGGAGTCTTCAAAACTCCTCGTCACCGGTAGAAATGGTGATATGATTATTTAGATCCATATGTGGCAGGATGGACGTTGGCAATGGACTAGGTGGGAGTGGCTGATGGATGGCATGGAATACAAGGATGTTGGTTTGGTTGTGAGTCAACACCATGTGAATTAGTGGTGACAAGTGGTAAAACTGTATTCTATAAATGACACAAAAAGCAACAAAAGTAGATAAGGATGAAGTCTGGGGGGGTAAATCTGGTCAACGTTTTGATAAAAAATCAAATACAACAACTGACGACGGTCAGTATGATTGGTGATAGTTAAAGGGGAACCGATGATGGTTATGATAATTGATACCACTCACTATGGAAAATACCAGTTTTAGTAAAAGAAACAAAATTGATGAATGTGAAAAGGGGAAACTGTACCTGAAAGAGATATCAGAATGTTGGGGATATGATGGTGTCTTGAGGACCAAAAACAAAAAAGAATAGGTGATGAAGGTTGTTTTAGGTAAAATAACCAAAAGAGCCAGAAGCTGACACCAGTAAGGTACACCGATGATGGTTAGATGTACACCAATGATGGTCACTAGACCGATGCCAGTTACTATGAAATTAGAAAAAATGAAGAAAAATGGATTTTTTGGTGAATTAAATTAGATGAAGGATCAACCCAAAAAACTAAGAATGATAAGATGAGGCCCTGACACACTTAGAAATAGTCAGAATACACCAACTATTATGGTAGAATGTGTAAGGAATAAGGAAAATGAAGAATCATAACCTCACACCTCAAAACAAAAGTCAAGAACAAAGCTAAGAATAATGTGCAATCCTCAAAGTGAAATTTATGTTTGTTTTTATTTATGCTATTTAAGACTGACTTGTGAATTTAGAATATATTTTTTGGTTAGGAAGGTGTTTTATGAAGAGGTAATCTAAAGGTGAAGTGTCAAGTTATGTTTTGGTGGGGTGGTCCTTTCTCTGAGTTATGACTGGACAGGGAAACCAACTAGACACCCATTGTCAATACTCCAATCATTTGATCATTGACAACTTCTGGGTGGGATGTTGTTTAAGAAAATGTGTAAATTCAGATTTTTGCAGTTTGGAAAAGAGAGAGAAGAGAGAAATGTGCTTTTCACCATTCAATTATGTCAACCATCAGTTGGGCATGATTTCCAACATATAGTTTGCCCTCATTTTCAAATGTGAGATAATAATGCAACATATAAGGATGAAATGCAACACACTTTATAACCCAAAAAAAAAAAAAAATCGATGAAGCAAATGATGAATAGGTCAAGAATGTGCTCTTTCACTACTATGCAAATGCAAGAAGAAATTATTGGTTAGTTTTAAGCACCAAATGATAAATGTCATTTAGACAGTTAGAAGAAAACAATATTATCAGGGAGAAGATTAAATGTGTATTTTTCAAAAGGAAAGAAATACACAAAAAGTTTCCCTATACGAAGAAAATGCAATGAACCCAAGAGACGGTCCCATCGGGCATGCCAAAATGTTTTGTTGATAAGTTGCATACATAAGAGAAAAATAGATAGGGTAGGGATGAGGAGGAATACCTGTGAATGAAGGTGGAAGGTAGAGTGCACGCATTCTGATTTCCCGATTCAGTGCTAATTACGAGAACTTCCTTTTTGCTAGGAGAAACTACCTGCGAGTAAAACAAAATACCACAAGAGGAATATTAAACAATATATGTTATTGTATTGCCTAGTGTATGCTAGTTTCGGGAAGTGTGAAACTTCCTAGATGGTTTTCAATCCACTGTTTAACACAACTTAATGCAAGAAATAATGTAAACTAATAATATCCTACTGTACTTGATATAATTTAGGTTTCTCATTCAAGTAAAATAATCAAATCTAATCTAACAGGATAGGTTATGATCATATTTAGAAGTTGGACATGTGAATAAGGTGGTGGGGACAAGTCATGGTCAAGTTTTGAGTGGTTTGGGTTATTTGGGTGAATGTTATGAGGTTTCTGTTGCAGACAGGTTTTACCAAATATAGAGACCAATGTTGGTCTCGAATGACTGATGATGGTTGAGAGGAGACTAATGAAAATTTAGTTTAATCAGCATCGGTAAGGTCAGGATGATAGAAACTCCATAATGTTTGGTTTTTGATGATTATCTATGATTACAGAGAGAATAGATAGAGAATGGTGAGGTTGATGACAATGTTGGGAATACTCAGAGATTTTTGGAGTCAGGTATAGAGAGATGGGAGGTTTTAGGTGATTAGGTGGAGGGATTAGATGGAAGGTGAGAGGTAATGAGATGCAAAGGAGACTAAAATTCCCAAACAGAGATAAAGAAGTTAATCTAGATAAGTATGGATAGGTACATATCCAAATGTACTTACTTGTACTTGCAGACCTGGTGGTTGGATGGAGGTGATGGTTGATCCATGGAACTAGTGGTGAGTGTCACAGACATGCCTCTCGGAACATTACCATGAATACTTGTCCTTCATATCAGTGTTTGGTGTTGGTTTAGAATGTCTGGATCTACAAGAGTGCTCTGGTGCGTGCTTGCATGCAAACATATTTTCTCCAAACTTGAATAGTTATTTCAACCTTGAGCAAAGGTTACCCAAAATGAATATAATGTAACCGATTACAGTTAGGGGTGATTGACATCGGTTAAGGTGGGGAAATCCTAGGTTTTCTAAAATGACAGATCTTGGAAATATTTTTTTCTAGTTCTGTCCATTGTCGCAGATCAAAATGGGATATTGTGCTTATATAAGTGGGCATAAGGTGAGAGGAAGAATAAGAATTTGATTTTAGGGCTAAATCAAGTCTTACTTAATTAAGGTAAGTAGGAATAAGTCTTATTTAAAAGGAAACATGCTATGAATAGGTCTATGATGAAGTGTCTAGGTTATGTGATGGGGTGAGGTGGAAATTAGTTCAATTAAGGTAATTAAATAATGAATATTGTCAGAATGGGAATTAATTTAATTATAGGTAATTAAATTAATATATATGTGGGATAAAGGGGGAATGTGACCCAAATTTTGTGTCTACATTATGACCAACCATCTCCCCCTTTTTCATTGATGACAACCACCTTCAGAAACATTGATAGAAACTAACCTTGCAAGCACCTTCAGACCTCAATATTTTTTTTTTAGTACACTCTCTCCTTTGACATCTATGATAAATGCTCCTATAACAACTTGACATGAAAACAACATCAATAATGCATTAACTATAATTACAAGTTCCCCCCTTGGTTTGTACTCACTCTCTTAACACCATTTGCTGTAGATGATTCTTGAACTTGATTTCCCCCATGCTCATTGCTTCCACTAAAAAAAATACTCACCACTTTGGTCTCTTGCTTACTATAGGAATCTTCACTTTTGACTCAACCTTTTGGTTAGAAACATCAACCAAATCAAAGAATTTCCTTTTAAACATTTTCCTTTTCATTATGATTCTTTGGAGCAACACAGATCTCCCTTAGTAGATACATACTTTTGACTCATCCTTGATCAACCACCTAACAAAAATTAATATATTGATAAGTTACATATTAGGGATAATTTCTTACTCAATCCTCTTGGATTTGTTCCTTCTTGTGACATTCCATTGGCTTAGGACACCTTCATGACTCAACTCAGCTCCCCTTGGGATGATGCACACATTCACAAGTACTTGGAACCACTAAAACACATAGAACACAAAAAATTTACTTCCTTCACAATCATCCTACCTTTCTTATTCCCTATATCACTGAAACACCTCTAGTTTCTTTACAGATTTACCATGCCTTAACACTATCCTCAAAATGATGAGTTTTCAATCTCATTCAGATTATTCATTATCATAACCTCATACACAAGTATACAAAAATCTCATAAACCTTTTAAACTATAAGGATTTTATCAATATAAACCATAGACATATCAATATACCTATGATGCTAGGTCACTCATGTAGTCATAAAGCACAAGAAAAAAGTCTCTATATGGAGCAAGGTGACTTGAATTTCTAAGAATACAGAACTACTACTCAGATTTCACAATTCTATATCAGTCAAGATAGAATCAACTTTACACTAATATGATCTCAAATATACACCTGTATGATAGATGGATATTTCAAGAGTTCATCATGCTTCTAGTGATGTGGAAATGTCTCCATGAAGTCTAGTAGAGGCACTCCATATAATTGAATATATTCAAAAATACCAAATACCCTTGTCCTCATGGGACAGGTCACCATACTTAGGAATCCAATTCCTTGGTTGTTGTGTCTTCATCTCTCTATCATCCACCTGGTAGGTTCATCATGCCTATAACAAGCTACAACAATAACAAAAAATCCAAAAAAAACAAACTTCTTTGACTAAAAGGATTAATCGAGGTTCCTCGACAACAAACAAACTTCTTTGACTAATAGGCCCATCATGGGACTAAAGCAAGTTGCTTTAGGTTCTTCCTTTTCTTTCTCAACATGGTTAAAACCTTAGATATCCATTATTCTCATATCTATTCTTTATCTATTTTTAATATATTGAAATATTCCCAACATTGTTACAAGTGAAGAAAACACGGTACTCTTACCTCTCCAATTATTTATAGGTGACTCTTGATGAAAATATTTAGTAATATGACCATTCTTGTGGTAGTTATAGTAGGTATTATCTCTTGATTTATATGAATAGTCATTTTATACCATTTCTCTATGGATAATCATTTTTGACTGCCCTTTTACATACCCTTTCTCTATGAGCAAAAATGTTGCATGAGTAACAATAACCATTAAACTTACTTGAGAACCTCATTGCATTATGTTTTTCTTATGAAATTCTTGTGAATATTGATATCCTCCTTGGATTTAGTAGGTCTTTTACTCGGCTCAAGATGTTTCTTTTCCTTATTTTTTTCTTCCTTAAATCCCAAACCCGATTTGTCATTAGAGGATCTTTAATTATTCAACAAACCATCGAGATCATTACTACTCTTCTCAATTCTTTAGTAAATCTTAAAATTTCTTGAGGCTAGTTCAAGATTTGATTTTAAGGTATCCAAATTTTTAATCATCTTGGAAAATTCTCCTTTCTAGATTGCATTCTTATTATGGCTAACCCAAGATGATCTTTAAGCTCCTTGTTGATTTATTTATACTCATCTTCCTCCTTGCTTTAGTCTTTTTTATAGAAAAATGATCTGCAGTTCATGATCCTTAAGTTTTTCTCTCAACATTTGATTCTTATTCCTTGTGATCTTTAGATATTCTAAGACAGACACAAAGTTTAGATTTAATATTGGCTCATGCCTCTTCCTCATTTGAATCATCCTCACCAACCTGGTCCTTTCCTTTTAAACTACTTCCATCTTCCATAGCCATGAGTAGTTTTTCATAATTGACATCATCATCTTCATTCTCTGAGTCACTACCATAACATAATTCATCTTGAGTGTGGAAATTAGTTTGGGATATTTGGCATTCTTCTTCATTTACTTTTTGTTCTATCTTGTCATTCACAGGACCTGACAGCATAACATGTTCCTCCTTATCTTCTTTATATCTTAATAACTCTTCTTACAAGTGAAAATAGATGGATATATATGGGATAAATATCTTACATCTAGGATATATTTCCATATAATCAAATCCCAAGAGTTTTAAGCATGCTCTCATTCTGATAAGAGGTGTTACTTCATCTTGAAGTAAACTTCCTTCCATACCTGTGCTTCAATTATCTCCTCCAAGTTGTTAGAATTTATTCAAAAGCACCTTTTTATGATACCAATTTTTTGGAAGAAAAATGAATTATAGTGGGTGAATCAATCCATTGCAACTTTCAATCAATTAACCATCCATAATTATAAATCTTTAAGCATTAATATGATTAGATTATATACATTCAAACATACACGTGAGAAAATGACATAATGACACAAGGATATATGAGGAACATCCTTAAGGGGAAGAAAAATCATTGAACCTCTTCATATATTACTCAACAAAAAGGAATCCTATGTATATTACACAACACAAGATATTTCTTTCTTAAAGCACCCACTTCAAAATAAGCACCAACCCTTACAACTTTAGTGAGGCAACAAACCCACAACAACCACCAACCCATATTTATTAGAGAAACCGCTCTATAAGGAGGATAAAACCCCCAAAGATGAAAAAACCACCCACTTAGACACCCTTATATGAAGATCACTTAATGTCCTTGTTGCTCAACCAACTAATTAAGATCAAATTTTTAGTCTTTTTCACCCAAAGCTCTCTAAACCTTCCCTCTCTCCTTCTCTCATGCATGAACCCTATGAGTGTTGATTAGGTCATATGAACTTGAATCTCTACTCCTCTAGTATTCCCAAATTCTTATTCCTCTTATCTACTCTTATTTAGATTCCATTTGACCTCTTCACACACTATTCTTGCTTGCTCAAAACCTCCATTCTAGTATTACTAGTTCAAATGAGAAAATACAAATTACTTTTATACATAACTCATGCCACAAACTAGTATAGGTAGGAAAATAACATTAGACCATATAATTTGGGTCAATATAAAATATATAAGACTCATTAAAAACATTAACAAGTTACATGAGAAAACCATATAGGTCAGCATAAGCCTTACAATACAAACTTGCTCAAGTAGGCCTAAAAAGTAGGTCTTCACTCCAACGGCCACAATTTGAAATTTAAGGGACCTAAGTAGTTTTACCAAGGCTCCATGAAATCCAAACATGTAATAAAAATATTCTAAACACCATAAACAAGCACAAGTAACTATGCAACCTCCATCTTCAACATGCATCACTCCCATTAGACAAGCTCCATCAATTAGGTCCTAAGCAACCTAATCATTCACTCTCCAAAAGAAAGTTAGTTCCCATAACAAAACATGTTGTCAATATTTCTTGGGTACTTGTACTGATACTACATGATCCTTTCTCACTCTCTGTATCTATGAGACATTATCATACAAGGCATAAGGCCTCAAATCCCTCTACCTCTCTTACCTCGCTTAAACATTTTGATAATGCTCAAGAATAGGTCTATCAAGAATGAGTTGGTTCATACATCAAATCACCTCTTCAGGACACATGTGGAACATCAATGGAAATATATAATCCTCAAGAAAATTATTCATCTCATATTAATCACCAGTTCAAGACATAAGACACCAAAATTCTTTCATCTTAAAGTCTACTCAAACCTGGTTCTAGGTCTCAAAAACTAGTCTACAACTCATCAATCTCTAACACCTCTAGGAAAAATTACAATCACTTTCATCACTTGGAACACTTCAATGGAATATTTACACTCCTCAAATAATCATATTCATATGTCACATGAAGGAATTCATACTTCCATACATGTTCCACAAGCCTTTTTGACGAGCTTAATTGGGCTAATTGGACCATTAGAGCTTAATCTAAAATACACTTCCGATAAAACCATGAGCTCAAACACATCATATGGGACCTCACCAAGTTATACATGTTCATATAACCCTGTTATAGTATGAAAAATATAAAAAACCCCTTTATACCTTCATGACTTTTTTTTGCCTCTTTAGGCCATTAACGGTAGGCACTTTTGGGAGAAAGGTTTCACTCATTTATTGCAAAAAAACCTATCCTAATATTTTCATGAACATTTATAATGCATACCAATCTAGAGGAATCAATTGGTTTCACTTCATGTACCCTACAACACATACCTATACATGTAAATCTTCACAAAATAGAGGTCTTTTTGTATATTATCATTACACCTAGAATATGCCAATACCACCAAAATGAGATATATAGAATTCTTATACATTCCTAGAACATCATACTAGCCTTTCCATACCATTTTGATACCAAACCCTTCATATTTTTTCAATCACTATTAGACTAGGGTTTTAGGAGGGTTTATACCCCCTTAGCTTCTTAATAATGGTTCATAAAAGTCTGATGAAAAAATGAACCCATTTAACTTGGAAAATATTCTTAGCTTCATGCCCTAATATCCAAGAATATATTGAGTCCCCATAAATAATAAAAACATGTGAGTGAGTACTTGAAGTAGACCATCAAGCGAGCAATAATAGTTTTGAGAGCTCGGTAGAGCTCAAAATAACTTTTTTTGCTTCCTCCTTTGACCTTTGAACTAAAAATTTACATACATATCTGGGATGACATCCTCTATGATTTCCAATGCTCATTAATTTTTTCTCACCTCTGAAACTCACCATGCTATCTAGTTTTCCCATGCCTTACTTTCCGCATCTTCCTAGATCTTGCTTTTAAAGACCTTGAGCATGCACTAGACACCTGAACCATGAAATTATACACCTTACACACATGATATGTAATATAAAAAACACTCCTCACATGCCCACCATCCCACCATGTATTATATTCTTCATACCACATGCTACTATACCATCTTCTTGCACTATATCTAGGACTAGGCCTAAAATGGCTAGTATCACCATGTGTATCATGTTAAATGACATGTTATTCATATTACAGAAACAAATACACCTCTTCCACAACTCTTTAAACATGTTACACACCTTAGAAACCTTTAAACACTTATGAAGCACATACACAAAACCTTTTTTACTTTAACCATGCATCAAGAACATGTACTCACTCGTAGACACCATGTCACTTCACCAATATAACACTTCATGAAACTAAAATAGGGCACTACTAATCAAACTTCATGCTTCTTGATTATTGAAACCTCATGCTGACTCTTATGTCACCTAGACACCCTTTTCCATCAATGTAACTTGACATTAATAACAATACTAGTGAAACTATGTCCAATAATATGACCTTCCTAACACTTTGAAACAGTTTTGAATATATTCAGATCTTACAAAAATTACAAGTTTAGCTCCTCAGACTTACTGTGACTTGATTCGACTTGCAGTCTTCTTAGTAGAGCACACCTATTCTTCTATTTTCTAATGAATGTATTCAAGAAGCTTAAAGAAGACACCTCATACCTTTACATGTCTCTAAAATAGCACAAACTCATGAGATTCCTAAATCTCCGTATCCTTCTTCTCATCCAACATATAGTCAATCTTTAAGATCCTCTTTCCCTTCTTAGGCACATTTATCTTAATGAAAATATTATCCTTTTCTTTCTCTCTAGATTATATTGCAGTCAAACACTCATGACTCACTTGGATCACTTCAACCTCTGACTTATTCTCAATCATGGAAAACATACCTTCCTTACTTGCTACCAAGTTTAACTTCTTAAATATCTCCTTCTCCTTCTTAGCATTGTCTAGAACAACTAACTTCTTGATTATATCATCAAGATCAGATTATTTGCAATACTTGACTAACTTAAATCCTTATTTCTTGACCTCATTTGAATGAGAAGACTTTGGAAACCATACTTCTTTTTTGACTTTCCTTGGAGACTCATGGTGGAAAATTTTTACAATATGACCTTCTTGGTGAAAACTATAGTAAACAACATGGTACATTCCTATTGAATTATTCTAACTAATATTTCTTTTATTTCTCCTTGGATGTTCACTTTTGAAGAACCTTCTTCCACATTCTCTTACCCTATGACCAAGTTCATTGCAAGCATAATAATAACCGTGAAAAGAACCAACATACCTTATAAAATTTGGATTCCTAATGGATTTAGACCTTGCATTTCTCTTGGGAAAAATGTTCTTGGCATAAACATCTTCATTTTTACCTTCTTTAGAACTATGGCCATATTCTTGACTTGGCATTTTAGACTTATTATCATCTCCATTGAAACCAAGATCTAATTTGTCACTAGTTGACTTTTGACTGCTCAAGATATCATCTAGATCCATAGTTATATTATCAAACCTCTCAAAGGTATTCAATCTATTGGACACCTACTCCAATTCTTCCTTCAACATCCTCATTTTTTATTCATACATGATGGATTCATCCTCTCTATATTTTAGGGATTTTGTCTCTTCCTTAAACTTTCTACATTCATCATCCTTGCCTTTTAGAACTGATGTCAGTAAAAAAACTTGAGATTATAACTATTTGATGATTTTATCATTTTCAAAATTTATACAAATGATCTTTTCTTCATATCCCTTGACCAAGGACTCCAAATTTTGGTTCTTCTCTCTTTGACACATCAATTCTGCTTCATCCTCATATTCTTTGGCCATCTTTGTACATGAAAGGATCACCTAGAGCTTGTTAATCTTGCTTTAGAGGCCTTACTACGATACTAATTTTTAGAAGCAAAATAAATGAGGGTGTGAGGGTGAATTAGTGGGCATTAAAAGATTCAATCACTTAAACTTTATTCATTCATTAACCATTCATCAACTTAACCAAATAACCCATCCAACTTTCCCAGTATCAGAAATGTCAAGAATAAGAACCCTTCACCCTCCAAAGTGACCCCACCTCCCTCTGGTCATGTCCTTAGGAGTAAAAAGGATATGGAGATGGTTCATAATAATTTTCACATTAGTAATGCAGGGAAGGATAATGTTTCTCAACAAGAGAGGGATGATATTCTCCTCAGAATGGAAATGTTGGAAAATGAGGTAGAAAGTATTAAGAAAGAGATGCATCAATTAAATAAGAAAAAGGGGAAAAGAAAGATGAATGAGGATGCGAGTCTTGGCACTAATCAGACTGATGAAATATACAAAAAAATTAACTTCCTAGATAATATATTGGGGGGGTCTAAAGATAGACACAATCACAATATGTCCATATTCAAAGCTATAAGTGAGCTTCTTGATCAACAGGTCACAAGCATCACAATGTTGAGTGGAGTCCTTGAAGATATTTGGGGTACAGAAAAGGAAATAAATTAGGTCATCTCGTAGTTGAACATAAATGATCCAACACACATCACCACTCTGGTAGTTTTTACCTCCTTGCAGATGATCAAATCAAGGATTCATAGGGATTCAAAGAAATAATACCTCCTAGGTAGGATGGATGAGTTCAAGTTGTTATTTTTTTCTGAAAGAATGTTGTTTTTATGTTGCTTAGTTACAGTTATATCCTTGTTTTGATTTTTATTAGTAGCTTCTATTTTGACTATTGTTGGGCTTATTATAACATCTGGATTCTGATCCTTTTTGCTTCTTTTTCATGTTGATCTGGTTGTTGAGACTTTTTTGTAACAGGGTATAGTTCCTTCAAAACTATTTTCCTTTAATTAAAAAAACTTAACCATTAACCATTAGTAATGCACCCAAGAACCATAGAAAAACATGAGTAAAGGAGAACACATCAACACATGGACATAAGATAAAAGTGGGAAACCATCAATAGGAATAAAACCCACTAAAAAAACTATATTATAGCCATGCTTCAAATTTAGTAAAGCACCAACTCAAATGGGAGCACCAACCCTAAAAGGAGGCACTAAAAAAATCCATCTGATTTATTTTTCACCATTTATTTTTTGCTATAAAAATTGATGATGAATCAATAATGCTCGCTCTCCTCTCTATCTTTCTCAAAACATCCTTCTAGCCTCCATGCCCAAGAAGGTATTCCTTCAATATGATTTCAACATCTAACCTATATATTCAACATATAATATCTCTATATAACATGATCACATCTTCATTTACCTCTCATTATGGTAACACATAACTCCTTCACCTCCTTCAAACAACCCTTTATCTCACACTTTTCTCTCTTACTAACAACCAGCTCAAACGAGCTTTCTAATTTTCTTTTATACATGTCTTATGATCATAATACATGTATGTTGGCAATAATAGAGAAACTTCACTCTCAAAAACATAATAACATCATTCATAAGACCATATATTTCTCCAACATCATCTAGAACCATCTAGACCTCCATTAGGACTCAAGAAGCCCTAAAGCACCAAAATAACCAAATTGCCAAAAAGAGAATGTTATAGAGAAAAATAACCTTAAAAAAAATGGAAAATACTTATACATGTTTTCTAAGCCTTTAGGAAACACCATAAATCATGAAACAACTTGAATCATCATCTCATGCCATGAAACCCTCTTCAAAACAAGCATAACCAAGCTTCCCCAAAACTAGTCTTCAAAATGAAGCTCAAATCCATATCATATGACCTCATCCATGAAATTTTAAAATACCAATTGAAATATCATGACCTAAGGGTCATAAAAAAGTTCATATGATTCCATAAATTATACTTTATTACCTCCAAAAAAATTTTGCAGCCAGGTCACCTGAAACTACTCAAAAATGCCCTAAAACCAGTCATGAAAGAATGATTTCAACATACCTCCTAAGGTAAAAAAAAATGATCTAAAACCACCATGGAAATCTATAAAAACTCCCATAATTCCTCAAAACATAAATTATTCAATAGGTATAATGGACAACTTGAGCACAAACTAAACTTTTCTAGAAACTTATATTTTTGAGTGGGGACCATACACAACCAAGACACCTAACTTACACCTACATAAATATGGAAGATAACTATATAAAATAAAATCATCATACTCACACAATAAATCCATTCTCGGCCACTACAACATATTTCTCTTAGAAGTTGTTAAACTAGGGTTTTGAGATGGTTTAAAAGTCAGTTACCTTCTTAATGATTGTTCGTAAAACTATGACCATAAAATTACATCATTTCACTTGGAAAAACTTCTTAGTATAACAATTAATCTATCCCCAAGATCTTAGGTCCACATGAAAAACACACACGTGCTAATGAGCATCAGAAAGAATAAATTTGACCTAGGTTTCTCACTTCTAAAACTTGGTAAGGTAAAAAATGATATATCTTGCAAAATATTCATCATCAGAACCTGAAATTTCAAATAAACCTTCATATCAAACTACTAACACATCTCCAATCCTCAATTTTTCTCAAATTTACTCTAAAATGTTGAATCTACCACACTAGGGCATGTTTTCACAAAGACTAGGTCTAGGAACAAACCTATAAAACTCACTTTCTATGTAAAGTGCTCAAAGTACCAACCTTAATATTCACTAACATGATTGAAAAAATATGACATAGATCTGACATAGCTCAAATTTTCATTTCCAACCTAATATCATACCTGCACACCTCATTAGGTCACTTAGGGCTTGAGAATAAGTCTAGTGTAGACCTAGAAACCATGTCTTCTCCTCATATATGCACTCTAAGACACTTATGATTGTCCCTACACCCCATCTACATGCTCCACATGCTCTCACCATGCTCAAAAAACTCATCCATAACTATACTCCATCATATAACACCATACTTTTTGACTGGGCCTAAAGAACAAACACCTTGAATATGCTTGCTTCACCAAATATGACCTCCTCGTCACTACGAAATTTTTTTACACCTGTTAGGACCTTCATAACACACCATGACACTTTAAAACATTACCCATACCTTTGACAGTCACTAACACTCTCTACCATGGCACTACATTACTCAATAACCTATGCAAAACCATACAATGTTAACACTACCAATCAACCTTCATGTTTCTTCCCTCTTTTTGAATCAATGTAATCAATGAAAAATCCTACACCATCATACTTTGACATCAATTACAACACAATGCCAACATGTTTATTAGTGAAGCTAGTAATACTTTTGATCTTATATCCATCACACCCTTCCACAATAATGTTACATCTTGCATTTTCATTTCATGATGTGACAAAATAGTGTTATTTAACATGAAGTGGGTCATGGGAACTTGGGGAATGGAAGCATTAATTATTTGGTGTCATAGCTAGATGTACATATGTGTACACTAAAAAGGATAAACGTACTTACACATAGTTGAGAACCCAATCGTGTAACGACACTTGTCACCAAGCACCATAATACACATTACATTAATAACTTATTTTTATTACTTTTTTGTTTGAGTTTACTTCCTTTTTGAGTGTGATTATTTGGATGTTTGGGTATATTGCTTGATTTATTTATCTATTATGAATAATCCAATTCATCTTGTTGTAGGAAATAATGATTTTCAAGAATGATTGAATCTATACATAGTGTAATGTACTATTTCATTATGTGAAGATAATGATGAATGTTGAAAGTTACTAACTCCTTTTGACATTATGATGATCATTGATTTTACATCAATAAGATAGTCTACAACTAGAAAAAGTCAATTCCAAATTACATGGTAAACATTTAAGTATCTTTACCGCAATGAAATGTTAATACCGTTATTTGATTATTACTATTTAATTATCTATATTAAATATTGATCATAAATTTTATTATTATTATTATTGGCAAATAGTTTTTTGAAAGGGACTATACCCTTGAGAACAAAAGAGGGCCAAGAAGCCAGAATAGGAATGAGAACCAGAACAAAAAGGATCAAAATCCAAATGGGACAATGAAAACCAAAGTAGCCCAAGAGTAGTTACCCCATCAAGACAAAAACAACATGCGCACTATAGGAAAGCAACAAAAAGACAACAATAATTACAAATAAGTGCAGCAAAAGCACCCACAATTACTTTTTGGTGGCTTTGTCAATGTTGGATTAGATATTTACCAAGAGGTGAACATAGCCAATGTCGTCATGTGGGCAGAATCAGTAACATCCAGCTATTCAATGGTCCTTTTGCTTTCCTTATCAGTGCCCCAAAGGGTTGCCAGAACTCCACTGAGATTGGAGACGCTGCGGACATGCTGCTCAATGAACTCTTCAATTGCATTAAAAATGGCCATATTATAATCATGACGAGTCTTGGCCTTCCCTAAATGGGTGTCTAAGGAGTTCATCTTCTTGTATATATCTTTACACCTGACTATTATCCATAGCCACCTCCTCCTCCTTCTTCCTCCACTTTTGCATGGGTGCAACCTTTGTTGATAGTAGGAAGAGGAATCCCTCTTCTCAATTGACAGGGAAAAATTTTGATGTTGTGGAAGCCTTGTTGGGCACTACTCCTTCTGCTCCAGTAAAGAGAGCTAAAACAACTTCAAGGATAGTGACAAATGTCCAAGGCCAACAATTCCCCAGAGCATGAATTTCTAGAGATTGCAAAACCTAAGGTTGATAAGGCAGAACAAGATATACTAGGCCTATGAACTGGAGCTTTCTAGGATCCTGATGGGAGAATCTACCCCTAAGATTAAGGTGCATAACCTCTAGGAAAATAGTAACCAGAGTTATTGAGAGAGTAGAAAAAGGTAAGCAGACTATAGAGTAGCTGGAAGAACAAATCTCAGATTCTTTCTAGTTCCATCAAGTCTTTACTATCTAAGGACAAGGTTTTGGATCCTACCCCATTAACTTCCATTCCGCCACCTGTGATTCTTAGTCAAGATGAATTCTAGAGCATTAAAGACATACACATGTATTCCATCTACGGGAGAGCTATGGAAGCCATGGTGGACGACATGATCGTTGCATGTTTGAATTTCATTGTAGAAGCTTTCAAGCTCTCCTCTGCAATTGGGACCATGGATAAAGAACTCAAACTTTGGAGCAGCTGCATAGTGGATCTTCATCTATTGGGATAGGCTGATGAAAATATATTGTTGGCCCAGCAAGGTTTTTTATGATGCCAAAGATAATTTATCAAGGTCATGGGTTTTCAGCGTGGAATGGAAAATAATAGTTTTGGAGGAGGCTTTAGGAGAATTGATGAATAGTTGGCAAAAAGGAGAATCATTCAAAACTTGTGTTATATCCGCTTTCAAGGATATTCACGGTCACCTTCACAATGAAACTTCAGGTGTTCCTTCCTCCCTCCAAGAAATTAAAACTCAATTCAGGGCATTTGTTAAGGAAAACTTGTTCAAGGACTAATTTAATTACCAGACAGAAGATTAAAGATGTTTTTCTCCCTTCAATCTACTATTGAAGAAGCTAATAAATAATATCATGCACACACTGAGTTTGATAAGGAGATGGAGAAATTCTTAGGAACTTGGACTCAAGCTAACTGCCAACACATCAGTCCCACGAGGTAGAGACATAGCTGGAAGCATTAAAAAGGTTTAGACAATGGATCCTCAAGTTGGTGGGCCCTCCTCAGCAATAGGCAACTTGCCTTCCCTCCCAACTTCTCATTTCCTTCTTTTTCTCAAATCAGGCTAATTGTAATTAGTTGAGGGTTTTTGTGTCAAACATCTCCTTAATTAAACATTTTAGTTAAAAGAAGTAGTTACCAAGTGTAACTAATTTGTAAAATTATTTAATGGGCTCTCTACACCATTTTGAGGGGCTGGAACTTGGTTTATTCTTGAAAGTGTAAAGGAGTAAAAAGAAATCAATACAAAAGAGCTTTCTTTCTATGTCTATCTAGTCTTGTTATTTCATTACTATATGTTAAATGTTATTGAATCATTTATCCGTGTTACTTCAAGAAGCTTTGTATTCCTGTAGATGTAATTTCTGGAACTTTGTGTCTTTGAAATAACATCTTATTATCTCAAATGCAAATGGTTCTGTTCCAAATAATTTCATTCTGGCATGCGTAAGGAATTATTTTTTTAATCTATATTTCTTGAGAGTGTGCCTTCCCACTACTTGCCCCTTCCCACTAATTCGTTCCTCTATCGTTTTGTATTGATGATCTGTTCTATTTTAACACTTTCATGATACCCAAGCTCCCCTTAAAACTATACATTGTACATGTGTAAATAATTTTTTGACTTTAAATAAGGGAACCTCTCCCATTAAAGAGGAGGGACTTTCTGTCCCCTGACTGTTGTTCTCGTAAAGTCCTTTTCGACAAACCAACAAAGATCTAGTTATGTTCGATCAAAGTTTAGTCAACGAAAAATTCAACTCTGGTCAACATGTCAATAGTGAACCAATAGCTCTGTGACACGTGGAAAAATGGTGTTAGCAAAGTCGGAGAGGTTTTCACCACCAGTCTTCGACAATCATAAAATGATATAGCTCGTGGGAGCAAGAAGCTCAACTTTTGTTACAAAGGGGAACCCGGCCACCGTGAGGACTAATTTATTATCACTGATGTGGTGGGCCCTCAAGCCACCACATGGCTTGCCACCATGATTGATTTTCCTATTGAGGATCGACATCGAGCTATTAGCCGAGTCATGATAAGGACCGAGTTATATTTTAGCTCAGTGATCTATCCATAGTGACTGAGTTCATCTATATTGCATGGGATCTATATTATCCCATTTACTTCAGTGGACAACCCCACGACAATTTCCTCCAACTAGACACGTAGTGGCATGAAAAATTGGTCAACTTATTGGCCCACACAATGGGCACATTAAACATAGCGACCACCACTCCAAACAACTTGGCCATGTATATCCACCAACCACCATGTATATGTTAAATCCACACGGTGGATAAATGGTGGGGTAAAGGCCCATGCGTGGAAGGTTCCACATGAATGGAGGATGGGTAAGGTTTTAAAAACCTTATCAAAACCATAAACGTCACTCCATGTGGGATTTAACCCACTCAAATATATGCCTCCCCCTATGGGATTATAATCCCATCCACATTGGTATGGGTTAGGCTAATAATAACCTTTAGATAAATTTTAAGGAATAGTATTAAGGGCCCCATTTTAGTGTAAGTAGAGGACCCCTTTTATTGTAAACAAAGCAAGCTTTGTAATTTCATAAACAGGGATGGAAGCCTGTATAATTTTATAAATGTGAAATCATTAACATGTACAATAGAATGCTGCAATTCTTATAGGAATTGTACAACAATGTAGGTACAGGAAATATTGGTTCAACAACACAACAATAATTCCGTAAATATTTGAATGAATACAAATGTGTTTTGAACCATATAATAGTTTGCAACAATATGTACCCATGTATAGGTAGATACAAATAAATAGTTGATAAACTACCATAACAAAATAATCTATTCGTGATTAAATGAATAAATATGGTAATTAAATAACCATATAACTAATTATTATAATTAATAATTAGGATTATCTAATGCATAAATTAACCTAACATTACTCCCCTTAATTGTGCATTGCCTCAAGGGATGAGGAGAGGAAATGCTCTAAACAACTTGAACTTGTCACGTGCAAGTGACTTCGTGAAGATATTTGCTCGTTGTTCAGTTGTTGGACAGAACTGAAGATGTATATTATGCTTCAAGACATGCTTCGCATATGAAATGTACATGTACCTCAATGTGTTTTGTTCTTTCATGAAAAACTAGATTGCGAACAAGTTTGAGAATGACCTTCATTTTCAACATACATGGTGGTTGGTTTGTCCAATGGTATTCCAAGTCCTTCAAGTATGTGACGTAGCCAATATCGCTTCATAGAAAGCTTCACCTGCAGAATGATACTCAGATTTTGTGGAAGAATGAGAAATAAAGTGTTGTTTCTTTCTTCCCCATGATATTGGTCCACATCCCATAAAGAACACAAAACCTGAAGTGGATTTTCTGTCATCAATATTGCCTGCATGATTTGAATCTGAATATCCATTCAAGAAGAAGTTATTCGTTCTTCTTGTATTATAGACCAAGATCCACTGATCCTTTAAGATATCTCAATATGTGCCTTGCTTCTTTCCAATGAAAAACTTTGGGTTCCTGCATGAACCTGGATAGATAGCTCACTATAAAGCTGATATCTGGTCTAGTGTAGGTCAGGTAAATGAGACTCCCAATCAACTGCCGATCAGAGAGTGGTATTTTACCTTAGGAGATGGATCTGAATGAGATAACTACAATATGTTCCTCCATAGGTGTAGAAATTGGTGTGCAATCCATCATCCTAAACTTCTCGAGCGTTGTCTTGGTATATTTCATCTGAGAAACAAAGATGTGATTCTCTTTCTGCCCTACTTCTAGTCCAAGACAGTAGTGCATAAGCCCGAGATCTGTCATGTCGAATGATCGCTTAAGATCTTTCTTCGTTTTATCAATCATCTTCACTGAACTGCTAGTGATGACTAGATCATCGACATAAACTACAACAATCACCATCTCCCCCCCTTGCTTTTTGAGGTAGAGATTGGGATCATATGGATTTCCGACGAATCCATGTTGTACGAGATGCTCATCAATCTTGATGTACCATGCCCGGGGTGCCTGTTTGAGGCCATATAGAGATTTCCTGAGTCTGCATACCTTTTCTTCTTGACCAGGTACAACATATCCCTCAGGTTGAGTCATGTAGACTTCTTCTTGTAAATCTCCATTCAGGAAGGCACTTTTTACGTCCATTTGGTGAACTCTCCATCCAAACTGAGCAGCTAGAGCAAAGATCATCCTAATCATTTTGATCTTAGCTGTGGGAGAAAATGTCTCCTCATAGTCAATGCCTTCTTTTTGTGTGTACCCCTTTGCTACAAGTCTTTCTTTGTACTTTTCCACTGTCCCATCTGCTTTGTACTTAGTTTTGAATATCCATCTGCATCCAATGGGTTTCTTCCCTAGTGGAAGATCAACAAGCTGCCAAGTGTTATTCTTCATCACTGATTGATATTCAGAATCCATGGCATCTTTCCAAGCTTTTGACTGTAGGGCTTCCTGAACTGTAGAGGGCTCATCCGATTCAATAACTCTACTCATCAAAGTAAAGTTAACTTCTTCTCTTGCTTTACTGCGAGTCCATGGTCCAAGGGTGGATGTATTCGGTGGAGCATCCAATCTTGCATCTCGTAATGTACTTGTACACCATTTAGGCATACGTTGACCTGTTCCCATGGGTTGTGGTTCTATCTGATCAACACCATCATCCCCATCATCACTTTCATCTTCTGAGGGAACATTAGCTTCAATTTTTACAACTGGTGAAAAATCTACATCTTGCAAGTCTGGAGGAGGAGTCTCTACTTCCTTCTTCTCGAAAAAATCAACATCTCTGCTTGTGTAGACTTTTCTGGTCTTAGGATCCATCAGTCTGTACCCAAGAGTCTCTTCACTGTATCCAATAAAGATGAGATTTTGTGACTTCATATCTAATTTCTTTCTATTCTGTTTGGGTATGTGCATGTTGGCTTTGCACCCGAATACTCTGAGGTGTGCAATGGATGGTTTCCTTTTTGACCATGCTTCATGTGGTGTAATTCCATCAAGAGCAAGTTGTGGGTGCTCTGTTCAACAAATATACTATTTTCTTTACTGCTTCTACCCAAAATGTATTTGCTAGTCCAGAATCATCGATCATGCATCACACCATTTCCATGATAGTACGATTTCTTCTCTCAACAACACCATTTTGCTGCGGTGTGTGTGGAGGAGGCATTTGTCGACGAATCCTGTGAGTTTGTAGGTAGTCTTTGAACTCATCACTGGTGAATTCCCCCCCTCGATCTGAGTGGAGAGTTCTGATGTGATGACCAGTTTCTTTCTCAACTGCAACTTTGAACTTTTTGAATGTTTCAAAGGCTTCACTTTTCTTGCGAAGACAAAAAATCCACATTTTTCGTGAATAGTCGTCAACACAGAGCATGAAGTACTGGAACCCTGAATGACTTGGCTGCATCAGACCACACAGATCGGTATGAACCAGGTCAAGTTTACCATGAGCTCGAAAAGTACTCTTTTGGAATGAAACTTTGTGTTGTTTTCCTTGCTAAGCAGTGAGGACACTTGTCTGTATCCTTTTGAAGAGATGGTAGCCCATGTACCATATTACACTGGTGAAGCGTTTTGAGATATTTGAAACTTACATGACCAAATCTCCGATGCCACAACTGGGTTGAGGTGGATTTTTTAGCCACAAGTGCTTGATCATTTTTGTGAATGAAATCAAGTTGAAACATTCGTCCCACATTTGAGGCTTTTGCAATTATTTTCAAGCCTCTAGATTTATCTCGAATCAAACACATTTTCTTGCCGGATTGACTATCAAAGTCAATTTTTAGGTTGTGATCTAGGAGTTGACTTACTGAAAGAAGATTCTTTATCAACCCAGGGACATATATGACATCTAATAGTCTGCATTTGCGTGAACCAAGGGGTAGAGAGATGTTCCCAATCCCCTGAACTGTATATGAAGAATCATCTCCCAGCGAAACATGATTTTTTGATGGCGTGTCCTTCATTGAAATAAACCAGTCTCTGTGGCCGGTCATGTGTCGAGTGGCTCCCGAATCAACATACTAGACATCACTAGATGACGTGGATGGTTCACTTGATCGAGAAGTGAACAAGAAGTCTTCATTGTCTGACTGTTCTTGTTGCTCAATAATATTACCTTGCTGGTGGGGTCTTCTACTCCAGTTCCCCTTTTTCTGCCCGTGATAGTTGTGAGAATGTCCCTTGTAAGATTGTTGTTGTTGTGGTCCAGAGTTGCTTGATGAACCTTTCTTATAAGTGTTTATACCAACAATCTTGTAAGTCGTGTCCTCTTTTACAAATTGGACATCACTTCTTCTGTTGATTGTCCCCATGATACTGATTCTGATGTGGGGACTTCTGATAGGATTTAGGTTTTCCTTTACCTTTTCCTTTCCATTTTTTGATGTGAAGATAGTGCCTGCTCCTCTTCATCATCCTTGTTGTGCATTGCTTCCTCTTGTTGCAATAGGTTTACTAGCTTGTCAAAACTAATTGTCGTATCTGACAAGTTTAGAGTTGTGACAAAAATGCGGTAAGAAGAAGGGAGAGCTCTCAGAACAATGGGAATGAGAGATTCATCTTTGACCTCTTCTCCTAGGGCTAGAAGTGAAGCCCTCAACTCTGCAACTCTTCTTAGGAAGGCTTCAATTTTCTCATTCTGCTTGAACTTCAATGTATGTAACTGACTCTGCAAATTGAGTATGACATTCTTATTCTTGGCCTCATATATTGTGCTCAGCTTATCCCATGCTTCTTTTGTTGATGTGGCATCTCGAATGTGGGCTTGCACATCGTCAGAAACTCCAAACAAGATGATGAGTTTAGCTTTCTGATCTGCTCTATCAAATTGTTGTTGTTGTGTTGCATCAGTTGGTGATCTGGTTAGAGTACCAGTCACAATAGGCTAGATTTCTTCAAACTCAAGTTGTGTCTTTATTTTTGTCTTCCATGCAGCATAGTTGCTTCCTCTAAGCAATTGTGAATCTGGAAGAAAAAATTTGGGGGCATTGGTGCCCATTTTGCAGAGATCACTAACAGGGTTTGGCTCTTATCACTCCAGGTATTAGGTCTCCCAATCTATATACCGTCAGTCCTATATACCGAACCTTTCTATATACGCGCCCTTCCGATATACCCGTCGGTACGTGGAAGAAGCTCGCCCTTTCTATATACCCGGCGGTACGTGAAAGAGGCGTTAACGTACGTGAAAGAATTCAATACGTGGTACCAAGACAATACTGATGGGGTCTGTGTAATTATTGACAACGGCTCAAAGAAATATCCTCATACGCGCGCATAACTTCGCTATATACTCGGATAGTTTCTCAGTTCGGATTTATGTCTTGCAATCGTTCACAGACGGATGTGATGGTTCATAGTGTGTGCACTGTGACCTTATTACTCCCTGTCGATTTAAAGGGACGATGCCTAGACGACATTGTTACAGCTATATTAGGTGTTAAGTGTAGTAGTATTCGCGATGGCTTTACCCGTAAGCGCTTCCTAGAGGCACCGTATATACCGAACGCTGTGAATGAGATCTAGGATCTCGTGAGTGCTACAGAACCAATTTTTTATTACAATTCTGCCACTTTTTGAGTAGTTACAAAGTTTGCAGTTGACTATGACAACCTGTAAATTAGTACAATATGCAGCAGTATATAATTTACATTCAAAAAACTAGACAATTTGAATGGCAGGAAAAAATTTCTGTTTCGCGGGTCCTGGTGGCCTCCTGAGCCCAATACGACCCAAAATGCTAAAAATTGCAAAAAAATAGCTTAAAATGCAATTTTTAGATGGGTCTCCTTTTTCAAAAAATGTCCAAAATGAAAAACCAGGCCGAATGGGAGAAAAAAAAAATTTACCCTAAATTAGGGATTTCTCCGCTAAATTTAGTTAGTTATAACTAAATTCAAAAAATCTGTTAAATTTAGCAGTTCCGCCAAAAATTTCCCCAAATTTGGTAGTGGGTGAGGGAGGGGGATTTGACCCCTTGACCTCTCTTTATGGGAAGTGTCTTACAAAAGTTATGCTAGCCACTTGGGCGGCTAAGCTAAACAAGTATATATAAAGAGAAATTTATAATTAAACACTTCCAAACTGTAAAACCATACCTTTTCATAAAACCACGGTTTTGGAAATCTGGTTTTGAGTGAATTTTTCAGCAAAGAGAAAAGCGACCATATGGTTTTTAAAGGTTGTTTTGCGTGAAAGAAGGTGGTTTTGACTGTGTATAGCACTTCTATCAATTTTCTCCCCTCCTTTGAGCTTGCAATCTCTTCCTTGGTGGATTCTATCCTCCTCGTGCTTGAATTGCAAAGACTATACACGGTTTTACATAGATTTAATGGCGGTTTTGAAGAATTTGATTGTGGTATTGCAAGGGATGGGGCTGGGAAGTTGCAGGAGGCAACTCTGGCTCTCTTCTGCTTGCAAAAGCTTCTCCAATGCTCCTCAACCTCTTCTGCAATCCTCAAATCTCCTTCAACCTGCTCTGAAACCAAATGTAGATTGAGAAACATTTTGACAACCATGACGGAAGCCTGTATAATTTTATTAATCTCAATGAACCAAAAAATTACAGAGAATGGGCTGCAATATTTATAGATATTGCACAGCCAAATACACACAGGAGAATAAGTTGCACAGGTGCAACCAAATGCCAAAATGAATAAGCTTCCAATAACATCCGGGAAGCAGGAATTAGGAAAAACAAATATATTGTTTAAAACAATATAACAGTATGTAAAAAAATTAAATATGGTTGATTAACCATATAACAAAATAACTATTATTATTTAATTAATAAAATTAATTAAATAAATGAACTATGCATAATTAATATTTAGGATAATAATATTTTATCCTAACACCATACTTGTTTACAAGACTATCCTTGACCATCCCAAATATGTCCATAAGACTTCCATTAAACCAGTTATTGTCCCAGAAATTTATATCATTCCCATCACCCACTTTCCATTTACTTCCCTGTTTAATGAAATTTCTACTCTTTACTAGATTGTTCCAAAAAAAGGAACCAAAGGGGAGGTGCTCATCCTGCAGGAAAGAAAAGGCAGTTTGTTGATTTAGGTATTTATCCTTAATTAACTCTATCTAGGGTTGTTTCTCTGAAAGCATTCTCCAGCCCATTTTCGCAATCAGAGCCTTATTCATTTTCTCAATATCTTTTATACCCAGTCCTCCCATAGACTTCGGAGTACAAACTTTATCCCAAGTAACTAAGTGAAATTTAAAATTCTCCTCCATGCTCTACCATAAGAAATTCTTCTGAATCCTCTCAAACTTTTCTCTGAAGGAAGAGGGGATCTTATAGAGTGACATGATATAAATGGGAAAATTTTGAAGAGTACTTTTTATGAGTAGGCACTTACCGGCACTAGATAAAATGGCTCCTTTCCAACTAGCCATTTTTTTATGAAATCTCTCCAATAAATCATCCCCCACCTTGTTAGAGAATTTTTTGTGCCAAGAGGAAGGCCCAAGTAAGTGGCTGGAAGCGGACTTATTTTACAGCTTTCAGAATTTTAGCTATTTTAAGTTGTCTTTCTTTAGGAGTGTTGAAGAAGAAAATGGAGCTTTTATCATAATTGATCTCTTGCCCAGAAGCAGATTCGTAGAGCTACAGAATAGCCTTACTAGCCTTAGCTTCAATGACGGAAGCCAATAGAAGGAGGATTGTATCATCCGTGAATTGCTGATGGGAAACACCTTGGCTAATGGAAGTGGGCTTTGAGCCTTTCAAAAGACCATCATTGACAGCTTTAGCAATTGTTCTACTAAGACTGTCAGCCATAAGAATGAAGAGTAGGGGAGAGATGGGATCCCCTTGCCTTAGCCCTCTGCTGCTAGTGAAAAAACCCACTGGCTCACCATTAACCACCACTGAAAATCTGATTGTAGAGATACAAGCCTTAATAATTTTTCTGAATTTGTCCGGAAAAACCAAATTTAGTAAAGACTTTATCAAGAAAAACCCAAGAAACCTTGTCAAAGGATTTATTCATATCGAGCTTAAGAATCATATTTGATTTTTTATTATTCTCCATAGAATGTATGGTCTCATGAACCATAATCACTCCATCTTGGATAATCTTGCCTTTAATGAATCCACTCTGCTGCCTAGAAATTAAATCATTCATAATGAGTTGAAGCCTCCCAAGTAGCAATAATTTTTGTAAAAATTCTATATATAGCATTCACAAGGCTGATGGGTCTAAATTCTTTAAAGTCTTTAACATCCATTTTTTTTGGGGGCTAGTACAATATGGGTGTTATTAAGCTCTTTCAAAATATTTCTAATTCTGTAGAATTCATTCACCGCTCTGAGAAGATCATCTGAAAAAAATTAATGAGAAACCATCCGAGCTTGGAGCCTTATCACCTTCTAAAGTAAACATAGCTTTTTGTAGCTCTTCAAGCGTGAAAGCTTTAGTGATATTTTTAAATATTTGCTCCTCAATTTTCTCTTGGGGAATAACCTCCAGCATAAAAGCATTAGCCTCAACATTGATGATATTCCTCTCATTAATAATTTTTTTATAGAAATTTAGAGATTCTTCCTTGATGCTATTGGGATATTTTATAATATTTCCATTACTTTTAGCCACTTCCATGATCCTATTACAAGCTTTGTTCTTTAAAGTGGTCATATGAAAAAAATTTGTATTCCTATCTCCTTCTTTAAGCCAAATAGCTCCAAAAAGTTTCTTCTTTACTACAAATCGTATGCAACTCTGAAAGAATACTGTTTTCATTAGTCTAGTCTTCAATGGATCTCCCCTTTGTATCCATTTTGATTTCCAAATCTTGGATATTTTGTTTTAGCTTCTTTTTATTATCAAACACATTGCCAAAAATGCTTTTATTCCAAATTTTAACTTGCTTTTTAAAATTTTGGGCTTTTGAATTAATCTAAATTGAGCAGTGCCTTCCCCATTCCAACCCCACCATTCTTTAATTTTGTCATAAATTTTGTCATGCTCCATCCACATCTTTTCAAATTTGAATGAGCTTCTGATGGGTTTAGTCCAATTTAGAAGATTTAAAGCAATCGGATTGTGGTCCGAACCTATTCTGGGCAAGGAAGAGAGGTCGAAGTCTTGACTGAGAATCCAGCTAGTAGAAATCAGAGCTCCATCCAATCTAACTTGGATGAGATCTTTTCCCAACCTTCTATTATTCCAAGTGTATTTATTTCCATGGAGGTCCACATCTAAGAGATTAAGTTCAGCAATAAAATCATCAAAATCCTCCATACCTGTAGAAAAGCTAGAGATTCCTCCAAATTTTTCACCTGGGTTTAGAGGAGAGTTAAAATCTACCATAATAAACCAGTTAGCTTTACTATATTGGTTTCTAAAGATATTAAGATCAGTCCAAAGTTTACATCTCCCACTAACCGTATTAGGGGCATAGATGTTAGAAAGGATCCATTCACCCTTGTTCTCAATAGCAAGAAATTTGATAGCAAGATAATTAGTGCTAGCATTAAGAACCATACCAGTACATTGCCTTTTATCCCAAAGAGTAGCCAGACCTCCAGAGGCTCCCTGAGAGTCTACCACTGCCATTTCAGAGTTTTCCCAAAAACTCTTTTTATTAGTTTCAAGGATCTTAGCTTTCATCTTAGTTTCCTGCAAAATCAAAATACTAGGACTACTAGAAACACATAACTCCTTTATGATTCTCTACTTGGTGTTTTCATTTAGACCTCGGATGTTCCAAGAAATAATCTTCATTTGGAGGGATTGGGGATTGGAATTTTCTGATGGTTCAATTGTCGTTGAATGCCATCTGCAATGTCTCTCTCTGTTCTCTTAGATCTAAGAGCCTTTTTTGAGGGCCTTCCTCTTTTAGAGCTACCTCCAAAATCTACTAGTCTTCTTGCAGAAGACCTAGTAGTTCTGGATGTTGATGTATCCCAGTTGTCCTTTTTCTTTTTCTTATCATTGTAAAGTGATTCTGGGATTGTTTCAAAACCTTTCATCCTCTTTTTCTTTTTTTAAATGACCTTTGTGAATCCAGAAGTTAGTTCTTCATCTTCTTTGATAGACATTACTTCTCCCTCTTCACACTCCTTCTGATTCCTATCAATTGAGTGTGGATCATTTGTTCTGATGCTGTAGTAAGTAGGTGAAACCACTAACCTGTTGCTGAAGCAAGGAGGTATATCTGTAGATAATCTATCTTCACCCCTAGGAGTGTTTATCAGCAAAGTTTCTTTAAAATCCATGCTATCCATGTTCAATATTTCCTTAATGATGCATAGAGGTTCAACTTCCTTATTGCTCAAAGACTGATAATGATCATTAGGAATGATATTAATTTTTACAGCTCCTTCTTGCTTGTCCACCACCATGGACACCTTTACAGGATTTTCTAAGTCTTCATTACTAGGTGCTACTAGTGAAGTTGCCACTGGGGTTTTAGGTTTATCCTTTTCATCTTCCTTATTGCTCAAAGACTAATATTGCTCATTAGGGATGATATTAATCTTAACATCTCCTTCTTGATCATCCACCACCATGGACACCTTTATTGGATTTTCCAAGTCCTCTTTTCTAGGTGCTGCAAGTAGTGCTGCCCCTGGGGTTTTAGGACACCAGACCAAATGCTTCCTTATTTGAGTTTTAAAACCCATTTTTTCCCCTTACTATTGTAGTCCATCTCAGTCTGGCTAGGGGCTTTGTCTTCTCTCTAACTATCAGTGTCAAGATCCCTGCGTTCCTTACTCAAAGCTAAGCCATCCACAGGTAGTTTGGCTTCCACTGTAGAGATCTCCTTTTTGGGACAGTTTTTGGTGGAGTGTCATATGCGATGGCAAAGCTTACACCTTAAATGAAAAGTTTCAAATTCAATTTTTTGAATCCACACCCCATACCTATATTTCAAGATGATGTGTTTTGGTAATTCCTGCTCCATTTTGGAAGAAATGCAGAATAGAGCAAAAGCAAGTCTGCATCTGTTTCTCGTGGGCCCATCCAGCCCGATCGGAGCACCTAAGGACTTAGCAATGTTAAGTAGAATTTCATCATCCCAAAAATTCAATGATAGCCTAGGAAGCCTACACCAGATTAGAATGGTGTTTATATTTTCAGTGTTAGGGTCAAATCTAGGATACCATTTTTTCAAAAAGAGGCCCATATTACCCAGCCACCATGGTCCTCCTAGAAGCACCGATTCCAAATCAGCCTGCTGATTAAATTTTACCAAAAAAACCCTGTGGCATGATGGTAATACTTAGATCCCCCTTAGGAATCCACTTCCTCAGAGCCCATTTTCTAATAAAATCAATATTAGGTCTAGGGCCAAGAAAGTTACCAACAAGGGAGAGATTCACTTTGCTCAATGCCCTATCGACGCAACCATCTGGGACCATCAGGAAGGTGGCACCTTCACTATCCTTTTCCCACGTGAAATGACCTCTTTCAGGAGAATGTGGACCCACTTTTATGGTAGGGCTTTGAAAAATCTTATTTCAGGCCAAAGGCGTGGATCCCAACATTTCTCCTTTTTTAGTTTGTAGATTTACAACCGTTCGATCTTAGCCAAAGAGCAGCCTCTCCTCAGCAATTCTTGGCTTAGTGCGCAGACATTCTATAGCCAGAAGTACAGAAACTACACAGACAATACATCTATCTCTTTCTCCATCGCTCATGTTCTCCATCGCTTGTGTTCTCTCCCCCATTATTAGTTATAATCCATAAAATATTTAACATTTTATGAATGATCAAAATTATCACCATTCCTTTTAATTAAACTTGTTTGATTTGGAAAATTTTCTTAACCAATCGATACTCCATTTGTATTGAGTGATCAATTTCAACAATGTTTATAATGATTGGCATGTTTGGCTTAAATTGACTAATACTATTACTCATTTGGTGGAGCAATGAAATGGATAAATGTTGTAAGGAAATTTACATGGTTTATTAATAAGGTTAATATTAAGGTCATAGACCATGTTCATTGGATTTTGATTATTGATAAAAATATGGTTCTAACCATATTTGAATGGAAAATAGGTTGTTTAAATATATGGTTGGTTGATGACCCATGAAAGTTAATAAGGTTTGTGTTTTATTGATCTTTGACCTTTTGTGAAATCACTCCCAACTAATTTTGGAGGGAATTTGTAATTAGTGGTGGCATGTTGAATAAATAGCCAATACATGGTATATGTAAGAGTTAATGATCATTTACTAGCTTTGAAAAAATAGAAGATTCCTCTAGAAGCTACCTTGCATGCATTTTTTGAAGTCATTTTTATTGTTTGATGTTGGTTTTTGGATTTCCCTTGTGGTTTGATTTTTGGCATGCTGTTTTTATATCCTATTTTTATTGAGAAACTGTTGGAGGTAGGGATGGTTGACTTGTATTATATAAATATTGTTTCTCATGGTATAAAAGAGGGACATTCTTCTACCCTGGGTCATATGACTTGTTTATTTGTGGAGTCATTCTTTAGAGAAATATTTTATCGACCTACTTTGTAGTTTTCAAGGGAAGTGTGAAGAATATGTTAGGGACATTATAAAATCAGAAATGGGTTCAATTTCCTTAATCTGGTTATTTTATTTCACAATGGTTGAATTTTTTTTGTCATCATTTAACAAATATTTGAAGGGTTATTTTTTCTAGGTGAATGTATAGAATTACTAAAGAGTTATTTTATTTTGGGTACCCATGGTTTATGAATTAAAATGTAAGACTAGGTTGCTAATTCTTAACCAATATCTAGAAAATATATACTGTGTAAGTTAAGTCTTCCTTTGAATGAATTTGGGTTCATTTTTGAAAAGTGAAAAGAGTCTAAAAATGGATGTTATTAAGGATACGTGTTGGGTTTTGTTAAAACTTAAGAGTTATCAAGTCTAGGTTGTGGACTTGAGTCTCCACTGGGGATGGTTGAGATGAAATCCAATGAGTCTTATTCACAACTATGACCATATAGTCAATGTTCATTATATGATAAAGATTTCTATTCAAATTCTAATGGCTTAGAGTCTTTAGTTTTTTGTGATAATAACGAACTGGTTGGAGGATACAAGTCTACATAAAAAGAGATATTTATAATTAATTTGAAGTGAATTATTTAGATTGGACATGTAGAAAACAAAATAAGATTAGAATCCACCTTCTTATGAACTTGATTAGATACTTGATGAAAGTAGTATCAAATATGGAACTTTTCTCTTCTCTTCTCTTATATATCATGTAATGTCATAAAAATCGTTAGTATTGAATATAAATGGGGGAAGGGACTTTTTGCTTACTTATTGATGGATATTAGAATATTTTGGTTATAATATTTTTTTATTGAACCAACACTTGTCACTCAAAATGGACATAAATCCTCTGGAAAATCCCATTAAAATTCAGAGAATTTTATTTTTGGAAAGCAGTTCAGTGTTAACAAGATGTCATTAAAATTCTCCACTACCAAGCCTAACACAAATCTGGTTGACATATGTATGAATTGATTTCATTAAATAATCACAATAACTGAAGGGTTTACATAGGATCCAATACCTCGCATCCTGAAGGCTTAGTCAAGAATATTAGGATTTCCATTACCAGTTCGTTATCCATGACTTGTACTGAAATCCCATATAGGAAGTGAAAGAGTAAAAATTGCAAAGGCCTCTCAACTAGGCATTAATTTGAATTAATTTGTGAATCTTCGACTAAATGATCCTTTAATCATGGTAAGGTCATAATTTAGATGTTGATTTAGGTGATAATTATAATCAATAAATACAATAAGAGAGCTAGACCTTCAATCTTATGACAACATTAATCTTATTAGGAATTATTAGTTATACAACTATTTCCAAAATAGGTATCAAGATTCTTTTTAGTTTATTAGTGAATAAAGTCCCTATTCTTGAAGCCTCTGAAATTGTGACTCGGGATTCAAATCAAATGGATCCTATAAGTACCAATTAATAACCCTATGGAAAAAGGTAATTCCCACATAATGAATTACATTATTACGCATTCTTGATCCTCCTATAGCCATACAAAAATGGCATGGGTAGGACTCCATGATGTGAATTTCGTCACATGGTTTTTGTACTTTATTCGTAGATTAGGTGTCATATAATGAAAAGTTAATTGAATTCAAATTATTTTAGGTTTTATCATATAGATACACATCATTTTTTTACTTGATATGAAACTTAGTAACTTTTTTATTTACCATCAGCATATAGGGTCATATAATATTATTCTTTCCCAACTCATAGAGGTCATTAACTATAATTTTATCAAACATGTTTTGCATGTAAATTCATAGTTAAATACTTATCAAGTTTGTACAATATTTCATGAGTTGTCATAATTAGAGAACGATATACTTGTTTCGACTACCATTCCATTTTTAAACTAGGTTTATTATAGCCCATTTGTTTAAGAAAGGGACATCATAAGGTATATAAAATGTTTTATTAAAAATGCACCCATAATAGTTATACTCAGGTGTAAAATCATCATTATAATTTCTTTACTTTACACAATGATGATAGTCAAATAAGTAACCACTATATCTATTACATAATAAATATAGTTACATATCTTAGGAACATGATCATCAACAAAATGTCTAAAAGTATACTAGGATATTGTGTCTTCATTCTAACATGAAAAACACCTTCGAATTTTATTAAAATGTACTTACAACAATACAAGTTATCTGCAACTAAAAATGTAACAACCACCGCATGAAAAATCATGCGCATCCAAACCTTTGAGTCACTCAATGCTGATTTACTCCATCTGCATACTATAGGAAGATAAAATTTGTATACATGTATAGTTCATCGAGCTTGCATGATTATCCACTCTAATCTTATTGATTTAATTTTAAATAAAGAAATATAGTTTGAATATCTATATTTTTTCTTTTCTAAGTCAATAAATCAATTATTATATCACCAATTCATAAAAAAACATAATGTAATCTATGTTTTCCCCAACAACCTTTTAAACAAGTTAGACCCATGGTTAAAATATCCTTCCTAAATGCTATCTTAACATGGCAGTAATCAATTTTTTGGTATTACAGATCAAACCATATCTTAATGAAACCAATATATAAAATCTTATACCAAAACAATGTTTATTGTTATGCATACTTAAATTAAGAAAATGACATTTAATCCATAGAATTATTTAATCCCTAACAAACTAGTCTCATGGTTTTTTACAAAATTCTATTCCTGAAGACTAAAGAAAATAACATCTAAGTAGGTAAATATTATTCATTACACCAATAACATTTTAGTTCCAATTACAACAATGTCATTTATTCTAAATGATACTTTGAACTATTAACTTCTTATGCAAACAAGAGGGAATTAAATCTTTTCCCCTGTAAGTCAAACTTCTCCCTAACGAATTTGTACATCAATAAGGAAGTCAACAATACTAATCAATTATCATCTAAGTGGTTTGAGCTTCTCTTCAAAAGATGGGTGATATTATATATGGAGATTTTCCAAAATAATGAATCATAAAAGAGGAATCTACATGAAAGTCAAATTTTTTACAAACTATTGCAAAAGGAACTACAAGGTAGATTGAAAAAATCCACCATGTTACATAATTTACCAAATATGGTTTCTATTAACAAAATAAAATAAATAGCTATATAGCTCAGCTATTACATAGTAAACAATATGGGTTTGGAGAGGAGCTCAATAAGATTAATCCATCTCGGTTATCCCAAAAAAAGAGGGAAACAAAACAATACATTCATTTTTAATTAGATAAGGTAAGAAATGGGTATTATGGCTCCCAGAGGCCTTATAATAGAATGCATTGTGAACATAACCAAGGAGGAATAAAAAATAAACAAAACACAAAAAGGGATAAAACAACTTATCCCAGACCATTTTCCAACATCCCATTACAAAGATAACCAAAACAAGAAACTGGATGAAGCCAACTAAAACAAGGAGAGACAACCCTCCCATACGACATAGTCCACAAACAGTTTGCCAAAACTCCAAGATCTTAGAGCCTAATTAGTATTCAATTACTTGTACATCCTTGATTTCCACTCATCTTGAATTTTTAGTTGATGATCTTGCCTTCCTGGGGTATGGGTGTCATCCTTTACCAACTCTTCCTCCTCTAAGATGATAAGGTAAAGATTAAGCCTATCGGTTTTGTGGCCCTACTCCAACTTTACCAACCTCCCTTGAAACTCCATAACAAAATTTTTAAGCTCATACATCTCCTCCCTAATAGAGTTTTGGGAAATAAAAAATTTCTTTGGGGCCTCAATAGAATTGATGACACTTTTACCCATATCTAACCCAATTTCACCTAAGGCATCCATGTCCTTTTCCACCTTACTAACCCTTAGTGAAATTTTATCAAAATCCCCATTACAATATGGCATTGCGCTCTCTTTCTCTTTTATGACTCCCATTTTGTTTTGGCCATAGAACCAGTAGTCTCCACACAAAATTTTCCCTTCCCCTAAATTTTAGTACCCTTCCTCTTCCTCAATTTTTTCATTTGGTCTGCGAGAGTACAATTATCATCAAAATCCTTCAATTTGGGCTCTAATTCCTTAGCCACCAATGTCTTACCATTCTTAAAAATTAGGAGGATTAAACCATGGTGTAAAGGGGTTTCAACCTACCTCTGTTAAAAATATTTAATAGACACTCAAAGTGACATGAGAAAGTAAAAGGGGAGGCTCATATCAAGCTTTATGCCTAAATATTTTAAGCATAGAATAAATATGGTGCATGTATATTTTATATATTTCCCTTCAAGAGTAATGTACCTCATTAGATGAAGTCTATTGACGCGCGTCACTAAGGTCTATTAGACCATATTCCAAATATCAGGGATGTTGTATCAAGCAATGTCATCTATAAGAAGGTAGACCTTTTCTTTACCTTGGAAAAAAGTTTGGATTTCGTGATTATGTCTAATCCGGTCTTTGTAAATATTTAACCCCTATGGCCTTAATGTTTCCATCCCAGTCACCTGTGTAATTGAAGCTTCTGAAACCTTAACCCTCCTTGTTTCCATGCCAAAAACTACCATGCTACCATTATTCCAGGCTCATCCAAATTCTATCGCAAGAAAAGGGTCTGTATATTTTATATACCCCATGATTTTAGAGATGAAGTTTCTAAACCCTCTAATTTTCAAAATGCACCACATCGAAGGGTTGTCCTTTCAGAGTGCCATAGCTCATGGATTCAACTATCAAATGAACACCTCCCCATTGTTTTACCATCCTAAAAATGATAAATGGAGACTAAGTGAACAATACAATCCAATAAAACGTAATTAATATAAATTTAAACATATATTCCACATGTGCCAAAGGTCTTGTTGTCCATGGAAACATTGATGACATCCAAATGAGGGAAAAATCCACTTGTAAATCAGTACCTATCATTATTAATGAGATTATTAATAGCATTAGGGATATCATCTTCCTTCTCCCACACTTTAAAATTATTACCTTTAGCCCCCGAATTGGATAGGTTAATCCATGCATTTATTCCCCTTTCTAGGGGTAGACTAAGATCAAAGCTATCAAAATCTTTAACCATTTATTTAATATCATTAATAATATTTCTTAAAGTCTAATTATGAAGCATATCCCTTTCTCAAATAGTCAATAATAAGAAGGGAGTCCTCTTCAATTTGGATTTTCTTAAAACCCTTTTGTTTAGCAATATCAATTCCCCAGAAATCCACCATACTTTCAGCCACATTATTGGTCTGAACCCCTAGAGAACCAACATAAGAAAACAAAATTTTTCCCTCATGATCTTTGAGGATCCCCGTCGGAAGGTCCAAGGTTACCCTTTAAGGCTCCATCAAAATTCAACTTGATCTAATTAAAATTTGGAACAGACCACTTTATATCATACTGAGGGAGTTTAAGAATGGGAGGGCTAGAATAAAACTTTTTAAGAACTGAAACCTCCGCTTTGGGGCAGGGGCTTTGATTTTTTCCCTTTAAAATTCTGGTATTTTCCTTAATGGAGAAAAAAGGAAAGTAAACACCCTCTTAATAGAAGAAAATTGATCCTTGAAAATCTGGGCCATCCCTTTCCTTCCAAAGGACCCCCTAGAAGATGGGGAAGAGCCATATTCCAAGATGCCACAAGCATAGGATACATAAAAGGAAAATCTCATTGAAGAGAAAGCTCCTCCAAAGAGAGAGGACAAATCCGTTTAGGGTTAAAAAATAATAAATTCATAGTTGAGGTTCAAACATAGGAAAATAAAAACTTTTTCCCATTCTTAAAATACCTAAATCATAGAGCTAAAACAACCCAAAGTTCACAACCTGATTTGTTAATAAACCTTTTAACAAGAGTTACACTATAAAATGCTTGTAAGGAAAAAAGAGAGAAATATCCAATAATCACCAAAGATTTGAAGAAATATTCTTATCTCCATTTAGCTACCCAACTCAAAATTTTCTAAACTTTCCAACAAACTTAATAAATGAAAAAAAAAATTGGAAAAGAGTTCCTCGACCCACTATTTTCAAGGTAATAATACTACTAATAAATTTCAATTTCAAAAGCCACTGAAAATTGAAGTAGTTGTCTAGCATAGTCAGTTTAAATTTTTCTACAATAAATCAGATTCCCCTTATATCCTTGTAGGTCACCATTAATTGCAGGTAACTACATAATAAAAACAACCCCATGATTGAGGAAAACTACTCCATACCCAGGTTGATTTTCAGCAGGAATAAAGCATTATAAAAATAACGTTTTAAAATAGATCAGTCTATGCAGAGATTTGAAGTAAAAAATATATATATGTTTTAAACATCTAATATTCCCTTATAGGAACCTATAAAGAAAACCATTCAATATTCCATATCAAAATCATACAAGGAAGCTTATAGCATCTATTCAACTGCAAGGGAAAAATGTGCCATTTTCCTCAATACTTGTTTCCATCTATTATATTTTTTATTTTTTTGTTTGCCATATATTTCCTTTGTACAAAAACACCAAATGTGCACAACCCTTATCATGGAAAAATAATCAAACATTACACTTCAAATCTACAAGAAGGACCATATATCAACATACCCATTTATTTAGACAAAATTTTCAGTAATGTTTCTTAACAAATTTCAATGATAAAACTTTGTATTTTTCCAGATTTGAATCTAACATAAATCATACTTTCTTATTTCAAAGTAAAACAAGAGGGTTAAAGCTAGATAGCAATGCTTGATTGAAAATTCCTTTTTCCCCCATTTTCATTCTTCTAAAAATCACTCAAAACAAGAGGAACAGATCTGAAAATTAGTATTCCTAACCAGCAGAGAGATATCCCCGTGTTTTTTTCAATAAATGTGCCCCATCTAAATGAAAAAATCACCCTTTTTTAGTATAACAAAACCATGACATACAAAAACAATAAAAAACTCCCCCTTCTTCCATATTTATTGCAAACTTACTTCCTCTAGGCACCATGAGTAGAGCAGCATAAAAAGACGAAGCAGAGTGGGAAAATGTGACTAGGGAAGGTTACATATGTTTTAATCTTGTGTTATAAGCTTCCCCAAATCCAATAAAACCATACAAAATAAATTAATGCCTCTTTATTTTCTTTCAGATCTCTTTTTTTCCCAAATAATATGTGACATCTAGTGGTCAAAGACCATGATCAAAATATTAAATTTTTACCCCTATGTTTGCTTAGTGGTTCTCTTACATGGTCCAAGGCTTATATTTTAAATAATTGAATTTTCCCCCACATTACTTCATCTCTTCAAGAGATACACATTCCATTTTTGATGCAAGTTTTTCTTTTTTCATGTTAAAGATCATTTTTTTTTGCTAATTTTAACTTATTTTCTTTTATGCAGGATCCCATTGTGGATGGTGATTACAAAAATTAATAACTGTTTTAAATAATACACTTCCATGTTCCCCTTCCAATAATATGTGACATCTTGGGGAGTGAAATACTTGATGTTTTAAATAATTAATTTACTTTATATTATATTGTGTTTCCATGAAAGTCAAGGAAATGTTCACAAACTTAAACAATTATCCCAAAACTTGCATGATGTAAATGTTCGCTTAAGGACCCAAAAAATAAACAATCCAAATTTAATTTGTAATGCATGAAGGGGTCATTCATCAACTAATTTAATTTTAAATAAAACATTCATTATGCCATATGAAATGGTTGAAGACCTTTAATTTTAAACATTAAACAATTATTTGGGCTTTAGACCATGAAATTCACCAATATGTTTACTGTTGACGATCATCCTTGGTGGATTGGACCGTTAGAGTCATGGGAATCCTTAGGTTAGTGGGATGTACTCCCTAAGGAGACCTCCATACTTTTAAAGAATCTTGCTCTTCTCCATATCATAGGATGAGGGTTAGAAAAACAAAACAAAACCTTAATTTAAAAGGGGACAATGTGCCAAAATGAGCCTTCCAGGAGATCAATCAAGGACTAAAACTATCTGAAAAGGGAAATGGTGAACAACTAAAAAGGGTGGGCCGAGATGCACCACAGGTTAGAAAATACATGGAACACTACTTCAAACTACTTAAGAATAACTTCAAAGATAGTAAAAACATTGGAAGATGCATAGTTTATACATGAGGATAAAGGTTATCAAAGACAATAAAGATATGAAAAATGATTAACAGAAAACACCACGGGACATATGTATTATTCCAAAAATTGGTGCATAGTATTATATTTAGAAAAGAGGCAAGCTTGCTGTTACAAAAAACCAAGAAGAAAGCTAGAGCTTCAAGATCTATGATTTTTACAAAAGAGGACTTGAGATAGAGAAGAGCATCGACTGATTCCTCCCATTATCTTCCTTTTTTTTAACTATTTCTATCTATATATTTATATAAAAAGGGAAAGTGAAGATAAGAAAACTTCCTACACTCCTTTCAACTACTTTTAATTGTGACCACTGGAGTGAAGTGACAGGAAAATATTTTTAAGATCTCCCTCACACTTTAATTATCTACCCCTTTTAAAAAGTGAGAGCCACACTTATTTAATGCATCTTTACTACCTTGCAACCGACTCCCTTAAAATGGACTTGCCTTTTGAGGAACATCCCTTTGACTCTTTATTACATGACCAATATTTTGATCTTTTGTGCATTGGTTTCTGGCCTCATGACCCAAATGGCGCGTACTTTGTCACTATACTGAAACAACCCTTTGAATGTAGATGAATAACTTGAGTCTTTGTAGGTTGGAATTCTTCACATGGGACTATGCATTAACTCGCTATTGAAATGACGTCCCTATGACTCTTTACCTCTAATATTTTGAAATATTTTGAGCACTAAATATTTCATATGAGTCTTGTAATCACTCATACATGAAAAATTTCTTGTCACCCTTTTTTGGATCCTTCTTGAAACTGAAGTTTACTTATTGCGTGACCTAGGTGGGAAGCCCTTGCATCTTTAGGATTTCTGCTGCCCTTCTTGGTTCTAGGAATGCACAGTGCTGAAACTTGGCATCGGTTGTGGGTATATTGTTTGTTCCTTTGGGGAGTAAAAAAACCTCGCCATGTGTAAAATCATAATCCCTTTCGGGGTGGGAACGTTTTTTTTTAGTTACACTTGGACACCCTGTGGGCTTCTGAGATTTTTCCCCCCTCTTTTGACTCTTGAATTTGTGACGATTGGAAACTTGACATCATCCACAAACTTGCTCTGCGTCGCTTGTTTTGGTGAAGTCCCGTCTCCAAAAAGGCTTTAAAAACACTGGAATCTTCTTGTCTGTAGATTTTTGGATAAAATTTTGGTGACTTACTGGGACCATTAGCCTGCTAAATGGAAATAATCCACAATATTCTGCTATTAATTTGGTCTAGAACTATGTTTTGAAGTCACTATGAATCTATGTCGGTGGCACTTTTGGTCTTTTCGTGGAGCCTTCATTACTGCTGCTGACTAAATTTTTTCTTCCTACCCCAATAATAGGACTTCTATAATTTATTTTTTTTGTGAGAGTAGAAAATTGAAAAGACTGTCAACTATGAATTTTAGTTGCTCTACATTTTCTTGAAGTGGAGCTTTCAACTGCCTCAACCAATTGTGAATTCTTTATCTAGCCGGAGTCTTCCTAAAATCTGGCACTTCTTAAAGGAGTAACATAAGCACGAGCCTATACAAAAGACAAAACATACATGCCTCAATTGAGTCATGCAAAGTGTGTGCAAGCACTTATTTTCTTGAAAGAAATCTACTCCTACTCATAATCTAATTGGTTTGACATAAGCTAAATAAAACCTGAAATAGGAAAGGAAAACTAGCTTCCTTTTCTTATGAAATGAGGCCATTCGATTAATTTATCTATTGATATGGCCTGTAATGAGAGTGAAAAAATTACCTTTCACTCTTTCACCCGCGATGTCAACGAACAGAATGAAACCCTCCTTTAGACATTCCTTACTTGGTTGGAGGAGTTGTTACTGACCCTCGAGGTCTTGTAAATTATCCTCATGCCCTGAAGTGAGCATGACTGATACTGAGTCTTCCCTTAGTTTTGAGAAGGACATTTCTTTGGTGGGAGTTGGTCTGATTCTTTTCTTCTACCCATGGCTCTGGATCATATCTTTTGGAATGAGACTTCCTTACAAGCTTCTCTGGTGATTTTTGTCCCTAGAAGCTTTGTCAGAGAACTTAGCCTCTTTGATTAAAAGCAAGAAGCTCACAATAATTACTTCTTCTAGATTCCTATGATTAATACCAGGGGGGCTATTGTGAGTGGAAGGTTGCTTTTGTTTGTGGTGGTGATGAAGTGGTAAAGTCTATTATTTCTGTAGGCCCTTCTTCATCAAGCCATCCCCCCAAATATGGTAAGCACTCAAGCTTATCTTCTTCCTCCTCTGTCAAAGCTTTATGATTATGTATGATGGTTTCTGAGTCTGTAAATTTTCCATCATATGTGGCTTCATCTTACATTATGAAGCATGTTGATGAAAAACATTTCCAGTGGAGCTACTTTATGGGGAGGACAAACAGAACCTTTGTAGCCTTTCTTATGTTCAACTGGTGATACGAACCTCCTGATCCCGTATCACTTCTCACCATATGATCTTCTTCATTAGGATTCGGATTCATTTCTTGTTGGTGTGAGGGGTATAATTTCTTGAAGAGAGGGGGAGAGTAGAATGGGTGGATTAGAAATGGACAAAGGGACAATCCCTTGGTGGTAATGAATTCATGATTGCATGACTCCATAGGATGAAGAGAAATGGAATAAGTGGAAAGAAAGATGAGTAGAAATGGATGAGAGGAAGGTCTGTAAGCCTTTGTAATCATTTATCCAGACCATGTGGAGTTTTGGATATGCTCTATAAATATCTTCATTGAAGGTTGAATTTGACCAAGAATAGATCAAGCTGATAACATGATGAAATATCACTCTTAGTTGTCCCACCGGGCATGCCAGGAAAACTGTTGATGATCATCCTTGGCGGATTGGACCATCAGATTCATGGGAATCCTTAGGTTAATGGGACGTGCACCCTAAAGAGACCTTCAGGTTTTTAAAGAAGATAGATCAGGGTTAGAAAAAAAAAAACCTTAATTTAAAAGAGGGCGATGCACCAAACGAGCCTTCTAGGAGATCAATCAAGACCACAACTGTCTGAAAAGTGAAACAATGAATAACTGAAAAGGGTAGCTGAGATGCACCACATGTAAGAAAAGACTCACACATAACACTACTTCAAACTAATTAAGAATAGCTTCAAAGATAGTAATAACATTGGAAGATGAAAAATTTCTACATGAGGATAAAGGTGATCAGAGACAATAAATATATGCAAATGATGAACAGAAAACACCACGGGACATATATATTACTCCAAAAATTTGTGCACAATATTACATTTAGAAAAGAGGCAAGATTGCTATTACAAAACCCAAGAAGAAAGTTAGAGCTTCAAGATATCTATTTTTTACAAAAGAGGGACTTGAGACAGAGAAGGGAATCGACTAATTCCTCCCATTATCTTCCTTTTTTAACTACTTCTATCTATATATTTATATAGAAGGGGAAAGAGAAGATAAGAAAACTTCCTACACTCCTTTCAACTGCTTTTAATTATGACCAATGGAGTGAAGTGATAGGAAAATATTTTTAAGATCTCCCTCAAACTTCCATTATCTACCCCTTCTAAAAGGTGGGAGCCATGTCTATTTAATGCATCTTTACTACCCTACAACTGAATCCCTTAAAATGGACTCACCTTTTGAGGAACATCCCTTCAGCTCTTTATTACATGACTAGACAATTTGATCTTTTGTGCATTTGTTTCTGGCCTCATGACCCAAACGGCATGTATTTTTATCACTATACTAAAATGCCCCTCTGAATGTAGATGAATAACTTTAGTCTTTTTACGTTGACATTCTTCACACGGGACTATGCGTTAACTCGCTATTGAAATGATGGCCCCTATGACTCTTTACCTCAAATATTTTTGAAAGATCTTGAGCATTAAATATTTTAGATGAGTCTTATAAACACTCATATGTGATACATGGATTTTCACCCCCTTTTTAGGTCCTGCTTGAAACCAGAGTTTACTTATTATGAGACCCATGTGGGAAGCCCTTGCATCTTTAGGATTTTCGCTTCCCTTCTTGGTTCTGGGAATTCGCAGTGCTGAAACTTGGCATCGACCGTGGGTACACTTTTTATTCCTTTGGGGAGTAAAAAAAAAACCTTTTCGTGTGTAACATCACAATCCCTTTCGGGATGGGACCATTTTTTTTTTAGTTACATGTGGACACCCTGCGGGATTCTGAGACTTTTCCCTTGTTTTGAGTCCTGAAGTTGCGACGGTTGGAAACTTGCCATCATCTGTAAACCTACTTTGCGTACCTTATTTTGGTGAATTCCCATCTCTGAATAGGCTTTAAAAATGATAGAATCTTCTTGTCTGTATATTTTTTTGATAAATTTTACCTTTTCCAATAATGGTGGTCAAAGACCATGATCGCTAACTAATCATGTTTTTAATGTCATCTAAACATGGTCCATGACCATTTAGAGTTATCTAGTTTAATTACTCAATATTTCCACATGTTATATAAGCTATAATACTGCCCTAGGGTCTTAAACCTGCTAAGAAATCCACATTACCTTAATCATTTTAAACTTGCTAACCAAAATAATATGAGAAAACTTTCCAAATTATCGACACCTTAAATGATAAGTTGGTTATCAAACAATTAACGTTACATTGTTGAAAAACCAAAATCATTACCAAAACTAAAATGAATACCTTCAAAATTCATTATGGTCCTTAATCGATGTAGACACACATTATTATAGTAACCATTATTTCTCAGCACCGAAATAATATGAATGTAGTCATGTATAGATTCATCAACATTATAAAATTAGTACCTATAATAAGCAAGGTAAAATAATAACCACAAGTATGGAAGTAGATCAATCTATTGAGAAACTTTGATTTCATCAACTACAACTAGCAAATAGGTGCTAAATATTCATGTTAAGTGCAACACACTCATTATGATGTCTAGCCTTCAAAGTAGGTGTATATGCGAGTTGTGACATACTTCCCCCTTAAGGAATCTTCATCCCGACAATTTTAACTTGTTAGCAGCCAACACATTAATCAAACAGTTTTCATACAATAGTGCTAAGGGAAAACAACCCACATTTTTACACAAAAACTTGAACTTTTCAAAATTTTCAGTCAAACATTATTCAAAATTACTTGTTATAATAGCCTTACTATTAGCAAATATTGCCAAATAGTCAATATGACAAAATGTTATCACTATAGTCAATCAACCTATGAAATATATTATAATAGATAGTCAAATATAATTTATTCATCATTGAAACAATAATAACAATATCATTTTAATTTGTCCATGTTTTCCTACGTTGCGTAGTTCATTAGAACACAAGTCATTTTGTACATCCCAACGAGGTCAAGAGTACAATAGAATTTCCCTCCGAATGTGAAAATGGATTCCACTTTATCCATATCCTAAATATATATTGTTTAACTTTATTAGTTTTCTTAGGTCCCCTATGACCAACAATATTCCACAGGATTGTACTTTTCTTAAACTATAGGTATACTCTTGTTTTCTGAAAGAGAAACACAAGTTACGAACCTAATGAACTAAAAAGTAATATTATTATAATGGGAAGTATGATTTTATCAATGAGGACTACACCCAATCAGCTCTAAGAATGTATTCCCCTAGATATATGTAACACTATCAGTAAAGGATCCCATCAGTCATGGTATATAATAAGATAACTAGTTGTCACTTTTAGCCTATGGACAGGTAAGGTCAACAAATATTTGTACCAACAAGTTATAGGTCTATCAACATACAATAAAATCATTATTCTCAATTTTAATGGTACACCATAACAAATGGGATATCCCAATGAATTCCAACATGTATATAGTCCAACATATTTTCCATGTGTTTATTATTTTGATAAAATAAGGTAAGACACAGGAAAAAAAAATAAAAACTTCATTGAAATTTAATACAGGAGCATCACTCCATGTACATGGATAATCCATGAAGGTATCAAATTTTGGTTTTTCAGGTATGGTTATAGGACTTTGAGGTCATTCGGGTGTCATTTAGGTGCGTTAGTTGGATTCTAGGCGTTTCAAATTTTAAATTACTCATTTTCCCTCAAAAAGTGCAATTTGAGTCTTTGAGGCCAATTTTGGCTAGTTGTAATGTTTTAAAACATTCTTGGAGCTTGTAAACCATGAAAAGGATGGAAAATAGGTATACTTTGGTGTCTTAGGCTCCCTTTATGGACTAGAAGTCATGACAAGATTTTAAAAGTCAAAAAATTGGCCTTTAAAGTTAATTAACTTAGTGATATGGTAAGGTCACTCACATGACCAAAGAGCTTGAAGGTGTGAATTCAATTAACCATTGATGGAAAAAATATAAATTTGAAAATTTAACTGAAATTTTCATTCATACCCAGGTATTGAATCAAAAGTTGAGTTCCAAGAGCCATTGAAGTGTAGAAAACTCAGTTTGTACTATGATTTACATGATTTATGTATTATTCATGGTGATGATAGCTTGCTACCTTATCTTTATGCATTTTTTTGTACATGAAGGAGATATTTGATCTCAAAAAAGGTGGTCTTAAGCATTGTGGTGAGTTTTGAGTTTGGATACACTGATTCTTGTTAGTTTTTGTGCATTTTCTTTCTCTATGACAGTTTGAGCTTCTAGTAATGAAAGAGGTGTAACTCAGTTTGGGAAGAGTTTTTTATTTTTATTTTAAATTTGGCATTGTTTAGGTAAATTTCTCTTGATTTTAGAATGGAATTCTTGTCCTCAGGAAGAATTTAAAAGGGATCTGAGCTCAATAATAAGCTTATGAGTGAAAATACACAGATGTGGTTGATAATATTGCATCTTGTTAACCTTGCATCGGTTTGAATCCTTTGTACATGGTTTTTTATATTCTTTATTATATGTTTTGTGAATGGTAAATGGTGAATCTAGAATTTATAAGTGGGTGAGTTGGCAGAGACCTCATAAGGATGCATTCGATGCTTTTGCATATTAGAACCCTAAATAAGCTATGGTTGCATAACAATCAAGAAAGATTACAATTTATTTATCCTATGGAAAATGGTATAATATTTTTAGGGATAAATTTAATGTGGAGAGAGATATAATGGATGAATAATGGGTGGATAAGACTCATACTAGTCATCTTTTTACATGTTAGGGTTTATATATAAAAAACCTTGAACTTTAACTATTCTATTGAAGGATGAATACGACTATATTTTATTTAATTCTACACTCCAAGAGAGAGAGATATATTTTGATACCACTATGATGAATATGAGTGATTGATTTAAGCCCACAAAATTATTTTACTTGTAAGTTAATTCCTTGATTAACTATTGAAGAACAATGTTGTCTTAACGTGCATACAAGAACATCTTGCTCAATTAGAGGATATTTTCTAGATTTTAAGATCCAATGTTAATAAAAACTAGTCTATATAGTTTTTAAATATCCTCCTACCTAATTTTAAGTCTTGAATCAAATCTCAGAGGAAGTTATACTTTGTTTTTTCCCCTCTGACTAATTTGGGTTGCATAGTCCAAGTGTGGTTAGGGCTTGATAATTAAGCCATCAAACTAAGTCATCCTGATCCAAAATTTGGAAATAATGGTTAGGGTGAATTTTAAAAGATTATTCCATAAGAAATTTTTATTTTCATAAGGTGGAAACTTTGATCTTTTTGACAATCTTGTGTGGAGTTAATGAAATACAGTGGAAGGCTAGAGAAAGAGCCACATTAACAAGGGAGCTAGGTTTTTGCCTTTGAGGAAACCCCTAAAACTTCTAAGAAAACTCAATTAGCATAAATGGTGCATGAATATATTCTTATTTTCCCTTGGAAATACCTATAGTGAAATTTATGCTTGACATACTTCTTATGGAGACCTAATTAAGGGTTACAAATTAAGGAAGCTAAAGTGAGATAAGTAGAGAAGGAAAAAGAGTTGGGTAATAAAATTTTGGGAATACATGTCATGTGATTAGAGGATGATTATGGAATAGATAGGGTCTCAGAAATATCTCTAGTGACCTATGCCCCCATGTAAACCAAGCAAGCATTGTCTTGAAGAGTGGAAGGTCATTTTGTGCAAAGGAGAGAAGTATTGTAAGCCTAGTTGTTTAAATTAATTTTAGTGATTCACCCACCATGTTTTTAGTTTTATGAGTAGGGTATTAATTAGTGAGAAATTTTCAGGTAGAAAATGACCAAAAGGTGTTGAGTGAAGCTAACAATCAGTGAAGATATGTTGAATAATCAGGCAAGGTAAACAAGTGTAATCCATTTCATGATGAAGATGAAAAAATGAAGGGGTGCAGAGATGATGAGAAAAAAACTTATAAGAAAAATTAATCCTAACCTTGAAGTGTAAAATGTTCCTTGGGTGGATAATAACTCATATTTGTAAGTTTCTTATCCCTTTTAGACTAATTGGTGATCCTCATTGGAAGAGTATGGAATGTTGATTGTTTTTTTAGTCCTATAACTTGTTGAATGCTCTAAGAAGTGATTTAGGACTACACCAAAATTATAGTTGGAAGCTCCCAAGGTAAGGATAAAGGATCATTACAGTTAGTCCAACTAATGAAATTACATCATTTCTTTATTTTTAGTGCTAAATAAATAACAATACAATAAAGGTTATTTATCAGTGTATTCCACTAGTGGTCAATCTAATACGACTACCCAAAACATATTCCTAAGTTATAGTTACACCTTTTTAGTATCATTTTTGTAAATCCCCAATTAAATCACTTATTTGTTAATTATTTATTTTTCTCATACCCCCAAAAAACTTGCATCATTAAGGGATACTTCCAGTGTTGATATGACATATTATCACATGTGTGTGACTGAAACACCATTTTACTCTTCAAAAGAGACAGGAGGATTCTTTTTTATTATCACATTGTTAATATTTATTCTCTTAAGAAAGAAGATTAGAGTGGAGGAAAATAAATTTTCCTAATGTTCAAGTATCACTAATTAAGTTTTAAATTGTTTATCTCTTGATTAAAATCCTAATAGATTCATACTTTTACCAGTCACATTTTAACTACTAATTGAGGATAAGGTTCAACCAAATAATATTACAACTTCGTTGCAGAGTAGATTATGCAAGTGATCATTATATAAAAACAAGCATACTAAGCTTAGATAGGAGTTATTTAAGAGCTACTTGCAATACCTACGCACCCTAAAGTATTGTTCCAAAATTCACTATGGGAGATTTTATGAGGGCTAAATTTAGGATCCAATAGTTAGTTTTAAATATTTTGAGGAATTTTGTTATAGTAATAGAGAGGTATGAGCATTTATAGGCTAACCCCCAACACATAATCACTTGACAGGTGGTTATCAACCCTATTAATGTTGAAACATTATCACTAATTATGATTCAAAGGTGAAAATAGTTAAATTATTTTAAATTTTTCACACTTTTTCAGCAAGAAAATGCTTCCATACCAAGTTTGGAGATCACAAAAATTTACCCAAACTTGACTGTCAATGCTTATACATGACACCAAGGTTTTATAGTGTGGTAAAATGCAAATCAAACAAAGAGAGTATGACCTATACCTCTGAATATGGGTCCTAAAGACTAAAACACATTTCCTTATATTTATTTCCCAAAGAAATTTAAGTATAATACTATTTTCCAAAGGAATCCTTATAATTAGAACATTGATCCTCTCCTAAGGAAGAATCTCATCACTATGATAAAACATCTAAAATGTCTTTCAGTGAATCCTCATATCCCATAAGTACACTATCCTCCAGTAAACCATAATATAGAGTAAAACATGCCACACGTTATCCAAAATTCCTGAATTGATTACCATATACACCTTGTTGGTAAATAATATCATCATAGAAAAATAGGAGAACCACACATCAAAGCCCAATCCACTGGTCAATACTACATAACACGAAGGCCAAATCATTTATCTGTATTGTCTATCATAAAATCCAATCCGTTGTAGAGAACAAAGATAATGTTAAGGGTCACTCAGCCAAAGACGACCGAAGAAGTCATAGGAGTCTCTCAACCAAAGAGGACTCAGAACAAATATTCTCTCCACCAAAGGAGGACCAAATAATAGTGTCACTCCACTAAAGGAGGGCATAGTGTTTGATAAAATATTGAGGTTGGATTGCTCCATTTTTCTAAACTTATGGAGCCCCTTAACCTTAAAACCAAGGTCATGTCCTCCATCCCCGAGTATATAGTCATGAAACCTTGGGAGTACACCCATATGTAAAGAACACACAACACGAATAAGGTAGAACCAGCTTACAGCCAAGTACCAAACCATGTATCAAAATTGACAGCAATATGGCCAAGTGGCCCCAAAAACATAAGGCTGTGAGCCATAAAAAAATCAATGAAATCAAATAAATCGAAAGAAATGGCTAAGTAGTCGTTTAAAAACCTCACAACAAAACCAAAAAAACAAGTACAATCTTAGAGCTTTTAATAATTCAATAAATAAAATTTTGGATCTAAAAATTCCAAGTTTACAAATATAACACATGAAAAAAATCCCACATTACAATTACTATACATCCTTTCATGGCTTTTGGTAGGGGTACTAATAATGAGTGTGTATCTCAAAATAAATAAGTAATAGAGATCCAATAAGATATCTAATATGAGCTCTAGTCTCTCAAGTGGAAACCAAATAAGCCTCTAAGGCACCAATGCTACCATATCTATAGTCGTTGTCACATACCAAAACTAAATGTCCTAACCACTGGTGATATAAGGTTAAAAAAAGATCCACCAAACTCCAGATATTCCACACAATAATTTTATAAGTGACACCCAAAGCACTATATATAACATTTTCTCTAAGAAATATAACAAACCATCTAATGGTCTCCTATGTGGGTTTGACATAGTGTTGAACTATAATACAAAGTTGGGAATCCTTTGCACTATCCTCGTTGGGAGTCGACTCTGTGTATACCCGAAAAATAAAACTAAATGCAATCCCATAGGATTCCCTTAATGTTATAAATATATTGTGACATTATTAATAAATTTTAATATTATTAATAATGAGTTTATAGAACTCATATTAATAATATAGTTTTAATAGTTAGTATTAAGATTTGGGTGAGTTGTGAGAATAATTCACGTAGCTATTTTGGTGTGTGAGATAAAGGGATGAGAGATATATCCTAGGGATAAATATAAGAGATTCATGGAGAGATATTGTAGGGTTTGAAGATGAGTTTTGACTCCACCTTTGTAGGATATCAAACACTATAAATTGTATGCTCCATCTATGTAAAAATATCCCAAATGAATTGAAGAAAATATTATTATTTTCGGTGTTAATCTTGTGTAAAGATCCTGCATTTTGTATCAGTGGTATCAGAGTTGGTTGCCTTAATGAGAGTCTCAAAATTTCTTTTTTGAATGTATTAGAAAATGTAACAAGCTTTGGTGGATCCATATGCATCATGTTTCTTTATTTGTTTTTGTTCTAACGTTGATTGATAGTCAATCTTTCAATATTCCCCTGCATCGATCTTGTGTTGGGTTCCTGCATTTTTTTTGTAATGATCAATGAATTACTTGTAATAGGATTATAATTATATTCAAATATATATAATTCACATTATGCATGGTTTATTTTTGGTTCAATATATCAATGCATCTCTGATTTGGTAAACACTTAGTGCGTAGTCCATTTTGATCTCTCAAAAAATGGTAGAATACATGAAGCTCGTGTTCAGGGATACATTTGTGAGATAGAAGTGATTAGATACTCATTTGAAAAAAGTTGGAATGCCTTGAAGATGGACATAATCACCTTGAACACAAGACTTTGGTGTGTCTCATTTCAACGTCCCTAGGATCTGCAGATTGATAGAGTACATATATATGTATGAATTAAACTGCATCCAAATCAAATCTCATCATTCCCGAGTGTATCCTTGGAGAAGTCAAAGTAGGAACCCCAATATATCCATGATACAAATGGTGCATTCATTTTCACAATATCTTAGTATTCACAAGCTTGTTGCATGTTCCTAAATTTCATCATCTGCAGGTATCTTTCTTCCACGTGCATAGTTATACAATATTCCATGCATGTTTCAACTCTAAATAAAATCACACATACGGGATCAATAGTCAAGTGGTTATTCAGTTTGTCTCTATGTTTTTATTATTATGTGTATTTTCATTTTTAGGATAATGTGGTTTGTAAGTCCATCCACATCTCATGTTAGAGTCAAATACCAATTCTTTTGTTAGTTAATAGGTTTTATTGTAAATCTTAGTTTTTATTTTCCTTTGAGCTTAAAAGGTATATGGATATCTTATAGGTTATATTGTTCATATAATCAAGTTACATCATTTTTTTTTTATTTTATCACATAGTCTATGTGATTAAATCATGTACTATGTTATAAAGTGTTGTTTTTTAATTTGTAGATTGTTATCAATATTGTCAATTATGTCCAAGTGAATAATAGGTAGTCAATGTCAAATAGGTGATTATTTCCAAGAGTCATTATGTGTCAAGTGTAAAATTTAAAATTTGTGAAAATAAAAAAAAATTGCTTTATGGATGCATTTTCAATGGAACCCGATGTCCAAATCTTTAAATCGACATGGAAAATTTGAATCAAATAGAAAAATTTGAAGAAAAATATTTCCATACATGGCAGGTTAGAACTCAATTGTTTTTTATCAACAAAGATGTATGGGATATTGTGGAAGGAAAAATATATAAACCAAATGACGTAGATGAAGTATAAAAATGGGAAAGCAAGGATTGCAAAGCAACAATGATTATTGGCCTAGGTTTATCTAAAATGTCTACCTGAATCACATAGATCTAACAAAGACATCACATTTTATCTAGATGACATTGCGAAAACTATTTGGGTCACAATAAGAGAGCGCAACAGTGGAACTCAAGAAAAAAAAATTCAGACTCATAATGGAGGAAGGAGAAAGTATGGTGGAACATATCAGTAAGTTTTGTTCTATTTCAAATCAATTAGCTGGAATCAAATTCAATGTTGTTGATGATGATGAAAAAATAATAATACTTAATAGCATGCTTCCTAACTATTCTAATATGGTCTTCACTTTGAGTAGAATAAATCCAATTATAGAGGATTTAATTTCTTCTCTGATAGAAGAATAAAATAGAACCAAGAAGATTGATCTAGAAGAAATTGCAATGTATGGTAGAAAGAAATCATATTCTAAAGGAAGATTCAAGCCTTTTTTAAAAAAAAATCAACCTCCCAAGTTCCAGGAAAATTTATTCGTCACTATTGTAATGCTCATGGACATGGTATTATGTATTTTAAGAATAGAGCACAAGATTTACTTGATGGTAAATTGAAGGATAAAGCCTTAATTTCTGGAAAAAGAGATGAAGAAAGTGATTGGGATATGAAGTCTACCCACTATGATAATGAGGAAAAAAAATTATCATCAAAGTGATGAAGACTTCTTGTATTGAGCAAAGAGTGCATTAACTAGAGGACAGAGGCAACAAAGGCTAGAGGTCAATCAATGACCTCTCACTAGTCACCAATGATGGGGCCACATGAAGATGTGGTGGCAATGTGTGTGTATGTGTGTTTTCTTTTATTTCAGATTTAGATTATGATTTCAGAGTTCCTATTTGAATAAGTAAAATTTTCACATTGAGGGGGTAAACTAGAACATGGTCAAGATGTTTAATTTTCCCTATATTCAATTTATATTCAGTAATTAATGGTTCCTACATGATTCCCTGAAGGACCGACATAGTGGACATAACAACGCACAAAGGAAAAAAAGAAACATGATATTTGGGTTGTTGGTTGTCCTATAAAACCATCCTTTGTTTTAGGTTGGTTATTTTCCTGTAAAACAATTCTTTATTTCAGGTTGTTTTTTGACCTACCAAACCGTCCAGATCATGAGCACGCATGGGTGACAAGTTGCAGAAGGAAGTGTGATTGTTGTTTCTATAATGTCAACATTAGGGGAGTGAATGTTACAAATATGTTGTGACATTATTAATAAATTGTAATATTATTAATAATGATTTAATAGAACTCATCATAATAATATAGTTGTAATAGCTAGTATTAGTATTTGGGTGAGTTGTGAGAACAACTCACATGGCTATTTTGGTGTGTGAGATAATAAAGGGATGAGAGGTATTTTAGGGTTTGAAGATGAGGTTTGACTCCACCTTTATAGGAGATCAAACACTATAGATTGTATGCTCCATCTATGTAAAGATATCCTAAATGAGTTTAAGAAAATATTATTATTTCCGGTGTTAATCTTATGTAAATCTCCTGCATTCTGTATCACTCAACTCATCAATAAACCTTGAAACTAACCCACATGTCAACGATACAAAATATTCTTACCAAGTTAACCTAGGAGTTCAAGTGTTATAAACCTAGCTCTAATACCAACTGTAGTGACCCAATACTTACCACTCAAAATGGAAAGAAATCCTCCAAATAATCTCGTAAAAATTTGGAGATTTTTTTTTTTGAAAGAAGTTAAGTGTTAACAAGATGTCATTAGGATTCTTCACTACCAAGCCTAACAAAAATCTAGTTGACAAACGTATGAATTGATTTCATTAAATACTCACAATAAATCAAGGGTTTACATTGGATTAAATACCCCACATCCTAAAGGATTAGTCAAGAAAGTTAGGACTTATTCTACAAAAGGTTTTACATTATCATTTCATTATCCATGACTCGTGCTGAAATCTCACATAGGAATAGAAAGAGTAAACATTACAAAGCCTCTCAACTAAGCATTACTTTGAATTAATTTGTGAATCTTTGATAAAGGGATCCTTCCCTCATGGTAAGGTCATAATTCAAATGATGAATAATGTGTTATTAATAATCAATTAATACAAGAAGAGAGATATACCTTCGATCTCATGATGAAATTAATCTTATTAGGAAATCTTAGTTGTACCACCATTCCCAAAATAGATATCAAGATTCTTTTAATTTTATTAGTAAATTAAGTCCCAATTCTTGAATCCACATAAATCATGACTCAGGATTCAAATAGAATGGATCCTATTAGTACCAATTAAGTACCCTACAAAAATTTAACACCCACATAATGACTTGCATCATTACGTCACTGCTATCCTACCATATCCATTTGAAATTGGCACAAACAAGACTTCATGATATGAATCTTATCTCATGGTTTCTATACTTCATACACATATTAGTTTTCAAATTATGTTAAGGTAATTGAATTCAACTTATGATAGGTTTTATCATAAAGATAGGAATCATTTTTTACTTGATATGAAACTTAGTAACTTTGTTAGTTACCATCAACATAAAGGGTCATATAATATTGTACTATCCCAACTCATACAAGCCGTTAACTACAATTTTTTTAGACATGTTTCACATGTAAAGTCATACTTCTTATCAGGTTTTTACAAGATTTCATGATTCGTCATCTTTAGAAAATGATGTACTTGTTTCTTCTACCATCTCATTGTCAAAATATGTTACTTAAAGCCTATTTGTTCAAGCAAGGGACATCATAAGGTATTTTTTTTTTTTTGTTAAAATTGCACCCATAATAGTTATACTCAGTTGTAAAATCAGTATTATAATTTATTTACTTTACACGGTGATGATACTCAAATCAAAAACCACTATCTATCACATAATAAAGATAATTACATACCTTAGGAATATGATCAACAACAGAATGTATAAAAGTATACTAGGCCATCCTACCTTCATTCTACCATGAAAAACACATTTGAATTTTATTAAAATGTTATTACAACAATACAAGTTATTTGCAACTAAAAAGGTAACAACCACTGCATGAAAAATCACGTGCATCCAAAACTTTGAGTTGTTAAATGCTTGTTTACTCCATTTGCATACTGTAGGAAAACCAAATTTATATACATAGTCAATTCATTGAACTAACATGATTATCCACTATAAGCCTACTTATTTAAGTTGAAATAAAGTAATATAGTTTGGATATCTATCTTTTTTATTTTCTAATTCAATAAATCAATAATCACATCATCTATTCATCAAAAAAACATAATATAATCTATGTTTTCCCCAACAACCTTTCAAACAAGTTAGACCCATGGTCAAAATAGCCTTAATAAATTCTATCTTAGTAGGGCACTAATCCATTTTCTGGCATTAGAGATCAAACCTTATCTTAATGAAACCAATATATAAACTCTTATAACAAAATAATGTTTATTGTTATGCATACTTAAATTTAGAAAATGAAATTTAATCCATATAATTGTTTAATCCCAAACAAATCAGTCTCATTATTTTCTATGAAATTCTATTCCTAAAGACTATAGAAAATTATATCCAAGTAGGTAAGTATTATTAATTATACCAATAAAATTTCAGTTCCAGTTACCACAATATCATTTATTCCAAATGATACTTCAAACTATTAACATATTATGCCAACAAGAGGGAATTAAATCTTTTCCCTGGTAAGTCAAACTTCTCCCTTATGAGTTTCGGTGTTAAGAACAATGGACTTAGAGGGGGGTGAATAATTCCTTAAAAAATCAATTCAATTTCATATTACTTTCTTAAATCACAAACCACTTATCCAACCATTAATGTGTGCACAACATAAAATAACATACATACAATCAACCATGAACAAGGATTCAACACAATAACAAAAGATATAAGTGGGAAACCCTCAAGGGAAATAAAACCAACTGAAACAAAAAAATTTAATTACCATGTTTTAAATTTATTGAGGCACCAACCCCATACAGAACACAAACCCCTAGTTTAGTAGAGCACCAACCCTACAAGGAGTACCAACCCCTAATTCAGTGAAGCAACCACTCCACAAGGAGGCTACAACCCACTAATATGATCAGTCACACACTCAACCATATGATTATGATGATCTATTATTATTTTTTCTACCACAAATGATGGAGATATCTAATTTAGCTCGCAAACCTTTTCTCAAACCCTCATTACTCTAGCTTGTTATATCTTCTTCCTTTTCACATTATCTTGAATCTAAGAACTTGCACACATGCTCTCAATAATTATTCAAAATGTAACACATATTATTAGCCTTCAAATAATTCCTTCATACCTATAATACATTTATATTTGGGTCACACTTTTCCCCCATGTACGACTAGCTCACAAAATGACCCCAAACTTCACTTTTATATGTTTCTTTTCCTTCTAACTCAAGAGAGGTCAATCCTAAATATTTTTCACAAAAAATAAATCATAAGAAAATTCAAATAAATTCATTACAAAGGTCAAATATGACCCATATAGGTCAAAAATGCTCAAAACCTCTCATCTTGCACCAAAACACCAACACAAACCCCATCACTAGAGTACCCAAAATTCACTCATACCAAAAACATAAGTATTAAAGATCCCAAATTCACCTCATATGATTCAAATATCATATAATAATCATACATGGCTGCACATTTTCTTGGAACAATCAAATATTTCATTAAATGGGCCCCTTAGCTCATATCCTTCTCAAAACAGTCTTTTCCAGCACGCTTTCTTCATCTTAGGATTTAAACCCGCCCAAAAACACCTCAAATATGGCATGTAACACCTCTATATAATTTTAATGAGTTTTAAATCACCTATATGCATTATACAAACCTTTAAACACCCATTTTTTCAAACCACAACAACTTTCCTCTTCACCAAAACAAGTTGCCCAAAAAACTAGTTTTACAAACTCAACTAGTTTACATCCTTGTTGTCACTTTCAAGACCTAAAAAGTCCCTAAATGGGAAAAAATTTCATCTCTGTTCACTATCCAGGTTGTGGAAATCATAAATTAATACATCTCATGCTTCAATAAACTAAATCTTTCTACAAAAGTAGTTCAATCCTAAAAATAAGAATCCTTTGTCTCCACAAACTGACCTGGAAACCACATAAAATCAACTCATAATGATATAAAAATTATAGCAATAGAAATATCTCTAAATAAAATATTCAAAATCTATTTGGAAGGCCTTAAACCAAGCTCATCTTTGCAAACAACCTAAAATTCCCCGAAAAACTACCCTTTGACTAGTCTTCCAAACAGGGAAAAATTATCTATTTTTTATGCATCCTCATGACCTAAAAATACCATGGAAATCAATAAAAAATCACATAATAAACATATGGTCCATTTATTTTATAACTCCTTTGGACAACCTTGTCCCAAAATGAACGTTTTTAGAAACATGCATGTTTGAGTGAGGTCCAATCATCACCACAACCACTACCATTACCTTTCTAGAAACATAGAAGATTCCTCTATATAATATAATCATAATACATGCTGTAAAAAATCAATTTTGGGAACTTAGGAAGCAAATATCTCAAACTGCTTTCAAACTAGGGTTTCAAGCAAACAAAAATTTGTTTACCTTCTTAACATTCATTCATAAAAAACATGGTGATGAAATGACTTAATTATTTTTTTGAAACCTTCTAGACTCAATTTATAGACATCCTTGAAATCCACAAGGTACCCTACAAAACACACGATTCAGGGTGAGCATTAGAAGATGCAATTTGAGTTGGAAATGTCCTTCTTCTTGACCCTATTTCATCAAAACTACCATAACTTGAAAAATACACATCATAGCAACCTGAATTTTTTTCCCAAAACATCGTGAAACACCCTACTAACATATGAAATCATCACCATGTCACAAAAAACTCTCCATATTTCTATACCATATCATTTGTATAGCTATCCCTTAGGGGTTTTTCCTTGTCTAGGCTAGGGTCATCTGAAACAACATCATAACTCATCATAGAAAATATACAAAAGGTCCTAACATACCTAGTACATCACAAAAAATATTTCTACATACATCCATGAGCTCATATGGCTTCAAAACTCATCTCCATGCCTCCTATCACCCATACCTAGTCCTAACGAGCATCTAAGTTCTTGTCTCAACCTATACCTTCACCCTAAAAATCTTGTGAGTTCCTAAGAACTCACCAAAAATTCTCTCCAAGCTACCAAAATACTCTTCAATCTATCAAAATGCTCTGACTACCATGCAGTAACACCTAGACTAGCTAGGTCACTTGATTAAGCTTGTTAGAAGAAGCTAATCTCATTGAATCACCTCATGCAACCAAGAACATACCTGAATATCCATGTCACCATCATAATAAACATCATCTAACTCCACTCCATCATCCAATTTTTCATTAGTGGGATTTTACATCAATGACAACACCTAAATCACAACATGCTAATAATATCCCCCTTTTTCATTGATGGAAAACCACATGAACTTATCCCCTTTTTACATTAATGATAAAGGAATACATGTACCTACATATTCTTAATATTTATCATCTTCATGTACCTCTTTGTTGGAAACAACAACCAAAGTCTTCATTCTAGCTCACAAACTTGAGTTTTCTCACAAAATCTGATTTTTCCTTCTTTCCAAGAAATGAAACATTTTACTCCCCCTAGGAAAATCATATGTAACACCTAAACATGCTAAAAATGATGATCTAGGTCTAAAAACATCTTCCTTACCTCTTCCATAGGTGCTAGAACAAATAAATTCCATGTTTGAGCTCATGAACATGATTTTCATGATTTCATACATTGTTTTGACCTCTTGAAATTTCTACGACAAATATTGAAGACCTTGAAATTTGTACATTCCTTAATTTATGCTAACATGATTTCTAATCTTAGGTTATCATCTTCACCTTTTTGTGCCTGAGAAAGCACAAACTTGTCTAGAAATATGCTTATTTTTTCATCATGTAACCGTTTGAATAGACATCCCTGAACTAACCTTTCAGTAGATTTGGATCCACCTTTGACAATTTCAAAATACCCATAAAAAAAAATAACACACCTCCTTACACCCCTTGGATTTATGAAACCCATTTCTAGAGAAAGACACAAAAACTTTCTTTCATACCTTGATTGCATGCATTGAGAACAAATCAAACACTTGGGCTTAGTATTAAACCTTTTGTTCAGTGTTCAAGGTCTAAATTTTCCTAATATAGCACACATTATATCATACAACCTTCTCTATATGCCAATATACTAGCAAATTTACTTCACAAACATTACTAGGACCTCATCCTTCTTAGAAAACCTTTATATCATGTTTATAAGTGGAGAATGACTCCCGTGGATTGATTATATAGTATATACTTGTAACACCTCATTTCAAATTCTTACATTGTATGCCAAATTTACCTCTTGATCGTGCATAAGTCTTTGCCACTGATTCATTCATGTCAATAATCATGCCTACTTGACACCATCAGTCACATAATTAAGACACATAGCTAAATTTCCCTGGTGTATTAGCCTCTTGGATACATGTAGCTCTAATTTGGCTTATCATACACTACTATAACATCTCATTAATGACACTTATTAACTCACCTTTCCTGCTATAATGGACCATAGTTATTCTTCATACAATTTTAGATAAACGAGAACCTATTTAATGCTTAATAGGATCTCTAGACCATTTGTCACACTGTCACATCATCCTTTACACCTGTAGCACGTCATACTCTTATCACTTAAACTTGATATTGTTAACAAGTATGAACACACACCTATTATCTTCTTGACTACCCCCCTTGATTTCCTTTGAACAACCTCACTCTCTTAAATATCTATGAGACCTTATCATCTCATCATGAATGAACTTTTACAACCCCTTCATACCTATAGAAGATCATACTCTGCCTCTTGTACATTCACAATACCTATAGATGCTCTAATTGGACCTTTAACCACAATTTTCTTTGTAACTTCATTCCTTTTTCACTTCTCCATAATGAGCATATTGATTATTATCCCTTCTAGATGAAATAAACACACCTAAATTTTTATGCAATCAAATTTATGAGGGAATCACACCTGATCAAAGTACCCTTTTGGCCATTTAATCTTCTTCATGAGCCTTGATGCATGATTCTGAAGACACACTACCCAGCTTGCAATACCAATCCTTACCAATCAAGTATCTAGAGAACTTAACTATAAAATCTAGTAATTGTCAATGATTTAAAGAAATAATGACCACTTCTAGACATGGAGACCACTTGAATCTCAAAGTGTTCACAAATATGATGATTTGTTTCAATTTTTAGCCATCAACTAAACCATTTTCTCCTTCAACACTAATTTTATTTCTTACCGCTACTTGAGATCACCAAGAACCCAATTAGGATAGAGACACCACAAAATACACTTATTTGTTAGAATGTGTTGTATATTTGTATACTGTATACCCAGGAATATTGTACACCTCTTCCAAGAGCATTAGCAAGGGTCCGGAATCCCTATTTTTTTGGGGAGTATATATATGTTATTTTTTTTATCTATACATATATATGGGTCGTGTCATAATCCATGAATTATGGGGAACGGTTATGGGTGTTTACTAGCCCATGGTTTTGGTACCCATTGTATTGTAAAACCGCTTTGACAGTTTCTTACTATTTTTCTTACAAATAACTAGAGATGTAGTAGGGTAAAGTAGAACTTGGAAGTACATTATTGTATTGTAAACGGTTAAGTTAATGCAATAAGAGAGAGAAGTTACTGTGCTAGGTTTTTTCCTAAAAGGGTTTCCTAGGTTAAATATTTAGTTTTTTCATTTGTTTTCTTCGATTATCTTGAATATTTTGTCAGTATAGCTTCTTGTTTATTAGTTTATCTGATTGATTCTCTTCATTTGGTATCAGAGAAAGGTTTTAGCTTTTATGTGAAGAGTTAGGGTTTCTAAAACCTGTGATAAACATTTTTGAGGGGGAGCTCTTCGGGTGAATTTTTCAAGTAGAAGAAAATAACGAGAAGCACAAGGATCAAAATTAAAAAATTTAATGGCCAAAATTTTGAGTTATGGAAGCTCAAGATGGAAGATCTTCTTGTGGATAGAGATCAGTGGATTGTTGTGTCTGAATTCATGCCTATGGGTATGAAATTAGAGGACATGGAAAATATCGATAGGAAGGTAAGGAGATCAATCAGATCGTGTCTTTCAGATTGAGTTTTGTTGAATGTGTCAAATGAGAAATATTCTCAGGTGTTATGGGAGAAGTTGGGGACTTTGTAATAGATAAAGTCTTTGGTGAACAAATTATTTCTCTGAAAGAAGCTATATTCATTGAGAATGAATAACAGAGAATTTTTTACACAACATATTCTGTAATATTGTGGTAAGTTAGTTGATTTTTGTTGATATTAAAATGGAAGAAGAGGATTAGTGTATTACTCTTTTGTATTATTTACCCAAGTCTTAGGATAATCTAGTTATGGCTATTACTAGTACTACAAAAAAATTATTAGTTGAGGATGTAGTTGTAGCCTTACTATCAGAAGAAATGAGGTGGAAATCCATTAAAGATTATCAATCAAAAGATTCCTTTTATGTAAGATGTCTTACCCAAGAGAAAATAAAGAAGAGGCAAGGATAGTCAAAGTTTAGAAGTAAATTGAAGACTACATAAAAAGATAAGAGGAAATGTTGGAAACTGTTGAACTATGGTAAAATGGGGATTTCAAGAAAGACTGTAGATATAGAGGTAGAAAAGGGTAATTCCTATGATGATGGTGGATCTTTAGATATAAAACCCTCTAATGAAGACTCCAGAGATTTGTTTTTAGCGGCTTCTAACTTGCATGCATGTGACAATGCATGGTTGATTGACTCGGGTTCCTCCTTTCATATGACACCACATAAGGAGTGGTTATGTGAATATGAAAAGTGTAATGGAGGTGATGTATATCTGGGAAATAACTCAACCTAAAATATCATTGGTCGCAAGAGAATCAAGATGAGGTTTAAAGATGGAAGGATTAAAACCCTCTCAAGTGTTTTGCACATTCCACGTTTGACCAAAAACCTAATATTTGTATGTAATATGAATGATGCAAGTGTTCAAGTAACAATTAGTAAAGACAGTTGCAATATGGTTCAGGGTGTAATGGTATTGGCAAGAGGCATCCATACTAGAACATTGTTTAACCTTGAGACAAGTGTGTTGTTACTAATGAGTGAAATAGATTTGTGGTTCTAGAGGAGAAGAAAGCTTCAAATCTAACTCCTACATCTGTTGCAATAAAGATGATGTTATGGCATAAAAGGATGGGACACATTGGAGAGAAAAGACTTTGTAATTTAAATTTAAAAGGTAAGGTTGAAGGAATTTCTTAGTGTCCTTTATATTTTGATTTTTGTGAGCATTGTGTGTTTGGAAAGCAAACTAGAGTAAAGTTTTCTACAAATGCTACAAGATTAGAAGAAATTCTACATTTGATACATAGTGATGTTTTTGGACCTGTAAAAGTTCCATCATCAGGAAAATCCATGTTCTATGTTAGTTTCATAGATGATTTCTCAAGAAAGACATGGGTATATATTATTCAAAATAAGTCTGAGGTTTTCAATAAATTCAAAGAGTTTAAGGCTCCTGTGGAAAATCAAATAGAAAGGAAGATAAAGGTTTTGAGAAGTGAAAATGGAAGGGAATATTACTCTAATGCCTTTGAGTAATTCTGTAAAGAGTGTGGAATAGAAAGGAAGAAGACAAATCCATATATGCCACAACAGAATGGAGTTACAGAAAATATGAACATAACATTTTTGGATAAGTGTAGAAGTATGCTCAGTGGTACCAGTTTAGACAGAAAATTCTAAGTAGAAGTAGTGGTAACTATGTGGTATTTGGTCAATAGATCACCAACATCTACACTTGAAGGGAAAAATCCATAGGAAGCATGGACTGGTAAGAAACCATCTATTAGAAATTTACGTCTATTTGGTTGTATTGCTTATATGTATATTTTGAAAGAGTAAAGAACCAAGCTAGATAATAAATATGCTAAGTGCATATTTATTAGATACTCTAATGGTGTAAAAGGATACAAGATTTGAAATCTAGAATACAGAAGGTTGTTTTTAGCCATAATGTGATTTTTAGAGAGATTAAGTAAATTCCAGAGCGATAAGAAAAAACCGAAGGAACATCATGTTAAAATTGAGGAAGATGAATCTGTGTCTGAATTTGATGTGACTACAGAAGATGAACCATAAAGAGAGTTGCAAGGGGAAGATTTAGATGAAGAAGATGAGGAACCATAAGATATTAAACCAGAAAATCCTATCTTAAGAAGATCAGATCGATTGAGAAGGGGACCTAAAAGGTATAGTCCTCCTGATTTCCATTCTACTTCTATTTTTGTCAGTTTTATCTATTACTAATGATGAACCCAGGATTGTGAAGGAGGATTTTGAATCTAATGAAAGCAAGTTCTGGAAAAAGGCTATGGAGGAAGAAATGGATTCCTTATATAAGAATAATACATAGGACTTGGTGAAATTACCTCCTGGAAGAAAACAGGTTGGCTATAAATGGGTTTTTAAGAAGTATAATGCATATGGGAATATAGAAAAGTATAAATATCACATTGTGGGAAAGGGTTTCTCTCAAGTGGAGGGACTCGATTTTGGTGAGATATTTTCTCCTGTTTCTAAGTTACATTCTATTAGATTTCTTCTAGCTATTGTTGTTGCTTTCGATCTTGAAATAGAGTAGATGGATGTTAAGACATCGTTTTTGCATAGTGAGCTTGAAGAGGAAATCTACATGATGCAGCCAAAAAGCTTTAAGATAAAAGGAAAAGAAGATTTGGTGTGTAGGCTAAAAAAGTCATTATATGGCTTAAAGAAATCACCAATAATGTTGAACCAGAAATTTGACATGTATGTGTTAAGACTTGGGCTCGAAAGAAGTAAAGCCAACCCCTGTGTTTATTTTTAAACATAAAGGTGAATATTATTTTGTCATTATATTGTATGTTGATGACATGTTGTTAATTGGTAACAGTAAGAAATTGGTCATTCATGTTAAATCTCAACTCTCATCTCATTTTGATATGAAGGATCTCGATGCTGAAAAAATTATTTGGGGCATGGAAATTAAAAGAGATCATGTAAAGAGGAAACTAGTATTAAATCAAAGAAAGTATCTTGAGGTGATATTGTAAAGGTTTCAAATGCATGAAAGTAAACAGGTTTCTATTCCTTTTCTTGTTGGTCAAAATTTGTCTTCTCAACAATATCATAAAATTGAAGAAGAAATAGAGGACATGTCTCAGGTACCATATGTTAGTGCAGTTGGTAGTTTTATGTATGTAATGGTTTGTACTAGACTTGATATTACACATGTAGTTGAAGTAGTGAGAAAATTCACGTCAAATCCTAGAAAGGAAAAAATGGACTGCGATAAAGAGAATATTTAGGTACCTGCATAGGACATCTAGTTATGTAATTTATTATCAGTTAAAACCCAATGAAAGTAAAACATTAGATCTACATGGTTTTTTGGATTCCAATTAGGGTAGAGAATTGGCTATGCGCAAGTCTACCATTGGTTATGTTTTTAACTTGTTTAGTGGAGCGGTAAGTTGGATGAGTAAATATTAAGAAAGTGTTGTAATATCCACCATAGAGGCCGAGTACATGACAACTACTCATGCAAGTAAATAAGTGGTTTGGTTTCGATGACTGATCTCCACTATTGGGTTCACTTAAAATGTCGTAAGGATCAATTATGATAGTCAAAGTGCAAATTTTCTCGAAAATAACCCTGAGTATCATTCAAGAATGAAACAAATTGATTTTTAATACCATTTTGTAATATAAATGGTGGAGGAGAAGATGATACTACTAAGTAAGGTGGACACAAAGGATAATGTTGTTGACTCTTTAACTAAGGTTGTGAGTGCCGAGAAATTTTATTAGTGTAGAAAATTGATGGACTTGAATGCCCTGAGTTGCTGACTATATGACAGTGTAGCCCCCTTTTTCAAAGTATATAACAAGTGGGAGAATATTAGAATATTTTTTATATTATATACCCAGGAGTATTGTACACCTCTTCCACAAGAATTAGCGGGGGTACAGAATCCCAATTTTCCTGGGAGTATAGATATGTTATTTTTATCTATACATATATATGGGTGGTGTCATAATCCATGAATTATGGGGAACCGTTATGGGTGTTTATTATCCCATGTTTTTGGTACCCATTGCATTGTAAAACTACTTTGACGGTTTCTTACTATTTTTCTTACAAATAGTTGGAGATGTAGTAAGGTAAAGCAGAACTTGGAAGTACATTATTGTATTGTAAATGGTTAAGTTAATGCAATAAGAGAGAGAATTTATTGTGTTGGGTTTTTTCCCGAAAGGGTTTCCCAGGTTAAATCTTATGTTTTGTCATTTTTTTATTATCTTGAATACTCTATTCAATGTAGATTCTTGTTTATTAGTTTATTGCATTGATTCTCTTCAATATTTTGATGTCAAGATGTCAAATTTTGGTACCAACACTGCAACAATATCTCCTAATGACCTGAGCATACATGTATGGGAATGAAGCAAAAATAATTCATATTTTCTAGAAAACAAACTAACTTGTCAAAGGCCACTATCATGAACACCTCCTTTGACCCAGATCATATACATTCTATCACCAATGAAACTCTTATCACTGTGTTGTCATGACATAAAACTTTTCAAAGACATTAAGTAACTTAGTAATGCAATCACCTAAAGCTTTAACACATATTTTTATTAAGCAGAGACACACACAACAATATAAAACAACATATAAAAAACATTTCAAACTTCTACCAACTCGACCAAGAGTCAAGGCCATGACTTAGTACATTTTTTCAAGAAACTCTACACTTCTTGACAAAGAAAAACCAAATCTTATCCTTTCTCTCTTAAACCCTATCATATGACCAACCAGACTATAACTTATACTTGACTTGAATTGAATGATTACACAAACTAATAATGAGAGACTCATACCTTGACATGGTGACCAAGACATCTACTAATACACATCCACCAAAACTTCCTTGGAGAAAACATATTTCTTTTCTTGTTCCCTATAACCATTTTCTTGACCATTCAAGGTCTGTTGGGTGCTAAGATCACTCCCATATTTCTCTTAGATACTCAAAAGTGGTTTTTGGTAGAGGTTTTGTTAGGATGTCAACTACTTCCTCCTTAGTAGACACATGCTCCAATTTGATGCATTGCTTACTCAGATGATCTCTTAAGTAATGATAATTAATGGTAATATTCTTGGTTTTAAAATGAAAAACTATATTATTTGACAGATTGATTACACTAGTGCGATCACAAAGAATAGGTGTAGGTCCATCACACTTAATTTTGTAATTATCCAAAGTTTTCCTCATCCACATAACTTGAAAAGAACACTGAGCAACAACTACATAATAAGCTTCAAAAGTTGATAGAGAAACAAGATATTATTTCTTGCTTGGCCTAGAAACAATACATCATCGAACAAAGAATGCACAATCACTAATACTTTTTCTATTGTCCATACTACCTACCCAATCAACATTAATGTAGTATCTTAATTCAAAGTTATCACTTCTTAGATATCGAAAAAAAATTCAATATTCCCTTTAAGATATATAAATATCCCTTTTATTGCTTGAATTTGAGACTCTCTAGGATCTTCTTGAAACCTTCCAACTAGGCCAAAAAATTGCATAATATCTAGTCTTGATGCAGTTGCATGAATAAGGTTGCCAATTATGGATCTATAATAAGATTGATTCACTTTAGAAGAATCATATTCCTTGTTGATTTTTTAACCTGTAACCATGGGAGTACCAAAAATTTTGCAATCATCCATTTGAAACTTCTTAAGCATTTCCCTATTGTACTTGGATTGATATATGAATGTACCATTATTTGATTTACTCACTTGTAATCCAAGGAAAAAGGAAAGCTCACCAAGCACAAACATCTCAAATTCTCTCTTCATAGCTTCACCAAAATCATGAGTTGTGAGTTCATTACCTCCAAATATAATGTCATCCACATAGACCAGTACAATCAATAAATTATCTCCTTCACTTTTAATATCCAAGTTTCTATCAACAACTCTTTTCTTGAAACCTTTCTCAATCAAGTACTTATCAAGCCTTTCATACCAATCCATAGGGGATTTCCTTAGGCCATAAAGTTCCTTATTTAGTTTGCATATATAATATTTCTTATCAGTCATATAAAAACCATCATTATTCTCCATATAGACTTCCTCATCAAGTTAACCATTCAAGAAGGTAGATTTTACGTCCATTTGATAGACTTTAAAACCATTAAACCCTACATATGTCAAGAGTAATATGATTGATTCCATCCTAGCTATAGGAGAAAATGTCTCATCAAAATCAATTCCCTCAACGTGAGTATACCCCTTACAAACTCATATTTCTTTGTTTCTTGTGACTTCTCAATCTTCATTCATTTTTTAAGTAATAATTCCAAAGTCTTATTCTTTTCAATATGATCTAGCTCTTCATTCATAGCCTTTATCCAACATTTGTCTTTGTTATCTTCTACTACGTTTTTTAGGTTCAAATTTTTATAAAAAAGTGGATTTTTCTTGATTTTGAAGACTTACCAATTTCCTCCTTGTGTTAAGTCCAACATCTTTCTTTCCTAAGATCTAATCTTCAAGATGATCTCTCCTTGGTGTCTTGCCTTTCTTCTTCATACTCTTCTTCTTTTTATTCTTGAGAAACATCATCTTCTTATTCTTTAGGATTAATTTCATGAGGTTCTTCTATTGACTTGGAAACTAGGTCTCATAGGATACGATTCATCAAATTTCACATTTACAATTTAAAATATTGTGTTCAACCTCTTGTTATAGAAAATATAGGATGAAATTCTTGAGGAACTACCCAAAAATATACCTTTATCATATTTGGAATCAAACTACCAAGATTGTCTTCAGTCCTTTTGATAAACCACCTACATCCAAAAACTCTAAAATGTTCCACATTGGCTGGTCTTCCTTTCCATAGTTCATATGGAGTCTTGTAATTTTTCACTCTTAGTTGAAATTTATTAAGAATATAGACAATGGTACAAATTGATTCCTTCCAATATCCATATGGTAACCTAGATTCATTCAATATGGTCCTTTACATATCTTAGGTAGTTTTGTTCTTCATTTTAACCACTCTATTTTGTTGGGGAGTTCTAGATGCTGAAAATAACCTCTTAATGTTATGAATTCTAAAAAAAATCCTCAAATGAATCTGACCGAAAACTCACCTCCAATATTTTATCTAATGTACCTTATCCTTCCACTTTTCTCATCCTCAATAAGAGATTTAAAAGACTATAAGACATCAAAATCATCTTATTTGTTTCTCAAGCAAGCTACATACATATATCTAGTGAAATCATCAATAAGAAACATAAAATAGTAATCACCTGAAGTGCTTTCAGTCCTCATAGGCCCATAAATATCAGTATGAATTTTCTAAAGTGAACTAGTGGTGGATTCATGTTTATTAGTCTTGAATCTTATTCTAGTTTGATTTCCATGGAGACATGCTTTACACAAAGTATCCTCTAGTTTTCTAATCTTTGAAATATTTCTCACACAATTGTTAGAGCTGATCTTACCAAGATTGTCAAAGTTTACATGGCCTAATATCCTACGACACAACCAACTATCATTCATCTTACTCATAAGACACTTTTTTTGTTGACTTCATTAAGAATATACATCTAATTGTTAGTTTTCTTGACTTTGGAAACAAGATCACCTATCTATCCTTTCTTAATCTTATAGCCCTTATCATCAAAGGATAAAACATATCCTTCTTTGCACATTTGGCTTACACTAAGTAGATTGTGCTTCAAGCCTTCAACATATAAAAAATCCTTAGTGAGGGTTTTTCCATTTTCCAAAATTAAAGATCCACTCCCTAAAATATTTTTGGTAGAATTATCTCCAAATCTAACTGATCCTGAAGAATTATTTCTTAAGGTAATGAACTTACTCTTTTCACTTGTCATATGAGATGAACATCCACTATCAATATACCAAATCATATTTTCATATTGATTGTGAAAATAAGTTTGAGCAATATCGTTTACATTTCATCATGCTTCAAAGTGGATGAGAGTGATGTACATAATTCATAGATATCATTCCATATATCAAACCCTAAGGGTTTCATGTAATCCCTCATTTTGATCAATGGAAGCATATCAGCTTGCTCTAAACAATAATCCATGAATGTGCTTCACAAGATCTCCTTTCAAGTGATTAGAATTATCCAAAATGAACTTCTTTGATATATTATTATTGGAAGCACAATGGACTAAGGGGGGGTGAATCAATCCTTAAAAAATTAATTAAATTTAATATTGCTTGCTTAAATCACAAACCACTTATCTAACCATTAATGTGTACACAACATAAAATAACATATATGTAATCAACCATGAACAAAGAATCAACACAATAACACAAGATATAATGGGGAAACCTTCATGTGGAAGAAAATTAACTAAAACACAAAACTTTATATTGCTATGTTTCAAATTTAGTGAGGCAGCAACCCCAGAAGGACATACTCAACCATTTGATTATGATGATTTATGATTTTTTTTGCTGCCACAAACTGATTGCTGATGGAGATCTCTAATTCAGCTTACAAACTTTTTCTCAAACCCTCATTTCTCTAGATTTATCTATCTTATTCATTATCAACTTATCTTTTATCTAAGCATTTGCACACATGCTCTCAATAAGTATTTGACTTGTAACACATATTGATCATCCTTCATATCATGCCTTCATACATGCATTTCTACTTGGGTCAAACTTTTCCCTTATGCATGAATAACTCACAAAATTATCTCAAACTTAAAATTTATATGTTTCTCTTCCTTATAACTCAAGAGAGGTCACTAATAAATATTTTTCATGACCAATACATCAATAATAACATTGAAATAACTTCATTACGATGGTCACTTATGACCCATGCTAACATGTTGTGGTTTAGGTGTTGTCGTTGATGTAAAAACTCATTAATTATGAAGTGGATGATGGTATAGGGTAGAAGCATGTTGAGGATGATGATGAGATGATGATTTAGAGGTGTTCATGGTGATATCAAGTGTTTTAGTGAGGATTGCTTGTTTTTGTAAGCATATTCAGGTGACCTAGCTAGCCTAGGTGATGAGTGCATGATGGTTGGAGATTATTGGTTACTTGATAATCATGTTGGCATGATGAAGATAATTTTTTTGGAGTGATTGGGAAATAACATAAGATGTAGGATGCATATACATGTTGGTGACCATGTTTCAGGTGCTCATTTGGACCAAGTATGGTTATTAGAAGGCATGTGATTAAGTTGTTGATCTATATGAGATCATGGATTCATGTAGTCAATTTATTTATGATTTACCAGGTATTTTAGGACCTTTTGGAGTTTTTTTATGGTGATTTATAATGTTATTTTAGTTGACCCTAGCCTTTACAACGCAAAACCCAAAGGGTTAGCTATGCAAACCTAAGTGGTTGGAAAACTTGAGATTTAATTTTGACAAGGTTATGATTAGATATATTATTAGGGTGTGTCATGATGTTTTGGGAAATTTTTTAGGTTTCCATGATGAGTATTTTACATGTTATGACAGTTTTTAGTGAAACCGGGTCAAGAACAAGGTCATTTCCAACTCGAATTGGAATTTTTGATGCTCACCATAAATTGTGAGATTTGTATGGAATATTTTGGATTTTACGTATGTTTATAAATTTAATTTATAATATTTCACAAAAAAATGAGGTCCTTTCATCGTCGGGTTTTTATGAACGAATGTTAAGAAGGTAAACAACTCTTTGTGTTTGAAACCCTAGCTCAAAAGTTGTAAGAGAGATTTTATTCCTAAGTGGAAATAATTTCTTGATAGGTAATGGATGATTATTGGATTATGTATAATATTCATTCATGTTTCAACAAAGGTATAATAGATCTTATTGTGATGAGTGGACCCCACTCAAACAGGTCAGTTTCTGAAGAAGTTTAGTTTGGGACAAGGTTGTCCAAAGCAGTTTCAAACTAAATGACCAATATGTGATGTATATGAGTTTTTATTTATTTCCATGATATTTTTAGGTCATTTTGATGTAGTTAAATTGTCAAGTATGCTTCATTTATGTTGTTTGATCAAAGGGCAGTTTTGGGGCAGTTTCAAACAGTTTATAGAGATCAGCTTGGTTGAAGGCCTTCCACTTGGAGTTGAAGGAGTTACAATATTGTATGGAAATTTAATTTATATATATTTACAATGTTATAATTTTTTTCTCATGATTATTTTATTTGATTTGGTTTCCAGGTCAGTTTGTGGGCAAGAAGGTTTTTTTCTTTTCACGACAATACTTATTTTATTAAAAGATTGCGTTGGTTGGTGCATTAAATGAATTTTGTGATGCTTTATATCACTTGGAAAGTGAATATGGAATAATTTTTCATCCATTTAATTAATTTTTATGTATTTAAGTTTTCATGAAGGGTGTTAACTAGTTGCATTTCTAAAACTACTTTTTGGGCATCTTAATTTAGTAAAGGAAAATTTTGATGTGGTTTGAGCATATGACTATTTCATGAGTTATAACTATATTATAAATTTTATACAGGTTTTGGTAACTCTATTTAGTAGTCAAATTCCATATTTTAGGTTATTTTGGGTGATCTTGAGGCCAAAAGCTAAAGACATGGTGCTAGAAACATGTGTTTTGTGAAGGTAATAAGCCAGTGGGCCCATTAAATGAAATAATTTGATGGGTTTAAGTAAATTATGACCATTTATGATGTTTAATTTTCATATTACTCATGTGTGGTGATTTCTTATATCTTTAATAAAAATATTTTTTGCATGAGGGGATTTTTCTCATTCTAGTGATGGGATTTTGAGGATTGTTGGTGCATGATAAGTGGTTACTGGCTAGGAAAGCATACGTTGGTCATATGTGACTATTATGGTGATTCATATGGGAATTTTGTAAGATTATTTGGTATATATAAAATAGGTAAAATGAATTATTTTTAATTTGAATGAAGGAGAGCTTATAAAAGTGAAGTTTTGGACACTTTTGTGAGCTAGTGGATTATGCACAAAAAGTGCGACCTAGGTGAAGATTTTTATAAACCATGTTAGATATGATCATGTTATTGACATGTTTAAGAATTAAATAAATCATGTGTGAAATGGTTTGATGAATTGAAAGGTGGAGAAAGAGTAAGTTTGTGCAATTTTCAAGACCTAAGTTTTGAGCAAGGGTTTGAAAGTTGTTGGAGTTGAATCTTGTGATCATAATCATCTGAGTTGTTACAGCATATAATCAGTTATATTATCATAAAAATATTGGTTTATGTTTTATATTAATGCAAGCATCTTGTTGTGAGCAATATCAACAAGGTTTTAGGGGTTGGTGCTTCTTGTGGGGTTAGTGCCTCACTAAAAAAATCTCTTTTGATGTGTAATATTCAATTAATTATTTTTTTGTGTAGTATCAGAAAAAAAATTCAGTGGGTTTTAATCCACTTTAGGGTTTCCAACTTATATATTGTGTCATGGTGTTTCTTCTCTTGCTCATGGTTATTTGAATGAATGTTTTATGTTGTTGTGGACACACTAATGGATAACTAATTGATGAAAGGTTTATGTGAGTGATCTAAAATCCTAATGTAAGGACTGATTCACCCCCCTCCCAGTCTGTTTTTCTTCCAAAAACCCATATATGTTGTCCATTCCATAATCCTCTCATCTTTTACCAAAACACCTAAAAAAACCCATCAGTAGGATGAGAAAAATCCACTCATACCAAAACCATAAGTATACAAGATCCAAAATTTACCACACATGAGTAATATAGAATATGATAATCATAAATGGTCTTAAATTTTCTTGGACCAATCAAATATTTCATTAAATGGGCCCACTGGCTCATGTCCTTCTCAAAATGATTGTTTTGAGCACCCTGTTTTCACCTTTCGGCCTCAATACCACACAAGAACAACTAAACTATGGCATGTGACGACTCTATGGAATTACCAGGACATGTAAATAACTTATATGCATGAATTAATCCTTTAAAAATCCACTGGTTTAGACCACAAAAAATTCATCTTCACCAAAACAAGATGCCCAAAAAATAGTTCTACAAACTCAACTAGTTTTCACCCTTTATGTCACTTTCAAGACCTCCAAATGCCTTCAATAGGGACAATTTTCATCCATATTTACTCTCCATGTGGTGGAAATAATAAACACATATATATCATACTCCAATAAACTCAAATCTTTCAAAAAAATAAGTTTAGTTCTAAAATAAAGAAACCTTCATCTCCACAAACTGACCTAGAAACCATATCAAATCAACTCGTCATGAGACCAAACTCATCTATGAAAACTTCCTGAAACTGCCCCAAAACTATCCTTCAACTAGTCTTCTCAACTAGGGCACACTTTTCTATTTTTATGCATCCTCATGACATGAAAAACCATGGACATCAAGAACAACTCACATAATGAAATCAATGTCCATTTATTTTTCAACTCCTTCAGAAAAATTTGTCCCAAACTAAAATTCTTCAGAAACAGGTCTTTTTGAGTGGCGTTCACTCATCATTATAACCACTACCACACATTTTTGGAAACCTAGAGGATTCCTCTACATCATCCAATCATCATTCATGAACTAACAATAAATTATGGTAACTTACAAAGCAAATATCTCAAACCACTCTCAAGCTAGGGTTTCAAGCACACAAAAAGTTTTTTACCTTCATAACATTCATTCATAAAAATATTATGATGAAATTTCCTACTTATATTTCTTAAACCTTCTAGAATAAATGTAGAAACATCCCTAAAATACAAAATGTCCCATACAAAGCACATAATTCAGGGTGAGCATTAGAAGATGCAATTTGAGCTGGAAATGTCCTTCTTCTTAACCTTGTTTCAACAAAATTGTCATAACTTGAAAAATACGCATTATGTAAATCTTCTATGTTTCCCACAATATCTTGACACATATTAATATCATATACAATCATCACCATATCACAAAAAACTCTCCATATTTCCATCCCATCTCATTTGCATAGCTGACCCTTAGGATTTTCCCCTGTCTGAGCTGGGGTCAACTGAAACAACATCATAACTCATCATATAAACTCTCTACAAGGTCCTAAAATACATGTTACATCATAAAACATCTACCTAAATACATCCATGAGCTCATATGGCTTTATAACTCATCCTCATGCCTCCTAGCACCTGTACCTAGTCCAAATGGGCACCTGAGTCTTGGTATCCAACCTATATCTACACCATAAATCTCTTGTGAGTGCCTAAGAACTACCCAAAAATTCTCTCCAAGCTTCCAAAAACCATGTAATATTACCTAGAATATCTAGGTCACCTGATTGGTCTTGCTAGAAGAAGCTAATCTCATTTAATCACCTCATGCAACCAAAAACATACTTGAATCTTCATGTTTCCATCATAATGATAATCATCTGACTCCAATCCATCTTCCCATTTTTCATTAATGGGATTTTACATCAATGACAGTACCTAAATCAAAACATGCCAACAATTTCTACGTCTACAAATAAGTCAAAAATACTAATCAATTCTCATCTAAGTGGTTTGAACTACTCTTCACAAGATGGGTGATATTATATAGAGATTTTTCAATATAGTGAGTCATAAACTAGGAATATACATGACGGTCAAACTATTTTCCAATCTATTATAAAATTCATTACAAGGTACATTACCAAAATCCACCATGTTACATAGTTTACCAAATATGGTTTGCATTAATAAAATAAAATAAATAGCTATACGGCTCAGTCATTATATAGTAAACAATATGGGTTTGGAGAGGGTCTCAATAAGCTTAATCCATCTCGATACTCCCAAAAAATGAAAACAAAAAAATACATTCATAGTTGAGGTTAAAGTGGAGGATAATACAAACTTTTCCCACTCTTAAAAGACCTAAATAACATAACTAAAATAGACTAAAGTTCATAACCTGATTTGTTAATGAATATTTTAGCAAGAGTTGAACTATAAAATATTTGCAAGGAAAGAGAGAAATATCCAACAATCACCAAAGATTTGAAGACATTTTCTTATCTCCATTTAGCTACCCAACTTGGAATTTTCTAAATTTTCCAAAAAACTTAATAAATGAAAAAAAATGGAAGATAATTCTCGACCCACTATTTTCAAAACAACAGTACTGGTAATAAAATCACTTTCACAATAGCAAAAAGCAAAAAGTGGACTAGCTTCAGTGCTCACAAGAATTTGGGAATTTGTTGCAAACAGTTAAACCTAGAGAAGATGGGGGGTCCTCCTTGCCAAATTGAGCCTAGTGCGGACCCGTATTGGAAGGATAATATTGAGCTATGGAGCATACTCAGCAAGGGTGGCATCACCAACTTCATGGAGAAGGTTCAGGGGCATGATCAAAGCATCTCTATGTGCTTTGCGAAGGATTGGAAGGAGCAGACTGTAGAATATGGGGCGTAGAAGATCTTGGTCAATGAAGAACTTATTGCTAAAGCGACCGGCCTTGGACTGGAGGGCTACCATTTCTTTAACAAAAGGATCAACAAAGATGTTGAAGAGAGGAGATTTGTGGATGGATCTGAGAAGCTGATCTACATTACAGTGGGCCTACTTGTTAGCTCGATCCCTCCACCTTATGATGAGGTTACTCGCATGATGATACGGTTCATCTCCTTGGAAGGAAGGTTTGTCACTGTACCTACTAAGCACCTTATCTTTCTTAACCACTTCCATAGGAATCGTATGGTTTGTTTCCCCCATTACTTGCTGAACTCTCTTGAGCACTCCATTTTGGAGTTTCAAAAGCATACCCTGGCGGTTCCTTTACATCAAGGTCTTATTTTGCTGCTACATAAATGTTGTCTTCTTAAATATCCTGGTCTCCCATCCTCTCCTAGCTTGATTCCCCCTCTGCCAGGCTCTACTACTGCCAGCCTTGTTTCTCCATTCTCTACCCCCACCACCGCTACTGTCACCCCCCTGCTGGCCATCCAGGCTTCTTCTTCCATTCCCCCTACTACTGCTCCCACCCCCCACTTCGCCTCCACCTCGAACAGACCAGTTACCAGGGCTTCTAGAAAGCTTAACCTTGAGACTCTTGCTGTGGAGAAGGGTACTCATGAAATTGAAATTACACATGACCTCCTGAATATTAGCAGTGCTAGTCCCCAAGATGTGCATATGGAAAGCTCTTTAAAAAGGCTGGAAGCCTTAGAGGCTGATATGAAACTGTTGAAGGATGAGGTTAAGAACTTGGCAAAACAGAAAGGTAAGAGGAAGAAGGAGGAGGAGGTGGATATTGATAGCAGCCAGATTGATGATAGCTACAAGAAGCTGAACTCCTTGGACTCCCATTTAGGGAAGGCCAAAACTCGACATGATTACAACATGGCCATTTTTAGGGCGATTGAGGAGTTCATTGAGTAAGATGTCAAAAGTGTCTCCAACCTCAACAGGGTTCCGGCAACACTTTGGGGTAATGATAAGGAAAGCAAAAGGACCATTGAGCAGTTGGATAAGACTGACACTGCCCACATGACAACTTTGGGTATGTTCCATTCTTGGAATAATATCAAGACCAGCATAGACAAAGCTGCCAAAAATTAGTTGTAGATGCTTTAGTTGCTCTTGTATGTTTTTATGCTGTTTTTTTGCGGTCTCTCTATTACTTTTTTACAGTGTTTTTGCTGTTTTGTCTTGTTTGGGTAGCTGTTTTTTGGCTACTTTGAGCTTCATTGTCACATTTGGATTCTGATCCTTTTCTCTTTGGTTCTCATTCCTATTCTGGCTCCTAGGCCATCTTTTGTACTCAAGGGTATAGTCCCTTTCAAAAAACTATTTGCCAATAATAAAAATAAAATAAAATCACTTTCACAAACTGCTAAAAACTAAAGTACTTTTCTATCATAGTCAATTTAAATTTAGCTACAATAAATCATATTTCCCTTAACTATTGTAATACATAATATCCTTGTAGATCACAATTAATTGCACGTAACTACAAAAGCAAACAACCCATGATTATAGAAAACTACTCCATACCCAGGTCAATTTTAAGCAGGGATAAACCATTATAAAAATACCCTTTTTAAATAAATCATCCTATGTGGAGATTTGAATTCAAATATATATATTTAAACATCTAATATTACCTTATAAGAACCCAAAAATAAAACCATTCAATATTTCGTATTAAAAGCATGCAAGGAAGGTTATAACAACTATGTAATAACAATGGGGAAAATGTGTCATTTTACTAAATACATATTTCCATATATTATATTATATTTATTTATTTATTGTTTTTATTTATTTGTTTGTTTATAATATATATTTCCTCCATACATCAATACCAAATGCGCACAATCCTTATCTATTAGTAGCACAATGGATTGAGAGGGGGGTGAATCATTCCTAACAAACTCAATTTTTCAATTTCAGATTGTTCACTTAAACCATTAACCAATTAACCATCCATTAGAGTGAGAAAAAAATCAGATAATCATACATTTAATCAAACAAGAATAAGATAAGAAACACCATAACACAAGATGTAAGTGGGAAACCCTCAAGGGGAAGAAAACTCACTAAACTTCTAATTATATTACTCAAATCAAAATTATTTAAAGAAGCACCAACTTCAAAAGGAGTACAAACCCCTAATATAGCAGAGCATCAACCCTATAAGGAGAAAAAACTCCACAGGGAGGCTACAACCCCCCAAGATGATCAAGCACCCACGTAACCATATTTTAATAATATCTCTGATGTCTTTGTTGTTACCACAACTGATTGAGATAACTGATTTAGCTTGCTCACCTTGAAACCCTTGTTCAAACCCTAACTTCTCAAAAATTATCTATCTTTCACTTTCTTCACTTCTCTTTTCTTCAAACCTTTACACACACTCTTGCAAACATTCTTCAACATTTCATGCACTCTTTCAGATCTCAACACATGCCTTGGTAACTTCTCAAAATAGGTGTTTCTAGCACCCTTATTTCACCTTTGGGCCTCAAGACCACCCAAGGAAACCTAAAATATGGAATATAACCACTCAATATAATCCTCGGGACCTTTATAAAAAATCCATGTATATTATATCTCATGAAAAATCCATGTGTTCAATCGACATCTACTTTCCTCTTCTCCAAATCAAGCTACCCAGAAACCAACTTTGAAAACACAACTAGTTTGCACCCTTTCTTCCACTTTTAATATCTCCAAAGTCCTTCAATAGGAAAAATGTTCATCCCTCTTGACTTTCCAGGTGATAGTAAGTATAACATCATCCATTTCATGCTTCAACCAACTCAATTTTTCAAGCTTAACAGTCCTATCTTGAAAATCAAGAAACCTTCTTCTCCACAAACTGACCTGTATGACCCAAAAAATATCATCATAAAGAGACAAAACCTATAACATTATAAATCTCTCTGAATCCTATTTCCTAAACATATTATAACTCCTTCCAAATCCATGTGGACGGCCTTCAACCAAGCCCATCTCTGCAATCTGTTTGAAACTGCCCCAAAGTTGCCCTTTGAATAGTCTTCACAAATAGGGAACACTTTTACATTTAGATGCATAATCATGACCTAAACCTTCCATGGACATCAATAAAAAACTCACATACTAAAAAAAAATTCAATTTAATTTACAAATCCTTTGCAAACCTTGTCCTAAATTGAACTTCTTCTGAAACTAGCTTATCTGAGTGGGGTCCACTCATTAGCATAAACACTGACATACCTTTCTCAAAACCTGTAGGATTCCTATATATCATCCAATCATCATCCATGAACTATAAATAGATTATGGTAACTTAGGAGCATTATCTCTCCTACCACTTTTGAGCTAGGGTTTCAAACACACAAAGAGTTGTTTACCTTCTTAACATTCTTTCATAAAAATTTGACAATGAAATGACCTCATTATTTTTTTGAAACCTTATAAAAAAAAATATATAAATATTCATGAAAGCCACAAGGACCCATTAAAATAACACAACTGAGGGTGAGCATTAGAAGGTACAATTTGAGCTAGAAAACACCCTTTCTTAGACCTTGTCTAACATAAAACATCATAAGTTGAAAAATTCTCTTCAGAATGACTCCAAATTTTTCTCACACCTATGTAAATCATCTCCAATCATCATTATGTCATAAATATCTCTCCATATTTCCAGCCCATCTCATTTTCATGGCTAACCCTTAGGTTTTTGCATAGGCCATGATAGGGTTAACTGAAATAACATCATAAATCACCATGAAACTTCTCCAAAAGTTCCTAACATACCTATAATATATTTTATGATATCCTTGTAATATTCTATGAGCTCACATAGCTCTACATTTCCACCTCATACCTCCTAGCACCTAGACCTAGTCTAGATGAGCAACTGGAACTTGGTCTCCAACTTGTATCTATATCCTAAAACTTGTGTGAATTTCTAAAGACTCTCGAAACATGATCTTCATCCTTCCAACATGCTTCTAAAGACACAAATAAAATCTAACCATCATACACCATCACTTAGGCTAGTTAGGTCACCTGATTTGGCTTACTAGAACAAGCCATTCTCATGGAATCACCTCATGTTGTCAAGAACATACCTGAAAATACATGTCATCATCATAATGATCATGTTCTTACTCTATTTTATCATCCTATTTTTCATTAATGGTATTTTACATAAATGACAACATCTAATGTTGGGGTATAAATGTCAAGTGGGGATACCATTTGGTGGAGCGCCACTTAGACATCCCATATCTTAAAGATTATTTCTAATAATCCTAGTCATTATTTCATATCTTTGAAAAGAGTGAATTGGTATAATCACTCACCCATCCTATATAAATATGATGATCCCTCACGGGACTAGATGATATGGTGATCTTACTTTACTAAAGAGGATATAGCCCATTTGATCTAAAAGCTTAAGCTACTTATGTGAGTTGTTATACAATGAGACATAAGTCTGTTAGTGTTTATTGTGAGACCGAGGAGTGAAGTGGAAGTGTTGGGTGAAATTATGATAAATTATTAATATAAGACAATGCTTTTTTAGTCGAGTTTTTTCTTTTGGGTTTCTCCACTTAAATATGGTGTCTCTTATCTCATTTACTTTCAGCTATTGTAATTTTCTTTCTTTCATAATATGCTAACTATTATATGCATATGTAAACATCTAGTTAATGTCTACACATTATAATCTATAATCTTCAACTATTAATTCATGAATCTATAAAAATTCAATTATATCTTCCCATATTTTTTCTAACATGGTATTAGAGCTGGTGATTATGTGTGTGTAGAGCGAGATATGGATGTTTTCTAGATTACAAGAGTGAAGAAGCTTAAAGATATTTTGATTTGTGAAACCCTACAAATTTAGATGATAACTTCAAGCTAACAATTTTAAATTTACAATTCTTGCCAAAATATTTTTGAAATATTGGTTATATGGCTATTTAGATTGTGTTTGATCTTTTGTATGCTTATATTTTTACTTCTGCGTCTCTTTTCAATCGTTTACAGTTTAAATCTATCGCATGTGAGTTTATTTTAAGTTTTCACACCGTTTATAGATGTTTGGGTCATGTTTTGACTGTGGATCCAAAAGATCTATTTAAAACTAGTTAAATTGGAGTGTTTAAATCCATTCCATTTTTTAAAAAAATATTTATTTCTTTTCTAGATCTACTTTCACGAATCCCTATCCAATCATTTTACGTCATTTGGCTTCGCTTTTTCATTTTGTATTAAGATTCTATCAGTTTTGTGAAGCTTGGACCAATAAAATTGCTCCAAATAGTTTTGTTGTCCTTTTTTCATGTTTGTGAAGCCATATGCACTATTAGAGTGCCAAGTGGCTTCAATCTGTCATCTTTCTGATTAGATATTTAATTATCTATAAAAAAAATTCTTTGCAAAACTTGGGAAATTCATTTTGTGCCATCTATCTTCGCTCTATCAGTATTTTTTGAATTTTTATCATTTCTGTGAAGTTCTTTTGAATGCAAAGCTTAAACCAATAATTTTTAACTAGCTAGCTTTGTGTTGTCAGTCTTCTAATTAGACATTTCTATCTTTGTGAAGCCTAACCCAATAAGAGGGCTCCATCTTGCTTTGCTTTTTCAGTCATATTGTTTTTCTAATTGTCAACTTGTGAAACGCGAGCCAATAAGGGCTTTACGCATGTCTCCACCTTGTCAGACTTGACTTAGCTGTCTATCATTTATGATATACGATCCAATAAGATAGCTCTAAGTAGCTATGTATTTCACATTGTTAGTCTTATTTTATATTTCTTGTGTCATATGCAAAGGGTAAACCAATAAAATTACTCTAATTTTTTTTATTTCACATTTGTTAGATTTGCAAAATCCGAGCCAATAGAATTGCTCCATATTTCACATTTGTCACTCGCTCATTTTTAGCATTATTTATCTAATAAGAATTTTCCACCTTTCACATTTTTCATTGCGTGTTAGTCTTGTGAAAAGTGAGCCATTTAAAAGGCTCCACGTGTTTTCAATTTTCTTTAGTCGTTTTGGTTGCACTACAAAGTGCGAACCATCAGCATTTGGAAATGTACATTTTTTCAGCCTCTGTCATTTGTGAAATGTAAGCCATTTAATAGGCTCCACGTATATTTTTTTGGCTTAGTCTTTGTCATATTTGCGAAGTGTTAACTAATTGTTTTTTGACATGTATATTAATCTTTTAATTGTGTCATCCTTCGTAAGTGTCAGGGTGTCAATCTTTGCTTTTTCTTAGCCACTTAGATTGTGACATCTATCATGTTTTGATTCCGGACCCAAACTTTATTTTAAGTTTGGTTCATTTTGGGGACCTTAAGTCCACATAAGGTAATTGTTTTTATAAAAAAATGTTTGGTGAAGCCGCCAAGTGTCGATCCTTTAGTCATAAATGTTTCAATAAGTGGCTTTGTTTGATTAAGACTTTCATTTTGCATTGTGTCAAAGTGCAAAAAAGCTATCCAATTAATTTAAGACACGTGTATATGGTTATTTTTCAATTTTTTTTTTTTTTGAATTATTAGCTACATTGTGAAATGTGAAAACAACCAATAAGAATCAATTGAAAAGGGACACGAGTATTTGTTTTTCAATGTGATCTGAAACCATGTGTTGTATTTTTTTCACTTTTAAAAGTTTCCAAAGATCATGATTTTCTTAACCAATTTTAAGTATTCTAAACTCCAAAAATTGATTAAATTCTGATTATTATGCATCCATAGAAGTGCGGAAAACTTGTGTAGCAAATAAATAATCAGAACTGAAAACACTCAGATAACAAACAAGATTGTTTACAGGGTTCAGAAATTCCTACGTCCCCGGGTTTGGATTGAATCGATCCATTAATAATATTGAAATTTAAGTACAATAACTCTTGAAAACAACCAATAATGAATCACAACCTGCAAATGAGCTGATAAATGTCCCAAGAACGATAAGTGGCTCCTACAGTGTTTTCACAATGTGATCTCCCTACAACTGTGTTAGAAAAACACCTACAAATGGATATTTAAAAACATTATATGAAAAAAAAATCATATATATGACAACATATCTGAATTCTGAACACTTTTCATGTTTACACCAAGTCACAATTCAGACCAGAAGTGCATTGAAATTCGTGTTTTCCAACTAGTTGTCTTGTAGATCCCTGTCAAAAACTACATTCAAAGCTTCCAAAAACAGGTTAAAACTCAAAAAAAAAAATCAAATCTTATATTTTTGGAATTTTCTCATAATTTCCTTCATTTCATATTTTTACTCCAAGTTCTCATTCTGAGTGTAAGGCCTTCAAAATTGGCATTTTCTAAAAACTGCCTCCTTCCTCCCACAGTCACTGCCTGAGTGTTGTTTAAATAACACTGAGCGTTGTCTCATCTCATCCGGGCTTGTAGGTGATTTAGTTGGGAAGATAAGTTTTTGGGAGTAGAGTTAGTGGGTTCAAAACCCAGTGGTCTTCATTTTGATGCGGCCTTTGTTATCTCTTATGTGGGAAGATCCCACATCTTCGGCGTGAAAGGTGAGTTTATAGTTTAAATATACAAAGGGTTGCCTTTTAAATCGTGGCTTTGGCCACACATACCACCATTTTTTTTGGCCACATAATATTGGTGGGCTGGCTGTTTTGTTACCCACATTGCAAAGGTTATGGGTTTGCTTGTATTGCCCACAATGTGGGCCGAATAATGTGCATTCTAATCCCAACCGAGTTGGGCGGTTTGTTGGATAAGTTACCAAATACATGGGCCAAGCTGTTGGATATTAAATGACCCAAACAATATGAAACTGACCCAATAAATGTGGGTAATCCTTCGAGTTCTTAGGTCTATCCCAGTTTGTGTGGAAATAACACCAAGAAAACATAGTAATGAACTCGGTTAATCCAAAATGTATGACTTGGAACCATATGGCAATACATGATGAATAATTACCAAAGCACTATGAAATTAGACCACACAATAATATGATATTTCAATAATGAAATATGGCAATAAATACCACTTGTCGACACTCAAAAGGAAAATCAAACTTGTGGTGGGAAGCCACGTGGTGGTTTGAGGACCCACCACGTCGGCGATGATATAATCGTCCTCATGGCGGTCGGGCTCCCCTCCGTAACAAAAGTTGAGCCTCTTATTCCCGTGCACCATTTTTATGCTCGTCGAAGACTGGTGATCAAAAACCAACAAACAAATCCCTTTTTCCTTTTCACTATGTGTCGCAGTGTCATTGGTCCAATATTGACCAGTTGACTAGAGTTGACTTTCTCGCTGTCTGAACTTTGACCGAACATAACTAGAGCTCCCGATGTTCGTTTGTCATGTTCTCATAGTCCTTGGAAAGATCTCGAGATCATCTTCTGCATAGGAATGGGTTTGGGAATTTTAGGGGACATTTGACACTAAAATTGATCCCCTGATCATAATGTTTTCAGTCTTGTCATATATTTTTGACATTTTTTCATTTTGTTTACTATTGCGGACCTGAAAAGGCATTGAATTTAATTTTTAAAGAGTTTACATCCACCCAAGGATCTATTTTAAAGCTGACATGTGCCTTTCTTGGTATTATTGATCTATGCCACATGTTGCCCCTATATTGGTTGTTTTAACTTGTTTTTATTTGTTAAGCTCTTAAATTCATTTTGAGCTCGTATAGCTCGTTTTGGAGCTCGCCCTTCGAGTTGCTAAATAAATCTTCGAGCTACTTTAGCCCAACTCATTTTGACCTTAGTTATCTCACCTGTAAACTTGACCCCGACTAAGCTCTATCAAATTGATCTTAAATTCAACCAAATCAAGTTATTTTTTGATAATTTTACAGTTGTTTACATTCGTATAGAAAATTAAAATATTTGTAGCTAGATTTTGTCTCTATTTGGCTTCCTTGAATTGTTTTTAGTTGTATTTGTTTCCATTGTTCTCTGAGCATCAAAGTGGTTGGTTTTACCAGTTTTGCTTTAGATAAGTCTTAGCTCTTAAATGAAACAAATTATAGCATTTGGAGAGTGCATTTAAAATCTTGTTTTATGGCTAGAAAGCTCTCGGATCTTGTGACATGTATAGAAATATGTCCCACAGGGGGAAAATCTACCGTTGAAAACCTTATTTTTTTCTCAAAGATCTCAGCAATCTCTGTCCATCCTATTTCAAAGCATTAAAGATGAATTTTTAATACATATAGGCCATATGGACTCATCTGCAAATGCATAAAAAAAATTAGAAACCATGCATGGAGGAAATAGGTTGTCTAAGATAATTAAAATGGTTTTAGAGATGTTACAACACCCATGAAGTGGGATGAGAAAATTGTCAATTATTTAGCTAAAATAAAGAACACTAAAGCTCAATTAGATGGTTACAACTACGAGTTATTTCAAGATAATCTTATGTACTTCATAATTCAGATTAATATTCATGAAAATTTTAGAAACTACATCTCAATTCTCAATTCTAAGTATTAGAATGAGAATGATCTACCTGATCTGGACACTTTGTCTTCTCTATTGATTCAAGAAGGAAAAATCATGAAGAAATTTGATTGAAAAGAGAGTGCTTCTCAATCTCTGTTATCACATAATCATAAGTATGCCCATAATAAGAACAAAATCAATCATAATCAGAAGTCTAATATCATATCTAGATTTAAATCAAATCCTAAGACTAATTCTACTAAGAACAATCAGAACTTTAAAGCCAGATTTAATGGAACTTGTAATAAGTGTGGAAAATATGGGCATAAAGAGTCTGATTGTAGAGTAAATATTAACAAATCAGATAATAATGTTAATAATAAAAATCCTAATAATCATAAGAAAAATAAAAAGAAAACTCAAGAAAATGTTGTTGAGCAGTCTATTGCCTTGTATACTGCCCTTTCAGCTTGAAATGAAAATGAATGAATTCTTGACAATGGTGCCTGTACGTTGGAAAAGTGACAGGCGAGCTTGAGAATCAACAAGTAACTCTTCTGCGTACCCGACCTCCCGAGGTTGTGCCGAGACAGCCGGTGTGGGTAGAATGTGCAGGCAAACTAGTTAGGCAGTCTAATGTCTTCGACACGCACTAATGGTATTTGCGAATCTAAGGCAAAGAAGGCCCTTCTAACTTGGACTGGTGTGATAGATCGATTAGCGAGGATGACTGCTCGAAGGCTCCAATCAATATCGAGCTCTGGCGTGATTCGATCTATGGGTTGTGGGATGCGTGGAAAATGACCCGGGATGGTTTCGTGTATTTCTCCTGATAGGGTCATATGGTGAATATAGTCAACTCTATGGATGATTCTCTGGCCTAGTCCAAAATTCTCTAGCTTCGTTGGCTATTGTGTCTAGTAGGGATAACTGTTGAATGATGAGAGGTGGAATCGGAGTAGACTGAAATACTAATTTACGTAGGCCAGTGTCTATGTCTAATTCTCTTATGGATTTGTTGGGCTGTGGGATCTGTGGATCACAATCATAGACTCTTGGTTGTTGCGGTCCCGTTATGGTCATATGGGAGATCAAGTTCTGATTCCTAGTATCCAGTAGTCGTAAGCTTTTTCAGCTTTTATGTTTAGAACCAACAGTTGTGCGATCTTCTCAGAATACCTTACAGGCGTTATCGCAACTTGGATTCTTAAGCTGGTATCTATATCTACTAGGGTGTCTCCAGCGTCTGGCTGTGGAACTAAAGGATCACACCCGAATGTTTGTTCTCTTTCGAGCCCTTCTACAGTCATGTGGGTATTTTCTAGGGTAATCTGTAGTTTGGCTGATTTGACCAAAACAGATATGCTTGGTCGTCTTCGATGTTTAACCCTCTCAACTGTGTCCTGATCTGTTGGAAGTCTGTTGTTGTTTGGAAGACTTGTATCCTAAGGTTTTGATCAATGTCAGTTATTACCACTACGGTATTGGGCTGGGGCACAATTGGCTCGAAAATGTATTCCCTGGGCTCCCTAGGTCCCGTAATTGTCATGCAAAAGCAGTAATGAAACAAACTATAATAAAGTAAAATCTAAGTGCACTTCTAGCATATATAATTTCTTTTTGTATTTTCTGGCAATTTATAAGAAAGCAGCTATTTAAAAATATTTAGAATTGACAACTAAACTAACAACGTAAAACAAACAAAATAGTCGAGTGTAGCTATTTGTCTGTGTGATTTCGTATATCTATTCTAAACAACAAAATAACTAATCTATCTGCAAGATTCTCGATCCTACCTCAGAAGTGAGGAATGAATCATAGTTTCTCAGAAACTATCAATCCGCACAACCTCCCTGGCAATATTGAGGATGGAAATAACTGAAATAAAGTGATTAACTACTTTATTTGATAAGTTCTAACTAAAAATTTGAAAGATGGAACCTGGATTTCGCAGAACAGTGGTGAATCCGACGGTGTGTGTGTTCTTGTCCCCTCAGTATGATCTCTTTGTTCTTTGTGCTCACGTGAATCCAGAAAAGCGTGGAATGCTTGCATCAACAAGAATAGATATTTGGATCAATGGACAGCCTTCAGAATGCAGACAGAATAGAATGCGGATAGGAGAGGGATAGCGCAAGAGTACAGAGCTTGGCCTATGCAATTCCTAGCGGGGTCTACTGCAAATCATGCAACAAAAGCATCCAGAACCTGAAACTAGTCTGTCTGAAGAGAAAAACCTGTAACTTTAATGGATGCCTAGACTATTCTACTCCAAAACAATAATATTGTTTGCACGAGTTGGATCTGTGGCTTACCAACAGCAACACAAAGCTAAAACAAACCTGCAACAAACTATGCTACCAATCCTAAGCAAACTAAAAGGACCACAGCACTGAAAACATGAAAATTGGAGTGAAAATGGTGGCCCAAATAATGTTTGCACTTGCACAAGTTGGATATGTGGCTTACCAGCTGTAACACAATACTAACCAAAGCACTCAATGAGAAAACTAAGAATCCTAAGCAAAGGAAAACTAAAACTGCTGTAACAAGAAATTCAAAAGCAAACTTTGGAGCAAAATTCAGAGGCCATTTGCATGTGCACAAACCATGCATTTATAGGAATCCAAACATCCAAAAATCAAATCCAAACTGAACTCCTAAACATTAAACAAAAGAAAAACACTATTCCAGGGGACCAAAAACATTAATGCATGCTCAAGTCGGCAAGAAAAGCTGGTGAGTCGTGATATTTCACGCGGGTCACGTCAAAAGAGCGTTCTGGAAAACGTGCACAGGACTGCCGCCCCTGCTCAGGGCGGCGGTTACAGGACCGCCGCCCTTCAGGGTGGCGGTTTCGTCACTGAAGACCAAAAAGCCAAGAAAAGAGGGATCAATAGGGGGAAAAAAGCACGCGGGGGCTAAGCGGGGCATGCGGGATGTTAACACATATCTGTAAAGCTTCTCTGGATCCCGAACACCTTGCGAAGAGACCTGTATCATCATTGGGGCACTTATTACACCGTTCCGCAGTACAGTACCTTACAATTTTGGGTACGTACATATTGCCCCCTCGGAGAAGCATTTTAGCCATGAAGAGGCATAAAACGGTGGGTCCGAGTATGGCAGTCCCGAAATGGGAAGTTAGAAGTTATACCTTACACGTCCGTGTGTCGAAATGACGCCATCCAAAATTCTCGCCACCTGCAAAATGAAAAGAGAACTCAAGTGCAGATAGATACAATAATTTGGAAAATAAACGCTAAAACAATAGGGGAAGAGGACGTACCATTAGTGCGAGGATAGAAAATTACCTCCGTCAGCACTCCGAACCTGCGAAAAAGCCATTTTAAAATGAAACAGAAGGATATATATATGAAAGTGGGCCTATTTTCCTATTCATTTGCGCGAGTCGATTTGATAGATTTTGAGCTCTGGGGCCCACGGTAATGGTTTCTCACGCGAGTAGCGTCAAAACGTCCACAGCGAGATAGTGATCATGCCTCCACGTGCGGAACGCCACCCCGCGAGATCACAGGTTGGTTTTTCTTCAATTTTGTGCTTTTCCCTCTTCAATTTTAAAATGCTAAATTTGTTGTAATGGGAGGGTCATTTTTGAAAATGTTAGGTTTAAAAGGTCCGTCTTAGGGGGGGTGCCTACTTGGTAGGCTTTGTTTTTAGCTAAAACGGTCATTTTTTGCGTTTTTTGGACTTTTTAGGGTTAAAAACCCGCGCGGGTTTTCAGACCGCGACCGCCGCCCTGGCCAGGGCGGCGGTTACATGACCGCCGCCCTGATCAGGGTCGGCGGTTATAGAGACCCCCGCCTTTAAGGCGGCGGTTACAAAACCGCCCCCCTGCTCAGGGCGGTGGTTTTGCACAGAATGCAACAGAGCTTGCTTTGGAGACTTATACTTATATTTTCTTGCATTTCTGTATGTTTTTGCGATTCTCCTGATATCGTTTAGATACTAACTTACTCTGTTTTGTGTGTTTTTGGGTGTATGCAGGCGAAGGAGGAGTATATTACATGGAGCCGGGAGAGAGAGTGTGACTGGCTGCCCGGGGTATTGGATGCCCTTTCAGTAGATGAGGAGGACACATTGCAGAGGGCCGGCATATTGCGGATATCGCGTGTGCCTCACGTTGCTCCATCTAGTCACATACTCTGTGACTTATTCTCATACTGGGATGCAGATCGGAACACTTTCCAATTGCCAGGGGTCCGTGGTGAGTGGACCATTACATTAGAGGACGTCTACCGCATTCTGGGGGTCCCGATCATTGGGAGGAGACTCACACTAGAGACAGCAGGCTCACGGGCACAGATTGCACAGTGGGCAACATATATGGGAGATGCAGCTATTTCCATGGGGCCGAAGAAGGGAGTGAGAGTTAGATCCATTCCTTCTTTGCCCATCCCCGTATTTTGACAGGCCATCATGGGGATCCTTGCCTTGAGACTGATCGGGGACAAGGGAGGTGACACTTTGTTATACTGTTGGGCCCCCATCATTACACAGATAGAGGGGCATGGCCGGATATACGCCTGGGGGGCAGACATCTTGCAGACCACCTATCACGACTTATACAGGGTGGTCCGTTTACAGGGACAGTCTTTGAGTCACCCCTACTCTAGTTATGAGTTGGGTGTATGAGTGCTTCATTCCCTATGGCAGAGGCGTGGAGGTGGCAGATCCTGGGGCTGTGAGGGCAGCCAGGTGGTCAGATATGTCGGTGCTTAGAGCACCTCATCAGCCAGTAGCTTCCCTTACTATAGCAGACATGGAGGCCACACCGTACCAGCTTATGGCCGGCGTATGGGGAGAGGAGGCCATGACATTGGTCTCCTGCTCCATCACAGGGCAGCTTATTGACCGTGTGGGACGGGTAGAGGTACATCCTTTCAGCAGTGTTCCTCAGAAGTTCGGCCTCCCATATGTGGGCATGCTTCCTCCAGTAGCACCAGTTTACAGATCAGTTCAGGAGGCTAGAGGGGGGCCTAGAGGCCGTGGTTGGACAGTGGTTACCCCTGGCATTCCTATTGCAGCCAGGGGGATAGTTCGGGCCAGAGGGAGAGCTGGTGCGCCTCGGGCACCTTTACTTCGGATTACCGCGGATCCTGCTCATAGTAGTGATGACCCTATAGATATTGACTCCGATTCTGAGGATTCCACAGAGGGAGGGTCGGAGGAGCAGACGGATGAGAGTGATCCTGAGTGGCATGACACTCAGGATATCATGCAGGCGGAGAGGGCGGAGTAGAGTGCAGAGAGAGAGACTCTGGTTTCCGAGGAGCCACTCTCTCGGGGCCATGGTGGAGATGATGAGTCCGTTGCGGGGCGTCATGTTGCCCCAACTATAGGAGCAGCTCCTCAGTTGGCAGCGGCATCTGCAGCGGGTCCTGGCCTTAGTGACCCATCTTGGAGGCTCGGTGATCCGAGTAAGTTATCTTCTCCTCCTTTGCAGTGTTAATTTGATTTAGGACTTGTTTTAACTGCTATCTCTCCTTATATTGGTATCCTGTATATTTTAGCCTCTTGCCTAGTTTTTAATTCGTCTTTCCTCTTTGTTTTGCAGAGACCGTTGACGAGTGGTGGGATCTAATCCGTAGGGTATGTACCGATTCTCTGATGATCCCTATGGATAAGACCCGTGCGGAGCTATCCGTAGATGCCGGGGAGCCCTCAGCAGCTGGCAGGCATACCGACATCTTCACTCCCGTTTGGCATGTGGCCAAGATGGTTTCGACTCTCCGCATAGAGTTGGCAGGCTATAGGACAGCCGAGCGCCTTATGAGGAGCCGTTCTCATGGTGAGACCACGACCGCTCCTCGGGACCTTGAGCCCTCCGTCCATTCAGAGCACCAGCGTAGCCGGAGTCCTAGGCGAGGGCGCGCACCTTCAGCGGGATCGCGTAGGGGTTGAGAGGCCACTTGGCCCCTATGCATCTTTTGTATTATAGATTCTTTTGTGTATTACGGGTTCTTTGAGCGTTTTGACCATGCCTAGTGCATGATGGCATTGTATACAAATATTGATTATTTATATATATGCACCGATTTTGGATCAAAACTTTGTCACTTGGGTCTTCCCTTTCTGTTTCCAGGTTTTTTGTGTATACTACGATGTATGTTTCATATGCTTTCTAGAATGTATGCAATGGAAAACAGATGATGCAAATGTTTGCTTTCTTTTTGTGTTTCATGATGCTGATACATGATTTTGTAGATATATCGTGATCTTACATCTTAGTTTCTGTGAGCAATTTGGATATCTCATGATTTGTTTTGGCAAAGTGATGAAAATAATCAGTATGATGAACAGATTAATTTGCCCCACTCCTAACTCCACGCAACTAGTAAGATGCGAGGGCTCATCACCAAGAGCCAAGAAGGGCGCAAGTTATGGAATATGGTGAAGTGATAGTGATGAAAGACAGACGAAGCTTTGGTGGAACCAAATGAAAACTACAAGCTTATTCTACCTGAATGACTTCATAGTTTTGGATGCAACTTGCTTTGCGGTTTATCCAGACTTAGACCCGTAGATGGCCACATAGCAGACAAAATCTGGGTTTTTAGGATTTTTAACTCTTTTTGGAATTTTGAATATCTGATTCATTCGTTATTGACTCAAAGTTTGAATTGATTGTTTATGACCTTTCAACATTTACTTTGTTTAGAGGACCCCCTACACTTTGCCCCGTGCTACCTGTAAGAAGCATGGGCTTATCACCGTGGGCAAGGCATAGGCGAGTAAGGGCATTTCCATCCTTTCCCAACCCTACGTCACTAGTAAGAGACGCAAGCTCATCACTGAAGGTTGGTGGGGCAAGGAAATGTGTAAAATAAAATTTTCTGTTTAATCACTTCTTGACTTGTCTATTTGAGTAAAAATGTCAGTATATGCTTATTTTCCAAAGAGATGTGTATATGGGATAGATGTGACACCATGAAGCTTCTAGAACAGATCATAGGCAAGACACCTATCCTAAGAAGAAATCAAAGCGAGAACGAACTTGCAGATCTTGGTATGGTTACCGTTAGGACTTCGTCATATCCGATTTTGTTTAGATAAAAGATTCTGAGTTGATTGATGATATCGAAGACGGAGAAGTATGATTAAATAACTTTATGCCAAAAACATCACGAGTTTGTAATGAATTGCTTTGAGGATAGATTCCTTGATCACAATTTATGTAAGAAACAAGTGGACAAAATGATCTAAATCTATATGAAGATGCAATGTAGATAGTTATATAGGTAGCGTTAGCTGCTTACGCGTAGAAACGCTTGAGGTGGAGAGAATTGACTGTTTCGCCAAACTCCTCACCTTCTAGCGTGCATAAGAGGTATGCACCATTTCCGTAGTCCTTTGTGACTCGGTACGGGCCCAACCATTTGGGCCGGAATTTCCTTCCTTCGCCGGTCTTCTTGTCGATCCAGCTGTCTAACCTTAGAACTAGGTCACCTTCGTATATGTCACGTTCATAGACCTTCTTGTTGTACTGCTGACACATCCGGTCGGCATAGACTCTATGTCGTTGTTCAGCGTCTAACCTAGCTTCATCCAGACTTTCTAATTGAGAAAGACGTGCTTCTCTGTAAGCATCTTCATCCATGGATGGTAATGGGAAGTCGTCCTTAGGACACGCTTTGTTGATGTCTCGGAAGTCTATGCAAATGCGTATCTTTCCATTCTTCTTGAGAATGGGAACGATGTTAGATACCCATTGGGAGTAGTCAACTGGCTTGATGAATCCTACCTGAAGGAGTTTTATTACCTCCTCTTTTACCATAAGGGCTACCTTGGGCTTCATAGGTCTTGATTTTTGCTTAATTGGCTTCGCATCTGATCTAGTGACGAGGTTGTGCACCGCAATGTGGGGTGCGACTCCTGTCATCTCTTTGTAATTAAATGCAAATGCCTTTTGATGTTCTTTGAGAACCTGAGTATGTATTTCCACTTCCTCTGGGGTTAACGAAGAACCTAGCTTTAAAATTCTTGGTTCATCTTCCATTCCGATATTGACATCGATTGTTCTTCAATTAAAGAGGCATTACCCTCTTCGAACTCAGGTGGTGCCGGAGGTAGATCTATATCATCCCCGTTTTCCACCACGTATGTATTAGGTTCTTTTTGTGAGGGAAGATTCATTACGGGATTTCCGAAGTAGGAAGATGAATGCGGGATCAGAGATAAATCTAGCTTGTGATAGGAGAGATGTAGTGCTGCATAGGCATTTAAGTAATCCAAAGTAGCCGCATCGTTTCCAACATGGTCTAGGACGGTAGATTCACTTCCGTTTGAAAGAGGATCTATCATTGTTTTTATCAATGGTTCGTTTCGAATGGATATTGTGAAGTGAGTGTCTTCTAGCTCATTGTTTGGAGTAAAACGTGATGCTGAGGTTGCTATTGAATCGGTGAGAAGATTTTTTTCTCGCGGGATTGCTTCAATGGATATGAAGTTGAACGCCTTGCTTAAATCTAATACAGCGTTTTTGTAAAGTTGCAAGTGTTCGGCTTTAGTTTCATATACCTCTGAAACTTGGTTTGCCACTAATTGCGAGTCTCCTAAAACTCTGATATTATCAATACCAATTCTTTTGGCTAAGGTAAGGCCAAGGAGGAGGGCTTCGTACTCAGCGCTGTTGTTTGTGCATTCAAAGTTTAATTTAAAAGAAAATGGGAGGACTTTCTCTTCGGGTGAGGTAAGAATTATACCTGCCCCCGCTCCATAACGGCATTTAGCTCCATCGAAATGGAGAGTCCAATACTTAGCCGGGAGTATGGATGTAGGTGTATCTGCTGTGTTTGCACACTCTACTTCTACCATACAAAGATCTTCTGCTGGCAAGGAACCAACACCTAGGGAAAATCCAATACCTACTGAATCGAATGATAAGAACATTGGTGAATCTTGTTCTATTAACTCAACGATCTTCGCAGTAGTCCCTAATGATACTATTTCTTTAGTTTTACCTTTAGGGGTTGGAATTTTTTGGGCTATGTTGGTAGTTTCAAGATCCGTCATAGGTATCAACTTTTCCTCTGGCTTTGGGTCAGAGGGTTTGTTAAGTTGGTTTGTTGGAAGTTCAAATTCTGAGTGTATACCTGGTCTTTTCTTTAAATCAGCTAGGTGTACGTCAAACGGCTTTGGATCACCTTTGGCTACAAATACCTTTCCCAGATGCAGGAATCTTACTTCTTGAAATAGCGTGGAAGGGATTGCCTTCATTCGATGTATCCAGGGCCGGCCGAGGATCATATTATAGTTAGTTTCCCGATCTATAATATAAAACTCAGTCAAGATTGTTTTAGGTCCTAAGGTGGCCGGTAGTATTATAGTTCCTATCGATGTGGCTTTAAGGCTATCGTAGCCTCTCAAGGTATTTCGTGTAGTAGAACAGTTTGTTTCTCCATATCCCAATTTTTGGAGAAAAGAGAAAGGGACTATGTTAACCGCAGCTCCATCGTCAACCATTGCCCGTTTTACATAGTTATTATAAACTTGTACTTACAAGTGTAGGGCTGGATCGCCTCGGCGTGCGATCTCAGCATCTGTAGGCATTTTACTTATTTTGAATATGAATTCAACATCCCTATCTGCCTGTCCCGGAGGATAAACATCAAAGTTTATATGATTTACTTGTGCTTCTGGTGGTGGAGTGATACTAATTAAATGACCCAAACCTAACGCCTCTAAAAGAGCAGCCCTATGAGCAGGGGAATTCTTTAGTAAATCAAGGAATGAAATATGCGAGAAGGTTTTTGTTAGATCATTAATTAGATCGTAAGCACCCATAGGTTTTGCTACGTTTTGCTGATGTTAGCTGTTTCTGGCAGGTGGCTTGGACTTGGTTGAGAGAAATACCTCGTGTTCTCGTATTGCTTCAACGGGTAATTTGGAGTCTAACTCTACTAATCCACTACCTTAGGTCGTGGTTTGACTTCCTAGTTGTGCGCGACTAACGGATTTAGCGAGGTTGAGGCCTCGTGATCGTTGTTTCCTGTTATTGCACCTTTGTTTATTCCATTTGGTTTCAACCTATCGCTATCATGAATTTGGGAGTGGGATCATTAAAGATCTTGAGAGGGGGCATTCTGAGGGGGAAACTGCCCCTGCGAAGGTACTGTCGTTGGTGACATAGGATCTGCTAAGAACATATCCATAAAAAATCATTTTTGTTCATTTGGCAAGCGTTGCATGAATTTGTCCATAATCACGACACGTTCTAGTGTCATGACCTCGAATTTTATGGAAACCACAATAAGAATTGGGGTTGTATTCCCTTCATCCATGGATGGTAATGGGAAGTCGTTCCTTAGGACCGCTTTGTTGATCGTCCTCGGGAAGTCTAATGCAAATGCCGTATCTTTCCATTCTTCTTGAGAATGGGAACGATGTTAGATACCCATTGGGAGTAGTCAACTGGCTTGATGAATCCTACCTGAAGGAGTTTTTATTACCATCCTCTTTTACCATAAGGGCTACCTTGGGCTTCATAGGTCTTGATTTTGCTTAATTGGCTTCGCATCTGATCTAGTGACGAGGTTGTGCACCGCAATGTGGGGTGCGACTCCTGTCATCTCTTTGTAATTAAATGCAAATGCCTTTTGATGTTCTTTGAGAACCTGAGTATGTATTTCCACTTCCTCTGGGGTTAACGAAGAAACCTAGCTTTAAAATTCTTGGTTCATCTTCCATTCCGATATTGACATCGATTGTTTTTTCAATTAAAGAGGCATTACCCTCTTCGAACTCAGGTGGTGCCGGAGGTAGATCTATATCATCCCCGTTTCCACCACGTATGTATTAGGTTCTTTTTGTGGTAGGGAAGATTCATTACGGGATTTCGAAGTAGGAAGATGAATGCGGGATCAGAGATAAATCTAGCTTGTGGATAGGAGAGATGTAGTGCTGCATAGGCATTTAAGTAATCCAAAGTAGCCGCATCGTTTCCAACAAGGTCTAGGACGGTAAGATTCACTTCCGTTTGAAGAGGATCTATCATTGTTTTATCAATGGTTCGTTTCGAATGGATATTGTGAAGTGAGTGTCTTCTAGCTCATTGTTTGGAAGTAAAACGTTGATGCTGAGGTTGCTATTGAATCGGTGAGAAGATTTTTTCTCGCGGGATTGCTTCCATGGATATGAAGTTGAACGCCTTGCTTAAATCTAATACAGCGTTTTTGTAAGTTGCAAGTGTTCGGCTTTAGTTTCATATACCTCTGAAACTTGGTTTGCCACTAATTGCGAGTCTCCTAAACTCTGATATTATCAATACCAATTCTTTTGGCTAAGGTAAGGCCAAGGAGGAGGGCTTCGGTACTCAGCGCTGTTGTTTGTGCAATTCAAAGTTTAATTTAAAAGAAAATGGGAGGACTTTCTCTTCGGGTGTGAGGTAAGAATTATACCTGCCCCCGCTCCATAACGGCATTTAGCTCCATCGAAATGGAGAGTCCAATACTTAGCCGGGAGTATGGATGTAGGTGTATCTGCTGTGTTTGCACACTCTACTTCTACCAACAAAGATTCTTCTGCTGGCAAGGAACCAACACCTAGGGAAAATCCAATACCTAACTGAATCGAATGATAAGAACATTGGTGAATCTTGTTCTATTAACTCACGATCTTCGCAGTAGTCCCTAATGATACTATTTCTTTAGTTTTACCTTTAGGGGGTTGGAATTTTTTGGGGCTATGTTGGTAGTTTCAAGAATCCGTCATAGGTATCAACTTTTCCTCTGGCTTTGGGTCAGAGGGTTTGTTAAGTTGGTTTGTTGGAAGTTCAAATTCTGAGTGTATACCTGGTCTTTTTCTTTAAATCAGCTAGGTGTACGTCAAACGGCTTTGGATCACCTTTGGCTACAAATACCTTTCCCAGATGCAGGAATCTTACTTCTTGAAATAGCGTGGAAGGGATTGCCTTCATTCGATGTATCCAGGGCCGGCCGAGGATCATATTATAGTTAGTTTCCCGATCTATAATATAAAACTCAGTCAAGATTGTTTTAGGTCCTAAGGTGGCCGGTAGTATTATAGTTCCTATCGATGTGGCTTTAAGGCTATCGTAGCCTCTCAAGGTATTTCGTGTAGTAGAACAGTTTGTTTCTCCATATCCCAATTTTGGAGAAAAGAAGAAAGGGACTATGTTAACCGCAGCTCCATCGTCAACCATTGCCCGTTTTACATAGTATTATAAACTTGTACTACAAGTGTAGGGCTGGATCGCCTCGGCGTGCGATCTCAGCATCTGTAGGCATTTTACCTTATTTTGAATATGAATTCAACATCCCTATCTGCCTGTCCCGGAGGATAAACATCAAAGTTTATATGATTTACTTGTGCTTCTGGTGGTGGAGTGATACTAATTACATGACCCCAAACCTAACGCCCTCTAAAAGAGCAGCCCTATGAGCAGGGGAATTCTTTAGTAAATCAAGGAATGAAATATGCGAGAAGGTTTTTGTTAGATCATTAATTAGATCGTAAGCACCCATAGGTTTTGCTACGGTTTGCTGGATGTTATCTGTTTCTGGCAGGTGGCTTGGACTTGGTTGAGAGAAATACTCTCGTGTTCTCGTAATTGCTTCAACGGGTAATTTGGAGTCTAACTCTACTAATCCAACTACCTTAGGTCGTGGTTGACTTCCTAGTTGTGGCGCGACTAACGGATTTAGCGAGGTTGAGGCCTCGTGATCGTTGTTTCCTGTTATTGCACCTTTGTTTATTCCAGTTGGTTTCAACCTATCGCTATCATGATTTGGGAGTGGATCATTAAAGATCTTGAGAGGGGCATTCTGAGGGGAAACTGCCCCTGCGAAGGTACTTGTCGTTGGTGACATAGGATCTGCTAAGAACATATCCATAAAAAATCATTTTTGTTCATTTGGCAAGCGTTGCATGAATTTGTCATAATCACGACACGTTCTAGTGTCATGACCTCGAATTTTATGGAAACCACAATAAGAATTGGGGTTGTAATTCCCATTTTGTTGGTTTGGTGTGTATTGTGGCCTAAAATTCTGATCAAACTGTTGCCTATTAGGACTAAAGTTTTGTTGTTTCTGGTTTTGACTTTGGTTTTGATAACCAAAGGAGTTTTGGCTTGGTCCTTGTATGGGATTTCGCCGTTGTTGTTGTTGTGGATTATTAAAATCCACCGTATTGATCGTCGGGGTAAAATTGTTGTTTCTTTGGTTGTTTTTTTGTGACGGAGTATTAACAACATTTACCCTCTTGGGGCTGGTCAGTTTACCCCATCTGTTGTTACCCCACGATTTTTGTTAAGGATTTTGGGTCCTTGATTGACGCTTGTGGTGGTTGTAGTATTTTGAGTAGAGGTGATTAACCTCCCATTTGCTCCATACGTCTTACGGCCACTATCTATTGCTGCTTGATCAATTCGCAGAGCGCTCTCAAGTACCTCATCATAAGTCCTTAGTGGGAACTTCTGGACTTCTTCCTTCACTTCCCTGCTAAGAGAATGAAGGAATAAATCACATAGCTCCATCTGATCCATGTTTAGAGTGCTTGCTGAGGAATAAAGGACTGTGCGCCACCTTTGGATGAAATGGGCGACAGACTCGTTATGTTCTTGCTTGATGTGCAAGAACTCCCTGATTCCTGTCCTTAATAGTTTGTTCATGTCGAAGGCTTTGATGAACTCAGGACACGAGTTGTTTGAATGAATGTATGGAAGCTTTGGGTATTCTGTAATACCAATCGAGGGCAATGCCTTCCAGCGTTTTGGGGAATATTTTAGCAATAACCCCATCCCATGGGAGTAGTTCACGAATGGCTGTAGCGTAAGCTTTGATATGCGCATTCGGATCTCCTTCTCCTTTGCATTTGGGAAAATCAGAGAAGAGGCCTTGGAAGCATAATGCTTTGTATGGCGAAATCTAAGGGCTCCTTTAAATATTCTGAATAAGTCCCTATCGCATACGTCTCAACCATTAATGGTGCTTGTTGAGGAGGTGGTGGCGGAACGGGTTGTTGATATGGCGTAATGTACGCGTTAGCAGGGGCATAAGGCAATCCCTGTATTTGAGTAAACACGCTGGGGGATGAGTACATATCCCCTTTTGGTGATTTGGAGTACATGTTTAAGTACGAAGGTGTACTATCCAGGAATGGATTGCTCTGTACTGGACCAGGAGGAACCAGTGCTAGCGATGGTGGGTCTAGTTGGCACTTGTTGTGAATATTGAGGAGTCATACCTAACGTGCCTACTCCTGTGAGGAGATCTACTTGGCTAGGATGGTGCAGAGGATTGGAACTCCCTGTTTGTATGAATCTCGAATTTTGACTTGCTTGGGCAAGTTCTAATCCTTTAACCTTTTCTATTAGAGTTGAAATGACTTCGTTTGGTGAAGCCACGATATCGTGCCTTGGTGGTGTTTGTTGTATAACATGGCTTTGCGGAGGTGTGTGATATCCTGTTATGAACTGATCACTATCCTGCCAAGCATCTCTGAGAGTATTTTCCATACGTGATGGCATAGGGGAATTTTCTTGAGGAGAGAACTCGGGCTGTATCTGCAGAGTTTCCTACAGGTGGGTACATGCCTTGAGAGCGTTGTTCACTCCTAGGATAACGTATTGAGTACTCATTATCTAGAACTGAGTATGGATCTGATTGTCTACTAATAGGTGCAGTCTGAATAATACCTGAGGAGATGAAGCAGACTCTCCAGTTAATGTCATATTGTTCGAGCCTGAAGGCTCTGTTTGTGTTTGAGCAAGTTGCTCCAACCCCTCTGTTTGCAAGGACGAGTTATATCTAGTCCTTGGTGTTTGTATTGACAACTGATTAGTTGAATAGTTGTCGCCCCACATTGAGAGTGAGGGTGATGACTGCCTATTCTGTTAGACGTAGTATGCCTCAAGACCCAAGAGGCGTCTGCTGTATGCATCGAATCCTGACATATTCGGGGGGTATATGAATACCCGCAGAATAATGGGAAGGAGCGAAGGTGATTTGGAGAAGATGAAACTTCTCAAAGAGAAGGTGAAAGAATTGTTTGGTTCACGTCGGGTTCACCAATTTTGTACGTTGGAAAAGTGACAGGCAAGCTTGAGAATCAACAAGTAACTCTTCTGTGTACCCGACCTCCCGAGGTCGTGCCGAGACAGCCAGTGTGGGTAGAATGTGCAGGCAAACTAGTTAGGCAGTGTAATGTCTTCGACATGCACTAATGGTATTTACGAATCTAAGGCAAAGAAGGCCCTTCTAACTTGGACTGGTGTGATAGATCGATCAGCGAGGATGACTGCTCAAAGGCTCCAATCAATATCGAGCTCTAGCGTGATTCGATCTATGGGTTGTGGGATGCGTGGAAAATGACCCGGGATGGTTTCGTGTATTTCTCCTGATAGGGTCATATGGTGAATATAGTCAACTCTATGGACGATTCTCTGGCCTAGTCCAAAATTCTCTAGTTTCGTTGGCTATTGTGTCTAGTAGGGATAACTGTTGAATGATGAGAGGTGGAATCGGAGTAGACTGAAATACTAATTTATGTAGGCCAGTGTCTATGTCTAATTCTCTTATGGATTCGTTGGGCTGTGGGATCTATGGATCACAACCATAGACTCTTGGTTGTTGCGGTCCCGTTATGGTCATACAGGAGATCAAGTTCTGATTCCTAGTATCCAGTAGTCGTAAGCTTTTTCAGCTTCTATGTTTAGAACCAACAGTTGTGCGATCTTCTCAGAATACCTTACAGGCGTTATCGCAACTTGGATTCTTAAGATGGTATCTATATCTACTAGGGTGTCTCCAGCGTCTGGCTGTGGAACTAAAGGATCACACCCAAATGTTTGTTCTCTTTCGAGCCCTTCTACAGTCATGTGGGTATTTTCTAGGGTAATCTATAGTTTGGCTGATTTGACCAAAACAGATATGCTTGGTCGTCTTCGATGTTTAACCCTCTCAACTGTGTCCTGATCTGTTGGAAGTCTGTTGTTGTTTGGAAGACTTGTATCCTAAGGTTTTGATCAATGTCAGTTATTACCACTACGGTATTGGGCTGGGGCACAATTGGCTCGAAAATGTATTCCCTGGGCTCCCTAGGTCCCGTAATTGTCATGCAAAAGCAGTAATGAAACAAACTATAATAAAGTAAAATCTAAGTGCACTTCTAGCATATATAATTTCTTTTTGTATTTTCTGGCAATTTATAAGAAAGCAGCTATTTAAAAATATTTAGAATTGACAACTAAACTAACAACGTAAAACAAACAAAATAGCCGAGTGTAGCTATTTGTCTGTGTGATTTCGTATATCTATTCTAAACAACGAAATAACTAATCTATCTGCAAGATTCTCGATCCTACCTCAGAAGTGAGGAATGAATCATAGTTTCTCAGAAACTATCAATCCCCACAACCTCCCTGGCAATATCGAGAATGGAAATAACTGAAATAAAGTGATTAACTACTTTATTTGATAAGTTCTAACTAAAACTTTGAAAGATGGAACCTGGATTTCGCAGAACAGTGGCGAATCTGATGGTGTGTGTGTTCTTGTCCCCTCAGTATGATCTCTTCATTCTTTGTGCTCACGTGAATCCAGAAAAGCGTGGAATGCTTGCATCAACAGGAATAGATATTTGGATCAATGGACAGCCTTCAGAATGCAGACAGAATAGAATGCGGATAGGAGAGGGATAGCGCAAGAGTACAGAGCTTGGCCTATGCAATTCCTAGCGGGGTCTACTGCAAATCATGCAACAAAAGCGTCCAGAACCTGAAACTAGTCTGTCTGAAGAGCAAAACCTATAACTTTAATGGCTGCCTAGACTATTCTACTCCAAAACAATAATACTGTTTGCACAAGTTGGATCTGTGGCTTACCAACAGCAACACAAAGCTAAAACAAACCTGCAACAAACTATGCTACCAATCCTAAGCAAACTAAAAGGACCACAGCACTGAAAACATGAAAATTGGAGTGAAAATGGTGGCCCAAATAATGTTTGCACTTGCACAAGTTGGATATGTGGCTTACCAGCTGCAACACAATACTAACCAAAGCACTCAATGAGAAAACTAAGAATCCTAAGCAAAGGAAAACTAAAACTGCTGTAACAAGAAATTCAAAAGCAAACTTTGGAGCAAAATTCAGAGGCCATTTGCATGTGCACAAACCATGCATTTATAGGAATCCAAACATCCAAAAATCAAATCCAAACTGAACTCCTAAACATTAAACAAAAGAAAAACACTATTCCAGGGGACCAAAAACATTAATGCATGCTCAAGTCGGCAAGAAAATGCGCACAGGACCGCCGCCCTGCTCAGGGCAGCGGTTACAGGACCACCGCCCTGTTCAGGGCGGCGGTCACGAGACCACCGCCCTTCAGGGCGGCGGTTTCATCACTGAAGACAAAAAAGCCAAGAAAAGAGGGGAAAATAGGGAAAACAAAGCACGCGGGGGCTAAGCGGGGCATGCGGGATGTTAACGCATATCTGTAAAGCTTCTCTGGATCCCGAACACCTTGCGAAGAGACCTGTATCATCATTGGGGCACTTATTACACCGTTCCGCAGTACAGTACCTTACAATTTTTGGTACGTACAGTGCCTCTAGGCACATGAATTACACTCATGGCATCCTCTCAGATGTAGTTACATGTGAAGATAATATCTATCTAGGAGATAACTTAATCATTAGGTCAGAATGTTGTGGTACTGTTAAGATATCAAATTGTTTAATTAGGAATGTCTTGTAATGTTCCTCAATCGAAAAAGAATCTTTTGTCTTTATCTCAGCTAACTAAAGAAAATTATAAATTTGTTTTGATATAAGATAAGTGGTATGTAAAATATAAGTTTAAAAATGTTATTACTTCTGGAATTCATAAAGATGGCTTGTATATCTTTGATGGTTTGTGTCTAAGTCTTTCTTTTCTTCCTCTTCTAGGAATGATATTTAGCTTTGGCATGAAAGACTTGGTCATGTAAATTTCAAAATCTTGTATGATATGTCTAGACTAAATCTCGTTGTTGGTTTTCTAAAGATAAAGTTATGTCATGAAACTTGTGAAATTTGACTACGTGGTAAGAAACATGCTCAACCATTTCACAAACATCATCATCTAAATTCTTCTAATTTTTTAGAATTGATTCATAATGATGTGAGAGGTCCACTTGAGGTTCCTTCTCTCAGTGGTGCTTTGTATGTTGTTTGTTTTATTGATGATCACTCTAGGATGAATTGATCTTATTTCATTAAGAAGAAGTCTAATGTCCTATCTAAGTTTCAAGAATTTAAAGATCTAGTTTAAAATGATTTTAATCTGAAAATTAAGAGAATTAGGACTGATAATGGAGGTGAATATGTCAGCAAAAAATTTGATGAAATCTTTATATCATGTGGGATTCAAAAAGAGTTGACTACTCCTTATTACCCTCAGAAAAATGGCATTGTAAAAAGAAAGAATAGGGTTGTCTTAGAAATGGCTAGGACTATGATTCATAGCTTCCAATATGCGTAAGTTCTTGTGGGCTGAAGCTATGAACACTCTTGTCTATATTCTTAATAGATTACCTACTAAATATCTTCATCAAGGTACTCCTCACGAAGTTTGGACAAATCAAAAACCATATATTTCTCACTTAAGAATATTTATTAGTCTTGCTTCTATCTTCATTCCAGAAGACAAAAGGAATAATATTAATCCAGCCCATTCAAGCATGACACTATTGAAAATAGAAATGTTCAAGTCTTAGAGAGAAATTTCTCTGATGATCCTCATGAACCCTCCTCTTTCACTCTAGAGATAGAACCTGATAATTCCTCTCCCATGGAAATAGAAGGTTCAAGAGGATGATAATTCCAATCTAGATATGATGTAGATTGGGGGAGAGTCATATCAAAATGTCTTGCAATCTAAGATTCCTAAAGTGGCTCAAAGTCTTGTTAAAAACACTTAGCCTGATAATCTAAGAAATCTAACTAGAATTCAACATAATTATCATGACTTGATGACCCTCTATGAGGTAGAACCATAATCCTTTGAAGAAGCATCTCAAGATGATAGATGGCTTCAAGCTACGAAGGATGAATACAATGCCTTAATAAAAAATGACACTTAGGAACTAGTCTCTCCTCCTTCTAAAAGAAGCATTGTAGGATCTAGGTGGTTATTAAAAATAAAATATAACTCTCTACGAGAGATTGAAAAGTTCAAGGAAAGGCTGGTAGCTCATGGTTTCACTCAGAAACCTTGTATTGACTATGTTGAGATCTTTTCTCTTCTTGCCAAGATGAGCACTGTAAGAGTTCTTCTTGCATTAGCTTCCCAAAATGGTTGGGAGATTCACCAAATGGATGTTAAAAATGATTTTTTAAATGGCGACTTAAAAGAAGAAATATATATGAGTCATCCTAAATATTTTGAAGAACTAAGCTCCTAAAGTATTTGTATGGTATTAAGCAAGCTCCTAGAGCTTGGAATGCTAAAATTAATACTTTCTTTCAGGAGCTTGGTTTTTCTAATTGTATGTTCTGATAATGATTTATTTGTTAATTTTGATAACAATCATATTATCATTATTGTTCTTTATATTTATGATCTTTTGATTACTAGCAGTGATAGAAATTTAATTGGTAGAATAAAAGAAAGGTTAAAGCAATGTTTTGAAATGAATGATTTAGATTTATTAAATCATTTTCTTGGCATGATTATATTTCAAAATCATAAGTCTATTGTTACGTCTCAATCTCAGTATGTTGTGAATTTACTTAGAAGATTTAACATGATTTAATGTAAGCCTATTTTTGTTCCTATTGAAGTTGGTGTTAAGCTAGACCCTAAACTAGTTTGTGCTAAATTTAATCCTACTATGTATAGGAAACTAGTTGGTCATCTAATTTATTTGACTATTACTAGACTTGATATTTATTATACAGTAGGAATAGTTTCAAGATTTATGCAAGAACCTTATGAGGATCATTGGAAAATGGAAAAATAATTTTGAAATATATTAAAGGAATAGTCAATTAGGGTCTTTTTTATTTATCTTGTAATGATGCATAATTATTTGGTTATTGTGATTCTAATCATGCTAGCGATGTTGCATATGGAAAGTATAATTATGGATATCTTTTAAATTTGGGTGTAGGTGTCATCACTTGGAGTAGCAAGAAGCAACCAGCAATGTCTCTCTTCTACTGAAGCAGAGTATAGAAGTGCTAAGGAACTTGCAAAAGAAGCTATGTGGCTGAAAATACTTTTGGATGAACTGCATGTGGGCGTCAAAGGGAGAAGTACTCTTCTATGTGACAACTAGAGTTTCATTTCTCTTGTAAAGAATCCAGTTTAGTATCAAAGGACCAAGCATATTGAAGTTTATATGCACTTTATTTTGAGAGAAATTCTTGAATGGTGATATTGATCTAAAGTTTTGTTCCACTGAAGATCAAGTTGTAGATATCTTCACCAAGTGATTTTGTGTTGTGAAGTTTTACAAGTTTTGTGCCTTGTTGGGCCTATCATAGTTTCCATTTAGAGGGATTTTTTTAAGAAAATGCCACCTCTTAACGGTTATTATAAACTTCCAATACTTCCTCCATTTTTTTAATAAGTAAATGTGTCACTCTATGTAAAGTTACTTGTAAATCCCAACAAAACTTTAATTATGGGTATGCCTTAGTTTATAAAATGATCCATAATCTAATGTAAGTCTTCATATATAAAGCACTTGTTCTTAAGAATTTTTTGTATGAGAAGATCAACTAGTTTTTTCTTGTTTGCATGTTATCCTAAATCATTGTTGTTGATTCAAGGATCTGTAAATCCTTTTGTAGAAAAAGGTAAATTTGGTATGTCTACTTTTTTTCCCACTTAACATTAAGGGGGAGTGTTGGGGTGTTAATTTTAAGTGGGGATACCATTTTGTGGACCACCACTTAGACATCCCCTATCTTAAATATTATTTTTAATAATCTTAGTTTGTCTTTTACAGCTTTAAAAAGAGTGAAGCGGTTATAATCACTCACCAATCCTATATAAATAGGATGATTCCTCGTGGGATTGGATGACTTGCTGATCTTAGTTTTACTACGGGAGTAAATAGACCATTTGATCTAAAATCTTAAGATAATTATGTGAGATATTATACAACAAGACAAAAATCTTCTAGTGTTTATTGTGAGACTGAGGAGTGAAGTGGAAGTGTGTTGGGTGAATGTTTGATAAATTCTTAATATAAGACATTTCTTTTTCAGTGGAGTTTTTTCCCTTCGGGTTTCTCCACTTAAATCCATTGTTTCTTGTCTCATTTACTTTCAACTATTTTTATTTTCTTTCACTCATAATTTTTTAACTATTATATGCATATGTAAACATCTAGTTAATTTCTGCACATTATAATCTATAATCCTCAACTGTTAATTTCTGGATCTATGAATTCTTCAATTATATCTTCCTGCATTTGTTCCAATACCTAAATCAAAACATGTCAACAATCTCCTCCTTTTTTCATTGATGGAAAACCTCCTGAACTTCTCCCCCTTTTTACATTAATGATAAATCAAGCATGTACCCACATATTCTTCACCTTTCCCAACTTTATAGGATCATCTTTTGGTTAGAAACATCAAGCTATCAACCAAAGGTTTCATACAAGCTCACCATTTAGTCATTTCTCACAAAAATATGATTTTGGCCATTTTTCTAATCAATATTGATTGTAATACCTTTGGGAAAATCATATACAACACCCAATCATGCCAACAATGATTATATAGAACTGAAAAACATCTTTCTTAGGTTCAGGATCAAGAACATGATTTCATGACCTTAGACCCTATTTTTACCTTATTCAACCTCTGATAACACTGTAGCATACTTTGGAAAATGAATACCATTCACACACATGCCAACAGTACTAACTGAGAATAAAAAAATTCAATGATTACCTTCATTCTTGAGTTATCTTATCTTGAGAAGACATAATCTTTCCTAGACACCTGCATATCTTGACTTCATCTTACCTTGAGAACAAAGATCCATGAACTATCTTTTCAGTGTTATTTAGGCCATATTTGACACACTCTAGAAGCATGTACACAAAAATGAAATGATTTCTTATTGATGCCCCTGGATTTATGACTCCCTTCTCTAGAGGAAAAACACAAACAATTTACCTAATTACATTTTTTACTTGCCTTGAAGGATTGATAAACACTTTAGTACATCCTTAAAGAACTTTTTCAGTCTCTTACAGTATCCTTTGGATGAGATTTTGAAAATAAACTCAAAAACTTACCTCCCTTATAAGTGAACTTAAACCATACATCGCATACCTTTTTAACACCTAGAGAACCTTCTAGAAGTACAAAACATGCTACCTCTATCTAGAGCATCACCTATAGACCTGTAGGATGCTATTTTGGACTTCAATCAACACAGTAGCATCATAGGAAGATTTGAACTTACCTTCACCCTTCTTATCCCTCCTTTTACCTCCTCTGAGAAACTTCATGCTCTTTAGGACTATTTAAGATATTCTCAACACCTCATAAAATAACTTGACAACCAATTCATTCCTATAAGACACTTCAAACTCTTTCTGTTACACATTCTCTAAACATATAGCATGTTATTTAGCTCAAGATGCAATAAGAAAATCATACAACTCTTTCCACACCTATATTTATCTTTATTTCACTCTTTAATGCCTATAACCTCTTCACATATGTAAATTCATTCTCTTTGAAGCTCATATCCATCAAACATGTTCCAAACCTATCCTCATACCTATAGTAGTTAAAGTCAGAGATCTAAGTTGAATTTACCATATAAACTCTTAATATTCTTCACTTTGATTCATAATTTGAATGAAGTGGGACATGTAGACCAATTTATTTTGGTTAGGAGATAATCACATATCCAGATTAAGCTTCCACACTCCCAATAATTTTCACATAATCCACCATAAGAACAAAGGATCACCTATAAGTCTATATTAAACCTTTCAGCTTTAAACAATGTATTTGATGCATCAAGATGGAAAACACCTCACATCTTAACCTTACTCATATTCATGGATCCATACAATGGTTTCACAACCTTATTCATGCATTGAGATTATTACTAAAATATCATGAAATATTTCAAAACCATTAACACCTCTTCATATAATATACCCAGATTACTAGCCCTACTACATAAGGTACTCATACCTAAATTTTGATCCTCACACTTTTATGATGGAATCTTACCAGTTATAAGTACCTATTTTTCCACTTAGATAACTTCATGATCCTTGAATTATGGTATTATAGAATATTTTCCTAGATTTCCATTTCACCTCTGCCAATTAGGTCTCATATACCTCTTTCACTATCAAAATTAAATATTGTCATGGATTCTAGGAAGCTCTTAATTTTTCAAGATACAAAACCTTTTGAATCTCATTGTTTTCCCTTTTAATGTCTTATTTCAAAATTTGACCTTCAATTCACTCATTTTCTCTCTCAAACATGAGATTTCTATCATACCACTTCTTATGGTCATATAAAACCTAGTCAAGGAAGAAGTACTTCAATATGAACACATTATGGTTTGAAGGCATAAAATTTTTCCTACATGTCTAAATTTATATTAATTTTCAAATGATCTTATTACTAGTGATAATTCATCTTTCTTGAAATTTTTAATGCAGACTTCCTTTCACATTCTAGCTCAGCAGGGCCATCTCCCTATCTCTCATGATAGTAGAAAAACCACTCCCTCCTCTCACCTCTCGGCCCTCTATACTATATATATTTCCAGGTGGAGTAGAGTAGAATTCCACTCGATAGCTACCCAATAGAGATAGGTTTCTATCAAACACTCAACTAGACATAAGGGGTTCCCATACTAAATATAAATAAATAGGGCATGCCAACTATCTCATCTCTCTATATAGGGGAGGGGGCAGTACCAGGATATTGTATATGTGATATAACCAGACCAGATAAGTAAGCTTCCTCCTTCGCAAACAAATATATAGATTCCATATGGATATAGTGAGTGGGGCCTTGCCTCCCTATATAGATAGATATGATATTGATATATAGACACCGAACTCTTTAAAGAAGCTATGGATATAGGGGGGCCAACATTGTTCTTTGTCTTCTCTTTGAAGAGGTTATAACCTTAGTGAATTTGACTCATACCACACACAATTACCACCACTAACACTCTTATCACTTTATTGTCATGACATGACACACTTCTCAGACAATAAAGACACATCAATGAAATTACTTGAACCTTGAGATAGATATTTATGGCATATTCTTCACCATACCAAGACACATAATATATGACACATTAAATAGACAACATTTCACACCTTCACCAACAAGACCAAATACTCAAGACCGGGGCTTAGTACACCTTTCATGAAACACTACACTCCTTTTGAGAAAGACACCATAACTCATCATTTCCTTCTTCAACACCAACTTATGACCAACCAGATTACAGTTTGGACTTGACTTAAATTAATCAACTATATAGACTATCAAGAAATATACATACCTTGACATAATAACTAAAAATTATACTAATACACACTCATCAAAATTCCTTGTAGCATATGGTTATCTCTTATTGCTCCCTTTCATAATTTTCTTAACCACTAAAGGTCTACCAAGTGTTGATATCACTCCCATTTTTTCTCTTAAATACTCAAAGGTAGGTTTTGGTAGAGGATTTTTCAAAATTTCCTACTACTTCCTCCTTAGTAGATACATGTTCCAACTTGATAAATTTCTTACTCACTTGACCTCTTAAGTAATGATACTTAATAGGTATGCGATTAGTTTTAGAATGTAACATTGTATTCTTGGACATACTAATTGCATTAGTACCATCATAAAGAATAGGTGTAGGCCCATCACACTTTACCTTATATTCCTCCAAGGTATTCCTTATCCACATCATTTGAGAATAACATTATGGAGGAGCTTCATACTCAGGTTCACATGTTGAAAGAGCCACAAGGGATTCTTTATTTATTGACCAAGAAACAAGACATCCTCTAACAAAGAATGAACCACCACTAGTAAATTTTATCATCCATGATACCTGCCCAATCAAAATTAGAAAAGGAACTTAATTTAAAATTTTCACTTCTTGGATACTACAAACCATATTCAATAGTCCCTTTAAGATATCTAAAGATCCTCTTTAGTACTTGAAAATGTGTGTCTCTAGGTTCTTCTTGAAACCTTCCAACTAAACCAACAACTTATACAATATCTAATCTATAGAAAGTTACATAAATAAGGCTACCAATCACGGATCTATAATTTGATTGATTCACTTTAGGGGAATCATCTTGCTTGTCGAGTTTACATCTTGTAACCATGGGAGTATTGATGCAAGAACATCAACTATAGGATGTGTATGAGAATAGAAACATCCAAATTTTGGTTTGGAGTTGTGTTCACATGTCCTATGGGTTACTAAGAGTTAATTAGATTTAATAGTTTAGATCTTGTCTTTTCAAATTTCAAAAAAGGAAATTTCCCTCCTAAATGCAAATTTGAACTTAAGGAGACAATTGAGCTCAATTGTGATGTTGTAATACATTATTAGAGATTGTAAACTATGTAACAGATGGAAGAGAGGCATGATATGAGTGAAATAGGTCTTCTTAGGGGTTTAGAAGTCGTAATGAGAGTTAGAAAGAAAAAAATTGAGCGTATAACTACGATACTTAATGTTAATCCTAGGACTACTCATGTGACCAAGAGGTTTAGATGTTTCATTTAGTTATAATTTGATGAAAGGGATATAAATTTATCAAATGTAACTATTTTCCTCATTCCATCTAGATGAGAATCATAAATGTAAAATATTCAAGAATAATGTTTGGAGAAGAAATTCAATTTGTGGCATTTTTGCATGTTTCTTAAATCTATTTTGGTGCATGCAAGGATTCTTAACTTTAGAATTGTATGGAGAGGTATTCTCCAATTTGATCAATGTAGTTTAATATTAGTTCTTGTAATAATTCATTGGTTTTGTGAGTGTACACAAAGTGAGGTGAACTACATTGACTTGTAATAACCATTGAGAAAAGAAGAGGCACGTGAATGTGACTTAAATCTCATTAAGTTAGAAATGTTTATGTTGGTGGAGGTAATTTTTCTATGCTCTAGTTCAACCATAGGTACTTTAAAGTTTTTTTTTAATTTAGTTACTTGATACCCTACTTTTGAGCTCCATGACAAAGAGAGATTTGTGACACAGTTGGGATAACCACATAGTTTGTCTTAGGTAATGAGGAAAAAATATAAGTTGGTGTATTGAGAAACATTTTGGAGATGTATCTTAAACTTATAAAACTCTAGAGAGCCTTCATAGTTTAGAAAGAAGAAATATTAGTGTTTCACCTTTTTCTTAGATTATTTCTTTGAAGGGTTGATGAAACAGATAGGGTAACGGGTGTAGGAGGAATACCTGTTCAAATGTCAGTTGATGGGTTGCTGCGCACATATGACTTTCGAATCCACCGCTGATCATGAGAGCTTCCTTTTGGCTAGGAGGAACTACTTGTAATGAAAACAAGACCACCAGAAGGAATTAAACAATATGGGTAGTGAACTGCCTAGCATGAGCTAGATCTGGGAAGTATGATACTTCCTAGATGGCTGTCAGTCCACTATTTTAAACAAATTAATGATGTAAAAAAAGTAAATCCTATTGTTATTTTAAAATTATTTAGGTATCTCACTTAAAACACAATAAGAAAAATAGATCTAATCTAACAGGCTAAGCTAGAATAGAATCCACAAGTCAAATGGTTGGTTCCAGGTTCTGTAAGTCTGATAAAGGTCTCAAATAGATCACAGACGAGTGAGGGTGAGGTAAAATTAGGAGGGTAGGTCTTTGTTTAAGGTTGTGTGGGCAAACACAGAGGCCATTTTTGGTTAGGGGTGATCAACAGCAGTTAGGTATAACCGGCGTTGGTTACTATGAGATCTAGGAATGTCACAGAACAGGGTTTCGATCTCCTTTGTGATTGCACAAAGGGTTTTGGTTGGTTGAGATGAGGTATTAGGTGACTGGAGTAGGCTTTTGCAAGGTTTTAATGGGTCTATGGAGGTGAAAATGTTTGAGAAGGTCAATAGGGAGAAAGATAAACAATAGATGATAAAATAATGATGAAATGAAATAAACCAAAGAAGTGGTTATACTCAATTGTATTTTGTTCTTGGATGTCTGTGTGTGAAGGATGGAGGTGCTGATGATGAGTTTGAAGGCTGAAATTGATCACCAACTAAAGAAAAGCTTCTTCATGGGCTGCATGCACACTCCTCTTTGCTTGGATAGATCAGATCATGGCTGGGATGGTTGTGCAGGAGAAGATGCTCAATCTCCTTCCTTGGATGTGATTTTCCACTGGAATTGGCTCTCTAAAGGTATGTTATCTCTCTGAGATCTATTCTTGCTAATCAACTTTCTTGTTTCCAACTTTCCAATTCCAAGTTCCAACCTTCAGAATAATGTTGTTTTGGGTTAAAAGGGGTAACCCATGATGGTCCAGCTTAACCAGTGATGATTAGGGGTAACCGACGTCGGTCAAGGTGAGATTTCCTAAGTTTACTAAACTTAGGGAGATCCTCCCGATTTTCTTGGATCCCATGTCGTTATCCCGCGGATTATACGCGGAGTCTCTTGTGAGCATCCGAGAATGTGGTTAGAGGGAATGTAGGCATTTATTTTTAGGGTTTGGGTAAGTCTTAGTTAGTTATGGTATCTTGTTAAGACTAGGTCTTAGGGTGAGTTGGCTTGGTGAGGTGTCTAAGTGAACTATATGTGTAGACATTATTTAAAATAGATATTTAAATAATAAATATAGTGAGGATAAAGCATTAATTTAATTAAATTAATATTAGTGGGGTGAAGGGGGGTCATGGCTAGGTAAATGTAATAAAGGGTGCTTATATGTTGAGGGAAAAAAGGGGAGTGTGACCTAGTTGTAGTGTATACATTTTCCCCCTTTTTGTTGTGTAGCTTGTATTGGTAAGTGATGCTAACAAAAATAAGGTGTGGTTGGCCCATGTGAGGGTGAAGGTGATCCCCCTCAAACAAGGAATTGACGAGGTAGTAGGCTGAAGCAGTGAGTGGTTTGATAAAAAGTAAATGTGAAGAAAAGGAAAATGGGATAGGGAAAAAGGGGTGAAAGGTTGACTCGGATGATCTAGGTAATGGGTCAGGGTCAAAGGTAGCAACAGTCAAACGCATGCACACGTATAAACTGCAGCACACTACCAGGTTGAAGAGCAAGCAAACTCTACATCATCTAAGGTTGATAGGTTTATCCAAACAAGGTTGAAGTGAATCTGGTATCCAAGGTATAGGATAAGGTCAAGAAAAACAACATAGGTTAGGTGCAGGAACGTTTAGGTATGTTGTGATACACCAAAGGTAGGGTCAGGATAAACGGTTATAGTCATAGGCTAGGTAAGGTCATTGGGTCAATCAACACAGGGAACAGTGCCACAAGGTATAGTGAACACATGAGGTCAAAGGTCACTAGTGATGATCTAGGTCCAAATATCTACGTCGTAGCATGGGTAAGGCCAAGGTAAGGGTAAAATAATGAGTCCCCAAAGGAGGACAAATGGAGGTAGTACCTAACAAGGTCAGGAAAGGTAAGGTAATGGGTTGGATAAAGGTATGGGGTAAAGAGCAAGGTAAAGGGGCAGGTAAAATGGAAAAGTAAGGGCAATGTGTAGGTACGGGTGACCGATGGTAGTCATCGATAACTGACATCAGTATAGGAAAACTGGCGACGGTTAGGTAGAGAACGAGACCGATGTTGGTCTAGGGAACCGACGTCAGTTAGGTTGGGTTTTGGTATAAAAATAAAATCTACATTTTTATTTTTCATTTGTGAAGTACGAAGTGAAGAAAGGACATAAAAGAGAGAAAAGTGAGAAAAGCATCTAGAGGTTACAGGACAGTGAGTTTGCAAGGTGAGTTAATGGTGGCTGGGTTGGTTAGTAGTGGGTCCAGAAGATCTTAGTGAGGGATTCGAGTGGTAGGAGGGTGTGGGTAGATATTTGGTGATGGCAGATGCAAGAGAGGGATTGGGCAAACCACTAGCATAGCGGCCAAATGTGCCACCGAGATGGCAAAAGCACGAAAAGGTAAACGCCTAACCCTGTAATGCTAATTAGATAGACTAGAGGGTGTAAGGGTTGTTTGTTTTCAGATTTGGTTGGATTTTTGTATTTTGTGGGCAGAAAAAAGTTAAATTGGGTATGGGGGGAAAAATGGGCAAAAAAGAGGGGGGAGGGGTAGGAAATTGAATAGGTGGGGTGGGTAGGGGTTTTGGGGTAGTGTAGCTCAATGTAGGTGGGATAAAAGGAATAGGTGTGAGGGTTTACAAAGAAGGGGGGTTTGGGAAGTCGCGGATTTTTACGCGACAGTGATCGGTGTCGGTCAAGCTTGGCTGATGTCAATCGGGTAGAACTAGGATCGGTCACCTAACAAGTGACTGATTCTAATTACGTGGTAACCATGGTCAGTCAAGTTGAACCAGTATCGATCACCAAATAGGTGACCGATGCTAGTTTAAGGGTGACCAGTGTCGGCTAGGATGAATCGGCACTGGTCAGGATTTTAGGCAAAAGGGTCCAAAAAATGATGTAGGTTAGGTGGTCGAGATGGGTATTGTAAAAATAGGGTGGTGGGAAATGATAAGTGATGAATAAGGTCATTATAAAGGTAAATTAATGTTGTGCTTGGATTGGATGTAGGGTCGATCACAGTTACACATGCGAGATAGGGTGCCGCCAATATTGGTGACATTGTGTGGCCTAGTGAGCCCATTGGAGCTATAAAACGTGGAGGTAGTGGGCTTGAGTGGTATTTGGCACTACCGACATGCTGTTTGGTAGCCTAGTTTGATGGTCGTACTCATCAATAGATGGGACTTCCGCGACCAACATGATCCACCTTTTGACGGGTGAGATAACCATCACCGTAGAGGAGGTGTTCTGGATTCTGAGGTTACCCATATTAGGGGCCTAGGTGTACTCTATCTCCTCTGAGGCATTAAAGGAGCTGATCAGGACCATATTTGGTGAGGGGTCGGTGGAGCTAAGCTTCCATAGCACCAATCTGAGCTATGGTGAGATGTACCTAGCCCGTCTGGATGAGACGAGGCTAGTATTTTTATTGATGGAGGTAGTGTGCTACTTTGTACTTCCTAAAGAAACGTTTGGATGCTTTCCCCACTCACTGATGGGGGTGCTCCATGATATGATGGTGCACAAGACACAGTTTACCTGGGCACCAATATTTTTGGTGCAGCTATACAGAGAGTTTTGGGTGTATGAGCGGCTATACAGGTTTAGCCTGTGATATAAATTTATACTGCACTGCTGGGCCTATGACCACATAGTCTGTGTTCAACCTATAGGGATGCCCCAAGTAGATGCATTCCCACTGAGATGTGTGCAGTTGGGATATAGGAGATGGGTGCCGATTATAAGAGAGTGGAGGTCAAATAGGCCAACATATGATGTGGCCCATTTTTGGCAGTTGTTGGAGGGGTTGTCTAGAGTGAACATTATTTGGAGGCCATATGTGGGATTCCCCTCATATAGGAACATTTATGAGGAGCTAGCTAAGCTCTAGCTAGAGAGGTGGATATAGGGTCGCCATGCCGGGGAGGATGAGATGATCCCGGTCGACAGGGTTTGATGGCAGTTTAGGCTCGTACAGGATATTCCTCCACCCTTCCCACAATATCGAAGAGATGACGTGGAGAGGCCTCTCCCTATACCATAGCCTACAATTCCTAAAAGAGAGGAGGAGTAGCTAGTGGATCAGCAGATTGATGACGTTGGATGTAAAAATAGGCACAAGAAATGGTGGGTGGCTCTGTTACGATCCATACCACCTAGGCCAAATTTAGCTACCGTGACAATGTAGAGAGATGCCCTATAGGGGCAGGTAGTGATGTTGATCATGTAGATAGGCATACTGTAGACATAGTTGGAGGGGTCAAAGGCAGAGGTATTAGAGCTACGGGTACAGGTGGCCAATCGACAGGGCTAGATGGCAGAGGGGGAGAGTGGAGGAGATGGAGGAGATGGGGATAGAGATGGTCAGGTGGGAGCCCTACAAGCTTAGGTGGTAGGATTACAGGGTCATTTGGCCATAGCCCAGGCACATATTGGGGTATTATAGGCCCAGATATAGGAACATGGATAGGGGCACCACCACAGGTACCGAGGTAGGGGGCATAAAGATGGAGGATATCTGGCAAGATGTTTGATATGCAGCCCACCTTGATTTTTTATGTATAGTAGTGATTATTTTTTATATATATGCCAACCTACGTGCTAAATATTTTTGTATTTTTGATCACATATTGGACTATGTGCTGAAGACATTGAGGATGTACAAGTGATTTTGTTGTATATTGTGAGCATATACCAGCCTGCATGCCAAAGATTTTTTTGTATTGATTCATTCATTCTTTGTGTATATATGAGACCCCGGCCCTGTATGCCAAAGATTTTTTTATTATATATCAACCTGCGTGCCGACATTTTTGAGATGATGGCCATGATGAGATAGACATGTATTTTGAGATACACATTTATTGATTTATATGATGAAATTCATGGTGTTTTTGTGATGTGTTAATATGTTTATGAGATATTGGGTTTATGGCTTGTGTTAGATGAGATATGGATGTGTTACTTTGATATGGATGGAAATTAGGTGAGTTAAGCATGATGGAGTCAGGTAAATTTAGGCATGGATCAAGTTAGGTTATAGGCATGGATCGACTCAAATTATAGGCATGGATGAGTCAGGCTAGTTTAGGCATGATTCATTATGGTTCGCAATGAATGATACTATGGGTAATATGTGAAATGTTTTATAATATATGCATAGTGATGATAGAGAGATGGTAGGTTTAATAAATGTATAAAATGGGAAGCAACTCGTCATGTATGTGGCTTAGTTTCCAATTTTGTTAGAAAAGAGGAACTAAGTGAAATGTGGGGTAAATGGCAAGTTAGGCATGATTGATGAATTGTTTAGGGTAGAGAGTGGCCGAGCTAACCTCCAAGGACCCCATGCCCTCAGAGTGCTGCTTACATAGTCCCAGAGAAAAGGGACCTTAGACCAATGTAATTCTCCCATGAGCTAGGGAAAAATATGAGAATGGGCTAGTAGGTTTTTGGGCATGTTATGGGTTTAGTTTTAATAGGTGTGGGTAGATTATAGGTAAAATGATGCAGGTGAAGGTGATTATGGTGAATGGGGAGGATTACCCCAAAGGTAAATGGTGAGGACCAAGTCTTGTATAAGGTAATCAACATGTAAACAAAAATAGTTAAAAGATAAGAGGGGGGCAATAAAGCCACTTGATTGGGTAAGATCATATCGAGTACATCATACCTTGAAGGGGGGTGATGAACAAAAGATCCAAAAGACATTGCATGATTAACAGTTCTATGGTGAAAGTAGTCACACGATCACCAAATGTCAAAATTCCAAGATGTCCCTTGAGGAAATTTGGGAAATGAGGGTGGAAATGGTAAGGTGGGTGAAAAGTAGTTAATTGTATATGTTTGGAGTGACATGTCGTTTGGGCAAGTCCATGACTAAAAAGTGTTTTTGTTTTGATAGACTGATCGATGCGGGAAGTCTATATGGGATAAATAATATGGTACTCTTTAAGGTCTTTATGAAGCTGATCGATGCAGGAAGATTTGGTTTCTCTCGTTTTTTTTTTTTTTTTCAAAAGCTCCACATAGTTATCCTTCGAGGGAGCAGTCTATTTATAGTAGCAATTTAGTCAAGAGGAAAATGTCCTTTTAAGGGATTCATATTTTTTATTAGAAGTTTGACCAAGGAGTTTGGTCCCATTGGAGGTCTTTGAAATCATGGACAAGAACAAGGTGAAGGATAGGAATCTTGTTTAAAAGTGAGGTGGAACAACCATGGGATCTCATCTAAAGGTAGACAAAAACTATCCATGAGAATCATGCTATGTGTAATGCCATGGTACACATATTCAAGAGAAGATAACAAGTGATGGGTACTCGCGTGATTCTTGTTTAATCATTAGGGAGGTATATGGAGTGGATAGTGCTCAAGGGATGAGCTTGTAAAGAGATAAATGGTGAGGTAGGACAACGAGTCAACAATAGAATGGTCAAATATGTAATGTGTTAAGGGGCTCAGGTTTGGGTTTACCCTCAAGCGAGGATAAATAATAAGCACCTGATCCATAGGTATGAGTTATGATGTATGGTCCAAGCCAATTACGAGTGAATTTTCCCCGTTTAATTTTTCTACTTTGGTTACATGTTGATTTTCTTTCAAGACAAGGTCACCAACTTGGAAGGTTCATTCATGAACACATTTGTCATAAGCATGTTTGATACGCTGTTGGTAAACTTGAGGGTGATCTAGAGTGTTAAGACGACATTCGTCTAATAACTCTAATTGTGCTAAGCGGTCCTGATGAAATTCATCATCAGTAAGCATGTCATGGAGAGAAATGCGGAGCAAGGGGATATGGAATACAAGAGGCAGAACAACCTCTGTACCATAGACCAGCAAAAAGGGTGTGGCCATAGTGGAAGTGTGAATACTAGTGTGGTATGCCATTCCTTTCCAGTATTGTCAACCCCTTTCATGAGAATTTTGTTGAGGGTTTTGTTAGTGGATTTATCTTGGCCATTAGTTTATGGGTAATAAGGTGATGAGAAACTAAGTTAAATGCCAAAGGCATCACAATTTTTTTGCAGTGTTTTTGTTTTTGAATTGTTTTCCATTGTAAGTGATGAGGTGATGAGGGACACCAAAATGGCAAATGATGTGATGGTTAATGAACTCACTTATTTTCTCAGATTTCATGGAAATGAGTGGTATGGCTTCCACCCATTTTTTGTAGTACTTGATAGCAATTATGATCCAATGATGACATTGGGAAGAATAAGGATTGATTTCTCCGACAAGATCCAAACCCCATTGAGAGAAGGGCCAAAGGTCACGAGCAACCTATAAGGCATGACTGGGTGAATGATGAGGGTTGGAATGTTGTTGACATTTCAGATAGTGTTTGACATAGTCACAAAAATCATGGTTAAGGGTCGGCCAGTAATAGCCTAGGTGAAGAATACGTTTAGCAATAGCAAGGCCACTAAAGTGACCTGCACATATGCCATCATGAACCTCCTTAATGGTATAAGGAATTTCAGAACTTGTGAGGCATCGTAAGAGATTACCATCAAAACTATGCTTATAGAGGAGCCCCCCCATGATAACAAAATGGGAGACCGTTTTAAGGAAGGAGTGTTGACCGTTACGGGTGAGATCAAGAGGTAAGATGGAGAAGGAAAGGTAGTTAGAGTATTGTTTATACCAAAGGTCACTCGGGTCAGGGGTGTCATTTCTGATTGAGTAAACATCATGAGGTAAACAAGAAGATGAATGGAGGCATTGTATGATGAAAAATATTTTAGAATCAGTAGGAGAAACAAGTATTTGGGAAGCTAAGCAGGCCATGGTATCTAAAATTTTTTTGGTTAAACGTGGGATGGTTTGAAGGGTGTAAATATCAAAGGTGGTCAAAAGTATGTCTAGATGATGTTTATACTTTTGAATTATCTCGTTACGATATTGGTACATACCATTGACTTGGTTTATGACCAATTGTGAATCACCAAAGATGTGGATTGATTTGATATCTATGGAGTAGGTGACCTGGATACCTAGTATGAGCGCTTCGTACTCGGCAATATTGTTGGTGCATTCAAATTATAGTTTGAAACACAAAGGAATGGTTTCTCCATTAAGAGGAATGAGGATAACACCAGCCCCACCCCCACACTAACACTTAGAACTGTTGAAGAACAGTTTCATTTGGTAAAGGGGTTCGTCCATGTAAAGGGTAGCAATGGATTCATCGGGAAATTCAAAATTAGAGGGTTGGTCCCTGTTAATAGGTGTGTCAGCTAGTTGGTCTGTAATAGCCTGGACCTTAATGGAATTTTAGTGAATGAATTCAAGGTCAAGATTAGCTAAAAGCATAAGCCATTACATGACACCGCTGATGTTGATAAGGTTTGGCATACATGAAGTGTAAAGGATTGGTGTTGGTCACAACATAGGTTTTGTGGTTGAGTAGGTAATGGCGGAGTTTGGTGGCGATGAAAACTAAGGCTAAGAAAAGATTTTCTGGATTGTTGTATCAGGTTTCATAGCCCAAAAGAGTATGGCTGATGTAATAAACCACCTACTCCCTATGTTGTTCATTGCGATGAGTGAGCATGGATCCCAAGGAATGAATGGTAGATGATATGTATAGGTAAAAAGGTTGATCTTTCTTAGGTGGAATGAGTACGGGTGGTTGGAGAAGGTATTGTTTTAGGGCCCCAAAAGCTTTGTGACAGTCATCCTCCCATTTAAAGGAGACATCCTTCCTACACAGATGATGAAATGGTTGACATCGATCACATAGTTGTGAAATGAAACGAAGAATGGACTGCAATTTACCTTACAGGCTATGAAGTTGTTTAATTTTAGTGGGTGGGGACATTTCCAGAATGGCCTTGACTTTGGCAAGGTCAACTTCTATACCACGGAGGGAAACAATAAATCACAAAATCTTTCCTGAGAGAACCGCGAAGACACACTTTTTAGGTTGAAGGTGCACAAAATATTTAATGAGGTGGTCAAAGATGGTTTCGAGGATAGCGAGGTGCTCGGTGCAACATTTAGATTTGGCCAAGAGATCATCCACATAATCTTCCAATATGCAATGCATGATATCATGGAAGATGTAAGTCATAACATGCTAATTTGTAGCACCAGTGTTTTTAAGGCCAAAAGGCATGACTTGATTGCAAAAGGTTCCCCAAGGGGTAACAAATGTAGTCTTTTTCTGATCTTTTGGGGCAAGAAAAATTTGGTTGTAGCTTGAGAAGCCATCCATGAGTCAGAGCATCTCATGACTAGTAGTGAGGTCAACCAGTTGATCAATACTGGGAAAGGGAAAGTCGTCTTTTGGGAAGGTGAGGTTGAGGTCATAGAAGTCTGTGCAAATGTGGAGTCCCCCTATTGTTTTAGTAATAGGGACAATGTTAGAAATCCAATGAGGATAATCAATGGGTAAGTTAAAGGAAATGGAAAGAAAGCGTTGAAGTTCTTCTTTGATGAGAAGAGAAATGCGAGGGTGCATTTTCCTTAGCTTTTATTTGATAAGTTTGGCATCGGGAATGGTTATGATATTGTGGACCACTATGGTGGGTTCAATACCGGGCATGTCTTCGTAAGACCAAGCAAAAGCATGGTTATGATCTCAGAGAAAAGAAGTGATGGCTTCCTGTTCAGCAACATTTAAAGATTGTCCGATCTTTAGGACGTGTGGGTCGTTCTGAGTACGAATGTTGATCTCGATAGTCATTTCATTCAACATGGTTTATGTCTCAGAAGGTAATGACTGATGAATATATGAGTCTTCTACACCAAGGTAGGTAAATATGGATTCATCATCCTAATATTGAACGACATTAATGGTAGGTGTGTCGTCATCGATCATCTCAGGATACAGGAATGGAAGAGTGGAAGGGGCCTCACCTTTACGTTGATAAGTCAAAGGCCCCAAGGAAATGGTGTTTATGAAAAAAAAATTTAGAAGAGATAGATTCAAGATCCATCAACTTCGTCAATGAGGGTGGTGATGAAGATGGAGAAGGGCTAGGGTCCGCAACAAGTTCAATATAGGCCTATTTGGTAGGAGGTTCGGGGAAGCTAATACCACTACGGTCATTATGTTTGTAGGTGGTACATGGAATAATGGTATGGTGGCCTTGCTCGTAAAAGTGAAAACTAAAACCCTTCCCTGCACAGTGGTGCAGGAAGGTGTGGGTGAAACGCTAATTGGAAGTCAGCGGAAAATGGGTGGGGTTGTGATGGTGGTTCAAGTGTGTAAGTGGTAGTATCAAGTCCCCCATAGGTGAGACTAGTAAAAATATGAGGAGGACCATAAAGGAGGCATTGTCCTATACGGTGATCATAGCAAGGGTGTTGGTGAAGGCTTCCATACTCATGCAAAGTAAGGAATGTGTTGACACTATATAGGCAGTACTCCCCCAGAGTGAGGCATTGAAAAACACCTTCCAAGGGATCAATGGTTGGTATGTGGGTAACTGGTATGGATAATGTGTCAGAGGTCAATGTGGAGGTGGAGTTAATGGATTGGGCAGCTAATGGGTCAGCCGTGGAGATTATAGCAGCGGTAGGAATAGAGGAGGTATGTGCGGTGAAAGAAACAATTGTATTAGTAGGTGGAGGTGTAGGTGAAGCGGTAATGGTTGTGGAAGTAGATGGCTTGACAGGTATGAGTACATCATTGGGTCGGTAAATCATGTTGCATGTTTTGAAAGGTGATGGGTCAGCTGGAATGGTATAGTGTGTCCTTCATGTTCAAACTTTACACAATGATGTAAAGTGGAAGGAACGCAACCCATGACACAGATCTAGGGTCTACCAAGCAACAAGTTATATTGGAATTCCTCCTCCAAAACATAAAACAATTTTGGAACAGTGCGGGGGCCCACGCAAACATGAAGGATGATAGTGCCTAGTGTGGAGGTGATAGCATTGTTGAATGAACGCAACATGACTGGATGTTTGTGCATGTAATTTTCAAGTATGCGCATTTGAGAAAATGCATGGGATGAAAAGATGTTAATGATAGTACCTCCATCAATCATCACATGGTGTATCCATTTGTCATCAATGTGGATAGAGATGAAGAGGGCTAGGTTCGGGTCATCATTTTGGTATGGCGCAATCTCTTCCTTTGAGAAGCTAAGGGAGGCCACTTGGTGAACAAGGTGAGGTGAGGATGAAGGTGGTAATTTGGTGAGAGAGGCTACATGATGGGGTGTGATAATGGAGGCTACAGTTGTAGGGTCATTGGGTAAAACCTCAATAGATTGAATAACCTCCATGAGGGCTTGACGATGGGATTTTGAGGTTTGGATAAGGTCGTATAAGGACATTTTAGGGGGATATTGGTGTAGTTGTTTGAGCATGGTGTGATGTGTGACGCCATTAGAAATGGGGTACGTGGGGCTACGAATAGTTATTTTAGGTATGGGTGCAAATGGTATGTTGGGTATAGGATTGGCTGGTGGGTTAGCTACCTTTTCTTTACCCTTTTGCGCACGTGTAGTGATGTGTACCATGTTGATTTGAGGGAATTTTTCAAATGGAGAAGGTGTAGGGTAAGTGGTATAACGACATGAAGGGAAAAAACCTACTGGAGGAGAAAAACCCTATGAGGTCAGTTGGGCACAACAACATTTTGGTGGTGGCGTGGCAAGTTCTCTAATGCAAACCATGTTAATTTCAAAGTTTGTGTGTAGTTCTAGGAGTTGTGAGGGTGGAGGTTGTGGTTGTTGAGTAGGCAGTGTGGGAATGGGTGTTGTTGAAGCAGAATCCTCATCAAGAAGTTTGTCGTCATCAAATTTGGTTTCTGGTGGACATAATTGGATAAGAATGGTTTTCAAGGCCTTGCAGTTCTCCACATCATGCCCTGACACACGATGGTATGTGAAAATTTTAGTATCATCAAACCCTTTAGGCTTGGGTTTCAGGGGGTCGTAAGGTCAGAGTGGTGGTAATGTGATAAAAGAATTCTCGAGGAGGTTGGTTAAAATTTTAGCATAGGACCCTGTTAGTGGATCAAAATGGGAAGTGAATGTGGGTTTGGGTGTAGGTGTGGTTTGTCGTCAGGGAATTGTGTTTGGAAGAGTAGGAACAGGTCGAGCTATGGGTTTAGGTGTCGGTGTGGTCTAAGGTATCGGTTAGGTTTGTTTAGGTAGGGGTACAGTAGATGGATGGGTAGGAGGGTGTGGGGTTGTTGTGACTACCTTGTTGTGGGGTAGTGGGGTTTTGTTTTTGGGTCACAGCTTCTTGGGTAAAGGTGATGTGGGTGTACGAGGTCTAGAAGGAAAAGAAGATGGAGTAAGAGGGTGAGTTACCCATGGGATAATGGGGGTGCTATGAACGTAGATGATGTGGGTCATGCTTGGGGTGTGAGGGATAATGACTGAATTTTAATGGGTAGTGAAGTGATAGATGAAGGTATTGGTGGTAAAGACACTGCAACTATGGGTATAAGTTGTGTTGTGTGTCTGGATAGGTTAGAGGTTTATGAGGAAGGAATGGGTTGTTGTGTTATTGGTTTATGGATGGGAGAAGGTTGCTTGACCATGTTAGGAAGCTGAGGTCTTAACGCAGATGGGACAAGTGCGGGTGTGATTGGTGTCGTCAGGGTATGAGTTCAATGAATTTTTTTATTTGGTTTTGGTGTTGGAGTAGGTGTGGTTTTGACATTGGAGGATGTAGCTAAATCCAGTTTAATAGCTGGATGAGTAAGGTTGGTGGTCGGGGTGACCCCTAAAGTGGCAATATGTTTAATGGAGGTGAATGTTGTGGGTGTAATTTTGGGTTTAGATGTAGGTCGGGTTATGGGTAAGGGTGTGGTGTGAGTGCTAACAAGTATTGTGGAAGGAGTTGGGAAAGCAGTGGTTGTGTTTGGTTTGATGGGTGGAAATGTGTTTGGGTAGATAGTGGAGGTGTCATCGAGGGATCTCTGCATCTGTGTTGAGACAGGGAGTAAGAGGTGCCCCCATAATAAAACTCTATCCACATAATCTAAGTGATTGGCCAAATGCGAGAATGACATGTCTGTGGGTGGAGTTGGTGAGGACCTAATGGGAATTCTCATAAAATGCATCTTAAAGACTAGAAATTGGAAAGATTCAGCTTCCGTGGGTAAGAGATCTGAAAGTAGGTCTGTTAGACATTGGGTAGCTGATGGAGAATGCTCACCAAGAGGCAAAGGTATCTCCACTAGGTCTATGATGGGTGGAAGAGATGATGGGAGTTCCTCTATAAGTGGAAGATTGGATAGGTGCTCCTCTATGGGTGGAGGAGGTAATGGGTGCTCCTCTATGGGTGGAAGAAGGTACGGGGTGCTCCTCTATGAGTGGAGGAGGTATGGTAGGTAAAGGTTCTTTAAGTGGAGAAGCTAGGGGTGAGATGGTCTCAATGTTAGCAGAAGACTCCTTCATTGGTGATGAAGGGAATGAAAGGTGTGCCTCTGTTGGTGAAGGAATGATGGAGGTTGGTTCAGATATGAAAGGAGGATTTCGGGCTTGGATTTCCTTTATAAAAGGGATGTGAGGTAATTGAGAGGTGATAGGAACCTCATTGAAGATTGTGTGAACCTCACGGGTATGGGTATCGTGAGTGGATGTCTCACTGGTTTGATTGGATAAAGGGGCATGACTGGGAAATGTTTTTTTTTAATATTTGTAGATTTTGGTTGGGGGTGGCATTGGGATTATCCATAGTTAACTCACCTTTCTCGAGCATTTCTTGGACAATATTCTTTAAAGTGATGTAGTTGCCGTCACTATGACCCTTCACTCGGTGATAGTTATAGAAATCATGTTCTTTATACCATGTGGGCATGGGGCGAGCAGGGTCAAAACTAGTGTGTGGTTTTATGGATGGAAGAGTGATGGCTCCAGCTTTGATAAGCTTTTCTAAGACAGAAGAGTAAGGTTTCCCAATTGGGGTATATTTTTAATGCTCTTGTCTAAATCGAAAATCCTGGACATGTGATAGATTAGATGAGGGTGTAGCCTGATTGGACGGATGAGATGGGATGGCCTTAAGTACCACTGCATTAGCAGTAAATTTAGCCTTTGAATAATTGATTGGTGGTTTGGAAGAAGAAGAGGTGTCATTCGACTTGAATGCCGAATTCTTATTTCATAATTGGATTTTCTTCTCTTCGATGGCCTGAATCTCTAACTTTCGTGCCATAGTGAATGCTTGTTAGTGTAGGTTATTATTTATCCTTTTATTTATTTATTAGGATAATTGTTACACTTGTATTAGCCCTACACTTGTTGGGTTAGCTTGCTTAGGTGTACTAGTTGTGTGGAGTTAGCTTCTCAGTTATATTGAGTTAGCTTACTAGTCTTTTGGAGTTAACTTAACTACCAATATCGGTTAGTGGGAGTTCTTCACCATTGATTTAGGTAGTAGTTACACTTCCCTCCTCCTATATGTACATATTTCTTATTGAATAATTCAACTCATTCTATTGTAATGTATTAAGTATTATGGATTATGATGGATTTCCATATATGGTATTTTAGCTCTTTTGTTTTGCAAATCTATTGTGGTGTGCTATTATCATCTAAGATCACGGCTTGGAACAATCTTCTTATCGTTCCTTTCATGGTATCAGAGCAATAGATGATGTAGACATCCATCTGTAAGTTTTTTTTGTAACCAAAGGTTTATTTTTTTCATGTATATGGAATTTGTTAGCAATTTTTTACAAAATGCATTTTTATGCAAAATGGAGTGTGGAATTGGATTTGGAATGTGCCAAAACCCTAGAATCAACTATAAACTCAACCATGTTTTGAGACAGTCAAATCTGGGTGCATTCTTTTATCCATTGGATATAAGTGTGTACCTTCTGGATGCATTCTTTTACCCTCTGGGTATTTCAGTTTTGGATGTAGTCTTTTATCCACTGGACGCATATTTGTACCCTATGGGTGCATTATTTTATCCATTAGATATAAGTGTGTACCTTTTGGATGCATTCTTTTGCCCTATGGGTATTTTGGTTTTAGATGTAGTCTTTTATTGACTAGACACAAGTATGTACCCATTGGGTGCATTCTTTTATCCATTGGATATTAACATGTACTCTCTGAATGCAGTGATTTACCCTATAGACATTTAGGTTTTGGGAGCAGGGTTTTATCCTTTGGTCACAAGCATGTATCATGTGGATGCACTCTTTTACCTTTTGGACATTTGGGTGTCACGTGTACATTTTAAAAAGATCAGCATTAAAATATTATTTTAATAGCAAAACCTTGTAGAGCTCATAACTTTTGATCCATAGCTCGGATTAAGGTGATTTTTGTTTTGAAATTGTGTATTTTTTTCAAGATCTACACATTGGTGACATTTTTATACACATATTTCAAATGTAAAAGGTAATGTTACTCATTGCAATATTTACATGCACTCAATTATAAAGTTCCAAATTCGAGAGGGTGTTGTGATCACTTGTGGATGCATTTTCGGTTAAGTCTGACATCCTCAAATTTTGGGTATTGTATTCTTGTATCTATGAGTGTATACATTTATATCTCTCTTGTTTTTGAGATATTTTGGATCTATATTTTCGACACTTTTTTTGGCATGTTGACAGTCTCTCTTGTTAGGGAGCTATTCTGGTGGAGCCCAATGTTAGTTTGTCAATGTTCGAATAGTTGATTTTGACAAATTATATAGATCTGTGGTGTCACTCTACCCATTCTACAGTATGGGAGGGTGTGGTGTTGATAATGCTTCTTTGGGTTTCGTGCCCTTGCCTTATTACCTTGAATTTTTCTTGGATCGTGGCACTCCTATTTATTTAGATCTCATTTCCTTGCCTTATTTCCTTGGTTTTTCTTGGATCGTGGCACACCTATTTTGTAGTAGTTGATAAAATTATGTTTGGTGTTTGTTTTTCAATTTTTGACATCACTCCATTGACAGTCTCCTTGGATGGAGCTATTCTGGTGAAGCCCAGTGTCAATTGTTTTTGAGTTATATGATCAAGAAGTGGATTCAAATCATAGTGTGAACCACACTTCTTCAACATTGTACAAGTTTTTAGAGTCAAGACTCTGAGGATATCTTGCAACAGGATTTTGCTCTCTACTTTGTTATTACTGGTTTTGGGTACCTTGCAGTGTCCATTTTTCCTAGTTGTTATACGTGGGTACCTCATCAGGCCTTGTTATCAGGACCTACATTCTTTTCCACCCACCTAAGCTATGCTTACGGGAGGGTGTTAGTGTAGGTTATTATTTATCCTTTTATTTATTTATTAGGATAATTATTACACTTGTGTTAGCCCTACACTTGTGGGGTTAGCTTGCTTAGGTGTACTAGTCTTTTGGAGTTAACTTAACTAATAGTATTAGTTAGTGGGAGTTCTTCACCATTGATTTAGGTAGTAGTTGCAATTCCCTCCTCTTATATGTACATCTTTCTTATTAAATAATACAAGTCATTGTATTGTAATGTATTGAGCATTATGGATTATGATGGATTTCCATATATAGTATTTTAGCTCTTCTACTTTTCAAATCTAATGTGGTGTGTTATTATCATCTAAGATCATAACTTGGAACAATATTCTTATCATTCTTTTCATGGTATCAAAGCTATAGATGATGTACACATCCATTTGTATGTGTTTTCTTTGCAAATAAGGGTTTATTATTTTCATGTATTTGGAATTTGTTAGCAATTTTCTGCAACATGCATTTTTATGCAAAACAAAGTGTGCCATTGGATTTGGAATGTGCTAAAACCCTAGAATTGACTGTAAACTTGACCCTGTTTTGAGAAAGTCAATTCTGGGTGCATTATTTTATCCATTGGATATAAACGTGTACCTTCTGGACGCTTTCTTTTACCCTCTGGGTATTTTAGTGTTTGATGCAGTCTTTTATCCACTGGACATAAATATGTACCCTCTGAATGCATTCTTTTATCTATTGGATATAAGCATGTATCTTCTAGATGCATTCTTTTACCCTCTGGGTATTTCATTTTTGGATGCAGTCTTTTATCCACTGGACGAAGATCTGTACCCTATGGGTGCATTCTTTTATCCATTGGATAAAAGCATGTACCTTCCCAATGCATTCTTTTACCCTCTGGGTATTTTAGTTTTGGATGCAGTATTTTATCCACTGGATGTAGATCTGTACCCTATGGGTGCATTATTTTATCCATTGGATATAAGCACGTACCTTCCAGACGCATTCTTTTACCCTTTGGGTATTTTAGTTTTGAATGCAGTTTTTATCCACTAGACATAGATTTGTACCCTCTAGGTGCATTCTTTTATCCATTGGATATAAGCTTGTACCCTTTGGACATTTGGGTGTCACGTGTACCTTTTAAAAAGATCAACATTAAAATATTATTTTAATCACAAAACCTTGTAGAGCTCATAACTTTTGATCCGTAGCTCGGATTAAGGTGATCTTTGTTTTGAAATTGTGTATTTTTTTGAGATCTACACATTAGTGAAATTTTTATACACATATTTCAAAGGTAAAAGGTACTATTACTCATTGTAATATTTACATGCACTCAATTATAAAGTGCCAAATTCGGGAGGGTGTTGTGATCATTTGTGGATGCATTTTCAATTGAGCCCGACGTCCTAAAAATTTTGGTATTACATTATTGTATCTATGGGTGTATACATTTCTATCTCTCTTGTTTGTTGAGATATTTTTGATCTATATTTTTGACACTTTTATTTGGCATGTTAACAGTCTCTCTTGTGGGGGAACTATTTTGGTGGAGCCCAGTGTTAGTTTGTCAGTGTTCGAGTAGTTGATTTTGACAACTCATACAGATCTATGGTGTCACTCTACTCATTCTGCAGTATGGGAGGGTGTGGTGTTGATACTGCTTCAGGTTTCTTGTCCTTGCCTTGTTACCTTGGATTTTTCTTGGATCATGACACTCTTATGTATTTGGATCTCGTGTCCTTTCCTTGTTGCCTTAGTTTTTCTTGGATCATGGCACACCTATTTGTAGCAGTTGATCAAATTATTTTTGGTTTTTTTTTTTCACTTTTTAACATCACTCCATTGACAGTCTCCTTATATGGAGCTATTCTGGTGAAGCCCAATGTTAGTTGTTTTTGAGTTATATGATCAAGCAGTGGATTCAGACCATAGTGTGCACCACACTTCTTCAACATTTTATGAGTATTTGGAGTCGAGTTTATGAGGATATCTTGCAGCAGGATTTTACTCTCTACTTTGTTATTACTAGTTTTGGGTACCTTGCGGTGTCCATTTTTCCCAATTGTTATACATGGGTACCTCATCAGGCCTTGTTGCCAGGACCCACCTTCTTTTCCACCCACCTAAGCTATGCTTACGAAGGGTGTTAGTGTAGGTTATTATTTATCCTTTTATTTATTTATTAGGATAATTCTTACACTTGTGTTAGCCCTACACTTGTTGGGGTAGCTTGCTTAGGTGTACTAGTTGTGTAGAGTTAGCTTACTAGTCTTTTGGAGTTAACTACCAATATTAGTTAGTGGGAGTTCTTCACCATTGATTTAGGTAGTAGTTTCACTTCCCTCCTCCTATATGTACATCTTTCTTATTGAATAATTCAACTCATTCTATTGTAATGTATTAAGCATTATAGATTATGAAGGATTTTCATATATGGTATTTTAGCTCTTTTGTTTTGCAAATATATTGTGGTCTGCTATTATCATCTAAGATCGCGGCTTGGAACAATCTTCTTATAGTTCCTTTCAATGTCTCATTGAATGTTTAGAAATTTTGGACCTACAAGGTCGAGGAGATATGTCTAGTGCAAGCTCATGTGAAGAGCTCATTGAGTTTAGTTTATGGCAGTTGGAAGGTAAGTTGATTGATTAGGATGTGCTAGCGAGCAACAAAATTTGTGATAGATTCATCCTCATACTAACGTGTGGAATATAGATCAGTCATGGTAACCTTCTTGGCGATATTGATAGAGAAATTATCCAAGAAAGCTTGGGCTACCTGATTGAATGAGAATATAGAGTGTTTGGGTAACCCACTATACCAATCTAATGCAGGTCCAATGAGGGATATGGGAAAAGTTCTCAAAAGTAGGGCATCATCATGAGCGATTAGATAATACCCATGTTTAAACGAGTGCAAATGCTGTTGTGGGTATTCCTTACTATTGAAGTTGTTGAATTTAGGAATTTTCCAATGCACAGGGTATGAATGGATAGGAATGGATGGGTGAATAGGCTCGTTGCAAATCTCGTAATAGGTGAGAGTGTTGCAGGAGCTAGAAACTGATGCCTCCAGTGTCTGCATCTTGTCCAACATCAATTTAATTAGGTCATTAGTGGGTTGTGATGATTAGATGCCTCTTATAGTGTGAGGAGGTTGGTTTTGGGCATATAATGTGGGTGGCATTCCAGTGTATGGGGATGCCATGTAAGATGGTGGAGAAGAAGGAAATGAAATAGGGGGTACGTACCTAGAATGAATAATAGATAAAACAGGTGGTTGTAGGTAGTATGTATATGAGGGTGGAAGGGTCATGGTAATAGGGGCTAATGATTATGGAATGGAAAGAACCACGTTCTAAAATGGGGTAGGAGTCACTAACACTGGAGGTGGGAGTGTAGCTACAAGGATGTATGAGACATTAGGGGTGGATGAGGTTGTGTTTGGGGTAGTCGTCAAGGGTACGGTGGATGTAATGGGTGCTACAAAGGTAATAGACATGGTAGTCATAGCAAGTAGAGAACCTAACTATGAAACGACTGGGGGTAAAGTGGATGCGCGCAGCACGGAACCAGATGGATTCATTGCGGAAGTGGGTACAAGAGTCAAGGGGATATATACGGGCATTCTGTATATAAACTAACCTGAGGCGTCTTGGGTGGATGAGTGGGAAAATTAAAACTACAAGGCGGCAGGGTTCTACTAAAACACAAGCCAAGTTGAAACCCTAAGAATTACATTTTCCTAGGAGTGCCCTTTCTACTATGTTTGTTTAGCTTATGCTATTTAGGGACTGACACATGAATTGTGAAATAGATTTTTTGGTGAGGATGGCTTCCTACAAAGAAGGAGATCTAAAGGGTGATATTTCAGGTATGTTATGGTGGGGGCGGGCTTCGCTTTGAAGTATGAATCGACAGAGCAGCGAGCTGGGTGCCCACTATGCCGTAATCGTGTGATCACCTACAAATTCTTCCAGGTAATATGTTGTTTAAGAATGTATGTATTTTGAATTTTTGTGTGGTTTGGTAAGACTCAGATAAAGATAAAAGGATATAAGTGTTTTTATACGATTCGTTTGTCAACCATGAGCTGGTCATGACCTCTAGCATATAGGTTTCCCTCATTTAATGTGATCTAATGAAAAAAATCAAAATGGAATGTAATTGTTTTTAAACCCAAATTGAAAATGTGAAATTGGATGACACAATAAGATTAAGAGGAAGAGGGATGCTCTTTCACTACAATGCAGAAAACATGAAGAGATGATTCTTTTTAATTACACCAAAAGAAAAGTTTCCTTTAGAGAAAATAGATAGAAGAGATGTGGATTACCAGGGAAGGAAATTAATGTGTACGTTATTGGAAGGGAAACAAACACAATTTTTTCCTAGGAATGAATGAAATGCAAGGAACCCCGGATGGGTCCCACTAGGCATGCCAAAAAGTCTCACCTTTTTCTTAGATTGTTTCTTTAAAGGGTTGACGAAACAGATAGGGTAATGGGCATAGGAGGAATACCTGTTCAAATGTCAATTGATGGGTTGTTGCACACGTATGACTTTCAAATCCAAAACTAATCATGAGATATTCCTTTTGGCTAGGAGGAACTACCTGTAATGAAAACAAGACCACCAGAAGGAATTAAACAATATGTGCAGTGAACTGCCTAGCGTGGGCTAGATTTAGGAGGTATGATAGTTCCTAGATGGCTTGTCAGTCCACTGTTTTAAACAAATTAATGTTGTAAACAAAGTAAATCCTATTGTTATTTTAAAATGATTTAGGTATCTCACTTAAAACACAATAAGAAAATAGATCTAATCTAACAGGCAAAGCTAGAATAGAATCCATAGGTCAAATGGCTGGTTTCGGGTTCTACATTTCTGATAAAGGTCTCGGGTAGGTCACAGGTGAGTGAGGGTGAGGTAAAATTAGGTGGGTAGGTCTATGTTTAAGGTTGTGTGGGTAAACACAGAGGCCAGCGTCGGTCAAGGGTAACCAACATCAGTTAGGTATAATCGGTGCCGACTACTATGAGATTTGGGAATGTCACAAAATAGGGTTTGGGTCTCCTTTGCGATTGCACAAAGGGTTTTAGTTGGTCAAGACGAGGTATTGGGTGATTGGAGTAGGCTTTTGCGAGGTTTTAATGAGTCTATGGAGGTGAAAATTTTGGAGAAGGTAAATAGGGAGCAAGATAAACAATGGATGATAAAATAATGATGAAATGAAATAAACCAAAGAAGTATGACGTTATACTCACTTGGATTTCATTCCTAAATGTCTGTGTGTGAAGGATGTAGGTGTTGATGACGAGTTTGAAGGCTAAAAGTGATCACCAACTAAAGAAAATCTTCTGTATGGGCTGCATGCACACTCCTCTTTGCTTGGATAGATCAGATCATGGCTAGGATGGCTGTGCAAGAGAATATGCTCAATCTCCTTCCTTAGATGTGAGTTTCTATTGGAATTGGCTCTCTAAAGATATGTTATCTCTCTGAGATCTATTCTTTCTAGTCAAATTTCTTGCTTCCAACTTTCCAATTCCAAGTTCCAACCTTTAGAATAAGGTGGTTTTGGGTTAAAAGGGGTAACCGACGGCAGTCCGGCTTAACTGGCAACAGTTAGGGGTAACTGACATCGGTCAAGGTGGGATTTCCTAGGTTTACTAAACTTAGGGAGATCCTCTTGATTTTCTTAGATCACGTGTTGTTATCCCATGGATTAGACTCAGAGCCTCTTGTGAGCATGCAAGAATGTGGTTAGAGGGAATGTAGGCATTGATTTTTAGGGTTTGGGTAAGTCTTAGTTAGTTATGGTAACTTGCTAAAAGTAGGTCTTAGGTTGAGTTGGATTGGTGAGGTGTCTAAGTGAACTATATGTGTAGATATTAATTAAATAAGATATTTGAATAATAAATATAGTGAGGATAAAGCATTAATTTAATTTAATTAATTAAATTAATATTAGTGGGGTGAAGGGGGGTCATGGCTAGGTAAATGTAATAAAGGTTGCTTTTATGTCAAGGGGCAAAAGGGGAGTGTGACCTAATTATAGTGTCTACAATTAGATTAAGTCACTTTTGGAAAGACCGTGGAAAAACCTAACTCCTCATAACAAGACAATTACATTTGAGATGAAACATGAGTTGTAAGGATATCTCAAACCTTAATAGTAAAGAAATCTCATAGAGGGAATTAAGACAAATCTGTATGACAAGTTTCCAACCTCAAATTTATGTTTCAAGAGTTGTAAAGCCTTTTTCCCTCACCTGGGTTACTAGGAATTACACTCAAGGTCTGACTAGGGTTTTTAGTCTGAAGCCCTTACCCGTGGAACTTCAATCCTAAAAATTGGAAAAAAATAAGGTGACATACCTATAAAAATTATTTTGAAATAATTTCAAGGAACCAAGGGTCAAAACTCTGGATAAACTTGATAGTCCTCTGGAGGGACATATTATATAGTGAAAGGGCTAGTTGATGAGGGAAATTAATAAATGAAGTGGTGTTTCTCTTTCATGTTCAATATTAAAACTTTGAATGAAATTAGAATCCCCTAATGGGTTCCTAAATATGTATAGGTTTTGTTAAGAAACCACTTGAAGGAGAATTTATGCATGATGTTGTACTGAGATAGACCTAATTGCCTTAGAAAGCAAGAATGGAGAACTCAAATGGGATCTTGAGGAGTTAGTCTCCAAAATTTGGAATGCATGTTGTAGATTCCAAAGGGTGTTAGTAGAATCTTAAAGTTCATTGTGGGTATGCCTGATTATTCCCATCCATTAAATGACCAGGGTTCCTTATTCTTGTAAATTGAGAAAGGGAAATGTTTCAGTCATGAAGGATAAAGTTGAGACCTGGGACTATGTTTTATCAATTTATTGATGGATATGTTTTATTTATGGCTAAAATGACACGAGTAAATTGTTTGATAAGTATAAATATGGGAATTATTAGAGTCAACATGTTTTGGGAGATAATTTCCTTAAGGATAAAGAGCTAATGGAGGCTACAAAGGAATGTGTAAGCTAAAAGAGGACATTGAAGGCATGCCTTTCTTAGAGTAAGCATTGAGAGGAAGAAAGAAACTTTGAAATGCAAGATAGATGACTAGAGTTGAAAAAACCATGCATGATAAAAATACTCCAAATCTTTCCTACCAGAGTGATGAAGGGAAGTTTACAAGAATAGGTATTTTTTGTTGATTTCTTTTACTTGATCAAATTCAATGGTTTAAATAGCTTTAAAATTTATTTGTAACAATATGTAAGCAAATACTTAGTGTTTCCAAGTTAACATTCAAGAATTTTTCAGATTGAGTGGGATTGTGAACCTGTGAAGGAACTAGTCTTAAAGGCCTAAAGGACATCATTTGAGTTTTTTATCAATTTTGTTCATAGTAATTTGATTTAGAAGGGTAAGTCTCTACATCATTTAGTATCAGAGAAGAGATTGGGATTGAAAGATATGAGAGAATGTTTGATATAGTGAAGAGAAAATATTGACAAGAAGATGAGTGAAAGGAAGAACTTGAAACCAGTTATAGGGCATGGGTTTGTGATGCCCAAGTGGATGAAAAAACTAGTGATAAAGAGTGATGATATCAAGACACAACAAGTTCATGAGAGGATAAGAGAATAAGAGAAGAAGAGAATACTGACAAATATGATGTTACAGAGAAGACACTTGATGAAAACAGGGAAAACATGTAGAGAGGGTTGGGGGTTGTTAAGCCTCATGAATCAGACTTGAGAGGTGATGATGATGATGGATAACCAGTATTAGAGGTGGTAAAAGGACTAGTATAATTATTGAGTCGCAGGAAAAGAGAACAAGAAGAGAGTGAGAGAGGAAAAGAAAAGAGGAAAGGAGGAAGAATTTAGAAAAAGAGAGAGTTGAGGATGCAAGGAGAAATAAAAGAATTGAAGAGATATGTGGAACAATTGTTGGAGATGATGGAAATAAAAATATAAGTATAGGAACTAGTTGGAATATTGGTTAAGAAGAAAGCGAAGTGGCCGATTGAGCTACTTGTGAGAAAGAGAAAGATATATTTTTTTATAAAATATATAATACAAGAAGAAAGGAATATAAATAAATAATACAAGAGGATGAGAAATCAAGAAAAGGAATTTGATAAAGATATAGTGTATGAAGAAATTTAGAGTTTGGAAAAAGAATATGTGATTGCAAGCTTATTATCTTGCCATGAAAAGGATGAAGAAGAAAGTGATGAAGTGGAGTAGTAGAGAGATGAAGAGGAAGAGATCATTAATGGAGTATTCTATAGGTCTATAAGGCCTCCTTATTTTTATTCCAATGCTTCTTTTAAGTGTGTACATGCAGGTTGTCTTGATTTTTTGCAAGGGGAAAATTCACACTTGAAAGCATGACAACTATACCCCACCCAAAAAAAAATTGTTTAAAGTTCATCTTGTACCCTCCTCAAGATCATCCTAATCCTTGTGTCATTCTTATCTCACCTCTTTGATAGTTATAATTTGTTATTTCAACATTCCCCTAGGTGATTTATGGATATCCAATCTATTCAAGCACTTCCAAAATGAGTTTCATCAAGAGAGATGCTCTATGGAGCTTAAGAAAGTGCTTTTCCTCTAATCTTCTTGAGGTTGGTACACCCCCCGGAGTAGAAATAATGAATAAAACTCATCATGGAGGTGTATAAAATAGATATAATTTATTTTCAATTAGTTTTTGAAGAATCTGGGAAGTTTCATAAGTTTTAGAGCAGTTCCATCAAAAGTGGGTTTTGGAGGGTAAAGTAGTGCACAATGTAAAAAAAACTCTTGAGCTTCGAGAAGCAATTCTGGGAGCTCCGTAAGGAATTATGATCCAAATAAAATATCATAAAAAATATAATTCAAATCCCTAGAGGATGATGGTTTAACAATTTTCACAACACTTAAGAAATTATGCCCACAACTTGATTTCAGTATGCACAAACCTTGAGCCCGAAGAAAAATCCTATTTTTTAGGGTATTGTAGGCATAATAAAGGGATGATACTTCCATAATTGTGTTCATAAGGAAATTTTAATGTAAATTCATATAAATAGGTGTAAAAAAACTCCTCTAGGAACTCACGTTATGGCTTTGTCCCCAAGGTATGGCTTAAGGAGTGTGTCAATTTTCTGACTTGGAATTTGAGCCAATCAGAAGGTGGAACATGTTTTTTCACCAACCATTCAAAATATATAGGATTTTTGGTGAAAAAAAAATTCTCACCCTCCCATTTAATCCCTTGGACCTCGATGTGACCGTTTCCAAGCTCCTTTTGGAAATTTAAGCTCATGTGCACCAAATTCAAGCCCTCGTCTCTGTCCAGCCACATGGCGCCACATGGACTAATGGGGAAGGAGAAAAATTTTATGCACCAATCATCCCAAATTTATGGGATGGTTGGGACACAAAAATTTCCCCCATCCCTTTTTGGCCCTTGGTCACCCACATGACCCAAGCGAGTGTTTAAACAGCTTGTTTCTAGCCCCCCTCTCCTTTCCAACTACAAATCATAATGCAACACATGGCCCAATAGGAAAGGGGGTGAAATATTTTACACCAACTTCCCCAAAATTTTGTGATGGTTGGGAAAATAAATTACACTCATTCCAAACTTGAAGAAATATACAAAATTTTTTATTGTTATTTCTCAGTGCTTCTAGTGCTACTTGCACTCGCACTTATACAAACCATCATTGTCAGATTTTATTCCTTCCTCCATTGCTGACACCTATGAAAATTTTACATTGCATCTTAAATAAATTTTTCATCCTTCCCCACTACTGTAACATTAAAAAATGAATATTTTTTAGCCGAAACCATGCTTGAGTGCTATTAGAAACCCTCCTGGTGAAAAGTGAAGATTTTCTCATAACTAGTAAACCAGTGATCAAAATTCAACAAAAATTTGGAAATATCATCCTCTCCTAGGAACCTTGAAGCTACATGAAATATAAATCTCATAAAATTCCTTTATTTTTAATGTCAGTCATCCAAATAGTGTTCCCTAGAGCATTCTTCCATTATTTGCCATCAATTAGGGAAGCGGGTAAACGTGATATTTTGCATAGAGCCTCAAAAACAAAAACCCAAAAATAATATAGAGTTTTTTCAACAAACCAAGGCCCATAATACTAAATTCCAAAAATAGTAAGTTTCATTAGTTCACACTTTCTATTTTTAGTAAGTTTCCAAAAATGGAAAAATCCTCTTTAAAAGAGAAAACACTAAAATATCACAAAAAATTGAAAATTAGGGCACACAAAGAAAAGTATTGAAAAAATTTCTTAAAACATATGTGATAATTATAGGAATGTGAATAAAATAAATCATTGCAAAAAATAGGTAAAAAAAGCAACCCTACCCACAATAATAGCTCCTGTGAACTAGTTTCCAAAAATAGCAGTTTTCAATTTCGATTGTAAAAAGTTCCTACCACCTCCGTATTAACCAATGTTTTCTATTTTTTCAACCATGAAGTTCAATTTCACTTGTACAAATCCAATTTTGGCTCTCACATAAAATTTCCTAAGTGTGGGTGACAACAATGTTTCTCACATGGACCTAGAGGAGCTCAAACACAGAATGTTTGACAAACCGAGGAACCTGTTGAAGAGAATATATTTTCCAGTGGATTGTACATGGAAGGTGGAAATCCTACGTATTTGTATAACATTGAGTTATTTTTGGAATGTACCCATTACTATGAACCAGACACCAAAATAATCAAGGCAGATGGCAATTCAGTCTTGAATATGCTCAATCTATGGGCAATATCACAAGGAATGCAGATCCCCACTAGAAATTATATGGTCATTATCACCAAATAATTCACATATTTTGAATGGTTCAAGACTAAATCTTGCCTCCAAGGTATCACCCTCGAGCTCTTGGTTGAAGCACGAGAGAAAACCTTCTCGCACACCAAAGGTTCTCTCCCACAGTGAGTTCCACAATGCTTTCTCAAATGTTATCATTCTTCTAAGTCAGGTAATGGGTGAAGAGAAAGCAAAACATTTTTCATAACTTGATGGTACTCTTAATTCTCATGATCCTTAAAGGTAATAAAATGATTGATTGGGGAAAACTCATCAGTGAAAACTTGCATTTTTAGTTGCTTCAAGTACATACTTCTAAGAAATTCTTCATGACCTCATATCTTATCTACGCCTTGGAAAACACAAGATCATTCAAGGGCTTAGAACCTGTTCATAATGTCTCCCAAAAATCTCCTACATTTGAGAAGTACCCACAATTGGTCCTGAAAGAGAACAATCAACATTATGCCAAGGTGAATGACACATTCACAATGTTCATGATCAAGTTTCTCGAGGGAAATCAACATTTGAGAATGTCTTCTCAAGCCACTACCTTGGTCAGGAAGTATGGTTCATGCTTCATACTTTCTCAACATTCTCATACATCCAGGGTATCAGGATTTGATCTTACTCGTATGGAGGTTACCTTACTTTCCAAGTGACAAATGGTGTTGATGGAGTTGTGTATAGACAGTTGGCGCATGTGAACAACAAGTTGAAGGGTAGGAAAAAGAAGCAAGTTTCTTTCCCTATCTCACTGGGGATTTTCACATGTAAGAGTTCTCATGATGCCACTAATGTCAAATATTCCCTATCTCCCATCAATATGCACTCATACACTGCTAGGGTAGAACTTTGATATCAGAGAATATCTATAATTCATTCCACCTTCCTAACTTGCACCATGTGCCTCAAATTGAAGACTTTAGGGAAAATTGTGTTGATGAGTATGAGGTCTATGAATGTGACCATAAGAGAATGACAGTTTATCAGATGAATAAATTCAGATTTTATTGGTATGAGGATGGTTTACCAAAAGATGGATTAGAGATGTTTGATCCTGAATACCCCGTGATAAAGGCTTCTCCTCTCCCTCAGGTGGCCTTGAGTGTACGTGAATTTGGAGACATCAAAGAACAAATGGAGGTAGTGATCAAAAGAATTAAAGAGTGGTTTAAGAGGAAGAGATTTGATCTCATCTAGTTTGGTAATTTTACATCTCTTCTAGAGGCCAACATCCTACCACTCTATTTCCAAGGTCATGGATAAAGATTCCCAGTTCAACTCATTCGGGAGAAAGATCAAAAAGGAAACAAGAAGAACTTGAGGTTCATCACTTAAAGAGATTGAATAAGAAAGTAATAATAAAAGAAGAACCTATGGTGGACCTTGAGCAAGGAGAAATTGACCCGATTGAATCCTTTATGCCATAACATCCTCCAATTCCTTCATCTCCTACTGTTGCACTGACCCCGCCTATGCAATACCCACCTTCTTAGGTGGAGAAAGAAGTTGTGATGTTTCCCACTGTCGAGCCAAAAACCAATGATATCTTCCCCTGGATGTAGGAGATGATCATGACATAGACCCACATGGTGTAATAAGTAACCATTCCTGATTTCTCAGGCTATCGCTTTGATGGTCAATTAGAAGAAGGGTAGATTGGCTCAGGCATCTTCTCTATTCTACAGTGGATGCCTCGAGGAACCAATACATTGAGGTAGTAAATCCAAAGGTCATCAAGCCCATTGAGGAAATGACCCCAACTGATTATGAGACAAGCATAGATTCCCTAGGACCAAAAACACATGGAGGTGACCTACACTTGTTCAAGAGTCATCCACTTGCCTCTGTCATAAGAATTCAGGAGTACAAAGAAAAGATAGATCAAGAAGATGACCACATTCAGGACCCTCACCTCATATGTCCAAGTGATCCTAGATCTGAGTTCCTCCAATTACTCTCCCAGCTTGAAGGAAGTCAAACCAGTAAGAAGCTTTGATATTGAGTCCAACAGGAAGACTCAAGGATTCACCATGCAAGGGAATGAATGAAAAATGGGTGAATATGATACTTGAGAAAGGAAAAACATTGTTACCTAAGATGATGACTTTGTAAATACATGGATGGATAACATGGTCATGAAGATACTCACAAAAAAGAGGAAATTGAGGCTGAGAAAGACCATTGGGACCAGGTGTAATCCATTGGTCATGGAGATGGGAAAGAGTCAAGTCATCTCTTTTGGTAACTAAAGGTGTGTTCTCATCGGCGGAAAAAGATCTTGTCTAGGTTTGGGCTCAGAATTTGTTTGCATAGTATGAATTGATAAAACATGCTCATTGATGAGTCTTGTTTCATATGAGGAGGATGTTGACAAAATGTAAAAGGATGCAGATGCCCAGATTTAGAAGCTTGGGGTTCCAGTAGTGAACCTGGATACTTCAACAGATGATTTATTGAAGGAATTCTGAGGATCGAGTCAAAAGAGAGGCTGAAGATCCATTCTCATTCAATGAAAACACATTGGAATCTCTGGTAGAGATATCAAGGGAAATCATTTCCATCACCATGGAGAATCATCAACTTGGTACTCGGAGTGCAGAAACATCAACTCCCTTGCAGAGAATTGGATCAATTCACTTGGTTTTGTCCAAATCCCTCAGGATCAAAAGGTAAACCGGTGGATGTGAGATTCAGTAAAGAATTCAAAGGCATTGAGATCAATCCTTCAGAGCTTTCCAAAGAGTTTTTCAGTGGCAGGATATTCTTTATAATAGTGTTCTCTCTCTTCTTTCTTCTTCTCCTCTTCTCTCCCCTCTCCCTTCTTCCTTCACATTCTAATTCTTCATTAAGGGTGTGCACTTTTTCTTTCATCTTATTCCTATTTTGTCTTATTCATTAATGTGACTATAGTCTTATAATGTAATAAGTCACCCTTATTTTATAAAAGGGGACTTAATGTTATTTCCTAGGAATACCAAAAGTCACATTAGAAAAAGGCAAGTGAAAGGGCACCATGGGGGGTAGATGAAGAGTCATTTTTAGTTCTATATAATGTAATGACACCCTCATTCTTAAGGGTTGTCAATTTTTTGCACTCAAGAGAGAGATTTTTTTAGCAAGGCAAAGGAGATAGCTATTCTTCCACTTTCCCTACCTATTTTCCTCTATTTTCCAACATTGTACAACTTGTTAAGATGTCAATAAAGAAAGGGATTGCTTCTTTTCATGACTCATGAATGTGTGCAACTTTGTGTACATGGTTTCCTCTGGTCGTTGATGTTCTAAACTTGTTGTTTCTTTCCTTATAAGTTTTGAATGTGAAACTTCTAATTAACTTTGGCAAGAATCTAATTTTCTACTTGCAAAGTTAATTTCTCCTATCTAATTTCTCACTCCCCTTCCCCCATCTTTAAGAAAATTCCTCCCTTAAAATTCATTGTAAGCAATTTTCGTGGGTATAGTAGAGTGTTCCTGTTGGATCCCCGACATCTTGGCCAACATTTTTTTTTGTTTTTGTTCATTCAAAATAAATTGAAGTTACACCACCCAAGTAGAGGGACCTAGAGTCCCAGAGCATTGGAAAAATAACCATCAATTTGTCTACCTAAAAAATTTTATTTCCAACACATGTGATGAAGATGAGAATCCAAAAACAAAGAAAATGTTAAGAAATAAGATGAAGAAACTGAAAATGCAAGAAGAAATGAAAGTGAATAAAATTTGACACTTGATGAATAACTTCTATAGTAGTAAATCATGAAGGAATATGAGATTTCAGAGTTGTTTGAGGATGAAAAATAATACAAAAGAGTAGAGGAAGAACTTATGAAGATATTTCATGAGGAAAAGGAAGACAAAATCTATGAAGAAGCAATGAAGTCAGAAATTAACTTGGTAGCAACATGTCTAAGAGGACAACATGATGATTTAAAAGGAGAATGAAGAAGAATAATATCATGTAACAAATCTATTACGATCATACCTCATTTATAAATACCAAATACTGAATGAGATCAAGGAAGAGTACATGAATAAATGCATAAAGGATAAACAAACTGAATATGAAAGTCAGATAAGAGTGAAGATGAATAAGCAAATAAATTAGAAGAAGAAGAATATAAATCTATGAATGTCAATATTTTCTTACCCTTGGAGTATGATGCAGGAGCATCAACTCTAGCATGTTTATAAGGATGGAAACATCCAAATTTTGGTTCGAGTTGTGTTCCACAGGTCCTAAGGGTTGTTAATAGTGAAATAGATGTGATAGTTTGGGTTTTGGATTTTCAAATTTCAACAAAGGCATTTTCCCTCCTAAATGTAAATTTTAACTTGAGGAGCTATTTTGGCTTTATTTTGATGTTGTAATACATTATTCGAGCTTGTAAATTGTGTATTGGATGGAAAATAAGCATGATATGACTGAGTCAGGTATTCTTAGGGGTTTAGAATTCATAATAAGAGTTAGAATGAAAATATTTGAGCTTATACTAAGATACTTGATGTTAAGCCTAGGACTACACATGTGACCCAAGAGGTCTAGATGTTTCATTGAGTTATAAGTTGAGGAAAGGACTATAAATTTCTCAAATGTAACTATTTTCCTCATTTCATCGAGATGAGAATCAGAAATGTAAAATTTCCAAGAAGAATGTTTTGAGAAGAAATTCAATTTGTGACACTTTTCCATGTTTCTTGAATCTATTATGGTGCATGCATGGATTATTAGCTTTAGAATTTTATGGAGATGTATTATAAAATTTGATCAATGTATTTTAATTCTTATTTATTGCAAGAATTATTTGGTTTTTTGAGTGTACACGGAGTGATGTGAACTACATTGTCTTGTAACATCCATTGAGAAAATAAAAGGCATGTGAATGGAACTTGAATCTCATTAATGTGGAAATATTCATGTGGGTGGAGGTAATTTTTCTATTCTCTAGTTAAATAATAGGTACTTTAAAGGTTGTTTTTGATTTAGTTACTTGATACCCTGGTTTCAAGCTCAGTGACAAAGAGAGATCTATGACATAATTGGGATAACCACATAGTTTGGCTTAGGTAAGGAGGAAAAAAAATACAAGATTTTGTATCGATAAAGCTTTTGGAGATGTACCTTAACCTTATAAAACTTGAGAGAGCCTTCACAGTTTAGAAAGAGGAAATATTGGATTAATTCACTTTTGGAAAGACCTTTGAAAAACCTAACTCCTCATAAGATGAAAGATGCATTTGAGATCAAACACAATTTGTAAGGATATCTCAGACCTCACTGGTAAAAACATATCATAGAGGGAATTAAGAAAAATCTATATAGCAATTTTCCATCCTTGAATTGAAGTTTCAAGATTTTTACAATCCTTTTTCTCTCACTCGAGTCATTAGAAACTATAATCTTGTTCTAAATAGGGTTTTTAATTTTAAAGCCCTTACCAATGGAATTTCAGCCTGAAAATTGGAAGAAAATAAGGTGACATACCTATAAAAAAAATGAAATAAATTTCAAGGAACCAAGGGGTAAAAAATCTAGATAAACTTGACATACCTCTAAAGGGACATAGTATACATTGAAAGGGCTAATTGATGAGGGAAATTAATAAAGGAAGTGGTGTTTCTCTTTAGAGTTCAATATTAAACTTTTAATGCAACAAGAGTCCCATAATGGGTGCCTAAATATGTATAGGTTGTGTTAAGAAACCACCTGAAGGAGAAGTTATGCATGACAATGTACTGAGACAGGCCTAGTTACATTAGACATCAAGAATGAAGAACTCAAATGCGAGCTTAAGGAGTTAGTCTCCAAAAATTTGCATGCATGTTGTAGATTCCAAAGGGTATGTTAGTAGAAGAATAAATTACTTTATGGGTAGGCTTGAGTATTCCCAACCATGAAATGATTAGGGTTCCTTGTTCTTGTACGCTGAGAAATGGTAGTTTTGAGTCATGAAGGATAAAACTGAGACTTGGGACTATGTTTTCTAAATTTATTGATGGAGATGTTTTAGTTATGGCTATGAGGACATGAATAAATTGTTTGATAAGCATAAATGACAGAGAAATATTAGAGTGAGCATGTTTTGGAAGATATTTTCCTTAAGGATAAAGAGCTAGTGGAGGCTACAAAGGAATTTGTTAGCTAAAACATGACAGTGGAGGAAATCCTTACTTAGATTAAACACTGAGAGGATGTAAGAAACCTTTAAGAATTATTTTACATGCAGGATATATGACTAGAGTTGACAAAATATACATGGGAAAAATACTCCAAATCTTGCCTACTAGAGTGGTGAAGGCCATTTTTGTTGATTTCTTCTACTTGGTAAAATTTGATGGTTGAATTATCTTTACAAGTTATGTTCTAACAATATGTAAGAAAAGGGTAAGTGTTGCCAAGTTAAAATTCAAAAAAATTCAAATTTGAGGTGGATTGTGAACCTATGAAGGAACTAGTTTTAAAGGAAAATCATTTGGTCTAAGAGCCAGGCAGTTACGCATGCCAACCCCAGAGTAGTGTGGTGATGGGTGACCTCCCAGGAAATTTCCAGTGTCACTGCCTCCTAATGTTTTTGGGTTGATTGGGTGTATACCTGGCTCCATTGTGTGGGAGGGTGTTGGCGTAGCAGCTGATTAACACAATGAGATCCCTCTCCACCATTAGTTCGATCTTTTGGTGTGACGGAAAATCATTTGGTATCAGATCCATGCAGTTAATCATGCCATCTCCAAAGTAGTATGGTGATGGGTGACCTCCTAGGAAATTCCCGGTGTCATTGCCTCCTAATATTGTTGGGCCGATTAGGTGTATACCCAGCTCCATCATGCGGGAGGGTGTTGGCATAGCAACTGATTAACACGATGATATCCCTCTCCACTATAAGTTCAAGCTTTTGGTAGAGAGGGATCTCATCATGTTAATCAGCTGCTACGCCAACACCCTCCTCCACGATGGAGCTAGGTATATACCCAATCGGTTCCCAACAACATTAGGAGGCAATAATACCAGGAATTTATCGGTAGGTCACCCATCACCACACTACTCTAGGGCTAGTGCACTTAACTACCTAACTCTGATACCAAATGATTTTCCATCACACCAAAAGCTCAAACTTATAGTGTAGAGGGATCTCATCATTTTAATTATTTTCTACGCCAACACCCTCCCGTACGATGGAGTCAGGTATACACCCAATCGGCCCAACAACATTAGGAGGCAGTGACACCAGGAATTTCCTGGGAGGTCATCCATCACCATACTACTATGGGGATAGCATGCTTAACTACCTGGATCTGATACCAAATAATTTTCCATCACACCAAAAGCTCGAACTAATGGTGGAGAGAGATCTCATCGTGTTAAATAGATGTTATGCCAATACCCTCCCGCACGATGGCACCGAGTATACACCCAATCAGGCCCAACAATATTAGGAGGCAGTGACAATGGAAATTTCTCGTGAGGTCACCCATCCCAACACTACTCTAGGGATGGTGCGCTTAACATCCTGGTATCGGAGCTACACGACTTGGTGTCACACCAAAAGCTCGAACTAATGGTGGAGAGGGATGTCATCATGTTAAACAACTACTACGCCAATACCCTCCCACACGATGGAGCCTTGTATACACCAAATCAGGCCCAACAACATTAGGAGGCAGTGATATCAAGAATTTCCTGGGAGGTCACCTATCCCATCACTTCTCTATGGCTGGCACGCTTAACTACCTAGCTCTGATACCAAATGATTTGTCGTCACACAAAAATCTCAAACTAATGGTGGAGAGGGATCTCATCATGTTAAATAGCTGCTATACCAACACCCTCCCACACGATGGAGCTGGGTATACACCCAATCAGGCCCAAAAACATTAAGAGGTATTGACACTAGGAATTTCTCAAGAGGTCACCCATTGCCACACTACTCTGGAGCTAGTGCACTTAACTTCCTGGCTCTAATACCAAACAATTTTCCATCACACCAAAAGCTCAAACTTATAGTGGAGAGGGATCTCATCGTGTTAATCAGCTACTACGCCAAACACCCTCCCGCACAATGGATCCGGGTATACACCTAATCAGCCCAACAACATTAGGAGGCAATGACACCTAGAATTTCCCACGAGGTCACCCATCCCAGCACTACTCTGGAGCTAGCATGCTTAACTGCCTAGTATCAGATGATTTTCTGTCACACCAAAAGATTGAACTTATAGTGGAGAGGGATCTCATCATGTTAATCAGTTGCTACACCAACAGTTTTAAAGGCCACAAGAACATATATTGATTTTTTAATTAATTTTTTTCATAGTAATTTTTTTGAGAAGGGTAATGCTCTACATCAAGTACTAATAGGCTTGCAATCATCCATTTGAAACTTCTTTAACACTTTTTTGATATAATTGGATTGATATATGAATATACCCTCATTTTATTAACTCACTTGTAATCCAAGGAAAAATGAAATATCACCAAACATAGACATCTCAAATTCTCTCTTCGTAGCTTCAGTAAAATCATGCATCATGAGTTCATTACCTTCACCAAATATGATATCATCCACATAAACGACAAAAAACAAAAAATCATATCCTGCACTTTTAATATAAAATTTACTATCGACAACTCCTCTCTTGAATACTTGCTCAATCAATTACTTGTCAAGACTTTCATACCAAGCCCTAGGGGATTGTTTTAGGCTATAAAGGGCCTTATTTAGTTTGCATACATAATAATTCTTATCAATAAAATAAAATCCATCACGCTGCTCCATATAAACTTCCTCATATAGGTAATCATTCAATAAGTAATATTTTACATCCATTTGATAGACCTTAAATCCGTTAAACCTTGAATAGGCTAAGAATAATCTGATTGCTTTCATTCTAGCTATAGGATAAAATGTCTCATCAAAATCAGTCCACCCAACTTGTGCATATATCCCTTATAAACCAATCTAGATTTGCTTCTTGTTACTTATCCATATTCATTAAGTTTGTTTTTATAAACCCATTTAGACCCAATAACATTTTTATCCTTTAGTCTAGGTACTAATTTCCAAGTCTTGTTCTCTTCAATCTAATCTAGCTCTTCATTCATAGCCTTTATACAAAATTCATCTTTACTTTCTTCTACTACATTATTAGGCTTAATTTTTTATAGAAAATTAGAGTTCTCTTGGTTTTGAATACTTACCAATTTCCTCCTTAAAGTAACTCCAACATCTTTCTTTCCTAAGATCTGATTTTTAGGATCATCTCTCCCAATTTTCCTTGATGGATACTTGGTGTCTTTACTTTCTTCTTCATCATTTTCTTCTTCATTTCTTGAGCAACATCATCTTCTCCTTGTTTAGGATCAATCTCATGAGGTTTTTCCTTTAACTTGGAAATAGATCTCATAGGATAAGATTCATTAAATTACACACTTGCACTATCAACTATTGTTTTCAATCTCTTGTTATAGTAAATATAGGTTGAAATTCTTGAGCAATAACCCAAAAATATAACCTTTCATCAGATTTGGATTCAAAATTATCTAGATTTTCTTCATTCCTTTCGATAAAGTACCTACATTTAAAGACTCTAAAATTTTCCACATTGGTTGGTCTTCCTTTCCATACTTCATATGAAATCTTATCATTATTCAATCTTATTTGAAATCTATTAAGAATATAGACAATAGTAAAAACTACTTCCATCCAATAACCATCAGGTAATCAAGATTCATACAAGATAGTCATTGTCATCTCTTGAACAGTCTTGTTCTTCCTTTAAACCACTTAATTTTGCTAATGAGTTCTAGATGCTAAAAATTACCTCTTGATGCCATAAACCCTACAAAACTCATGAAAATAATCTAACAAAAAACTCACCTCCATTATTTAATCTAATGCAATTTATATTTCCATTTTTCTCATTTTCAATTAGAACTTTGAAATATTTGAAGACAACATAATCATTTGATTTGTTTCTCAAGAAAACTACATAGGTATATCTAGTAAAATCATCAATAAGAAGCACGAAATAATAATTTCACCTGAAGTTATCTCAGTTCTCATATGCCTACAAAGATAATTGTGAATCAATTGAAGTGGAATAGTGGTGGAGTCATGCTCATTTGTCTTGAAAATTATTCTAGTTTTCTTCCCATGATGACATGTTTTGTACAATGTATCCTCTGGTTTGTTGGTTCTTGGCATGTTTCTCACACAATTGTTAGAGTTAAACTTTACAATATTGTCAAGTTTTACATAACCTTATCTCCTATGCCATAACCAACTATCATTCATCTTACTCATAAGACACTATTCTTTGTTGAATTCCTTAAGAATATACATGTTATTTACAGTCCTCTTAGCTTTGGAAACCAGCTTACCTATTTCTCTTTTTTTCCCTTATCATCAAAATATAGAACATACCCTTGTTTGCACATTTTTCTTACACTAAATAGGTTTTTCTTTAGACCTTCAACATATAAAACATCCTTGGTAAGGTTTTTTCCATTATAAAATCTCAAAGAACCTCTCTCTACCATCTTGATGGCAAAAGTATCACTGAACATAAAAAATCCGGTATAATTATTTCTTAATGAGATAAACTTACTCTTGTCATTAAAAGGAATGATAACTAGAGTGTACCAAGGCAAGAACACAGATGCTAATCAAACACCATGATCAATAAGATGAAAGTAATTCACCAGAATAACTTTACATAAACCTTTGCAAACAAATGAGCAAAAATATCATATATTATTATGGAACTCAATAAAATACAATGAGAATGGGCCTTGATTATATAGGCAAGGAATAACAATCTAAGAACCATTCAAGGTCGTAGATCAAGCTATAAATCAAAGAAATAACTAGTCATCAAATAACTAGTTAAGACCATAGATTTAGGAGAGAACTAGACATCAAGGATCTAGTTAATACCATAGATCAAGGAAAGAACTATACCTAACAATTAGATAATATATACTAATATCTAAATAAGATAAAAGAAATATCCACACACATAAGTGGGTGAGGATAAATACAATAAAGGTAAATAATGTACCTCAGTGAATATGAGCTAAGGTAAATACCTACTCTAACATTCACTTGTCATATGAGTTGAACACCCACTATCAATGTACTATATCATATTTTCATCTTGACTATGAAAAGAAGTTTGAGTAGTTCCACATACTTCAATATTCTTCAAGATAGATGAGGATAGTTTACATACTTCAAAGATATAATCCCATATTTCAAACCCTAATGGTTTTTAATAAGCCCTCATTTTGATCATGGGAGACATTCCAACTCTCACATGATTGTTCTCCATAATAGTCCTTCAGAATATCTCCTTTCAAGTGATTACACTTCTCCAAAATGACCTTCTCTAATACCAATTGTTATAAGTAAAAGGGGCTAAGAGGGGGTGTGAATTAGTCCTAAAAAACTAAAATTTTCAATTTTGGATAGTTCAATTAAACCATTAACCAATTAACCATCTATTAGAGTGATCATAACATCATATAAACATACATTCAATTAACCAAGAACAAGAGAAACAACGCCATAACACAAGATGTAAGTGGTAAACTCTCGAGGGAAAGAAAACCCACCAAAACTTATGATTATATTACTCAAATCAAAATTATTTAGTGAATCATTAACTTCACAAGAATCACCAACCCCTAATTTAGTAGAGCACCAACCCTACAAGGAGCACCAACCCCCTAGTTTTGTGAAGCACCAAATCGAAAAAGAGGCTAAAACCCCCAATATGATCAAACACCAACACAACCACCTTTGAAGAAGATATCTATTTTTTTTTCTACCACAACTAATTGAGATCGCTAATTCATCTCACTCACCTTGAAACCCTTGTTCAAACCCTGGCTTCTCAAACTTTCTCTATCTTTCACTTTCTTCACATATATTTGCTTCAAACCCTTACACACACTCATGAAGACATTATTCAAACTATAATGCACTCTTAAATATCTAAATACATTCCTTTGTACCCTCAAATCACTCTCACAAAGGTCACACTTTCCACACTCAATAAACTTGCTCCAAATAGCATCCAAAACATCAATTTTATATGTTTTTCATGAATCGAATACAAAATAAGTTAGTTTACATTTTTTTGCCAAAACAACTTAAAAACATCCATATTTAATAATTAAAACATTCATATATGATTAATATAGGTCGGTCATGACCAAAACCTCTCATCTTGTACCAAAACACCTCAAAACCTCATCACTATGATGAGATAAAATCCACTAACACCAAAAAAATGATTATTTAAGATCTAATTATAATCACACGTGTAATATACCATTTAAACATGATCCTTTATCACACTTTTACTTGGACCAATCCAAAAAATTCATAACATGGGCCAAAAGGCTAATATCCTTCTCAAAACAGGTGTTTCCATCATCCTTATTTCATCTTTGGTCCTCAAGACCACCTAAGAACACCTCAAATATGGAATGTAACCACTTAATATAATCCTCAGGACCTTTATAACATATCCATGCATATTATATCACATGAAACATCCATATGTTCAATTGACAGCTACTTTCCTCTTCTCCAAATCAAGTTGCCCAAAAACCAGCTTTGAAAACTCAACTAGTTTGCACCCTTTTAACCACTTTCAAGATCTCAAAAGTCCTTCAATAGGAAAAATATTCATCCCTCTTCACTTTCAAGGTGATAGTAAGTATAAACTCATCCATTACATGCTTTAACCAACTCAAACTTTCAACCTATGAAGTCTTGTCCTGAAAATCAAGAAGTCGTATTCTCCACAAACCTGGCCTGGATGACCCATCAAATCTCATCATCATGATCCAAAAAATATACCATTGGAAATATATACGAATACTCTTTATATAACATATTGGAAATCCCTTAAAAATCTAAGTGGAAGGACTTCAACTAAGCTCATCTCTGCAAATTGCCCCAAAAATTCCCTTTGACTAGTCTTCACAAATAGGGCACACTTTGTCATTTAGATGCATCTTCATGACCTAAAGCCACAATGGAAATCAATAAAAAATCAAATACACAAAATTATTTCTATTTAATTTTCAAATCCTTTGGACAACATTGTCCCAAAGTGAACTTTCTCAGAAATTGACCTATTTGAGTTGGGTCCACTCATCACCACAAGTATTACCATACCTTTCTGGAAACCTCTAGGAGTCATCTACATCATTAAATAATCATACATGAACTAGAAATAAATTATGTGTGCTTAGGAGCATTATATCTCCTACCACTTATGAGCTAGAGATTATTTTTGTTTCATATTGTTGATAATTTCCTAGGGATTTGGATATTATGATAATGAGTGGAACCCTATCATCTAGTTTCCTAGGATACATCTCTATCAAGGAGGAAATATGGATACAATTTCCCCTAGGGGTAATATGCTAGAAAATTCATTAGGATACCTAATAAGTATTCTAATGACTTTCCATTTTTTGTTCCTGGGTCAATGTCCTGAAAGGCTAATGGGGATAGACTATAAATCTATTCACTATATGCTTACGTTGGTTTGAATCCAGCTTGACCCAATACTAACCTAATCAATCCAAGAGATCATGTTTGGTTTTCTATAAATTCAAAACTAAATGAATATTAAAAAAAATTAATCAAATAACAGATGGAGTATTAGGATGGACCCTTGACCTCCCCATATAGAGATAGGCATCCTCGATCTCTCACCTCCCCACCCCAAAATATAGCATACATAGATAGGAGGCCATCCATATATCTCTATAGGGGAGGTTCCAACTCTCTATAACTGCCCCTCTCCCATTAGCATATATATATATATATGTGTGTGTGTGTGTGTGTGTGTGTGTGTGTGTGTCTCTCTGTGTGTGTGTGTGTGTGTGTGTGTCTGTGTCTGTGTCTGTGTCTGTGTGTGTGTGTGTGTGGTGTGTGTGTGTGTGTGTGTGTGTACACACACACACATACGATATATGAGGCTTTGACTATCTACAGAGAGTCCTGTCAAGTGCCCCCCCTCTATATATGGGCGCCCTATCTATATATGGGGGGGCTCCCCCTCTCCCATCTATATAGAGTAGGATTTCAAGAGAGGGTAGTTGACCTACCAAAAGTAAATCCATATCTATATATAGAGCACCCTAGATCTAGATATGGGGCCCAATATTCCAACTAATCTATAGGGGAGGGGGCGGGGGATATCTGAACAAATCTATATATAGCCACCCACTTTATAAAATAGAGAGCCTGTCAGGAGAGGGCCCTAGATATTTATAGATGAGAGAACTAAACTTTATTAGAAATAAGCAACTAAATTAATTTCTAGTTAATACAGTAAAAAAAAGTAAACAAGGTCCTATCATAATAGATAACTTGTTCTAACCTGGGACAATGAGCTCACTTATGAACCCAGTCTTACTTACTTCACTATTGAGTAATGTAATTTAGTGTCATTCACTCTATTTCATACACATAAGAAGTATATGAGCCCAACAAAAAATAGCTCTCCCTCAAAAGGAGTTGATCCAGATACACCTTCTAGTATGACTACCTTGTTATGACTTCACTCCAGTCATTAACCATGCCTTGGCCACCCCCCCATGGGCCGACCCCATCATCTCCATCCCATATGAACTTTTATATGCGCTCCAAGGATGTTGAAAGCGTCCATGAGTTACAAACCAACCATTTACCATGATTATAGAAGTGGAACACATTTTTCGTTCCTTCCAATTGGACAAGAAGGGTCGGAGAAGGGTCAATTTCACCCTAGATTCATTGCAACCCAGGAACAACTGTCATATAGAAATTTAGGGTACCAGGTGGGTCAAGGGAGGTAGATAGTTCATTCATGATTACACCACCATCATGCATCATGTTACGTATATAGTATGGTATGGCGTTACCATCACTGTAGCATCACCCCCCAAGCCAATATAGCCAGCCAGCCCCAGCCAATATAGCCAGCCAATATAGTATGGCATTACCATCACTGTACCTCGATCTGGTATGGCGTTGCAATCACTATAGCATCACCATCACTGTAGCATCACCAATAATCAGTCAGGGCCTCCTGACGTCCACCCCCCACCTCTCTAGATCATATCTATATGGCAACGGGAGAGGAGGCCCCCCCCATAGAGAAGAGAGTTCAGGGAGGGGGCTCCCCTAGATTATATGGAAGGGGGGGCTCTCTCCCATAGACAGAAGGAGGGACAGATATGGGCCCCCATAGATATGCCCCCCCTAAATATATATGGGGGAGAGGTAGACCTAATATATGACTGATAATACGACTACATTACACATCTGAGAGAAGCATTGATTTTGGAGTCTCTGTGTGATCTTTATGTGGTGAAATTTTCATGTACGGTTCATGAGGGGTTCATGTCTATCAAAAAGTGTTGTGGCCTACCCCATTTATTCCATTTCAAACACATAAAACGTTGTTTACCTTCTTAACATTCATTCATGAAAATGTGAAAATTAAATGGCCTCATTATTTTTGTGAAACATTCTAGAATAAATTTAAAAACATCCTTAAAATTCACAAGGTCCCATGAAAATCACACAAATCAAGGTGAGCATCAGAAGGTGTAATTTGAGATCGAAAAAATCTTTGCTTGGACTTTATTTCAGATAAAACATCATAACTTGTAAAATTATCTTAAGAATGACTCCAATTTTTTCTCACACCTATAATACAACTCTTTACATTATCTCCAATCATCATTATGTCACAAATATCTCTCCATCTTTCTGGGCTGTTTCATTTTCATGGCTAGCCCTTAGGGTTTTACATAGTATAGGCTATGGTAAACTAAAATAACATCATAACTCACCATGAAACTTCTCCAAAATGTCCTAACATACCTAGAATAGATTGTATGAAATCCTTATAAGCTTCTATGAGCTCATATAGCTCTACATCTCAACCTCATGCCTCCTAGCACCTAGACTTAGTCTAGATGAGCACTTGAAACTTGGTCTCGAACATTTATCTGTACCCTAAAAATCATTTGAGTGCCTAAACAGTCCCTAAACATTCTCTATATGCTTCCAACATTCTTCTCAACCCACCAAGAATCTCCGACCACCATGCAACGTGACTTAGGCTAGCTAGGTCACCTGATTAGGCTTTATATAAAAAATCCATTTTCACTGAATCACCTTATGTTGTCAAGAACACACCTGAAAATCCATGTCATCATCATACTAAGTATGATCTAACTCTACTCTATCATTATCTTTAACATTAATGGGATTTTACATCAATGACAGCACCTATCACAACATGCCAACATTATCATGGAAAAATAGACATAACTACGCTTCAAATCTACAAGAAAGATCATATATCAACATACCCATTTATTTAGAAAAAATTCAAAAATATTTATCAAAAAAATTCACTGATAAAACTTTGTAATTTTCCATATTCGAATCTAACATAGAAATACCCAAGTCATACTAAGAGGGTTAAGATATATAACCATGCTCGAGTGAAAATGTTTTTTTCCTCAATTTATTTATTCTAAAAATCGTTCAAAACAAGAGGAGAAGATATGAAAATCAGTATGCCCGAATAACAGAGAGATATCCCCATGTTTTTCATAGAAAATGTGCCCTATACAAACTAAAAATAACCCTTTTTAGTAGAGTAAAACCATGTCATGCAACAACAATAAAACACACACCCTTCTTCTTCCAAATTTACTGCAGACTTACTTCCTCCAGGTGCCAAGAGTAGAGCAGCACAAAAAAACCAAATAGAGGGAAACAAATGTGACTAGGGAAGGTTGCATATGTTTTACATTGTTTTAAAAGCTTTCCCAACTCTAATAAAACTGTACAAAATAAATTAATGCCTCTTTATTTTATATCAGATCTCTTTTTTCCCCTTAACAATACGTGACATCTAGTGGTCAAAGACCATGATCAAAATATTAAATTTTTTCCCTAAGTTTTCTTATTAGTATACACATGATCGAAGGCTTATGTCTTACACAATTAAATTTCCCCCACATTAATTCAGCTTTCCAGGCCATACACATTCCTTTTTTGATGTAAGCTTTTCTTTTTTCATGTTAAAGATCTTTTTTTTGCTAAGTTTAACTTATATTCTTTTTATGCAAAAATCAATGACTATTTAAAATACTACACTTCCATAATCCCCCTCTAATAATACGTGACATCCAAAGGGTGAAATACTTGATGTTTTAAACAATTATTTTATCTTATATTATATGGTGTTTCCACGGTGGTCAAGGTAATGTTCATAAACTTAAACAATTATCCCAAAACTTGTTTGGTGTAAACATTCGGTTGAAGACTAAAAAAATAAACAATCCAAATTTCCTTTGTAATGCATGAAGGGATTGGTCATCGACCAATTTTAATTTTAAATAAAACATTCATCATTCCATATGATATGGTCGAGGACCTCTAATTTTAAACATTAAAAAAATGATTTGATCCTTAGACCATGAAATTAACCAATATGTTTATCTTTGCCGAAATATGTGGTCAAATACCATGATCACCAAATAATAATGTTTTTAAGGCCATCTAAACATGGTGCATGACCATTTTAAGTTATCTATTTTAATACTCAATCTTCCCACACATTAAATTAGCTATACTACTACCCTATGGTCTTAAACCCACTAAGCAATCCACATTACCTTAATAATTTTAAAATCACTAACTAAAATAGTTTGAGATAACTTTCCAAATTATCGATGCCTTAAATGATAAGTTGGTTCTTGAAAACTTAACACTACCTTTGGTGAAGACCAAAAGCATTACCAAAACTGAAATGAAGTCCTTCAAAATGCATTATGGTCCTTGACCAATGTAGTCAAACACTATTTTGGTTTTTCACACATTATTACAGTAACCATTATTTCTCAGCACCGAAATAATATGAATTCAATCATGTATAGCTTCATCATTATTATAAAATCAATACCTACAGTAAGCAAGGTAAAATCATACCCACAAGTACATAAGTAGATCAATCTATTAAGAAACTATGATTTCATCAACTACAACTAGCAAAGAGGTGCTCAACATTCATGTTAAGTACAACACACTGACAATGATGTCCAGCATTCAAAGTAGGCGTAGATGTGGGGTGTGACACTTTTAGAAGGAAATAAGATGTAAGGATATAACTCTTACTTATGAAACAAATGTATCAGTTAGAAACATATTATTTAAGTTGGATTCCTATTTTTGGACATTACGGATGTTTGTTAGGATGATGATAAAAGATGGTCACTTAGAGAGATCATTAAGTTATTTCTTACTTGTTTTAATACATGTTGTATTTAAATAAAGTTAAAGGAACAATAGATGTTAAATTTTTTGTAATAAAAAAACTAGATTAAGTGTTGTAAATCCATTATAGTTCTACAAACTGACCATGTACATTATTATTTTTATCTTACAAATAACAAGATGGATTATTTATTTTGAGTATTTAATTGGATTGATTACATGCATGCCCATCATGGGATAACTTGTTTATTTGATTGTAAACATTGATATAATGTATATCCAAATTTAAAATATGTATTTTTATTGAGAAAAAATATTACTTTGCAAAGGTGTAAATGAAAGTTGGCCAATTTTATCATTCTGACATATTGTAATACTTTTCGAATAAGGACTTATCCTTAATGATTTTAATACATACCTTATTATTTGACTAAATTATTATGATTTGTAATGATTATTTACGTTTTTTTTATCACTAGTTGTACTTGATAATGATTTTGAAATAAATTGTACTTGATCAATTAATTGTACCTTGTGACAAAATTTAACCTAACTTATTAAATGAAAATTATTACAAATATAATCATGATATTGTTGGTGCCCAATGTTGCACATGCCATGCTTTGCTAAGGAGAAATGCATTTTTTTCCCTATTTATGAGAAAAAAGGGCTTTGGATCTTCCCATCCTTCGAATTTGATGAAAAACAACTCGTATCTGTGTTTAAATGCTTTGAGTTGTTCATTTTTTCTCCTTTATTGCACCATTTTGAAGGAATCTCTATGTTTTCTCTGCATTTTGCCTAATTTTTCCCGTTCAAATGCCTTTGCCATTTTTTCCATTTTTCCAAGCCTTTGCAGCTCGATATTTTTTGATTTATACTTATTTTCCCTCAAAAATCCCTTGCCATGGTCATAAATTGCTTTGAATCACTTTCCATTTGTCCTTTGATACAAAATTTATTCACCCACGAAGGAAAAATTGATTTTTGGCATCGCTGGCAATTTCTACATTTTTAACGATCATATGGGCATCCTTTTCCCGTTAAATTTTAGCTCAAATCTTCTCCTACATGGTCATTTGTGATTAGACAAGGTTCGGCAGGTCTGCTCAAGGAACTTAACATTTTTGTGTTTTTGGCAAAAGGTCTAAATTGTCCCCGCAAATCTGCAAGCCCTCAACCAATCAGAGGGTGACACATGGTAGTTCGAAAAGTCAAAACAGTGGATGAGCAGAGCTGCGGAGGCATGGTGGAAAAATTTCCTTTAGTGAAAAGGAGTTAAAGTATGAAATGAGAGTGCAAACCCTCAGCAAATCACAGGTGGACACGTGTCACATTTGCATCAAAGGAGTCGGATGTGGATTGGCGGAAGACTTAGAGATTTTTTATCTTTTTTGACCAAAGATATGAAAATGCAGAAATGATCCAAAACCCCATAGTGAATCATAGAGAAACACATGGCAATGTCAAAGGCGGAACTTCGGGCCTCAGGGGAAACTAGAGATTTTTTCCCATTTTGGCATAAAGGGTTAAAATTGCAAAATGAGGCCGTAGCTCCATTAATGGTTGCGATTGAGCCACATGTATGGCTCAAATAAAAAGAAGGGATTCCAAAGCATCAGATCTTTATGGGAAATTTTACTTTTATCCTATAAAGGTAAGAAATCAAAAGGAGGAACACAAGCCCATAGCCAATCAATGACCAACACATGTCTGGGACATAATCGGAGGTGTGGGTCCACGGAGATAGTTTGGAAAATTTTCCTTTTTCCAAAAAAGGTAGAAATGTGTAGAATCAAGCTGTAATTCCATTGGGACCCACATTGGGACACGTGTCAAGCTCATTTTCAAAGGGCGGAGGGTTGGAGAAAAATGTCAAATTTTTACATTTTTCCAAAAGTGTTAAAATGTCAAAAAGTGATCCCAAGCCCATTTCCAATCACATTGTGATACATGGAGGTCTCAAATTAAAAGATGAAGGAAGATAAATGGTAACTGTGCATTTTTTATCTTGGCCACCATTTGAGCTCCAAGAAGCTTGGAGATGTGATTTTTGCATCAATTTTCATCGAATTTTTGATAAATTCGTTTCGTTTGTGCCTATTAGGACCAATGCAATCAGTTTTAAGGATCAATTTTAAGATCAGGGATTTTTTTGAAATAATTTTTTCCCTAAGTCATCCAAAAAAATTAAATATCAGATCTTGGTTTGTCTTGTCTAAACTCCCACCCAAAAATCATTCAAAACAACTAATCCTACCCTGTTTTACCCCTTTTTTGACCTGTATACCCACAGAAGATCAAAATCCATTTGCTAAAGTATGCAGAACAGATCAGGATTTCAAAATGTCTTTAGTAACCCTTGTCTTACATTGAAAGTATCTTCATAATCTGGAAGTGACAACTTTTGAAAGTTAGATTTGGAGTGTTGATCATATTTTCACAAGGCCCTTTTCATACTATTTGTACAAATTGAGGGATATCTTCATCTCCTTCACCATTTGAGGGTTACAAAATAGGTTCTCTTACCTTGGTTGAAAGACACAACCTAAAATAGTTAGGACAAGATCAAGTCCTATTTGAGTGCTATCCATCTCTCCACAAATCTGAGTGCTAGTTAGATCATATCCCGGCTACAAAATGACATACTCCATGATCCATCTATCTTCAAGCTTCATGCCATATATTTGATGCTACTCAGATTGAAAAGGAGAAAAAAATTGGGTACCAACAAACATCATCATTTAAATTATAAATTAATAAAATTTAAAAAATAATGTTTCTTTGGGACATCGGTATAAAATTCGTAGAATAAATATATTTCTTAGAATTCATCATAAAGTGGCTAAGTAAATAATTGGTTTATTATATTGTACAACCTAATAGTACATGGATTACTAGTAGTACTAGTTATCCAAAATAATCCCTTTCTTATTTTTTCCTAACTTCATTTCATTCCTTCCTTCCTTGTGCCTCAGTGGATTTTTTTCACTTTTTAGGCACTCAAAATTTTCTCGAAATGGCTTCATTAGATAGAGAATTTCCTCACCTTTCCAAAAAGGTAAAATTTTCCTTCTAACTCCTTGTATTTTGCAAGTTATGGCTCAGAAGATTTTTTGAGGGAAATTTTCCCTAGGAAGGTCCACAGACCAATCAAAACATGCCACATGGCGGCGGAATGCCGAGGAGTGGAGGTAAGTTAGAAATTTTCACTAAGGATTAGTTAGGGGTGCAAAAGACAAATCTCAGCTGAAGGCCCACAGTGAATGAGGAGATGACACATGTCCATGAGGCCATCAGAGGTCGGACCAGTGCAGGGAAGGTTAGGAAATTTACAAAAATGGGTGCAAAAGAAATTTTTTACCCAGATCCCCACAACCAATAAAAAGGTGACACATGTCCATAGACCGGTGGGAGTCGGAGGCACAGGGGGAATTTAACAATTTTTCCAAAGTGTGGCAAATGGCGTAATAAAACTCCACCCCCCGAAGGCCCACGCCAACCAAATTATGACAAGTGTCCATGTGTCCGACATAAGTCAAAATGGTCAGCAGTATCAAAGGGAAAGTTTGGGGTGCACCCGAGTGAATAGGAGGATGACATGTGGCGGTAGAATGGCAGGGAGCGGAGGAATTTTGGAAAATTTTCCAAAATTCAAAACAGGCGTAAAATGGTCGTTTGAGCCCATGGATCGATAGGAATGTGAAACATGGCATCGGAGTGGCGGGGGGAGGAGTCTTTTGGGAAAAATTTTGGGTTTCGGCCCACCAACCCGATTATTACCCTAAATCTTCAGAGGGGCATATATTTCAATCCATAGCTCGGTTTTCCCCAATTTTGGTGTCATTGGAAAGCTATTGAAGTCCTTTACATGATGGAATCTTTAATTTTGTTTTTTGATGGAGTTTGATGAGAGAAAAATGATAAAACGTCTCTGTTATGGGGAAAAGAGTAGAATTGACATTCAACCACCATTTTTAATGCAGTATGGCTTCCATTCTTCTCTAGCATGGTCGAAAACCTTAGGGAATGGAATTTTAAGGGTACCCATGCTATTTTGATGTATTTGGTTAGTGGTTGAAGGATTCCTTTCATTTTTCTTGCGTTTCTCCTTCTTGGCTATGATTTTCATTGTTAAAAGCCAGATTTGGCTCATTTGTAAAGGGTTGGACATTTTTTATAATCTGCAGGCTCTCTTCTTCACCCTAGCAAGTGAATTTGTGGAATATCAGACCTTTTTTAGGACTGCAACATGTTTTTTACCTCCTTGCTATTGTAATACACTGAATTTAAAAATGGAAATGACAATGCAAGCTCTATGAATGAGTTTTCAATCCTTTTCTTGTGTTGTTTGCTTCATTCTTATCCTTCATTACATTTTAGTAATGTGTGCATGATGTTTGTTGTATTTTTATAATCTGTGTCAATTTGCAGAACTAGATGTCTATCACTCCTTTGGTGTATCGCCTTGTAAGTTTTAGTTTTATCTTCTTTCCTTCTATCCTTGTCTCCTAGGTAGAATTAGAGTAGGATTTTGAGTTAAACCTCTACAAATTTCATGCATACATCTGATCAGAGGAGTATAGGAACCAGCCTTTAATATGGAGATTTTTTTCCATTTTTACAAGTCCCGCACTTGGGGAAAAGATTCAATGTTGTGCAATCACACTGGATTCCCATTATCAAACTAGAAATATGAGAAAACATCCAGGGGTGCTGCTGATTTGCACTAACAATTTTGGCACACCCCATGGGACCTTAGAGGTCTTCATCTTCATTAAAACAAAGTTGATGTGCATTTGTTTTAAGTTTCTTGCTTAAAAAGAGCCCTGATTTGCACATTTGGTGACTCCAAAGAGGAAAAATCAACTGGTTTCAGCAGTCCAAGTTTGAAGATTCATGAGAAGGATCCAAAAATGGTTAAGGGCCAGAGAAGAAGGATTTTCTGAGTATCTGTAGTTATCCCTAGGAAGAAGAGAGAGAGGAAGAATAATCCAAAGGTTTCCATCTCCACCAAACATAACTCTATCAACTCCTCCACCTAGTAGACCTTTCACCCAATCAACAAGGGTTCTCAGGCCAATCAGAATGGCACAACACAACCCTTATGTCAACTTCACTGGCAGCAGCCCACTTGCTCTTAATGCACAAAATCTAGTTCCAGTTCCAGCATTGAAGAACATCCCATGCTTTACTGAAGAAAATCAGACCACTCTTGGTGATCATTTCAAAGACATTGCTAATGTTTGTGTAATCCATGAGATTGTTGAGATGTAAATTTTTGCCAAATTGTTGGCATCTTAATTCAAAGGGAAATCCTTGTAATGGTTCAGGAGCCTTGGGGCAGGCTCTATCCAAAATTGGAACCAGTTGTGCATATCTCTCCATGAGCAACTAACAAACTTCAACTTTAGATTTCAAAGGACATGGGATAGAATCCCCAGTGACAGTAAGGCCAATAGATGAAGGTTCTTTCTTATAATATCTCAAAGCTTTAAATTATGATATTTCTATGTTAATCCAATCTATGAGAGGTGCAAATATACATGTAGCTTATAGCATTGCCATTAGGGCTGAGAATTGTTTGATCCAAGCTGGTAAACTGGCTCTTAGGCCTCCCATGCCCTTATATCCAATCTTGGAAATCTCAAGCACTAGTTGTAGACACTGAAATCATGTCATAATCACCTTGGTCCCCTACTGCAGCCCTATAATCATTTCCTCATCCTCAACACTTTAGCACCTACCTCCTGTACCCCACACATTTTAATTTAATTAATTTAATTAAATTAATGTCATTTACCCACACACATATTAATTTAATTATTTACATTAAATTAATTCACCACCCTCACACACCTATTTAATATAATTATTTTTATTAAATACACCTCACCTAACCACCCCCATTATTTGACCCATTAACCTAAACCCTAAACCAATGTCCTAAATAAAACCTAACATTAGACCCATTCCCTCAACTCACATTAAAAGCCTCCTAAGGTTGGTTTTCCCCCAAGGAAAAGAGGATACCCTTATCAAATGGCGGAACAACTTCCTAGGCAAGTGTTGAACAACCCAAGATACCTCACCCAAACTGATGTCGGTTCACCCTAGACCGATGTTGGTTCACCCTTAACTGACGCCAGTTATACTAGAATGGACAAAATGGCCTATTTAGACCCATCTACAGCTTTGTAATAGGGGTTGGGTTGTTGTTTGCAAAATTTTGATCTTAGATTCGATCTCTTTAGATCTGATAGTAGAACGAAGATTAATTTGGGATCAACTAAGGCAACCAAATACACTGGCACAACAGTGAGACTTTCTTCCCAACATTCTCCAACGCAAAAACTTCTTCATTATTCTTCAAACCTATACCTCACAGAAGAGTAAGTATCCTCCTTGTAGTCTTTGTGGTAAAGGAACCTAGTCTTTTACTCTCTATCCATTCCCTCTCTCCAGTTACAACCACCTTCCATACCCAATCATCTTAATACTTGGCCCAAATTGCCCATTTTGACCTCCTCAGTAGTCTCATACCTTCGTAACATATCTACACCCCCTATGTGATTAATCCCTATCTTCTATCCACTCTACTTTCACCCCAAAACTCAAAAAACTTGGACTGTGTGATTCCACCAACCCCAACTTAACCGTCATCAGTTCTTTCTAACCGTCACTGATTACAATCAAACCTTCATCGGTTAAAGTAAAACTATGGTCAGTATCTGTGTCACCTGATCTCTATCAGAATAATAACTTGTTTTTGACCTATACCTACCTGAACACCTATTTGACCTTCATATTTGTATCTAACCTAGGTTGTTAGCTCAGATTCACCTATAACCAACCTACTTGACCTCTGGATTTTCTTCTAGCATAGCCTATTAGATTAGATCTAGCCTATTGCATTTTTATGAGATGCCTAAATTACATTAAACTACAGTAGGACAATATTTGCTTTATTTTAGCATTGAATTATCTTGAACAATGGATTGAAAACCATTTAGGAAGTACCATACTTCTAGGATCTAGCATATGCTAGGCATTCCACTGCATATATCGTTTAACTCTCTTTGGTGGTCTTGTTTTGATTCTTATATAGGTATTTCATCCTAAACAAAAGGAAGTACTTACCACCATTCAAAACCAGGCATTCCTCTTACCACCTTTACCTTATCTATTTCGTCAAGTACTTCTAAGAAAATTAAGAAATCAGGTGAAACATGAACATAACTCTCAAACATGAACATAACCACAAATGAACATAACTCTTGATACATCTTCAACTACATCATCCTCATCTATACCCACCTCTGTACCTACTAGCCGACATGTTCCAACACCATCTCTTGTATCTAAACCTACTAGTGTTCTAGGGGTCACACCCACATCAAACCTTGCACATCCTCCTATCAGGATACACTTCACCACATCTTCCCATATACCTATGGAACCAATCACTCAACCTAAAAAAAAACCCAACCTTCTAATCCACATGCACCGACCTCACCAACTACACCTTTATCACCTTCACCCTTACCATCCATCTTGAGACCTCACCCCTCTACCTTAACAAAATATACCATCTCCAGGGCTAAACCTAAAATTCCATTAACCCCTTTACCATAGCCTGTAGCTCTACCTAGGTGAACCTTACGTCCTTCATCACCATCTATAACTTCTTTTCCTCCTATACCACCATTACCTTCTATACCTACTTTACTGCCCATGACATTTTATTCCTCCTCACTTGTACCTCCCTCTCAACCTCGACCAACACCTACCTCTACACCTTAGTTTTCCCCTTGGGTTACTCATCCTCTCCCACCATCTACATTTCCATCTACATCAATTGCTCCCCCTACACCTGTACTTAACAAAAAACACCAAACATTGAAAAACAATAACTTTCCAAAGAAGTGGTTAAACCTACCCCTCTTTCTGTTGCTACACCTACACCAAAGAAATTACAACCCAAATCTAAAACTACATCACCTCGACTACCACCACAAGTACCAAATCTTATAACCAAACATACTTTCACTTCGCATTGTGATCCACTGGTAGGATCATATGCCACCATCTTGGCTAACCTCCTTGAAATCTCTTCTATCACTCTCCTTCCTCTTAGACCTTATGTCCCGCTTAAACCTAAGCCAGAAGGGTTTGATGATACTAAAATTTTCACTTACCATCATGTGTCAGGACATGATGTTGAGAACTGTAAGGGTCTAAAGGCTACCATCATTCAATTATGTCCTTTTGAATCCAATTTTGATGATGATGACCTCCTATATGATGAACCTATTTCACCCCCACCACCTTCTTCACACCTTCCTCCTACACCTATACCCCCAACCTCCATCTTCACCACCACGACCTTTCTTTCCATCTCTGAAATTCAAAATTAACATGGTTCACATCAGAGAACTTGCCACGCCTCCACCCAAATATCATTGTGCCCAACTCACCTCACAAGGATTTTCTCCTCTAGTAGGTTTTTGCCCGTCGTGTCGTTATACTACTCACCCTACACCTTCTCCATTTTCCAACTCCCCTCATAGCAACATGACAAATGTCACTACACGTGCTCAGAAGGATAAGGGAAAAGAAAAAGGCAGCTGACCCACCAACCAATCCTATACCCAACATACCATCTACATCCATACCTAAGATAACTATCCACGACCCCGCATACCTCATTTCTAATGGCGTCACACATTGCACCATGATCAAACGACTACACCAATCTCCCCTAAAAATGTCCTTATATGACCTCATCCAAACCTCGAAGTCACATCATTAAGCTCTCATGGAGGTCCTTAAATCTATTGAGGTTTTACCTAATGACCCCACACCTGTAGCATCTATTATCACACCTCATCATGTCGCCTCACTCACCAAATTGCCATCTACCTCAACACCTCCACCTGTTCACCAAGTTGTTATCCTTAGTTTCTCCGATGATGAAATTTTCCCCCACCAAACAGATGACCTAGATCCTACCCTTTTCATCTCCATCCATATTGATAATATATATGTCCGACGTGTTATGATCAATGGAGGCGCTAGCAATAACATCATCTCCTCTAATGCATTCGAACAAATGCGCATACCTAATAACTGCATGCATAAACATCTAGTCATGTTGTGTTTATTCAATGACACTATTACCTCTATACTCAACACTATCATCCTCCACATTCATGTGGGTCCCCATACTGTTCCTGAGTTTTTCTACATGTTGGAAGGGGAGTTTCAATACAACTTGTTACTCGGCATACCCTGAATTCGTTCCATGGGTTTTGTTCCTTCTACTTTGCACCGATGTGTCAAGTTCAAACATGAAGGACGTTCCTATACCATCCTGGTGGACCCATCACCTTTCAAAACCTATAACATGATTTACCATCCCAGTGATGTCCTTGTACCTGTTAAGGCATCTAACTCTCTACATACATCTTCTTCACACATGACCCCATACACCAGTGTCGTTGCAACCTCACCTTCACCCAACTCTTCTATTCCCACCACTGTTGTTGCTTCCACCAGTCACACATCAGCTTACCAGCTAAGCGACACCTCCACTGATCTAAATTCTAATGCTTCCTCCATTCCAGCCACCAATATGTCAACCACTAATCCCTTGGAAGGTTTTTTTCAACGCCTCACTATGGGGGAGTATCTCCTGTACAATGTCAATACATTCCTTCCTCCACAAGAGTATGAAAACCTTCACCATAATCCTCACTATGATCACCACATAGGAGAGTATCTCCTTTATGGTCCTCCCCACCTCTGTACCCATCTTAGCTATGAGGGACTTGATATTTCCACTTACACACCAGAAACACCATCATAACCCAACCTTTTTCGACTAACCTTTAGTCACTTACCAACCACCGCTTCGCTCACACTTTCCTACACCACTGTGCCTAGAAGGGTTTTTTCTTTGGCCTTTACAAACAAGGTCATCACACTATTATTTCATGAACCACGTACAAACACAATGATCGTAGTGGAAGCGGTTTTACCGAACTACCTACCAAAAATCCCCGTATTGAAATCATTGAAGACATTGACCCCTCTCCACCTTCTTCACCTACCCCACCTTCACCACCTTCACCAACGAAGTTGATGGATCCTGAATCTATCCCTCCTACCTTTTTTTCCATAACTACCATTTCCTTAGGGCCTCTAACCTATCACTGCAATGGCAAGGCTCCTTCCTCTCTTCCTTTCTTGTATCTTGACATGATAGGGGATGATACTCCTTCTATTAATGTCGTTCAATTTCAAGATGATGAATCCATACTCACCTACCTTAGTGCTCAAGAATCTTATATTCACCAGTCATTACCTTCTGAGACGTAAATTTTTTTGAACGAATCAACTATCGAAGTCAACATCCACACTCAAGACAACCCCCACATTCTCAAGATTGGCCAATCTCTAGATACTGTTGAATAGGAAGCCCTAACTTATTTTCTTAAAAATCATAACCACACTTTCACTTGGTCCTATGCCAACATGCCTAACATCAATCCCACTATTGTGGTCCACAATATTGTAACCATTCCCGATGCAAAACCCGTAAAGCAAAAGTTGAGGAAAATGCACCCTCACATTCCTCTTCTTGTCAAAGAAGAACTTCAATGCCTTCTCTCAATTTCCTTCATCTTACCCATCAATTATCCCCAATGGAATTCTAAAGTTGTCCCTGTCACTAAGGTGATAGGGGGACTTTGCATTTGCAATGATTTCCATGATCTCAACCTTGCTTACCCAAAAGATGATTTTCCTCTTCCTGGTATTGACCAGTTGGCAGACCTTACCGCTGGCCATGAGATTTAGTATATGACGTACATCTTCCATGATATCATTAATCGCATATTGGAAGATTACGTGGATGATATCTTTACTAAATCTAAACATCACACCAAGCACCTCACCATCCTCGAAACCATCTTTGACCATCTCATTAAATATCATGTCCACCTTTCAACCTAAAAAGTGTGTCTTCATTGTTCTCTCAAGAAAACTCCTGGGATTTATTGTTTCCCTCCATGGTATAGAAGTTGACCTTGATAAATTCAAGGCCATTTTGGAAATGCCTCTGCTCACTAACCTTAAACAACTCCATAGCCTGCAAGGTAAATTGCAGTCCATTTGTCATTTCATTTCATAATTATCCGACCATTGTCAACCATTTCATCACCTTCTCAAAAAGGATGTCTCTTTCAAACGGGATGAAGACTGCCACATAGATTTTGAGGCCTTAAAACAATACCTTCTCTAACCACCCGTACTCATTTCACCAAAAGACGACCAACCCTTCTACCGATACATCTCTGCTACCGATCACTCTTTAGGGGCTATGCTTGCTCATCATGAAAAACAACATAGGGAGTACTTGGTTTATTAAATAATCCGTACCCTTCTGGACTATGAAACCCGATACACCCACCCTAAAAAACTTTTCTTAGCATTATTTTTTGTCGCCACAAAATTTTTCCATTACCTACTTAACCACAAAACCTATGTTATGACCAACACTGACCCCTTACACTTCATGTATGCTAAACCCTATCAAAATCAACATGCTGCACATTGGCTCATGCTTCTTGCTTACCTAGACCTAGAATTTATCCACCAAAAATCTATTAAGGGCCAGGCCATTGCTGACTAGCTCGCTGACGTGCCTCTATCTGGGAATCAACCTTCAAATTTTGATCTCTGTGACAAATTGATTACTAACCTCTCTTTGGATGATGATTATTACCAAATGACCTTATTCTTCGATGGTTCCAAAAGTCAGTGTGGGGGTGGTGTGGGTATTATCCTCATTCCTCTTCATGGTGAACCCATGCCTTTATCCTTTAAACTCGACTTCGAGTGTACTAACAATATTGCCAAATACGAAGCACTCGTATTGGGTCTCATCACTGCCTATGCCTTAGAGGTTAAGTCCTTTAATATCTTTGGTGATTCTCAACTGGTAGTAAACAAAGTCAATGGTGTTTATTAGTGTCATAATTAAATACTTCAAGAGTACAAATGTTACGTTGGCATCATGTTGACTACCTTTGACTGCTATAAAATTTGAACCATTCTACGATCCACCACTAAATTCACAGATACCATGGCCTACCTCGCTTCCCAAATACCTGCTTCACCTTCCGATTTAGACATTTTGTTACCATAAAATGCATACATGGACCTTCTTATAAATCTTGTTGTGTTAACCTCATCTGAACTGTCTCCCTAAACACACAAGACCTTTGGTATAAGCTTCTTGTGGACTACCTTTCCCTTTCTATATTGCTTCCTGATCTCACACGTAATGGGCAACGTGTCTTTCTCAAAATGGCCTCTCATTATGTCATCATGGGTGGCCTTCTCTATAAATGAGGCTTTGACGGTAATCTCTTACAATGCCTCACCAGCTCTGAAATCCCCTATACCATTAAAGAAGTTCACGATGGCATATGCAAAGGTCACTTCAGTGGCTTGGCTATTGCTAAACACATTCTTCAGCTAGGCTATTACTGGTTGACCCTCAATCATGATTATTGTGACTATGTTAAGCATTGTGTAAAATGCCAACAACATGCCAATCTTCATCACACACCTAGTCATGCCTTACGAGTCACTCATGACCAATTGCAGAGATCAATGGGGTTTGGATCTTATCAGATAGATCAATCCTCACTCTTCCCTAAGACATCAATGGATCATCACCACTACCGAATATTACACCAAATGGGTTGAAGCCATACCCCTCATCTCCACTAAATCTAAGAAAATATGTGAGTTCATCAATCATCACATTATTTGTCACTTTGGTGTTCCACATCACCTTATCACTGATAATGGTAAACAATTCAAAAACAAAACTCTACATAAGCTTTGTGACACCTTCGATATCCATCTTCACTTCTCCTCACCATATTACCCACAAACCAATGGACAGGCTGAATCCAACAACAAAACCCTAAACAAAATTCTCATGAAAGTGGTTAACAATACTGGGAAGGATTGGCATACGCACATTCCTTTCACCCTCTGGGCATACCATACTAGTATTCACACCTCCGCCACTACCACTCCCTTTTATCTGGTCTATGGCACAAAGGCTATTTTACCTCTCAAAGTCTAGATCCCATCTCTCTGCATCTCTCTTCAAGATATGCTTACTGATGATGACTTTCACAAAGACCATTTAGCATAACTTGAGTTATTAGATGAACGTCGTCTTCACACACTCGATCATTTCCAAGTATAAAAAAAATGCATCAAGTGTGCCTATAAAAAACGTGTCCATGAACACCCCTTCAAGTTTGGTGATCTCATCTTCAAGGAAAATCAACACGTAACCAAAACAAAAAAAAAGCAAACGTGGAAAATTTGCTCCTTATTAGCTTGGACCATACATCATGACCCATGACTATGGATTAGGTGCTTATCACTTGTCTTCACTTGATGTTAAGCCCAAACCCGAGCCCCTCAATGCCTTGCATCTTCGACCATTCTACTATTGACTTCTAGTCCTACATCACTATTTATCTAGTTCATGCTCGTCCCGTGAGTGCCATTTACCTTTTTCTTTTCCACACCTCATCTCCAATGACTAAACAAGAATCATGTGATTACACGTCACCCTTTTTCCTTATCTTAAATATGTGCACCACGGCTCTGCACATGGCATGATTATCATGGATACTTTTTTTCTTCTTTTAGATGAGATCCCATGGTCGTTCACCCTTGCCTTCTCAACAAGAACCAAATGCTTCGTTATAGCCTAGTCCAAGACTTAAAAGCCAAAAATTTATTTCCAAAAATAAACGATTAACTCCTTGAGTCAAACTTCCAATATGAAAGATGAATCCCTCAAAAGGACATCTTCCACCTTCAAATTTTCATTATAAGTAGACTACTCCCTCGAAGGATAGCTATAAAAATCTCACAACTATCTACATAGTCTTTCCAAAAAGAGGACTATTTTCTCAAAAATCAAAATTCAAAAGCTTCCCGCATCGATCAGCTTCACGAAGACCTCAAGGAGACATATATTCCTCCCATATAGACTTCCCACATCGATCAGTCTATCTAAAAATTCAAAAATAAAAGAAAAAGAAAAATAAGCTTTTTCGTCATGGACTTGCCTATTGCAATCTTAGCTCTATTGCCCAAGGCATTCTACTTCCCATTTTATGACGCAATTACCTTCACCTCCTTACCCATTGTATTTTCACTTCATACCTTAAGGGACCTACTGAACCTATGACATTTGGTGATTCTGTGACTATTTTTCACCTTTAGAGTAATCAATCATGCAATGTCTTTAGGGTCTTACATTCACTAGCCTATCTATAGATGTGTTTCATATGTTTTGATCCTTGTCAATCAGGTGGCTTTCTTTCCCTCTCTTATCTTTTCTCTTCTTCATTACCTTTTGATCTTCCTATATAGGACTAGATCCTTGACACCTGTGTTTTGAGATTTTCTTCTACCACCTCAATCAACCTAAAATTACCTTTAACTATCTACATGTTCTCAACCCCAATAGTAATGCCCTCAACCTAATTATACCAATGACCTGGAATCAACACTACCTATTAACCTAAAATCACCCATACCTATCTACCTAGCCTACACCTGACCTAATTGACCTTGACCTAATCATACCTATGACCTCAAATCCAACCTAATTATCAACCTCACTACATGTTCTTGTATCTTCTCAAATTCTTTCCTAGCTTATGGGAGAACTACATCAGTCTGAGGTCCCTTTTCACCGGGACTATGTAGGCAACACTTACAGGGCATGGGGCCCTGAAAGGTTAGCTTGGCCACTCTTTACCCTAACCATTTTCCCTACCTTTACCTGATTTCTTGTTTATATCAAAAACCTCGACATCTAAACCATTTACCACATAACTTTTACCACTTATATTATTTCACATTTTCATACATAACTAGCATTTTCCACATTTTACACCATCTCATGCATTTATATTGCCATTTGCTATCAAAATACCAAAATGAACATCCATGCCTAAACAAACCTAACTCCACCATGTTTAAACCAACCTAACTCCACCATTCCTAAACCAACCCGACTCCACCATGCCTAAACCAACCTGACTCAACCATGCCTATAACCTAACTCATCCATGCCTAAACAACCTGACTCGATCCATGCCTAACAACCTTACTCAATCCATTCCTAACCAGCCTAACTCAACCATGCCTAGCCAACCTGACTCAATCCATGCCTAAACTAACCTGACTCCATCATGCCTAACTCACCTAATTTCCATCCATATCAAACCAAAAAACCCATATCTCATCTAATACAAAGTAAAAAATCCATATCTCATCTAGCACAAGTCATAAACCAATATCTCATCAACACATTAACACATCACCAAATACCATGAATCTCATCATATAAATCAATAAATGTGTATCTCAAAATACATGCCTATCTCATCATGGCCATCATCTAAAAAATGTCAGCATGTAGGCTACTATACAATACAAAATGTCATCAGCATGCAGGCCGGTCTCATATATACAAAAAGAATGAATGAATCAATACAAAAATCTTCGGCACATAGGCCGGTATCATGTATGACACAATAATAAATACAAAATCTCTTTGACACATAGTCCGGTCTCATATATAATACATGCAAAATGACTCAGCACGTAGGCTAGTCCACAGCAGATCAATCATCTCCCCATCTAACGTCAGGGAATGCTCCATGTGACTGTGTCTCTCCTGACCCCTCTTCCACACCTATCTGGGGCCCAACACTTGCCTCGCCTCTTATTGATGGCCCCTTGTAATCTCCACACTATGAGTGCGGCATCTAGTCCTCTCACTGGATGCCTGTTGTGCTTTGTATTCGGCATAGGAGGGCACATCTAGCCTAACAACTAACAAATGATCCTGGTAATATCATGCGTCTCCAAGGGCATCTCTGAACCTGGCCATGGAAACTGTTTGTGGAGGTTCCATGGGTCCCACTACTTGCATGGGTACCTGTACAATGGGACCCTATCCCTAAACCTGCACTGAGCCTTGTGTTGGTACTACAGCCTGAGTTGGCCTTGGAATCTGTGCCTATGCATGTACCTAGTCCTGCAGGGTAGTAACCTATGCCTGTACTACTATCAGTCGGCCCTATAGAACCATAACCTACCCTACTACTATGGCCAACTACCCTGTAAATCCTACACCTGCACCTGTAGAGTGGCTATCTGCTCTCCATCTCTACCTACCTCCTCTCCATCTCCATCTCCCCTTGCCTCTGCCTATGCAGGTACCTATCTCTACTTTTCCTAAGACTCCAACATCACTATCTGGGCCTGTAATGCGGTAACCTATGCCTCTATACCTTTCAGCTACCCCTACATGATCCCAAGCTGCGTCACCAAAGTAGCCATCTGCCCCTGTAGGGCATCTCTCTGGACTGTGATGGTGGCTAAGTCTGGTTGCCCTAGCCTCAGTGGTATGGCTCTTAGTTGTGTCGCCCACCACTTCCTGTACCCATCTGCAACCCCAACATCATCAATCTAAGTATCTATAGCATACTCCTCCTATCCAGTCAGAACTATGGGTAGTGGTGGAGACATAAGTCTCTCCACATCATCTCTCCTGTACTATGGGAATGGAGGCGGTACACCCCGGACCAATCCAAACTAGTGTCTAACCCACTCTACGGGTATCCTCTAATGCTCTTCCACTCTCCTCCCCTTTATCCACAGATGTATATGTACTCCAGCTAGCTCCATGGCCATCTATCTATATGTGGGGAAGCCCACATAAAGCCTCCAAATGATGTCCACCCTAGACAGACCCTCCAACAACCTCTTGTAATAGGATACATCATGAGTAGCTCTGGCACCTCGGGCCTCTCCCATAGCCGATACCCACTACATGTACCCCACTCTCAAAAATCTCCATGGGAATGCATCTACCCGAGGCATATCTACTAGTCGAACACATACAATGTGCTCGTAAGCCTAGCAATGTAGTAGTACGATGCAACAGATGCTGAACCTCCATAGTCACCCGTAGGCCCATAGCTCTCTATACACCTGCATTGGCAATGTAGGTTCCTATGTGAACTGAGTCCACTTTATCATCATGTCATGCAGGACTCCCATCAGTGACCTCAAGAATCTCCCACCCTCTGCATCTAGCAGTGCGAAGTAGCACACTACCTCCATCACGAGTACCACTAACCTCATCTCCTCTGGATGAGCTCTATACATCATTCCATACCTCATGCTAGTGCCATGGAATGTCAGGTCTACTACACCCTCACCAAAAATGGGTGCTAGTAACTCCTCTGATGCCTCTGAAGAGATAGAATAAACCTAGGCCCCCAATATGGAAAATCACAGGATACTATAGACGTCCTCTAGGGTGATCGTCATCTCACCCATCGGTAAATGGAAGGTGTTGGTGGCCGAGTCCCATCTATCGATGAGGGAAACCGTAAGACTCACCTCCCAGACTACATGTCAGTAGCACCTCACCCCTATCAGCCCCACCTCTACAACATGCTGCCACCTCGCCTGCATCGTGCTCACCCACACTGTCAATAAAAAGGGCAGCACTCAGGCCCTCATCCGCAGCTCGTCTTGGGCCTGCATCCCACATAAGCAATGTATTAGTATACCTTTCCTAGCTTACCTATTTCACCCCACATCCCGACCTAATCTCTTTCCCCACCCCCATCCCGTTGGCCTTATTGCTCACCCCAAATCTACCCAAACCCATCTAACCTAACCCTCACCCAAACCTATCCAAACCCATCCACCTAATCCTATCTACCCTAACCCTCACCCAAACCTACCCAAACCCCTCTACCTGAACCTATCTAACCTAACCCTCACCCAAACCTACCCAAACCCATCCACCCGAACCTATCTACCCTAACCCTCACCCAAACCTACCCAAACCCATCTATCCAAACCTATCTAACCTAACCCTCACCCAAACCTACCCAAACCCATCGACTCGAAACTATCTACCCTACCCTCACCCAAAACCACCCTCACCCCTTCCCCACCTACCGTACTTTCTCACCCTAAACCCTTCCCCTCTCACCTGAACCTTCCCCACCTAACCTAATTTTTGGTCCTAACTTACCCTTAGGTTAATCGACCCCAGTTATCCCCTGAATGACCATGGTCTCCCCTTGACTAGCATTGGTCACTGTTCTTGTGAACAATACCGGTCTCTACCCACTAACGTCGGTCACTATCATGTTGCCAACCACGACTTCCCAACCCTCCTTTTCCCCCTCCTACTCCTTTTACCCACCAAAATCCCTCTTCTCACCTCTAATTATTCCTCTTTCTCTCTTTTAACCTACCCCCTACTCTTCACTATCCTCATTTCCCCCTTTTTTCCCTTATTTTAAAATTTCTTCCCACCAACCCCCATTTTTCACATTTTTTATATTTTAACCACATTAACTCACAAATCAATAAAAAAGGTTTAAATCCTACCTGATCCCCACTGCCACTGTCGTGGTGGAACCTCTCGGCCTCCGTGCCACTCCTCCTGATCCCTCTTCAACCTTCGCCATCTTCAAATCACCTCTGACTCTCCAACCAATCCACCTGATATCATGGTCCCACCTCTCACTCAACCAATCTTGCCTACGTGGCTCACCAACCCAGATCTCTGATGCTCTCCTTTATCCTCTTGCTCTTTTCTCTCTTCTTGTCCTTTTCTCCTTTTTAACAATACACAAATGAATTTTCAAATGCGGGTTTCCACTTTTTATACCCTACCCAACTCCACCGATGTCGGTTAACCCTTGGCCACTACCGTTCTGATGCCCTAGACTATCACCGTCAGTTCCTCTCCATCGTCATCAGTTCATAGTGACTGCTATCGGTTACCATGCCTACTCATTGCCTTCACATTGACCTCATTTTCCTTACCTCCTTTTTCTTTTCCCTCCCCTACTCCTACCTGGACCACTTTACCTTCTTCTCTGGTCCTCCACCTTCTTTAACCTCACCTTGTTAACCAATTAGCATCTCTTTATTTCACCCCTACCTCAGCCTTACCTGTGGTGTGACCTATCTACCTGGACCTAGAACATTTTTTGTGACCTTTGAACCAATGTGCTCACTATACCTTGTAGCACAGTTACCTGTGTTGTTTTACCTAATGAACTTACCTTACCTATTGTCATGATCGTTTATCTTGACCCTACCCTTAGTGTACCGGAACATACCTAACCTTTCCTGCACCTAACCTATGTTGTGTTTCCTGACCATATCATATACCTTGGATACCGGAATCACTTCAACCTTGTTTGGATAAACCTATCAACCTTAGATGATGTAGAGTTTGTAAGCTCTTCAACCTGGTACCGTGTCATAGTTTATACATGTGTGTGTGTTCAACTGCCACTCACCTTTGACCTTGGCCCATTTACCCATTTACCTATATGCCCAATTTTCTCTTTACTCCTTTCCCCATTTTTTACTATTCTTCTTTGCATCAACTTTTATCAAACCACTCGTAAATGTGCTCTGCCACCTCATCAGTTCCTGGTTTGAGGGGGATCATCTTCATTCCCACTTGGGATAACCACATTCTATCCTTGTTCACGTCGCTTACCAATACAAGCCACGCAACAAGAAGGGGAAAATTGTAGACACCAAAATCATGTCATAATCACCTTGTTCCCCTACCACATCCCTATAATCATTTCCTCATCCTCGACACTTTAACACCTACCTCCTGCACCCCACACATTTTAATTTAATTACTTTAATTAAATTAATGCCATTTACCCACACACATATTAATTTAATTATTTACATTAAATTAATTCACCACCCTCACACACCTATTTAATATAATTACTTATATTAAATACACCTCACCTAACCACCCCCATCATTTTACCCATTAACCTAAACCCTAAACCAATGTCCTAAATAAAACCTAACATTAGACCCATTGCCTCACCTCACATTAAAATCCTCCTAAGGTTGGTTTTTGCCCTGAGGAAAAGAGGAGACCCTTATCAAATGGAAGAACAACTTCCCAGGAAAGTGTTGAGCAGCCTGAGATAGCTCGCCCAAACCGATATCAGTTCACCCTAGACTGATGTTGGTTCACCCTTCACCAACGCCGGTTATACCGGAATGGACCAAATGGCCTATTTAGACCCATATACATCTTTGTAATAGGGGTTGGGTCATTGTTTGCAAACTTTTCATCTCAGATTTGATCTCTTTAGATGCATGTCAACATGATACACCTCCATTTTCCAACTCCCCTCAAATCAACATGATACACATCACTACACGTGCTCAGAAGGATAAGGGCAAAGAAAAGGTAGCTGACCCACCAACCAATCCTATACCTAACATACCATCTACACCCATACCTAAGATAACTATCCATGGCCCCGCATACCTCATTTCTAATGGTGTCACACATCGGACCGTGATCAAACAACTACACCAATCTCCCCTCAAAATGTCCTTATACGACCTCATCCAAACCTCAGAGTCACATCGTCAAACTCTCATGGAGGTCCTTCAATCTATTTAGGTTTTATATAATGAACCCACACCTGTAGCATCCATTATCACACCTCATCATGTCACCTCACTCACCAAATTTCCATCTACCTCAACACCTCTACCTGTTCACCAAGTTGCTATCCTTAGTTTCTCCGATGATGAAATTGTCCCCCACTAAACTGATGACCTAGATCCTGCCCTTATCATCTCCATCCAAATCAATAATATACACATCTGATGTGTTATGATCGATGGGGGGCACTAGTATTAACATCATTTCCTCCCACGCATTCGAACAATTACAAAAACTCAATAACTGCATGCATAAACATCTAGTCATGTTACGTTCATTGAATGACGCTATTACCTCTACACTCGGCACTATCATCCTCCACATTCATGTGGGTCCTCTGTACTATTCCCGAGTTATTCTACGTGTTGGAAGTGGAGTTTTAATACAACTTGATGCTCGACAGACCCTAGATGTGTGCCATGGGTTGTGTTCCTTCTACTTTGCACCGATGTGTCAAGTTTGAACATGAAGGACGTTCCTATACCATTCTGGTTGACCCATCACCTTTCAAAACCTACAACACACTTTACTGACCCAATGATGTCATTATACCTGTTAAGGCATCTACCTCTCTACCTACATCTTCTTCACACATGACCCCATCCACCAGTGCCATTGCAACCTCACCTTCGACCAACTCTTCTATTCCCACTACTACTATCACTTCCACTAATCACACATTAGCTTCCTAACTAACTGACACCTCTGCCAATCTAACTTCTAACGCTTCCTCCATTCCAGCCACCAATATATCAACCACTGATCCCTTGGAATGTGTTTTTCTATGCCTCACTATGGTGGAGTATCGCTTGTACAATGTCAATACATTCCTTACTCTACAAGAGTATGGAAACCTTCACTAGCATCCTCACTATGATCACCGCATAGGTTTGCATCTCCTTTATGGTCCTCCCCACCTCCATACCCATCTTACCTATGGGGGACTTGATATTACCACTTACACACCCCAACCACCATCACAAACCTGACCCTTTTGGCTGACCTTCAGTTGCTTAAAAACCACCGCTTCGCTCACACTTTCCTACACCACTGTGCTTGGAAGGTTTTCGGCTTTGGCTTTTACAAACAAGGTCATCACACGTTATTTCATGTACCATGCATAAACACAATGATTGTAGTGGAATCAGTTTTACCGAACTACCTACCAAAAATCTCCGTATTGAACTCATTGAAGACATTGACCCCTCTCCACCTTCTTCACCTACCCCACCTTCACCACCTTAACCAACGGAGTTGATGGTTATTAAATCTATCCCTACTACCTTTTTTTCCATAAATACCATTTCCTTGGGGCCTCTAACCTATCACCGTGATGGTGAGGCTCCTTCCTATCTTCCTTTCTTATATCCTGACATGATAGGGGACGATACTCCTTCTATTAATGTCGTTCAATATCAAGATGATGAAACCATACTCACCTACCTTGGTACTAAAAGACTCTTATATTCACCAGTCATTACCTTGTAAAACATAAACAATGTTGAATGAATCGACTATCAAAGTCAACATCCACACTCAAGACGACCCCCACATTCTCAAGATTGGCCAATCTCTAGATGCTGCTGAATAAGAATCCCTAACTCATTTTATTAAAAATCATAGGCATGATTTCACTTGGTCCTATTCTAACATGCCTGGTATCAATCCCACTATCGTGGTCCACAATATTATAACCATTCCCGATGCAAAAACCTGTAAAGCAAAAGTTGAGGAAAATGCACCCTCGAATTGCTCTTCTTGTCAAAGAAGAACTTCAATGCCTTCTCTTAGTTTCCTTCATCTTACCCATTGATTACCCCCAATGGATTTCTAACATCATCCCTATCACTAAGGTGATAGGGGGACTTGGCATTTGCACCAATTTTCATGATCTCAACCTTGCTTGCCCAAAAGTTGATTTTCCTCTACCTGGTATTGACCAGTTGGTGGACCTTATTGCTGGCCATGAGATGCTATCACTTATGGATGGTTTCTTGGGTTAAAACCAAATCTTTCTTGCTCTATAGGATCAACACAAAATGGCATTCATTACCCCTTGGGGGACCTTCTACTATCGAGTCATGACTTTTAGCGTTAAAAATGCTAGTACCCACGTATCAGCGTGCTATGAGCTACATCTTCCATGATATCATGCATCGCATATTGGAAGATTACGTGGATGATCTCTTGGGCAAATCTAAACATCACGGTGAGCACCTCGCCATCCTCAAAACCATCTTTGACTGCCTCATTAAATATTACATCCATCTTCAACCTAAAAAGTGCATCTTTACAGTTCTCTTAGGAAAACTCTTGGGATTTATTGTTTCCCTCTGTGGTATAGAGGTTGACCCTACTAAATTCAAGGCCATTTTGGAAATTCCTCTGCCCACTAACCTTAAACAACTCTGTAGCTTGCAAGGTAAATTGTAGTCCATTTGTCATTTCATTTCACAATTATCTGACTGTTGTCAACCATTTCATCACCTTCTCATACAGGAAGTCTCTTTCAAATGGGATGATGACTACCATATAGCTTTTGAGGCCTTAAAAAAATACCTTCTCCAACCACCCATACTCATTCCACCTAAAGATGACCAACCCTTCTACCTATACATATCTGCTACCCATCACTCTTTAGGGGCTATGCTCGCTCATCGTGACGAACAACATAGGGAGTAGGTGGTTTATTACATAAGCCATACCCTTCTGGACTACAAACTCCAATACACCCACCCTGAAAAATATTGCTTAGCCTTAGTTTTTGTCGCCACCAAACTTTACCATTACCTACTTAACCACAAAACCTATATTGTGACCAACACTAACCCCTTACACTTTATCTATGCTAAACGCTACCAAAATAAATGTGCCACACATTGGCTCATGCTTCTTGCCAACCTAGACCTAGAATTCATCCACAAAAATTCTATCAAGGGCCAAGCCATTGTTGACCAGCTTGCTGACACGCCTCTTTCTAGGAATCAACCTTCAAATTTTGATTTCCCTAACGAATCCATTGCTAACCTCTCTTTGGATGATGACCCTTACCAAATGACCTTATTCTTCGAAGGTTCCAAATGTCAGTGTGGGGATGGTGTGGGTATTATCCTCATTCCTCTTCATGGTGAACCCATGCCTTTATCCTTTAAACTCGACTTTCAAGTGCACTAACAATATTGCTAAATACGAAGTACTCGTATTGGGTCTCATGACTACCTATGCCTTAGAAGTTAAGTCCATTAATATCTTTGGTGATTCTCAACTGGTAGTAAACCAAGTCAATGGTGTTTATCAGTGTCATAATGAAATACTTCAAGAGTACAAATGTTACGTCAGCATCATGTTGATTACCTTTGATCACTATAAAATTTGAACCATTCTACAATCCACCAATAAATTTGCGGATAACATGGCATGCCTCACTTCCCAAATACCTACTTCACCTACCAATTTAGACATCTTTGTTACCATAAAACACATACCGGGACCTTCTTATAAATCTTGTTGTGTTAACCTCATCTGAACTATCTCCCTAAACACACAAGACCTTTGGTATAACTAACTTGCAGACTACCTTTCCCTTTCTATATTGCCTCCTGATCTCACACATAATGGACAACGTGCCTTTCTCAAAAAGGCCTCTCATTATGTCTTCATGGGTGGCCTTCTCTATAAATGAGGCTTTGACAGTATTCTCTTACAATGCCTCACCAGCTCTGAAATCCCCTATACCATTAAAGAAGTTCACAATGGCATATGCGGAGGTCACTTCAGTGGCCTGGCTTTTATTAAACACATTCTTCACCTAGGCTATGACTGGTCGACCCTCAATAATGATTACTATGACTACATTAAGCATTGTGTAAATTACCAACAACATTCCAATCTTCATCACACACCTAGTCATGCCTTACAAGTCACTCGTGACCTTTGGCCCTTCTCTCAATGGGGTTTGGATCTTGTCAGAGAGATCAATCCTCACTCTTCCCTAAGACATCAATGGATCATCACCGCTACCGAATATTACACCAAATGGGTTAAAGCTATACCCCTCATCTCCACTAAATTTGAGAAAATATGTGAGTTCATCAATCATCACATTATTTGTCGCTTCGGTGTTCCACATCACCTTATCACTGATAATGGTAAAAAATTCAAAAAAAAACTCTACAGAAGCTTTGTGATACCTTTGATATCCAGCTTAGGTTCTCCTGACCATATTACCCACAAAAAAATGGATAGGCCAAATCCACCAGCAAAACCATAAACAAAATTCTCATGAAAGTGGTTAATGATACTGGGAAGGATTGGCATACGCACATTCCTTTCGCCCTCTTGGCATACCGTACTAATAGTCACACCTCCACCGCTACCACTCCCTTTTCTCTGATCTATGGTACTGAGGCTATTTTTCCTCTCGAAGTGTATATCATGTCTCTCTACATCTCTCTTCAAGATATTCTTATTGATGATGACTTTTGCCAAGACAGTTTAACATAACTTGAGTTATTAGACAAACGTTCTCTTCATGCTCTCGACCATCTCCAAGTCTACCAAAAATGCATCAAGGGTGCCTATGAAAAATGTGTCCATGAATGCCCCTTCAAGGTCAGTGATCTCGTCCTCAAGGAAAATTAACATGTAACTAAAGTAGTAAAAAGCAAACGGGACGTAAATTTGCTCCTAACTGGCTTGGACCATACATTCATGACCCATGACTATGGATCAGGTGATTATCACTTTTCTTCACTTGATGCTAAGCTCAAACCCGAGCCCCTCAATGCCTTACATCTTCAACCATTCTACTATTGACTTATAGTCCTACATCACTATTTATCTAGTTCATGCTCGTCCCTTGAGTGCCATTTACCATTCTGTTTTTCACACCTCATCTCCAATGACTAAACAAGAATCATATGATTACCCGTCACCCTTTTTCCTTATCTTAAATATGTGCACCATGGCTCTTCACATGGAATGATTCTCATGGATACTTTTTGTATTCTTTTAGATGAGATCCCATGGTTATTCACCCTTCCCTTCTCAACAAGAATCAAATGCTTCGTTATAGCCTAGTCCATGACTTAAAAGCCAAAAATTTATTTCCAAAAATAAACGATTAACTCCTTGAGTCAAACTTCCAATATGAAAGATGAATCCCTCAAAAGGGAATCTTCCACCTTCAAATTGTCGCTATAAGTACACTCGCTCCCTTGAAGGACAGCTATAAAAAGATCACAACTCTCTACATAGTCTTTCCAAAAATAGGACTATTTTCTCAAATATCAAAATTCAGAAGCTTCCTACATCAATCAACTTCGCAAAGACCTCAAGGAGACATATATTCCTCCTGTATAGACTTCCCGCATCGATCTGACTATCTAAAAAGTCAAAAAGAAAAAAATCTTTTTCATCATGGACTTGCCTATTGTGAGCTTGGCTCTATTGCCCAAGGCATTCTACTTCCCATTTTATGATTCAATTACCTTCACCTCCTTACCCGTTGTCTTTTCACTTCATACCTCAAGGGACCTACTGAACCTATGACATTTGGTGATTCTATGACTTTTTTCACCTTTAGAGTAATCAATCATGCAATGTCTTTAGGGTCTTACGTTCACTAGCCTATCTGTAGATGTGTTTCATATGTTTTGATCCTTGCCAATTGAGTGGCTTTCTTGCCCTCTCTTATCTTTTCTCTTCTTCATTACCTTTTGATATTCCTATATAGGACTATAGCCTCAACATTTGTCTTTTGAGATTTTCTTCTCCCACCTCAATTAACCTAAAATTACCTTTACCTATCTAACTATTCTCAACCCCAACAACAATGCCCTCAACCTAATTATACCAATGACCTGGAATTAACACTACCTATTGACCTAAAATCACCCATACCTATCTACCTAGCCTCCACCTAAACCTAATTGACCTTGACCTAATCATACCTATGACCTCGAATCCAACCTAACTGTCAACCTCATTACCTAATCTTATATCTTCTCATATTATTTCCTAGCTTATGGGATAAATACATTGGTCTGAGGTCCATTTTCGCTAGGACTATGTAGGTAGTACTTCAAGTGCATGGGGCCCTAGAAGGTTAGCTTAGCCACTCTTTACCTGAACCATTTTCCCCACCTTTACCTAATTTCCTATTCATATCAAAAACCTCGACATCTAAACCATATACCACATAACTTTTACCACTTATATTATTTCACATTTTCATACATAACTAGCATTTTCCACATTTTACACCATCTCATGCATTTATATTGCCATTTGTTATCAAAATACTGAAATGAACATCCATGCCTAATCCAACCTGACTCAACCATACCTAAACCAACCTAATCTCCACCATGCCTAAACCAATGTGACTGTTGCATGTCTAAACCAACCTGGCATCAACCATGCCTATAAGGGAAGGCATTGCAATGGTTTAGGATCCTTGGACCTGGGTTCTATGCCTAACAACCTGGAATCAGTCCATGCATAGTTCAACCTAACTCAAGCAGTACTTGGAGACCAAGGGAGACAATTTGATCCATGCCTAAACTAGAACAATTGAAAACTCCATCAAGCCTAGAGCTCACCTAATGAGTAGCTGACTGACATATCAAACTTCAGATTTAAAAGGTCTTGGGATAGGATTCTCAGTGGCTAATCAGGCCAACAGCTAACAGGTGCTTTTCTCATATTATCTTATGTCTTTGAATTCAGATATTTCTATGTTAATTCACATCTATGGGAGGCACAACCTACCTGCTACTTATAGCATTTCCATTAGCGCTGAAAACTATCTTATTCAAGCTGTGTAAGCTGGCTCTTAGACCTCCCATGCCCTTGTATCTCAAACTTAGCCAAAATCCCAAGCACTAGTCAAGCACCCACTTTGGTTCCTGTTCCCACTTCTAGAAATCAAAGTGTCAAATCGAAACTTCTAGGCTTCAGTCCTCCTAGTGCTTCAAATGAACTCCAGGAGGTTATGAAACAATATACAGAACCTTGGAAATGCAGGCTGGGGTGATCATATACAACAAAGATAGCAAGCTCAAAGTGCTAGACCATATCAGCCTCAAGCGCAGAGTAGACCAGGCTAGGCTCACCATACCAGCCCAATAGGCCACCCAATCTAGACTACAAATCAAAGCCAAGTTAGGCGTCCCCACCAATAGACCATTTCAACCCTATAACCCATCTAATGTCGGTATCTACTCCCTAAAGCCTTAGTGTCTCAGTGCAAAACAACATAGCTGCAAGAGTATGATCTAGGTGTTTCGCATGCACCTGCCTCACCTCTTGTTGATGGCCCCTCACGTGGGGCTGGCCTCTGCACACTAGTGGCCTCACCATGACCTTGTGAAACAAACCAACAACAAGGAACATCTCGGCAAAATAAAACTCCAAATGAGACTACACTTGTGAATTGGTAGGCTGAAGATTTGTGTGGTATGAATCAAACAATTTCTCATAATGTAGCAGCTAACACAAGATCAAAGAAGAGGAATATTAGTGAAGGGTGGTCATTAGATCTAGGTGATCCACAACCTTCCATCACTCCACAAGGTGTTGGCAAGCAAAACGTAGTTCCAAATGTGCAAGGATATCCCAAGCCACCTTCTAGACTAGCTCAAATTCCAGACGTTGCAACCCATGTACAAGAAAAGAATGTGTAGGCTAAGGGGTATTAAAGAGATGTTTCATCCCCATTTAGCATCATCAAATAAATGAAAAAGACAAATGTGAATATATCTATGTGGGAATCACTATCCATACCAGGCCAAAGGGATCTACTACAAGCTGCCAGGAAGAATTGGTCAACTTTAAACCATCAAACTCATATGCAAGAGAAGGTACTTACAAATGCTTCTCAGCCTAAGGAGAAGCTTGGAGGACAACAAGGTAAAATTTTTAAGCCCCCTCCATTCTATGTTTCATTTATCATTGGATATAAACTAGTACACAATTGTATGATCGATTCTGGGGCAAGTAGTTTTGTGATGCCCAAGCAAATAGCTGATTAGTTGGGCATCCAATATGAAGTCATATCCAAAGGGGTGGTGCAGTTGGATGGGACAATAGTAAAAAAAGTGGGGGTACTTAAATATTTGAGCCTCACTTTGCATGCATGCCCCAATGTCACTGTTTTGCAAGATGTGTCAGTGATAGATTTGCCACCACTATTTGCCTTATGTTTGACAAGGGATTTCACTACTAAAATTGGAGGCTATTTATCTACTGATTGGTCACACATGTTGTTCCAGACCAGATATGGAACTAATGCCACAATCAGGTCTGAACCTATTGCAAACCTTCACATTGAGCCTCATACTCCAAGCCCAATCAATGCCAACAGTTCAGCATTTGATCAAGAGGATTATCCAAGCATAGATGAAGCTGACACCAAATTTGGAAGCATCCCATATTTTATTCTTGATTAATGGGAAAGCAAGGGTACATGCTTTTGATCCATACAAGGAAATATAAGAATATGAACTAGGAGTTTATTGCATGCATGAAGAAATCAGCCTATTCCTAGAATCACGAAGCCAAACCATAAAGATGACAATGAGGTATGGTAGTTGTTCTTTGACAGATCAAGAAGTAGACAAGGTGTAGGGGGGAGCTATGCTTGTTTCACCTAAAGGCATTAAGTATTATTTAGCTTTTAGATTTTAGTTTGCATGTTCTAACAACACTGCCGAATATGAAGCTTTGATACAAGGATTGCATTGGTCAAGAAAGAGAGGTATCAAAAACTTACAAGTATTTGGTGACAATGAGCTGATTGTTAATCAAGTTAAAGGGTAGCATGCTGCCAAGAATAACCTGCTCAAATGTTATAAGAATAGTGTGTGGGAACTCATTGAGGATTTTGAAGGCTTTAGCATCAACTCCATCCCTAGGGAAGAAAACCAAGCTGCTGATAGACTTACAGCAGTTGGAGCAGCCTTTGATGTTGTGGAGAGTATCAAGGAGGATAAAGTGCAGCCAAGAATTCATGTGATTGTAAGGACATCAGTTCCAGACAATAATGTAAGTTAGCAAGTGTTTTAAAGTGACCAAAAAATCATGAATTTCTTGCAAGAAAAAGTTGAGTTCTCCGCCAAAAATCAGGAAAAGTTAGAACAACAGTATGGTGATCAAGTGGTATAGATGAGAACCAACAAACTACGAAAGGGACTTATCATTTTGGAGTCTATCTTTAATCCTAATGATCAATTTAGGAAGGAGAAAGCAAATATCCAAGTCAAGGGAGAAGATTCAGTGCCCATCTCGGTAGGAGAAGGAAAATCACTTCAAATTGGTAAAGTAAAAACCAAGCAAGAAAGGTATGAGTTCATGCAAATTTTCCAAGAGTTCCTGGATATATTTTTCTTGGAGCTATGAAGACTTGATAGGTTTCAATCCCAAGCTAGCTCAACACACAATTGAATTGGATCCAAGTGCTAAACTAATCGGGAAAAAACAAAGAACGGTCAATCCACACATGGAGCCTCTCATGAAGAAGAAATTGAATAAGTTAATAGAGACAAGTATCATATTTCCCATCAAGTAGTCAAGCTGGGTTATAAACTTGGTTCCAGTTAGAAAGAAGAGTGGAGAAATCAGATTATGTGTAGACTTTAGATATTTGAATAGGGAATCCCTCAAGGATCATTACCCACTTCCTTCTATGAAGTAGATTTTGTATGTTGTTGCTGGTTCTGAGAGGTTTTCATTGCTAGATGGTTATTCAGGGTATAATCAGATCATAGTAAAGGAGGATGATCAGTTCAAAACAACCTTCACTACCAAATGGGGAACCTATGCATATAGGAAAAATGCCATTTGGGCTGTCTAACGCCGGAAGCTACCTTCCAAAGGGTAATGGATATGGCGTTCAAGGGATTGATTAAAAAAATAGTGCTGATATACCTAGATGATATTATTGTATTTTCTAAAAGTGCAGCAGAACATCTCTTTCATTTGAGACAAGTGTTCCAAAGATGTAGAAGATTTGGGGTATCCTTGAATCCCAAAAAATGTATTTTCCTAGCTCATGAAGGAAAGCTCCTAGGCCACATTGTTTCCAAAGAGAGGATTAACAATTTATCCAGAGAGGGTTGAAGCAATAAAAGCACTACCATTACCAAGTCACAAGAAGGCCCTTCAAAGTTTCTTAAAAAGAATCAATTTTGTTCAAAGCTTTGTTCCAGACTTTGCAGCCCTTCTCAAGCCAATAACTATGATGTTGAAGAAAAGTATGGATTTCAGATGGACAGGTGAAGCTAAGTTAAGTTTTGAGGCAATCAATGAGGCTATCGCACAAGCTCTAACTCTCATTAACCCAGATTTCTCTAAAGATTTTATCCTTTATGAATTTGGTGGCGATGATACAATTTCTGCAATTTTAGTACAGCAGAACAGAGAAAATGCAGAGCAGCCAATTGCCTTCTTTAGCTAAAGCTTGGAGGACTACGAGGTGAGGTATTCCTTCATTGAGAAGCATGTTCTTGTAGTGATTAGGAGCTTGAAGAAATTTAAGTATCTAGTTTCAAACAACAAGGTTCAATTGCTGGTTTCTCATGTGGGAGTTAAGGGACTTCCTCCTCGATAAAGACCTAAATGAAAAATGTGCAGGGTGGATTACTTGTATCATGGAGTATGACATTGAGGTCAAATTCACCAAGCTGGTCTGAGGAAAGGGATTGGTGTGAGCAGCTGGTCTTGAGAAAATCAATAGAAGCAAGCAATGGGAAGGATGTTGTTTTGGCATTGCAAGACAACTAAGAACAAAGAGGTGTTCAAGAGGAGAATGGTGATATGCTCACTCCTTGCTGGACCTAAGACATAATGCACTTCTTATAAACAAACCTATGCCCTCTAGAGATGGAACAAAACCAAGAGAAGACACTTCAGATTGTAGGCTATGTCCCATATGCACTTGTTGATGGTGTCTTGTTCAAAACTGATATCAATGGAGTGCTGCTGAGATGTATTGGGACAAATCAAATTAAGAGAATATTATAAGAGTTCCATGGTGGATCAGACATGGGGGTCATTTTTCTCCAAGAGTGACAGCCCTTAAGATTATAAAGGCTGGCTATTATTGGCCCAAGGTGTTTAGTGATTGTTATGCATGGATCAAGAGGTGTAAAAATTGTGCATTCTTCATAGGCAAGGAAAGATTAGCAGCCCTTCCATTACACCCAATTTCAGTTGACTAGCCATTCATGCAATGGGATTTGGACTTCATTGGATTCATTAACCCAAACTCAAGCCAAGGACACAAGTGGATTCTAACAGCAACATACTACTTCACCAAATGGACTGAGGCGGTGGCACTCAAAGAGGCAAATGAATCTAGCATTCTAGATTTCTATGAGGGGATAATAACCAGATTTGGTATACTTGCCACTATAATATTAGATAATGCATTTCCATTCATAAGATCAAAGGTAATTGAATGGGCTGTTAAGAATGGGATCTATCTGAGCACTCCATCAAATTATTACCCTCAAGGTAATGGCCAAGCTGAGTCTACCAACAAGAACCTATTAAGGATCATCAAGAGGACTCTTGATGAAAATTAGAGGACTTGGCACACTAAAATTAAATTAACCTTATGGGATGATAGGATAACTCCGAAGAGATCCACTAGGTAACTCTCCATTCAGACTTGTTTATGGAAGGGAGGCAATCTTGCTTATGTCACTTGAGTTGCCAATGTTGGAACTCATGAAGCAATTGGAATTGTTGGAGTTTGAACCCATGGAGGTTAGATATGTAGAATTGATGAAACTCCAAGCAATTAAGAGAGCATGCAGCCCAAATAATGGAGAAGGACCAAGCCTTGATCAAGAGAACCTTTGATAGGAAAGCTAAGGCTAGAACCTTCTAAGTTGGAGATTTAGTGTTGAAATGGGATACAGACTGAGAAAAAGCCAAGAAGGCATTCAAAGTGTGATGCCATTTGGAGTGCCCCCTACATGGTCACAAAATGTAAGAACAGCAATGCCTTCTAATTGTCTACATTGGATGGTGAAGAACTGCATATTCTAGTTAATGGAATCCATCTAAAACATTGCTACTAGAAGGGAAACTCCTCACCTTGTACATATTTAGCTTAGATTTTCATTCCTCCAAGTGCGTGTGCACATTATTTTGTTTGTAGCTTAGTTTCACTTTTCCCTAAGTGCTTTAGCACAAGCTTTGTTGTCCCAAGGATGGCATCTTTGCAGGCCATGATCCAGATCAAGTGATGTTCTACTTTCACAATCTTCTTCCTAGAAAATTTCTAATGAGTTGAGAGTACCAAGCAATTAATTTGATGACTTCATGACTAATGGATTACTTTAGGCAGCTGGTCACTTCATCTAGTAGGCAGATGACCCCTTTGAGTCACCAAAATTGCTATCCAAAATAATCCCTTGCTTATTTTTGTCTAACTTCCTTTCATTCCTTCCTTCCTTGTGCCTCAGTTGAATTTTATCACTTTTCAAGCACTCAAAATTTTCTAGAAGTGGCTTCATGAAATAGAGAATTTCCTCACCTTTCCAGAAAGGTAAAATTTTCTTCTAACTCCTTGTATTTTGCAAGTTATGGCTCAGTAGAGTTTTTGAGGGAAATTTTCCCTAGGAAGATCCACAGACCAATCAAAATGTGCCACATGGCGGCAGAATGGCGGGGAGTAGAGGTAAGTTAGAAATTTTCACCAAGGATTGGTTGGGGGTGCAAAATAAAAATATCGGCTTGAAGGCCCACAATGAATGAGGAAATGACATGTGTCCATGAGGCCATCAGATGTTGGATCGGCAGGGGGAAGGTTAGAAAATTTCCAAAAATGGGTGCAAAAGAAAATTTTTGCCCAGAGCCCCGCAACCAATAAAAAGGTGACACGTGTCCACAGAATGGTAGGAGTCGGAGGCGCGGGGGGAATTTAAAAATTTTTGCCAAAGTGTGGAAAATGGCACAATAAAACTCCACCCCCCGAAGGCCCACACCAACCAAATTGTGACACATGTCTAGCATAAGTCAAAATGGTTAGCAGTATCAAAGGGAAAGTTTTGGGTGTGCGCCTGAGTGAATAGGAGGATGACACGTGGCGGTGGAATGGTGGGGAGCAAAGGAATTTTAGAAAATTTTCTAAAATTCAAAAAAGGTGTAAAATGGTTGTTTGATCCTGTGGACCAACAATAATGTGACACATGACATCAGAGCAGCGAGGGGTGGAGTTTATTGGGAAAATTTTCCCAAATTCAAAAAAAGGGAAATTTTTTGGGTTTCGGCCCGCCAACATGATTCTGCCATGTTTTACCCTATATCTATAAAGGGGCAAATCTTTCGATCCAGAGCTTAGTTTTCCTTGATTTTGGTGTCATTGGAAAGATATTGAAGTCTTCTACACAATGGAATCTTCAATTTTGTTTTTTGATGGAGTTTGTTGAGAGAAAAATGAAAAAATTCCTCTGTCATGGGGAAAAGAGTAGAATTGACATTCAACCACCATTTTTAATGCAATATGGCTTCCATTCTTCTCCAGCATTGTCAAAAATCTTAGGGAATGGAATTTTAAGGGTACCCATGCTATTTTGATGGATCTAGTTGGTGGTTGAGTAATTCCTTTCTTTTTTCCCGTGTTTCTCTTTCTTGGCTCAAATTTTCATTGTTAAAAACTAGATTTGGCTCATTTGTAAAGGGTTGGACATTTTTTATGATCTACAAGCTCTCTTGTCCACCCTATGTAGTTAATTTGTGGAATATCGGACCTTGTTTTAGGACTACAACATGTTTTTTTCCTCCTTGCTATTGTAATAGACTGAATTTAAAATGGAAATGATAATGCAAGCTCTTTGAATGAGTTTTCAATCCTTTTCTTGTGTTGTTTGCTTCATTCTGATCCTTCATTACATTTTAGTAATTTGTGCATGATGTTTGTTTCATGTTTATAATCTGTGTTAATTTGTAGAACTAGATGTCCATCACTCCTTTGGTGTATCACCTTGTAAGTTTTAGTTTTATCTTCTTTCCTTCTATCCTTATCTCCTAGGAAAAATTAGAGTAGGATTTTGAGTTAAACCTCTGCAAATTTCATGCATACATCTAATCAGAGGAGTAGAGGAACCAGCCTTTAATCCAGAGAGTTTTTTCCATTTTTTCAAGTCCCACACTTGGGGAAAAGATTCAATGTTGTGCAATCACACTGGATGCCCATTATCAAAGTAGAAATCTAAGAAAACATCCAAGGGTGCTGCTGATTTGCACTAACAGTACCTTCATAAGAATAAATCTTTTAATGGCATAATGATGTCAGAGTAAAGTACAATACCTTTAATCAGTTATTAATGTGAAATGTGATTGACTCCTTTCATAAATATCATGATATTAAAACCATTTAAGTATTTAAAAAGAGTATATCTCTTTTTAAAGAGTATCTTAATGTTCGATAATAATAAGTTCAAAGTATGACATTATCTAATCAGGATTGGATTGATTATATAATCTTATTGAAATGGTGAAACTATACCTAGTCTTGACAACAACTATCCTAATGTGGCACTTAGAGTTGGGGAACTTAAACGACATTAATTAATGAATTATTAATAACTTATCATTAAACATATAGCTTGACTTAATATCTTACCCGTGAACTTACCTTATATATTGTCTTACATATCAAGTAGGCATGGACTTTGAGTCCCACACTGTGATTTGAATGTACTCTAACAATACCATCTTAAAATGGATACACGAAGGGTAATTATTACTTATTAACAAGATTTTAAAGTAATATTTATCTTCCCCATAAGGTCCTAAGTTGGGAATGTTAGCGTACACTCAAGTCAACAGGTAAGATCTAGATTTTAGGCCTCCTTAATATGCGAGCTTAAAACATTTAACTAATAAGGTGTGATCCATATAACTATGTGGGGTAATTGTGTGGTGATGGGACAAGTTTTTCTAGATTTATGTGTGGTTATGAAACTAATCATGTAAATCATACCTTGAAATCTTTATCAAATGAATACATTTCTAGTTCATTGAGTTCCTAAATAACAGTGTGAGATTAAAGATAAAACTCAGCAAGCATATTTCAGGTAGACACTTATGAATGGCATCAATTCACAAACATAAATGAATAGGTTGATCAATTGCATATAATATATACACACTTGAAAGAGTGATGATAAAGGGGGTAGGGTAGATATAATAGACCTTTATGGATACACATGTTTTTTGATGTTATCATATGGATTGTAAACTAGATTACTTGCTAGATTATTATTGCTACATTATAAAATCATTGAAATTATATAATGGGGTTAACAAGTTTGTTTTTTTATTTTAACTTAATCTAGAGTTGCAATCACATTGGGTCTTACACTAAGGCCTTCATGGATATTTCTTCCATGATAGCCCCCTTCATCATCTACTTCACCACCACCTCTTGTTTTTAATATCTAAGATATTGCTACTGAGTTTCCTGATGCATAGTATTCTACTATTGATAGCAATGATGAAATAATTGCACTCATAGATGAAAACTTACATAATATTAAATTTAATCCTATCGATGAAGATGAGTTTATGTTTCATTCTATTTTTATATCTACTTTCCCTAGACATTACCGATTCAGGGACACTTCCTTTGACACTACCAATTTTATTCCTCCTTCTCACATTGATTCTAATGGTCCTCATCATTATCCTATGCATAATGCATTCCACGCCTTAGATGCTTCACCACATGCCACATCTATTACAATTCTTTCTCATCTTGACACACTGCATGATTTATTTTCTATCTTACTTGACCATGGATTTCTGTCGATGCATTATTAATTTCATTTCTCTACTAAGAAGCTTCTCAATATCTTGGTCATCCATTTTTTGATTAGCATCACATTTCTAGACATGATATAAATAATTGTCAAGACTTAACAAAAAAAATCAATACTCTTAAGGAAAGTGGACATGTTACTATTTTATATAATACATCCCCAAATTCAAATTTGATACCTCACTTTGATACCTTCATTGGTATAGTTTATATTTGCAACCAGTATTGGAAACACATCCCCTTTCATCTAAATACTAATAATAATATTTATACTTATGAGGATTTGTGTAATTTAGGACACATGCCATATGATATCACACCTCTCACTCCTATTAAGTTTCAAGGATATGTTATGCTTATGATAGCTTATGGATTATGTGTTAATGCAACTAAAGTTTTGGTTTCTCTTAATCCTCAACCTACATCATTGGCCTTTTCTAGTTTTTATTTAAGACATATATCTAGTGCATGCAATGAACACAATACTAGCATCACTTTTCCCTTGATCACATGCATGGTTATTATTTGTAATGACTCTTTCCCTAATTATTAACCTAACATGACACATTAAAATCATGTTATGTAAATACAAGGTTCTTTTTACACCATTGAAGAATGCATTATGGAAATACATCACTTTCATGAGACAAGATTGTTCTTTGGTTACCATTTTGGAAATTTACTAACATGTTTGATCCCACCATGGATGATGTTCTCAATCAGAATTTGTATCCCTTGTGCTACCCCTTTCTATACATAACTATGCACTAGAAAATACAAAAACACTGATATAATCACAAAAGGAAAAAACATTCACATATTTTCAAAAAAATGTAAAAATTGGGACTCGTTTCTCTAGCATACATTATTAACACTTTACATCATACATGTTCTTTATCCTTATAGTCTAAAAAATAGCATTTTTATTCTTTATGCACGTGTTCATGGGGTATATTGAGCATGATACAGAATATACATATTGACAAAATATTATGGCATCTATCATGGTTCCTTAAATAATTATTTTAGGGGTATCCCTCCACACAATTTAGGTGTTCTTATTTCATTATAGTACCTATTTCACTTACTTATCACACTTAATTATATACCTAATGTAATTTATATCTTTTGAGCTAATAGTACTGACATGTGTATTGTCTAGTTTTCACAATTTTTATTTCACATGCTTCTCTATATCACTTGTTATGTCATTTCATCACATTATGATACTCTTATTGTATATACATGTTTGCTAGTTATGTGTGTAGTTACTTCTTTGCTAGTGTGATTTTGGCCTAAAGGCCTTGTTTGTCTTGTGACACCATGAGTGTTCCATATTTTTGGCATCATGCCTTATTATATGAAATTTATTAATTAAAGGATCAAGGGCCTTGATTATATTGCGACACCATGGGTGTCTCATGTTTGCAGGAACTAAGTGTTTTCTATGACATTTTTTTCACTACTATCTTTGCGCTTGTTTTTACTTACATATGCAATATTATTATTTTTGTTACTAGTTCTCTTATTGACAGTATTGATGTTATTATTCTTGTTGATATTTTTATTCTTATTGTACATCATGGTCTCTAGCATGCACATTCTCTTTACAAGAATATGTTTTTCTTGGTGGCCACCACATCATCCCTTCACGTGTTTTCTATGCAAATTACATGACCTATCAAGCATGGTTACACATATACTCATTTGATCTATATGCTCAAACTCTTTATCACACACACCTCAAAAGAGATGGCATTCATTCAGGTATATTTTACACCTATAGCAGAAACAAAAATAATTTTTGGCTCAAACAAAGGAAGGCACATGAAAAAAGTACTATGAAATAATATCACATACAAAAATTTAGAAAAGAAAGTATAAGGTAAAAATGTATAATAAAATCATGGCCATATAAATTTTCCTATCTCCTTTATACAAGTTTTCCCTAGGGGAGGTTATAAAAAATTTCTCATCAATTTCATATTTTCACCTATAAGAACATGTTTTTATCACAATTTCAGACTCAGATGACTTAATTCAGATTAGTTTCAGGGGGGTGAAGTATTTCATTCCTTATTTTCTATAGCACTCAGTTTCAGTTTCAGTTTTAGGGATATTGGTGGCACGGGCCTCCTTTTTCTATCTATATTTTAACACACTCCACATCTACTCAGTTTCTAATTAGTTGTACGACACATGGGGAGAGTATGGGGGCATCTTATTCTAGAATTTTATATTGTGTGTCCTAATTTTTAAAAGTAGGCCTATATCCATACAATGGTGTGGTCCATGGGATCATGGAAGGTATCAAAGAAGATACATTATTCGTAGGAAGTCTTTCCTCTCCTCTTACACTTAAAGGGGAAGATATCATATTTTTTAAATGAATTTGATACACAAACTTCTTCCTTCATTTTTTGATTGTCCTCCTCATTCTTCTTCTATCTATTTTGCATTCATGTGTTGGGATACATACACCAGATACTCTAGAATATCCTTGGCACAATTGGGGACTGATCACCCCTGATTATTTAACAAAGTTCAACAGGAAAAATATCTAAGTAAAAGAAAACAATAGGGAACTCTTCCCTCTACAAAACAAATGGGTGTATTCCTTCCACATTTTGCATCTCTTTATTGAAAGAGGTTTTAAAACCCGCAAGTGAGGATCACAAGGGATTAAGTGCACATCAATGGACGTGTGAATGATAGTGTGAAGAGATCTCGGGAGGAGCAAGCATCAACCGAATGTGCATGCAAAGATTTGAAACACGGGTAGAACCTAGTTAAGCCATAAAACTCTCCTCTATTACATAGATCAAATGGGGTGTACATATTGGAGGTGCTGAGTAACCGCCAGTGCTGTAATCATGACAACTCGAGTAGAGAGGGGTAGTTACATCCCAGAATAGAAGTTTAACTCCCAATGACGCATATGACGCACTGACGCGTAAGAGAATCTCATAATGACCCCTAAATGACACATGGACCTACGATCTCACCTAACTGAGATGACTCACCTAATTATGTGGAAAATAATACACACTAGCACAAAGCCTGATGAGGTACCCATGCACAAGAAAAAGGTCCCAAGTAGTTAAGGAAAACCCAGTGGGAAAAACATCCACCACAAGAGAACAAAACACTCTCTAATCTAAGAAAGATGCCAAATATGGGTCCCAGCTCTAGACGAGCCTGAAAAGGTACCCATGTACAAAAGGGAAATCTCTCAGAAAGAAGAAGAAGAGAGAAGAAGAGGGAGATGAGAGGAATGCAGAAGATTCCATGGACGGATCTAAACTCTGCAGCTCTAAGAAGTCTCCCAAAACAATGTCGATGATGAGATCCTCTACCTCTAGACTGAAGAAGAGCCACCCATAATGAATTGTGTGCCTACCCTTAGGAAGGACATAAATGGAGTAATGGAAGTCCACCCACTTTGTAAAGGAAACTGAAGGCAACATCATGAAGAACACTAAGTCTGGTCCACCAAAGTGTGACATTGGTCTAGTGAGTGAGTGCCAAGGAACCAAAGGTAATGCCATGTACATAGAACTATCAGAGTGAAAAAGAGGAACACCCGTAGAAAGGATGTCCAAGTGATGTGAAGGGAACAAAACATCCTCCACAACAGAAAAGGGATCCACAGCTGAGGGTGGATCAATGAAGGTCTCCAGAAAAGTGGAAGTGGTAAGAGTCCCAGAAGGGGCACTCCCAACAACAGAGATGATGTAATCCTCTGAAACACCTATAGATGGATGAGAAACCTGTAGTGCATCACAATTAGACTCTACAAAAATATGACTAAGTTTAGGAAGATACTTGTCACAATGAGGGGGCTCAACAAATAGAAGAGCGATGTCAGATAGGTATGAGTCATCCAATGAAGGTAGAGGAGTGGAAGGGGCCTTGCACACTGAAGGTGGAAAATAGGTGGGTGTGATGACTGTATAAGACTAAATAGGATACTTCTTGATATCTGATGAGATGTGGGAAGTGTCAACACTCTCTAGAATAGTGAGAGAAAGAGGAGAAGAAGTCCTTTGTAGTACTCTCGACATCAAAACTAGATGCACAATCCTCATCATCAGAAGTAGAACCAAGCGAGCCTATGTCAGTGGAACTATCATCACATGAAGAAATAGAGGAGACAACTGAATCAGCAGTAACAACAATGGTGGGCGTATGTGAAGGGTCTCCATAGAGGGACTGAAGAATGCTCCAAACATGGTGAGGTGGATCTGAGTCTACCACATGAAACCAGAGAGATCTGAGATACATGCATCATCATGTGACCAAATATGTGGTCGTAAGTGTCAAGGAAGTCCTCCAGATGACGATGATCAGTGGGTGTAGGAACTGGCCCAAGTAAGAAGGGTGAAAGACCCTCGTGAGCGAAGTAATGTTCCATGGAAGCATGCCAAATTGAATAATTCCCTCTCCTCGGTGAGAAGTGGCGGAGGCTGTAAAGTGATCCTACGACCCTCAAGTCTGGAAAGAGCACTCTCCATGATGCAGAATCAAAAGTGCAAGGGGCACAAAAGCAAGACATCGGACTCATCTGATAATGCATCTGTGTGTGAAAACCCAAGAGTACTAGTCAACCCCCCCAAAATGCAACACTTTATAAAGTAGTGTGTTTACAAAACTGACAATTTCATCACGTAATGTGTGAAAAATCATGTAACTTTGACTAAAGAAGTGCTAAAAATGAGCAGAAAGTCAAAAGTTATAGCAAAAAGACGATTCCCGCAACTAATGGAAAATGTTAATAGGCCCTGCAAACAGATTAAAAAAGTGCCCAAAATGGGTGCAAAGGGTGTCATGTGGGTACCTGTTGGAAATGGCATCAAATTTTAGGCATATTTTGTTTTTATTACGAGGGGGGATTAGCCTCCTACCAACCCTGGACCTCACCCTCCATCTTAGGCACTCGAAGGAAGGACATTAATACAAGCAAAAATGTAGCCCAAAATTTATTACAATGCCATGAATAATGAATTTTTTTTACCTCAAAACATTAAAAAAGAGGAAGGAGTGGGGCCCACATTTGGAATGTTGCCAAGCTAGATGGTGTAGTTATTGACCAAACTGTTGTGTTGGCAGAACCATTTAACCCCGAACAGAGCACCAGGAGGGGACTGAGCAGTTAGTTGTTGGAGGTAACGTCTAGCGAATAACACGAACTGCTGGAGGTGAACGTCTAGCGAATAACACGTGTTGTTGGAGGTAAAAGAGCTGTTGGAGGTCCACATCTAGTGAATAACACAAACTGCTAGAGGTAACATCCAGTGAATAACACATGCTGCTAGAGGTGAACAAGCTGCTGGAGGAAACCAGTGAATAACATGAACTTCGGTGAGCCAGTTGGAACACCACGAATAGTGAACACCATGAACAGTGAACAAAGGGCTTCAAAAAACATAAAATCCATAGGAGTAGTGTAGGTTGAAATGGTGAGGTCACTGCAGAAAACATCCATGTGGTACAGAAAATGTCCACGGTAACCAAAAATTAGGAGAGTTGGGGGAGCTTATAACATGCTGCTAGAAGGAGATGCAGCTGAGGGAACTCTCCACGTAGTAGGGCCTAGCAAAACTCAGCTTTAATGTGAGCTGAATGGAATGAAACCAGTGCCACAAGCTCCTGTTGATGGTGTAGGCTGATGCACAATGGCAGAGTTGAAGTCTAACTGGGAATCAAACAAGCTAGCACCAGTATATAAATCCCACAAAAGTGATACACAAGCACTAGTGCAGATGTGGATGTAGCATGCATGAATTACCAATGCTGAGAGTGCTAAACCAAGAATAGATGATCCGAGGCAAGAGTGTGTACCAAAACCCAAGCTGCATGCAAAAGGAAATGCAAAACCAAGAACGAGCCTCCAAATTCAAAAAACTGAAACTCAGATCTAAGCCCTCAAACAGCACCCAAAACTGTAAATCACCTCAGAAGACTGCATGCAAAAGCCAAAAAACCACAAAACCCCAAAAATAACCATGATCACCATGAAAAAATCTACAAGAGGTATGAAACCCGAATCAGTGCAAGTAGAGCATGATCGGAATAACCATTACAACACACACATGAGAATTTGAAGATCACGTCGGAAGTCGGAAAATGCACGAGCAACGCCAAGGAGTGAACGGATCCACAAGATCCACTCAGATACCATGAAAGAGGGTTTAAAACCCACAAGTGAGGATCACAAGGGATGACATGCACATCAATGGACATTTTAATGGCAGTGTGAAGAGATCTTGGGAGGAGCGAGCATCAACCGAATGTGCATGCAAAGATTTGAAACACGGGTAGAACCTAGTTAAGCCATAAAACTCTCTTCTATCTCATAGATCAAATGGGGTGTACATATAGGAGGTACTGAGTAACCCCCAGTGCTGCAATCATGACAACTAGAGTAGAGAGGGGGAGTTACATTCCTAGAATAGAAGTGTAACTCCCAATGACGCATATGACACACTGACACATAAGAGAATAACATAATGACCCCTAAATGACACATGGACCTATGATCTCACCTAAGTGAGATGACTCACCTAATGATGTGGAAAATAATACACACCAACATTTATTTCATTTACATTACATCTTTATATTTGAGTTAACTTCATTTTTTATCATGGACATAAAGTACACTATGTGATATAGGTTTCATCATGGAGCATTCCAACACCAACACAAAGGGATCTTGTAAAAAAATGTTGAGAGAAGACAAAGTGCATCTATATACCCAGGTATATTTTCATTTAAGAATGTAATTTCAATTCATAATTAAAGGGGGGAAATGTAGACAATCAAATTTTGTAATTTTACTCTTTTACACTATTTATTTTAACATTGTTCTCTTTCTCAAAGAAGTAAACTTTACTCACACTCATCTGGTACATCTCTAGATATCTTATCTAGCTTGTTTGGTCATAAACACTCATCTCTCAATAATTTATGAAAATTAAATATATGAAATCCATTAATAAAATCTACTTGTCATCTTTGAAACCTCAGATTTCATATTTCTCCTCTAGGGTCGAAAACGTATAGTAGGGTCATTTTGTGTCATATAATCCTGACCCTAGTGTATGGTTTTTCCCTTACTCACTTTGATCCCAAACTCTCAATTACATATTATTATTTGGGTCATTTAATCCCCCTTAGTTTTCCTTTGTAATTTAAATCACCTTTAGAAGCATATATAAAAAAGTGAAAGTCACCTCAACTAGAACCTAGCACTCTTATGAACTCCTATTGCAAAAGCTAACACAAAATGCACCCAAAGCTCTCTACACTTTACAAATACCTCTGCACACTCATTAGAACATCACTATCTACAAGTATAAAGCTTCCCACTAGGTCTAGGGGATTACTTCTCACATTTTCAAGAATACAAAGTCACTCACTCAATTATATTTACAAGAGAGAAACTCAAGTCAACATTTTTCAAAAAAAATAATGCCAAATTTGATTACACTACAGCTAGATCTCACATTCTAGGTTGAAAACAACCTATGGTTTAAGGTCTCTTCAAAGTAGTTTCAACATGTATAGTGCATAGGGGTACCCAAAACCCAACTAATGTTTATTTTTTAGGACTCTTTATCCATGTTTAGGGTTTGAAAGGTTGAGTATAGAATCCCCCCCCCCACAATGTGACCAAAAGAGAGTGACGAAGATATCTAGAAAAGTGACAAACCCATAAAGTTGTAGATCCTAGTTCTAAGAGGATTCAAGACCATAAAAATATGTGAAGACTGTATGGACATTCCTACACCTACTATAGAGTTTTTTTGAAGATAATATTCAATTCATAGTTCTATATTCGCAGCATTCTTAGGTTTAGATCCCCATGTTTCATCATTCATATCGCTAGACTTTCCTATAATCATCTGTAATCAGCTACGTACACTTAATCCTATGTATCTATGTACTTTTATTGTATCATGTACATTTGTTACAAGTATTAATGTATTATTTTGATATTGAAAATATAATGTTGGAATTGAATTAATTGGAATAACCCCTTGTAGATTTTATTTCATTCCTTTGTGGTTTGAGTAAATTTTTATCAAATATAAAAAGGGTGAAACACTTTTTCCAAATAATGTCAATGTTTGTGTACTAAAAGTGTTAATTTATGTTCCCCTTCCTTATGAGGACAAGCTAAATGGCTGATGTATTTATTGTTCAAGACTTTTATACAGCATTTCTAAAATTATCTCATAACATTAAGTCAAGGACTAAAACAAATCTCATGTTTAACTTCTTTGTATGTAATAAACTCACATTTTTTGTTTCTTAGGAGAACTAATTTATGTCTAGTTATTTTAGACAAATTTCTAATTGAATTAATTTTGCACATATATTCTTTTTTTTATTATTCTGTAAAGAATATATGCCATGATTTTTACTGTTAGTATTATGCATTCTCTTTGTATTTTTGGATTTGATTATATTAATTTATTTAATTATTGTACCCTATGTTTTTTATTTCTTTAAAGGATGGTAAAAATTTGAATCATGTTAAAGGAACTAATTTTGTAGTCACTTGAGTTACATTTCAAGACAATTTATCCAAATACTACGTCAACAATTGGGGAATAATTTTAAATAAATTATGAAGAAGATGAGAGTGAAAGGAGTAGACTTGGACAATAATCATTTCCTCATTCTATAGGTTTGGTAAATTCATTTTGACATAACCCAACAAGAATTATATTTATTCCTGAAACCATGGATATTATAGAAATCTTTATTGGCTTTTACTTCATACCATTTTTTCTTACCAATTTATAAGTGAAATGGAATTTATTAATGTATTGATAATATGAGTGACTAGAGATATTTATATTAGGATATTGCAGGATAAAGATGAAGGTAATGGAGAGGGAGGTGAAGATATAAATACATCTAGAAAATAGTTAAAGAAGCTAATACAAAGATAATTTGGGTTAGAAGGCGATAATGGGGACATAGATGTATACTTTTTTACTTTTCTTATAAGGTTTGATCATTATTCCCCAAAATTTAATCCTTAACATTGTGCATTTTACTATTTTTTTTGAATTTCTCAATTATTGGTGATGTAGAGGTGTAGAGGTGTTTTATCAAAGGAAAAAAAGTTGCTTAGAAACACATAAACCTTAAGTTGAATGTAATTTGTCTCTAAATTAGGGTATTAATGATTTCGACTCTTATTATTGCTTCATACATGTCAACATACAATTCTTAGGACTCAATGTTTTAGATAAATCTTTAAAACATAACATTTCAAATGAAAATGATTATTTAAACCATATTAAAGCTAGTAAATCGTGTTATTTTGCTAGATTCTACCTCAGTGACAATTTTGAGGGTTTTAAGACCTTACTCTTCCTTTACAAGGTTTCAATATAACTTTTTAGATTACATAATACATCATATAATTTTTTAGGCATGTAATCTTTAATGAATTTTGATGAACTTTGAAGCTTCTCTAATTGACCCCTAAAACTTATATGATAGAATTTGGAACTCTTCAATTGAACTTTGGTAGTCAGATGATAGACTCTAGTGTTCCTCAAATGAAATCTAGTACTTGGTTGCTAGATTCTAACACTCCTTAAATGAACTCCAACACTCAGATGATAGAATATGATGCTCCTTAGATGAACTTCAACACTTGGTTGATAGACTTTGGAACTCCTCAAATGAACTTTGATGCTTGACTGATAGACTTTAAAACTCCTTAAATGAACTATAGCACTTAGTTGATAGACTCCAAAGATACTTAACTCCCATCCTAGGATGTTGGAACTTATCTTCAAGATTGAAATAGTATTTATGCACGCTTAAACACTTTTATACCTCATTTTTTATTAAAAAACTTATTGTTTGGCCCATTTATCAAGCCAAAACATCTAAAAAAATTATCTTTGATACTTATAAGGAACCATTATATTACTTTATATTCTAATTTCAAGTTACTAAGAAGTACAATGTCAAATTTTATAATAAACATTGCAAATATAATGTAGGTAAAATGAAGTACAAAATAGGCTATTATGGGGACTAGTCATCTCCCCCCACACCTAATATCTTTCAAGTAACTTTGCAATATGTTAAGACCCCCAAAATATTGGCTAAGTACACAAAGCCACATGGGCGCGCAAGGCCTAGGTTGAAGATGGGCATGCAAGGAGAAAGCACGCAAGGAAATGTTCTAGGAGGGTTTTAGAAAGGCCGTGTTACGTGCCAAAAGACAAGGTCTCGGGACTTAGCCATATTTGGCATATCAGGTAGGACATGAGAAAAGCATGACTTGACAGTGAATGAGGAGTGGATAAGGTTTCAGCCTAGCAACGTGATGCCCACAAAAGGAATATGCTTAGAGATAGAGGATTCTAGAAGACCATCATTACAAGGAGTGGAGATCTCAGATTTGATGGAGCATGCTCCCATGGAGGACCACATTCAGACACTTGGTGCCAGATCTGAGGCTACATAAGGATGAGTTGGCACTCTAGGATGCCTATAAATACAAGCACCCACAAAAGAAAAAGGGAGAAGATCGGATATATGTAGAGGAGAATATAGAGAGCAGAGCTCTGCAGAAATACTGCGAGAACTATGTGGGATTGGGTAGAGGCTATATAAGGGAGTAATGTATTAAGGGGCTAGGATATAAATTTTTTCTTTGTATGGATGAAGGACATGATCCTGCATTGTGATGTATGACTTTGGTTTGATCAAGTTGTGGTAGTCTAATGGATCCATTGAATGTAATGAGGTTACAAACATGAATGAGTATGAATGTAATTGATTTGGTTCATATCTATATCTTTTCATTTCTATTCATGGATGTTATGGAATAGATGTAAATCCTTATGTATTTTCCTTTCTGTTGTAGTTCTATAGCTGTTATCTGTAAGTACCTTCTATTTGGAATGAATACATTTGTCTAGAGGCCATTCTGAGCCCTATGATGATTGTATGTCTCATTTCCACCTTTATTCATTAATTTCCTGACATAGATGATGGTTTCCCACTTAACTCACATAAAAGAGAGACTCGGTGCCTACGTGTGCCTTAGGTGAGCACCCAACACCAGCTGGGTGAAAGGTCAACGCACATGGGATTCCCTTGTTCTTTGGTGGGTGTAAAAATGACTACATCTTGGTTCCATTGCCGGGACCTCTTTTCAAATTTGTAGTGGGAAATGGCATGCATCATGGTCTGGATAATGAGTAATGAAAAACATGTCTAACTCTTGAGAGTGTTGAATCTTGGTTCAGGAGCACAGAGGATGAGTTTTCTCAGAGATTCAATACTGGGCCTGAGTTTGATGCACGGAGGTGGGTGGAAGAGAATCTCTACCATGAACTGTATGAAACTTTTTTCTGTTGTTTCCTGGTAGAACTGTATGAATGGCTCTCAGCATATGTGTCTGGAGCAAGTTGGTTCTATAGAGTGCACATGTGGACACAAGAGGACTATCAGAAGCTGTAGGATGTAGATCTGACCTGGACACGTGTTGTTGATCAGTGGTGGAAGAGAGTGTTGGCTAGCTACATTCTGGAGTATGCTATTTCCACATATTCTTGTCTAGAAGTTACTGAGTTTGAGTTTTTATGGGAGCCCAGAGGATCATTTCTATGTGTTATTCCTCTGGAAATGAAGATCTTGATTGTTACCTTGAGTTTAGAGGCATTTCAAATGGCTGGCTAAACCATTTTGAGAACTTGGTGAGGAAACTAGGGTGGAGGAAGATGGAAGATATTACAACGGAGAAAGAAAGGGAGGAGAGATGACTCAAGTATAGTGAAGCAAGTGAAAGGGAGATTGCTAGACAATGCAAGGTTGCATGTGTGATGGATCTATGGAGGTAGATGTTGTGGGAAGGTGTTGAGGTTCATGCGGAGGACATGGGACCTGAGCAGTCTGTGCTACCCCATCTTGGCAAGTGTATAAGAGAGACCCCTTTGGCTTCTAATGAGAGTTCTTCACATGGAGAGAGAAGAGTCGTTGGCGTGCATCTAAACCCACCTAGTGACAGAACCCTGGTGCTTGGTTTTCTAGATCAAGGAAGAGTATCGTTGACCCAGTTGGTATTAGTAGAAGTGATAGATCTGTGCCCAGGAGATACAATTTCTCATTTCCACTTCTATGGCTATGCATACTATTCAAGTATTCAGAGGAATTTTTGGACAAGGAAGAAAGTACACAAGCCTTCAGTCTCACGTCTAGGAGTGGTGCGGGGTACACTAGTGGTAGTGGGGCATTATCATAGACCATCGGCATGTAATTCAGTGGAACTTTGGGGACCCTTGGCACGACCACTACAGGACCTAGTGGACCTAATGGATCTGGTGGGTTAGGAGGAATAGGACCTAGTGGATCTAGTGGATCTGGTGGCTCAAGAGGCACAGGACCTGGTGGATCTAGTGGATCTGGTGGTGGAGGAAATACCAGAGGACACCAAGGCTCTGGCTTCAAGAGGACAAGGGCCCCAGCCACCTCCTCAAGTATTCTTTGAATTTTATTTACATTTTCCATATTACAGAGGTATTGAAGATGCTGCAGAACATGTTCACAAGTGTGAGCTGCTATGGCATGCGAAGGGGATCACAACCCCAGAGCAGAAGGCTAAGCTCATTTGCAATGATGTTGTAAGGGCATGTGCATAGCTGGTATAGGAAATATGACCCTCATCAAATGGTGGTGGATTATACTGCTTTAAAGAATGCCTTCTTGGCAAAATTCCACATCCCTGAGTTTGAACAGAAGAGCATCAATGCCTTAAAGGATATTCAACAGGGAATGGTGGAGAGTGTGCAGGAGTATGATGCATGGTTCAAGACTCTCCTGTCAAAATTTTCATATGACATTCACCCTTCACAACATGCTCAATGGTTTTTTGGGGGGGTTGATAACTCCTTTTAGAATAGATTTATCTCATAAAACTTTCATAGACCCATGCAAGGTATTATGAAGCTGCTCTATGCATCAAAGCTGTTGGAAGTGTGATACTAGTGTTAGCCCATTTCTAGAGGCTCAAATCGTTGTTATGGCTAAGTAGCTGGAGAAGTTGTTGCTAACTCAGCCCATGAGACTTGTAGTGGTATTTGGTGTATAGATTGTGAAGTAGAGGGGCATGTCAAGGATAGTTTCCCCGGAGGACAGTACGCGCTGTAACAGTAGACTGTGAAATTTTTCATGGGGACCATGATGCAAGTAGATGTCCCTTATTATAGCGCACAATTCAGAATAATGTGTCTTGCTACTATAAAATATGAACCTCTACAACCCATGATACTAAGGACTATAGACTTGATTGACCAAATCCATGAGGACATTGATCATGGGGTGCGCCAGACTAGCATTGAATGTAGTTCTAAGGAGGATGATCACCGTTATGAGGAGAATGTAGATGGAGGTGCGCACAGAAGGGGATTTCATGAAAAATTTTGTGGTTGCAATGGCCGCAGAGGAGGAAGAAGTGAGTTCCCATGAGGAACTTTTTACAATTATGGGTCCATAATCCATTATAAACGAGAATGCCCTGACTTATTACAGTGCTCATGGTGGGGGAAGAAACACAAGTATGCGGAGTGCCATGAGTTGTTTGAGCACATGAATTAGTAGCACCACAAAGACAAGGGCTCTGCAATGGTAAGAATTAAGAAGGTAGACACACAATGGATACCATGAGTGACACATGATGCAAGCTTGGAACCTGTTATGGTAACAACAAGAGTAGAGGCCACATGCGTAAAGGAAATACCAAGGTAGAAGAACTTGGTTTCAAGAGAGGAAGTTGTGCATGGGAAGTACCCTAGACCTTACCCATCAGAAGGAGGTATAGCAAGAAACTATGGACATTATAAGGAGCTTACAGGGAGAAATCTAGTGTCTTAAGGAGTAGTCTAGCCAGCAGGAGCATAGGAGAAGTGTTGAGGCTCCACAAAAGGACATGGATGAGGTTAAGGAAGTATGAAAAATGCTAAGGCAAGAGAATATTATTCCCTTTCTAGGAGCATGGTTGAGAGAGAAAGTACCACATGCCGGAGAAGAGCGTGAAAGGTAGGTCTTGCATGCAAACCTTCCCCCTCATAACCTTGACTATGATAGGGAGATCATGTTAAATACAGTCGTGGATGGATGGCTCCTTAGTAATATCCTCATTGACACAGGCATGGAGGTTCAATGTTTTCACGTTGGATGCATGGCATCATATGGGAAGGCATGCATTACAGTTGTCTTTGAATGTGTTGTATATGGCAAACAAAATAAAGGTAATGCCCATCGGTGTCTTAAAGGATGTAGCTATCACCATTCAAGGGGCTAAGTTTACTAGGGATTTCAAAATCTTGGTTCTCACCAAGGCAGACAATTTCCCAACACTACTTGGGTGCCCATGGTGCTATAAAAATAATGTTGACCTATGGTTCAATAAGGGGTACATCATCTTTGAGAATGAGGAAGAAAGGGTTATCATTCCCCTTGTAGATGGGAATTTGGCACCATACACTGAGCCCTTAGGAGAAGAGGTCCTTGATTGGATTTGTGTGTGTTCTATTTGAGACCTAGAGATAATCCATCCTACTCACGAAGTTATCTAGTTTGAGGATGCACAGTTGGTAAGTGACACCACTAGTCTAGCATGTGACAATTGGGCAGATGGAACTTATGAGTTGGTTGGGTGATAACTGAAGGGGCTTGTAACTAGAGCACCTAAGGCATGCTCACTTAGGTGCCTAGGAGGAAGGAAGTTACCTAAGTAATTTGGAGGGGCTTACACTGAGACCTTCTTGCAGGAAATGGAGGCCCAATGGAGAAAGAAGAATGAAAGAAGAGAGATGCTAAGCTATGTCTTTCTTCGGAACTGCAGCACGATGGTGGGTGACACACCACAAGAGCTTATCATAATGGCATGAAGTGAGAATTTCCTTCTTTATTTAGTTCTCTAGAAGCAAATGCGCCCACCACCATCAAATACTACCATGGTAAGGAGCCCGCCTCTTTCCACATCCAAGCTTGTGAGAGAGCCTAGAGGGAAGGCACAGAAGCTTTAGTCACCATCCCTCTGGGTACACAAACTATATTCTACATTGTAGGGTTACGTGCATGTATGGTACATCCACTCTGAGACACACCACCAAGTAGGGAATTGGTAAGAACTAGCGGCTGATCTCATCCAAGCAATTTGAGTATCAAAGCACCAAACCATCGGTGGATAAGGCATTGTAGGAGGTCAAGCACCTTACGATGGGGGATAGTGCAAAGGAAGAGGATAGGATTGTAGAGTTTCTAGGAGAGCCATACTTGGAGGGAAAATTTTGTGAAGATGAGTCTGATGAGGTGCAGTTTGTACACGTGCACAGAGAAAGAAAAAGGGCAATATGGTCTATGTCATAGATGGTGAAGAGATGGAAAATTTGGAGGTTAACCATTCTCTAGGCTCAAGAAAAGTGATGGATAGTGTTTATGAAAGAAAGCGTGCCTACCATGAACCTTTGAAGACAAAGAAGGTTAATATTGGGTCAGAGGAAGAACCCAAGGAAGCTATCATCTGGAGATTACTGGTCGTAGAAGGAAGTCTCCAAGATCATTGATCTTTTAAGTGAGTTTGAGGATTTATTCCCACGTGGGTATCATGAGCTTAAAGGCATCCACCATTTGTTGGGGAGATGAGGATAAAGCTGAAGGAAGGTTGCACCCACTTAGGAAGAGACCATACTAGATGAACCCCAATCTGTGTGTGAAGGTTAAGGAGGAAATAGACAAGATGATAGCTTCAAGAATCATAGAGGTTGTGGAGGAATCAGAGTGGATAAGTGCAATGGTGATTAGTATAAAAAAATGATGGAAGGATAAGGATATGTGTTGATTATTGGGATTTGAATGCAGTGTGTTTCATTGATCCCTTCCCAACCCCATTCATTGAAGAAATCTTGGAAGGAATGGCAGGGCGCGAAGTCTACTCTTTCACGGATGGGTTCTCAGGCTATCACTAGGTGAGGATTGCAAAGGAATACCAGAGAAATAAAACCTTCGCCACCAAGTGGGGAAGTTTTTCCTATACGGTCATGCCTTTTGGGTTGAAGAATGTGCCTACTATGTTCTCATGCATTATAGTGTACAGGCCTTCCAGGACTTCATCCAAAAGTTTCTCCAGGTGTACCTTGATGATTGGATAGTGTATGGACTAGTCAAAACACCATTGTGACAATCTGAGATTGATGTTTGAAAGGTGTCAGTAGTTGAGGATATCCCTCAACATCAAGAAAGTGTGTATTTTCTACCCTTTTTGGGACCCTGTTGGGACACATCATATGCAAAGAAGGCTTACTAGGTGGATCCTTCCAAAATTGTAGTGATTGTGGGATTGGGGAGCCAACTAGTCAAAGCGCAGTGCACGGGTTTCTTGGACACGCAGGCTACTATCGGAAGTTCATCAAGGGGTATGCCAAGATTTTCATGCCTTTAGAAGAGTTTCTCATACATAAAAGTCCCTTCCATTGAGGAGAGGCACAGCAGAAGGCATTCGACACATTGAAGGATAGACTTATCACCATGCCTATATTATGTTTCCCCTCTTGGGATAAGCCCTTCGATGTTCATGTGGATGCCTCCAGAAGGGCCATTGGGGCAGTACTTACACAGCCTAGTGAGGGAATTGTTGATCACCCCCTATGCTTTGCAAGTAGGAAGTTGACACTAGTAGAGTAGAATTATACTACGACTGAGCACGAGACATTGTCAATGATCTACGCACTTCATAAATTCAGGCAGTATCTACTAGCAACTCCCTTTATCTTCTACACTGACCACATGGCATTAAAATATTTGGTGAATAAGCCCATCCTACAAGGGTGACATATGTCGGTGGATACTATTATTCCAAGAATTTGAGTTCATAGTGGTTGTTAAACTAGGAAAGAGTAATTTTAGACCTGACCATTTGTCTAGGATTGATTCGAGGGAGGACGTGCAAAGCATTGAAGATACCATGCCAGATGTGTAGTTGTTTAGGTTGTGGTGCATGCACCCTCAGACTTGGAGGATATTGTTGTGTTCCTTAAAATGGGTATGGCACTAGAAGGGATGAAGACATTAGAGAAAAAACAACTAGCCATATGCATCACACCCTACATGTTGATTAGTGGGGACTTATACAAACTAGGGCATGATGAAGTTTTACACAAGGTGTGTACTAGAGCATGAGCACTTCACCATCATAGAGGAAGCACATGGAGGTGTAGGTGGACATTATGCAGGTGACACCACTGCACGTAAAATATTAATGGCAGGATTGTGGTGGGAAACTCTATATAAGGATTGCAAGGAGTATTGTAAAGTGTGTGACCATTGTCACACACGTTGGCAAGCCAGGATGGAGAGATGAAATTCCTTTGTGCCCTATCCCTAGCACTAAACCTTTTGAGAAATGGGAAATAGACTTTGTATGCCCTATTGCACCACTAGCGCATAGGACTAGATCATGCTATGTAATCACTTGCATGGACTATTTGACAAGGTGGGCAGAGGCGACCCCAACTAAAGATTGTACAACAGCTACATCATCAAGGATTTTTGTGGGAGAACATTATCATGAGGTATGGATGCCCTTTAAGTTTAACCAGCGATAAGGGTACACATTTCTTGAATGTGACCATGAGGATTCTGTTAGCAGAGTTCATCGTGGCTCATCACAAAACTACACCTTATCACCTACAAACAAATGGAACCATGAAAGCATTTAACAAAATACTGAATCATACCCTAAAAAATATTTGTGATGTCGGAAGACAAGATTGGGATGACAAGGTATCAGCCATATTATGGGCTTATAGGACAACTTATAAAAGGTTGAATAAAGCCACACATTGTTTCAATTGGTGTTTTGCATGGAGGCTATCCCGTCGGTTGAGTTCATGTTACCTTCTTTTTGAATAACACGCACAGGAGGGATGGCTGATGAGAAAGCACTGGAAGAAAGGATTGATAAATTAATGAAGTTGGATGAAAGGTGATCATTGGCCAAATGGAGCCAAACAGTAGAAAAATCAAAACAAAAGGCATGGCATGATTGTCACATTAAAAACAAGAAGTTTGAGGTTAGGCAGATGGCCTTGCTGTATGATTCTAAGTTTTTGCACCATCCTAGGAAGTTAAAAGTGCATTGGTTACGTCCCTACACCATCTTGTACATCCTTGATTTGGGTACATTCCAGTTATAAGTATTAGATGGGATGAGATTGCCAGGACACTTCAATGGGATTAGGCTGAAGCCCTATTATAAATAAGTCTTCTTGGTGTTTGTAAATAAGGTAGTATTTCCATTTAGTTTAGGATTTTCCTTAATGCATTTTCTTTTCTTATCTTTCCATTTCTCATTGTTATTTTCTGTTACACCTTGGGCATTGGTAATCTCATTACTTTTTTGAAGGATGTAACTACGTAGAGAACACATCATTTTAGTGTGGGGTAGAGTAAGGTGGAAGAACTTGAAGTGTGAAGTGTCAGGAAGGATTGCATTGGAAAGCCCAGTTGAATGGCCTTGTGAAGGAAGTACATGCAAGGAAAGGTGAAAAAGGATGGTTGGTGTCAGGATAAGGCTACATTAAGGATACACATACAAGAGAGGAAGAAGCACAAAAGTAACATGATGTAGGCGAGAGAAAAAATCATGTAAAGGATGGAAAACAATCCTTTGGTGCTGTTGACATGCGTGTAAGATTCATCTGTTAGATAGGTTGGTTATGTGCCAGAAGGTTGTAGAATTATCCACGCAAGGTTGGGTGCATGAGAAAGGGCACTAAAGTATGAATTTTTGGAAAAATGTGCAATAAGTGTTGAAGTACAGTGGTAGGTGAAGAATCATTTAATGTTCATAAGAATAGGAAAAACTATAAATAGAGGGTCGAGGCATTTCATTATTTACTTTGTGAATACGAAAAGAGAAGAGCTTTTGCATCATTGTTAACTAGGACTTCTAGAACTGATCCATGTGAAGAAAAATTTGAACAGTTTGAGAGTGAGTAACTAGTTTAGATTTTTAAACTAGAAGGAAGGGACTTCATGGGCATAAGAGTAGTTGTGAGAAGGCATCGTCTTATGAAAGAATTATCCCAGTTAGAGATTGAAAAACTAGCGCACGGGTTTAAGAGGTTTTCTTCACAAGTTTGAGATATAAGGTTGGAAGGAGTGGAAGAGCAGAGTAACAAGAATAGATTGAAGTGATAAGAGGACCTATAAAATGGCACCCAAGATACCAACTATGTCACCCAAGAATACCAAGGGCAAGGGTAGATGCAGAGAGCCAGCAATAACCACCACAAGCATGAATGAGGAGTGGTAGGCAGAAATGTAACTTCTGGATGGAGTTTTTCTTAGGAAGGAGTGGGAATCCCATTTGAGAAAGATGGTGTTGAGAAATTATGACCATCACACAAACACAACTGAGATGGAAATGGCATTGGAGTTAGTGTGCCCAAAAAAAAAAAGGACACCAGAGGGTTTTCCCATCTATAGCGATGAGCTAAAAATGAAGTTGGAGAAGGAAGGGTTATTGCAACTCTATGAGTTGCCCTACTTTGGAAAGTTTAAGGACCTCATTCGGTTTTTGATGTCATGTGTGCATGAGGACCATGCTTACTTCACAGGGTGCAATATGCACATAACCCCTCAGCTGATTTTGAAGTTTACATGCCTCATTTGTGAGGGAGAAAGCATAGATGATGACCTGAGAGATAAGGACGCCATCAAAGTAACCGTCAATGCATATGATTACAAGAAGGGGTCAAGGTATTTTGATATTGATGAAATTCTAGATCTTTTCATGAGAATGGCCATGCACCTGGTCACAAAGTTAAATGATCAAGAAAGGTGGATGCAGGTGAATAAGGCCTGGTTGAATGTATGTAGAAAAATATCAGAGGGAACAATCTACAATTTATCAACCTTCATTACAGATGAGATAATCAGCAGTGCACAGGAAGGAGACAAGACACTCTTTTGAAATATCCTCCTGACAATTGTATTTTTAGAGATAGGAGTGCCTGATGTAGCAGACAAGTTTTTTTAGGAGTATCTGGCTAAAGATCCCTTGCCTACAAAAATATTTGTAAAGTATACATGTGAAAAAATGACAACCTCCCACAAGGCATGCCTGGACAAGTGGTATAAATTCTTAAGGGATACATTCGGGCTAGAGTGGAGAATCCTAGAGCAACTACTGGAACTTATAGAGGGAGAAGCTAAGTTTTTCTATGTACCAGCACTTCTACATAGGAAGATTCAAGTTGGTGGATGAAACAATGACCCCGTGGTGTAAACTCCCATTCTCCTTCACTGCCCAATACTTACAAGTGGGAGTTAACAGGTTCAAAGAAGTAAAGAGACTAAGGTTTGACTGTGGTGAATTTGATCAGGACCACAAGGAGATGCACAAGATACTGATCTACCCCAAGAAGCACATGTACATGGAAAAGTAAGTAGCACATGAATTCAGAATGATGAAACCCCTGACTCTACCAATTGCAGGAAAGTCCGTGGCACATGTATATCTCAGTATTAGGCTAAATTTCAAGAAATATGTATACATGGAGAATGATGTCTCCATACCTAAAGATCCCATGGGTAGAATAAAGAACATGCTCAAGAAAAGGGAGAGAGAAGAAGAAAAAACACCAAGTGTGCAGACTGCCCAGCTAGTAGGCATGCAGGTGGCAAGCACCAAACCTAGCACCTATGTGCGCAGGAAGAAGTCCCCAGTAAAGGAGAAGACCCTGGAAGAAGAGGTGCCAGAGCAACCCCTCACCAAGGAAAATTCACTAAAGGAAGCAGAGAAGGTTGGATCCCCTGTGGAAGTGTCACCTCTCAAACAGAAGCAGAGGGTAGTAAAGGAGGCCGACTCAGAAGAAACTGAGAGCCTGGAGGCCTACATTAGTGAAAATAATGATGACGATGAAGAAGATTATTCTGAAGAGGACTAAGAACCACTTGTTATCAGTGTGAATGATTCATAAGAAGAGGGTGGAAAAGAAGAAAATGAGGTCCTTTTTGTGTGGTGAAAGGGTAGCTAGGAGGAAGAAGGTGCCTAGAACATGGGAAGAAGTGAGGATGTTGGCGCACATGAGTAGAAAACTCCAAGCCTTACGTAGGAGCATGTAAACAAGGCAGAAGAGAGAGAAGAAATGAAAATAATTGAGGCCATGGTAGAACAAGAATTGGAGTGCAACGCTGACATGGTGATGGAAGAGGATAAGGAGGAAAGCATTGAGAAAAAACAAGGTAGTGTGGGAGGAGGTCCCAGTCTAACAGTGAGTTTCTCTAAAGCCGCACACTCGGGAAGGAAGAGCCTTGATACAGAACAAGGATAGGTCATGGGCTACGTTGCTGACCCAAGGAAGGTGCTACATGCATGCTTCTAGAGCACTATACCCATGGAAAAACTTCTATATATGATGTCAGTAGATGAGGAGGTCACATACCCAAGGAAAAGGAAGATGCTCTCTTGGGTGTTTGAGTCCCATATTGATGAGCTAGAGTTCAAAGTATACCAAGGGTAAATCATGCCAGTACTAGAGTCTAAGGGAGCCAACCCCTTGGTAAATGCCCAACACCTCTCAGATGAGTAGTTATGTAATGCACTCAACAAGGTTGTGGTCGAGGCTGAGGGTAGGCTATTTGGAAGAAATGACAGAGTAAAATTTCTAGAGGGAGACCTAGAAAAGAAGGAAGAGGAGCTAGCTGAGAAGACTAAGGGCTTTAAAACAAGAAGAGTTGATCAGTGCGCAGCTGAAGTGCAAACTAAGGGATTACAAGGTGAAGGTGCACAAAGTATACAAAAATATGGAGTCTATCACAAGCACCATTTATGTTGAAGCATCCATACCTAACGCCACCCATGTAGAAGTACTGATCCACTCTTAAATGCTTAGAAGATCTGACGCGCATTCTCACCATAGAGAGAAAACCATAGGCCCTTGAGTCCATAGAGGAAGTGTCAACACACTTGGTGAGGGAGGAAAAAATTAAAATTGGTAAGCAATCATTACTAAGTATATCAAGGTACTTTCGGATGTCAATATTTCTACCCAATATATTAAGGCCATGTATAATAATTGTGCAAACAGGGATAGAGTGGCGAGCATCTTGGTCGCCACTCACAAAGTAGAGCTGAAGGAGTTTCAAGAGAAGAATAAGGGAAATAGGGTAGAAATGGACAGAATCCTTTCTGAGTTCAAAAATAAATCTAAGGCCATTAAAACCTTAAGGGGTTTAATCAAAAACTAGTTGAAGGAATTGTACCCACAAATCACAAGAAGAATGGATGCACTTGAGGACATGGGCAAACAAGTAGAAGGGGTAGTTGAGACTATGAATACCCATGGAGTTTGGTTAAGCTTTAAGGAAGTGAGAACCTTAATCGAAGACCTCTGCTAGAGATCACAGAATGAAGTAGATGCCTAGAACAAGCTAGAGGCTGACCTAAAAAGGGACTTCCCTCTCCTTTTGCAGCAATAATTACCCTTCCATTCTTTTATTCTTTACCATTCCTTCATCCCCTTATTCTTACTCTTCCCAAATTCTTTCATTCTTCTAGAACATACTGTAATTCTTTATTCATTTGAGAAGTGTTCCTGTGGGTGGAGAACATGTGAAGTGTGGGGGTGATGTCGGGGACCCCCAAAATATTGGCTAATTACACAAAGGAACATGACCTAGGTCCACCCAAATGAACAAAAATGAAAAGATATAGATATGAACCGAATCAATTACATTCATACTCATTCATGTTTGTAACCTCATTACATTCAATGGATCCATTAGACTACCACAGCTTGATCAAAATGAAGTCATACATCATAGGAGGGATCATGTCCTTCATCCATACAAAGAAAAATTTGTATGTCAACCCCTTAATACATTACTCCCTTATATATCCTCTACCCAATCCCACAGATTTCTCGCAGTATTTCTACAAAGCTCCACTCTCTATATTCTCCCCTACGTATATCCGATCTGCTCCCTTTTTCTTTTGCAGGTGCTTTTATTCATAGGCATCCCAGAGTTCCAACTCATTATTCTACAGCCTCAGATCTAGTGCCAAGTGTTTGAATGTGGTCCTCCATGGGAGCATGTTCCATTAGATCTGAGCTCTCCACTCCTTGTAATGATCCTCTTTTGGAATCCTCTATTGCTAAGCATATTCCTTTCATGGGAATCACGTTGCAAGGATGGCACCTTATCCACTCCTCATTCGCTTTTGGGTCATGCTTTTCTTATGTCTTACCCAATATGCCAAATATGGCTAACTCTTGAGACCTTATCTTCTGGTGTGCAACACGGCCTTTCTAAAGCCCTCCTAGAACCTTTCCTTGTGTTCCTTCTCCTTGTGCACCCATGCACTTTTCTATACTTGGCCAATATTTTAGGGTCCCAACATCACCCCACACTTCACCTATTCTCTGCCTACGGGAACACTTCTCCAATGAATAAATAATTACAGTATGTTCCAAATGAATGAAAGAATTTGGGAAGAGTAAGAATAATGGGATGAAGGAATGGGAAAGAATAAAATAATGAAAGGGTAATTATTTCTGTGAAAGGAGTGGGAAGTCCCTTTTTAGGTCGGGCCTCCAGCTTTTTCTAGCCATCTACTTCATTATGCACTCTCTGGTAGAGGTCGCCGACTAAGGTGCTCACTTCCTTAAAGTTTAACCCATCTCCTTGGGTATTCGTAGTCTCAACTACCTCTTCCATTTGTTTTCCCATGTCCTCAAGTTTTTCCATTCTTCTTTTGATTAGTCGGTATATTTCCTTCAACCGGTTTCTTATTGAACCCCTTAAGGTTTCAATGGCCTCGGATTTTTTTTTGACCTCGGCAAGGATTTTTTCCCTTTCTGTCCAATTTCCCATATTCTTCTCTTGAAACTCCTTCAGCTCTACTTCGTGAGTGACAAACAAGATGTTCACCACTCTATCCCTATCTACGCAATTATCGTACATGGCCTCAGCAGATTGAGTAGCAATCTTGACATCCACAAGTACCCTTGTTATACTTAGCAACGATTGCTACCACTTTAAATTTTTCCTCCCTCATGCAAACACTTCCTCCGCAGACTCCAAGGCCAACAGTTTTCTCTCCATGGTGAGGATGCGCATCAAATATCCTAAGCATTCAAGAGTGGATCTATAGTGCCCACTTCCCTTTGACACCTTTTTATGCTTATGCCAATATTGTTGATTACATTATAAGACATTACTATGTTTTGATTTAGTATGTTGCTACACATTTGATTATGGATTATTATGGATTTTGATTTGATTATGATGAATGATGGGTATTAGAGACACCTTATATATGGATAATGATGTGTTAACTAATATGGATGTTGTTTAGGCATGTGAATTGTATATTATGAGTTGATTCAGAAAATGAATATTTTATGATAAGGATATATTTGTTGATTAAAAATGCAAATGATGTAATAGTGACTTCGATGTTGTTGTGATTCATTGTATAGTTTATTTTTTGTGATTTTTGTATCATATTGGATGTTTTGATATGGCCACAAGGCTGAAGGAGGTATTTGTATTTTGTAGGTTAAAAATATCACAACAAAACATTGGGGGATCGGAAACCAACTAAAATGGAATTCTAGGTGAATTCAACATGGTCACCATGGCAACTTGTTTTATTATGTTGTGTGTTGTTTTATTAGAGATTCCCATGGGGGGAATCATCTTTATATGTGATCATGGGTTGTGTATTTTATTATTATGGTTAATGTTTATTTATAGTTGTATGTGATTTATTTTTAATGTGTTCTCTTCTTTTAATTAATTAATTGTGATAGATTAATGTGAGAAATAATATGATTAAAATTTAAATAAATTAAATTGGAATATGAGAAAGTAATTATAAGAGTTGTTGACTGTTTTTATTAAATATGTAAGAGCTTGTGTCAGTTAGATTTGAGAGTATGAAATACTCCACCTCCATGACAAATTTGAATTTGTCCTTAGGGGCTATTTTTGGAGAGCTTGTGGGACAAGTAAAACTTGTCCCATGCCTCTAAGTTTAATGTTACCAACAATACTTATGGTTGGAGAGGTGATTTGTGAATTTTATTAATGCATGTTGTTTGATCTTGTGCATGTTTGTAATTGCACTCTCTTACATGTTAATTTATTTTGTTGTCCCTTGAGGTGTGGACTGTTTTGGATTGTGCAAGTAACTTGTCATTTTTCACCCACCTCTTTATTAAGTTCTTGGGAGATTTGGATTTTTTCTTTTTTGTTTGAATTTGAGAGGATGTGTGATGTGGACATCTTACATGGATCCACATCATCCTCTCTTCTTTCCCTCTTCTATATAATTCAAACTCTCTTCTTGTTTTGGGGTGGTTGAATCATTTTGCATAACTTCCTTGCGGGTGACATTCTCTTATGTTGGAGTTCTTTGTTTTGGAGAAAAGTTTGAAGACATTACTTTGTATGCTTGGGAGATTACTATTTTGGACTATGTTTTTGGCATTTGAAGCTTATTTTTTGGAGTATTTTTATTGTCTTAGATAGCTTGTTGTTTGAAACCAAAGCTAACCATGGAAAGGTAGGACATTTATACCTCTCTTTTAATTGCTGTTATTTTCTTGTTGTGTTGTGTGAATGTAAAATGCATGCTTTATTGTATTTGTTGGCTGGTTGGGTAGACTGCTTTAGGGATGGTGTAGGAGAATGATATGGGTAATTCTTGTGGGGGGCATAAGGGAATGCCATTGGCATCAAAATTTTGTGGAGGGAGTTTGGGTTTGGGATCCACCATGGAAAAGAAATAGCTTGCGTTTCCTACTTTGTGGGGAACATAAGGAAATCTGTGGGAGGCATACGGAGGGATTTTGTGGGGGGCATAACGAAATGTGTGTGATGAATTACTTGGCGGTCTATATTTCGTGGATGCCCAATTCCCAATTGGGAGGTATAAGTAGCTTCCCCCATAGGCCTTGCTCCTTTAGCTTGCAACATCAATCCTGAGTTCTGCTTTGATGTGTTTCTAAATATAGTTGTGAACTATTGTTTGTTTTTTTGTTGCATTGTGTTGGAAAAAAGAAATGTGCATGTGTGAAGGTATGCTATGTTGTGGAAGCCAGTTGTTGCCAAGGTTAAATTACATCTTTTATTGTATCTTGGTTGGGGCTCGGGGGCCAATGATGAAGGAAGGCTTCTCCTTTCATTTTATGTCTTGCTTGGGTGGAGAGAATTTTCTTTCCCCCCTTTTTGTTGTGATCAACTTGGAGAAACTGAAAATGAGCATGTTGTTGCTCTGGAGAAAAGGATTTGTATAGTTTGACGGTCCCTTCTTGTGAGCAAGTTTATTGTAATCCTTCCCACTTTGAAGTGGATGATTTGTATAATTATTGTGAATGAGAAGTTGCTTGTATTGATGAGGAAAGTTTGAAAGTGAAATGTGAAATGTAAAGAGTTATATTCCCTTCTCTGTTTTGAAAAAGGAATGCGAAAGAGTGTTGCATATTTTGTAAACTGTATTTGAAACCAAATGAAAATTTTGTTAATTGCATTCAAGCATTGAATGATGTAAAGATGTATCTCTTTTTGAAATTAATAAAGGAATTGCAAGTTCAGCTCTTATTTACATTGTTGTAATTGAAATTGGAATATCAAATGGTGATTGAATTAATATTCTGAATGGAATCTTTGTTTAATTGCAAAGGAAAGAAAATACACATGAGAGAATTATATTACTTGTCTTTTTTTGAAATATATCAAGTTAGGAAATCAGGTTTTAAACACCTCATTTGGAAATGATTTGTTATAAACAACTAAGTGCAATGGACTAGTTTAGACACTATATACACATTTAAATGATAAAATTGATATACAAACTTAAAAGGGAAAGATCACTATTATAAACTTTATACTGGATATTCATTTTAATAAAAAAGAACAGTTTGAACCTGCACACATTAATTAACTTGGAGATGTTAAAATTTAGTATGATGGTTCACAAATGAACCCAAATTGATAAAGAAATCTCAAGAAAACAACTTAACCATTGCTAATTTGAAAACAATCCCTCTTACAGTCATTTTTTTCCTGTTTCGCACGGAATTAACAGACTCTTTGGAATAGATTTGCTTCTATCCATTCATTCCTTTGAGAAACAAATAAGGGTTAGGGATAGGAGGAATACCTGTTGAATGTTGATATGGTTTGCGCGTACCGTAGAGAAAGAGATCATAGTCAACTGCGAAGAACTCCTTTTTGTCTTGGAAGGACTACCTGTAAGTAAGAATACAAGACCACCAGATTTTAATTAGATAATAAATGAGAGAACTGCCTTGGGCCCAGGAAATATAAAACTTCCTGTCGTAAGGTGGTCAGTTCCCTTGCTAATATGAATTAACACAAATTCTAACAAATAAGCTATTGTCCAATTACAATTTTTGTACCTCAAGTTAGAACAATAGAGAAAGTACTTGTCTTGGTTTAGAATCACAGTGACCAATGTCGGTCACTGTAACCGGTACCGGTTGTTGGTAACCGATATCAGTAGGGGAAATGTTTTTAGGGGATTTTGGTGAAGGTTGGTTGTAAGGTGGTTGTGTTGTTTTATAAGGTTGATAAATGGGTGGGGTTAGGTAATGGGGTGATGAGAAGGACTCAGAGAGTGCCAGGGGGGGTGTTCTTGGGGTAACGTAAGGGTAGAGGAATGAAAATTAGATGTAGTGTGTTGTTGGGTAGTAGATCTAGGAATAGACTTATGATGGTTGTGATTCAGAAGTTCAAGAAATGTTATTAAAAGGACATACAAGATACTACTTACTGATTATTGATAAGGATGCAGGTCCAAGAACTCTGATGATGATGGCATAACTCAGGTAGGATGACCTGACAATCAGGAGATGAGCTATCTTCCCTCCCGACGAACAGATGAGTGTCATAAGGCTCTGGTTACTCAGTTGCAGTTTTGGGCTTGATGTCCTTCTTTGTAAAATCTTCTTGTTTCTTTCACTTATCTGTGTTCAGCCAAGTAAATTCCGGATCCTTCCAATGACTTCTCCTTTTTTTCGATCAAATGAAAATCCGATCCCTTGTTTTTGGTTGGGAGTGGTCATTTACAGGGAACCGATGGTAGTTACGTAACCGACGGCGGTCGAGTAGGAACCGGTATCGGTCAGGTCAAAGTGGGCTATTTTTAGTAAAATAGCCAGCCTTTCCCTCCTTTTCTCCCGAGGGATTAGTTACGGGCTTGGTCAAGTCATTATGAGGTCGGTTTTGGGTGCGGGTGAGGAGTAATTAGTCATAGGTGTGGATGTAGACCAAGTTATAGGTACACTTAATTTGGTTAGTTTAGGGTTAAGACTAGGTCATGATGAGGTGGTGAAATGATGGGTGGTAGGTATGGTCCGATGTGGATTTATTAACTATAAGGTAATTAATAAATAATTGTGTAAGGTTTAGGTGATGAGGTTAGGTTGTGAAATGAGATGTGGGGCACAAGGGGTCGTAAGACACAAATTTGGTGTCTACATTGCCACTTGTTGGAAAAAAATACAATTTTGAATCAATTAAACAAACCAACTTCTCTAAAATACTCTAACCCTCCCTAGATCAATCCTCTATGTCTGTTTGACATGTTGAGTAAAGGAGGAAACTGAATTTAATCAAAATTGAAAGTTGGAAATTACCAGCTTGCAAATTACAAGCCTGCAAATCCTTTTTACAAAATTTACCCTGAAAAACTTATCATAAAGTAAAATTTATGTTTCATGTGCAAAGAGGGCATTGAGAGCTGTCTAAAAAGTCCTCATTTTCCCAAACCTTAGCTTTCTAGCTCAAGTTATGGAACTTTGAATTTTGTGTGCCTTGGTAGGAAAATTTGGAAAAAAATTCCCTAACAGGCTCGTAACCCAAAAATTTCCCATCATTGTGCCTTAGAAAATTTTTTGGAAAAATTTTGGTTCAAGAATTTTTTTCTATTTTCCTCTGCCAGCCCGTAGCCAATCAGAGGGTAGCACGTGTCCTCTTGGAGCTACGATGGAGGCACGGTTTCTTTCCAACCCTTAGACTCTTTAAAATATTTGGAAAAATTTCACAGATCTTAGCCCCGCCGGCCCGTAGATCAATGAGAAGGTGCCACATGGCACCTTGGGATGGCAGCAGTGAGGGAGGACCCCTTTGTTTTGGTTTTTGGTTTTGGAAAATATTTTTAAAAATTTCTCGCACCCCTATGACGGGTCGTTGTATTACCAGTCATTTAACCAACTCATAAACAAGTTGGTGTCATTATAACCAAGGCGGTGTCTAAAGCTGTATGCAAAAGTAGAAAGGAAAATCTTATTCAACAATACTTCTTCCTAAGAAAACATACAAAAATTAAACATGCATGAAAAGGAAACACACAACAACTAAACTACTGAAATAAATCTACAGTAAATAAACTATGTTAAGAAATAACAGAAAAATCCTCCTCCTTGGGGAAGAGCGGCTTTTGGCCATTGTCTTCCCTTTGGATTTGGAAAAACTACAATTAACTTTTAAAACTACACTTGTATTGATTAAAAACTTATTTAGAAAATATGCCCCCCTTTTCCAAATATATGGAAGAGGTATTTATAGACATTACTCCTATTTTACTTGGTCCACACTCCAAGAACTAACTATCTATTCTTGGGCAGATTTATTCAAAGCAATAAATACTAAAAAAACTTGACTACAACAACCCACTTATCATGGAGAATATTTCTACAAATCATCCCTTTAATTTAGGAACACAAAGTGGGAGAGTACTTATTCAACATCCCTAATACTATTCCACCATTTGCTCATCCTTGAAACATGGAGAGAAAAAGGAGGAGTGCTAAGTCCATGACTTTGAATTCTTCTTGGAATGCCACATGCATTCATGAATTTGGATTGCCACATGTTTGGATCTATATTCTTGGTTGATGACGTGGAAGCAAAGAGTACGCTGAATAGTTTGGTGCTCCTTTACATTATTTTGGAACAAACCAAAATACTTTCACTAGCTGGGCATTTCCGTAGCTGCATGAATAATTTACATAGCTGGGCATTTCCGTAGATGTGTGAAGAATTTCCGTAGCTGTGTGAAGAATTTCCGTAGCTAGGCATTTCCATAGTTGTGTGAAGAATTTCCGTAGCTGCGTGAAGAATTTCTGTAGCTGTAACTGTAATCTATGAACTTGGAGTATAGTTGTTTATGACATGTTTTCTACACACTATTACATTCCAACTTTAGAAGAAATATCAAGAAATAACAACAATTAGATTGCAAATAGATTTCTAAAGAGATGATAAGATAAATCCTATATTCTACCTTAAATATGATATCTGTTATTAAAACTACATCTAAATTCACTTGAAAGCTTTATTTTGAGAGAGAGAATAAGAATGTTATTTGGTGATATAATGAGACATATTTTGGTCTCATCACCCTACCATCACCGCCCACACCTTGGGATTATCTTCTTTCACAAGTGCACGAACCCACACATCTCTTTCTCCCTTTTTGTCCTCTGTCGGGTGCAATTGCTCTAAATCCTCCCACCGCTCCTCCCTTCCCTCCCCCTCTCCCACTTTGAACCAGGCCTCGACATGTGTCCACCGGGGGACCCACAAAGGCATGGAAGAAAATGAGAAATTGCACAGTATGGGGAGAAATTTTTCTAAAGCAGCCCCGCAACCCGCTAACCCGCTAAAAGGTATTTCACCCCTGCATGACACGTGTCCCCCTTGCGGAAAATTTAGCCCCAAAACTCTACCCGACCATATCTGGAGTTCTGTAAGGATTTAGGAGAACTTATTTTATATCACCAAAAAGGTGAGAAAATTTCCTATCCAATGGGAATGGTTTAGGGAAATTTTAGAAGCGCTAAGTTTGGGAAAAAATTCATTTGAAACTTTGAGGCTATTAGAGAGCAGGCATGGGGGTAAATTACTCCCTGAACCTAACTAAAACATCTAACCCTAAAATTGGAACCTTGTCAACTTGATATTATTTAATAAAGGAAACGTGTGTTTTGGTAAAATTGGTTTTGCTTTCTAGTGGCAACGGTTGTCTTGTAACTTGGTTGTGGACACTTCTAATAAAAAAATTTATTCCATAATTTTCTAGCTAACCCTAGGTTGTTTCTTTGGTCTCAAGTGGTTGCTTCATCGGGCACTATAATTTGGTATCAGAGAATTGGTTCAAAGGCTTGGACCATTGGGCACACTAGAAAAATTGAGACATGAAAACTTACACCTAGCACACTTTAAATCTAGAAAACAACTTAGCAAGAATTTGTAGATTTTAGTAAACATGGAAGTTTTATAAACTTAGCAAAATGAACTAACTCTCGCTTTGGTCTGTGCAGGAGGCTTAGATGAAGCAAGTGAAACCTTCACAGAGACTCACACTCACCACCACCACCACCATCACCACCACCAAATTAGGGTGTAGCAGTCATTCTACCTCATATTCTACAAACCCTTCAGGATGTCAATACCGCTCTACAAAGAGGATTAGGTGGAGGACAGGAAGCTAGTAATGATATAGCCCCTTATATTGAGGGTCAAGTATCTCCTCGACTCAGTGAGGAGCATAGAGGAGATAACTCCCATGCGGAATCAGCCTGAGCAGAGTCACCACCTAGGAGACAGGGTGATAGAGTTCCAGTGTATAGAGAGAGGTCTCGGAGCCCTAGGCTTAGGGATGAGATTACTGAGAGACCTAGAGGCTGATAGACCACAACTACGGATCACATCAAGGAGATCCTGAAGCTTCATCCCTCACATTACTCAGGTGACACATGTGGATTTCAGGCAGAGGCCTGGCTAGTGAGATTGAGCGGTTGCTTCAAGCTTTTTCCTTATTCTAGCAACACGAAAGCTCATGTTTCGATCCATCTACTAAGGGATGGAGCAGGAGTGTGTTAGAGGATAGAGGAGCAGAAGCTCCATGTAGATTTAGAGACAGTGACCTAGGAGCTATTTGAGGAGAGATTCAAGAGCAGATATTTATCACAAAGGTTCATATAGTAGAGGATTGACGAGTTCCATGACCTCCGACAAGCTTCTCTTTCAGTAACGGAGTATGAGAGTAGATTTTTGGATCTACTCCAGTATGTAGAGTATATGTAAGATGAGCAGGTGCAGATTCACACATTCATCTGGGGCCTGAATTTGGATATCAGAGGTGTAGTGTGGATTCACTATCCATAAAGATTAGCTAAGGCCGTCGAGAAGGCCTATATTACAGAGGAGACTCGGGGTAAGACCCAGTAGGCTAGAGACCAAGTCTGAACCCACATACAGCAAATGCAAGACGGTAGATCGAGAGGTTCAGTACCCCTTCCTCGTGGTGGCTAGGGTATAGCATAATCATCCTTTAGGCCACAGCAGCAAGAGCAGTCCCGCCCACCTCATAGACCTCCATAGAGAGTTGATGCACATAGAGGTCAGAGTATGGGGCCTCCTCCTAAGGGTCCCATTAGGACACAGGGTGAACCTAGAGCTCAGTCAGTAGGAGCTCACCAGTAGAGGCCACAATAAACCACAACCAAATCATCAGGATCCATACCATAGGCTTCTAGGGCACCTACTCAAGGTGCTACTCATTGGGGTGGATCAAGGGGATGTTTTGGTTGTGGAGTTACTGGACACTTTTGGAGAGATTTCCCACAAAAACCTAACAACAAGGGTAAGGAATATATGTCAGAGTTGACTGTTGGTGACATGGGATGCAGCTGTAGGATTTATGAAGTGGTTGAGGACCACCAGGTAGAGCATCAGAGCTTAGTCATTGAGACCACATGTAGCATTGGTGGTATTCCTACCTCTATATTGTTTGATTTTGGTTCTTTTGATTCTTTCATTTCGACATCTTTTGTAGAGCGATGCAGGCTAGTGGTAGTTAGACAAGGTCTTAGTTGGGATGTTGAGATGGCTTCTGGAGCCAAGATCTCTATAGAATCCTTAGTTAAGCAGTGTGTAGTGGATTTTGGACCTTTCACCACCACCTTAGATCCCTGTATCCTTCCTTTGGGCTTGTATGGAGTCATTTTTGGTATGGATTGGTTAGCTGCACACAGGGCCAAGATGGATTGTTATCACAAAACTATAGCTTGTGTAGATGATTTAGGAGTTGAGTAATGATCTTAAGGGTTAGAAGACCCATTTCCATTCGCACCCATCTCCGATATGCAGCTTAAGTAGTGTCTGTGACAGCTTTTTCAGATGAATGTTGTTATAGTTAATGACAGATCAGACGATGGGTCTAGTGGACCATCGCTAGATGATCATCCCATTTTGAGAGAGTTTTTTGATGTTTTTCCAAGGGAGCTACTAGGGTTACCACCCCCACGTGAGATTTATTTTCATATAGATCTAGTTCTGGGAGTAGAGCCTATCTCATAAGAACCTTATCGGATGACCACCCCAAAGCTCTATGAGCTCAAGTTACAGCTTGACGGATTTTTGGAGAATGGCCTTATCCATCCTAGTGTATCCCCTTGGGGTGCACCGGTGATCTTTATAAAGAAGGATGGATCCTTGTAGTTGTGTATTGATTACCGCTAGTTGAACAAGGTAATGATCAAGAATCATTATCCTCTTCCTCGTATTGATGACTTGTTTAATCAAATGAAGGGAGCCACAATTTTCTCTAAGATTGATCTCAAGTTAGGATATCATCAGTTAAGTATTACGGAGTTAGACATTCATAAGACTAATTTTCATACGAGATATGGGAAATATGAGTTCACAGTGGTGCCTTTTGGTTTGAAAAATGCCCCTGCATTGTTTATGAGTTTGATGAATGGGGTATTCAGAACCTTCTTAGATCACTTCGTGCTCATCTTCCTAGATGAAATTTTGATATACTCACGTACACGTGAGGAGCATGAGGGGCACCTTCGCTAGGTTCTTCAGCATCTTCATGAATAGCATCTTTATGGGAACTTGGAGAAGTATGCTTTCTTTCAGACCATGCTACAGTATTTGGGTCATATCATCTTTAGGGATGGCCTCGCCATTGATCCTTCCAAGATTAGAGCCATTATGGATTGGTTGGCACCCACTATAGTGACTAAGGTGTGATGCTTCATGGTATTAGTAGGATACTACCATATATTTGTTCAGGACTTCTCTCAGATTGCACACCCTATCACTTCCCTTCAAAGGAAAGGGAAGAAGTTTGTTTGGTTAGATAGATGTGAGCAGGCCTTAAGGACATTGAAGGAGTGCCTCACTACAGGACCTATTCTTGTAGTGCCGGATCCACAGAGTGAGTTCTTCATTTGCATAGATGCTTCATTAGCAAGGCTTGGAGGTGTGTTGATGCAAGATGACAACATAGTAGCTTTTGAGTCTCGTAAACTCAAGGATCATGAGCTTAATTTTCCAACACAATATCTTGAGGTTGCGGCATTTGTGCATGTTTTGGTTAGATGGATACATTTTCTTCTTGGATGGATATTCACACTTAGGATTGATCATTTGATTCTTCGCCACCACTTCACATAGCCCAATCTCAATGCTCATCAGTAGCATTGGATGGAGTTGTTTTGTGATTATGACATGGAGATAGAGCATGTGAAGGGGAAGGATAATGTGGTAGCAAACGCTCTCAGTAGACATAGGCATGTGGCTATGGCCACCTCAGTGACTACAGATTTGTGGAGCAGGATTCTTCAACAGATTCCTCTTGACAACTTCTACATTGTAGTATGAGCAAAGATCGAGTCATAGAGACCCCTTGAGGGGAAGTTTGATGACTTTTCCTTAGACGCAGATGGTCTTCTCAGGCATAGAGGCCGAATATATGTTCCTAGAGATGGAGGCTTGAGGCAGGACATCCTGGTAGAGGCACATCGTGTACCCTATTCAACCTATCCCAAGGTGAAGAAGATGCACGCCACCTTACGACACTTGTATCATTGAAGAGGACTTCATAGAGATGTGGCTCAGTTTGTGTCATGGTGTTTATAGTTCCATAGGGTTAATTCCGAGCATTAGCATCCAACAAGCCTTATTTATCCTCATGCCATACCAGAATGGAAGTGGAACACAATTTCCATGGATTTCATTGTTGGGCTGCCAATGTCAAGATATCACCATGACGCCATTATGGTCAGAGTTGATAAATTGACAAAAGTGGCTCACTTTTCTCTGGTAAAGACCACTTATATAGCTAGAGCATTGGCACGAGTATATTTGGATGAGACTGTCAAGTTTCATGAGATTCTACCGAAGATCATTTGTGACCGCGATCCTTTGTACACTTCACACTTTTGGACTACCATGCAGTATGTCCTCGGGATGAGGATCAACTTCAGCATAGCATATCACCCTAAGACATATGGATATGCTGAGTGAGTAAATCATATTTTATAGGATATGCTCAAGATGTATGTGATGGATCAACAGTCTAAGTGGGAGGAGTACCTGTACCTATAGAGATTACAGGAGGCACAGAGGACAGGTAGCAAGAAGTATGTGGATCAGCATAGGATTGATCTAGTCTCAACATGGGCATGAAGGTGTTCCTTCATCTCAGGCCACATAAGAGCCCTATCCATTATGGAAAAGGTTCTAAGTTATCTCCTATATTTTTTGGTCCTTTTGAGATCTTGGAGCGTATAGGCCCTTTAAGCCTACCATCTAGCATTGCCACCCATCTTGTCTCACATACATGATGTGTTTCATGTATTAGTTCTTAGGAGATATATTACAGATCCATCTCATGTGTTGGATTTGACATCATTGCAGGTGCAGGATCAGGGACAAGTGATGGTGGAGCCCATTTTTCATCCTAGATCATAGGACCCTGGGCCTTCAAGGTAGAGAGGTTGATCAGGTTTAGGTGCAGTGGGATAGATATGACGAGACTGTACCGCTACCTGGGAGGATGCTACTTCATTACGAGTGTAGTTTCCAGATTTTTTCCAGTGACTTCCAGGAGGAAGTCGAGTCTAAGGGGAGGGGGATGTAGTGCCCATGTCCCTTTGATACATTTTGATGCTTATGTCGATACTATTGATTACATTATAATACATTACTATGTTTTGATTTAGTATACTGCTAGACATTGGATTATGGATTATTGTGGATTTTAATTTGATTATGATGCATGATAGGTATTAGAGACACCTTATATATGGATGATGATGTGTTAATTGATATAGATATTTTTCAGGCATGTGAATTGGATATTATGAGTTGATTTGGAAACTGAATATTTTATGATGAAGATATATTTGTTGATTAAAAATGCACATGATGTAATAGTGGCTTCGATGTTGTTGTGATTCATTGTATTGTTTTTTTTATGTGATTTTTGTATCGTATTGGATGTTCTAATATGGTCATGAGGCCAAAGGAGGTATTTATATTTTGCAGGTTAAAAATATCACAACAAAACATCGAGGGATCGAAGACAAACCAAAATGGAATTCTAGGTGAATTCAACACGGTCACCATGACAACTTGTTTTATTGTGTTGTGTGTTATTTTGTTAGAGATTCCCATGGGGGGGATCATCTTTATATGTGACCATGGGTTGTGTATTTTATTATTATGGTTAATGTTTATTTATTTTTGTATGTATTTTATTTGTAATGTGTTCTCTTCTTTTAATTAATTAATTATGATAGATTAATGTGAGAGATCATATGTTTAAAGTTTAATTAAATCAAATTGGGAAATGGGAAGTAATTATAAGAGTTGTTGGCTGTTGTAATTAATTTGTAAGAGCTTGTGTAAGTTAGATTTTAGAGTATGAAATACTCCACCTCCATGGAAATTCGAATTTGACCTTGGGGGCTATTTTTGGAGACTTGTGGGACAAGTAAAACTTGTCCCATGCCTCTAAATTTATGTTACCAACCATACTTATGGTTGGGGAAGTGATTGGTTACTTTTATAATGCATTTTATTCATCTTGTGCATGTTTTTAATTGCACTTTCTTACATTTTAAGTTAATGGCTGTCCCTTGAGGTGTGGGCTATTTTGGAGTGCGCAAGTAACTTGTCATTCTTCACCCACCTCTTATTTAAGCCTTGGAGTTTGGATTTTTTATTTTTTGTTGATTTGAGAGGATATGTGATGTGGCATCCTACATGGATCCACATCATCCTCTTCTTTCCCCCCTTCTATATATTTCAAACTCTCTTTTTGTTTTGGGGTTGTTGAACCTTTTTGCATTCTTCCTTGGGGACGCATTTTCTTGTGGGAGCTCTTGCTTTTGAAGAAAGTTTTGGAGACAACTTTGCATGCTTGGGAGGTTGTTGTTTTGGGCTGTGTTTGGCATTTGAAGCTTGCTATTTGGAGCTTTGTTATTGTCTTGGAAAACTTGTTGTTTGGAAGCAAAGTAACCATGGAGAGGTAGGAATTTAACTCTCTTTTAATTCTGTTATTTTCTTGTTGTGTTGTGTTGAAAATGCATGCTTTGTTTTATTTTTTGCTTAGTTGCGTAGAATACCTTAGGGAAGGTTTAGGAGAAGGCTATGGGGAATTCTTGTGGGGGGGCATAGGGGAATGCCATTGGCATCAGAATTTTGTGGAGGGAATTTGGTTTTGGGATCCACCATGGAAAAGAAATAGCTTGCATTTACTACTCTGTGGGGGGCATAAGGAAATATGTGGGGGGCATAAGGAGGTATTTTTGTGGGGGGCATAAGGAAATGTGTTATGAATTACTTGGTGGCCTATATTTGGTGGATGCTTAATTCCCAATTGGGAGGCATAAGTAGCTTCCCCCATAGGACTTGCTCCTTTTGCTTGTAAGATCAAGCCTGAGTTCTACTTTGATGTGTTTCTAAATGTAGTTTTGAACTTTTGTTTGTTTTTTGTTGCATTGTGTTGCAAAAAAGAAATGTGTGTGTGAAGGAATGTTGTGTTGTGGAAGCTAGTTGTTGCCACAATTGAATTACATCTTTTATTATATCTTGGTCGGGCTCAGGGGCGAATGATGAAGGAAGGATTCTCCTTTCATTGGATGTCTTAGTTGGGTGGAGAGCATTTCCTTTCCCCATCTTTTGTAGTGATTAACTTGGAGAAAATGAAAATGTGCATGTTGATGCCATGGAGCAAAGGATTTGTACACTTTGATAGTCCCTTCTTGTGAGCAAGTTTATTGTAATCCTTCCCACTTTGAAGTGGATGATTGTATAATTATTTTGAATGAGAAGTTGCTTGTATTGATGAGGAAAGTTTGAAAGTGAAATGTGAAATGTAAAGAGTTATATTCCCTTCTCTGTTTTGAAAAAGGAATGCGAAAGAGTGTTGCATATTTTGTAAACTGTATTTGAAACCAAATGAAAATTTTGTTAATTGCATTCAGGCATTGAATGATGTAAACATGTATCTCTTTTTGAAATTAATAAAGGAATTGCAATTTCATCTCTTATTCACATTGTTGTAATTGAAATTGGAATATCAAATGGTGATTGAATTACTATTCTGAATGGAATCTTTGTTTAATTGCAAAGGAAAGAAAATACACATGAGAGAATTATATTGCTTGTCTTCTTTTTAAATATATCAAGTTAGGAAATCAGGTTTTAAAAACCTCATTTGGAAATGATTTGTTAGAAACAACTAAGTGCAATGACTAGTTTAGAAACTATATACACATTTAAACGATAAAATTGATATACAAACTTAAAAGGGAAAGATCACTGTTATAAACTTTATACTGGATATTCATTTTAATAAAAAAGAACAGTTCAAACCTGCACACATTAATTAACTTGGAGATGTTAAAATTTAGTATGCTGGTTCAAAAATGAACCCAAATTGAGAAAGAAATCTCAAGAAAACAACTTAACCATTGCTAATTTGAAAACAATCCCTCTTACAGTCGTTTTTTTCACTTGTTGGAAAAAAATAGAATTTTCAATCAATTGAACAAACAAACTTCTATAAAATACTCTAAGCCCTCCCTAGATCAATCCTCCATGTCTGTTTGACATGTTGAGTAAAGGAGGAAACTGAATTTAATCAAAATTCAAAGTTGGAAATTACCAGTTTGCAAATTACAAGCCTGCAGATCCTTTTGGCAAAATTGACCCTTAAAAACTTATCAAAAAGTAAACATTTATGTTTCCTATGCAAATAGGGCATCGAGAGCTTTCCAAAAATTCCTTGTTTTCCCAAAACTGAGCTTTCTAGCTCAAGTTATGGAACTTTGAAGTTTTTCTACCTTAGCAAAAAAAATTGGGAAAATTTTCCTTGGCAGGCCCGCAACCCAAAAATTTCCCGTCATTGTGCCTTAGAAAAGTTTTTGGAAAAATTTTGGTATAGGAAATTTTTTCTATTTTCCTCCGCTGGCCCGAAGCCAATCAGAGGGTGCCACGTGTCCTCTTGGAGCTACAGCGGAGGCATGATTTCTTTTCAATCCTTAGAACCTTTAAAAATTTTGGAAAAATTTCCATCTTAGCCCAGCTGGCCCACAACCAATGAGAAGGTGCCACATGGCACCTTGGGGTGGCAGCAAGGGAGGGAGGACCCCTTTGTCTTCTTTTGGTTTTTGGCCTTTGGGAAAAATTTTAAAATTTCCCGTGGCCCCACATCACCGCCCTGCATCTTGGAATTTTCTTCTTCCTCAGGTGCACGGACCCGTGCATCCCTTTCTCCCTTTTAGTTCTCCATTGGTGCAAATTGCACTAAATCCTTCTGTTGCCACTCTGCCAACTTCCCTCCCCCTCTCCTACTTTGAACGTTAGGACTCGACACATGTCCACCAGGGACCTACGGAGGAATGTGGAAGAAAATGAGAAATTGTGCCACATATGGAAGAAAAATTTATAAAGCCGCCCTGCAACCTGCCAACCTGCCAAAGGGGATTTCACCCCTACATGACACATGTCCCCTTTGGGGAAAATTTAGCCCCAAAACTCCACCCAGCCATATCTAGAGTTTTGTAAGGAGTTAGGAGGACTTCTTTATATCACCGAAAATGTGAGAAAAATTCCTATCCAATGAAATGGTTTAGGGAAATTTTGGAAGCATTAAGTTTGGGAAAAATCCAGTTATAACTCTGAGGCTGCTATAGAGTAGGCATGGGGGTAAATTACTCCCTAAACCTAGCTAAAACATCTAACCCTAAAATTGGAACCTTGTGAACTTGATATTAGTTAATAAAGGAAATGTGTGTTTTGGTAAAATTGGTTTTGTTTCGGAACCTACTAGTGGCAAGTTGTCTTGCAACTTGGTTGTGGACACTTCTAATCAAAAAAAATTATTCGATAATTTAATAGCTAACCCTAGGTTGTTTCTTTGGTCTCAAGTGGTTGTTTAATCGGGCACTACAGGATCCGTAATTCTTCATGGGTGGCATTAGGTATGGATTCTTCAACATAATGGCGCTTGTGATAGACTCCATCTTTTTGTTTGTGCTTCAGCTATGCACTAATCAACTCTTCTTGTTTCAAGCCCTTAGTCTTCTCAGCCAACTCCTCTTCCTTCTTTTCTAGCTCTCCCTCTAGAAATTTTACTTTTTCATTTCTTCCAAAGATCCTAGCCTCAGCCTCAATTGCAACCTTGTTGAGTGCATTACATAACTGCTCATCTAAGATTTTTTTGGGCATTTACCAAGGGGTTGGATCCCTTAGACTCCGGTATTGGCATGATTTCCCCTTGGTGTACTTTGAACTCTAGCTCGTCAATATGGGACTCAAACGCCCAAGAGAGCATCTTCTTTTTCCTTAGGTACATGCCCTCCTCATCAAATGATGCCATAGATAGAAATTTTTCCATGGGTATAGGGCTCTAGAAGTGCATGTGTAGCACCTTCCTTGGGTCAGCAACATAGCCCATGACTTGTCCTCATTCTATATCAAGGCTCTTCCTTCCCGAGCACGTGGCTTTAGGGAAACTCACCATTAGACTAGGGACCTCCTCCCACATTGACTTATTCTTTCTCAATGCTCTCCTCCTTATCCTCTTCCATCACTATGTCATCATTGTGCTCTAATTCTTGTTCTACAAAGGCCTCGATTATTTTCATTACTTTTCTGTCTATGTCCTCATTTACTTGCTTCTACGTAAGGCTTGGATTTTTCTACTCTTGCGTGCCAACCTCCTCCCTTCTTCCCATATCCTAGGCACCTTCCTCCTCCTAGCTACCCTTACACCACATGAAAAGGAACTCGGGAATTTACCAAGGGGTTGGATCCCTTAGACTCCGGTATTGGCATGATTTCCCCTTGGTATACTTTGAACTCTAGCTCGTCAATATGGGACTCAAATGCCAAAGAGAGCATCTTCTTTGTCCTTGGGTACGTGCCCTCCTCATCAAATGATGCCATAGATAGAAATTTTTCCATGGGTATAGGGCTCTAGAAGTGCATGTGTAGCACCTTCCTTGGGTCAGCAACATAACCCATGACTTGTCCTCATTCTCTATCAAGGCTCTTCCTTCCCAAGCACGTGGCTTTAGGGAAACTCACCATTAGACTGATACCTCCTCCCACATTGACTTATTCTTTCTCAATTCTCTCCTCCTTATCCTCTTCCATCACTATGTCATCATTGTGCTCTAATTCTTGTTCTACCAAGGCCTCAATTATTTTCATTACTTTTCTATCTACTGCCTCATTTACTTGCTTTTGTGTAAGGCTTGGATTTTTCTACTCCTGCGTGCCAACCTCCTCCCTTCTTCCCATATCCTGGGCACCTTCTTCCTCCTAGCTACCCTTGCACCACATGAAAAGGAACTTGGGAATTTACCAAGGGGTTGGATCCCTTAGACTCCGGTATTGGCATGATTTCCCCTTGGTATACTTTGAACTCTAGCTCGTCAATATGGGACTCAAACACCCAAGAGAGCATATTCTTTGTCCTTGGGTACGTGCCCTCCTCATCAAATGATGCCATAGATAGAAATTTTTCCATGGGTATAGGGCTCTAGAAGTGCATGTGTAGCACCTTCCTTGGGTTAGCAACATAGCCCATGACCTATCCTCATTTTGTATCAAGGCTCTTCCTTCCCGAGCACGTGGCTTTAGGGAAACTCACCATTAGACTGAGACCTCCTCCCACATTGACTTATTATTTCTCAATGCTCTCCTCCTTATCCTCTTCCCTCACTATGTCATCATTGTGCTCTAATTCTTGTTCTACCAAGGCCTCGATTATTTTCATTACTTTTTTATCTACCGCCTCATTTACTTGCTTCTGCGTAAGGCTTGGATTTTTTCTACTCTTGTGTGCCAACATCCTCCCTTCTTCCCATATCCTGGGCACCTTCCTCCTCCTAGCTACCCTTGCACCACATGAAAAGGAACTCATATTCTTCTTCTCCACCCTCTTCTTCTGAACCATACATGATAAAAACAAATGGTTCTTAGTCCTCTTCAGAATCATCTTCTTCATTGCCATCATCCTTTTCACCTAATTAGGCCTCTAGGCTCTCAGTTTCTTCTGAGTCGGCCTCCTTTATTATCCTCTGCTTCTTTTTTAGAGGTGACTCTTCCACAGGGGATACAACCTTCTCTACTTCATCTGGCGACTTCTCCTTGGTGAGGGGTTGCTCTGACACCTCTTCTTCTGGGGTCTTCTCCTTTACCAAGGAATTCTTCCTGCACGCATAGGTGCAAGGTTCGGCACTTTCCACTTGCATGCTTACTGGCTAGGAAGTCTACACACTTGGTGTTTTTCTTCTTCTCTCTCCCTTTTCTTGAGCGTGGGATTTCTTCTACCCATGGGATCTTCAGGTATGGAGACATTATTCTCCAGTTATGCGTGTTTCTCAAAATTTGGCCTAATTCGGAGATATTCACATGCCGTGGACTTTCCTAAAATTGGCAGAGACAGGTGTTTCATCATTCTGACTTCATGCACTATGTACTTTTCCACGTACGTGCACTTATTTGGGTAGACTAGTGTCCTCCACATCTCCATGTGGTCCTTATCAACTTCACTAAGGTCAAACCTTGGTCTCTTTCCTTCTTTGAACCTATTAAATCTTGCTTGGAAGTACTGGGTAGTGAAGGAGAATGGGAGTTTACACCATGGGCTCATGGTTTCATCCACCAACTTGAATCTGCCTATGCATAAGTGTTGGTACACAAAAAAGTTAGTTTCTTCCTCTGTAAGTGCTGGTAGTTTCTCTAGGATTCTCCACTCCACCTCAAATGCATCCCTTAAACACTTATAAAACTTGTCCAGGTGTGCCTTGTGGAAGGTTGTCATTGTTTCACATGTATAATTTGTAAAAAAAATTGTAGGCAAGGGATATTTAGCTGGATACTCCCAAACAAAAAAATTTTCCATATCAGGCAGTCCTATCTCCGAAAATACAAATTTCAGGAGGTTATTTCCAAAGATTTCTTGTCTCCTTCCTGTGCATTGTTGATTATCTCATCTTCAATGAAGGCTGATAAATTGTAGATTGTGCCCTCTGATATTTTTCTACATACATTCAACTAGGCCTTATTCACCTGCGTCCACCTTACTTGATCATTTAACTTTATGACTAGGTGCACGGCCATTCTCATGATGGGATCTAGAATTTCAGCAATATCAAAATACCTTGACCCCTTCTTGTAATCATATGCAGCGACGGATTCTTTGATGTAATCCTTGTTGCTCAGGTCATCATCTATGTTTTATCCTTCGCATATGAGGCCTATAAAATTTAAAATCAACTGAGGGGTTATGCGCATCTTGTGCCCCATGAAGTAAAATTGGTCCTCATGCATCTATGACATCAGCCACTTATAGAGGTGCTCAGGCTTTCCAAAGTAGGGAAACTCATAGAGTTGCAATAATCTTTCCTTCTCCAACTTCACTTTTACCTCATCATTATAGATGGGAAAACCCTCTGGTGTCCTTTTATTCCTCGGACACACTAACTCCAATGTCATTTCCTTCTCTGTTGTGTTTGTGTGATGGTTATAATCGCTCAATGCCATCTTTCTCAAATGGGATTCCGAATCCTTCCCAAGAAAAACTCCATCTAGAAATTACATTTCTACATACCACTCCTCATTCATGCTTTTGGTGGTTGTTGTTGGCTCTCTGCCCTTGCCCTTGCCCTTGGGATTCTTGGGTGACACAGTTGGTTTCTTGGGTGCCATTTTCTAGGTCATCTTATCACTTTAATCTCTTCTTCTTACTCTTCTCTTCCACTCCTTCCAACCTTAGATCTCAAACTTGTGAAGAAAACCTCTTAAACCCATGCCCTAGTTTTTCAAACCCTAACTGGGATAATTCTTTCACAAGACGGTGCCTTCTCAAAAATAATCTTACACCCATAAAGTCCCTTCCTTCTGATTTAAAAATCCAAACTAGTTACTCATGCTCAAACTCTTCAAATTTTTCTTCACATGGATCAGTTCTGGAAGCCCTAGTTCGCAATGATGCAAAATATCTTCTCTCTCTTTGTATTCACAAAGTAAATAATGAAATGCCTCAACCCTCTATTTATAGTTTTTCCTTCTTTTGCACATTAAATTATTTTTCACCTACCACCATACTTCAACACTTAGTGTGGCTTTTTCCAAAAAGCTGGACTTCAGCGCCCTTTCTCACGCACCTAAACTTGTGTGGAAAATTATACAACCTTTTGGCACGCAACCAACCTATCTGACAGAAGACTCTTACACGCGCATCAATAACACCAAAGGAACTTCTTCCATATTTTACATGATTTTTTCTTCCTCCTACCTCGTGTTACTTTTGCACTTCTTCTTGTCTTTTACATGGATCCCCAATGTAGCCTTATCCTAACACCAACCATCCTTTTTCACCTTTCCTTGCATGTACTTCCTTCACAGGGCCATTCAACCAGGATTTCCAATGCAATCCTTCCTGGTGCTTCACACTTCAAGTTCTTCCACCTTACTCTACCCCACACTAAAATGATGTGTGATCCTCTACGTAATTACATCCTTCACAAAGTAATGAGATTATCAGCACCCAAGGTGCAACACAAAACAACAACGAGAAAGGGAAACACAAGAAAATAAAATGCATTAAGGGAAATCCTAAACTAACTGGCAATACTACCTTATTTAAAAACACCAAGAAGACTTATTTATAGTAGGGCTTCAACCTACTCCCATTGAAGTTTCCTATAAATATTGTCCCATCCAGTGCTTGTAACTGGCACGCACCTGAATCAAGGATGTATGAGATGGTATAAGGACCCAACCAATGCACTTTTAACTTCCTAAGATGGCGTAGAAACTTAGAATCATACAGTAAGACCATATACCCAACCTAAAACTTCTTGTTCTTAATGTAACGATCATGCCATGCCTTTTTTTTTTTCTTTTTCTTCTATTTGGCACCGGCCTTTTGATGGTTTAATACCTTATTCTTCCTTTACAAGGTTTCAATACAACTTAGTAGATTACATAATACATCATACAATTTTTTAGGCATGTAATCTTTAATGAATTTTAGTGAAATTTAAAGCTTCTCTAATTGACCCTAAAACTTATATGATAGAATTTTGAACTCTTCAGTTGAATTCTGGTAATTAGATGATAGACTCTAGTGTTCCTTGGATGAACTCCAGTACTTGGTTGCTAGATTCTAACACTCCTTAAATGAACTCCAACACTCATATGATAGACTATGATGCTCCTTAGATGAACTTCAACATTTGGTAGATAGACTTTGGCACTCCTCAGATGAACTTTGATGCATGACTGATAGACTTCAACACTCCTCAGATGAACTTTGGCACTTAGTTGATAGACTCCAAAGATAGTTAACTCCCATCCTAGGATGTTGGAACTTATCTTCAAGATTTAAATAGTATTTATGCACGCTCAAACCCTTTTATACCTCATTTTGTATATAAAAATTATTATTTGGCCCATTTATCAAGCCACAACATCTAAAAAATAATTATCTTTGATACTTATAAGGAACCATTATATTACTTTATATTCTACTTTCAAGTTACTAAGAAGTACAATGTCAAATTTTATACTAAAGATTTCAAATATAATGTCGGTAAAATGGAGTATAAAATAGGCTATTTTGGGGACTATTCATCTCCCCCACACCTAATATATGTCAAGTAAATTTAAAATATATTGTTTTTCTCTTTATTCATCATCAAGTTTCATCAAATCATGTACTCAAAAAGATATATTAATCGAATATTTTTTCTGACTTTTTAAACCTTTATGTTTTCTAATTTTATGCTCTCATAAAGTGAAGATACCTAGACCTTGGTCTCCTCATTATTTCCAATATAGTGTAGAATATAAGAGTAGGGAAGGCATATACTTCATTCCTATCCATTCTTTCTCAAATTCTCTCATGATTTGCATGTTAGATATTTATCTTCTAGCTATCCATGTTAGAGTAGTATGGGAAATATATTTTCTTCTTGTCATGAAAAACTCCATATAATCCCATCTCATTGTACAGGGTGACAATGCAACAATGAATTTATTTTTATAAATATGTTGAAAGTTGGAGATTGTACCTTGTATCTAATGGAAATATTGTTCTCCTACACTTCCACTATAGATTAACTAATAGAATGTTTTAATAAAATATTTGGGCTTCGGGTACTCATACCTCATGAGTAAGACGGTGCCTCTCTCTAAATTGTTGAAAGATTCGTGTTCCTTATTCTATAGGATTTGGTTTTGACCAATAGATATAGAATATCTTATCTTTACCTCTCTAACATATAAATTTATCACGACATCATTGATGTTCCCCAAAACGTAATCATGTAAGAAGATATCACATAATTGGTTATGTTGGTCTATTATGTTGGTAAAGTATGGTTTCAATAATTGTACTTTAGTATCCAATTCATGAGGTGATTTATGTAAAGTTCTTAATATTTTCCACCAGAAAATTTGTTCTTTTAGAAACAAATTATAGACTACATATGGTTTTCTATAAGATTCTGATGTTTCTCGATACTAACAAGAAAGAGACAATCCTTCTTCTTAGACTTTTCAATTTTGATTTATTTTATGACCAAATATTCATAATTTAATCAAGATTCCAGATGTTTCCTCATATTTTTCTATTTGAATGATTAGAGGATGGATTTGCACATTAATAGATTCCACAATCTAATTTAATCATAAATTTAAGTGTCTTAAATTAAAATTTGACTTTTATTTTCTGAAGTTCTTTTTGGAGATTGAAAATGTTATCTTAATTAACACTGTTATTTTTCTCTAATATTTGGCATTTTTATTCAATTTCAGAATAATATGGCCTTTTTCAGTAGTCTCTTGCTTTGTAAGCGCTAGTTCTTTTTTTATACTAAATAACTCAGTATCATTATTTTGCAGTTTATATTTTATACTTCAACTTTCTTTTGTAGTTCAATAATTTTAATTTATTTCTCATCTAGATATTGTCTCAAAAATTGTATTTTTTCTTCTTTTTTCTTGATCAATAGATCTAGTCTTGATAGGCTTAAGGCTTGGTGCAACTATTCATCCTTTGTTAGTACATCTTGCAATTCAATCCCTTGTCCTTCGATCATTATTGAATTTCATTTGTCTACATGTGTGGAAGAAGAAGGTTGAAAAGAAACTATTTCTAATTCCATCTCTTTATATATTTAAATATCAGTGGATTATGTAATCTTTTGAACATTTTTAGTACCTATAATTCCTTGTTCACTAGTGGGATCTACTCTTTCTTGCATGTATGCATGCTTAGGAGATTCTTGATTGATTGGAGGGTATTTTTTAAATGATTCTAATATTTGGGAAATATATCAATCTTTGAGTTATTCTTCCAATTCATTTGCAAAAATAATTATTTTTATAATCCTTTTATGTTTTTTTTTAGGGGTAGGTTCTTGTGGGGATTACTCTTTGTTGTCTTTTTTTTCTTTTGACTTTTTCTTGAGATAGCTTCATGTGTAAGAGGTTTTTTGTTGACACTCTTTCCTTTCACTAACATAAGATGGAATTATGAACAATTTTTTTCACTAATTCCCTCATCGAGAAAAGCATGAAACTCCTTTCTTCTTTATTGACATTCTCAAAAAGTTGTACAAAGAGAGGAATGGAAGAACATATGAGAAGGAGAATGGAATAAAATAGAAATATCTTTTTCTTATCACAAATAGTTATCTACTCTTGAACATACAAAATTAACAACCCCTTGGGATGGGGAAGTCATTACAATTTATAGATGTCAAGATGGCTCTTCACTTACAGGCCCCACATGAATTTTCATTTATCTTCAACAACATGTGACTCTTTGATTCCCTAGGGATGAAATTAAGTCCCCTTTTTATTAATTGAGGGTGAATTATTACAATATTGACTATAATCACATTTAACTAAATAAGATGAAAGTCATGATTTCTTACAACGAATAAATAGGAATGGGTGGAGAAGAGGAGAAAGAATGGAGAGAGTAGGGAAGGAATTCCCCAAAGCCTAGATGAGCATTCCTCTTCCTTTGATGAAGATAAGCTCCACTGATTTTGAAGATTGAAACTTGTCCTAAGATGGCCTTACAACACTATCATGCTCCACTAATGAAGGTTTCTCTTTTGGACACTTTTGAACACTTTTCCCTTTTGAAAACTCTTTGAAATAATGAACTTACACACATTGTTTGGATACACCAAGAAGAGAGATGATGAAATCATTCTTATCTTTGTGACACTATCACAACTTCATGATAAATCATTCACATGGAAGAAATTGGATGCACTTTGTTCACTCAGCCATGATCTTAATTTTGCCACTCCAAATGCACTGATGATGAACGAGACATGTGAACAAAAATTTGATTTCAAAGTAAGGAGAATGAGAAAAAGATTAATTTCATCCACCAGTTTATCATGCATCACATGTAAATTGAAATTAAATGGACTTCAATACAAAATTGACAATTTTCTCATTTTGGCACTCTTCGCTCACCGCATCGGGGAACGTGGGAATTCTCTTGAAAATGGAGAGAGAAGCTCCCGTGAATGTCTATACCATTATAGGATGATTGAATGGCTCAAATGTGACCACATTTATCTCCTTTCACTCATTTTCTATTTTTATAATATCCATCATTGTGGTCTCATTTAGCCATTTTTTTTCCATTTTTGTTAATCTTGTCAATTTTGAGTGTCTTGATCATGAGGGAGTGAAATAAGCAATGTGAATGCACATTTTTCTCAAACTTACTATTTATAGTAGGTTCTCCCATAAAGACTTAGTAAAAATATAAAGTGGTATTCTTGGTATTGGATTCGAAAGAAACCACTTGCAGAAGTTTGCATAATTCAGTTCAAGGCTTTGCTCCCATTTTCATGTGATTCTACCCACTAGAACCCTGAGAAGTGAATAAGTACCTTGTTGCATTTTTGTTGCTAAGTAAGGGATGACAGTAATGAGGGTCCCTGATATTTTTTTACAATGTTATTTCCCACCTCATATTGTGATGAAATCAACTTCACCAGAAAAGTTTTTTTTTATTAGATATGGTAAAAATAGGGATCCGCTCCTAGGGGCCATTACAAAAGGAGAATAAAAAATAACTAGAAAAAAAAAAAACAAGAAAGTCCCATAAGGGAGTTAAACAAGCTTAACTCATACAGAGAAGGACCATACTTTTTATCAAGGTGGGTAAACTCGTGAGAAGGAGAACAGTCTCAAAAACAAAAAAACAACAGAAGTTCACCAAAATTCTGCCATCAGACTGGGAACAAACGTTAATTATTTTGGGATCCCCCCACTATAACCATCATGGCTATCTTTGTTCCCACCACTCTCAACACCTTTATCATTAATATAATTCTCCATATCATCCTAGGATATGTTGATGTGCAAGTTTAAAATCCTTATTTTGGTGCCCTCCTCCATCCTTTCCATCTTATTGTTGAGCTTTTTGACCTGGTCCTCTAGCTCAACAAGTTTCTGCCTAGACTTCACCTATGTGGTGAAAATTTACTTGGAAGCATTGATGAAATGCATCATAGAATCCCTTTGGACCGCATTGGTTGCTTCCATCACATGGAGAACCCCTTCTAAGTACTAGACCTTACAGCTCAACTCCTGAAAACCCTTTAAATTACCATCCCTATCCCATTTTCTTGAAGTTCTTGCTTCCCCACAACCAGCCTCACCCATATCTTTACCAGAAACCTCCCCACCAAATTTATAATTGGCTGCCTTCATCTTAGTGAGGTAGTCAGTAAGAGTGAGGTCTTCCTCATCTACATGATCTTCCAAGGGAGAACATAGAGTAGGTTTCGCATTTTCATACATCAGAAGAATGATCCCTTTGTGTAGAGATGAATCCACTTTCTCCTGTTGGAAAACCTCTAAGGAGTTAGTCAATGGCACATATAGAAAGAAGGGGATGCTCACCATGACCGTATGGCGGAACATGTTTAGAAGGGTCAAATGGTGAGTATATATTTTTCTATACTTACCCTCCAGAGTGATGTATTTCATAATATGGAGGCACACCACTCTCCAAATACCTGGAATGCATGACCTGGCAATACCATCCGTAAAGTAAGAACATCTTTCCTTGCCAACAAAGAACCGCTAGATTTCCTATTCGCTGCAAGTTCTATCCTTGAAAATTTTAATCCCATCCATTTTCATGTCCATGACCTGAGCGATGAAGGACTCAAAAACCTCAATTTCCTTCCTCTAATAACAACCTTATCAACTTTCCAAGATTTTCCGAAATCCTTAGACAGTGAGGGATCATGACCATGTAATTTGGTAATGAAATTGTTGAAACCCCCAATCCTAAGCATGTTCCATAGAGGTCGATTGCACACATCAATGTTATGGCTATTAGGTTCAACACGAATCCTATCACCCCCCATGTTCACCAAACCAAGATTTTTCTGCTTGCTATGAAAATTCAACAAGGGGCCTTCTTTCGCATTGGCAAAAATCTTGGAAGGCAAGGTATTAAGTTGTTGTAGTGCCCACTTCTCTTTGACATTTTTTGATACTGATTTTGATACTATTTATCGTATTATGGACACTATTATATTTTGTTTTGGTATGATGGTTAGATTTTAGATCATGGATTATTATTTATTTGGATTCAGTTATTATGCATGATGGTTACTAGAGACATTTTTATATGAGGTTGATGATATACTTTTTGACATGGACATAATATGGATGTTGATTTTGACTTATGACATTGGATATTTTGGGTAGACCTAGTATGATAGATCATTAATGATGATATAGTTGATTTAATTAATTAAAAATGATAATGTTGTATTCTTGATATTGTCATGATTCATATTATTAGATGATTTTTAAATGTTGTTTATATCATTTTGGATGTTCTGATACAGCCACGAGGCTGAAGGAGGTATTTACATTTTGTAGGTTAAAAATCACAACAATGTTGGGGGACTGAAGACTAACCATATTGAAATTCTAGGTGAATTCAAAAAGGTCACCATGGCAACTGTGTTGTGCGTTGTGTGTTGAGTTATGTTAGGATTTCCCATGGAGGGAATATCCATTATATGTGACCATGGGATATGTGTTTTAATTATGTTCTTTTTAATTATTGTTGTATGTATTTTTCTTAGTAACATGTTCCTTCTTTTAGTTAATTTAAATGTGATAGTTTTAATGGGAGAGTCATATAGTTAAACTTTATTTAAAGTTAATTGGGACATGGAATGTAATTAATAAAGTTGTTGATTTTAAGTAATAATGTTGGAAGAGTGTGTAAGTTAATATGTAAGAATGCGTAAGAAATTTGTAAGAGCGTGTAAGGTAGATTTTGGAATGTTAAACACTTCATCTCCTTAGGAATTCGAAATTGTCCTTGGAGGCCAAATTTGGAGGCTTGTGGGACAAGTTAAACTTGTTCCACACCTCTTAAAATGATCCACCAACCATGCCTATGGTTTGGATGCTAAAATTAGGAATTTTAATTACTTTTTGAAGTGACAATTTGTAATTTTTAATTGCACTTCCCTTACATATTTTTAATGCATTCATTTTGAAGTATGGGTCATTTTGGAGTGTGTAAGTCATTTTGTCATTTTTATTTATTGTGTTTTGGTGACGATGTTGACTTTCCTCTTGGGGTTGAGGAAGAATGATGTGGCATCCCACAAGGATCCACATCATCCTCTCCTCTTCCCTCTCCTTTAAATTCAAAGCTTCTTGCTCATTTGAGATTGTTGAAAATTTGTTATTTTCCTTTTGGGGGCACATTTTTGTTGTTGTTTTGGAGCTTGTTGTGGAGGAAGCTTGGAGTCTTTTTGCATGCTTATACTTTTCTGGTTTTGGAATACACTTTGACATTGTGGAAATCTTGTGAGCTTGGAACAAACTCCATTATGGAGAGGTAGGCATCTTGAGCTGTGTTTTAAATGTTTTCCTTCTCTTGCATGCATGTTTAAATGGTGTTTGTCTTTGTGTTTGTGTTCTTTCTAGAAAAATACAACCTTGAATAAATTGGAAAAATAAACTTCACTTAAACACTCTAAACCCTCCATAGACTAATCCTTCATGTTTGTTTGACATGTTGAGTGAAGGAGGAGTTCAAAATTTATCAAATTGAGAAGTTGGAAAACTACCAGTTCACAAATTAAAAGCCTGCAGATCCTTTTTGCATGATTGACCATTATAAACTTATCAAAATGTAAATTTTATGTTTTCTGTGCAAAGAGGGCATCAATAGTTTTCCAAAAATTCCTCTTTTTCCCAAAACTGAGTTTTCTAGCTCAAGTTATGGCAATTTTGAAGTTTTTGTGCCTTGGCGGGAAAATTTGGGAAAATTTTCCCTAGCAGGCCCGCAACCCAAAAATTTCCCGTCGAATTGCCCTTAGGAAAAATTTTGAAAATTTGGCTCAGAAAAATTTTCCATTTCGCTCCGTCATTTTGCAGCCAATCAGAGGCTGCCAAGTGTCCTCACGAGGGTAGCGGCGGAGGCACGGAAACTTTTTTCCCTTTGAGATTTTTGAAAATTTTGGAAAAAATTTCCATTTCACCTTGCCATCCCCGCTCCCAATCAAAGAGTGCCACATGGCACATTGGGGGTAGCGGCGGAGGTTCGGGAGAATTTTTTCTTTTGTACTGCATGTGGAAAAATTCCAAAAAATTCCCCACGACCCTCCAACCCACCAAAGGGGTTTTCCCCTCCTCTTGACACGTGTCCCCCTTGGGGAAAATTTGATCCCAAAACTCCATCAAACCATATCTTGAGTTCTCGAAGGAGTTAGGAGGACTTCATTATATCATCGAAAAGGTGAGAAAATTTCCTATCCATTGGGAATGGTTTAGGGAAATTTTGGAAGCATTAATTATGAGAAAAATCTAGTTTAACCTCTAAGCCTATTAGAGAGTGGGTATGGGGGTGGATTTCTCCCTGAAACCAACTAGAACTTCTAACCCTAAAATTTGAACCTTGTGAGCTTGATATTAGTTAATAAAGGAAACTTGTGTTTTGGTAAATGTGTTTCTTCTGGATCCTACTAGTGGAAAACTATTGTCTAGCAACTCGGTTCTGTTCACTTCTAATAAAAAAAAAATTATCCTATAATTTTCTAGCTAACCTTAGGTTGTTTCTTAGGTCTCAAGTGGTTGTTTGAATGGGCATTACAGTTTTCGTTACCACCGTTCTCACTCATGCTATCATTATAAAACTTATTTCCCTCTATCTCTACTAATGGACTCATTAATATCCATGGGTAATATATCAACTTTACACCATAGCTTATAATCATTATAAAGGATGTCGTAATTGGCCATCTTGTCTGCACATTTGTTACCTTGATGAAGGGTATGATTATAAGAAATGTTATCAAAATTATTAGAGATTTCCTTAACATCATTGAGGATATTGTTAATGGCCCAATTAATGGAACCTTTTTTATTAAGGGCATTAATAATGAGGAGAGAGTCACCTTTGATCTGGATGTCCTTGAGGCCTTTATCTTTAGCAAGCAAGTCCCCCTAAAGAAGAGCTTTGGCTTCCACCATGTTATTTTTGACCTAAAGGACCCACGTAGGCAAACAGCCAATCACCATCACTATTCCTAAGAATTCCTCCTCCACTAGCAAGACACTAGTTCCCTTTTGAGGCTCCATCAAATTTTAACTTTACAACATTTCATCCAGGCTTTTTCAAGCTGGAGTTTTGTTTAGGAGTTTGGTAATCCATCAGACCAAGGGCAAAATTGTCAAGAGCTTTCTTCTCACTTTTCAGACATGGTTTCTTGACTTTACCTTTAAAGAGTTTAATGTTTTCCTTAATGGCACTCAAGGCTTTACTCCTAACTTTAAATAAAAGATATTTTTGATCGTGGAAGATACCATCATTTATGGCTTTCCCATAAACCCCAAAAAAAATGTGGAAGGGCAATGTTCTAGGCCTAGGTCAAGATAGGAAAATGGAAGGGGCTTACCCATTGAATGAAACAATCTTCAATCATTGAGGGTAGGATCCATTGGATATTAAACAGACTTAGAATAGCAACAAAGACAACATGGGAGAAGGAAAAATGAAGGAGGAGATGATTGACATTTTCCTTCACTTTCTTATAGAGGGAACATCTATTGGGAATCTTCATCCCCCTTTTCCTGATATTTTCCATAGTCAGAATTTGATTCTGGGCGGCCAACAAGAAAAAAATACTAATCTTGGGGATGAGATCTTTCACCCAAAGTTTCCCCCAATAGTCCTTGAGCATATCATTCTTGAAGTTAGACATATAGGCAGATTTGACCGTGAAATTGCCAAATACTTCTTCTCTCCATTTGATGGAGTCCTCCTTGGTTTGGAACAAGGAGATTTGGAAATCCTTAAGTTGAATGTTGAGATCACAAAAAGTTTGGATGTCACCATCAAAATTTGGGGGAGGCTCTATGGTCTCCCATCTGACAGTATCTTCCTGGATCCAAAAGTCTCGGATCCAAAATTTTCCAGAATCCTTGTAGTATTGAGCCACATATTTCCAGAGTTCTAAGTTTTCTAAAGGGGACTCCCCAAGAGAATTATCATACTAGAAGTTGATTTTAGAGCCCTTACCAATTTCCCAAATCATACCTTTGGATAAAATTTCTTTTGAGTCTACAAAGGAGTTCTAGAAAGAAGACCCTTTAGGGAGTTTTGTTTGGTTAAAGAAGGATTCCAATCTACTTATATTTCGTAAATATTTCATCTTTATGATTTGTATTCAAAGACCTTCCTCTCTAGCGATCCTCCAACTAGCTTTGGCTATTAAATCCTTATTCATGAGAGCAATGTTTTTAGCCCTAATCCACCACATAGCTTTGGTTTAGTAACCTTATCCCAGGCCACAAGAGTAAATTTGAATTTATCACCATCTCCCATCCAAAGGAACCTCTTTTGGATTTTCTCTAAGGCTTCCCTAATTCTAACAGGCAGCATGAAAAGAGACATAACATAAATGGGAATTCCTTGAAGGGAGCTTTGAAGCAGTTGAATCTTACCATCTTGAGAGAGCAAGAGACCATTCCAAGACGAGAGTTTATTATTAACTCTTTCCAACAAAGCATTCCAAATCATGAGGTGAGGCTTCTTAAGGATCATGGGCATTCCTAGATAAGAATATGGAAAATGTTGGATTTTGTAACCCAAGATATGAGATAATCTAGATTGAAGCTGATTATCCACGTTAATGAAGAAGACAACACTTTTATGGAAATTAACCATCTGACCATAAACATTTTCATAATCATTAATAACCTCCTTAAAATTTGAGGCTTCATGGACAGAGGCCTTACCCATCATAAAATTATCAACAAACTGATTGAGATAGATAGAGGGGAGACCATTTGCAATTTTGAATCCCTAGATATGGTTGGAAACCATGGCCTGATGACAAATTCTACTCAAAGATTCAGCCATTATGACATAGAGGAAAGGGGAAATTGGGCCAACTTTTCTCAGCCCTCTGTCAGCTTGAAAGAAGCCTTCCAGTTTACCATTGACCAAGACTAAGAAACTGGCAATAGAAATGCATGTCATGATAATATTAACCAAGGAAATATCAAACCCCACCTTTAGCAAGATGGCCTGGAGAAAAGATAAATTTTTCCTATCAAAGGCTTTATGCGTATCCAGTTTAAGAAACACGACCAATCTACCAAAGATTTCAATGGAATGGATGGCTTCTTGTATCACAATGATGTTGTCAGTAATTTGTCTTCCCAGAACAAAATCCCCTGATTCCTAGAGATGAAGTTGGGAAGAACCATCCTAATCCTCCAAGCTATGATTTTAGTGAAAATTTTATAACTGGTGTTACACATGCTTATAGGTCTGAAGTCCTTAACCTCCTTGGCCCCAAAATTTTTTGGCAAAAGTGTTATTCATTTGCCTCAAGAGATGACCATTGTTAAAAAACTCTAGGACCATTTCGATAACCTCATGTTTAATCACCTCCTAGAATTTTTGAAAGAAAAAGGTAGGGAATCCATAAAAGTTTTTTTCATCTGGACTTTGTGTTTAAATTCTTAGCTTAATATGTCTGCTAGAATGATGGAAAATTGAAGGAATGAAAGAAAGGGCACAAAATGAGGGTTTTTTCACCATTAAAAATATAGGGAATCATTTTATATTTTATATATTTCTCCTTAAAGGCATTCTAAAATTAAGAAGTTTTCAAAAAAACCCCCACCTCGATCCATTTACTGGTCTGTGAGATATGAAAATTTCACCTTCTCGGGTACAAAGTCATTTAGGCAAGAAAATGCACATGGAACCTTTAAAAAATTGGAAAATTTGTGGAAATATATTCACTGTGATCATGAAAACATGGAGGGAGGAATGGAAGAGAAAAAATGGATATGAAATATTTTGGAAACTTTTTGCCAAAGTTACGGGTAGATTTTAAGAAAATGGGGGGGGAGATGAAAAATGCACTAACTCTTGGTTTTCATGCCTTTTGGGGGGGAATATTTATTCCCCTTTTCATCTTGGAAAGGGATGAAGGAGAGAAAAATTTTCCCTAAACCTAGGAGGATAAGTGGTGAACATTCATGGGCAAAGGAGAGAGAGGAAAGGGCTTATCTTTGGCACCTGGGAGGTGAGTGAAGTCACGTGAGGGACCAAGTAGGACCAAGGTGGGGGGTGCATTTTGTTTTCCACTTGTCCCCTTAGAAATGGATGAAGGGGACACAAAAATGTGCCTCAACCTCATGATGATAAGCATCGAGCATGCAGTACACAAGGAAAGGGCTAGAAAGTTGCCAAAAGGTTCTTATGGAAGCCTCCCCAGGGTCATGTGGTGGGTCCAGGAGGTCAAAGGGTGGGGGGTGAATTATTATGTCTCCTTGTCCTCTTGGAAAGGGATGAAGGGGCAAAAATATATGCCTCTGACCTAGAGGACATGTTACAGGACAAAAGTTCCCTGAATCCCCTGGGAACATCACAATGTGGAAATGGACTCCATGAGTTTTCCAACAACTAAAAGAATGTAAAAAATGAAGCCCATACATAAAAGTTGTATTTAGTCAAAGTTTATTCAACTCTTGGAAGAGACAAGGTCAACTGGTGAGTCACATTACGACATGTGGCAAAAATTAATCAAGCTTAGGTGAAAAATTCAGGTTTCAGCCTCTAGTCTTCGACACTCGATTATAATCATCTTTCTCAAACGATAAAAAAATGTTGCCATGTGGTGGGTCCTCAGGCCACCATGTGGCCTACTACCATATTGCTCCTTATACTACCAACTCAGTGAGTTGAGTACTTGGATAGATCAGTGAGCTAGGGAGGTGAGTTTAACCAACTCAATCAAGTTATGCAGGGGTGATCTATACAATCAGCTCAGTGAGCTATTAGGGTGAGCTGACACATATATCTCAATGGGAAACATATAAGGGTGTGGCTGAAGGCACATAGCACATAGATTAGCCAAGCCTATATAAAGGCTATTTTCATTCCTCCCATGATAAATGTGGGATAAACCCCACTAAGAGGAGAAAAGGATGAGTGACTTGGTGGCTCAATGGTCATGGTGAATGTGGAATTGGCAAGGAGGATGCAGACATGGCAAGGGAGGGATCGGCATAGTGGAGGATGTGGTAGGGTGAAAGTGGGTTGCAGTAGTATTAGGGACACGTGATAGGTGTAGGAAAAGCATGGGACGCACGTGGCATGGCAAGAATCAGTGGGAATAGCATGGCTTGGTAGTCTGGTAGGTACACAACAAAGTGGTCGGGGAGCGTTCAATGACCCAGTAAAATAGGGGTAAGGGAGTCAACCCTGCGACCTCCCCCTATAAAGCAAACTGACTCAACCAACTCATCCAATGAGTTGGTTGAGGTGTGAGTTGGACGATGAGGCTTATCAAAAAGATAAGTAACCAACCTACCTAGGCCTATAAAATTCCCTCTTCCTCCTCATTTCAAACACTATCCTCTCTCTGCATTCATAAAAGCTCGAGGAGGCTCAAGGGAAGAATAGGAGAAAGGATGAGTATTATGAGGCCTTAGAAAAATTTATAAAGGCCATTTTGGTAGAAAATATATGGAGGCCTATATTATAATAGGAGAAATTGAAAATGAAGCTCTTCTCTCCATTAAAGAAGAAATTATCCAAGCCCAAGCTTAAGAGAAAAAAAGGTGGAGGCCTTAAGAAGTTCAAACGAATTTTTGTGGTGATATGTTGGAGAAAAATATATAATTCCTATTATAGGCATTATTTTATGACCTATATTATATTAGTATACGCATATGGAGATATAAGTCCTATATTGTACTAATATAGGAAACATCATCGTTATTTAAGTATGATATTATTATTATCGGTAAGATGAAATTACGTCTTATATTTAATAGGCACATGTAAATAATAGGAGTTATTATTTAACTCGCCAATCAGTGCAAAGGCCAAATTGAAACCTTTATTCTCATGCTAGATCCTAGAGATTCCATGGAGCTGAGGGGAAGTGACGAAGCATCAAATAAGCACTAGAGCTCAGATCCTTAGTACATTAGATGCATTGTCAGATCATTTTCTTCAGAGGAGGTTCGTATTCACCATAGAGCTTATTGGCAACATTTGATGTAACAGTCATTTTACCATGCAGCAGGGTGAAATGAGGTCATCATCAACAACAAACACCAGATCATTCATAGCTCTGTATAGAGGCTTAGTTCTTCCATACAATAGATTAAAGGAGAATCATTGTTTTCTACATATTTCAAGAGACTTGGCACTGTACAATGGAGGTGTTGAGGTCATCAAGAAGGAGATTTAGCACCATGTAATAGAGGCATTGAGGTATTAAATATTACGGGAGTTATTATCAACTAAAAAGACTATTGTGAAGCACATGGATCCTGACTTTTGATCTAAATGGTATTTCACATTGGAGATCGGATATACTGCATAAGTCAGTGTATTATCAATCGGTGGTTTTGGAGGAGATTCTTTTTCTTCTAGCCTCGTTGGTGATCAGGGGATCATTTTCAAAAGTTCCCTAAACATCCCTAAATGGTGTCAGTGTAGAATATCATCTCGAGAGATTTCCAACGACTGTGAGAACGTGGCAAACGGACATCGAGAGCTCTAGATATGTTCGGTCAAAGTTCAGACAGTGGGAAAGTCAACTCTAGTCAACTCGTCAATATTGGACCGAATGGCACTGTGACACATGGCTTGCCACCACTCGTCAAATTTTCTTGATTTGCCTATCGGGAGATGACAAGTGGAATATATACTATTTACCAAGTTAATTATTTCTATGCCACATTATATGGGTCGAAATTATATTATCTTGGTAAGTCCATTTTCCAAATGGCATGCATATATGCCAAACCACTATATATATTAATGTGTATACACTAGTATTAAATCTAATGTTGATACATTAGTATTGAACCCTACATAGCCGCCAACTTAACTATGTTATTGCTAAACACGTGGGAGGATGAAGCGGTTGTTGGGAGGGAAAAGCCATATGTGGAAGCTTCCACGTGGAAGGAAGAAGGTGGTAAGCGGCGGTAGGGGGCGATTATGCTCCAACGTGGTCTTTTGACCACTTCATATGCGTGGAAAGGCTTTAAAGCCTTAGACATTATCCCCCACCGCCCAACATGTGGGACCTTATCCAAATGCGCCTCTTTTGGGATTTAATCCCATTTCAACAAATGCCGCTCATTTGGGATATTATCCCTTATCAAATGCAATCGGCTAAAATGGGTATTAATCCCATTAAAACATGAAATCAGCCCACATAGGGATTTAATCCCAAATTTCATGTACGGGTTTAGGCTAATATTAGCCTAGGATAATATGGCAATGCATTACTTTTGGGCCCTAAAAATGCATAAATAGGGTACCTAGTTCATTGTAAAAAACACACGGGTGCAACGAACACACAAACTCGAAGACAAGATCATTCCTAGAGTGTTGGAGGCAAAGTCTGAGCCAAGAGGAGAATGAGAAATTGTTGTGTGAAGACCTAAATTATTTAGGCATTGTTATTTTTTATTATTATTGACCTATTATTTGTTAGGCAATAATAAATTAAATATTTGTGGCTAGGAGTTGTTCAAACTACCTAGTCGGCCCATAGCACCACACCAACTACTTGGAAATCCTGGATTGTCGACCGGAGTGCTAGCGTCGCATTGACAGCGTCGGGAAGGCCGATCGAAGCTAAAGGAGATTGTATGCCAGGAAGGTGAAAGTCAAGTGCTATTTTTCACCCTTGTCACCTGAAGGTCTGGTTATTCTTCTAAACAAGTTTAAATAGTTTCCATTGGGTTTTCTTGTGAAAGTACTATTGTAACTTACAAGTTTTGACTAGTGGAACGGTTCGACCACGAACCCGAAGACGTAGGCAATTGCCAAACTCCATAATCAATTCTGTGTGTAATTTTCATTATTGTCTTGTATTATTTTAAATTGATTACTTAAAAGGAGTAAATTATCGGCAAATAATTAAAGCTTATAAGGGTCCGAGATTAGGTAGTAATAATCTGGTTATTTTCAGATCAAGTTTGGTATCAGAGCCGGTTTAGCTCCTTATTTGTTTTTCAGTAAATCTGATTAACAGAGTGATTGCTTCAAGATTGGTGCATTTGGTTCAGTTTGTGTGAACAGGATACAAGTGCACTATGGGAAAGATGTCTAAACAGGCAAAGCTCGAAGAGATTGAAGCATATAATCACCAGATCCAGGAAGAGAATTCTCTCCTGCAATCAATGTATTCCTCCTTGGAAGAGGAGTATGCTCGTTAGAAATTGGAACTACAAACTAAGGATGAGTTCTTGGCAAGGTTACAATGTGGTGATCAGAGGAAGGAAAAACCCTCTACTTCAGATGCAGAGGCCACAGCAGATGATTGCACTGTAAGTTGTTCACCACTAGAATCTTCTTCTTCCTCCCATTCGGTTTCAAATTCAAGTAATGAAGTCTTTGGTTTGTTTGAAAAGCATACTAGAGGCATTGGATCCAAGTTACTAGATAAAATGGGATTTGATGGAAGAGGCCTTAGTAAAAATGGCCAAGGCATTGCTAACCCAATACAGGTCGAGGATCATCCTCATTTTGTAGGTTTAGGTTATCCTAGTGTGGGAATGGAAATTGCAGAATGCTCCAAGAACGCTAACGGGAGACAAGCTTCTGAAAGCAAAGTGATTACCCCACTAGTCCTGCAAGAAGATTTTGAGCAGTAAAGTTGTGCTTTGTCATCACAGGTAAGATGTGGTAAGATAAATCAGCGAAGAGGTAATGAGATTCCACCTCCAGTTTCTTACCATAATCATAAGCACAGTAAAAATTCTGATCCACTTTTTCATCTTAAGAAGTATGGTTATGATTTTCAGAAGATGTGGAATTCTTTTCCATGTACTTTTTGTGGATTGTATAATCATTCAATGGCCAGATGCTAGAAGAGAAGGACACTAATGAAGAAGTTGATGCCATTCGTCAGGAACAAGGCAAATCAGAAAGACCAATCTCATCATGAAGAGTCGATAAATGGCAGAAAGACTTCCTCATCCCAGAAGAAGGAGATTAAGAGGAATTTTTGTGCTCATTGCCAGAGGAATGGGCATCAGGTGGAAAATTGTTGGAAACTGCATCCATCTCACCATCAGAGTAATGGCAAGCCAAAGATGGAATGGAGGCCTATTGCAAAGGCAAAGGAAGTTTCTACTCCACCACCAATTGACAATTCAACCCAGGACCAGGTAATACCTGAAAGTGAAAGTCCTTTAAAATGGGTAAGTCAACAGTTTTTCAATTATATATTGCATAATTCAGAGTGATGGATCGTATGCAGTATTAAGTTTGGAGATCAGATTCTGTGAGAAAATACTGAGAGAAAGGTTTATAATAGTCAGTGGATTTTCTTACTTAGAAAATTTGATTAATGCTCCAAACATATCTCCTAATAAGCTTGTGAGTACCTGTTACAGCTTGGATATAGGATTTCAGTCATATAAAGCTTGGAGATTGATCTGTCATTTGTACAGATAGTAGAGTTCACAGAGATTAGCTTAGAACTTCATTCTGTGTAGAGGCATTGTGACCACACAGCAGAATGGTAGCTGAATCACCATTGGCATTGACGTCGGGTCGAAACTTCATTCTGTGTAGAGGCATTGCGACCATGCAGCAAAATGGTACCTGATATTAGTATGTCAACAAGAGGAGCTCTCAAAGGATTAGCTCGGAACGTCATTCAGTGTCAAGGCATTGCGACCACACATAGGAATGGTAGCTGATCAACAGACTTAGCATCATGCATTGGAGGCTCGAGGTCTTAAAAGAGGCTTAGCATCATGCATCAGAGGCGTTGAGGTCTACAGAGACTTAGCATCGTGCATCGGAGGCTCGAGGTCTTGAAAGAGGCTTAGCATCATGCATCAGAGGTGTTGAGGTCTGTAACAGACTTAGCATCATACATCGGAGGCTCGAGGTCTTGAAAGAGGCTTAGCATCATGCATCAGAGGCGTTGAGGTCTATAAAGGGACAAGGCATTGTCCATCATTGACATCAGATCAATCAAAGCTCTACATAACATGGAGTTCCTTCAAACCAGTTTAGATTCTACGGAATCAACTTGGAGCCAGGAGCTGTGTTATAGAGTCAAAGAAGATCCTTGTTGTTAGATATCAAGAAGCTTAGCACTGCACAGAAGGAGCATTGAGGTTTCATTCAGAAACTTAGCACCATAAAGCGGAGGCGTGGAGGTCTTCTTCGGATATCAGAGTGGCGCAGCGGAAGCATCGTGGACCCATAACCCACATGTCCTAGGATCGGAGTAGAGTTTCCGAAGTGAGAAGGTTGGAGGAGAAGACCCAAGGGTCTACTACAGCAGCACTTCTGAGGTGGCAGCAAATTTTTTCAGATTCAGGACAGTATGGAAGCTTTTTGGGACAAAAAGCTTTTCTCAGTGGGGAGGTGTGATCAGGGGATCATTTTCAAAAGTTCCCTAAACATCCCTAAATGGTGTCAGTGTAGAAGATCATCTTGAGAGCTTTCCAACGACTTTGAGAATGCGGAAAACGGACATCGGGAGCTCTAGATATGTTCGGTCAAAGTTCAGACAGCGAGAAAGTCAACTCTGGTCAACTGGTCAATATTGGACCGAATGGCACTGTGACACGTGGCTTTCCACCACTCGTTGAATTTGCTCGATTTTCCTATCAGGAGATGACAAGTGGAATATATGCTATTTACCGAGTTAATTATTTCTATGCCACATTGTATGGGTCGAAATTATATTATCTTGGTAAGTCCACTTTCCAAATGGCACGCATATATGCCAAACCACTACATATATTAATGTGTATACATTAGTATTAAATATAATGTTGATACAATAGTATTAAACCCTACATAGCTGCCAACTTAACTGTGTTATTGCTAAACACATGGGAGGATGAAGTGGTTGTTGGGAGGCAAAATCCATATGTGGAAGCTTCCACGTGGAAGGAAGAAGGTGGCAAGTGGTGGTAGGGGGTAGTTATGCTCCAACGTGGTCTTTTGACCGCTTCATATGCGTGGAAAGGCTTTAAAGCCTTAGAGATTATCCCCCACTGCCCAACATGTGGGACCTTATCCAAATGTGCCTCTTTTGGGATTTAATCCCATTTCAACAAATGCCGCTCATTTGGGATATTATCCCTTATCAAATGCAATCATTTAAAATGGGTATTAATCCCATTAAAACATGAAATCTGCCCACATAGGGATTTAATCCCAAATTTCATGTACGGGTTTAGGCTAATATTAGCCTAGGATAATATGGCAATGCATTATTTTTGGCCCCTAAAAATGTACAAATAGGGTACCTAGTTCATTGTAAAAAACACACGGGTGCAACGAACACACAAACTCGGAGACAAGCTCATTCCTAGAGTGCTGGAGGCAAAGTCTGAGCCAAGAGGAGAATGAGAAATTGTTGTGTGAAGACCTAAATTATTTAGGCATTGTTATTTTTTATTATTATTGACCTATTATTTGTTAGGCAATAATAAATTAAATATTTGTGGCTAGGAGTTATTCAAACTACCTAGTCGGCCCATAGCGCCACACCAACTACTTACAAATCCTGGATTCTCGACCGGAGTGCTAGCGTCGTATTGATAGCATCGGGAAGGTCGATCGAAGCCGAAGGAGATTGTACGCTAGGAAGGTGGAAGTCAGATGCTATTTTTCACCCTTGTCGTCTAAAGGTATGGTTATTCTTCTAAGCAAGTTTAAATAGTTTCCATTAGGTTTTCTTGTGAAAGTACTATTGTAACTTACAAGTTTTGACTAGTGGAACGGTTCGACCATAAACCTAGAGACGTAGGCAATTGTCGAACTCCATAATCAATTCTGTGTGCAATTTTCATTATTGTCTTGCATTATTTTAAATTGATTACTTAAAAGGAGTAAATTATCGGCAAATAATTAAAGCCTATAAGGGTCCGAGATCAGGTAGTAATAATCTAGTTATTTTCGGATCAGTTGGAGATCATATTTGTTGCATAAGCTAGGGTATTTTCACTAGGTGGTCATGGATGAGGTTTTTGTTCTACTGGCCTCAGGTTTATTATAGCTTAAATTGTGATTTTGTATTAGAGTTACAATTTAGAAGTGAATAATAAATCAGTTCAGTATTATGAACCTGGAGAGGTAGGAATTCTACCAAAATTTGTTATCAACCCTATTGTAATGTGGTTCTAATTCTTGCATTATATTTAATTTAAGTTGGTTATAATGGGGTAAATACATTAAAATAATTAAATTCCTATAAAGGTCCATGGTCAAGGGAAAAAAATTGACCGGTTTTTCAAATCATGTTTCGTATCAGAGCAGATGGCCGTGCTTGAAACCTTTCTTATCTCCGAGTAAGTTGATATCGAGAATTGGGTTGTCATTTGCAGTAATAGTAAAATATACATGTACCAATTCACACTATAGCCCAAAGAAGATTATTAATTGAGGGAACATCTACCACTCGTGAAAGCAGAGAAGCAGAAGCAAGAGCTACAAGATAGGTTTGAGTCTCTGACAAAATTTTGGTATTATTGTATGTATATACTGGCATTTGTAATACCCTTGTGCAAGGGAAAAAAATTGTTGCAGTAAATCAAATTTTCTTGTTAACTGAGTTATCCAAGCACACCAAGAAACTAGTGTCATACTTTGCAGAGAAATTGATCGTATAGAACAGATGATAGGGGACCGAAGCCACCAAGTAAGTACGCATTATATGATAGTTTTATCATGCTTATTGTTTTCTTTCAACATTCATAATCAAAGGTCTATGTCCTCCTGAATACCAAATGGAGATTATTCATCCGAAATCAGTAGTAGAGTGGTGTAGTAGAAGATAGTGAGCCCAAGTTCCATAGGTCCCTGAGATCAAACCAAATGTCTGATTAGAAAAGTAACTATTTGGATACAACGGTATCATCTGTAGAGATCTCTTCACAAACAATTATAGGGTTCATGATCTAGGAGAAGAAAATAGAATATTTTTGGAACAAAAATCCTCATTGGGGAGGTGTGATCTAGAGGACATTTCGGAGGGAATAATTTCCTTGAATCCCCTAGGAGTGTCATAGTGTGGAAATAAACATCGTGAGCATTCCGATGACTACAAGAATGTAGAAAATGGATCCCATACACAAAATTTGTGGTTGGTCAAAGTTTTGTCAACTCTTTGATGAGACAAGTTCAACTGGTGAGGTACATTCCAACAAGTGGAAAAAATGTATCAGGCGTAGGTGGCAACTTTGGTTTTGGACCTCTAGTCTTTGACACTCGATTATAGTCAACTTTTTCATGATCAAAAAAATATTGCCACGAGGTGGGTCCTTAGGCCACCACATGGCCTACCACCATATTGCTCCTTATACTACCAAATCAGTGAGTTGGGTGTTGAGTTTGATCAGTGAACTAGGGTGGCGAGTTGAAAAAAATCAATCGATTTATGCAGGGGTGAGTTATATAATCAGCTTGATTAGCCATTGGGGTGAGTTGGCACATATATCTCAATAGAAAAAAAGTGAGGGTGTGGCCGAAGCCACATAGCACATGGAGAAACCAAGATTATATAAAGGCTATCTTCATCCTTCCCATGATAAATATAGGATAAACCCCACTAAGTGGGAAAAAGGATGAGTGACTAAGTGGCACAACAATCATGGTAGATGTGGACTCGACAAGGAGGATACAAACATGAAAATTGTGGGCTCAGCACATCAGAGGACATGACATGATGAAAGTGGGTCACGAAAGTAGTAGGGACACATGTTAGGCACATGTAAATTACAAGAGGCACATGGCATGGTGAGACTTGACGAGGATAGCATGGCTTGGCAAGCTATCTTATTAAGGAAGGTACACAACAAAGCAGTTAGGGGGTCATTTAATGACCAAGCAAAATAGGGGGTGTGGGAGTCAACCCCACGACCTCCCCCTATCAAATAAAATAGCTTAACCAACTCAACTAGTGAGTTGGTTAAGGTGTGAGTTAGATAATGAGGCTTATTAACAAGATAAGTGGCCCACCTAGGCCTATAAAAGGCCCTTTCCCTCCTCATTTCAAACATAAGCCTCTCTCCATTCAAGAAATATCAAGGAGGATTAAGGGAAGAATTAGAGAAAGGAAGATTATTATGAGGCCTTATAAAAAATTATAAAGGCCATTTTGGGAGAAAATATATGGAGGCCTATATTATTACAGGAAACATTGAAAATGAAGCTCCTCTCTCCATTCAAGAAGCAATTCTCCAATCTCGAGCTTAAGAGAAGAAAAGTTTGAGGCCTTAATGCATTTGAAGGCATTTTTGTGGTGATATGTTGGAGAAAAATATATAAGTCCTGTTGATCAGAGAACACTTGATAGAACTCACACAAGAAGTCCACGTGGGAAAATAGGTCAGGTTTAAGGGTGTGAATGGATAGGAAGAACTCACTTGTGGAGAATAAGTTCAGCATTCAGGACTTAGCCAATTTTGAGCATGAAGACCTATGTTTAGAAGATGGCATGCGGAACATACCAACGATGCAGAGATGTGCATGCCACACATTGTCTATCTTTAGAGAATCAGATCAAAGCATTTTGTATAGAGGCGAGCTAAGAATGGGATTGTCACTTCAATTAACTATAAGAGGTCTATAAATAACACACTTACATATGTGGTTATGCCTGTAAACGACACGTGGTTATTAATAGCATGGATCCTATTTTTGGAATAAATAAGCAGTGAAGGGAAAGTCCCCACCCTATATATATGATGTGAATCACATATTAATAGGCAGAGATATATAGGTATATGCAAAGCGCAAGAGGTAAGCATAAAGATATATGTGCATATGACTAGATTATTGTATCATTTCCATGTGTGCATCGGTATAGAATTCCATTATTATAAGGAGCTTCTGTGTTTATTAATAGATGGAATTTATTAGCTGAATCTAAGTGGCATTCTTGTGTGTAATTAAGTAGTGCTTGTTCTTGATTAAATCATGATTATTGTTTAAGCTTGTTCTTTCATAGATCTGAATATGTCATGCATTATAGAATGATGGATTAGTTATCGATCTATATGTTTCTTCCTTCATCATGCTAACATCCTACTATAGCAACCCTAAAGAGGGACTTGGTACCTTTACGTGCTTCGGGTGAGAGCTTAGTCTAGGCTGAGTGATGTGCCAGCACGTCTATGGTGTTATCTAGTAAATTCTAGGCTGCATCATTGGTTCTGTTTCCGAGACCTCTTTTTCAGTTATTTTCAGGATAGTTCACAATAAAGACATATTGGTTAACTCAAGAAAGTATTGAGGAGTGGATACACAATCTGGAGGAAGAATATGCACGCTGGTTCACCATTGGATATGAGTTTAATGCATACACTTGGGTAGAACAAAATTTGTATGACAATTTATATGAGATATTTTTTGTTATCTTTCCAGTAGAATTATACGAGTGGCTGATTAATTATGCATCTAAGCGGAATTAGAGGTATCGTGCACTTGTCTAGACACATGAAGAATTTCAATCCCTTTATAATGTTGATCTGATTTGGACTCACACTATGGATACGTGCTTTTGTCATGTTCTAAATAGTTATATTCTGTAATATTCAATTTCAACGTATGCTTTCCTAGAGGTAGCTGAATTCCATTTTTTGCGGTATCCTAGAGGATCATATCAGAAAGGTATCCCACTGGAGATCAAGATGCTAATGGTAAATTTGAACCTGGAGAGTAAACCAATGGCTAACTAAACCTCACCATGCATGAGGGCAGGAACAGGTTTGGTGAAAGATGGCAGACCTAGCAAAAGAAATGAAGAGAGAGGAAAGGTGGCTTAAGTATAATGATGTGCACGAGAGTGAGATAGAGAAGTAGTGTACCATTGCAGAAAGTATGGCGTTGAGGATGGAGATGGCTTGTGAAGGATTTGAAGATCACATAGAAGACATGGAGCCAGAGCATCAGGAACACTCCCATCTTAGAAAGCATGACAGAGATCCCCCCTTAGCTTCACACAAAAGTGTGTTAGCAAAGACTACCTGGACCATGGGCACACATCTTAATCCACCTGGTGACCTATCCCTTGCACTTAGTTTTCCAGTACCTAGTACGACAAGTAGCTAGCAAGCTAACTTGGGAAGTAGGAGAGCAAGAGTAAGTCAGGAAGCAAGCACATCATTGGCAGGTTAGATAGCTTCATTATTTGGAGGAACATTTTTAGGTGCATCATCCACATAGAACATCAATGCATAGAATGTTGGATTCACCTCTAGAAGTGGAACTACCTCACACATTGTACGGGTTAAGTATAGTACTACTATTGGAGCACAGGGGAGTACATCTACAGGTCATATTCCAACTACAGGTGGAGGATCAGGAGGTATAGGTGGTTCTATTTCTAGTGGATCTATTGGTTCTGGAGGTAGAGGAAACACAGGAGGTTCTAGATCAGGTGGTCAAGGCCCGCAGCAACCATAGAATATTTATATGGAGATGTCTCTTCATCTCTCGGAGTATAGAGGTATAGAGGATGCCGCCGAACATGTGCATATGTGTGAAATCTTATGGCATGCGAAAGGGAGCACGACTTCTGAGTGTAAGGAAAGTCAATTCGTTACTACCTTACAGGGATGAGCACACAGCTAGTATAGAAATTTTGACCTTGATCAAACTTGCATGGATTATGCAGCATTAAAGGATGCTTTCTTAAAAGAGTTATATATCCTAGAGTTTGAGTAGAAGAGTATCATTGCACTCAAAGATATCAATATGGGAAATATTGAGAGTGTACGTGAGTATGATGCCCACTTTAAGACACTTCTATCTAAGTTGTCTTATGATATTCATGTCAGTTAGCATGCACAATGGTTTATTGGAGGATTGATTACACCGTTTAGAAGGGAGTTGTCACATAAGACATATATTGATCTGTGTGAAGCATTGAAGGCAGTCCTACATGCTGAGGTAGTTGGGAGCATTGACACTAGTGTTAGTCCATTCTTAGAGGCACAAATTGCAGCCATGGAAAAGTAGCTAGAAAAATTATCGGCAAATTCAGCTCATGAAACGTGCTCAAGGATTTGGTGTACAGATTGTGAAGTGGAAGGTCACACCAAGGATAGTTTCCCTCACAGATCTATACATTCATTGGTGTTAGACTGTGAAATATGTCATTTGAATAATGATGCTAGCCATTGTCCTTTGTTACAACATGTGATAAGGAAGATGGTATCCTACTTTTACAAGATTTGCATCTCCACAACCTATGATACTAAGGATTATTGATTGATTGGTTAGATCCATGATGCTATAGACATTGGGTTACAACAGACAAATGTAAAGAATAACTCTAAGAACAAGAATGAGTGCTAGGATCAGGATCATAATCAATCACACTATGATAGGACTGAGGACTAGGAAGAAGACATGGATATTGAGGTGGATATGGAGGACGAGGCCATGGTGGAGGAAGAAGTGAGTTTCCTCACGGAACATGCTATACATGCATATCCCCTAATAATTATAGGCATGAATGTCCCCATAATATTACATTTTCTTTCCGTGAAAATAATCATAGCTATGAGGAGTTCCCGGATGTATATGAGCATCTTAGTAAACAACATAAGTAGGAAAACAAAGGCACAAGGATGGTTAGGATCCAGTGCGCAGAGGAAAATCAGTGGATGCCCAAGATAGCACCAAAACTTGAGGCCTTAACTATGAAGATTACCACACGTGTTGAAGTGGCACACATAAGAGAGGTGTCTTTCTAGAATCTTACAATCATTAAGGAGGAGGTTTTACATGTAAGGTACCCAGATCTTGCCCATCAAAAGGAAGTTTATCAAGAGACCATGGAAGTCCTTAGAAATATTCAAGGTGAAATACAATGCTTATAGGAACAATCCAGAAAAAAGGAAAAAAAGAAAGAATCAAGGAGTGTCCCCTTTGATATTGATGACATCAAAGAGGTGTGTAAAATGTTGCACCAAGAGAATATTATTATATTATTAGGGAATATGTTGAAGGAGAACACTCCACTCAAAAGCACTGAGAATGAACGACATATCCTACATGCAAATATTGCCCCTAATAACATTGACTATGATAAAGGGATCACTCTGAATGTTGTTGTAGATGGGTGGTTGTTGAGAAATATTTTGATTGATACAGGTGTGGAAATCAATGTGCTTACTTTAGATGCATGGGTATAAATGGGGAGACCTCCATTACAACCATCATCTAATTTTTTGTTTATGGAAAATAGGACTAAGGCCAGTCCCATAGGAGTTTTGAAAGATGCATTTATAACCATACAATGGGCTAAATTCACTGGGGATTTTGAGGTATTAGCACTTACAGAAGAAAATATTTTTCCAGCCTTTCTCAGATGCCCTTGGTGTTATGCGAATAATGTTGATTTGAGATTCAATAAGGGGTATATCAGCTTTGAGAACAAAGACGAAAGGATTGTGATACCTTTGACAGATGGGAATTCTACACTGTATGTTGAGCTTCTAAGTGAGGAGGACTTAAACAAAATCTATGTATGTTTTATTACGACCCAGAGGTCAATGAGCCATCAAAGGAAGGCATCCTACAGTGGGAGGATTCTCACTATATCAGTGATACTATGAGTATTGCTAGTGAAAATTGGGCTCATGGTACATATGAACTAGTAGGATGCGAGGTAAAAATTACGATTGTGCGCAAGAATGGAATTTTTTTTGTTTGACTGATAGGTAGCGTAGTGCCTTGGTATATAGGAGCAGAAGATCCTCCTGTATTCTTACAAGCCATGGAGGCATAATGGATAGACCAGGTAAGGAGAAGATACATGTTAGCATATATCTTACATGAGATAGCAGCGCGTTGGCTGGTAGTTCATAGAGATAATCTTATGGAGTGGAAGGAGATCAGAATCGCCCTATCTACTAGGTTTGTAAGAAGCAATGCACCTACGCAGATTTGCATTTATAATGGTGATCAACCTATTTAGCACCACATTCAGCAGTGTGAGAGACTCTAGACAGCAAGACAGGAAGCATTACCACCTTCACTCTGGGTGAATAAATTGTATTCCACTCCACAAGGGTGTACACACACTTAGTATGTATATGCAGAACTACATCGAGAGACTGAAACTGGAAAAAATTGACTATAGCAATGATCCAGACCTTTGACTACTTTTCTTCCCAACCTCCAATAGAAAAGTCATTAAATTTTGTGAAGTGGTTAACCATGGGAGATAGTACAAAGGTGGATAAACTCATACAAGAATTATTTATTATTTGGTGAGACAGAATCAGGCATGCATTTTGAAGAAGAAAGAGAAGACTCCATATTGCTTGAATGTGCTTTCCTTGAGAAAGAAAAAGGAAAGATGGTATACATCATGGATGATGAGGAAGTTGAAAACTTAGATATTGACCATTCGCAGGGGGCATGCGAGGTCTTGGATAGTGCAGATAAGGATACTCATGCATACCATGAACCAATGAAGATAAAGAAGGTCAATATAGGATCGAAGGTTGAGCCTAAGGAGGCCATAATTGGAGACTACTGGTAAGACTCAGAGGTGGAAATTATTATTGAGTTACTACGTGATTACCAGGACTTATTCCCTCAAAGGTATCATGAACTTAAAGGCATGCATGAATCACTTGGGGAAATGAAGATAAATCTTAAGGACGGTGCATGCCCAATTAGAAAGAGGCCTTATAGAATGAACCCTAATTTGTGTGAAAAGGACAAAGAAGAGATTGATAACATGTTGAAATTTGGAATTATCAAGCCCCTTGATGAGTCAGAATGGGTTAGTCCAATGGTGATCAGTATCAAGAAGGATGGATGAATTAGAATATGTGTGGACTACAGGGAGCTGAATATTGCATGTGTAATAGATTCATTCCCTACACCATTTACTAAGGAAATACTAGAAGGAGTTACAAGGCGTGAAATATATTCCTTCACAGTTGGGTTTTTTGGGTATCATCAAGTTAGGATTTCTCAAGAGGATCAAGAAAAAGACAAATTTTACTACTAAATGGGGAAGTTTTGTCTATACTGTGATGCCTTTTGGATTGAAAAACATGTCTGTTGTATTCTTGTGCATAGTTGTTCAAGCATTCAAATATTTTATTCACAACTCCTTACATGTCTACCTCGATGATTGGACAGTATATGGGCTTGTTAAGGATCATTGTGACAATCTTTGCTTCATGTTTGAATGGTGCAGACAATTGAGTATCTCTTTGAACATCAAGATGTGCATATTTGCTACACCTTTTAGAATATTGTTGGGACACATAATCTGCAAGGAAGCGTTACTTGTTGATCCAGCTAAGGTTACAGTCAAGCTAGGCCTAGAAGCACCTACCAGTCACAGTGAGGTGCGTAGATTTTTAGGTCACACAGGATATTAAAGAAAATTCATCAAGGGATATGCAAAAAATTTCTGCACCTCTGGAGGAGTTACTGAAAGGAAAAGGTACATTCTATTGGAGACAATAGCAACAACATGCATTTGAAACATTGAAAGAGAAACTTACTACCGCGCCTATCCTATATTTTCCTTCATGGGAGAAACCATTTCATGTACACGTGGATGCCTCTGGCACAGCTATTGGTGTAATATTAGCTCAACCTGGAGAAGTTGTTGTCGATCATCCTACAGATTTGCTAGTAGGAAGCTGACTCCTGCTGAATAGAATTATACAACTATAGAGCGCAAATCTTTGTCAATGATCTATGCATTACACAAGTTTCGACAATATTTGCTAGCTACACCATTTGTATTATATATGGATCACATGACATTGAAGTACTTGGTAAAAAATCTCATCTTACAGGGGCACATATGTAGATGGGTACTCTTATTTCAAGATTTTGATTTCACAGTTGTGGTAAAGCCAGGGAAAAGTAATTTTGGACCAGACCAACTCTCTAGAATTCACTCAGGAGAAGAGGCACAAACGATTGAAGAAACCATGTCAAATTCCTAGTTATATAGGTTACAATGTGTGCCATTAGAATTATAAGACATTGATGTCTTTCTAAAGACTGGTGAGGCACCAGAAGGAATGAAGGCATTATAAAAGAAACAACTTTGTTATACGTGTGGCACCATTTATGTCAATCAGTGGTGACCTCTACAAGTTAGGCAAAGATGAAGTATTACGCCATTGTGTATTAGAGCATGAGTGCAAGGATATTATGGAAGAAGCCCATGGTGGTATTGTAGGAGGCCACTATGCAGGTGATGCAACTACCTAGAAGATCCTATTTACTAGATTATGGTGGGAGACACTGTATAAAGATTGTAAAGTGTGTTGCAAAGCGTGTGACCATTATCAGCATCTAGGTAAACCATGACAAAGAGATGAGATGCCTTTAATACCAATTACTAGTGCCAAATCATTTGAGAAATGGCCATCGACTTTGTAGGACCCATTTCACCAGCCGCGCGTAGGACTGGATCTCACTATATCATTACTTGCACATATTATCTCACATAATGGGGAGAAGAAGCACCTAAAAAGGAGTGTACAGTAGCTACAATAGTTAGGTTTCTATGGGAGAATGTTCTTACAAGATATGGATGTCCTTTAAGCTTGAAAAGTGATATGGATACACACTTTTTGAATGAGATAATCAGGATCCTATTAGATGATTTTATGGTTCCACACCATAGAAATACACCCTATCATCCTCAGGCAAATGGTACTGCTGAGGCTTTTAACAAGATTTTGAGAAAAACATTGACAAAAATTTGTGATGTTGGAAGAATGGATTGGGATGATAAAGTGTCAATTGTTATTTGGGAATATAGAACCACCTATAAGAGATTAAACAAGGTCACACCATTTTAGTTGGTGTTTGGCATCGAAGCCATTCTTCCTATAGAATTTATGTTACCTTCTTTGCACATTGCGTGCACTAGAGGTCTATCTGATGAGCAAGATTTAGATGAGCACATTGAGAAGATGATTCAATTGGATGAGTGACAAGCCATAGCACAATGGAGTCAAAAGCAAGAATAGGCTAGGCAGAAAGCATGGCATGACAGAAACATAAGGGATAAGAAGTTTGAGATTGGACAAATGGTACTTCTCTATGACTCAAAGTTATTACACCATCTAGGAAAGCTCAAAGTACATTGGTTAGGGCTGTATGTCATCACTTACATACTTGAATCATGTGCTTGTCAGTTAGAAGCACTTGATGGAACACATCTGCCCGGTTACTTTAAAGTGAGTAGGCTAAAGCCCTACTATAAATAAGTCTTCTTGATGTTTGTAATAAGGCAGTATTGCCATTTAGATTAGGTTTTTTGAATTTTATACTCCCTTAATTTATTTCCTTCATTTTCATTATGCTTTGTCAATTTAGTTGTTGTTCTTGTGTAATAAGCATGTGTGCACGCATGAAGCTAATTGATATGTGAAGAATGTTTATGCGCAAAGGACTGCACATACTTTTAGTGGGTGGGTGTGTTTTAATTCAAAAGAAGATTTATTCTCAAAAGTGACCAAGGATGGAGATGAATGAAAGGACAGTATAATGCAAGGTAAGCAGAGGCCATGATAAGTACCAGGAGAAGGTACAATTATGAGGTACTTGGGCATAAGGGTGCACACTGAAGAGAAGTTTGTGAACAAAGGGTAGGAAGGTGTGCTAGCTGGGGTGCAAAGATGTACTACATGGAACAAACGAATTTGGTGAATGAATGAGAGGATATTTGGTAGGTGAAGGAGTAATAAATGCATAAAAATTTGAAATTTTCTATAGGGATGGGATGCAAATTCATTTTTACCATTGCGAAAAAGATTATTTGAGGAAAAAGCTAAGTGTGAAGAGCTGAGTGGTCTTTTTAAGGTGCGAAGGGTGTGAAACCAAGTGTGACAAATAGATCTGTGTGAAAAGAAGCTTCCATCCCTAGTGGTGAAGGTTTTGAGCGAAGCAAGGTGATAGAGAGGAGTTAGGGAACAAAGTTTCCACCTAGGGCATGATTGAATCGAGCTAGGGTTTGATTCAAAAAGTGCAAAGTTAAAGAGGAGATGATTGTAGGGTAAAAATGGCACCCAAGAAGGTAGCTACAGCAGGAGTAAAAGGAAAGAAGAAATTGGTCATTGAGGAGGAAGAGATGGCACCCGAAATCAATTTTTTAGAAATGTAATATCCTGAAGGATTCATCATCAGCCAGGAATGGGACTCGCACATCAGAAAGAGTAAAGTAAGTGAATACAATCATAAGAACTCAGAGAACAAGAAGGATCTCAATTCCTTGCTCACTATGAGGATGAACAAATGTACAGTAGATGACATGCCAGTTTATGATGATGTAGGTGAGAATCTTCTGAAGAGAATTGGGGTCTACCAATTATATGAGCTTCCATATTTTGGTAAGTATGAGCCCTTGTACTAGTGGCTCATGAGTAGAGTGCATGAGGACTTCTACTTTACAAGATGTAGAGTTAGAATCTCATCCATGCTTATCTCAATGGTGACAGGTTTGAAGGCCACAGGAGAGGATATAAAGAATGATATCATAGATAAAGTCATGATCTTAAAGACCAGACAGGAGTTGGGGTACCTGAAGGTTCGAGGCAGTATGGATATAGACAAGTTGAATAAATGTCTAGTTATGTAAGCAATAGCACACCTTGTTACAAATATGAATGACCAGGAGTGGTGGTCATAGGTAAATACTATGTGGTTACACGTTGCGTGAAAGATGTCAGAAGGAGAATTCTACAATATTGCAGGCTACATTACAGAGCAAATAGTTGAGGAAGCGCGCACAAAAGGGAAGATCAGCTTTTGGGTTGTTCTATTATCACTGGTATTCATGGAAATTGGAGTTTTTAGTGAAAAATCACAGCACCCCCGAATGGCCTAGGTGTGAAGTGGGGAATCTGGTGTGATTACACAACATGGGACCATCTCTCTAGATGTGGAACTTGCAAAACTTGAGATGGACCTCCAGAGAAAGCTAGTTCTTGCCTCCTAATCTACCTACCACAAGTTACTCCAATTCAAGAAAAACCTATTCTATCCTAATATAACCATTCTAAGGGGACAAAGAGAGAGAGGGTGAAATATCCTACACTAAGTGGTGATACACCAGAAAAGGAAGTAGATGATCACATACCCAACTGCCTAAAATGGATAGAGGTGAGCAGAGGAGAGGGTGGACAGAACGCACCATAGACCAAAGATAGATTTCACACAAAAAACCACTTCAAAACCCATTAAACACAGCTCTTGGGACCTGCAATAAACATCAAAAGTATGCACAATATACCCTGCAAAAATGAGAGGTAACAAGAGACAACAAAATAAGCCATAGATGGATAGATGTATCACAAAATAGATTTTATTTCTCCAAAATTTTACATAGTGCACCATCAGTGGGTAAGAGGTAAGAAACGCCATTACAAAGCCATGAGAGTAGGCTTAGACTCCACATTTAACCCCAAGGAAGAAAGGGAGAGGGGGCAGAAAAGAAACACCGACCACCCATTTGAATTTTCCCCTCTATTACAATATATAGGAACAATGGGAGAGATAAGAGGGAAGAATTCAAATCCTACTCCAACCACCCTGAGATATGCATTGAATCCCATTTTGAAAGCTCAACCATGAAATATCAATTCCTTTTATAAATCTTCCCACAATATGTCACTTCTAGTTCTTTAGCAGATAAAATCGAATCGGATCTGGTAGTTTAAGAGATCAAATTTTGCGTTAATGGCCTAGAAGACTTTTTCCAAGTTTTCACCTACCAGAGCCTTCCAAAATGATATTTTATGTTCTCAAGGTGTAAAGGGTGTTGAGAAATTTCCATAAATTCTTCTCCCACCCAAATATGATTCTCCAATTGAAAGATATTTTCATTTGAATATTAGGGTTACATGGTGCAATATTTAAAGAGTCTGCCCCTGTAGGGTCCATATGGCGGCCTTGTGCACCTTGAAGATTTGGTTGCTACCCTTCACTCTTGAAATAGTGCTAGACTGACATGTGCTAGCCTCCGCGAGCTCCTTGGGGTCCCTTGTATTTTGTCTGAGTATTTTTCTTGGCGGGCCAAAAATTTGGCCTTGGACATGTGGAGGCTTGGCACTTGTTTGAAAACTTGCCCCCAATTTTACCTTTGGAAAGTCACCGTCCTAACACTTAACACCTTCCATTGTCCTGCCTCTACTTTGAATATTCAAACTCTGAATTTGTCCCTTTTAAAAATTTAGGACACACGACGAGCCCGTGCTCATTTGAAATATGCCTCCAGACTTTACTTTTGACAATGCGTTGGTGAGACACGTGGAGGCCTCCGCGAGGTCAGAATATTAATGAATTTTGGGCCTGATTTCCTTTTGACTTTGTTTACCATTAGCTATGTGGAGGGCTGATGCAATTTTAACTCTTTGCTCAAGATTTTTCCTTTGTGGATGCATCGAGCTAACGTGTGGCGGCTTCCGCTAGCACATCTATACTTAGTCTTTTTTTAGGCCCGCCCCGTCTGCCTTTTGACTTTTATATTTGACTCTACCTCTGTTTTGGACCTGGGACACATGGGGGGCTAGTGCTTGTTTGATTCTACCTCTTGGGATTTAATCTTTGGAGGTACACCACTTTGACACTTGGCATCGTCTGTTGTATCCTCCATACTTAGTCATTTCAAGGCTCGTTCTGAGTCATTTAAGAGCCCGACGGCTTTGAACCTTCATCGTTTCTTTTCTTAGAGCCTCTAGCTCCTTTGGCACCACTCATCCTCATGCTCTGAATCTGTTATTTCATTTTATATCCTTCTTGAGTCTATTTGCTAGATTTGAAGCATGGATTCACTCAACAGAGTCGTTTCTCAAATCTTTTACTACACAGGGTTGTCTGATCTTTTGTAGGCCCCACCACTCCATTGTAGATTCCCTATACAACCCATTTGCAAGATTCAAATGTGATTTCTTAGGTACTTTATATGCAAGGTCATGGCTGATCCAATATTTTGCCGAGGGGCAAAATATGGATAATAGTTTTGGCGACTCACAGGGCATCTACCTGCTAGATGAATGGATCAATGGTCTTGAAGCATCCATTGGGTATGGAGTCAAGAATGATAGCCTAACACTGATCCTTCTTATAAAATGGACTCTGACTACCCACCTTTGCTACCTCTGCCTAACCTTGAACCTTTCTGCACATCTACACTCTCAATTTTCATTAGAAATCTTGAAATAAGGATTCTGAGAGTAGAAAAATGTTTGACCCTGGGGCTTTCATTTGTCCCTAAAATGGACTATTTCGAAATGGATTAAGTTTCTCTACATTTGTTTCCTTTTGGAACTAGCAACTGTTACAAACAACTATGAGTCTTTCTACCTTTAATAATGAAGAGTCTGTCCTGATGTGCCCTTGGATCAAAACAGACAAAACTTATATACAAAGACCAAATCATACATGCCTCAAATGAGACATGCAGAGTGTGCATAAGCAATTCTTCTGCTGAAAGAAAATCTACTCCTCCTAAACTAATTAGAGAAAAAGAATGCTAAACAAATCCTACTATAGGCAAGGAGAAGTAGCTTCCATTTCTCAAAAGGGGCAGCCAAGCAGATTATTTGACACTAAATATAGCTTCTTGTATGAGTGAAAAACTGACAATAAGTTGGTCCTCCAACTAAATCATCAAGGTATCAACATTAATGGAAAATGCCTCCTCATATTGACTTACATTGGACTTTTGGAGGTATTTATGATGACCTTTGGTACTTTGGTACTCATCCTCATGCCCTGAAGTAGGCATGACTAGTTTTGGCTTCTCCCTTGGCTCCAATGAAGCCAAGTACCTGATTGGGCACAATCTAATCCTTTCAATGTGTCCCTCATTCTAAATTTCAACTCCAAGAATGGAGTTTTATTTTAGACCCTCTCAGATGAATGGTGAGAGATAAATGGTTATATTCTCCTTCCTTTTATCTTTCTTCTCCTGTGAAGAACATGAAAGACTCATATCTTCCAACCTTGGTTTCAGAGAGCCATTATGAAGTGCAGGTTGTTACACTTAGATGTTCTCCTTTATGGCAGTAGGATCATATGCTTGGAATGTGGGTGATGGAGGAGTAAATGATGTGATCTCCATGGGCTCTTTTCCATAAAATCAATCCTCCAAGTCAGACAGATAGTTTGTCTCCTTGTTGTCATGTTACATGTGCTCTACCTCCTCCATGGTGTCCTCCTGATCTGCAACTTGATCACCATGGCTCCGTTCACTCTCAAACATGAAGTTTGAAAGATAAAACTCTTCTTCAACATCAGATCTTGAAGGGGATGAAGTGGGCAGAAGAAATAAAGGTTCTTTTATAGCTTGCTCCACACTTGGAGCCTCTGAAACTGTATGGTCCTCCTCCATCATGGGTTCATCGATCAAATCAGGCCCTTGAAATGAAAGCAAAAAATATTCAATGATGATTTCTTCATTGAGTGGCCTCAATATTGATTTGATCTCTCCCAGTTTCTCTTATTCAATGGGGCTTAGAGCTGATTATTCCTCCTCTTTAACTAGTTATGTAACTTGGATTAGATCAACATTCTCCTCAGACATAGTGCCATTAGGTACACTGCATTCAGAGTAAATAGACTACTAATCTTCTTCCTCTTGTTCTTTCTTTTCTTCTACTGCAAACTCACCTCAGCCACCACTGGCTCTTCAACCCTGACCTCCTCTATTAGCTTGACCATCAAGGGGATCTTTGTAAACCAAAAGTTGGCAGCCCAACTCTTCAGATTGTCTGTCATTTCTTTTCTGTTGGGCTCCTCTTCTTGTTGTTCTCCTTGACTGGATTCTTGAGTCTCTTCCTAGCATGGACTTGGGAAAGCAAGAGGAGTGGCAGGTTGGGGTTCAACTCACGTTAAAAAAAAAATTGGTGGGAAGGGAGGTGGAACTTTTTATTTTTTGGAGGGGATGACTATTTGGAAGGGAAAAGGAAAGAAGAACTGAGATGAGGTAGAAGATCAAGGGATGGAGAAGAGAAAGCAACACTTGGGGCAATAACTGAGGGGCTTGACTCTTGACCATGCTGAAATGATAAAGTTTGAGAAAAAGGAAATGAAGGACAGGGAGCTGGTGATTGACTTACCCTTTGACAAGGTTGTCTCGCACTTTGCTCATAAGCTTCAATGTCCTCAATCCACTATGTAAGCTGAGGCAGCATTTCAACCATGAAGTCAAGCTTCTCCTAAGGGTTGTAATGTCTTGTAAAAGGTCCTTCCGATGAACAAGGTACCCTATAACCAATCTTAAATGCCTTCATTTGTGTTATGGCCCTTGACTGAACCATGTCAGCCTCCATCTTTTGAATCTTCTCTAGAAAACCAGCATTCTCCATTTGATTGTTGTCATTATATGCATACCCTTGTTCTGAATAAGCTCCATGGCCAAACTGACTTTGACCCTACTCATATGGGTAAGCATAGTTACTTTGGATTTGGTCATAGTGTTGATCTCAAGGAGTTGAAAAATGCATTGGAGGTGAACTGCATTAATGTTGTAAGTGTGAGTTCCATGAAGGAAATGAAGTCATGATTGCACAATTTTATAGAATGGGGGGGATAATGGAAGATATGGAAGAAGAAAATGAATGAAAATGAATGGAAATTGATGGAAAAGGTCTGCAGCTCAAAGGATGGGTTATTGACCAAATGGAATCACCAGATGTGATTGAAAGTGCCTCAAAAGGTTGACCCTTAATAGGAACACATCAACCTGCTAAGATGAAGTGGTAAGGTGTTTCAGAGCTGTCCCACCATGCCAAAACTATAAGTGTGGTTGCATGGTGGCTTATGATTTGTTGTTTTAATGAGACACCTTAGAAAGATGGGAGATCAAACCTCAGGCTCACACCGAGCATGCCTAAACTGTTAGTGCAAAATCACAGCACCCCCGAATGGAACAGGTGTGAAGTGGGGAATCTAGTGTGATTACACAACATGGGACCATCTCTTAAGTTATGGGACTTGCAAAAATTGATATGGATCTTTGGAGAAATTCGGTTCTTGCCTCCTAGTCTACCTGCCACAAGCTACTCCAGTGTAGGCAAAACCTATTCTATCCTAATCTAACTATTCTAAGGAGACAGAGAGAGAGAGGGAGGGAGAGAGAGAGTGAAAGAGCCTACACTAAGTAGTGATACACCAGAAAAGGAAGTGGATGATCATAGACCCAACTGGCTAAAACGAAGAGAGGTGAGCAGAGGAGAGGGTGGAAAGAATGCACGAAAGACTAGAGATATATTTCACACAAACAACTACTTTGAAACCCATTAAATAAAGCTCCCAGGACCTACAATAGACATCAAAAGTATGCACAGTATACCCTGCGACAATGAGAGGTAAGTAAAGACAACAATATAAGCCAAGGATGGACAGATGCATCACAAAAAAGATTTTATTACTCCAAAATGTTACATAGTGTGCCACTAGTGGGAAAGAGGCAAGAAAATGCCATTACAAAGCCATGAGAGGAGGATTAGACTCCTCATTCGACCCCAAGGAAGAAAAGGAGAGGGGGAAAAAAGAAACAGTGACCAACCATTTGAATGTGCCCCTTTATTACAATATATAGGAAGAATGGGAAAGAGAAGAGGAAAGAATTTGAATCTTGCTCCAATCACCCTAAGATATGCATTGAATCCCATTTTGAAATATCATACACTAAATATCAATGTCTTCTATAAATCTACCCACAATATGTCACTTCTGGTTCCCTGATGGATCAAATAGAATTAGATCTGGTAGTTGAAGAGATCAGATTCTACATTAATGTCATAGAATAATTTTTTCCAGTTTTCACCTACCATAGCCTTCCCAAAAAGATATTTTATGTTCCTATGGCATAACAGGTGTCGAGACATTTCTATAAATTCTTCTCCTGCCAAAATCTGATTCTCCAGTCGAAAGATATGGCCATTTAAATATTAGGGTTATGGGGCATAATATTTAAAGAGTCTACCCCTGTATGGTCCACATGGCAACCTCATGCACCTTGAAGATTTATCATTTCCCCTTCATTCTTGAAATAGTGCTAGACTGACATGTGGTAGCCTCTGCAAGAACCTTAGGGTCCCTTGTATTTTTTCTAATTCTTTTGTTTAGTGAGCAAAAAATTTGATCCTAGAAACGTAGAGGCTTGGCACTTGTTTGAGATCCTGCCTCCAATTTTACCTTTGAGAAGGTGTTGTGCTGACACTTGGCACCTTCTACTAGCATGCCTCTGCTTTGATTATTCAAACCCTGAATTATCCCTTTTAAAAATTTGGAACACGCAGCAAGCCCGCGTTCATTTGAAAACTACCTCCAGACTTTCCTTTTGACAACGTGCTAGTGAGACACATGGAGGCCTCCGCGGGGTCGGAGACTTAACCAATTTTGGGCTTGTTCTCCTTTTGACCTTTGTTAACCATTAGCTACGTGGGGGGCTGGTCCAAGTTTGAGTCTCCACTCAGGATTTTTCCTTTGGGGATGCACCGAGATGATGCATGGTAGCTTCTGCTAGTACTTCTATACTTAGTCTTTTTTTAGGCCTTCCCTATCCACCGTTTGACTTTTATCTTTGAATATGCCTCCGTTTTGGACCTAGGACACGTGGGGGCTTGGTGTTTGTTTGAGTTTTCCTCTTGGCATTAAATATTTGGAGGTATGCTACTTTGACACTTGGTAATGTCCGTTGTCTCCTCCATACTTAGTCATTTCGAGGCTCGTTCTGAGTCATTTGAGATCTTGACGTCTTTGAACCTTCGTCATTTCTTTTCTTTGAGCCTCTAGCTCCTTTGGCACCACTTAGCCTCATGCTCTGACTTTGTTATTTCATTTTAGAGCCTGCCTGAGTCTGTTTGCTAGATTTTAAGCACTAATTCGTTCAACAAATTTGTTTCTCAATTTTTTTACTGCACAGGGTCGTTTGATCTTTTGAAGGCCCCGTCACTCCATTGTAGAGTTCCTCTTCAACATGTTTATAGGATTCAAATGTGATTTCTTAGGTTCTTTCTATGCAGGTTCATGGCTGATCCACTATTTTTTTGGGGGAAAAATATTGATAACAACAGTACCAGACGGGACAAAGGAAAAGGTATGGGAATACCCCATAGAGAACAAGTCACCACCTGAAAGGTTTAGTAAGTACCTATGTAAAGGTTCCATGATAGATGACATCAAGAAAAGGGAAGAGAAATGGTATGACGGGATCCATACGGCATTTGGAGAAGAGTGACACATCCCGAAGGACCTACCATCAATAGTGTGGAAACAAGTCCAGTTTTCTGTATATCATCATTTCTGTATCACACGCTTCTCAATGAGAGTTGGAGTCTGGATCCCTTGGTGTAAATTGCCTTATGTATTCACTACAAGGTATTTCCAAGCATCTTTTCATAGATTCATAGACATGTGCCAACTGGTATTCAATGTAGATAAGATAGAATGTGACTACCACATGTTGAGGAAGAAGTATTTGTATCCAGGAAGAAGTGCATATGATGAGAAGCTATTTTCAGAGGTGTTGAATATTAATCCAATAAGTCTGGTTATAGCAGATGTAGGGGAAGATTTAGTATATCTTCAGATAAATCCTAAGATGGAGAAAAATAATTATGTGGAGAATGAATTGACTCTCCTAGGGCCACCGAAGGGTAAGAACACAATGGAAAACATACCGGTGCAAAGGCCAACAGAAACTGCTGAAGTAGAGGATGAAGAAGAGGAGCGTGAAGATAGTGGAGGCTTGGAGCGTAGAAGAAAGCAACCATATGACAAAGAAGAGTCACAATTCATGGCCACTCCACCTCAAGGATAGGACAAAGAGGAAGATACAGAGGATGAGTAGGGGGAGCACAAGTTTAAGAAAGTTTTCAGATGCACAAGGACTCAAGGTGGAACCCCACAAATGGTACGGAGATCACCTTGTCTCTCTCCACACAAGGAGACCGCTGAGCCAAAAAGGAGGAGAAATTTAAAGTTAGATGAAGAAGTGGAGGAATCAAGGGAGAGTGGGTGTACATTTCCTACCCCACTCAAGCAAGAAGATGAGCCACAGAATGAGGGAGAGTAAAAATATGAAGAGATGAGGGATAGAGAAAAGAGAGAGAAAGAAACCTCTGGATCCATGCATGCGGCTAATCAAGGCATAACGAGATAGACTCCTAACCTTGAAGCTACAATTCCAAAGGGTCCAAGATCGAAGAGGATGAGTGAAGAGCACATTCCACCAGCCATGGGGTATGTAGAGGATGCAAGTAAAATTGTCTGCATGCCCGCTTCCAGAGCACAATAGCACAAAAGGATTTATTCATCTGGGAGTTAATGGATGAGGATATGGTGAATCTACACACTCAAAAGAAACTATCAAAGTCAATACATACCCATATGGATGAGCCTAACTTTGATGTATGTGATGAGTCATGCATGTCGAGATGGTTGAAGAAGGCACCCCACTCTAGACATATGACAATAAAGCCTACTATCATGTTAGATGAGCAGGTCAGCAACACACTAGTGAAGGTTTCTACTAAAGTTTCAAGAAGAAACATGGAAAAGGCCACAAAAATCAGAGTGTTGCATGAGGATTTGAAGATGAAGGATGCAGATATAGTGTGCCTAACCCAAGAGAAGGACTTGGAACAGAAAAAGAATAGTGTGTTAATTGGCATGGCAGAGGCCATTAGAGATCATGTGATGAAAGAGCACCCGCATCTGAAATATAAGGTACTAGAACAATTCCCCTCAGTAATGCATTATGTTAGAGCTTTGGTGGACTTTGGTATTGGAATAAAACACAATTAGAATGCCAAAACCAAAGAATCCTGAAAAAGAGGCAGAAAGGGATAAGGTTGTAGTAGTCAGAAAAATTACATCATACAAAGGTCTACTGCAAGCGCTCCAAGAAGAATTGAAAAAGGTGGATCATGCCTTAAATATATGCACAGCTCCAGAGGCGTTGATCAAGGCAAAGACTCTAGAAGAAGATAATGTAGTCCAGAAGGCTATGAAAAATGATACCTTGGGCCGCGTAGAATGGTTAACACTCGTAAATCAAAAGCATGAGGCCCTGGCAACAGCACAAGAGCCACACAAGGAATGATTAGATGAGCTTGGGAAACTCATTGCACAAAATATGGATGCACTAGAAGGAAAACATACTGCAATGTCCAGCATTATGCTTATATTGCAAAATGAAAAAGGTGAAGTTACCCAAGATGAACTGGAGTCTATTATTGTGGACATACCATAGCAGGAAGAGAAAGCATTCATCGATTGGAAAACCTTGGAGGCTGAGATAATGGAAGAGTATCCAGAGTGTATCCATCACTTTGATACAATGGAGGCTGCCTCATAAAACATTCTTTATTCATCTACATTCTTTCTTATTCTTTTCATTCTTGTATTATTTACTTCAAAGGTTTTGGAAATACCCATTGGTTCAAGGTGACAATGAGATTAGTGTGGGGTAATGTTGATAAGAGAATACTTGACATGATCACACAAAAATTCCACATGGGAAATAGGCTAGGTTTAACGGTGTGGATGGACAAGAAGAACCTGTGTGCGGAGGGAAAGTTCAACATTCAAGACTTAGCTGATTTAAAAGCATGAAGACCTATTTTTAGAATGATGGCATGTTGAACACACCAACGATGCATCAAGGGTACATGCACAACCATGTCATAGGTCTATCTTTACTAGGATCGGATCAAATCATTTTACATGGTGACATAGCTACTTTAATAGGATTGTCACTTTAGTTAACTTTCAATAGGTCTATAGATAATTCCACACTTACATGTGTGGCTATGCCTGTAAATGACGTGTGGCTATTAATATCATGTGGCCTATTTTTGGAATATATAAGCGGTGAAGGTAAAGTCCCCACCCTATATATATGTAGTGAATTACCTAAGAGGGAGAAGATTATATATATAGGTATACTGCAGATGTCAGATGGTTTAAGCATAGAAAGATATCTGCATATGATTGGATTACTGTATTACAATTCCATGCGCGCATTGGTATAGAGATTCACATTATTGTAAGGAGTCTTCATATTTTTATTAATAGATGGAAGTTATTGGCTGAATCTAAGTTTCTTATCCTCTGTGTAATTGAGTAGTGCATGTTCTTGATTCAATCATGATTATTGATTTAAGAACTTGTTCTTTCTTAGATCTAAATATGGCATGCATTGTAGAATGATGGATTAGTTATGGATCTATATGTTTCTTCCTTCATCATTCTAACATCTTGTCTATTCAGCAACCCTAAAGAGGGACCTGGTACCTTTGCGTGCTTATGGGTGAGTGCTTAGTCTAGACTGAGTGATGAGCCAATGCATCTAGGGTGTTATCTGGTAAATTCTAGGCTACATCAACAATGATAACATATGACCTCACTCTATAAGTGCGTCAAACTTGGAATGCTGCACAATTTAGCTCTTTTCTCATCCCAAGGTTTGAGGACCAAATTTTCTGTCTTGAAAATATACAACTTGGATTTCTAGTCAAACCTACTTGGTTTGAATCCCTAGTGCCTCTTTCTAATGAAGGAGACCATGGCATATTTCCTTAGTTCCTAAAGTTCAATGAATTCCACCATTCTGATTTCTCTTTGATATGTGCTCTCAAATTCTAACCTGTAATTCAAAATGACTAACTATCCAATGAATAACAATGTTGTTCAAGTAACTGTGGGAGCCATAACTTATCTCTCCAAAACATTCTTAAACAAATGGTTAATTGCTAATTACTTTTTTGGAGTTGATATTATTAGCTCCAAAAAGTAATTTTTATTTTACTAGTTGTCTTCAACTGGGACCTGCATGGTCCCCATTCTCAAATTAGGTTCTTATTAGTATTTCTGCCAAAACCATTACCTTATGGGTAATAATTTTTCCAAAGGAATTATTCAAGTAAAATCCTTTGGACGATTCTTTTGTTACCTTCAAAATGATGTTTATTTTGACCTCAAAAAAACCTAAAAAATTATTATCTAAAAAATGGATTTGAGGAATCCCAAACCTTGCTAAAAATGTCCTCCAAGGAATTCAAATGAATAACTAATTTCAAGTACTCCTTGGTGGTATGTCCTTCTGTTCCACCTGGTGAAATAATCTTTTGCATAAATCAAGACTTTTGACCCATACTAGATGGCAAAGAAATTAATCATGCCCATTATGAAATCATAGTTGACCCATTACCTAGAGAAGGGCTCATGAAATGTATTGATCGAAGGAGAAGTTGCTCATGCAATTCATTGCCTAATGAATGCACAAAGGAACACCCTCCTTACATTTAAAGAAGAAGTGACCCATTCATGTGCATATAAAAACAATGTGGGCCAGGATAGTATCATTATATGAGGATTTTCATTAGAAAAAGCCTTAGCTGTATTGAAATGTCTACCAGAGAAACGGTCATGGAATTAGATCTTCCAAGATTTATCATATTTTATTTCCCTGAATGGACCTTAATAAGACATAATCCAAATTCCTTTTGAAAATAATTCCATTAATTAAAACTAGATAAGGAATTGATTATAACCTTTGAAGGTCACTAAAATTTTTGTCTTATCTTAAACCAGGAGTAATAGCCGTCATGTTGCTATGAAAAATTTATAATGTTATATCCAACTTACCACACCTAGGTTGTGTTCCTTTTTCTCGTGGGTAGGAAAATTTCATGATTGTGTCGATTCACATGATATTTTATCATGTTAAACTCTTCCTTGAAGAAAGAAGTTTCTTCATGATTTTCTTGAGCGTCCAAATCTATTACTAACAAAGAATCTTGGGTCTTCCTCAATATCTAACTTAGTTGTGACCTTGGGTTTCACATCAAAATCCTTATGATTTTGTTACCCATTCTAACTTCTTGATTCACTAATTTTCACCCCCATAAATGACAAATTCATAGTGGGGTGTGAAATAAGACTTTGATGTGGTATGGCATCTAAGAGAGGCTTGAATCTATCGAGAGCACGCAAGATAATACCAAGCCCCCATTTTTCTAAATGGTTTTACAATGCATAGCCTTTAATATTTCCTAAATGTTTGGAAACACAACAACACGTATTGCACATATATTCATAATTTTTCTATCTATGTGAAGAATGATCCAAATATGCTGAGATCTATGCCATAAATTGACAATAAAAGCATAAAATCCATTATGAGGCCCATGATTGATGGTGTTGGCACTTCAAGCGTATACTAACTTTGATCTTGCTAAATTTTTCTCAATAACTTCAATGGTCACATTTAAAGTATGTCTTTTCTCAACATCAGGGTGATGGGCATGATCTATACCTACAATAGTTAGGATTAACTTCCTTCTATGCCTAGGGAAATTTACCTCTTTTTTACAGGAAATATGGAAAAACTTCTCCTCCCTCATCTCTAGATGGAAAAGAAAGGGAGATTATGGAAAAGACTCTTGCATTGGGTCCATTGTAGGCTCCATCTTTCTGAGACAACATGACCCATGGGTTACATTACTTAGATGGAACTAAAAAATACACAAATATTACTGACATCTTGTGGGTTTAATGATATTCCATCACACTCTCTGCATTCTTGATTATCTCTAAATTCTCCATACTTATTACTTTTCCTTGCTTAGAGAAAATTGTAATGTCATCCAAATATACTTATGACAAATATGGTTGATGACCATCAAGTATTCCTATGTCCTTTGGACTTTACCATACTTAATACATTTACCCATGGCGCGCACCCGTAGGCATCTTATGATATGAATATGTTCCCCATTAGGTTGTGAATTTCATTGTATTGATCCTCCTCTCCAATATTTACTGATTGAAGCTTGAATACCAGGAAACATGGAGAACCTTTAAGCTCGAACCAACCACTATTTGAAGGATCTGTTCCATGTAAAAAAGATAATGATATTTTAATGATATTCATGTCCCTTAAATCCACACAGTTTTGAAAAGCCTTATCTCTCCATTCTCATATCTTGAAAGGAACCACATTTGCATACCCAAGATAGAATACTTAATATAAAAATATCCTTTGTCTCAATGAGTTTGGATAAATCCATTCTCATAAGTGGTTCAATCCTGAGACTTCCACTTGCATCTTTTTTATCTTACTTGGCAGAAGGATCAAGATCAATAACATGTTAGAAATTTCGGGGTCAAACTTAAAACCCTCATAACTCCATGAGAATCCTTCACATATTTATTACATAAGGGAACGGAATATTCTTCTTCTTCAACCTACATACCTTTAAAGCGAAAGCTCTTCCATCATTGTGCAATAATGACTGACTTATAATCTTCTTGAGATTGGACATACTTCATATTTTCCCTCTTATCTCTATCATTAGAGTTGAAAATTCCTTCAAGGGTGACTAATCCTTTCCCTGGTAGCTGATATTTGTTCTCAATTGAATGATCTGATCACCGTATCTATTTGTTGGGTTGCAAGTTGGAAGAGAATTAAGATTCATTCTATGTGCTGAATTGAACATATTTTCTCATCACTCCCAAAAACTTGCCAATTTACATCATTATCTAGAATGGATGGTCTTACAACCATTTATTGACATGTATGTTTTCTTTTGGATAAGGTCCTCGATAAGGGAGAAATGAGAACCAACAATCGCTATTTGATCCCATGCTTCCTTATTTTTCTTCCATGGCACCACCTGAATGTTGAAAGACCGATAAAACTTTCTAGATTTATCCCACTTCTCGGTGCCTATAAGGGAAAATCTTGTTCTTAGCTACACATCTGCCTCTAACTTAGTGAATGACCAATCAGTTGTCTCTAAAGATCTGGAATGCTTTGATTTATCTTCTCTAAAATTAGCAGACCATAGAACAATGCCTCATACTCTTCCACATTGTTGGAGTCATGCAAATCATAGTTTTTGAGAGAAGAAGCATTTGGATCTAATGTCTTGAGAAAAGAATTGCACCCACCCTAGCTCTATTTTCTGCTTCTTAAACCATCAAAATACAATTCCATTAGAAGCATGCACCCATTAAAATCCTTAGCCCTTGGTCATATGGTATGGTCATATGAGGGCTTAAAGCTTGTGATTCCTATTTGTAGGTGCTTAACTTCAGCCCCCTTTAATTTTATTTGTGTGGTGAAGGCAACAACAATTTATTTTGCTTTAGTGGCAACTAAAATAAATAACAGAGCAAAAAAATATTAAAAAGCTTGTATCTTTTGATCGGTAACTCGGTTTTGAGTGCCATTTTTTTTTGCAAAAGTGCTTGTTTTTTTGTGCTCTTTCCATTGGAAATATTTATTTTGAGACTTGAACTATAATTATAAAGTGTCAAATATGGAGGAGTGTTGTAATCAATTGTGGACGTAATTTCGGCTGAGCCCGACGTCCTAAACTTTTGGGAGTTACAGTTTGTACCTATCATGGATTCTGAGAATGATATGCTTTTCTCTTAAGTATGTGGACTTCAAGAGGATATTGTAAAATTTGTGGAAGAAAATAGATCACTCAAGAAGTGAAATTCTCTTCTACAATCACTCATTCATGATAAGGATACAATAATACACTCCCTTCAAAACAAACTTGCTAGCCTACAACATCACCATCATATTGTGGACAAACATATCCATGCTCCTAGTCCACTTGTAGTATTTGCTCTTGTACCCACTGACATTGATCTGCCAGTCTTTGAGCCTTGTTCCTGCTCTTGATGCTTCTAAACCTATGAGGCTTGTTACTGCATGCTCTTCCACATTTGTGCCTATTACAATACCACATGTTGTGTATCCTATTTCTACTCAGTTACATGGATTTTTTTATTGCTGCATGAAGTTCTCGTATGCTCCATTCTATGGGTCTCACTAGCGGAGTCATTGGCAGACATTCACATGGTATTGTTTCATCTATTCCACATATTAAGTGGAATTATCGCCATGACATTGGTTTTCGAGCAGATACTTCATTGGGATCACACATTGACAGAGCTCCTTTGTTTGTTTGCTCGACTCTTTTTTAGGATCATGAGCAACACATGAGTTCTACATCTTCACTCAGGCTTGAGAAACTTGAGATTTTAGTTGTCAGACATGATCAACCTGACACACATTCTGATGTTCTTTTGCATGCACCCATTGTGCATTTTACACCAAGTCATATGCAGGCATCTTCTTCATCCATCTGTGTTGATTTGGGGTGGATATCCGATCACTCGTGGCGGTGACATAGGAATTCGTTGAGAGGACTCTACAGGCATGGCTCCTCCACCATTCGGCCTCTTGCTCCACTTTCTATACCTTCTGCATTGTGATGCTTCTTGTTTTGAGCATTTTTCTTTAGCAGGTGTAGTGTATCTCTCTTGTTTGTTGAGAGATTTTGTATCTGTATTTTTGACACTTTTGGCATGTTGATAGTATCTCTTGTGGGGGATCTATTCTGGTGGAGCCAGTGTTAGTTTGTCAGTGTTCGAGTAGTTGTTTTGACAACTCATACAGATTTTTAGTGTCACTCCACCCATTCAGTAGTATGGGAGGGTGTGGTGTTGATCATGTTTCTTCGGTTTTCGTGTCCTTGCCTTGTTACCTTGGCTTTTCTTGGATCATGACACTCTGGATTTTGTGTCCTTGCCTTGTTGCTTTGGTTATTGTTCTTGGATCATGGCACACCTATTTGTAGCAGTTGATCGAATTATGTTTGGTGTTTTTTTACACTTTCGACATCACTCCGTTGACAGTCTCCTTGTATGGAGCTATTCTTGTGAAACCCAGTGTCAGTTGTTTTTGAGTTTTGTGATTGAGCAGTGGATTCAGACCACAGTGCACACCAAACTTCTTCAGCATTGTATGATTTTTTTGAGCTGAGCTTCTTGGGATGCCTTGGAGTGGGTTTTTACTCTCTTTACTTTGTTGTTACTGGTTTTGGGTACCTTGCGGTGTCTATTTTTTTCCCAGTTATTGTACATGAGTACCTCATCAGGCCTAGTTGTCAGGACTCATACTGTGGACATGCCACTTCTATTTTGGCCCCTAGCTTCACTTGAGGGGGGGTGTTAGAGTAGGTATTTACCTTAGCTCATGTTCACCTAGGTACTTTATTTACCTTTATTGTATTTATCCTCACCCACTTATGTGTGTGGATATTTCTTTTATCTTATTTAGATATTAGGAGATATTATCTAGTTAATTAGGTATAGTTCTTTCCTTGATCTATGGTATTGACTAGATCCTTGATGTCTAGTTCTCTCATAAATCTATGGTCTTGACTAGTTCTTTGATGACTATTTATTTCCTTGATTTATGGCTTGATCTACGACCTTGACTTGGTTCTTAGATTGTTATTCCTTGCCTATTTAAGAAAGGCCCATTCTCAATGTATTGCATTGAGTTCCATAATAATATATGATATTGTTGCTCATTTGTTTGCAAAGGTTTTATGTAAATTTATTCTGGCGAATGAATTACTTTCATCTTATTGATCATGGTGTTTGATTAGCATCTATGTTCTTGGCTTGGTACGATCTAGTAAAGAAATTGTATATTCTAGATGGACTTGCATATATATGGATTGGAGTGTATTTTATGGAATATGAACATTAAATAGGTAAAGTAAGTAGTTAATGTGGTGAGAAAGAGTTCCCTAACAAATAATACAAGCTGGTGATAGAGGAACTTGGGAAACAATGTCTAAGTAAAGTGACAAAAAATGGGAGGATTTAACAGTGTATGCTAAGTTTAATGACGTGATAGGAAAATATGAGGTAATTAAGTCATCTCACATGGGTGAAAATAATGGAAGTTATACCCAAAACCAACAGCATTCCCTAAAAGGAAATACAATATGTCAATGGAGGAACTTAGGATCCAAGGTATAGGTGAAAGGATAGAAAAATGGAAAAATTTAACGGTGTCCACTAATTTTAATGATGTGATAGGAAAAGATGAGGCGATTAATTCATGTCACATGGGTAAAAATCGTGGAATTTATAACTGAAGTCATCTTATAACTATTGGATAGAAATATTAAGTTGATATTGTATCCCAAAGTAAATTAATTATAAAAAAAAGTAATACCTACATCCCTTAAGATTCCTCATAGATTTGGAATGAATTCACATTCTGATCCTAATCAACTAATTGTTAGATTTGGAATATTATATATATATATATATATATATATATATATATATATATATATATATATATATATATATATATATATAATATTACTGAATATTATCTATATAAATATATACACAAGAAAAATAGAGTGTCAAGGCTCGGTGTGAGGAGAAAATTCCCTTACCCAGTAGAAATCCTTTTCTAATATGATCTAAGAGGATAAAATTTCCCTATATAGTTCCAAGTTTGTTAAGAAACTCAATGATTTTATTCAAATATATAATATTTTCATCATTACAAGACTATGTAACCTCTTACAAGATGATAATTGACCACTAGAATATTTTTTAATTCTTCTAATGATTGGTTCTATTTGTAAATTACCTTTCCTATGTGGTCTTCTCCATGAAACCTTGCTCTTGACATCTAAAACCTTGTAAATGCTTATTTATTCTTCTCTAGTGGCCCAAAAAGTGTCCAAAATAGAATATAGAGAGATTTATGCATGTGCATTATCTATTTATAATTTTTGAAAAACAAATATTCTCCTTTACTAACTTGATCAATAGTCATTGTTGTCCATCTAACCTTTAAAATGAATTAGAGAGTGATTTCAAATGTATATGGTTATTTCTTATGCCTAATTTATTTTTCCTCTGTCTAAGAGAATTTCTTTTGGTTAAATCCCTTTTTCCTTCTCCTCCATGTGATGATGTTCAAGCCATGGAATTCACAGGGTTATAATTTTCTTAGGTGTATTATTCAAGCCATGGAATTCACAGGGTTATAATTTTCTTAGGTGTATTATTCAAACTCCATAATTACTTAGAAGTTTAAGATAATATTGGATGGGTCTCTAAGATGACATTTGATGTTTATAAAGGTGTTTTATGTCATCCTAAATAGACTTGATTCGAAGGTATTTCTCAAAATTTACATTGACCAACCATTTATGTTAACTATTCTATTTATCCCAAATTTTCCATGTTTTTCTTGTTACAAGGTTGCTTATTTATCTCCATTTCTTCATGAAAATAAGGTGGGTGGATGTAGTATCAATAAATTGGGGTTCTAGTCCCCAAATTTAATTATTACTGGCAATAATGCATGTAGCTTCTCCAAATCCTACTTTAATTAGAATTTCTTCTTATCATTTATTCCTTGTTAGGTATATCTTCATCCTCTCATTTGGTCAACGGTTATGATTGGAATTTTTCCTAAAATATATATTTACTCCTGGCATGTTCAACCTTAAAGGCAGAATTTGTTAGTCCATTGTAGCTGATTTTTGAACTTATAGATTGTAAATAGAAAAACATTGTAGCTATATTCAACAACGTTTTAGATGTTTAAAATTATTAAAGATGTCTTTAATGTTTAAAATGGTTTCACACAATTTTTTTTTTTAAACATCTATGAACTATTATGTTCCATTCGGGTAGTATATTTATACATATCATGGAGTTGAGATAATGTACTCCTTTTAACATTTCATTAAGCTAAAATAATCTTCTAATTACTTATGTATAATAAGTTGTATGAGGCTTCATATTTGTTGGCCATGATGTTTGAATTTGGTAGAATATGTTGGTTTCCAATTACCTAAATGCTTCAGATGCTTACAGTAATTATTATAATGCAATTAGTTAGTAGTTCACATTTTATGGAGTATAGTTGTTAAATCGTGTAGTTCACATGTGTTTTGGCCATCTATTGTATCATTCTATGTTAAGGGTTAGTGGCATTTAGGAACCCTTTTAATTTATTTTCTCATTTTGATATTAATAAAATGCTTTTGGAATCACTTTCGGGCACAAGATTAATCCCAAAAAAAAATGTTTTATAATACTAATCACAAGCCCACTTATGGTTTCTTTGATGATAGATTAAAATAATAAGGCTTTAAAGCTATATTGTCTCTAGAACTACAATAAAAAACCAAAATCAAATATATATAATTAGATAACAAAAATGTGTATAACACTATAATTCAGGCATGAAACACCAATTTGTGATTCATAGCCACTAGTATTAGTTGTGTGGTAGTTGTTGTGTAACACTAAAATCTAACACCAAAATTGGGTATGACATATAACACTGATAATATAACACCAAATGTGGTGTTATATGTTTTTTGTTATATGTCATAACAATTTTTGGTGTTATATTTTAGTGGTACATTACTACCACACAACTAACACCAATGTTGTTGAATCACAAATTGGTGTTTTTATGCCTAAATTTTAGTGTGTGTTTTTAGTTTTTTAGTAGCTAAAATTCTTCTGGTGGATACAAAACATGATCCCCATGTTACTGTGAATACTCGTGACTTGTATCTTGTGTATGCATATATTAATGATGCTACTATTTTAGGATACTACATCACACATGGTTATACCTCATATTTTTATGATGGTTTTTTTATTTCTATTACTTCTCACCAAAATCATATGCAGCTTACACTACTTTATATAGGACATTTATTCAATTATCGCACTATAGGGATCATAAGATACCTTCATATGATTCCCCTACTCACATTCAATATTGCAATCACTTGTACATAGTTTATTTTACACATAAAAAATTCTTATGATTTCATAGTAACAACCTTCACCTATGGCACGAAACACACACTTCTCTAAACGAATACACAATCGATACCTAAGTCATTACCATATGATGCATCATATTTTAAGGGTTTGGTATTTTTTGTGAAGTAATCATAATTACTTATGATCCCATCCGATTTCTTCTATTGTATACAACTCGTGGCATAGATCCCCTAGTACATAACAATTTAGAAAAATCTCATGTTATGTCAAAAAATACAAAAAATAAAAAACAAATAAAATATGGATAAAATACAAAACAAGTACCTTCATATGACTTGGTTGTTCTTAGATAAACTTATATATTGTAACTATCCATTTTTTCACTTTATATACCCTATTTACTTATGCATCTAGTACTTATAGTATACATAAGATAACTATAGATGCACATAGTCTATGGACACTCATATACATACTTTACATATTCCTTTTCCTCACACCCAAGGGTAACCTTACATTTTGGGGGCATGAATACATCAATAAATCATACATATAGGCCATAATAAAACTATATATTTTCAGTTGTCCATTGATCATACAAAGATTATATTTCTTATCTTTCACTACCTTATATATTATGGTGTGTTTCATATTGTGCTTCAATCGATGATTACATTATTTTATTACATTTGTTAATTTGACATACTCCATGTTTACTTGTTGTTGATCATGATATATTCATATAATGTTTTATTACTTATTAATTACATACTTTTCTTCTTGTATAATTATTATTTTCCCTAGTATCATTTTTTATAATATTGACTACACATTGTCTAACATGTTACATTCTTTACAAAACACATTATTTGATAAATCACTAGATTTTAACATACATTATTTTCTGAAAATTTTCTAATACATTGCTAGTTTTCCAAACACTTTGTTTGCACATTACTTTCTTTTCACACACATTTTCTATTATACATTGTATGATTTGTTAATTACCTTAAAATTGTTGTCTAATACATTATTTTATCTATGCACAATTGTTGATGCATTAATTACTTTCCAAACACATTATTTGATACATTTATGGTTAGACCAAATATTTTCTTCCACATAATTTTCTTTGTTTGCATACCTTTATAATACATACTGGTTTGATACACCCGATGTCAAGTACACATATGGCTTATCACATACATGGTTTCGTTACAAACTTTATTGATAACTATAATAGTTTTAGCCCATATTATATGAGACACATATTGACACATGTTTCTTGAGACATATTTATTGACACACATGTTCCTTGAACCATATTACTTGACATATTTATTGAGACATATTACTTGAAACATATATTTATTGGAGAATATTGTGTTACATATTGTTTCATACATTACTGTTTGGCACATACTTACTTCACATAGACAACTGACTACTCCTAACACCGATCAAGTCCTCATCAAAATTTCTTATTGGTTTTCTAGTCTTATGTAGGGATCGATGCATCATATCATGTCATTTCATATTGTAAGTCCCAATATATCCATTAGTGTCGATTTGTGTTTATAATAACATGCTACTCTTTTGTTCACCACTATCCTTTTAGCTACTAATTTCTATGTATTATTAGACATGTTTGCAATATGTTTTCTAGTGATATGAAAAATATACTACTTTCTCTCTACTGATTATATATGATGTACACTACTTTTGTAACCAGTTTAGTACACTTTTTTATAGGTTCACATACTAGGTTTTTTTATTACACATATTACAACTTAACAACTTTTCTCTTTTGATTTGTGTAATACATATAAGCATACCTTGCCTTAAAAGGTGGCATATTTTGGGATCTCATTATAGTTCATAAATATCATAACCATGCAATAGAGAAGACATGGTGATAACATTTCACATAGTTCTAATATAGAGATTCACACATAGTCACATACATTTATACAGCTAAAATTAGAATTAAATGAACTCATCACAAGTTTATTCAAACAAATTTATACCATCAGGTCACATTTATATCAGATTCATTACATATATTTACTAGCTTCATTATAGATTTAGTTCATATCATATTTAAATGGGATTTACATGAGTTCATTCATACGAACTTAGACTCTTGGGCCACATTCATATAATATTTATGGTGATTATATCATAGACATGAAACATATATCCTTTAGTATTACAAGAATGATACATGAATCCTTTAGTAGTAGAAGAATGATATGTGGCTCCTTCAATAACACGTGACTAATACATGAATCCTTTGATACTCTTAGAGACACATATATTTATCTCTCTTAATATCCCAAGACTGAAACTTGTCTTCAACGGCCTAAGGTTTATTTCACATGATATATTTACATCATTTAAACTATCGAATAACCTACTCAACATGGGGGAAATATCCATTAAAATGTTTTATACATCATATTGGAGGCATGGTTTAGCATGACCAATCAAGTGTAGTCATTATATGGACATTTCACTATTTAATTTTTCATATGATTCTACATCACTATTGAGAATCTATACTTTCCTTTTCCATGTGGTTTTAGGTTTCACATTAGATTGATGCATGTAAAAATCACCATTTTCAAACTGCTCTCATAAGATCAGGATGTGAGGTTTACATTTACTTTTTATTTTTTCTAATCTAGCATTTTTTAATACTAGATTAAAAGTGTGGTAATTAAATTACCTAAAATTTGGTCTTATGTACTTGGAAATATCACTTTGGAATTTATTTTGACATTATTACATTTACCAAGTTATTGACCAAATTAAATCCTCATATCTCAAACATATACCTTGAGTCTATAAAGCCACTAATATTATCTAGCTTAGCACATCAATTATCACTGAACATTTTACATATCACATCTAAAAACTATCACCTAGATCTCAAAAGTAATTCCATCTCTACATTAGACAATTTTGTTGGCCTAGGATAGGTTCCGGTGATGAATTTTCCCTTAGCTACAAACATATCCCTTACACTGGCAACAATCATACTTTTGAATACATAATTTAATTTTCTCATCCTAGGTGGTAATTATGAGCTATTTAAGTGGGAAATCATTTGAAAATTCATGTATATAAACATTTCCACATTTACTCTTTAGGGAAATCCAGGGATCTGATATTAAAGGAACACTCTAAGAATTGCATGAGAAAGCTTTGAAGAACCCATTCCTTAGAGTAACCTCATATAAAATATACTCAAATATTGAATCTCATTTCTTACTACCATGGATCACAAACACATGAGATTAAACTAAGTCACAACTATCCATTTCCAAGTGTGAGGGTTGAATCAAGGGATCCAATATGTTTTATCACTTTCCATTTTATCATAGGATTAGGAGAGCTATATGTGGCTTTACCCCTCCTTGGAGTATTGGTACATGGTGCAACAATCATCACATTAATGGGGGTACGGTGAGGATAGTCCTACTCAAATCATGATAATCATTCCTAAGGATATAAATGAGGAGGATAAATATCTAGTCATAATATTATAATCACATTAGTCCAGATACGAATTCTGTATAATATAACACAAGTGAACATGATTACAATCTTATAATTCATCTCAAAAACTCATAAGAAAAACCCCATAGACAATATTTGCCATGAAATTGTCCTCAATTAGATGAACGTATCCTGTGTACACTTTAAAGTCGCCATATTTTATAACTTAACTACAATTTTCCTAGCCTTGCATCTAGTTTCAACACACTATCATACATTATGGTTTTAGTAGCACGGTAACATCTCTCTAACCTTAAACCCTAAATATAATTTTGGTGGCATATCTATTGGCATGATCTCTATTATACAATTTAACAATTTTATATTTTTATGTTGTTATAATTTTTTTTACATAAGTAATATCTAATTAGACCCTTAAACCTAAATTTCACTATACACATGCAAGTTTTTAAATGAAATATGTGAATTTTATGGAAAAATACATAACATGATTGGTGTTATACATATTCCAAGGTTGGATAAAAATATTATTTTCAAAAGAAAAAGAATTATTTTGATGTGCAAGTCATATTTAATAAGTGAAACTGGAATATGGTTCAAAAACCCATGTTATTAGCAAGAAGAGGTCACACTAGAAAGTTATTTAGGATTGGTGTAATTTATTTCACTGATGGATGCAATAACTCTTTTTTTATTGAGGTAATCAATGAATCATAAAATTATTTCTTTCTTCACATATAGAATATAATTCTCTAGTATTAGAGGTTGGGAAATATTGGAAAGAAATGGCTTAGACCATTACAAATGAAAGGTAAGGCATAAGGTATTTCTGATTTTTCTTAAGATTTTGATTTTAATAACATTTTGTATATAGTAAGAAGTTCGAAAAATAAATTCACTAGTTTTATACCAACAAATGGAATTTTATAAATAATTCATTGCACGATTTCTTTAGACTTATGAAGCTTCCATCAATAAGAATATTTATGTTCTATGTGTCTTTTATATATGGTTTTTCTAGTGAGATCTAGATATATTTTCTTCAAAATAAATCTAAGGTTTAATTGAAATTAAAAAAATTTAAGGATCTTTTAGAAATAATGAAAAAGAAACTATAAAGTTTTGAGGATAGATTGTTGTCAAATGATTTTGAGTAATTTGTTAATCAATATGGTGTAATAAGGAAAAAATTAATTCCATATACACCACATAAAGATAGATAACCACAAAAATAATTAACATGACCTAATGGATAAGACCAAGAAAATTCTTAGTGGTTCAAGATTAGAACAAAAATTATGGGAAAAAGAAGCAATTACTGTTTATTATTTGGTCAATTGATCACCTATACAAACCCTTGTTAGTAAATTTCCACATGAATCATGGATTAGTTAGAAACCATATCTCTCACATATTAGGGGTTTTTGTAATGATGCATACGTACATATTTTATAGGAAATAAGAATGAATTAATCATGAAATCCCTCAACAAATATAGTCATGCAAGCCTCCTCACTTCTCCTATTGAACTTGAGCTCCTCAACCGCATGACAATTCACAACACTCATATAAGATCGCAACATCCCACAACATGGGGACAACCATTTTTAGTTATATGTGAAGCTCTCATTCACATTGTATATCTCCCAAAACTTCTACCATTTGTGAATTTCAGTACTAATCTCATTACTCCATGTATCTCCACACATGTTGCACACATGCTTCAAAATTCTATCATATTTCACAATCCCACACTAGTGTACTAAAAACCTGAAGTAAACATATTCTTTCTTAATTCACATTCAAACACTCATAGATGTTATAATCTTATACTGACCCAATTCACAAAATTCATATATCACAGAATGTTTTGTAAAATATTCCAAAATTCTACAATACCAAACATCATGTTGAATCATTATGCCATGCTTCATAGCCTTGTGACAAATCATTGAAATTTAACCTTGCATTTTTACATGTAAAATGTTGGTATAGACCTATGTAGAACCTACACATTTAGTTTTCACTTTTTAAATCTTCATTTCAACATGGCACACTAGGTTGCACACTCCATGACCAAACCATGTTAGAGAATATTTGGTGTAGGCAAAATATCAATCAATCTCAATTTACATAGTTAAGTTGTTTTACTACTCAATTTTTTCCCTTTAGGCCTTAGAGAAGTTACGTGTTCTTATATACAAATCTTCCAACCTATGCAATCCCTTCGTCACTCAATCTATAGTACCATATCAACCATTCCACCAAGTTCTAATTCTTTGATCTTCTCAATTTAAACAATGAAATGAAGTGTAGGAGTCTAAAGGTTTCAATGACTTACCTTTCAATCACCCTATTGTCCTAGGCTTCTCAAGTAGTTTTCATCTTCTTCATTCAAGAATAGAACTCATTGAAGCATTCCATAACCTACCAAACCCACTTTTTAGTACACTTCTAGGCCCCGAAAGTGTATGAACTTTTTGGAGTTCGTAAACTTTATTCTAGTCTCTGTTGATAGCTATTCTCTTTTCTTTGTTAAGGCTTCTTAATAAACCTAGCCAATTTTTCTTCCTCTGTAACTTTTGGTTTTGAAGTTCAAAATTACCAACAAGACTCCATTTGTGAAACTCATTGAGCCACTTCCTCTACATATTATTAGATGATCAAACAGTTACAAGTTGGGGTGTGTGTGTATATATATATATGCTTCTCAAGAGTGTTAATCAATTCTTGGCTCATAACCCCCTTCAAGTGCAAATGTTTACATTTATTTACTCATTAAATGACCTCCCACCTAACCTAGAAATTTAGGATTTTTAAGAACAACATCACAACTATAATCATCCTAAGACCCCTAGAACTCACTAAGCCTCATTTAAGTCTTATTACATGATTTAATGCTCCAAGAACTCATTTCAACACCATTTTCAAACCAAAATTATCTTTAAGGTTTAATTTTGCATTTTGGAGGGAAATGGAAAATTTTGAATCTTTGAATGACTTAGACTAAGGCAAAAACTATAAGTGACTTGAATGACCCCAAGAAACTTTCTAAACACTAAGAAAGCCAAATTTTGATATTGTCACCTAAACTGAGGGTTATGATCCTACATCAATATTCCTAATATGTCTTACTTTGGGGGAAAAATTCATTCATATAGGGAATATGAAGTGATTTTGTAACCATTTCTCATACAAATGTAATAATTTGCAACTACCACATTTTAATCATACATGTTTGTATTATATATTGTACTTAGCTAGTCATTAGATCATCAAGTATATACATGTCTATAGATATGATCACTCTCACACATAACATATAAGATATAGTCATCATTCCCTAAGTATCTAACTTCAAACATAAGTATAGTTATAAAGTATTTCACATTAGTATAGGAAAATTAACAATGAATCATTCTTCTTATAATCAAAAGAGACTACACTCATAGCCTTATAGGTTCATTGTACACACCTATACTTTCCCTATTTTACGCATTGATTATATAAAACTCCCCATTCAAATGTTCTTGATTAAATAATATGGTTAATGTTACCTATGCATTCTATAATTTACTAATTATCTCTAAGTGTGGGATTTTCACCCAGAGAACTAGTCATGAGTTAAGTAGTGTAAATCATTTTTATGATGTCTTAGATATTTCTTATTCATGTTAAAATGTGATCGCATTAAGATAAATAATGATAATAATTCATAATCGTTATAGTCTTCACATTATAACACCATAACAAGATAAATATGGTTAATGCATATAAGTAACCTAAGGAAACACAATATGTCCAAAATCGCATTAAGAATTCCCACATGGGGTTCATTAGATAGGAAATATCCTAGCACATTCATTCATATTGAGGTATTTAAAATTGATAAAATAAAATTCAATATACCGGTAGATATCAAACGGTGAAATGGTTAAATTTACTAATATTTTGAATTATATATTGGGGGTAGGTTAGAGAGGTGGGCCAGATGAGAGGTAGGTTTAGTTTTAATAAAATTAAAACATGTGAACCCTAGTTTTTAAAACTAAATACCTTAAAATTTTAAAAGGAGTGTGGTCATAAAGTTAAACTATATTCTCTTTTTGAGTAAGGGAATCTCAATTAGGATATTCTTAACCAAGACACAATAAGATTGTAGAAAACTAGGATTGAGTATGTTTTTTAACACAAATGATATTATTTCACTATCTTCATTATTTGAAGAACTATACATAAATTATTCAAGCTTAACATCAAGGTAATTAGTGATATGTCTAGAATGGCTTCAAAATCTCTTTCTAGAGAAAATTTTCATTAAAAATAATAATTGAGTGGGAAACGTGATATATTTTCTATTTGATATATTATGGTAGAAATAAAATGGTTAGATAAAATCGTAATGAAAAAATGGGTAAGAAAGGTACATGGAAAAAATAGGGGGTATTTTCATTTTAATAATATAACAGGAAGGGGTATTATCAATTGACTAATTGGAGGTAAAAAACAGCATCAAGGGTATTCTTTAATACCATTCGAACAAACATGTTATACCATACTTTTACTAAGTGAACACCCCATTAGGATTCCTTGGAAGCATAACACACCAAAATATTTGTTCAATTCCACAAGTTGATGTTTTAATCAACTCAATGAGCATATCCTCTTCCTTCTCACATCCCACTCACCAAAGACTTCAACACCCTACCCATTCTAAGGTTCACGTGAATCTCTACATCCTAATGTTCTGATGTAGAGAAAAATATATTCTTTATGTATTCTTTAAAAATATGAAAGTTTAAACAACTTCACCATAAACTACAAAAGAGGACCTTTATCATGCCTAAAATGGCTCTAATATGCAAAATTTCACATATTCTACCTTAAATGACCTTCAAAAAACAATCCATTTTGTCTATACCCTACATACACAGGGGGTTCATTAACAAGGCAATATCCTAGCACGTGGATTCATATTGAGGTGATTAAAATTAATAAAATTAAATTCAATATACCGGTAGACATGAGGGGGTGAAAGGGTTTAATTTATTAATTTTTTGAATCAGGCATTAGGGTAGGTTAGAGAGGTCGGCCAAAGGAAAGAGAGGTTTGATTTTAATATAAAACTAAAATATATGAACCCTAGTTTTTAAAATTAAATACCTTAAAATTGCAAAAGGAGTGTGGTCATAAATAAAATTATAATCTCTTTTTTAATAAAGAAATCTAGATTATTAACCAAGAAATAATAAGGTGGTAGAAAACTAGGATTGAGCATGCTTTTCAACACAAGTGATATTATTTCACCATCTTAATTATTTGAATAAATATTGATAAATGATTAAAGGTTAACATATATAAGGTGATTTGTAATAGGCCTTCAATGGCTTCAAACTATCTTTCGAGAGGAAATGCATATTAAAAAAATTGAGTGTGAAATATAATATATTTTTTGTCTAATATATTAGGGTACATTGAAAAATCGGTAAGGAAAGTACATGGAAAAGATAGGGGGTATTTTCATTCTAATAATATAACAGGAGGGGGTATTATCAATTGAATAAATAGAGGTAGAAACTAGAATTAAGGGTATTCTTTAATACTCTTCGAACGCATGTGCTATACCATAATTTTACTAAGTGAACCCCATGTTCCTACATAAAAAACTTATTCCATGCTAATTACACCTTCATCAATGATTCATAACCAATAGAACATTGATCTTACTCATTTAGACAAAACTGCCCTTCCTCATTCTTACTAGCTTCTTGGCTCAAACAAGAAACTTTTGGGATATTTATGTTTCAATAAATATTCCAATAAATTTAACCTATTTTCCACCTAAAATAAGTGTCATACCAGTCATAAAATTGATTCACAAAGATTAAAAAAACATCAGTATTCACTTATCTTGCTCAAATTGTTATCCTAGTGTCTTGAAGACTAAACAGCCTGTAGAAAATATCTGTCATGCATATATTTTTCTGCACAAGGCCAATTGTATAAAAAACATTATATCTTATATTAGCATCTACAAGTAACATATGTTCCAAATTTCATTTATTTTCATTATGGCATTCAAAATTTATGACTGTTTTTCCATGTAGACATTACATCAAATAGTTTGCATGCTTTCTCATTAGAAAATTTTTTGTCATCATTATCTCCAAATTCCACCCATGAAAAATCAAAATTCCTTTTGAATGTTTTTATGTACCATGTCACAAAGGTTAATACCAATTTTCAACCTTTTCTTTGGATTACAATTTCATCTATGCATGTTTTATCCTTTCCACACAACAAGGAAATAGTATAAACAATTTACTTACCTCCTTCTATGAAACTGAATTCACTGATGTTCCATCCCCTTCAAGAAATTAATTCACACATTTCAAAACCTCTCTTACATGTTCTAATACCTGTAACAACATTCAAAAACTATAAACCAATAATATTCATTGATATTTCCACATACATTCATCAATACACAATTTTTTTTACTAAAAATAGCCTTCTCATTTTTATCAATTCAATGGAGTACACGACTTTTTGAGCCACATGGATCTAAAATAAATTATTCACTAATAACCCTCTTAATACTCACCAACCTCTCATCATTCGTATACATTTTATTTTTAAGATAAAAGGAGGTAGTTAGGCTAAGAAACAATTAACTCACCTAGGCTTGGATTTAACTAGATGAGGTTTAGGGTCTAGTTAGGACCTTGAGAGTAACTTTACAAGTACAAACATGTTTCATGACCCATTTTATTCATTTATTACACCTATAATAACAAATATATGACTAACATACTAACTCATAGGTATAATATCCAATACATTACAAAATTAAATATTTAAATGAGCCATTTTGGAGGGAAACTCTATTATGAACTCTTATTACAATTACATGGGTCCAAATGGACTATAAACACCTCCTAAGCATCAAAATGGACATAATACTCCCTAATAAACTATTACAATCAAAAATTATATATATACAAGTGATTATCCTACACCATGTTCAAATTAAATATTAGTTCCACAACATTGGATCAGTGGATTCACTAGCTTAATTACTAACTCTCTATTAACTTCTTCAATGAAAGAAAAGAGTATCAAATTTATAGTGTTGAATATAGTCATTTAATTTTTTAAGCTATGGAAAACATATGTCACACAACTTAACAAATAATTATATCCCATTTGGACTTGGGATGACTTTTCTATTTTAAAAAAAAGGAAAGCTACCCCTTGAATGTTATGAGGATGATTACATGAAGTTCCAATAGTTGTGATATTTAATGGAGTATTTAATGGAAAACTACACCGAAACATTATATGATTTCATTCCATACCAACATGGGGACCTTAATGAGAAGCATAATGTGTTTAAGTACATCAACAGATTCTCATCTTATATTCATGTGAAGATATATTTCTTGACTTATGATTCTCAAAAGAAAGTATATCAAAATTCTTCCAATATAAAGGAAAAGGTAAAGATGAAGAAATAATTGTCCTCTTCATCTATTGTCATGTGTAAAATCAAACCTACATGAAATGCACCATCTCAACCCACTTTTAAGAAGAATAAAATACATTTTTTTATGAGAGAGAGAGAGAGAAACATAAGAATGCCACACAACATTAGAAGGATTGTCTTCCTTCTACCTAAAAACATAAAGAATAAATTAGGTAGAAAGTTATGTCATCAACATGACTAACATGCCCGTGATGATTTTCAATTTCATGCCCAACAATACCTACTTGCATAATCTACATATTTTCTCACATCCATGGACAAAATTGATCTATATATTTTTTATATGAGCACTAGTGTCATTATCATTGATGTTTTTTAGGAACGTGAAAAATATTCTAGATAAATATTTTTGTTTAAGGAAAACCTATCTATGGCATGATTGATAGTGGGAGTCAAAGAACATCATTTCAAAAGAGGTGGATCAACACTTTGCACTTCCTACTTTCACATGTCCTCATCAATACTTATTTTTATGCATACATTGGGGAAAAAATAAATAAGTTAGGTGAGAGTGTACCTTATATTTAAAAGTCAATCCAATGGATGATAATGAAACTTGATACATTGAACGTCTTGATTCTATAATATAATGTTAGGAAGATTATAGATATATAACTGTGATGCTACATATGGTTCAAGCTATAGAGGTGGACTATTCATGTCAAAAAACGAATCTTAAACATCTTTGATTCATCTCCAATGAAAAAAGGCACTTTGGTATCTAGAAAAAAATCCCAAAACTCATATCACACATGTAGAAGCTTTTTGTACTCGTGATTTATCTTAAAACACCCACATGAAAGATAAAAAAAAATGCATTCTCAAACACACAATAAACATTACATCAGCAGCAACTCCAAAGTTAATGTGAATTATTTATATAGCTAAAATTCATCACTATATGTGTTGCAGTAAATAAATGCATAAAATTTGGTTCTATTATACCTTAATTCAAACAACCCTCTATATGTATGATTAATTTTGGATCATGGTGAAGTTTGGCACTAAATATAATATCCCCTAGATCAAGGTAAGATTAGTCCTAGATATTTTCCATGTAGGATTCTGGTATTCCTCACTCCTAATAAGGATGGGAATAATTTCTTTTGAATATACTATCATGAACTCAAAAAAACCATGGTGAAGAATCATTATCCACACCACACATTGACAACCTCTTGGACTTTCTTTGAGGCCATCAATACTTCACCAAGATCAATGTTGATTCAGGTTAACATGGGGTGATAGTCCATCCTAAAGACATTTTAAAAAATAAGATATTAGAAGGATCATACAAATTGTTCTTTATGCCTTCTAAATTGACCAAATAACTCACAATATTCATGTTCTTGATGGATGACATACTTTGACCATTTCTAAACTCTTTCACCAACATATACGTAAATCACATCTTAATTTAATACAAGAATTTATGCGATAACATTAATCATGTATCATAATTTTTAGACACTTTATATAAGCACACGCTAAAACCCAACTTAGAAAAGTATAAATTTAGTGTTTTAACTATCTATTACCTAGGATACACCATTGCACTAGTGTTATTATTGAATAACATGAGAATAAAAAGGTTACACAAGATTGGCCTATTTTGTAAAATATCACAGAACTGAGTTTTATTATACTTTCTAACTTCTATTATAGGTTTTTGTTGGGTTCTCTCACATTACATGAACTCGTACTTAAATCATGCATAAAAAAGAAATCTTAAATTAGAAATCCAAACAATGATTTACTTTTGAGGTTTTCACAAAATGGATTTGCACAAAATTTATTCTCACACCTTCTTTCAAACTTCATACTGATGAATTTGACTATGTTATTAGTTTGGTACGCATACAAGATGGACATCAAGTCTTATGTTAATAATGGACATTCAATTACATGGTGCAATGGAGCTCTACCTTGAGAAATATTTGTACACCATCATGCAAGTATTTAATATTGGCACTACATTTAGAGTAAATAAGTTGTAATTCATCCTAATCATACGACACTTAAGTTCTTGCATGATCAAATCAAGTTGAAAAATTCACACCATGTGAATTGGATGACTTATCTCCAAAAATTCCATATTGTGATAAATCATAAGAAGGGAAATGATAATAAGGCCATGGATACCCTAAGTGTACTTATAGTACATGCACTTACCATAGTGTTGGACACATGTGATCACAACTTCACATATTTGATATTTTTCTACTCAAATGAAAAGGACTTCATAGATGCCTATGATAATACTTTTTAGGGTAAATAATTTTTGGAGTTATATTTGTATGAAAAACTTATATATAATCTTGGAAATATTTGTGTACCTAATTATGCACCTCACTAGAAGCTTATTTATGAGGTACAACATTCCAATTCATCATGCCACTTTGGAATTATAGTTAATCTAGTCTAATTATAATAAAATTTATTTTAGTTCTATATACACATAAATAGGGAGTGACACATTAAATTTTGTATTTATTATTGTATCAAAAATCCCACAAACTTGAAGATAGGAATTTAAAAACTTTGGTAGCTTTATCTACACTATAGGGATCTATCAGCGCAAATTTTATGATTAGATTTTCTTTCAAAAAATTCCAAAACAAAATTATTTTTTGTATTGGATAGGTTTTTGAAGATGTATGTCACGATCATTTATGAGAAAAGATTTGAGCTAGTTAACTTTTCTTCTACTTTATTAAGCTATGTAAAGGTGTAATTTAGACTCCCAACATCCATCATACTTGATTGTGATCCTTTTTATTTGTAATTTATAGACATCATTATTGGAATTAATGGTTACCTAGACTGGTTGATACAATTTCATCCTCATAAAAATGGTTGAATGGAAGTTGTCAACCACACACTTGTTCATATTCTACATAAGTACAACCATGGGCATGCTCATACTCAGCACAATAAATTTCTTTACATCCAACATGCCTACATATGTGTTATTAAAATTTCTGTGAGACAAGGTCCATTCCATAATTTTCTTTTTTTCCTACCTACAATTCCTCTAGATATATATAATCATGCAAAAACTATCATTGAGTCATGCACATAAGAAAGAGAAGTATATAAGGAATAAAACATTCAACACACATTTTTTTCATTAGTAGGTTCACAATATTCTCTTACATTCATAGCATAACTAGAAATATCTCCATGACGTGATTCACATACCTCATACATTTAGATTTGGTGATAAAGTTTGGTTATATCTTTAGAAGGAACTATTGAAGGTCCACATGGAAAGATCAATCCTCTATGTTATGGTCTTATACCAATTTTAAAAAAACTAGTGAGAACATATTTTGTTGGAAATTAGGACACTGAGAGGGGGGTGAATCAATGTAAAGTCAAATTTTTAAGGACAATTCAAATAGGTTACTTGTTATAAAAAAAGTAGCACTATCAACAATGAATAATAAATAGTAAAACACATGAGAAGAAAATATTTAAAGTGGGAAACCCATTGTGAACCCAATGTACTAAGCTAGAAAATTTGTCCAATAAAAGATTACAAAGGTCCCAAACTTGTTTAGCACCCACTCAACATGAAGCACCAACTTCAAGATCTAATCAAGAACCTACTGGACTCCTTACAAGCTATAATTTGCATGAAAGAACCTACTTTTAGGACTTCCTAAGCTTCAACTTAGCCTTCGCAACAATTTTTATGACTCACTTTACATTGTTGCTTTGAAAATTGTGATCCTAAAGTTTATCATACACCCTGTTCATACACCTTCACTAGTTGTGCTAGCCTTAATACATATTATTATCTCTCTCACTTTCAATCAACCACTCTTTTATGTACAAGGATGATCTTTTTTCAACAAGAGAGACTCACACACATGAATTTGGAACTTCAACTCCAATGAATCTTCACCTAACTCATTTTATAACTCGTATAAGGAGAGGAAGAGGATTTCATATAAAAACTGACATTGTCCAATGATTTATTCTAACTATGATTGTAAGCTCAAGTTCAAACTTTTTAGGTATTGTCTAGATTATTTGATACACATAATGACTATAGGAGGCTTCTAAAATCACTGTCCTACTGAATTTTCTTGAAAATATTAATTTTCTAACCCCTGCTCACTTATTTGTAACTGCCATTCAATCCTTGTATTATTCTCCAATGAGTAAGCCTTGTCTTGTAGCTTAAGGAATACTCATCCAAGTGTTTTCAACATAATGGAACATTACAAGAACCTCCACAAATTCCTTATAGCCTATTTATATTCCTCTTTATTTTTCATATAGCTTTTAAACTTCATTAGAGCACATAGGAGAGCAATAGGTGCTAGAACTAGTTAGCACAGTCTTAAACATGAAGGACTAGTTTATGAACTCATATCAAGTCATAAAGTTAGGATCATTCGGTATATATGAGGTATACATAAAAAAAAGAGCTTGGAGATTATCCGAATAGGGCATGAAGAAATTTATTCAACTTTCCTTCACATCATTTGACAAACAGTCAAGGAGGACTGTATACCAGTCATGGAGAAGCTTAGAAAGCCACAAGAAGTCTTCAAAGGCTTATCACAGCTTGAACATAGAATTTATTATTTATATACACCATTAAACTAACAAGAGGAGGTATAATATCCCCATTAACTTCATAAATCATGCATTTAAGAAAGGTATTCATTGTTTTTCATGTATATAGAACATCTTCAATTTTTTAGAAAGATCACACACTTACCCAGCTATTCATGGCTTCAAAAACACATTTCAAGGATTATTTTGGTGTTGTGCAACTCACAAAGGCCATAACTTGTTTCATTACATGGAAAAATAGTTCAACCTTGCATGATCTCCAAGGCAAACTCAGGTAGTGTTATGAGAAACCACAACCAATCTTCAAGAATGAGTTGGTATACTTATGTAAACATTTATCCATAGCTTCTAAGTCACTTTTCTAATAATATCATATAATTTTTAAACTTATCGTACCAAGTTCAATCATCAACTCAATAAATATGGTCATGAGATTCAATCATTTCTAGGACTATGTGTATTGGTTCTTAAGGAACCAAAAACTAATCTTGACTTGGAGACTCCTTACTAACATAAATTTACTCAAATTTCCAACCAATGCCAAAAATTCTTCAAATTGGATCCCTAATCCATCTTCAAATACTTGTGAGAATGGGTTATGAAGATAAATCCATAAGACCGCCTCAGTTTCTCAGTCTTCTTGACTAGGCATATGGTATAATTGTAGACCAAAAGGATTTAGACCTCAAACCCCTTCACCCAATAAAACCATGAGCCCTAACATGTCACCTTGGACCTGTACTAGATGTTCATATTCAGTTTTCACCTGAACATTAGGCTTATACACAAAATCCCTTTCAAAACCTCATGACTGGTTTGGATTGATTGCCCTTTAGTAGTATGAGGGGAATATTGAGTAGGTTCACATCAAATATACAATGAAATATCATGAAAATATTTATAAACACAAATAACACATCACATACAAGCTTCCACAATAGGATTTTCATCTTGGAATCTTGTAAACAATACCGTATAGCTAAATACTTGCAAAACGAGGTCAAACCCATACGAAACAGTCATGTCTAAAGTACAAAAATACCATCACCTTGGACTAGAAGGAATTATATACAACCTTGAGTGGTTTTCTTAGCTTTCTCAATTGATTTTAAGACCAAAAGCATCATTTCTTTTCCATCACTTCAAACTTAGGGTTTGGGAGGGTTTTAGATAGTGCTAGAAAAATGGATAGAACTTTCTTATCCTTCATCTTTTTTACTCCATAATTTTTTCATCATCTATTTCTCTCTATGATATTCAAATAATTATCTTATGATTTATCTAAATTTTGATTTTCAATTTAGATCAAATGCTAATAATTCAAGGAATTGTTTTAGCATACCTCTCTTAGCCCAGTTTTGACAAAACTTCAATTTGTTGCACAAAACTCATCCTCCAAACTTCAAATTTTGTCCACACCTTAAAAAATATATTTTTCATCATCTCAAATGGTTTTTTAATCATAGTTCACTCTACAAAAATCTTCCCCGTATCATTTGTACAAGGTTTTACTTCTTGTCTTGAGATATCATGATACACAGACCCACATAGGTACTTAAAATACCTCTTCAGACCCATGTGAAGTATTGGAAACATCATATATCATCATATAATGCTCATAAAATTATTGGTAAATATATTCATACCTTGGTTCATCATTTCTTGCCTTTTTTGCTTGGAAAATGACTTGGATTGGTCACCTTTTGAAGCAAACCACTCAGTCTCGGTCTCAAATCATCATCTTGGAGCCAAAAACAACATGTATACCTAGAAAAAACACTACCACCAATCATATGGATCCTTTGCATACCTCTGATACACACTCTCAAGCATGTGAGATACATTTTAGGTTCATACCAAGCACCTATAAGTTTGTCCATGCACCAAGACCTTAAGATAACAACCAAACTCTTCAAGACACCTCCAAACATACACCACAAGGGGAATTCAAACACACCCAATCACCCTTCATGCCCTTGACTTATTTTCACTTCACCAAAACATTTAACATCGATTTCATATGACATCAATGACAACACCAATACAATAGGCTTCAACATATTTTATCTTCCCTTATACTTGAGTGTGAACCCATTATTCATTATGGATCTCCTTAATATTTTCCCTATACTTCTTGAGAAAAAAATGACATGACACACTTTTGATTTGGATCCTAAACATGTATCCCATATAAAAGGATATGAAAAATGATCTTTAGGTTTATCCCATTACTAAATGAAGATGCAATCTGGGCCATTACTTCTCAAGAAATGGAAAATGATCCATTTTTATCCTATTATAGGATTGCAATTGAGAAATTATCATTTATGTTATTATAGTACTTAAGCTCCTCAATCGCATGGTATATCGTGACAAAAATATAGACTCGTGCAATCACACAACATTGGCTTAGCCATTTTTATTTTATCATACATCTCTCAGATGAATCACAACATTCCTAAAGCTTTACACCATTTTAAAATTGTAATACTACCTTGGTTTATTTTTCCACATAGTCACACATGTGATTTCACCTTTTTCACATTTCTTACAACTTCTATATTCACACACTAGTATACCAAAACATTTTTTGTTCATATAGTCTCACACATTTCACATCACATAACTCATGTATCTTACAATAATATGATATCCCCCTCACAACATTCACAATTCCTCTAACCCCACATGTGGTATTCATATTTTTTACAATATAGTTTACATCAAAACACAACATTAATATCTTCTCATAGTATTTTTGTACCATGTCTTGCACCCACACTACACCTTTGAAATTTTTTGACTTGATTCATCACATGTAAAAGGATACAAAGGACCGATAAACTTTATGTTTTTTTATTATCACTATATTAACATATTGCATGCCACGTGAAAAACTCCGAACTAGCTCCATGGTAGAACATCTTTCCAACAACTATGTATTAAAGCACATATATAATTTTACTAGGGAGGATTAAATGACATCATAATATCTTACAATCAACTTTTATTGTAATTATCACCTTGTAATATTCTATATACATACATGTGTATATATGTATGTATTATAATATTGATTTAATAAATCATATGATCATAAAACATCTATTTATTTATCTGAGAAGCTTGCACTCACATAGACCATATAGGAGATACTTTTCATGTAATAATTATCTATCTTCAAAAACATATGTATTTATAGATTCTTTCACAAAACTATTAAGAAAACAAGGAATCGTACCCCTTTTAATCACAATAGCTTGCACTCTTAGCCTTATCAGTTTATTTTGCACGTATGTACTTTCCCTATTCTACGTATTAAATAGAATTTGTATTCTTACATATCATACATCCACTTTCAAATATTCTTTTATTACTAATATTTTAAGTATTTCCTACATATTTTACAATACACTACTTATCTATAAATGTATCTTTATCACCCAAATAAGTTGACATGGGCCACGCAATACATAACACTAAGTTGGATTATAAATTAGCAAAATGTATCTTTAATAGATATGGAAATGGTGTAAAAAGTTGCAAGATTTGGAATAGTAATAAATGATCCTATTTATAGTTGTAATTTAATCTTAAAATAGGTTGAGAGGTCGCTAAAGCAATAAATACAACCAAAGGAAGAACCGGATAAGGTGTAGTTTATACTCAAAAAGGTACAATCTAAATCTAAATGTCATGCAATAGAAGAAGATGAAACAGAAAGGGAACTACAATATAAAAAATAAAATGAATCATAGGAGGAAGAACCAAAAGAGGAATAATTATATACTCTAATATTAAGATAATATTGAATTTGAATGATACTATAACGGTATACTCCACCTAATTCATGTTATGTACTTATTTTATCTATTAGTAATGAAGCTCAACAAATACTATGATGGAGGCACTTGGAAAATATGAAAATAAGTTTTTTAGTAAAATGTGGAATAAAAATGATGTCCTCTTATTAAAATCAAAAATGGGATTAGGTACAATTTTCTTCTAGTAGAAAACTTATTAGTTGAAAATGGGGGTTCAAGAAGAAGTACATCACAGAAAGAAAAATGAAGAACCATAAATATCTCATCGTAAAAAATGGAATCTATTAGGTATAATGAATCAAAGAAAAATGGAGAACCATAAATATATCATGGTGAAAAATGGACTCTATTAGGTATAAGGAATTGACTTTTTATGGGATTTCTACTCTTGTTTCTAAGATAACTTTATTTATATTTATTTTTGTCTATTGTTTTTTTTATTTTGTTCTTAAAAGAAAATGAAGGGATATAAATTCAACATTTTTTTACATGGAGAGATTAAGGGAAAAAATATAACACAAATATAATATTTTAATGTGAAAGGAAAGGAGGAATTGGCATGGATGTTGAAGAGGTCTCCTTATATCTTGAATAAATCACCAAGGATGTGGAAGTAGAAGTTTGAAAATTACGTGTTGTAAATTATGTTTTCATGAAGTAAAATTAATCTTTATATATATTTAAAATAGGATGGTGATAGTTTTGTATGTCAATGTCATGTTCTTAATTGGTAATAAAAATGAAATTACAAAGTAGTTCAAAATATAGTTATTAATAAAGTTCAAAATGAAGGATCGAGGTGCTGAAAATTTTATATTAGGAATGGAGATAAAAAGGTATGGTCTAAATAGGAAATTATGGTTAAATCATATAAAATATGTTGAGATGATATTGAAGAGATTTAAGGATCATGAACGTTAACTTTTAATCAATCCCTTTCCTTTTGGTTAAATTTTTTATTAAACATTGTCCAAAGATACAAGATGAATGTAGGACATGTGTTAAGTTCCTTACACAAGTGTTGTTGGAAGCCTAGTATATGTTATAGATTGTACTATACTTGAAATTTACCATATAATGATAATAGTGATTATGTTTTAGTCTAACCCAGGGAAGGAAAATTGACCTTCTATAAAAAGGATCTTTAGATATTTGCAAGGAACTTTAGATTATTCAATATTCTACTAAGTAATAATTTGGTGGAATTATAAAAAAAATTATAAGCCTATGTGGATTCTTAATGGGATAGAAATATTGAATATTAAAGATATTAATTTCGTATGTGTTTAAATTATTTGTATATAAATTAGTTTGATGACAAAAAGGTAGAAATTCATTACAATATCTACTCCAATAGTATATTACATAGCGACCACCCATGCCAATATGGAATCAATTTGGCTTAGAAAGTTTTGTTAGACTATTGGTATCTTAAAGAAAACTATAAGGATATATTTTAATGGTCAAAATTATTTTTGTAAGAAAATAAGACCACTTATCATCCTAATCATATTGATGTATAATACCACTTTGATTTAGACCTGGTTGAAGAAAAAAAGGTATTGTTAGAATATTTTGATACAAATGAAAATTTTGTTGATTTATTAAAAAAGATTGTGGATATGATAATTTTATTGGTAAATAAAATACGAGCTTGGCTTCTCTTAATAATAAAAAGTATGAATTTATGTCCCCCTTGTACAAATTATTCAACGAGTGGGAGAATGTTGGAAATGTGTTGTATATATATCATGATTTACCATCTTTATATATTTTATAGACGTGCATGGTGTAAATACTGACACATTTAGTGGGGTCCATGACATGTTTGTTTGTGTGTGTGTTTCTATTAATAATATGTGCATTTTTTAATTTTCCAGTGGTTTTGTGTCCAAAATATTGAGTTTGTGGTATTATGGGAACCATTTATACATGGTCTTCATGATCCATGGTTTTATTACCCATTATAATGAAATATACCTCAAGAATTTACCTATTTTTGTTCTTATATATACTCACACATGAATTAAGGTAAGATATAACTTTTATGTATGTTATTGTATTCTAAAATATTTGAGCCAAGGTAAGAAGAAAGTAGATTATTATGATGGTATTTTTCTTGAAATGATTTTCCCATGTGAAATATTATGTATTGTATGTATTCCATTTTTCTCTTCATTTATAGCTCAAAATTTATGTTAGTACTTCTTATTTTATAACTTTGTTGATCAATTTATCTTTACATTTTCCAAGTGTCTATGGGTGTAATGTCTTGTTTCTTCCATTATATTTTCTTTGGAAAATACGATGTTAAAGAAATCATGAATATTTAACATACATGTAACTCCTCTATTTTCCAACCCATAGAGAAAAATAGCACTCCATTCTCATATCTAATTATTTTCATAACATCTTCCAAAATCATAGGTAATAAATTGAGCAGTGAAAATTTTTATAAGACAATTTGGAAGTTGGTTAGTTACATTTGTCCAAAAGTAAAAAATCAATTACACAAAGATGAATTGTATCCATGGATTCTTTGGATTAAAATTAGGTCTATATTTTAATCATCCATATCACTTAAGGAGGCATATTTATACCATATCATGTCCCTCTTATTCTAAAATCTTTCAATATATTTGTGTTACTCGTTTGTGAATGGTTTCAAACAATAAAAAGCAATATCAAAATCAAAATCCATAATGCATGTTCAAATAATCCAAAGTTTTAATGATATCCTCATTAAAATGGTGATTATTTCCTAAGTATTCAAGTTGATGACCCTTAAACATTCAAAAAAATCCAATAGATAGTCAAAAGGAATTGCATTTTATTCATTTGTATAACTATTATCAGTTTTTTACTTACCACGTTGATATGACCCATATTATATTGGTATATCAAAATAATTGCTTCAAAGTAAATTTTCTATTATTTGAGTTAATGTTTATGTACATTTATGTATTCACCTCCTACACTTACACTCATTTTCCATAAATCTGGAAACAAACATCATGAATAGACATCAAAACCTTGGTTTTAGTGTCAAATTATGGGAACATAGAAAATTCATAGCATCTTGAGCATCTTACCATAATTGTAAAGTTACTCCCTAAGATAATGTTTACACTTTATCGAGACTACGATTTCACTCCTTTGAGACTATCAAGTAATGTATATAATTTTCTTACATACGTACAATCTTGCTCAAAGATTATATTCATTGGGCTTAGGTATTTGAAAAACTTATTTATATTTCTAAAATTCCACACAAATCTCTAGTAGAATAGTATTCTTCCTCAAAACCCTAATAAGGTATATAGGTTTACATAATGATAAGGAAAAAGTTTTCTCTTAAGGCTTTTGGTACACTAGAGAAGAACATGTATTCCTTTATAGTTTCCAAACTCATTTATGATATACAATCTCAAAAACACACCAAGTATAATGTAATGATTTAGATAGGAAGTCTAGTGCAATGTATGTTATATACTCTAAATGAATATTTTTGTTAGAATGAGTACTTGATAAAAAAATTCTTCAAATCTTCTTATATTCTTGAATATCTTCTCTAAATGATCGAATTTATTAATTTGGCACATTCATAATGATGTTTTCTATATTTCTCTTATTATCATGTCATACATTCACTAATGCACTAAAGTGTATTTATATAATTATTGAATTCAAATTATGACAAGTTTTGATGTGAAATTACACACAATGGATGGGAAAGATGAAAAATAAGGATCCCTAATCCCTATATTACCCAAAGGAGGGTTATAAAAAATTGTACAACACATATACACATAAAAGCATACACTTTTAATCCTAAGGCCCCTAGGACTTTACATCAATACAATAAAAAAGTCAAATTACATTTTCTTTAAATTCATATTCACCTCAAAATTGATAAGTTTTGACATACTGTTTATTTTAATGCTACATTGTCTTTGATAATTGAAAGTAGACTACTAAAAGAAATAATTTGAAGCTCACTATTTTTTTATTAATAAGGAATCTTAGTTATCATAGTACAAAAAATATTCACATACTAACTAATAAATAATTTTATGCATTTCTACTTTTCTATAATTCTACAAGTCTAGTCGTTTAAGAAATATTGATTTGAAAATGAGAAAATAAATCAACTATGGTTGCAAATGAATGTATTGATCAATTTAGTAAGTTTAAAACTAGCTAAGGGAGTATTCCTTTAATATTATGGAGAATAACTTATCTAACAGTATACAAATATGTGTAATTTTCTAAGAAAGAGGTTTAAAATTATCTAATATGGTTACAAGTGTCTTCTTTTCCATTATATAACAAAAAAACTAGGAGAAATAAAAATAATTGGAAAAGGATGTGAAAGAACATCATGATCCATCGGTTTTTACAAGTATATTGAGATAATTGGCCCTATAAATTGAATTTAGAGACCCATAATAAATCATTATAGTTTGGTTTCACATATTAAAAAATGTATGCATCATAGTGGTCATTTCATCCTTTTCCATAGGAATAGAATCAGTAGAGGAGGGGATTAGAATACAAGAGATAAAAGAGGTATTAACAACATTAAGAAAATTTTGAGAAGTTATAAATAATTTAGTTAGATTTTTTTAATTGATTATTAATTAGTTTCAGTGTGAAAAGATTGAATTAGGAAAAGATTAAAGAATTGTACCAGTTAATTATTTTGAATTCATTAATAAACACTAACCATATGCATTCAAAATAAGAATTAATACATGAAACTATGATAAAGTGATATAATGATTGCTTAAAAAACATAAAGGGATAATTAATTTGTTGCGCGTAAATTCTCCATTACTGAAATTGGAACCTAAAACTGAGCTTGATCAAAATCGTACAACTAGGTTCAAATCATCTATACGGTCACGACCCTTTTTTACAATCTTGGACCTACTTGGAATTTGGGTTTGAAACTTCCTAAGTGATTCACCTACGTGAAAATTTGTGGCATCCTTCTTTATTGACCTTAAAAATGGCTCTATAAACACTTCTCAAACCCTAGAACCCTTGTAGTGAAAGAAGGAGCTCCTGAAAAATAAATTTAGGTGGGTTGCGAGAACCCTTATACACCACCAACATTGCCACTACTCCAAATAGGGATTAAACCACATGTTTTTCTCCTAGCATGTTATATCTAATGTAGTGCAATCAAAACTTGACAACCGTGCTTTGACAATGTTTTGATTGAGTTTCCCACTTGCTCAAATACTTGGGAAGAGTCACTTCGCTTGTTTGTAAAATGAAGATGGAGACTCCTAGACCTGGAATGAGACTTCATATCTATAGAGGGTCCTTCCCTAATGGATGTACGTGATTTATTTTGCATTGTAAGGAGTTTGGAGTGCCTTTTGTGCTTGATTTACATGAGAAGTTCTTAAAGTTTCATGTTGCCAAATGAGATATGATTTACTTTCTTATATATAGTTTTTAAGGTTGTTATGTGATAAAATGCCAACTAAGGGGGTATATTTTCTCATAATAATGTGATAGAATTGAAATAATTAGATCAAAACATGTTCTTCCAAAATTGTGTAATAGGGTCAAGATATAGTTCTACATTCTGACCAAAACTAATGTTTTTGGACCCAAAGGGAGAAAAGATAATTTTGACTCCATGGGTCGAAGGATGGATGTTTTTAGATTTTTTTTATACACTTAAACTTTAGAAATTGACAATAGATATTTTTGTAAAGATAACTAAGTAATCGAAGGGATATCAAGGTATGATAGGAAAGAGTGAGGAGATTACATTTGTCCATGCAAGTGTGCAATGTCAAGATCGGCAATTTTAAAGGATAGACTGCCAAATTTGAGTGTCTATAAATTTAGAGCTAGGGAATGATGCATGTAGATGGTTTACTTATTTATTTAATTAACATTTACTACATGAATGAAAAATAAGTGTGTAAATATTAGTATGTCTAGAGAGAGTGAGATATTTATTGATTGGGCTTAGAGAGTGACCATTCATCTTATCATAAAAACGAATCCAAACTTGTCATTTTCGAAGGATAAGTTGCCAAATTTTAGTGCCTAAATCCCCCCCTTATGTTTGAAATTGAGAGTTGCATACTTTACAAGAAAAACATACCTAAGTATGCACACACACTTTGGCCTTTGTTCAAAATGTTGTTTTCCTTGGTGGTGGTGTTGGCATGTTACATGATGACACCTACACAAAATGTGTTCAATTACCCGAGTATAAACTGAATTGTAAATAAAATTTAATTAAATCTTCTAATTTTGAACATTTGAACTTGTACATAAATAAAGAGATGAAAAAATATGGAAGGAATACTCATGTTCATTTTGTAGAGGGAGAAAATATTGTTCATGTTTGTACTTTGGATATTTATATTTTTTGTTGGTATGTTAAAGGATTGGGGGTGATCATTCCCCAATTATGTCAAAGGATAAATCTAAATTAGGATATGGAGTTACGTACACAAGATCCAAATTTGAAGAGGAGAGAAACAAAATCACCCTACTAAGAGGTAAGAGAAGTATACATAGTATTTATAAAACTTGATATCTTCCCACAAAGATAAAAAGAGGAAAGGAAGGATAGCCTATGAATAACATATAGTCTCTTTGATACCTTCCAAAGCCACAAACCACTAAGTTGTAGATGGATCTAGGTTGAACATTATAAATATAACACAATATAAAAAATTAATGGATGACCCATATCCTCACCATGTGTTGCATATCAAGATATGATTATGCAAAAAGAGAAGAAGGCTCGTGCCCCCCAAAATTGTATTCGTTACTATATATGAGTTGTGAAATGAAGAAAGAATGAACTATTCATGCCACATATATTATACTCTAAATTGGTTCATTTGTGTTTAAATTTTTTACTAGGAAGACATCAAATTCCTATAAGAATATGAAATTTTTTGGAATTATGTGAGGATATTCCCTCAAGTCAAGAACATTTAGTGAGATTATATACTATAGTACGGTCTTGATATGAATTGTACAGTTTGAAACCAACGTGAATCATGTCATTTTTCTATATTTGAAATTATTTATGAGAATTTGTATCACATGTAAAAACCTTTTTTCACCTTGTAATATTTTTGTAGTCACTATAGAATTAGAATATATCTTGATAAATGCCCCTTCTTTTTTGGTGTGTGACATAAATAATTTGATTGTGCAACTCAATATAAAATTATTTGTACCCATATCAAATAAGTCAAATACTCTACATTGGATCACATGGAAGGTTGTAGTGGTGGCCATTTTGGGGATTCTACTCCTGCAAGAGGCTTTCACATGGTGGATGCCATGACACACAAAGAAAGAAACATGTAACAAGCATGAATAGAAATAATAATCATGTTTTAGGGAATAAAACAAGTGTAGATATAAAACAATAGTCAATTAAGTCAACATAAGTTAATAACATGTAAAATATTCACACAAAGGCGATAGATACAAAAACATGGCACACCCACAATGTCACCAAATAATCATAGTGAAGGCACACAATCTGTATACAAAAAAGTGTGTGTAAAAAATACCTAGGCAAAGATATAATGAAGTACATGTTAGGACGTCCATATGTGACATAAATCTTTCAATGTCCATTATGATAGTCTACATGAAAATTTGCATTCCTAATTGGTCACTTTAGTCAAATAAGAGAGAGATCTAGTCAAGCAAGAAGTATAGAACATTTATATGATCATGCATAACATAGACTCTTATGATATCTCTAGCAATGCACAAGACACATGTGTGAGTCCTTTTAGTCCAAAATATAACATATACATAATATTGAAGTCTAGTAATTTATTGTAATGAGGAGCTAATGGAAGGGTAACTTCAAGGTTGAAACAAATTGACCTACATAGGTGGATAGAAGTTGGTCTCACAAAGACCTATCAAAGCTACTAGGAAGGGGATTTCAAGCCCAGTCATGTGGAGGAAGAATTCAATATGTTTATGTGTTACATTGAGCTCACACAGTCCTGATGAAACCATGTGTGCTAGAGAGGATATTGAAAAATATGATTTTCATTTCAAACGTCAGTGTTCTCTAATGGAAAATATCATACTAAATTAAATTGCTACAACCTATCATGTCTAGGGGATGTGAAGGGTGTTGCAAAATTTTGTGTGAGTTCATCAAATATGTTGAAGAGGATTCTATGAATATTAGGTTATTATTTGATTGTTTATGTGCCTTCATATTAGCTATGTATATCAAATGAATTATCTCATGAGCTACCCCATGAGGGCCACATTAGGAGGTGGGGAAAACCCATAAGGTCACAAAGACTCGATCCTCAAATATGTCATAGTAGAAGACAGATAATCCTATATAACCTATGTAGAAGCCATAGTATGTTCAAAATGACATAACATTGACCTGGAAAGTATTAACATATCCAATAGGAACATAATGTATGATAGATGTACATGCCTAAGAAGCTCCTAGGATCTATATAGTCCACTAGAATAAGCTCAATAGAGAAATGAGGAAGACATTGAAAGAGTGAATAGAGTATATTCAACTTGAAAGGTTGAGGCATGTTTATCTAGGAAACATAGGATGCCTAGTGAGATGAATTGCTAAGTGTTGATATCAAATCGCAGAAAAGTTGAAGGGACATACAACAGTTGAAAACTTATAAAACACTCCCCTAATTCGATTGTGAGAAGATGGAAGGACTACTTTCCCAAGTGCTTTGACCTTGCGAAAGTCGGAAAAGCTGTCCGGATGAAGGCCAATTCCTATTCCTCTGTTCAAATGCACACGTAGAAAACGCAGAGGGTTTACTAAAAACATAATCTAACTTGCCAAGGAGACAGGGTAAGATTAAATGCATAAAATATAAAACCTAAACTACAAAGGTGATGCACCGAGGAATGAAGAAACACCTGTCTAGCCAATAAACAAACAGACCATTAAAATGTAATGCAAGAATCATGCACAGTGTGAGCCATATTCATACTTGAAAGGTTGAGATTTTATGCAAAATGAACACAGAGAAAGTTGAGCAAATCATGCTACAGACATGCATTATATCCTGCTTGAAAAGTTGAAGGGGACATAAACAGTTGCAAAACTGCCATAGAGGCACAGGTCCCCTAATTCATTGTGAGAAGATGGAAGGACTACTTTGTCTTTGTTTTGCACAAGTTCAAGTGTCAAAGAGACTCTTGAATTGACTTAGTGCAAATGTGAAGATGTCCAGACCGTTAGCAAGAAGCCCCTCTTATAAAAGTTTAAGTAGGAAGTTGAAAAAGGTCTAGGGTTAGATTACAGAGGACATTCGTACTAAGTCTACTGCAACCACACTCCAGACTGCATTTAACTCATCTCATAATGATGGTAGGTGAGAACCTAGCAAACCCAAAAGTGGCAAACTATCCTTTTGCATTTTTAAGAATTTTTTCTCACCCAATTAAAGATATCCAGTCGTATTTGGACAGAGGACCTTGTAAGATTTCCGAAAATTCCAACCTTGAAAGGTTGAATCCGAGCTCTCAGTCAAAAGTTATGGCCATCTGAATATCTGCGCCAGGGGTTAATTCATTGTGAGAAGATGGAAGGACTGTTGCACCTCCTGGAGTTTGTGCCATAAGTGGCAAGTGTACAAAGTTGACACTCATTGTCATTGCACCTTAGTGAATATGCACCAAGAGTAGATCCGTTGCTTTGTAAAGACTCCGTGTTATGCGCCAGTTCTAAGTGCCAAGGTTGAAAAAGGTCTAGGAGATTTGAGCTTCAAAGGATTATTTATCAGATCTTATGCTCGTCTATGGATCTACCTAGAAGAAGATCATAGACAACAGCTAGCTTGTAATCCCAACTGTGTGTAGGATGTGAATACCTAGCAAGAGGCCTATGAAATTTGAATCAACTAGCAGAAGGATGTGCAATGGCATACATATCAGGAGGCTAAGGAGGGATATACCCACTAGAAGAAGCAAGTGTATATGTAATAAACATAAGAGTATCTACCCATAACTTTTTTACTAAGTAATTGGGGCCTCTTATGGGATATCCTTGGTCATAATTTTTTTTTTATTGGTAATAAATTTGACCCATCGATGAAGTCTTCATGGTATATGAAGATAAAATTTACTGCAAAGAAGGGAAACCAAGATGGATAGTCTCTTTCGGGATAATAGCTAGAATCTTATGGGGTAAAGATGATGAATATTCATTGTACTAGTACCAACTGTTGATGAAGGATAACAACATTCCTAGGTTGGTGTATAGTATTGAAAGTGACTTTTGTCAGATAATATTGATAGTATTATTGCAGGTTATAATTACATATAGTATGTAGTAATTTTGAGTGTGAATCAAATCATATTATGCTCTATAATATAAACATTAATAAAGATAGGCAATCTAAGTTTATTGTGTGTTCATAATTTATAATGTGTATGCCATAATAAACTATCATCGAATAGTGATCAAGCACTTTTGTATGTGATTCATAGGTTACATGTTCATTGTTTTGATAGTACCACCTGTTATCCAAAATGAGTCGCCTTGCTCATTTTGTGGCTAACTCCCTTCATTCTTCCCTCTCTTGTGCCTCAGTCATAATTTTTTTACTTTTCAAGCACTCAAAAACTTTCTGGAAATGGCACCATTGGATAGAGCTTTTTCTCAGCTTTCCAGAAAGGTAAAGTTTTCCTCCTAACTCCATGTATTTTTGAAGTTATGGCTCGGCGGAGTTTTTGTGGGAAATTTTCCCCTAAAGGCCCGCAACCAATAATATGGTGCCACGTGTCCAAGGAAGTGGCGGGGGTCAGGGGAAAACTTGGATTTTTTACCAAGTGTTTGGAAAAATTTCAAAAGGGATATTTCACCCCGGGGCCCGCCATCCAATTGGATTGGCCACGTGTCCAAAGGGGAGAAAATTGAAAATTTTGACTAAGTGTTGGCGCCATGAAGGAAAATTCAGGAGGAAAGGCCCACGCCAAACCACATTTTGCCACGTGTCCTATGGCCTCGGAAACCGGGAGAGTGCAAGAGGTTAAGTTAAAATTTTGGTGAAATATTTTGTCACCGAGTGTGCAAAGTCAAATTTTTTCCCACAAAGCCCGCATCCAATGGCCTCAGGCCATGTGTCCCCGGAGGTCGGAGTGGCGGAGCGCGGGGGGAGATTGGGATTTTTTCCCAAAGGCTAAAATCAAAAGAAAAAATGTTTGGCCCCAAGGCCCACCAACCAATGAGATGTTGCCACGTGGCACGGAATGGTGGAAGGTAGGGGAAAACTTGAAAATTTTTCCCAAAACAAACAAAGGAAATTTTAAAAGGAAAAATCGTCCCCCCAAATGCGAGCCAATGGAATCTCGCCACGTGTTTGCTGGCGGCAAAAAACTCAAGACAAGCCCACAAGGAAAATTTATGGGGAAAAGTCCACATCCAATGTGGTTTTGCCATGTGTCCAATGGGGGAAAATGGTCAAACAGTGATGAAAAATTCAGGAGGAAAGGCCCGCTGTGAATCACATTGCATGCCACGTGTCCTCAGCTCATCACCCCGGCGGGGAATTTTTGGAAAATTTTCCAATGGCCAAAGCAGTGGGAAACAAAGTGCAGAAGGCCCATGCCCAATCAACACATGCCACGTGGCACCCAGAATGTGGAGCATGGGGAATTTTTGGGAAATTTTCCAATGACCAAAAAGTGGAAAATTTTAAATTTTTCACCCCGCCAATCCATTTTGGCCCTGTTTTGCCCTAAAATTTCAAACGGCCATATCTTTCGATCCAGAGCTTGGTTTTTCACGTTCTTTATATCAATGGAAAGTCTGGTGAAATTATCTACAAGATTAGGGTCAATTTTTTATTTTGATGGATTTTGGAGAGAGAAAATTGAAAAACACCTCTGGCACGTGGTCATGAATAGAAATGACATTTCAACCACCATTTTTAATGAAGAATGGCTCGCATTCTCTCCCAGCATGGTGAAAAATGTCAGGGAATGGGCCTGTAAGGATGCCCATGCTATTTTATTGCATTTTTGGTTGGTGGTTGAGCTCTCCCATGTTTTCCCATGTTTCTCTCTCCTGGGGTTGTTTCTTGCACTGTAAAAGCCAGAATGGGTTCATTTTTTGAAAAAGAGAGACACTTTTCAGCTCTGCAACTTCCCTTTTTCTTCCCTTTTGGTAGAATTTGTGGAAATTTTTACCTTTCCATGCAATACAACACCTTTTTGCCACTTTGGTCACTGTAATGCATTGTATTGGATCTGGAATGATAATGTATGCTCTGTGATTAAAATCCCTCAATCCTTTCATATATCTACCATTGTTTCCTGATCTTTCATTACATCTTGAGCAATTTGTGCATGCTTTGTGCTATTTTTTCTTGTGGATTGTGTATGTATTGTAGTATTAGGTGTCTGCTACTCCTTTGGTGCATCACCTCATTAGCATTAGTCTCATTTTTCTTGCATTCCCTATCTTTGTCCCCTTGGAATTTAAAGTAGGAACTAGGAATTTAAACCTCTGCAACTTGTAAGTGATATATCTGATCAGGGGAGTTGAGGAACCAGCCTCTAATCTGGAGATTCCTCTCCCATTTTTCAAGTCCCACACTTGGGGAGAGGATTCAATGTTGTGCAATCACACTGGATGTCCAAAAGATCAAACTAGAAGTCTGATCAACATCCAGGGGTGCTGCTGATTTGCAACAATAGTTTTGGCACACCCGGTGGGACCTTAGAGGTCTTCATCTTCATTGCAAGCAAATTGATGTGCATTTGTTGCAAGTTTCTTGCTTGAAAGAGCCCTAAATTGCACATCTGGCGACTCCAAGGAAGAAGAATCAGCTGGTTTTAGCAGTGCAGACCTGAAAACTCATGAGAAGAATCACCACAAGGTCAAGAGTTGGAGAAGAAGAGGATTGTTTGAGTATCTGTAGTTATCTCCAAGAAGAAGGCAAAGAGGGAGGAGAATCCAAAGGTCTCCATCTCCACCAAACAGAACTCTATCAACTCCTCCACCTGGTAGGCCTTTCATTCAATCAACAAGGGTTCTAAGGCCAATCAGAATGGCACAAAACAACCCCTATGTCAATTTCACTGGCAGCAGCCCACTTTCTCTCAATGCATAGAATCCAATCCCAGTTACAGCATTGAAGAACATTCCATACTTTACTGGAGAGAATCAAACCACTCCTGGTGATCATGTTAAGGATATTGCCAATATTTGTGCAATCCATGAGATTAATGAGATGCAAGTTGCTATCAAACTATTGGCATCTTCATTCAAAGGGAAAGCTTTGCAATGGTTCAAAATTCTTACCTCAGGTTCTATCCAAAATTGGAACCAGCTATGTATAGCCCTCCATGAGCAGTTTGGAGAAAAGGGAGATAACTTGTCCCTTTTGGAACAGCTGACAACCATCAAGAGAGCTCCCAATGAGCAGCTGACTGACTTCAACTTCAGGTTTCAAATGACTTGGGAGAGAATTCCAGTGGCAGTAAGGCCAGTAGCAGAAGGTGCTTTTCTATATTACCTTAAAGCTTTAAATTTTGATATTTCTATGTTGATTCAATCCATGGGAGGCACAACTATCCCTGTTGCTTATAGCATTTCCATTAGAGCTGAAAATTGTTTGATTCAAGCTAGCAAGCTAGCTCCTAGGCCTCCAATGCCATTGTTTCCAAGTTTAGAGAGCCCAAGTACTAGTCAAGTGCCTAATTTAGCTCCTATTCCCACTCCTAGAAATCAGAATTCAAGTGAAGCTTCTACTTCATCTTCTAGTGCCTCAAATGAACTTCAAGAAGTCATGAAGCAATTACAAAATTTAGGTAATGAGCTGGTTACACTCAAGAGGCAGCAAGCCCAAGGTTTTAGACCTTCTTTCCAGCCTCAAGCTCAGCCTAACAGGTAGCCATACCAGCCTCAAAGACCACCCAATCCAGTTGCAAATCAAAATCAAACAAGACCTCCTGCTAACAGGCCATTTCATCCCTATAATCCCAATGCTATATCTGCCTCTAAGGCATTAGTGCCAGTGCAAAACAACATAGCTCAAGAGTATGATTGGTGTTTCCCATGCAATGAACCTCACAACTAGTCTATGTGTTTCAATGGTGCCTTAAATCAAGCATTAATGGTGACTACAACTGGTGTGGAGGGTGAAGGGAGTCAAGGAAATAACCAACAACAAGAAACATTCCAGCAGCAATCAGCTCCAAATGATACCACACTTGTAAACTGGCAGGCAGAAGATTTTTGTGGCATGAATCAAACAATTCCCCAAAGTGTTACAGCCAACACAAGGTCAAAAAGGAGAAATTTGGGTGAAGAACAGCCATTGGCTCCAAGCAATCCACAACCTTCTATCACTCCACAAATTATTGGAAAACAAAATTCAGTTCCAAACACACAAGGGCTGCCTAAAACAGCTCTTAGGCTAACTCAAATGCCAGTTATTACTGCCCATATGCAAGGAATGAATGTGCAGGCCAAGGGACAACAAAGAGATGCTTCATCTCCATTCAACATCATTGATCAGATGAAGAAGACAAATGTAAACATATCAATGTGGGAATCACTATCTATCCCAGGCTAAAGAGATTTGCTACAAGCTGCCATGAAGGACTGGTCAACTTCAAATCAGCAAGTCCAAATGCAAGAGAAGGTGCTCACAAATGCTACCCAGCCTGAAGGGAATCATGGAGGATAGCAAGGTAAAATGTTGAAGCCCCCTCCATTCTATGTTTCATTGATCATTGGAAACCAATTAGTACACAATTGCATGATTGATTCTGAGGCAAGTAGTTCAGTAATGCCCAAGCAAATAGCTGATCAGTTGGGAATTCAGTATGAAGTCATATCCAAAGGGGTAGTGTAATTGGATGGGACAATAGTAACAACAGTTGGAGTGATAAAAAACTTGAGTCTTACTTTGCATGCATGCCCCAACGTTGTTGTTTTGCAAGATGTCTCAGTAATAGATCTTCCACCACTCTTTGCCCTATGTCTGTCAAGGGATTTCACAGCCAAGATTGGAGGTTACTTATCTTCTGATTGGTCACACATGTTGTTCAGAAAAAGATATGGAACCAAGGCCACAATCAGATCTAAACCTATTGCAAACTTTCACATTGAGCCTTACACTCCAAGTCAGATCAATACCAATTGTTCAACATTTGATCAAGAGGATTATCCAAGCACTGATGAAACTGACACCAAGGTTGGAAGTATCCCAGATCTAACTCTTGATGAATGGGAAAACAAGGTGCATGCTTTTGATCCTTATCAAGAAATAGAAGAATCTGAGCTAGGAGTCTATTGCATGCATGAAGAAAATCAGCCTATTCCTAGCATCACCAAGCCAAACCACAAGGATGACAATGAGGTATGGCAGTTTTTTTTTGATGGATCAAGGAGTAGACAAGGTGCATGAGGGGGAGCTATGCTTGTTTCACCTCAAGGAGTTAAGTATTATTCAGCTTTTAGATTTTAGTTTGCATGCTCTAATAACACTGCTGAATATGAAGCCTTGATACAAGGATTGCATTGGTCAATCAAGAGAGGAATAAAGAACTTGCAAGTCTTTGGTGATAGTGAGTTGATTGTCAACCAAGTTAAGGGGCAACATGCTGTCAAGAATGATCTACTCAAGTGCTACAAAAATAGGGTGTGGGACCTCATTGAATATTTTGAGGGCTTTGGCATCAAATCCATTCCTAGAAAAGAGAACCAAGCTGCTGACAGGCTTGCAGCAGTTGGAGCAGCCTTTGATGTTGTTGAAAGCATCCAAAAAGACAAGGTACAGCCAAACATCCATGTGATTGTAAGGCCTTCAGTGCCAGACAATAATGTAAGTTGGCAAGTGTTTGAAAATGATCAGCAAATCATCCATTTCTTGCAAGAAGAGGCTGAGTTCTCAGCTAAAAATCAGGAAAAGTTGGAACAACAGTATGGTGACCAAGTGGTACAGCTGAGAACCAACAAACTACCAAAGGGACTTATTACTTTGGAGTCCATTTTCAATCCTAATGATCAGTTTAGGAAGGAGAAAGCAAACATTCAAGTCAAGGGAGAAGATTCAGTGTCCATCTTGGTGGAAGAAGGCAAATCACTCCAAGTTGGTAAAGTGACAACTGAGCAAGAAAGGTATGAGTTCATACAACTTTGTCAAGAATTCCCTGATGTGTTTGCTTGGAGCTATGAAGATTTGAAAGGTTTCAATCCCGAGTTAGCTCAACACACCATTGAATTGGATCCAAGTACTAAACCCATCAGGAAAAAACAAAGGCCAGTCAATCCACACATGGAGCCTCTCATGAGAAAAGAATTGAATAATTTGATAGAGTCAAGAATCATATTCCCTATCAAGCATTCTAGTTGGGTGGCCAACTTGGTTCCAGTTAGAAAGAAGAGTGGGGAAATCAGATTGTGTGTTGACTTTCAGAGATTTGAATAGAGCATCTCTCAAGGATCATTATCCACTTCCTTCCATGGAGAAGATTTTACAAGTTGTTGCTGGCTCTGAGAGGTTTTCATTACTTGATGGCTATTCAGGGTACAATCAGATCATGGTGAAAGAAGAGGATCAGTTCAAGATAGCCTTTACAACCAAATGGGGAACTTATGCATACAGGAAAATGCCATTTGGGTTGTCCAATGCTGGAGCTACTTTCCAAAGGGCAATGGACATGGTGTTCAAGGATTTGATTAAAAACATGGTGCTGATATATCTTGATGATATCATTATTTTTTCAAAAAATTCAGCAGACCATCTCTTTCATTTGAGGCAAGTGTTCCAAAGGTGCAGAAGATTTGGAGTATCCTTGAATCCTAAAAAGTGTATTTTTCTAGCCCATGAGGGAAAGCTCCTTGGCCACATTGTCTCTAAAGAAGGATTAGCAATTGATCCAAAAAGAGTTGAAGCCATAAGAGCACTACCATTGCCAAGCCACAAGAAGGCCCTTCAAAGTTTCTTGGGGAGAATAAATTTTGTTTGGAGGTTTGTCCCAAATTTTGCAGCCCTAGTCAAGCCTATCACCAAGATGTTAAAGAAAAGCATGGCTTTCAAATGGATAGTAGAAGGCAAAGAAAGTTTTGAAGCAATAAAAGAAGCCATCTCTCAAGCCCCAACTCTCATTAACCCGGATTTCTCCAAGGATTTCATCCTCTATGCATTTGGGGGTGATGATACTATTTCTACAATTTTGGTACAGCAGAACAAAAACAATGAAGAGCAGCCAATTGCTTTCTTCAGCCAAAGCCTGGAGGACTATGAGGTGAGGTATTCCTTCATTGAGAAGCATGTTCTTGCAGTAGTCAGGAGCTTGAAGAAATTCAAGCATCTAGTCTCAAACAACAAGGTTCAATTGCTGGTTTCTCATGTGGGAGTTAAGGACTTCCTCCTCAACAAAGACCTGAATGAAAAGAGGCAGGGTGGATTACTCGTGTCATGGAGTATGACATTGAGATCAAAGTCACCAAGTTGTTCAGAGGAAAAGGGTTGTGTGAGTAGCTGATTTTGAGCAAACAAAAGGAAGCATGCAATGAGAAGGAGGTTGTTTTGGCATTGCAAGACAGCCATGAGAAAGGGTGCACTCAAAAGGAAAATAATGATGTCCTCACTCCTTGCTGGACCCAAGACATAATGCACTTCCTAAGCACAGGTCTATGCCCTCCAGAGATGAACAAGACCAAAAGAAGACACTTCAGATTGCAGGCTATCCCATATGCCCTTGTTGATGGTGTTTTGTTCAAGAAGGACGTGAATGGAGTGCTGCTGAGATGCATTGGTACAAATCAAATTCATAAGGTGTTGGAAGAGTTCCATGGTGGATCAGCTGGTGGTCATTTTGCACCAAGAGTGATAGCTCTAAAGATCATGAGGGCTGGCTATTACTGGCCCAAGATTTTCAGTGATTGTTATGCATGGATCAAGAGGTGCAAGAATTGTGCCTTCTTCACAGGTAAAGAGAGGCTAGCTGCCCTTCCATTGCATCCAATTTCAGTTGACCAGCCATTCATGCAATGGGGTTTGGACTTCATTGGAGTCATTAATCCCAATTCAAGCCAAGGGCACAAATGGATTTTAACAGCAACAGATTACTTCACCAAGTGGACTGAAGCAGTAGCACTCAAGGAAGCAAATGAATCTAGCATCCTAGACTTCTATGAGGGAATAGCAACCAGATTTGGCATACCTGCTATAATAATATCAAATAATGCATTGGCATTCATTGGGTCCAAGGTGATTGAATGGGCTGTCAAGAATGGGATCTACCTAAGTACTTCATCAAACTATTACCCTCAGGGTAATGGCCAGGCTGAATCTACAAACAAGAACTTGTTAAGGATCATTAGGAGAAATCTTGATGAAAATAAGAGATCTTGGCATACTAAGTTGAAATCAGCCTTATGGGCTGATAGGATAACTCCTAAAAGATCTACAGGTAACTCCCCATTCAAGCTTGTTTATGGAAGAGAGGCAATTTTTCCCATGTCACTTGAGTTGCCAACGTTGGAACTCATGAAACAGTTGGAGCTGTTGGAGTTTGGACCCATGGAGGTTAGATATGCAGAATTGATGGAGCTCCAAGAAATAAAAAATCAGGCATCCCAAGCAATGGAGAAGGATCAAGCTTTGATCAAGAAGACCTTTGATAGGAAGGCCAAGGATAGGTCTTTCCAAGTTGGAGATCTAGTGTTAAAATGGGATGCAGACAGAGCAAAACTGGGAAGGCATTCAAAATTTGATGCCATTTGGAGTGGCCCATACATGGTCACAAAGTGTAAGGACATCAATGCCTTCCAATTGTCTTCATTGGATGGTGAAGAATTACAGATTCCAGTCAATGGAATCATCTAAAGCATTGCTACTGAAGGGAAATTCTCCACCTTATACATATTAGCTTAGGTTTTCATTCCTCCAAGTGCTTTGCACATTGTTTTGTTGTAGATTAGTTTGCTTTCCCTAAGTGCTTTGGCACAAGCTTGTTGTTCCTGGAAATGTGTGTTGCAAGCCTTGCTCCAATCAGGTGATGTTCCACCCTCCATCTTCCTCCTTGCAGTGTTCTAGTCAGTTGGGGTACCAAGCAGAGAATTTGATGACTCCATACCCAATAGATTGTTTCAGGCAACTGGTAACTTCATCCAGTAGGCAGATGACCCCTCTGAGTCACCAAAATTGTTATCCAGAATGTGCCCCTTGCTCATTTTGTGGCTAACTCCTTTCATTCTTCCCTCTTTTGTGCCTCAGTCATAATTTTTTGCTTTTTAGGCACTCAAAAATTTCTGGAAATGACACTATTGGATAGATATTTTTCTCAGCTTTCCAGAAAGGTAAAGTTTTCCCCCTAACTCCATGTATTTTTGAAGTTATGGCTCGGTGGATTTTTTGTGGGAAATTTTCCCATGAAAGGCCCGTAGCTAGTAATATGGTGCCATGTGTTGAAGGAAGTGGCAGGGGTCAGAGGAAAACTTGGATTTTTTACCAAGTGTTTGGAAAAATTTCAAAAGGGGTATTTCACCCTCGGGGCCTGCCATCCAATTGGATTGCGCCACGTGTCCAAAGGGGAGAAAATTTTGAAAAAATCAACTAAGTGTTGGCACCATGGAAAAATCTCCAGGACAGGCCCACGCCCAACCGCATTATGCCACGTGTCCTATGGCCTCGGACCGGTGGAGTGCGGAGGTTAAGTTAAAATTTTGGTGAAATATTTTGCGAGTGTGCAAAGTCAATTTTTTTCCCGCAAAGCCCGCATCCAATGGTCTCAGGCCACGTGTCCCCGGGTGTCGGAGCAGCAAAGCACGTGGGGAGATTGGGATTTTTTCCCAAAGGCTAAAATCAAAAGAAAAAAATGTTTGCACCAGGGCCCGTGTCGAATGAGATGCTGTTGCCACATGTCTCAGAATGGCGGAAGGTAGGGGGAAACTTTAAAAAATTTCCCCCAAAGGAAATTTTAAAAGGAAAAACTGTCCCCCCCAAATGCAAGCCAATGGAATCTCGCCACGTGTCCACTGGCAACTAAAAACTCAAGACAAGCCTACAAGGAAAATTCAGGGGAAAAATCCCACATCTAATGGGGTTTTGCCACGTGTCCAATGGGGAAAAATGGTCAAACAGCAATGGAAAATTTAGGAGGAAAGGCCTGCGGTGAATCACATTGCGCCACGTGTCCTCAGATCATTGCCTTGTGGGGAATTTTTGGAAAATTTTCCAATGGCCAAAGTGGTGGGAAACAAAGCGCAGAAGGCCCACCCAATCATCATGTGCCACGTGGCACTTGAAATGGTGAAGTGTGGGGAATTTTTGGAAAATTTTCCCAATGACCAAAAAGTGGAAAATTTTAAATTTTTTGCCCGCCAATCCGTTTTGGCCCTGTTTTTCCCTAAAATTTCAAACGGCCATATCTTTCAATCCAGAGCTCAGTTTTTCACGTTCTTTATATCAATGGAAAGATGGTGAAATTCTCTACAATATTTTGTGGTCAATTTTGTGTTTTGATGGATTTTGGAGAGAGAAAATTGAAAAACACCTCTGGTACGTGGTCATGGACAAGAAATGATATTTCAACCACCATTTTTAATGAAGAATGGCTCGCATTCTCTCCCATCATGGTGAAAAATGTCTGGGAATGGACCTGTAAGGATGCCCATGCCATTTTATTGCATTTTTGGTTAGTGGTTAGAGCTCTCCCACGTTTTCCTGTGTTTCTCTCTCTTGGGGTTGTTTCTTGCACTGTAAAAGCCAGAATGGGTTCATTTTTGAAAAAAGGAGACACTTTTTCAGCACTGCAACTTTCCTTTTTCTTCCCTTTTGGCAGAATTTTGGAAATTTTTACCTTTCCATGCAATACAGCACCCCTTTTGTGTTTTGGTCACTGTAATGCATTGTATTTGATTTGGAATGATAATGTATGCTCTGTGATTAAAATCCCTCAATCCTTTCATATATCTACAATTGTTTCCTGATCTTTCATTACATCTTGAGTAGTTTATGCATGCTTTGTGTTGTGTTTTCTTTTGGATTTGTGTATGTATTATAGTATTAGGTGTCTGCTACTCCTTTGGTGCATCACCTCATTAGCATTAGTCTCATTTTTCTTGCATTCCCTATCTTTGTCCCCTTGGAATTTAAAGTAGGAACTAGGAATTTAAACCTCTACAACTTGTATGTGATATATCTGATTAGGGGAGTTAAGGAACCAACCTCTAATTTGAGATATTCCTCTCCCATTTTTCAAGTCCCACACTTGGGGAGAGGATTCAATGTTGTGCAATCACACTAGATGTCCAAAATGTCAAACTAGAAGTCTGATCAGACAAACACATCTATGATAATCACAATAGGCATTATTATCAAAAATCTTACAATGAGGTTTTCTTGCATCGACCTCAAGAGAAGGAGATAGAAATATAGGGTTACATGCAAGTAATTGCTTAAGTACTAGATGAGGTGCTCAAGAATATAGTATGAATTCCATTTAGGATCATATAACTGAATTTTATGGGTTGATATAAAATACTAACACTCGTTTTAGAATCATTTTTATTGTTATGAGATTTTCCTATGAAATTAGGTTTTCCTTGAAACTTATAGTTGGATGTGATGGAGTATTGGTGACATATTTATATTTTTCATATTGAGGAGCTGAGCCTCATGTTTTTTTTTATTATTGGCAAATAGTTTTTTGAAAGGGACTATACCCTTGAGTACAAAAGATGGCCTAGGAGCCAGAATAGAAATGAGAACCAGAGAGAAAAGGATCAGAATCCAAATGTGACAATGAAGCTCAAAGTAGCCAAAAAACAACTACCCAAACAAGACAAAACAACAAAAGCAGTAGAGAGACCGCAAAAAAATAGCATAAAAACGTACAAGAGCAGCTAAAGCATCTACAACTACTTTTTGGCAGCTTTGTCCATGCTGGTCTTGATATTCTTCCAGGAATGGAACATACCCAAAGTTGTCATGTGGGCAGCGTCAGTCTTATCCAGCTGCTCAATGGTCCTCATGTTATTTGAGTGTATGACATAAATTATCAAATGAGTAGAATTCATCAAAGGTAATTGATTCTTATAAATGGGCAAAAATGTTGTGTGAAACACTATTGAAAAATCACTATCAACTAGAATATTTTTCATCTTTGTAAGCATGTTCTTGTAATTTAGAACATATTCATTGATTTATTCAATATAAACTTTTTGTATCTTATAAATTGTATCATAAGAAAATTTATCCCCAATATTGATAGATAATTGTGTAAGGAATGGATTATCCAAAGCGGTGAATTCACAAACTAAATGAATAGGAATATCATATAACCATTATGATGCAAATTCATTGAGACTTATATGAACTTTATTTGCAAGTAATGTTTCATTATAAGCTTAATCCAAGAAATAAACATGGAAATCATGAAGGTTGTCTTTAGAATCACCCTTTCCATTAAAAAAAAATATTAAGAGAAAAAAAACCCATATGTGTGTTCTAAAAATCCATTGAAGGTGTAAGTGGGTTATGAAATAATTTAGTAGAATCCATGTCCTGAGAAAAATTAGAGTCACCTTGTTATAATTGAAATATTTGATTTTTAAAACTATGAAAAAGGGTTTCGAGATCTTGTGTGCTAGAGGAAGAAGAAGCATGAAAACCATTATGGGTATATAAATAAGATGTGGGAATAGAAGTAGACATCAACATAGACATAATAATACAATGATGTGGGGACCTAGTTTCTCCCAAATATAAAGGCACCATAGATGAATGAATAATAGATGTAACTATAGGAGAAGATGTACAAATAGACTCAAGAGGTGAAGATAGCGGGTTATGGTTAGGTTGATCCCAAACAACATATAAAAGAGAAAAAATGTGATAAGGATTGTATTACAAAAATCATGTGAAATGGAGTTTTTCATGTTGATGAAGGCCTTGGGTATGAGTATCAGAGTCATGTTGGGATCCCTCACCTTAAGGATGCTCAGTAATGATTTTAAATATAGTGTGAGAAAAAACATCGATAGAAGAATATGTGCAATCATGATTATTATAAACTGTAGGAGTTTGATGTTCATCATAGTCCTCAAAACCAATAGAATTGGAAGCTATTGTGGACTGAGGTAGAAGGCCATCATCATATGGGTCATCTCCCTCATATTTAGTATGAGAATGGACCTAAGTAAAGGGATGGTATCCCATACTATGGGGAGGGTGGCAACCCATAGGCTTAGAGAAAATATTATAAAATAATTGAGGATAAGTCATGATGGCACAAAAAAAAATAAAACATAGAATTAAGAGAAGAATCATGTACTAACAACAAAAGGAAAATTGTAAGACAACTAAGTTTTGAGGGATATATTTGAACAAATTTCAGGTTCAACAAATGTTTAAATTGATTCCTAATTAGTTATGTATTAAAAGAGTGAATTAGGAAAACATTAAATATTGTTACATGTTGATTACTTTGAATTAATTAATAAACATTAACCATGCATGTTTGGAATAAAGCATTAATACTTGCAAATTTATGTTAAAGTTGTATAGTAATTTCTTGAAACACACAATAGGATAAGTAATTATGTATAAAGAGTGGTACAAGATTATTTGGGTGTGAAAATTAGGTAAAAGAGATCTTATGGATTTGGAAATAGTTCATCTCTAAAACCGTAACTAGAAATCTCTCTTGTACATGACCATAAAACTATACCTAGAACATGGTACAATGTTGAATGCATCTATATTGTCTCGAAGTTGTGAATAGTGGGGTTCTATAACTTTTTTCCATTTATTTACTTGTAAATAAGTGTTGTTATTTATTGTTAGGGTTCGCATAACTTTGGCACCATTTGTAATGACATACAACAAATAAATACCCTATATACTTGTAGAAAACTTCACAAAATAATTAGATAACCAAAGGATAAATTTGTGTGTGTGTGAGGTTAGACTACATTTGGTGGTCAATCCTTGACATTCAACCCCTACTGAACCAATCCAAGTGTTGCAATACATCCCCTCAAGTGGAAGAAAGCATATCTAACTCAACCCCCTATCGGTGTCCTTGTGTCTATCAACACAAAGATAGTGAAATAAATATAGAGTAGAGAATTTACCTAACATTATAGTAGTGTGGTGTGGTGTGATTCAAAATATTATTCTATTCCTTTTTCTATTAAAGGACTTTAACAATGCTTGAAGTGAATTTTTTTTGTTAAGGTCTACATGTCTCTAAGACCTCTAAGTGCTTGGAAATGGAGGAAGATAGACTATTAAACCTAGTTTGAGTACTTCAAACATGTGTAGTGGCTGTTGAAACTGATGTGTAACCATTTTAGGAATAATTTTGAGAGTCGTGAGTGCTTTAGTGTTGCTATTTTCAATAGGAGATTATGAGAATTCTAGGTGAGTTATAAAGTGCAATTAACTTTCTTATATAGGCTTCCATAGGTTAAACATTCACATTATGCCCAACCTAGGAAAGATGAATTGAATCACATCATATATTCAAATTGAAATAAGATTCATTCAATGGGAGGGTCCAGGACCATACTCAACTATACCCCTAAAGTGTATGGTTATGAACAAAAAACTAGTGATGCAAAATTCAATGTTTAAGAATGATGTGTGTAGATGGTTTATTGCTTTCGTTTATAAATATTTCTTAGATGAACAATAGAGAAGTGTGTAAAGATGATAAATTTTGGATATATATTATGTGATCATTTTTCTTAGCATAGGAAAAAGGCCAAACTTTTCATTTCCAAATGATAAGTTGCCAAATTTGAGTGTTTACATAGAGAAATTATATAAGAATTCTAATATATTGAAAAATATTGAGAAAATACTCAAACATTTTAAGAATTTGAAGGAATCAAAGTTTGAGAATAAGGACAAGCAATAGAAGCATTTTGAACATTTAAAAATCTAACATTTTTGGAAGAAGGAATTTTAAAAGAAGTAGAAAATGAGTAGGTTGAGGAGGAACTTCTAAAGTAACCTCATAAGTAGGGAAATTTCAACCAGAAGCTTATTTCAATTAATTTATGAGTGTAGATATAACAACATGATTATCCATAGCATAATTCTTAATACTATCAATGTTTTCATCCCCTTTTGTTCTAGAATGGCCTCATAATAAAACATTTATTTCATTTTCATTCAAATATTCATATCTACATGCTCTAACTTTCATATTATTATCATTATTGGATTTCAAAGAAGAAGAAATGATATCTACGTAATAATATGCATTTAAATTTACATTATCTCCTAGAATTCGTGTTAGGCTTTTCTCATGCTTTACAAAGCAATCAATAGGGTGTTTTATACATCCAAGTCTAAATCTCTATTTCTATAACTTGATTTTTGTGAGGCTAACACATTTTCTATTTCTAATTGGCTCTCTCATATAAAAAGTCAGGTTTCCATAATCATAAGGGCTTATACAAAGAGAACTGACACTAGAAACATTCATTTCATCTTTAAATTCATTTGACACTACTGGGGAACAACTTATTTTTCCTAACCTTTCGTTAATGTTTTCCTCATTATCATCATAATCTTGATACCTTATACATTATTATGAAAAGACAAGATATTCATAGAACAATTTGTGATATATTAAAAAAAAAAATCTAAAAGATGAGCCCTTTCAAGAACACTTAGGTTTAGAATGTAAAATACAAGATCTAGGGCTAACAAATTTGAAGATGTAAATTAGAACAAGCTGTATAATTATAACATATATCACTAATGAAAGAAATATCTAGCCGTAGAATGATATAAATCATGATAGATAATGCATGTTCACCAAAAATAATTATAGGATAGTTATTTTTTATGTCAATATGCAATACATTTACACATAACACATGAAATGATATTTAAATCATTACCTAAAACAGTTAAATTATACTTAATTGGTACAAAAATAGTGTAAATTTTACAATAAACAACTTTAAAAGAATATCCCATTCTCTATAAATATGGAAACAACCATCATGAATATGCATTAGAACCAGGGTTATTAGGGACAACTTGTGATAGCATAGAAAATAACAGCAACAACAACATCTCACTAGAACTATAAAGATTATTTTTTGAGATTGTCATTACACTTTCTTGAGCTTGTAAATTCACTTTCTTGAGATTTTCATGTAACTCTCTCGATACTATCAACTAATGTTTATGGAATTTTTTGTGTCGGTATAATCTTATTTGAAGACCAAGTTTGTTAGATTTAGGGATTTAGAAACCTCTTACACATTTATGAAATTTCATAAGAATTTCTACCAAAATGATTTTCCTTCAAACTCTGATAGGGAAACAAGGATTACACAATGATAAGGAAAAATATTTGTTTTGGGGCATGTGGTACAATAGAGAAGATCATATAGTCCTTCATAGTTTCCAAGCCTCTCTACGATATAAAATCTAAAAAAAAAAAAAACTAAGCATAATGTAATCCTTCAGCTAAATAATCTAGTGTGATGCATTTTATACCAGATATGACTCTCTATGCTAGAATGAATGTTTGATGAATAAATAAACATGCTTCAAATATACTTGAATTCATGAATCTCAATATTAAATTCTTAAATTTAATGCTTTGGCACATTCACAATGATGTGTTATATATGTCTATTGTCATTATGTAATAAATGTACTAATGCACCTAAGAGGGCCCCATTGGTGTGCAAAATAATGCACAATGTGGGTGAAAACTAACAAAGAAGGACCCACAATCCCATGTGATCCAAAGGAGGGTTAGATGGGACCACATAACACACACCCACAAAACCATAAACTAACAGTTCTAGGGTCATGACACCGTGCATCACAACTACATGAAGTGAAAATCAAATTTATGTTTAGGTCAGAGTTGCATCAAAATATTATTTTTGGGTGGTTTGGGTAGTGAAAATTCCAATAATTTGCATTGAATTTTGTGAGAGATATTCAATATAAAACTGACTTGCCTAAACATTTTTAGCCACATAAGTCTTTGCATCAACTTTACGATAGATTTGTGTCACATTTTGACGTCATGTTAATGTCAAATATGTATATGTTTGTATACATGTGTGTGTGTGTGCATGTGTGTTTGCACGTGCTTGCGTGTGTGGACATTCATGGGCATGTGTGGACATTCATGGGCGCGCGTACACATGCATTTATGTGGAGGATTGTTTTTAAATGAGTAAGTCATGCAAACATGACACTATTCGTTTTGATATTTCTACTTAACACACACACACACACACACACACACACACACACACACACACACACACACACACACACACACACACACACACACACACACACACACACACACACACACACACACACACACACACACACACACACACACACACACACACACACACACACACACACACACACACACACACACACACGCACGCACGCACGCACGCACCGCACACACATGCACACACGCATGGTTTCATGGGATTTATTAACAATAATAGTGTCATGTTTGCATTCTTACTCAATAAAAACAATCCTCCATGGAAATGGCTTTGCGATTGAGATTAAAATGCCATGGAATATTGATGTTGAGATTAGCAATAGATGTCATTTTGTCTTGGTGATGGATATCATCACCACATAAGATCCGTCATGGAAATTCTATCCACCAATCTTCTAGTATAAAGTGAGATGAAGGAAGAGCTAAAACATTACATAAAATTATCTACTGCCATTGTAGCAACATCGCCCTCCTTCATTACAAACACATTGTCCCTGCTCCGTTAAAATTAAACACATTTATCCCGTATACTCGTTCTCCCTTAGATTTGACAACCTCTTGTGTACCTAATACCCAAACACTAGATTAATAATTTATGAACATACCACTAAAAATTTACATTAATAATAAAGGGTAATCAAGTAATTAAGAAAAATAAACTATTTGTTATGTGGGGTAACATGTCCAACCAAGTGTCATGGGGTGGGTTGGATTATTGTCATCATAACACTCTTCTTAAATGCCATCCACCATCAATCGTTATCTCGCTATCACATTATGTATTAAAATAACCTGTGTTGGTTGGAAAACCCTAAAAGAAGCATCTACAATGAAATTAATAAATAAATAACAAATACAATATATTTTACATCATGTTTTTAGATCTGGCATTTGAAGAAAACGCCATACAATGTCTTAAACTATTGTAGACTTGCATTTCTAAAAAACAATAGGGTATGGACATCCAATAAAGAAAATAGGAAACCCTTCATTCTCCTCAAATCCACAATTAACTTATGTTTTGAACAGTTCAAGCAAAACCTTGTCTTGTCTTGATGATTTAATGTTTTGTCACATATTAAGTCAATCTTACTCAATGTCATTACATTTGGATTTTATGGAAGAAATAAATTGAACTTTGTTGGTGATGTTATTCTGATTCAAATGTTGATGTCAATCACACCATATGTAGTAGTGCATGGGCAGTTATGGGGGGCCCTAAGACTGCATGCACACTTCTCGGGGACTAATAGTTATGAATATATAGTTGTTGGGAGACCATTGTAACATAAAAGGAAATAAGAGAATATAGAGAAAGAGACGAGGATAGAGAAATAGAGAATAACCAATATCTAAGAAAGTTTCTCAATAAAAACATATTCAAATCGATTATTGGTAAATACATAAATCCCTGTGAATAATGTAATTTTGAAACTAATAAATTCTCCCCGTACCAAAATTAGGTGTCTACTCCATATTCAAATTATATACCTAGACATTTACTAATCTCCGCCGTGTCCCATACACAACTCAATGACTTTGACTTTTACAATCCAAATTTAGTGTTTGGTTGAGGACGAGAACTAATTTTTCTACTCATTTCCATCTTAACATTAATGTTACGTTATTCCATGCTCGCATGATCAATTGCAAAACTAAATGAATATGATAAACACCACTCTTACATGTATAGGTTGGGAATTATTTTTAGAGATGTTAATATTGTTTTGAATTTCCTCTCGTGTTTAAGTAACTTACGCATATAATTTTGCTAAGGAGAAATGCGAAGGCTTCCATAAAAATCCAAAAAATAAACACTTTACAAGCAAAGTCAATGCAAGTCTCTTTAAAGCTCCCTGGGCTGCGAACGTGGTCTTGTCTCCCGTACACGAGACAATATCTCCATGATTTTTTATTTTATTTTTTATTTCCTTCCAATAATGTATTTGCTTGAAAAAAAAAAGAGTCCGGAATATATTATAGTTGATATTAAACATGTTAATTGTATTTTATATATGTTATAACATTTCATTAAAAACAATATTGTTAAATATTTTGTTAGGACTTACATAATTAGTTAATTGTTATGATGCTACTAGTAATTGTATTTGAGTGGTGTAATGGAAACACTGAAAGGGGAGCGTAAAAGAAGTTAAAATTGAGGGAATGAAGAAGAAACAATATAAAGAAAAGAAGGGAGATGAAGACGATGATTGAGGGAGGAGAATTGTAGACAAACACATTTTGTCTACATCTATTATTTTGTGATGGAACCCGACCACCATAAGGGGGTGAGATTGGTGGAAGGTGTGCCCAACCTTGAGCTTGCATGAGATGCGGCGTTGTTGTGGACAACTTGTTGTTTGAACCCTCACCCCTATATGAAAGCCCCCTGACATGGTCTTCACTTGCAAGGAAGACATTCACAAGGCAATCGAGATAGTTTGAATGATGTCGTCCACATTGACATTCTCCCTCGTCATTCACCATAAGTTTGCCATGTGTCTACCATCATCATCCATTGCACTACATTTATTGTCGAAGGCAATCCTTCAACAACTAAGTAGGCAACAAAGAATTTGAAAAGTTAAATGTTGTGTTATTAGAAACATAGATATTAGCAATTTATACAAATGTTTGTCCTATTTAATGCAATGTTTATTGAGTGTTAAATTTGTCTTAATAGCCGCCAAACTAAAAGGTATTAATTTTTAATGGCTTTGCATTTGTTTTTAATGACTTTGCGATTTTTTGGGATTATTGCAATTACATTAAATTTATGTGCTTTAATAACATAAGCTTTGACTAATATAACAAGAATTGTAAACACAATAAAAATAAAAAATACTTCAAAAAAACATGATATATTAATAATAAATTTCGGCACATATTGTAAGGGTAAAAATGAATTTGATAATTCTATATATTACTAATAAAATATAGGTTGGATACATCAGAACATAGGGGACATGTACAACGATTCAAAGGAAAAACTTGTGCACACATATTCATTGCCCAAAAAACTTACTTAAAAACTATTTTAGACAAGCATCGAAGAAAATAACTGAGATTAGGGTTATAACAAGCCACGCCAAGTAAAATTTGCTAAAAAGTGATGCCAACTTCATCGTACGCAAAATCCAATGCACTTCTCGCTCCTAGTCTTACCATTATCCACATGGAGTACACCACATCTAATTGCACTTCAAAGAAATTGTTGCAGAGGGTCCTCATGGCAAGGCTAGTATTGAAGAGAATGTAGTCCAATAAGGACATTGGCATTGTTCTTGTTGACAAAGAAGGATATGTGTTCCCATTTTAGCTGAAAAGCTACAACTAACAGAGATGAAAGTGAACAAATCATATTTAATTACATGAATAGGTTGTGGTAGCTAGCATCATGGTAATACTTAACTGCGGCTAGGGTGTGGTAGTTTTAATTGTCATGGCATACTCTCATATGTCCAATATCCATCTCTATCAAGCGAATGTCAGTTGCTACATTGTAAATGTAAGGCTATAATAGTAGCTACCCCGCGTCCACTATAAACAAATACCTTCAACGTAACATGTTAAATTATATATGTATATCATAAAGATAAAGATGGTTCATGAGATGGGTCCAACATATAATTAATAAATATAAAAATGTTGGTTTATGTGATGAATTCAACATATGATGACGATGATGATGACTATCTATTAGTTTATTTGTGTGTTTGTTTTATATTATGTTAACATAATAAATAAAATATTCGAGAATAAAACCTAAAATAATATTCTAATTTCTTCTAATGTCAAATTTTAAAATTAGTAAGACATAAAATATTAATTTATGATTTATTAAAAACTTGAAATTATTGAGTATGATATATATATATATATATATATATATATATATATATATATATATATATATATTTGTCCGAAGAATAACAAAAAAAAATAAACATCTTAAATAATGGAGATAATTCTAAAGTTGACAAGGGTTGGAGTTCATTTAATGTGTATAATTTTAAGTTACAAGGTATCTATATTAAAAAAAAATAAAGGTATGTTTTAAGTTTGTACCTTTATTAAAAGATTTTTTTTAGTATTAGTTATATGATAATATACGTAAATGTATTAATACATATTTTATTTAAAATAAACTATTATTTTAATGTTTGTGAGTGACAAAATATATACATATATTACGGTGTGAGTCACATACATAAAAGACATTTACTATTATTAAAATAATAAATATATGAGAATATTGAATAAAAATAACTTAATCCTTCGCCCTAAATCTTAGAAATGGATTATTCATAACTTCCATATTTATGAGTTACAAAATTCAAAATCAAAATATTTATCCTTTCAATTAAAAAACAATTATGAACCCAATTCTATTATGGAGGGTTGGTGAAGGTCGGTGCCTATTGCATATCATGCCGTCCTATTTTCTCGATTTCTTTTTGGCATTAATGAAAAGGCGAAATAACGGTACGTTGGGAAAAAAATTTAAAAAAAAAAGAAAAAGTCATCAATTATGAAAGTGACATGGACGGTCAATTAAAGCACAGGTTGCATCACGTGGTATTTGTTTTTAATTGCCGCCGCCCCGCCACGCAAAATTATTCGAAATTTCGAACGAGCACGGTCGTACTCGTCACCTTTAAACTTTAAAAAAAAAAAAAAAAAAAATTGAAGTACGGTTATGAATTAATTTTTGTCCCGGGTAAGGGCTTTGTGTGCTACTGCTACGGTTTCACATGACCCTTATGGTAGCGGCGCCGCTAGCCTTAACAAAAAAACTTGAGCTCATGGGTGTTAATAACTCTCGTGTGTTTTAAAGCATGTAAATGTGTTTGTATTCAAACAAGAGTCACAAAGCGGCCAATTCCTGCCTTTAAATTGTAATAATCAAAGATGTAAAGATGAGCGGATTGTAATAGGCAAGAATGTGGTTTGTCTAAAACACCGAGGAAAATTTTGTGTAGTCCAAACATAACTAAGCATATACCTGCATATCCCTTAAACATAACTGTCTCTGAAAATAACATGTTGCTTTATGTGCTCCTATTAGGAAACATGAAGAGAAGCACATATAATGTACAATAAGCAGCTTTGTTCGAAAATGACACCAAAAGGTACTCGGATGCCTTCTTTCATGTTGTGTCAAATTCAATAGATAGATATACATTTCCAACTAGTTAGGTACAAAACTTAAGCCGGATTCACATTATGTAGTAGTGTCATTCCCTGTTCACTGCAGTGTTTTAAGTCTATATTACTGGATTGGATTTAAGTAAATGTCTTGTCTAACGTACTAAAAATATCAAAGCAAGTACAAATATAGTTTTCGCAAAATTTTCTACAGAAAATTCATTTTACTGGAACTGATGGAAAAATAGTGTTATCAAACCATTTGGTGTATGTGGGAGTTGAGGTATGAAACAAATGAATGGTGTCAAGTGCAAACAACATTACCAAATCTAGTTTATGGATTGGTAGTAAATAGCATTGGGTGGACATTAGTTGCTGGTTAGGAGAGAATGGTAATATACGATGGTAATACTTAAATAATTTTTTAGAAATGATGTGAAAGGGATGCCTTGGTCATGTGTGACCAGGGAAATGTTGAATAAGATTTAAAATTAGAGGTATTTTGCATTGTCCAATCAAACTTATTTTTTTAAATTATGCAGGTAGTTTGACTAGTATCAAAACATAATATTAAAAAAGAGAAGATGTGCTGAAATAAAATATGATATTTAAAAATTCGGAGACATATAGTATCCATAGTGACAATAGTTGACAATATTATCTATTTCTATTCATCTCGTGATTTATCATTCCGTTAATAAATATTTTCTAGTTGTCTCTAATTTTTACATTAAATTCTTATAGAGATATAATTTATGTTCAATGATATTGATATATGCCTCACAAAAATTTTGATATTTACTATGGGAATGATAAATCTATACATATATTATGCAAAGTACAATAATAAATTTGTTTAATAGAGATAAGTATAGGTATGTTTCACTTATATAAATTTTATAAATATATAATAAATTTACATAATGTGTGTTATTTTTTAATAAGAAAGTATATAATATGATAGGTTAACTAATATAAATAAATTTATAAATGGTAATAGTTAATTAAACTTTCACTTTATTTAGATTCACCTTCTCTATATAATGTTGTCATATTGTAATTGGTGATAGTTGGCATTGTCAAGTATTCAATCAAATCAGTTTTAATGTAAGTTATCTATAATCAAATAGATGAATTGATAGATTGACAGGGGTTAATAAATGCTAGGCCACTTGGCCGTTTATAATATTTTGGCTTAAAAAAAAAAATGTGTACTTCAATAAGAAGAAAAAATTGTCAAATCACCCTTTCCAACCAATTAAAATTTCAATAAATTTATTTATGTGAAATTGTATTTATGTAAATATGTCAATTCAAAAATTATACATTAGAAAACTTGAGATGGGTAGAAAAATTCTTGTTTATGATTGGTTCACAGTAACATTATTAATTAGATGACATGAAATGTATATTATCCTGCCTTAGCAGGAACTAACAAGGTCATGATAGGGTAAATACATGTGGAAGGAACATCAAATATTTTTCCCTAGCAATTGTATCAAAGAAATGTCGACAGGTGGACATACGAGATGATTCTGAATATTTCTTTTTTGTCACGGTCGTACTCGTCATGTTTCCATCATATGTACACAATAAACACACCAATTTCCAAGGCTAATATATAGTCTAATCCAACAAGTTGTTATAAAAGTTCTTAAGAGGTTTGATTTCCTCTTCTATAGCAAAAGTTGAATGTGTGAATACATTTGGGAACTCATATCGCAAAGCTCTCACTCTTCCATTGGAATTAATTTCCCCTACTGTAGTGTAAATATTGGTTGTGGATGAATAGCCCCATGCTTTCAAGAAAATAGTTGTCTTGTACGGAGTCATAGGACATCCTCCCTCCATATACTTTTTCCCACCATTAATGTTTTTCTCCTTCCAGTGTTTCACTTTGTATCAAATTTCACGAGGTTCTTTTGTTTCCTCAATTGCAAGATTTTGTGCGTAGTCAATGAATGTTAGCATATCCATTTCGTACATGTGTTAATAAAACAAAAAGGTGAATACTTAAACAAGTTGACACATTAATCCAATCTTTCAAGATTAAATTCTTACAATGATGTTGCCTTAAAAACCTAAATATTTGGCCTATGTAACTACTAAATCATTGCACATACACTCCTAATTAATAGATAATTATCTAAGTTGTTGATGGATATTGGTTAAAATTGAATAGGAGAAAGGAATACAACTTACAAACCTCTTATCAATTAAGAAAGAGGTATGATCTAGGGAAGGAAGAAAATCAATTTCATTCATGATTCTTGCCACATCAACCATGTCACATATTTGCATTCAAAGCGAAATTGAATAAACAATGCCAATTTATAACTATTGACATGGGAAAAGGAAGAATGAACATACTACAAGATGCTTTATAAGTGTTGTCTAAATATTTATTTACTACAAATATCCTGCATGGTCCGATGGTCACGTCAATAGGGTGGCAATAAAAGTGAAAGTGAACACAAAAAATGAGATGTCAAATTAAGCGAACAACAAACCTTGATTAGTTTGTATGGAAAATTTCAAAGGAATATGTTGAAACATACAAGTTCATTTCACAAACCTTTACTTTAATAACTTTAGCAATTTCAACATTTTCAAAATTTCCAAAACATAGGACGATTTCTCAACAAGGTTACGATGAGAGAAAAATATTTTAGTATGTGAGGATGAGACCTTTTTTCTTTTTTGTTAAGTTCTCAACATCCACAAGTGTGGATATACTAAGTCAAAACATGTTTTATAATTTATAGTTAAGAATAGTTTATATCTATGACAATTCAATTTTAAGGGAAAAAACAATATGTGATTATACCTAAGAATGCATGTTGAAGTTGCACACAGTTGTGCAATGCACAAGAGTAACACCTAGAAAAAGAAAAAAAATAATTGAAATTGAATGAGGAAAATCAATCTAATATTACTAAACAGAACAAAAAACCATGTTTAAGAAGGGGTTGTGGTAAGTGACAAATGTCCAAGTTTGAAATTATTTTTATTTTCAGTATGCAAGAAAAAAACTACATTTCTTAAATGAAAGAAAGACATACATATTAGATATGCAATACATTGTAGGAGGTAGACAAGATGGAATGTACATTTTGGCCTTGTGACTTAGCACAAGGCATGGTTAACAAGAGAAATAGACTAGATTTTCATTTCTCCTATGGTAGTAAGCCAATGTTTTCTATGACATCTAAAATAATTTTGTAGAACTAGTCAATAACCAACATGTTAGTTCCTATTTGAATTCAAATCAATTTGGACTTCAATTATTAATGACTAAATTTATGAATGACAGTTTGTTAAAGAGCCTTAAGTGATAAACAATATTTTCAAATGTAATATCTAGGTTTGATTGGTTGTTTATATCCATTCGAAAAACAATGGAAATCGGCTTCATCTATTGTTGTTGGCATTAGTATAATTTTTCCAACATGACCATTTGAACATTTTTTAGACCAATTCTTTCGTAGTATTATGGTATTTTTTTGTTTACAAGTTTGTTGAATAAAAGTTGTATGGAGTGTAAGAATACAAAGCTTCTCTTTTCTTTTCAATGATTTAGGTCTGCAAGTGTGGGCTACAATTTCAAACAAATGTAAATTCTCATAAACATAGTTTAGGCATGGGGTTAGTGCACACATGTGACACACTTTTATATAGAGAAGTGACATGATTCTTCTTAAAAAGGAGTGTTTATGTAACTATGAGTTATTATAATCGATATATCGCTTTAGAATTTTGTAATAGTGTGAATATATGAAATGTGGGATTACGAGTTTAGAAGGTTGTCTTTTATATATATATATTCATGTTTTTATGAGAGACCCTCATTTATTTGTGCAAAAAACATAAGGAGTGTTGAAGTGGTGCCCTCATGTATGATCACTAAAAATAAATATTAAAACAACATTTTTTTAATACATAATATATAATCAATGTTTTGGTTCCTAATTGTAGACACTCAAATTTGGTGATTTTAGTCTTTGAAACTATTGTTCTTAACATTTATTTCTTGCTTAAACAAGTGCACTTTATCCATTCTCATTTGGTACATCCCTAGATCTCTTGTCTAGCTTGATTGTTCTTACAAACTCATTTTCTAACAGTTTCTAAGAAACAAATGCATGAAACACAGTAAGAAACTCTACTTTTCAGCTTCTAAGCTTCACATTGCATATTTTCACTCTTAGGTAAAAACATACAATATGGGAAAAAATGTTTGTATGGTTCTGACCCTATAATACGGTCTTGACCTTACTCAATTTGGTCCTAAACTTTCCATTTCACATTATTATTTGAGTCACTTACTTCCTCTTAGTTATCCTTTTCAACTTGAAACACATTTGAAAGCATATATAAGCAAGTGAAAATCACCTCATTTGAACTAGGAAACACTATTATGGATTCCTATTGAAAAATTTAGCATAAAATACACCCAAAGCTACCCACATTCTGAAAAATAACTCTGCACATTTATTAGGGAAACATTATCTACAAGTTTGACGCTTCCCACTATGTCTAGGGAACTGATTCCCACATTTGCAAGCACCCAAAGTTATCACTCAACTATGTTGCATAAGAGAGAAACTCAAGTAAAGGATGTCAAATATTATTACACTACAACTAGATATCATATGCTAGGTAGAGAACGACATGTGGTTTGAGGAATATTAAGAGTAGTGTTGATGTTGGTAGTGCACATGGGTGCATATATCTCAACTAATGTTTGTTTTGGAAACTTCATCGATAGTTATAATTTGAAGAATTGAGAAGAGTATTTAGAGGACACTCATAATGTGATTGAGAGTGATCAAAAAACAACAAAAAAGTGAATCAGACATGTGAAAAACCTAGAAAGTCACAAACCATAGTTCTGAGTACTTACAAAACCACACAAAGAGTTCAATATTTTTACATATGGTCCTACCCATGATTTATGGTATTGTCCCAATAGATATTTAGCTCACAATTCCATTTCCAAAGAACTGTCATGTCCATAAACCCTGTTCTAGCATCCAGATCACCCCAAATCAATTCAAAATCACTTGTAAATAGATAAACACACTCAAAACCATGTATTTTTGAGTTTGCATTTCATTTTTTACATTTGTTGCAAGTATTAATGTGTTATTATGTTATTGAACGGTTAATGTTGGAAGTTAATTAATTAGAATAACCCCCTATAACATTTATTTCATTCCTTGTTTGATTATATTTGTAAATCCTTCATCAAACTCGAAAAGGGTGAAAAGATTTGGTGAACCTAAGATCTGGATTGAAAAGTGTTCCTTTATTTCCCTAGGGACTCTATTTTTATACTACTATCAAATTTTTATATTTACATTTTATTTCAGTTTTTTATATGCCTTCTTCCCATACCCTTACAATGTAGTGCTCGGTTAAAAAATCAACCTATTAATCATATTGAGCTTTCCCCTACTATTCGTAAACATAGTAACCTCATGGCCTCATCTTATATGCCTATTGATGCTAATCCATTTGTCATAGATACTACTCATGAGGTCTTAATGTATGGCATGCAACAATGTGTCTAGACACTGTGCACTCTTATCATGCGTTCAAGTAGGGTATCGAGGCAATGAGTAAGGGACATGCCAAGACCATAACACAACAGATATAATTAAAATGGGGTATAAGGACTGATAAGATTGCATACCCAAAGGGAAGTAACCATTACAATGGGACAACCTAAGGTTTTTAAGGCCCTAGGTCGAAGAAGAGGAAGGAACCCTATTGAGGTATCGAAACGATGGGGGTGATAATGAACAAAATAAGCATGCAAAGCCTATCGTAATTGAATTAAATCATGTAACATGAAATAAAGAACTGAAATAAAATATGCTAACCTAGCATATGCATAACATACTAAGCTAACATAAAGTAAATAGCTAATGTAGGAGACTAATCTATACAAAATCACAAGTCGGGTTAGAGAACTTACTTGTTGGGGGTGGTCGGTGATGCATCTATCTCCCAAAAGACCATACACAAAGAGAGAAGAACTTTTGGGTGGAGAAGGGGAAACCATCAAGTCCTAGCTCACTATAGGTGACCCAAAGTGCAAGCAAACCAATCAAAATAAGAAAAATCTCCAAGCCAAGAGTCAAGATGCAAGAAATCCAATAGTTGAGTGAGAAGATGCAAGTTGGCGCAAGAGAGAAAAGTTAATGGCGAGTTGTTTTATGATCTAATATGATGATCATGGTGTGAAAATGTAAGTTGGGGCCTTTATACCAATGCCATTGCTCTGTGGGTGAAGGAATCATCCTGGGATTTGAAAATTCACCAGACACAATCGCTCTCAGACGATGGTGTTGGAAAGGGAGGGAAATAAAAGGGAGTGTGTGCAAAGTGTCGTGGAAAATAAAGGGAATGCAAGACAAAAGAAATGTGGTCATGAGAAATTAATATGTTGGAGGAATATGGAGGAAGATAAGAAGATAAGAGTAGAGGAAGAACATAAAATAGGACCAAAAGCCATTCTCTCTCCATGTATCATCCCTAACCCAATGGTTAAGTGAATAACCATACCCCTATCTCAGAATGAGTCCCTTAAGACACATGTTCCTAGAAATAGATGCATTAATGACCTATAACATGAAACGAGAAATTATTAGTAACATGTATGAAAATAGAAAGCCTAAAAAAATTAGGTGTATACATATGTCTCAGTCATTTATTACCACATGTCGCAATAACGATGTTGTCATGCAAATGTGCAACAAGGAAATTAACAATTTACGAGCATGAAAAATATACCCCTATGTTAATTTTTTCAAGTCCTATCATTCCAAGACAACCCGGGTCTACCCAGTTTGTCCAAGTGACCTCCCGATTAACGTCATCTCATCCCCCTAGGTGATTTAGGAAAGTTCATTCATTCCCCTAGGTGATTTTAGGAGTTCATTTACAAAGCTACAAACAATTGTGGGAAGGGCTATCATTGGCCTTCATAGGGTTGGAGAAACCCCACGGAGCAGAGCAGAAGATCCTAAGTGGATGTGGAGGTGATTCAAAGGTCTTGGGACATCATAGAGATGATTCAGGAAGATTTTGGAAGGGCTCAGAGAAGTTGGGGCAGTTTCACTAGAATTAGGGTTCACAGGCCTAGTTAGTGCATAGGCCAAAACAACTGCTAATCTTCGGAAGGTGATTCCAAGCCCTATAATATGGGGAAATCATATTTTCACAACACTTTGACGCATTAGGTTTGCAAGCGGATTTTTTCAGGCACACGTGGAGTACCAAACCAAAAATACACATTTTTAGGGATCAAATGGATGAATCAATACATGAGACCCTAAAAATTGGATTCAAAATGAAATTTCCAATAAGGATCATATAACATTTTTATGAAAAAGTCCATCAGGAGTTCAATATATCATCGTCGCAAGTTGTCCTCTCGGAGTAAGTTCGAGACTTAGCAAAATTTTGGGAGGACACATGTCAGCTCCAGGATCTTGGCGGGATTTTATGTCCCTGAGGGTCAAGTACATCAACCTTGGAAAAATGCACCCAGCTCCCATGTGACCTCTAGAACCCATATGACCATCAGGATTTCCAGTTCAGCCCCCGAGTGCAATTTAGAACTCAAATCCCTTGTCGTCGATCTTCGCCACGTGTCTGCTCTAGGACTACCGTGGAATATGATGTCCCTCATGTGCCTCATATATCAGGGACATAAAACCTTGAAAAATGTGCCCATCCCTCTAGGAGAGATTTTTGATCACCCATGCAACCTGCTTCCAGCCCCTCAATGCTTTAAAGTTGATATTGGAGAACTCATTCCCTACCGCCAGATCAATGAAACGTATCACCTCCAGGGTTGCCATGGAAACTAATGTCCCTCACATCCATTTGAGGTGAGGGACATCAGGGACATAAAAATGTGCCTAGCCCCTTGCCATGTATTTTTTGAATATTTAAATCTAGCACTTAGCCATTTTCCCCCATCATTTCTCCTTCACAGCTCCTCACCATGCCATGACCATGTTCTTGCTTGTCCAAACACCCAGTCCACCATTTCCACTCCAAACCAGCACCACCATGACTCAAAAGTCCTCCAATCCCTGAAAATATATAGGTCTTAGAGAAAAATAGATTGAAATGATGAAGAATGAAGAGGAAACGAAGATTTTTTTCCAGATGACTATGAAGTCACCTGATTGAAAAATCCTTATATCTTGAAAAATACAAGTCAGATCAAGATGTTGTCTTTTACAGAATGCCACATTTTTCAAGGTGATCAAGATGTAACAAATGGGAGGTCAAATGGTTCCCATAATCATTTGTTCCAATAAAATCCTCACTTCGGGCAATAGTTCACATTCATCGGAGTTCCCATCATTCTGGCAATGGAAGCGAGCTACAAAATTACACATGAGCTTCAAATGAAAAACCTATCACAATGGAGTTGTTTTCATCGCAAACGGAGACAAAAACTAGACTTGTAAATTTCGAGCTCCATTAATGGCCGCCATGACAGATCCGTGTCCGAAGCCATTTCCAAGTTAAATTTTCAAAATCTATTTCCAATCATTCTAGTAGGCGAAATCAAGTCAAATTTGGAGGACATGACCGCGACGACGAGATGAATCCAAAAAAATATACTCTGTCACAAACTGAGCACCAAAAATCCACTTTTCAAAATAGTAAGCTTTCCTACACATGTTTGCTATTTTTGGAAATACTTCATTAAAAGCAGCTATGGAAAAGGTAGTGTGCACTAAAGATATCCAAGAAGCTAGAATGATTATCCAGAGAAGAAAATAGTGAAAGTTACCAATTACTAAAAATAGTAAGTCCCTTATGTGGGTGCTTACTAAAAATAGTAAGTCACCCCAAGAAGTGGTCAAAGCAAAGGCAATGTGCATATGATTGAATGAATATTTTCATCACATCAAGATGATCAAGAAGAAGTAAGAATCACCTCTTACCAAAAATAGTAAGTCTCCCATCTGGGCATTTACTAAAAATAGTAAGTCACGCTCAAATAGTAGTTTTGGCACAATGGGACATTTATAACTTCATCACATCAGATATTTCCATCAACGAGGATCATCTGACTTCATTAGGGGTAACATATTCTCTTCTTCTCTCTCTTCCCTCTCCGCCAACTTTTTCTCCTTTCAAATGTTATAATTCTTTGCTGCGGTTTGCACTTTTGGATATGCCTTTAAGCCACCTAAAAGTGACTTTAGAAACATAATGTAAATTAAGTCACCTTGATTTTATAAAATGGACTTAAATATTTTATACAAATATGAATAGTCTAAAGTTAGAAATAAGGCATATGGAGGATCATGAAGAAGATGAGGAGTCGAATCTACTCTATAAATTGTAAAGACATTCCCATCTCAAAGGGTTGGTCATTAATTTTGTAAGCTCAAGAGTGCATTCTATCTTGAGAGAACAAAGGAGATAGCCAAATTCTTCCATTCCCTTCATTCGCAAATTTCCTCTATTTCCTACACTATGTACAATTTCTACTTGAGCACCAATACAAGAAGAAAGAGTTTCTATCCTTTTTTATGAGAATATTTTAGAAACTTTGAGTTCTCAATCTTACCTCATTTTGTTGTTGTTTATAGTATTGTTTCCTCTTAATTTCAATACATGTGATGTAATTTCCAACTAGTGTAATGCAAGTCTCTGATTTCCTACTTGCAACATTAGTTTATCTTGTCTAATATTCTCACTCCCTTCCCCGCTTTCCTAGGAAATTATTCTCTTGTAGGTATCTACAAGATTTGCCTCAGGGTCAATGGAGTGTCCCTATTGGATCCCCGGTCGAAAGGTCACCACAGAAATCCACCTTTTCACGCTCATGCATATACGACAGTTACACCGGTTAAGTAGAGGGAATTAGATTCCCAAAGCATTGGTAATAAATCCACAAGTTTTTCCACTTGAAAAATTTTCTCGCCAAAAAACGAAACACAGGGTAATCAGCGGAAAGAACGATACATAACACTGAAACTGAAAGTAAATGTTGAAAGTAAATAAGGGACTAGCTAAAATGAAATATACCCACTAATGCATACCTGATAGTGTTGGTTATCCTACAATGTACGGGTATAATCCATGTTGTTAGAAATCTAGAGAATAAAAAATGAAAGGAAACACTAGAGGATCATTAGTAGAATAAGACATAACTAACCTAGCTATTGGCCCATGGGATGGATGCTGAGATTTGGAAATTGGAAACATAGGGTTGAAAAATGTTATTTTTTGCCAAGGATCAGAATAGGGTGTGTAATATGTCAAAAAGAACGGGAAAATATCACGATCCCAATAGAACTGATGGCATATTTTTCGTGGATTGGGAGCTAAAATTATGGGTATTTAAAGATTGAGGACCATTGCAGAGAAATTTGAATAAAAAGATTAGGCTTATAAAGGATTTTTGATTTTATTCATTTATTACTATTTCTGGAATTAAGAGAACTAATATTTGAAGTTCAAATTTGGAAATTAACGTGATGATATGGCATGAGTACGAGGAGGAAAATAACAACGAGGAGGAGCATGTGGCGACGCTCAACCACAGGTAAGTCATTGCATTAAATTTTGTTAGGTAGATTAGGAGTAATTTGGTATTTTTAGAAATATGAAGGTATTAGGGGGTCAATTTGAGTGAAAGTTGCGTCATTAGAAAGGGTAAGACAAAATGCGAGTGGGTTTGGGAGGAATTTTATTTTTTATTTTTTGTTTTGTAGATTTTTACTTTTTAATTTTTAAAATTCTTGCTCGTACAAATTCGGACGCCATCAGCCCCCCCTGAAACAACAAGGTTGATGGCATCAGGGACATTTAGAAATTTTGATAGGGGGCCAATGGTGTAAGCTAGAGGGCCAATGACATAGCAATATTAGAAAAAACATGTAATGATTATGATTTTAGATTTTATATTGATATTTTGATGAATCTAATGCCTAGATTTTGTTGATTTGTGAATGCAAGAATATCAGAGGATCCTCCTATGGAGAGTGGCTGATATAACATGGCTTAATGACTTGATTGCAACATTGTCAAATGTAGAGGTAACAGAGTTGCATGGATGGGGATTTGAGGGCATCATGAAGATGCTCAAGATATTGTTGATCCTAAATTTGCTGCACATGTTTTTTATTGGATGGGAGCCTCAGGCCAACACCTTTCAATAATGGGGAGGCGAGACAATATAGATGACCATGACACTTCATGATGTGCATTGGATATTGGGCTTGCCGATTGAGGGAGATCACATGTATTGCGATCTTACCATGGATATTTCAAAGAGGAGGGCCTTGGCCATATGGGCCATAGGAAATGAGTCGTATGATGAGGGGATGCTCAACGTTAGATGCAACACAATATTTTCTATAGAGATTCAAGCTATCTGGAAGGTTGTGATGGGAATTACCATGGCACACATATTGTGTCATAAGGAAAATGGGACTATTCCATTGTATTTGGTGGTTGTATGTATTTGGTGGTTATATGGGTGAAACTAGTGTATGATTTATACAAGGTCCGATAGAGGGCACATAAGACCATATGTCCCATGATATTATTAAGAGCATGGATATATGAGACATTTCTCATGTATAGGACCACAAGGATGTCATTGGTTATAGTAGCATATTCTTTGAGAGTACTCCAATGAACAAAAAAGACTGAAAGTGAGAGAACTTTCAACATATTGGTAAATATGACAGGTACATCCATATGAGGTCGTATGGGAGCCATATACAGGGAGTGTTGATCAGTGTCCCAGTAAACCCAGGGAAGAGGACTTAGATGCAGTAGATGAGGTGAAATGACATTATTTACATTGGATAGAGACCCATATGATAGATAGGGTACCTAGACAGTTTTGGCGATGAGAGCTTACTATGACACCACCACTACTATCCTACAGAAAAAAACATGCGAGGGATGTTGTGAGCATAATAGATAGATTCCACCATTACAAACTCAGAGAGTATGGGCTACAGTAATAAAGGGCTGGAGGAAGAGACAAAGAGGTGGGGAAACTCAGGACCCACTAGAGATTATTGCAGTGGGGAGTTTATATGAGGGATCGAATGGAGGACCTTCTAGCACGGACCCACAGGTGGGAGATACAGGCACAAATGGTCCTAGGAGAATAGAGGAGAGAAATCTAGGACCATAGATGAGGATGTATAAGATGTGGTGGTCAGCATTGGGGATGGAGATGGCCATACAACTGTGAGACGGGCATAGGGCCCACCATAGGGGAGATATGATTTTGGTGCCCCCAGATAGATGGGCACAATATGTTGGTTGGAGATCTCATAGCTTCGATGATGCTAAAGCAGTATTGGGCGGTCGTGGACATGGAGAGACAATCATCGAGCGAGATGGGAAACCAAGTATGAGCTATTGCAATGATTTTATTTAGAGATGTAAATGATAAATTTGATGACTATATCACAATATTGGTATTGACTAGTGAATTTTTGGTTTTGTAGAGTGGACGATAGAGGAGTGGTACTTGATCGAAATTACACACCATGAAAACCTAGACCTAGTATTGGATATTCAGGATACCTCAGTCATGGTGGAACCCACTTCGTTGTTGCCTGGCTAGTCAATAGGGGTGTTTCAATTAGGTGGAGAGGTTGCTAGGACACTATAGAGATGGAGAAACGTACAGGTGATATAAGACACCGACAATATATATGTGATGTTGCGGAGCCAATTACAGGAAAAGGGTTACTTATTTTAGGAGAAGATAACATGCCTTTTGGATGTCAGTAGAGTTTCAGAGAGGATCATGAGGCTAAAGGAAAAACTAGAAAGATCATAGAGAGAGGCCTCTAGAGCCCGATCTAGGGAAAAGTCTCTAGCTCACACATCCTAAGCATCCATCGTAACACATTTGGCATAGAGAATACAAAGAGATCCTCAAGGGGGGTGAGGATGTTTGATCCATTTGATGATGTATTTTGATGGATCATGATTGTATGTTTATCGATGCATAAAAATGACTTGAGATATATATATACTATATATATATATATATATATATATATATATGATTATTTTGATTTTGATGGTGTTATTGTTGTAGATGCTTTACCGATCACTTTCCTTTCTTTTCTCATGCATATATGTGGTAATACTTATGGTATTTACGATGAATGATAATGATAATTAGGGATAAGTAGTCCGTGAGAGAGAAGATAAATCCTAGAAAGGTTAATGACCTAAGAAAGGATGTATAAGACCGTGGCGATTCACTAGGAAAGGCTAGGGAGAATTGAAGCCAAGATTGGTGGAATCAAGAATGCGATACTCCAACGGTAGGAGATATAAGGGAAAAAGAGACATGATGATAAACCCAAGCAGGGTCGAGAGCCCAAAAAAGGATAAGAGAGTTTGAAGATGTGTGTAAAAACCAAGGGGGGCCAAGAGTGCAAGCGAAGGAAATAGATCAGGCTAGAGGTGAAATTAAGGTACTTCTAAAGGATATGCTTAGCCATGAGGGGAAAATGATTGTAGAGTATTAGTGATGATATCATCTACTTGGCTCAAACTGTAACTTTGGGCACGAGTCATGAGGACCTCAATAACATATTGTGTGATATTTAGTTGTTGATTGGACTTCAGACCATGTGGTAAACAAAGTGTCATCTATTTGGTCCTCCAACTGAGAGAGGATTCTACGCCGAATGTCACTAAGAGTGGGATAGGGCTCACAATGGGGTGGAGGCCCATATGTAGGTTATGGTCTAGATGGTTTAATGGAAGGTTGGTGGCTCTAAGAGGAGTCAGCCCTACACTTGTTTCCACATGAAGAGGACTTGGGAAAATGGTTTCCTACCATGCATGAATTGACAACCTACATCAGTATGTGAGCAGTATCCATAGTGCAAAAAATATAATGGGGCTGAGGCGTAAGGCCATGTAGGCCTTTCAAGGTTGATCTCATCCTAACCTCAGCTTTAAGCTTTTTCACATGTTGTCTGTAAGCTCTACAGTTAGATACATAATGCCCTAAAGCCTCATGCCATGTACAATATGTAAGGGAGGATGTGAGTAGTAGAGCCATGTTGTTACATGACATGAGGCTCCAGAGCATGATGTATCTGACTGATAAGGGTTGGCATGGATAATGTCGGTGGATCTTTCACTTCATTTATCCATGAGATCGTCAACTTCATAGTCATAATCCTGATATCGAGCCCCCATTTTGTATATATGAGGGAATATACCATGTGTTTTAATGGAGTTGTGAGGAGAGGGTGAGGCTAGTGGAGATGTTTGAGGCTCAGGTACCAGTCTGCTAGGAGGAGGCTTGAGCGTATGTGAAGAGTCTTCTTATACAAGAATGACATTCACATCAGGGAGTGAACATGTTTTGGATGGGTGTTTTGGTAGTGCCAAAATTCTATGTCCCACAATTTGGGCATAATTGGCCAAATGGGGATCGTCCAAGGTGTAACCGTCATCATAGTCAGGAGTGGTAATGTTTATTGCACAATAATAAACTATGTTTTCAAGTTGAACCATTTTTTCTGGTGAAGCTTGAGGTGTACATGCAATTGTGTCAAGGATAGGTGGTTCCTTCTTGTGAAGTTACAAGTTAGTAGGAAATTGGGATATAAAATATTTGGTAGATCATAGGTGTTGATTCTAATAGTAATCTCATCCGGATTGTCATCATTAGAATCCAAGATATTGGGAGGCTTGCTCTCTCGATCAATTCTGGATGACAGACATTACTGCAAAGAGACTGAATGTGATAGTTAAAGCGTTGATATTCATGGAATGGGATTGGAGATAGTTCTTGGAGGGTGTGGAATTTATACACCCCCTTTTTTTAGAGTGTCATAATTCCAAGGATTAGGATCACCTTGAATCTTATATACTTCCCTTTGATGTGAAAAATTGACACATTGATATGCAAAAGAGGTGAACTCAATGCATATGGTGGGTCCAAGTTTGACTTAAGAGGAGATTATAAGATAGGGGAAGTTAAAGATCATGACTTTCACACACATGGTCCTAGGAGGAATAGTGATAGGTAGCCAAATACAACCCATGGGAGTCATCTTTCGATGAACATACCTCTGAAAAGTAGTATGTGTGGTTTTGAGGTTGTCGATTGAGTAATAAAGGGATTTGATGAAGTCTAAAGATGTCACACGAAGTGCTAACACCTTCGTCAATGAGGACACGCTTGACTATGTTTTGACCAATTTATACAGAGATAAAAAAGTGTAATATTTTCTTCCCAAAACAAGAGCTTGTATGCGATCATAGAAGTGATGGGAAAATGAATGTAAGTTTGAACATTAGAGATACAATCCGTACAAATGGAAAGTTCCTCAAATTTCCAGAGGATGAATTTTTATGAACCTTGCAATGTAGGAGACTACCCCAAAGTAGGAGGGAAAGGCATGTTTATGTTAAATAACACACTCATAAGATGCTCATGTTGGTGAGGTGACGTGCGCATGAGTTCTAAAAATGGAATTAGACCTGGAATTTGAGACAATTCTTCCAAAATATCACACTCATCACGACTAGGGAGAAGAAGGCTGAGATTGTTGAGGATCCTCAAAAATAGGTTCAGAAGGAGGGGGATTGATTAAAGATACTTCAAAATTTTTCTTTTTTAATGCTTGACACCATTGGCCCAACCAAAGGCATCTATGATTAGAGAAGTAGTTTCAAAATCTTTCAACCATGTAGCAATTTTTTCACAAGGGCCAATGACGTTTGTAGAAGATGGGATTTTGGCTTTAGGAGTTTGATTTTGAAAGACATAAGGGTAAATGACTCTGTGAGTTCAAGGTTGAATTTATGAAGGGTATACAGGTTCTATATATGATATACCACACCTCACATCATTTATGGAAATTTGTGTTCTCAGGAGGATAATCGGGGTTAACACATTTGTTGTGGTGTTTTTTGATTTCATAGAGATTTTTCCCGAATTTTGGTTAGGAATAAGATTAGAGAAAACATCGAGTTTTTCATTGGCTTGATTGATGACATCTTGATGATCCTGTTTCTTTTGAGCATATGATTCTTGAATGCTTTAGTCAAATGTTCTCTAGTGATGGATTCATGGTCAAATTGAGGACCTAAGAATAATGTGATGGCAGTCGTGTGAAGGCCGCAAAAATTCTCATTTGAATGGCCCTAGTTAGCGTGCCACCAACATAAATTTTGGCTCATCATGACATTGAGGGATAAGTTGAGAAGGATCATGGGTCTGACTAAATGGTTTAGGCATGTGTCAAATCAACTCATCCTTGGTCAATGGATGATAATAAATAGGATGGTTCTTACTATTATTAGATTTTGGATCAATATTAAATACACTCCTATTTGAAGAAGCCATAAGAGGAAGGGTATCTGAGGACCCCATCATCCGTGGCATTATTTTTCTTTGAATTTTGAATGATATGTATCTATTTAGTCACTTGAGTCTTAGGAGGAGACTTCTCCAATTCCCTCATGAAGCAATATTTCTTTTTAGCTTGTTCAAAAGCTTCATCCAGGGAATTAGGAGACAAATACCCAACCTTGTATTGAAGGCAAGGTTCTAAAGCTCAAAGGAAGATTTGGAATAATCTAACATTTGTCATATTATGTTATTGACTTAGTAGATATAGAATTCCAACACTTTGATAAATGCCTTGAGCTGATTCATTCTAATGTTGTCTATATTTTAATGAAAGCATTGATGTTATTCTTAGGTAAATCATGATATTGGAATTCATTAACTATGGTTGTTACTAGATATTTTAGCTCCACAATGGAGTTACGGGGAAAAGTGTGATACTAGTCCAAGGCATCCCCAGTAAGAGTCTTACCTAAAATTTTAGTTGGTAGCGTAATAATTAACTTTAATAAACTCTTTATAAATATTTATAAAGGATTTAATGTGTAGAGTGGGATATATTGATCCATCATATGAAATGGATGTGGCAATTCCTCCAATATCCATGCTAGCTATTGTAGGGAACTAGAGGCTCTTGTTCGACTTCCCGCAAAGATTTTTGTGTATAGGAGGTTGGGTAATTAGGTTCCCCATTAGGTCCATTAGGTAAAGTAGGGAGAATTGTACCCCCAGATCTTAGGTTATGCTGGTTGACCATTTGAACCATGTTGGTTTGCATTTGAAGGAGCTGGGATGTAGTGGCATTTATTAATGGCTCATATTATCTATGAGCAAGAGGATAGGATTAGTGGGGTTCAAGCTAGAGGCATTTTCAGATGAGACTGCCATAGTAGCCTTCCCACTACCCACCCTATTTTCAAGTTACTCATTATACAAAATAAAGAAGATATTTATGGATGACTGAATCAGGTTCCCCTTTGTATTGAGGAAACTTATAAAGTAATTTTTGGATCTTAGGTGGAAGATCAAAGATGTCTTCAATATGAATTTCTTCCTCTTAATCATATGAGATGTTTTTATTGCAAGTATTTTACTTCTTCCTATTAGCTCCAATCACACAACAATTTGGATACAAGGGTAAACTGGATTCTATTTCTGAAAATTATTATTCATCAAATTTGGAGAGCCCCATGCTAAGATACTCCATGATGGAGTGTTTATTTGACCCAAAAGAAGCTCAAAAGAATAATATATTGACGATAATTGGCCCTATAAAAGGGTTTCATAGGGGCCAAAGGCATCTGTGGTGATGTTTAGATAGAATAGAAAGGATCATCCCTATACAAAATTGACATAGGGGCTAATGAAATATGGAAAGATTGATTTGTAGGGTTTTTTTTACTAAATTTTAAGGACTGAAACAAGGTAAAAATGAAAAATGGGTGATTTTAATGAGTTGTGCTCTATTAGAAGGTACAATATAAGATCCACATTGGGTTCAACAAGGATGTATGGAAAGAAAAAATGTGTCTAGACACTGTGTACTCTTATCATCCATTCAACTAGGGTATCGAAGCAACGAGTAAGGGACACACCAAGACTAACACAAAACAGATAGAATTAAAAGGGGGAACAAGGACCGCTAAGATTACATACCCAAAGGTAAGTAATCCTTACACTAGGAAAATCTAAGGTTTCCAAAGCCCTAGGTCAAAGAAGAGGAAGGAACCCTATTGGGGCATTGCTACTATGGGGGTGATAATGAACAAAACAAGCATGCAAAGCCTATGCAAATCAAAGTAAATCATGTAACATGAAATACAATATCCTAGCCTAACATGTGCATAAAATACTAAGCTAACATAAAATCAATAGTTGATGTAGGATAATACTCTATACAAAAAGGACAAGCTGGGTTAGAGCACTTACCTATTGGGACACAGTCTCTAATGCATCTATCTCCCAAAGGACCATACACAAAGAGAGAAAAATGTTTGGGTGGAGAAGGGGAAACAATCCAGTCCTAGCTCACTATAGGTTACCCAAAGTGTAAGTAAACCAATCCAAACAAGAATAATCTCCAAGCCCAGAGTCAAGATGCAAGAAATCCAAGATCTGAATGAGCATATATAACTTGACACAAGATAATAAATCTAATGGCGAGTTCCTTTGTGATATGATATGATGATCATTAGCTGAAAATGTATGTGTGGGTATTTATACTGATGCCATCTCTCATGGGCAAAGGTGTTGGACAAGGATTTGAAAATGCACCGACGCAATCACCCATGAGCGATGGTGTCAACTAGGGAAGGAAATGTGAGGGAGTGTGTGTAAAGTTTTATGGAAAATAAAGGGAATGTAAGAAAAAATAAATGTGGTCATGAGAAAGTAAGATGTCAAAGGAATGTGGAGGAAAATAAGAAGATAAGAGCAGAGGAAGAACATAAATAGGACCAAAATCCATTCTCTCTCCATGTATCATCCCTAACCTAATGATTACATGAATACCCATAACCTTATCCTAGAACAAGCCCCTTAAGGCACCCATTCCCAGAAATAGATGTATTGACAACCTATAACCTGAAAAGGGAAATTTGTAGTAATAGGTATGAAAATAGAAAGCGTAAAAAATTAGGTGTATACACCCACTACATGATATTAAACTCCATAGTGAGCATTATTATGAGGATAATAACAATGTTATATACTAAGAAAAAGTTACACTTCTATCTAATTTTCCATTCTCAACTTCATGAAAATCCTCATAGCATTGAGCCTATTATCAAAATTCTTCTTGTTGTTAAGCTTGCGTGTGACCCTTTATCTAATGAAGCTTCTCATTTAGGCATGCATCAATTGTTCTCTTTGTGCATCAAAAATTTCTACATCCATGGTATCCACATCCTTAGGATACTTCGTATTCCCATACATAATGTTTCTATGCTTATTCCATAGCCATAATTTCTACTACACCTCCCATCTCTAATGGTACACATGCCTCTTCATCTAACACACAAGCTCTTAAAACCATTGTTCACACATCACAAGATAAAATATTATAATTACAACAAGGTATGTCCACTTCTCTTCATGCTCTGGACTCGACCCAATTCTTACACAATCAACTAGTTCATGAGGTTGCCAATTGCTCTTTACATCTTGGTTTTATTGAACCTAAGCTTTATATATTTGATGTAAAATGTGATCCCGTTTAATATATTAAATCATTTCATGTGGTCTGCATCCATTATACCTCTCATGAAATATTTTACCAAGTTGTTCCCTATGAGTATTCATGACTTTACATTACAATAGTTCTATTATCTCCACACACATTTTGTGCATTCTTTCCTTACATTGGAAAACCAATTTTTAGCTCATTTTTCTATCAACATTAGAGATAAGGTTTCTTAAGAAAAAATGTCCAAGCTACACTAAGGATTTGATGAATATGTCAATGATTATGTATTATGTTATTGGACTATGATTTCCAAAATGAATAATATCCTAGTTGATCATGACTTGTAAGATCTTGTTACACAAATCTTACTTCCTCCTTTAGAAGAATAGATCATGTTGATCATCTATTCCATACACTCAAAGAGTGTGAAGCTAAGTTATTAAATATGACTAAGCTCAAGTTTTTTTCTAGCACTTCTAATACTTTTCATGCTAAATCTCATAGCAAATTTACATTTAAGGGAAAGGCCAATGATGTTAAAGCTCCTCCCAAATATATTGTCAATGTTATTACTCAACCTATTCAGTTACAATTACAACCCACTTGATGAAAATTTACATGTTTACCATGTCCTCCTAATGTTTTCCTCATATATTTTCTTAAGTGTACTCTTGTGTCTCTCCCTCCATTTAAGGTTGACATGAGCAAGCCTCAAAGTAAGGATTTTAATGCCAAAGCCTATTATGACTATTATCGATGTGCTGGTCTTTCCAAGGATAGATTTGTAAAGCTTCATCATGTTATCCATGATCTTATTGAATCTAATTCCATTGAATGGGATGATCCCACTAATTCTTCTAAGCTAACCAAAAAAAATTCTAAATTTAAAATATTCAATGATGTTGGGTTGATAATTTCAAGTGGGATAATTTTATTTAATAAACTTAGTTGGTCTTGAAAATTTTGAAAAGAGTGAGACAATATGACCGTTCACCCATCCTATATATATATAGGATGATCGCTCACGGGATTGGAACTGATCAAGACAATAAGAGCTAATTATTATGACTTCTATGATCATTATAATATTTGTATAAGTGAATTATATATATGAGACACAGGTATGTAATTATCTGTTTGAGACCAATGAGTAGAGTGGAAGTGTTGGGTTAAAGATATGATAAATTCTTAATATAGAAAATGATTTATCAGTGGGGTTTTTCCCTTCGGGTTTCCCCACTTAAATCTGGTGTTCTCTATCTCATTTTACTTTCCTGTTATTCACTTCATATCATATTATTTAAGATCTATAATCTGCCATCTGTTTTAAGTTAATTCGATATTTAATTTAACTACACATCACAATGTATAATCTATGACATTTTTATGGTGGATCTATAATTGGTTAATTATAATTCCTGTCGTTTCCCTAACATGGTATTAGAGCGGACAATTATGCATGTGCAGGATCGATTTGGGAGCTTTTAATTTGCTAGAGCGAAGAAGCTTGAAGTTTATTCATGGATCTGCAAAGCCCTAATTGTTCCACAGTTGTCTTCAAGCTAACCAGGTTTAAATTTCTAATTGCATCCCATTTTTTTTGAAAATATTGGTTAAATTACTGTTTAGATCGTGTTTGAGCAATTGTGTGCTTAGATCTCTATTTTTGCATTTTTTTTAGTGGTTTTCAATGTAAATCCGTCACTTGCTAGATTATTTTTAGTTTTTTGCACTGTTTATAGCCATTATAGCTATTTTTTTTACTATGGATAAGAAATATAACTTTAGTTTTTGTTAGTTTGGAGTGTTTAAATCCACCCCAAATTTTAAATATTTATTTATTTTGGATAGATATGCTTTTGCAAAGCTTGATCCAATCATTTAGTGTCACATGGCTTTCCTGTGTTAGTTTTTATGAGATATTTTCGTTATTTGAAGAATAAAAAGTGTAAGTGTTCCTATTGCAAGAATACTAGACATGAGGATCATCAATGTATGAGAAAAAAAATATATCACATAACTCATTTACTTGAGAAGAATAATATAGGTGTTCTTGAATCTATAAAAAAATGCTCTGAAGTCCGAGTCTTCTAATGTAAAGGAATCCAAATCTGATAAGAAGAAAGGAAAGGCCATTGTAGCTAGAGTTTCTCCTTCATCAAAGTGGATAATTAATATTGGTGCCTCGCACCACATAGGATATTTACATGTTAAATTTTCCAAAATTGATCTATGTGGCATGGCCCAAATAAATTTGGATGATGATACTTTGGTGTCAGTTGGTAGTAGTCAATTGGTAGAAGTAGAAGGTGGAAAATTTAACCACATGTTGAGTGTTCTAGATCTCTCTGCCAATCTCCTATCGCTTTAGAAAATCACTCATCTTGGTGAAGGAATGTGAGTGGAATTTAATCCTAACTTAGTGATTATTTGTGAGCTTCATAGTGAGTCTACAGTGGCTGGGGGAAAGGTGGATCATCAGTCATAGTTATACAACTTCTCCCACTTTACTTTTGATTCGATTCCTACTACCTTGTTCACTATGCAAATGATGTTAGTAAGCTATGTCATGAGCATTTTATTCATTTACACTATCATTATCTTGAACAATTGAGCAAAAATTATATGGTCGATGATTTACCCCGCATCAATTTTTCTAAGGTTCTTTGTGAGGGTTGTGCCCTCAGGAAGCACCCCAAATAAATTTTTGGCAAACAAATGGCTTGGAGAGCTTCTCATCATTTGGATCTTGTTCATAATGAAATTTCTAGCCCTTTCCCATCTCCTTCATTTACTATAGATATTTATATACTTACCTTCATTGATAATTTTTTTGTTAATCTCAAACAAAAATCTAAATTTTTCGATCACTTTTGAGACTTCAAAGATCTTTCTAAGAAATAAGCTGAAAGGTCTATCATGGTTATTTAAACTAAAAATGGAGGTGAGTATGTGAATAATAGGTTTGAATATTTATGTACGTATGAAGGGATTGAATTTTAGCATATAATTTCTTATAGTCCTTTGCAAAATGGAGTTGCTAAAAGAAAGAACTGAAAACTTAAGGAGCTGGCCATTGTTATAGTTACCTCTAAGTCCCTTCCTCCGTAGTATTTGGCTGAAGTCGTGAACTATGCTTGATACATTCAGAATCATGTTCCACAAAAGTAATTAAGAGGGATGACACCCTTTGAATCATAATATGGATGTAAACATGATGTTGAGAACTTTCACATCTTCATATCAATTGCTATGACCCAAATTCCCAAAAAGAGACTTAAGGCCTTAAAACCATAGTCCATACCTTGTATATTTGTAGGGTATCTTGATGGATAAAGGGATATAGATTTTTGAACCTTACTACTAATCAAATTTATATTGAGAGAAGTGTGAAGTTTGATGATTCGTCTTCTACTTCCACTTCTCCACCCATTAAGGTCCTTATACTTCTCTCTGATTCTAATTCTAATTCTTCCGATGATGATCCTATTGAGCCTCCTCCTCTTGATCCTATTTCTCCTTTTGATCCTCTCACTCCTCATTCTTTAGAATATTTTATTTCGAAAGTAATGATGATGAGGACTTTTTTCCCTTCTCACTTGAGTGAATACTATAAAATATTATGAGGTTGAATATCCACCTAGTCCTTGTTGGGCTAGGAAGACCTTGCAGAGTGTTAGAGATTGGATAGAGGATCCTTAGGGGTGAGAGATGAAATCATTTAGAGTTCATTGTACCCCACACCTTCTTTACCTGTACTTCTGATGTTTAGTCTTTCTGGGAGGCTTTATAGATTCCTGAGTGGCATTCTACCATGGATGAGGAGTATTATTGACTCATGAAGCATGATAATTGGGATCTCACCCCTCTTTTAAAAGGAAGAAAAATAGTTGTGTGTAACATAAAAATTATGGTGCTGATGGGAACGTTGAGAAGTATAAAACATGACTTATAGATAATGGTTTCTCCTAGGTAGCTGGGATTGATTATTTAGAGACATTTTTTTTCTGTTGTGAAGATGAATTCCATTCAATTGAACCTTGTCATTGCATCCGCAAATAAATGGGAATTCCATTAGATGGACGTTAAAAGTGTATTCCTTCATGGGGACCTAGAGGAAGAGATCTATACGAAAACAACCTATAGGTTAGGTCGATGATTCCTCCCTCATTTGTAGGTTAAATAAGTATATCTTTGGCCTTACAAAATACCCTCTCAATGTTGGTATGCTCAAGATGGTCTCCTTTCTTTTTGCATCAGGGTTCACTAGGTGTCATTCTGACCTAAATGTTTACATTATGTGGTAGGATGAATCCATACTCATCCTTGTTATCTATGTTGCTAAATTATTGATTATAGGTAGATCTTTCTCGATCATTAATTCTGTGAAGACTTACTTAGCCAATAAGTTCTCCATGATTGACTAAGGTTTTCTTCAGTAATTTCTTGGGATATAGATTTCATAATCTGACTTGGGAATTATGATTGTGTAACCTAAGTACACCCTTAATTTTCTAGGATAGGTTTCACATGTTTGATTTTAATCCATATCATTACTCATTTCCTTTCTAGGGTTAAATTAGTGTTGATTACTCCAATCCATTAGTCGATTGTTCCCTTTATTTCCAGTTGGAAGGGAGATTTGATCTATTTGAGTCACACTCGGTCAAAAATTTTTGTATGTTGTTGGCATCATGTCTAGATTTACGTAGGAGCCTCATAAGATGCATTGGAGAGAAAATAAAGTGGATCCTTCATTATGTTCATGGAACTCATACATATGGAATTCAATTCTTATGAGGGGATAGATATCGATCTAGTTGGATTAAATATTTTGATTAGGTCACTAATCTCGATCATAAAAAATATACCTCAGGCTACAATTTTTTCTCTTAGTTTGGGTCATTTGGTTGGTCGAGAAGAAAAAGAAAAATGTCATTACGATATCTTTTATAGAGGTAGAATACAGGGGAGAAGTCAAAACTACCACAAGAAATGATTAGCTGCAAGGTATTCTGATAAAGTTTGGTATTCACTTTCACAGGCCTACTGTTATTTATTGTAGAACCATGAGCAATATCTCAATTTTATGAAATCCAGTTCAACATCAAGGGATGAAGCATATTGAGATCCACATGAACTTCATACAAGATCTAATTCATGGAAACATCATGACTTATAGTATTGTTAGAATTCTGATCAGGCTATAGAGATCTTTACCAAACACTTCACTGAAGCCAAGTTCCTTCATTAGCACTTTCTTCTTGGGACGAGGTCCTATTAAGCCACTCATCTTCTTCGAGCCTTCTAGTCCTCTTATCATCTTATTATTTTTTTAGAAATATCATATTTTTATATAGGGTTACCTCATAAGTCCTTTAGTTTTTAGGACCCATATGGCACATCTTTCTTAGTTGTCTATGGGGGTTATATTTCTATTTCTAGCTTTTCATCCCTTTACCTTAACTTTGATGAAGGGTGTGTTGGTGTGAGAGGTGTTTTCCATGTCATGTCGAGGAATTTTCCACCTCACTTGGTGAGTCATCTCACTTAGGTGATGTCATAGGCCTCTAAGAGTTTATATGACATATAATTTTTTTTTTTCATAAACTATTTCATTCTCATATGCGTCATTGGCGTCATATGGGAGTTACATCCCACCTTGGGAATTGTAACTCATTTTTATCCTCATTGGGGAATTATTTTCTAGGCACGAGTGTTACACAACACTCCCATATGTATCATATTTTTTTATCTATGAGAATGAGTAGACTGGCTTCCTGATGCATGATTCTTATTGTTTGATTAACCTCTTGTTGATTACTTGGAGTATGTTCAATTTTAATGGAGTGAAACCTTGTTGTACACATACTTTACTTTTGATCCTCATATTTTTAATATCACAGGGTCTTCCCCAAATTTATTTCTTGAACCATTCAAACCTTAATGGGTATTCATGATTCTCTTATACCTAGGAACTCTTTCCTTGATCTTTGCACTCCCATGAATTTGGTTGGCCAATTGAGTGCTTTCAAGTTCAAAAGGTTTTAACATATTTTAATACACCCTTATCGAACGTTGGAGACCTGTGACTGGTTCTAACATGGAAAAAAATGATGGGCTTTTTTGTTTATAGGCCTTCTCTTACATTTTTTTAAATTTCTGAAGGCCTGAAAATGTGACACATTTCCCTCAAGTGAAACCTTCCCAAGAAAAAAACTTAACCACTTTAAACTGTTTCCCCCAAAATAATGCAAATGAATCCTTTTCTCCACTTATTTATCCAAGTGTGTGCATAAATAAACCTATCCATATTCCTCCCCCTTACAAATATGGGATATTTCTGTAAGTGTAAAACCAAAGGCAACCACCATCCTTCAAAATGTGAATGCCACAACATGGATCAGAAGGAAAATAAAAACTTCAATGAGACTTCCTTTTAGATGGAGACCCTCAAAAAAACATGAATACTTGAATATTAATGTGATCAAAGGGTATTTCACTAAGAGACAATTGTTAAGCACTCTAGAGATGTCCTAAAAAATATGTAACATCCATTAGATATCTTGAAATTCATTCAAAGATACTATTGAACACCATATGAGTTGGGGATATTCTTAAACAAATGCATCCTTGATAATAAGATCTTAAAAAACCCCCTTTAGTAACTTTAAATGATCATTATTTCACCTGTAAGCCATAAAAATATGCAAAATAGAGGTAGAAATGTCATAAATCAGGGGGAAACAAGTTTGAGTGTGATTTGGTTTCCCAAAATGAGTAAGAAGTTTATTTTAAAAACACCTTGAACATAAAAATTTTAAACACAAGGCTCCTAAAATTGAAGTGAACAATTTTTAGGTGCCCAATACTATTCACTATGCATAATTATTTATGAATAAATATTTTTAGCCCATCTCTAAAGAGACCATTATTGGTATTATAATATGCCAACATTTACTTCTTCCATTCTATGTATTAATAAATTTGTAAGATGGAAATCCATTTCAGGTAGCTCTCTCCACACATTCATTTCAGTAGGGTTAAAGTTTCTTAAATGCACATGGTAATGAGGTTAAAGAATAGGGGAGTGTTCCCTTGTAACTATTCAATGATAAAGGAAAATGCTTGAGTGAAATGAATATTTTTTATTAGGTGTTGAGCCCAAAAAAGTGACTAAGTCCTGGAGAAGATAATCAACATGCATAAGGAAAGTAAGGGAAAAAGGTGCTCAAGGAATTGCACGTGGGAAAAAAAGGAGTGCATGTGGGAAGTTCAAGGAGTTACAAACAAAAGTTCAGGGTAAACATAGAGCACACAAAGGTTGGCGTGTGAAGTTAGGATAGGGTTTAAAGAATTAAACCACATCATTGGATATGGTACTTGCATGGAAAACATGAGAAGACATGAGTAGGCATGACGAGTGGATAAGGTTACAACTCGGAAGTCTTGGAGCTCAAGGAAAAAATATTCTAGAGGGGAATCATTACAGTTAGTGGATGATAATAAAGGATTTGTCAAGTTGGCATAGGCACTCGATCATGGATGGGCATGATTCCACTTGGCATGTGACCTAATCATGAGTAAAGCTAAGGCGGTGAAGGGGAAATCCCTCCCTATTAAAGAATGTTCTCGGATCTAAAACAAACACGATAAGAGAGAGCAGAGATGTTGCGAGAAAACCAATCAAGAAATATTTAGGTGCATGGAAGAATATAGTTAGGGATCTCTGTGTAGATTCATTTGTAGAGTTAGAGTGTCATTCCTTGATGTACTCAGTCTGATAGTGGACCCCCTTTGATGTAATATGGCTACTGTAAACAGTTATAAATCAATATATGATGGTTTGTTCTAAATATCTATGCTCATGGGTACAAACCCTTTGTGTCCTTTATATTGCTCATAGCTTAGATCTGATTCCTTTATATTGATATAATGTATGCATCCTTTTTATGGTTTCATCTATGCTTGGATTTAGTGTTTTTGACCTTCTTTGCTAAAATGGATACGTGCATTTTTTGTTCTATAACCATTCCTCCTTTAATGGAAGACATTCTTATGAAGCTCATATAAAGGAGGGGCTCAACATTTATGCATGCCTTGAGTGATCACCTAGATAATGTTGGGTGATAGGCCAACGCGTTTGGAGTTTAAAGGGAGTAGGGAAGTGAGAGTACATTTTGGTTCCATTTCTAGGACCTCTTTTCAAGCTGTTGTGAGGATGGTTGTGTGATGACAAAATGCTTGACCTTGGACAACATCGAGACTTGGCTTAAAAGCACGGAGGATGAGTTTTCCCAGACATTAAATACCAGATCTGGGTTTGATGCACATAAATGGGTAGAGGAGCAATTTGTATCATGAGATCTATGAGACATTATTTTGTTGTTTCCCAGAAGAGTTGTATGAATGGTTGTCAACATATGCATCAAGGAAGATTTGGTATTATAGACTTCGTGTTTAGACCAAGAAGAGTATCAAAGGCTACATGATGCTAATCTAACGTGGAATCGTGTTGTTGATAAGTAGTGGAGTGGAGTGTTGACTAGCTATACCTTGGAATACATGATTTATATGTATTCTTTCCCAGAGACTACTGATTTTTAGTTTTTGAGGGAGCCAAGAGGATCATTCTTGCATGCTATACTGTTAGCCATTAAGATCCTGATCATCACTATGAGTATGGAGGAATTTCCTATGGCTGACTAACTTCCCACTAGGTATGGGGAGTGGAAGGTGGTGTGGTGAGAGATGGTGGGGCCTTGCGATGGAAATGGAGAGAGAGGAGAGGTGGCTCAAGTATAATGAAATGTGAGAAAGGGAGTTGGAGAGATAGCGTGAAGTTGCAGGAGTGATGGAATTATGGAGGAAGAAATTGTGGGAAGGATTTGAAGTTCACACAAAGAAGGTGGAGAACTTGAATAGTCTGTGCTACCCCATCTTGGCAAGTGTGGGGAGAGAAACCCCCTTGGCTATTGAGTGAGATCTAGTTATATAGAGAAAGGAGGAAAGTTGTACACTCACATCTTAGCCCACTTGGTGACCAAAACCTAGCACTTAGTGTTCTAATTCCTGAGATAAGTGTTGTTAACCTGGTTGGTGTTGGTATTTGTAGTCAAGTAGCACCTAGTAGATATAAATTTTAATTTAGTTCATTTATGGAAACATAGACATTTCCTTGTGTTTGGAGGCATCCTATCTAGCACATCATTTGGGAAAATTGTGGGTACACAGAGTTTGGGTATCACATCTGGAAGTGGTTTGAACGTCATATACTGTCTGCACGTATAGTTTATCACAAAGGTGGGTACGTAGAGTGCAACTGCGTCATGCCCCTCATATGTGATTGGGGGAGGATGTGGTGGATCAGGAGGAATAAGAGCTAGTGGATCTAGTGATAAAGGAAACGCATGAAGGAATCAAGGTCCTAGATCTAGTGGGAAAGGGCCACAAAAACCATCAACATGTGTTTTATAAGATGTCTCTTCACTTTTTCTTGATTACAAGGGTGTTGAGGATGTTGTAGAGCATGTATAAAAAATGTGAAATTGCTATGGTGTGCTAACGGTATCACTGCCCGGAGCAGAAAACAAGCTAGTTTACAACTACGTTACAAAGGGCACAGCTCATACCTTGGTACCAGAAGTATGACCCACATCAGACAGTGGTGGATTACACTGCATTGTATGATGCCTTTATGGAGGAATTCCAAATTCATGAATTTGAGCAAAAAGAGCATCAGCGCGTTGAAGGAGATTCAACAAGGTATGGCTAAGAGTGTGTGAGAGTATGATGTGCATTTCAAGACGCTCCTGTTGAAATTATCTTATGATATTCATCACTCACATCATTCTCAGTGGTTCGTCGGTGGTTTAATAACACCTTTTAGATGAGTGCTTTCACATTAGACTTTCACGGACCTGCGTGAGGCCTTCGAGGCTACTCTATGCACTGAGACCATTAGAAGTGTTGATACTAGGGTAAGCCCCTTTTTGGAAGCACAGATCATTTCCATGGAAAAGAAACTACAAAATGTTTCTATGAACTCAGCTCATGAGACCCGCAATGGACTATGGTACACAAATTGTGAGGCAAGAGGACACAAAAAGGATAGTTTCCCATGAAAGTTAGTGTGTGTCATGTCATTGGATTGTGAAATTTGTCATGAAGATCATGGTCTAAGTAGATGCCCCTTGTTGTAACATGCGCTCCACAAGAACGCAACTTCTTATTATACAATTTTCTCATCTATGAATAACGATACAAAGAAACTACCGATTGATAAACCAAATCCATGATGCAATTGATATTGGTGTGCGCCAGACCAACATTGGAAGAAATTCTAAGAAAAAAGGTCGTTAGTATGAAGGGAACAAAAGATGGAGGTGGTTGAGAAAGAGGTTTTTTACAGAGGATTCAGAGGCCATGGTGGTCAAGGAGGTAGGATTGAATTTCCCTGTAGAACTTTTTACAATTGTGGATCTACTGAACACTATAAGTGCGAATGTCCATATTTTCTATAGTGCTCATGGTGCAGGAAGAAGCATAAGTATGAGGAGTGCCATGAGTTATATGAGCACATCAGCCAAAAACAGATGAAGGAAAAGGGCATGGGAATGATGAGTGTGAAGCAAGATGATCTACATTAGATGCCAAGGGTAGCACATAACCTTGAATTAGAACATGTCTTGGAGACTACACAAGCTAAGGCTGCGCGTGTCGGGGAAGTACCAAAGAAAAGGCCTCTCATTACAAGAGAAGAGGTATTACATGGGAAATATCATGATCCAAATCATAAGAAAGAGGTCTACCAAGAGACCATTGAGGTGATTATAAACCTGCAAGGGGATATTTAGTGTTTGAAAGAACAGTTGCAGAAGTTGGAATAGGAAAAGAATGCTGAGGTCCCTCATAAGGACCATGGATGAGGTTAGAGAAGTGTGTAGGATGCTGAGACAAGATAATATTATCCCTATGTTAGGAGAGTGGCTAAGATAAAAAAGTACCGTGCATTGGAGGTGATCACGAAAGGTAATTCTTGCATGCTAATATGCCCCTTCATAGTATTGATTATGACAAAGAAATCACATTAAATGCATTTGTGGATGGATGGATCTTGAGCAACATTCTGATTGAAATGGGTGCAAAGGTCATTGTTCTCACTTTAGATGCATGGAATCAGATGGGGATGCCCCCATTACAACCATCTTCAAATGTACTGTATATGACGAATAAGACAAAGGGATATGCCCATTGAAGTATTGAAGGATGCATCCATAACCATTCAAGGGAAAATTTTGTTAGAGATTTTGAAGTCTTAGTGCTTGCCAAGGAAAATAACTTTCCAGCCTTACTTGGATGCCCCTGGTGTTATAAAGAATAATGTTGACTTGTTCTTTAACAAAAGGGTACATAAGTTTTGAGAACAAAGAGGAGCACGTCATTATTCCACTGATGGATGGGAAGTCTGTGCCCTATGTAGAACCTTTGGGGGAAGAGGACCTAGATAGAATCTATGTGCGCACCATTAGATACCCCAAGGTTTTTCCATCCATTAGGAGAAAGGAGTCATTCAATGGGAAGATGCTTAGTCCATGAGTGCTATAACTATCATTACATGTGAAAATTGGGTGCACAAGACCTATGAGTTGGTTAGACATCAATTGAAGGGCACTGTGAATCACATCGCCAAGGTGCTCTCGGTTAAGATCCTAGGAGGAAGATAATTACCCAGTTACACTGGAGAGGGTAACCTTGATGTCTTTCTACATGTGATGAAGGTACAATGGACTTGTTAGATAGAAAGGAGGAATATGATTACTTATATTTTGCACGTAACAACAACGAGTTAGTGGGGTGACCCATCGAGACAATATTCTAGAGTGGCACGAAGTGAGATTCACGTTCTCTGTTAGGTTTCTCCAGAGTAATGCACCTTCAGTAATATACAACTATCATGGGAAGGAGTCTGCCTCATTCCACATCTAAGAATGTGAGAGATCCTGGATGGTAGGACTAGAAGCCTTACCTCCCCTAACTATGGGTGCATAACTTCTATTCCACCTTATAGGGCTATGTGCGCACATGGTATATCCATTCAGAGTTGCATCATTAGACCGGTAATTGGGAAAAATTTGATGATAGATATTATTCATAATTTTGAGTATCAATCTCCTAAATCATAGGTGAATGAGGTGATGAAAGTAGTCATGCACCTTACCTTGGGAGATAGTGCCATGGCTGAGGATCACATCCTGGATTTGTTAGGGGAACCTGAATTGGGGGGTGCACTTCGTATGAAGAAGATCCAGAATAAGTATAGCTTGAACTCACCTTATTGAGGAAAAAAAGGGTAAGTTGGGTATACCTAATAGATGATGAGGAGAGTCAAAAATTTGGATGTTACTCATACATAAGGTAACACACAAAGTATTGGAAAAAGAAGATGAGAAAGCGCACACCTACCATGAGCCCCTTGAAAATAAAGAAAGTTAACAGTGGTACCAAAAGAAGAGATGAAAGAAGTTGTCATTAGAGATTATTGGATTAGACCAGGAGGGTTTTAAAAATAGTTGAGCTACTGCCTAAGTTCCAAGACTTGTTTCCGTTGTGGGTACCATGAATTGAAGGGATTTTATCACTTTAGGGGAAATGTAGATTAAGTTAAAAAGAAGGTGCGTGCCTTTTCAGGAAGAGGGCCATATAGGATGAACCTGAATTCTCGTAAAGGTTAAGGAGGAAATTGATAAGATGATGGAATCTAGAATCATTGAGGTAATTGAGGAATATGAATGGGTGAGCCTAATTGTGATTAATATCAAGAAGGATAAGAGGATAAGGATATGTGTAGACTATAGAGAATTAAATGTTGTATGTGTCATAGATCCTTTCCCAACCCTATTTATTGAAGAGATCTTGGAAGGTGTAGCAAGATGGGAAATATATTCTTTTTTCAGATGGCTTCTTAGGTTATCACCAGGTAAGGATTGTGAAAGAAGACCAGGAAAAAGACTACCGTTCACCACTGAATGGGGAGGTTTTTCTTATACAGTTATGCCCTTTGGGCTTAAGAATGTGTCTGTTGTATTTTTGTACATCATGGTGCATGCATTTCAAGACTTCATCCATAAATTTATGCAAGTTTACTTGGATGATTGGATGATGTATGGGTTAGTAAAGGGATCACTGTGACAATTTGAGATTGATATTTGAGAGGTGCAGGAAGTTAGGTATCTCTCTAAACATTAAGAAATGTGTCTTTGCAACTCCTTTTGGCACATTAATAGGTTACATTATTTGCAAGGAAGGCTTATTGGTAGATCCCGCAAAAATTTGTTGTTATTTTAGGTCTGGAGGAGCCTAACAGTCAAAGTGCAGTGCGTAGATTTTTTAGGGCATATGTGTTACTAAAAAAAAGTTCATCAAAGGCTATGCCAAGATTTCCGCGTCATTGGAATAGTTATTAAAACATAAAAACAAGTTTCATTGGGGAGAGGTGTAGCAAGTGGCTTTTGACACATTGAAGGAGAAACTTACTACTACACCCATTTTATGCTTTCCCTCTTGGGATAAGCCCTTTCATGTGCATGTGGATGCATTAGGAATGGAAATTAGAGCAATGTTGGTAAAACTTGGAGAGGGGATTATTGATCACCCTTTGTGTTTTGCAAGTAGAAAATTAACTCCAGCTGAGAATAATTACACAAGGATGGAGCACAAAGCGTTATCTATGATTTATGCGCTAGACAAGTTCATGCAATACTTATTGGCTGCTACGTTTATATTTTACATGGATCATATGGCACTCAAGTAATTAGTGAACAAGCCTATCTTATAAGGGCACATATGATGGTAGATATTTCTATTTGAGGAGTTTGAATTTTCAGTCATTGCAAAACTAGGAAAGAGAAACTTGGGACCTGACCATCTATCATAGAGTAAACCAGATAAGGACGTGCAAAGCATTAATGACACAATTCTAGATGCATAGTTATACAAATTGTAGCTCATGCCCTCTGATTTAGAGGATATTGTTGTTTTCTTATAAATGGGTGTAGTGCCTGAAGGAATGAAGGCCTTAGAGAAAAGTAGTTGGATATGTGCTCTGCACCCTTATATGTTCATTAGTGGAAGACCTATAAAAACTAGGCCGAGATGAGGTTTTACACCGGTGTGTGTTAGAACATGAGTGTATTGCAATCATGGAAGAAGCTCATGGTGGCATTGCAGGAGGATACTATGTAGGGAATGTGACCGTGCGCCAAAGATCCTATTGGTAGGCCATTTCTGGGAGACAATTTATAAGGATTGTATAGAGGATTGCAAGGTCTGTGGACAATTCCCAATGCCTTGGTAAACCATGACAGATAGATGAAATTCTGTTAAGACCTATTGCTAGTTGCAGAGCCATTTTGAAAAATGGGAAATTGACTCTTATGGCCCCTATTTCCCCAGCCACCGTGCATAACACGTTTTGTGCTATATTATCACTTGCATAGACTATCTTACAAGGTGGATGGAAACAAAACCTATGAAGGATTACACTACGGCTACAACAACTAGGTTCCTATGGAAGAATATAATCAACATATATGAATTCCCGTTGAGTTTAACAAGTGATAGGGGTACTCATTTTTTGAATGAGACAATTAGAATCTTATTAATGGAGTTTATGGTGGAACATCACAAAACTATGCCCTATCACCATCAGGCTAATGGAACTGTTAAGGCCTTTAACAAGATTTTAAGCCACACATTGACTAAGATTTGAGATGTTGTAAGAAGGGACTGAGATGATAAAGTCTTTGCAGTACTATGAGAATATCATAACACTTATAAAATATTGAACAAAGCCACTCATTTTCAATTGGTATTTAGCACAGAGGTGGTTCTTCCTATGGAATTCATGTTACCATCCCTACATATTGCACGCACAGGAGGATTGGCTGATGAGAAAGCATTAGAGGAGTGCATTAATAAACTTATGGATTTGGATGAGAGGTGATCCATTTCAATATGGAGTCAGAAGATGGCGAAAGCACAATAAAAGGCATGGCATGATCATCATATTAAAAATAAGAAGTTTGAGGTTGGGCAGATGGTTCTTCTATATGATTCAAAAATTTTGCACCATCCTGGAAAACTTAAAGTACATTGGTTGGGACTATATGTTATATCCCATATACTTGATTTAGGCATTTGTAAGTTATCAGCACTGGATGGAACAATGTTACCTGGTTATTTCAATGGGATTAGGCTCAATCCCTGCTATAAATAAGTCTTCAGTGTGTTTGTAAATAAAGCAGTATTGCCATTTTAATGAATATTCCTTTATATGTGTTTCCTTTCATCATTGATATGCTTTGTATTTTAAGTTTTGTTTGTTGTGGGAACACTTACGCATTGGTATCCAATTACTATCTAAAGAGGTTTTATGCATAGAGGACCGTGCATCTATTTAGTGTGGGGTGGAGAGTGTAAAGAAGAGTTTCAATGAATAGTGCAACAATAAGTGAGTGCTAGGAGTGATGTTGATTGACGACCTGAATGAGGAAATCAAACATGCGTGGGTTCAAAGGAGCACACATAACAAAAGAGATTATGGGTGGAGGTTGGTCCTAAAAGCTTTATAAAAATCACATACAGGGATAAAATCGCAGAGCAACATGAGGCAGGTGGTGACAAGAACTAGGCTTAAGATGCAGAGGAAGATTGAATTTGACACTATGAGAACACATAAGGTTCTGTGGTCGATGCATTTTTGTGCTCCAGAAGGTTGTGGGAGTTTCGCTCGAGTTTGTGCATGATGGAAAAGTGCTAGAAAAAACACATGGGAGGATAGCTTTGGATAAGCCAGCTTTAATGCGATAGTATGGTGGTAGATGGCATGGAAGTTAATATGGGAAAAAGAGAAAAGTTATAAATAGAAGGTTGGGGTAAGTTATTATTTTTACCTTGCATTTGTCTGTTGAAGAGCTCTTGTGAACAAGGGCATCCTTGCAAGAGAATTTGTGAAGAGTTACGTGTGAAGTAGAGAAATTGACAAATTTGTGAAACATAGTGGAATAGAGTACACAGGCGTGTGTGGAGGAGATATTTTGGTGGATTCCCGTGAGTATTTACGCTATCTTATGGAAGGAGATATTTCTAGGTTAGAAACCAGGGCATGAGTTTTGAATAATTTTCGTAGGAGTGGAGCCAAAGCAAGACACAAGGAAGAATTTACAAGGGCTTGAGGAGAAAATAACACCAAGGAAAGGATTGAACACTTCACCAAAGAAGAAGGGAAAGGGAAAGAGAAAACTAGTTGTATCAACAAGTTTTAACGAGGAGTGTTATGCAAAGATGCAGTACCTAGATGGCGTTCTATTGGGGATGGATTGGGTGTCTCACGTATAAAAGATGGCTATAAGTGATTATAACCATAGAATGAGCACCACTGGGAAAGAGATGGCATTAGAGATAGTTCATCCTACAGGAGAAAGGACATAGGATGAAAAACCTGTGCATGATGACTCTGTGAAGACCACATCGGAGAAGGATAGACTTGCACAACTCTATGATTTGTCATATTTCAGAAAAATGAAAGGTTATACCAGTGGCTGATATTGCACGTGCATGAAGATTATTTTTACTTTGCAAGGAGGAGAATGCACTTAACTATTCAGTTGATCTCCAAATACACTGGATTTATTTGCATGGGAGAATCGTTAGATGATGACTTGGGTGGCAAGGATGTTGTCAAGGAAACAACTACGGTAGAATACAAGAAGGGCTTGCACTGTTTTGATATCACCAAGATCACCAACCCAACCATGAAGATGGTCACATACCTTCTCACTAAGTTGAATGTACAAGAACGATGGATGCAAGTGAACAAGAGATGGTTGAACATTTGCAAGAATATTTTAGAGGGAGAAATCTACAACCTCTCGGCCTTCATTACGGAGGATATCATAGATGCTACGTACGATAGGGATAAATTCATGTATGGTAACATCCTTCTTACTATTATATTTTTAGAGATTGGAGTACCTGATGGACCGAATAACTACGTATGGGAGTACCCTAATGCGGAACATTCCCCTGCTAAGAGGTTTAAAGCATACACTTGTGATATAACGAATGCTACATATAAAACGCACTTGGAGAAGTGATACAAGTGAATGCGTGATGCATTTGGGGAAGAATGGAGAATCCCTAAGCAACTGCAATAGTTGATGGATGGTGAGGTTGAGTTCACTGTATACCAACACTACTACATAGGCAAATTCACTTTGACAGATGGCACGAAAAGCCCATGGTGTAAGTTACCATTTTCCTTCACCACGTAATATTTTTAGAGTGCGGTTAATAGATTTAAGGAAGCCAAGAAACTTAGATTTTATCTGAGTGAGGTACATTAGGAACACCACGTGTTAGGAATTAGAGAACAAATATGTGGAAAAAATTCCTCAAACCACAGCAATAGGAAACTATATAGCATAATTATACTTGCAGAAATATAACAACATAAATAAATAATGCATAAAAGAAGACAAGAAAAGATTTAACATGGTTCACCCAATGTGGGCTATGTCCACCAAGAACTTTCTCAAATTTTATTATCAACAAGAGTAAAACAACTCTCACAGTCTTCTCTCAGTTATGAACTCACAATAGAATTCCAAAGATGCTAAACCACATCTAAACCACAATTGACACCTAATTGCATAACCTTGATCACTCTTGATCACCTCTTGATCATTAAGACTCAAGACCTCTTGAACACTCAAGATATCTTCAAGATACCCTAACACCTCTATTTATAGGATTAAAATCCTCTTAAGAAGTCCTAAAGCCAACCCTAGAAGTTTGAAAGTCGTGATCTTTCAACTTCCCACGGCTGGAAAAACAGTCCCAACGTTAACAACTAATTAACAACATGTTAACAACAACGTCGCAGCAATGACACAACGACTACACAGAAATGTCACAGAAAATGACTGCAAAATGCTCCTGAAGTCTCTAAACTTAACTGTTCGAGCTCCAACACTTCAACATTGATTCAAGAAGACCAAAAATAGTATCCACACCCCAACACTGCATGCTGCACAAAATGTTAGTATATCCTAATAAGCACACGTATGTGGAGAATTATTTCTCCCATGATGTACATATGTTAAAACCCATGTCATTACCTATTGCAAGAAAAATAGCATCAAGGGTGTATATACACCTGAGGCTCAAGTTCAAGAAGAGTGTGTACGTTGAGGATGATGTATCCATCCTGGAAGACCCTACCAAAAAGAAGCAAGGGAGAAATAGAGGAAACTCTAGAAAAACGGGTGCCGAGCGTGTGTATAGTTCATACCGCAGGGGCACAAGAGTCAGGCGTAGGCCCAAGTACTTATACTCGAAGTAAGAAATCCCCCGTGAAGGAGAAGTTTACTGAGAAGGAAAGGCCCCCTGTGATAGAGGATTCGCTAGGGAAGAAGAAGAAAAATATGGAACATAGTTTAGACTCTAAGGAGACAGAGAACATGAAGGGTGATGAGTCTAAGAAGGAGAACAAGGAGCATGAGGAAGGTGAGAATCCCCCTGTGTATGATGTACATGAATCTGATGAGGAGCGGAATGAATATGAGGAGGGTGCTCAAGATATGGGAGGAAGTGAAGAGGTCGACATGAATGCACAGAAGACCTCACACCTGGCCGGAGGGTAGTTGGATGACATTGTGGAAAAGGAGGTGGTAGATATCATACAAAACATGGTAGAGCATGAGGTGGAGCACAACTCTAAAGAAGTATTAAAAGAGATGGAAGAGAGCATAGACAAGGAGAAGATTCTAGCAGCCAAATTTCTAAAGGCAATGTGCACCGGTGGAAAGAGCACAACAATGGTGCAAGGACCCATAATTACTTATGTCAATGATTGAATCAAGGTCATATGCGTGTGTTTCTAGAGCATGGTGTCCACAGACCAACTCTTTTTTTGGTCGTGGTTTGATAGAGGTAGTGCATACACATGCATGAGGAAGATGTTGTCATGGACCTTTGAGTCCCATGTTGATGAGCCCAAATTCGAAGTTAATGTGGATGCATTGATAGAAATTTAGAACCCCAATGAGGTGAATCCTATTGTGGATGCCCAGTGGCTAACTGATGAGTAGGCATGTAACGTGCTCAACAAGGGGTCAGGGGAAGTGGAGGCAAGGTTATCGGGAGGAATAATAGAATTAGATCCTTGGAGGAAAAGAATAAGGAAATAATTGAGAGAGACAAGGAGATCAAGAAGAAATATTTTATCATTTCACAATTAAAGCTTGAGTTGAGAGAAGAGAAGGTGAGAGTGCATGATGCCTACAAGAAAGCAAATACTATCTCAGACTCCATTATCTTAAAATGCCCAGACTTGCCCCCTCTTGAGAAAAAGTATGAGTCAGCTTTCCATTGCCTAGAGGACTTGACATACATAATTATGATGGAAAGGAAATCAATTGCATCGGAGTCAGCAAAGAAAGTTTTGGCGCAACAAAGAGAACATGAGAAATCAAAAATTGGGGAGACAATAACTTAGTACTACAAGTTCCTTACCTCTGTAAAAACCGTAGCACACAAGGCCAAAGTTTTCTATGAAAACTGTGGAGATAGGGACAAGGTGGCAAGTGTATTGGTTACTACCCATGAGGCGGACCTAAAGGAGTTCTAAGAAAAGAATAAGGGTAATAGGGCGGAATGAGACAAGATCATAGAAAAATTCGAGAAGGATTCCTATGCGATTGAAGGGTTAAGGGTCTTAATTAAAAATAAAGTGAAGGAATTATATCCCTAGGTTACACGAAGGTTGGTTACACTGAGAAACCTTAGCAAGAAAATGGAAAATATTGTCGATACATTGAAGGATAAAGGTTAAGAGTTATCATTTGATGAAGTCAATGCATTAATAGGGGATTTATTTCAATAAGTGCAGAATGAGGTGGAAACTTGGAGTACAATTGAAGCCTTCTTGAATAAAGACTTCACAATCCTTGTTTAGCAGTAATGAAATTATTTTATCCCCTTGGTGTAAGCCAGACAAAAGTTATTCTTTCCTTCCATTATTTATTAGTTATGGAAGAACAAATTGTTTTTGAGGATGGATAACACATCTAGTGTGGGGTAATGTTGAGCCCAGAAAAGTGACTAAGTCTCGGAGTAGAGAATCAACACATGCAAGGAAAGTAAGGGAGAAGGCACTCAAGGAATGGCACGTGGGAAAAAAGGAGTGTGCGTGAGCAGTTCAAGGAGTTGCAAAAAAAGGGCATAATAAACATGGAGCATGCAAAGGTTGGTGCATAAAGGTAAGATAGGGTTTAAAGAATTATTCACATCATTAGATATGGTACTATAGGAAAAAACACGTGAAGACATGAGTAGGCATACGAGTGGATAAGGTTACAACTTGGAGTCTTGGAGATCAAGGAAAGAATATTCCACAAAAAGAATTTTCCAGAGGGGAATCATTATGGTTAGTGGACACTAATAAGATTTTTAGAAAGTTGGCATAGGCACTTGATCATGGAGAGGCATGATTCCACTTGGCACGTGGCCTGCTCATGAGTAAAGATAAAGTGGTGAATGGGAACTCACTCCTTATTTAAGAATGTGATTGGATCTAAAATAGAGGTAGAAAGAGAGAGAAGAGATAGTGTGAGAGACCAGTCAATAAAATATTGAGGTGCATGGAAGAATATAGTTAGGGCTCTCTGTGAAGAGTCATTTTGTAGAGTTAGAGTTTCATTCCTTGATGTACTCAGTCTGATATGACCCTCTTTGATGTAATATGGCTACTGTAAATGGTTATAAATCCATATATGATGCTTTGTTTTAAACATCTATTCTTATGGGTACAAACCCCTTGTGTCCTTATATTTCTCATGGCTAAGATCTGATTCCTTTATATTAATATAATGAATGCATCATTTTTATGGTTCATCTATGCTTAGATTTAGTGTTTTGAATTCTTTGCTAAAATGGATACATGCATTTTTTGTTTCTACAACCATTCCTCCATTAATAGTGGACATTCTTACGAAGATCACATAAAAGAGAGGCTCGGTGCTTGCGCTTTCCTCGGGTGAGCGCCTAACTAATGTTGGGTGATAGGTCGATGTGCTTGGGGTTTAAAGGGAGTAGGGAAACAAGACTATATTAGGTTATAGTGATTTAAGGGTCTCTTGGATTGAACATAATGTTTTCCTCCTTTAAGTTATATGGTTGTACTTGAAGATTTGTTTTCACTAAATGAGTTACAGTCCAATTGTACTATATAACATAGCTTGTTAAGCATTGATTATGTTCAATTATGTATCCACAAATGTAATATGAGATAACTTTAAAATTGTACTATGAGATAATTGTTTTCCAAAATTACACCCCATGTAATTTTGAACAAATCATCAAAAGAACTTAGCCATATATTTGCTCAAGAAATGCCAAAGGATGACGATTCAGTCTTTCATAGAATCTAAGAAGCAAGTGTTCCACAAGTTCTCAAAACCTACTGAACAAAGGAATGAGAAGTCTAAGACTTAGGTGAATTTTTGAAATAATATTGTTTCACAGAAGTTGTTAGAGCTTCGCGACACTAAGAAATTTTGTCTCTCATAGGTTGAATTCAAGTTAGAGTACAACAAAGTTACTTATCTATGGAGAGTTAGAGAAATTGGCTAAAATTGAATGCCACATAACAAAGGAAAATGGTCGCCAAGGAAAATATTGTGCAACAAATAATTAAGTCTTTGTAGAATGTGAGGGAAATAAGATATAAGTTTTTACGCATCAAAGAAATTTGAAAATCCCTGGTGAAAGTTGTGAGACAAAACAATAGTTTTCCATGGGTTTTGAGTATAAATTAAATATTGTAGATGGTCTCAAAGTCACACCTATTTTTGAACCGGAGGACCAACCACCCTAACCACCAAAATTTAATGAAGCATGACGTTTTGATATATGGTTTGATGACATGAGATAAAATCAAAAGGTTATGTTGTGGTTGTTGGCTTTCATCCGAGGACAACCATGCCTATACTATAAGCAAAAACTATAATAAGTGATGGTGCTCGTGCTTATTTAACACATTTTCAGGAGGCCGGATTCTATCATTGTAGTTCTTTCTCTCTTCTCTTCACTTTATTTCTCCTTTCCACAAGTTGTATAAATACAAGTGCTTATGTACTTTGTAAGGTTTCCTCTCCCTTTTATTCCTTAGCAATACTTGATCTCTTCCCTATGAAAATTGAAATTTCATTCTTTTGACCTCTGTAACTCATAAATGGAGATTTTATGGCCTCGAATTTTCATGGAAATCATAATAGATTAATAAATGCAAGTGCATGGTTTATTTCTTTCCTTTAAATACTATGTGTTTGGTGTGAATGTTTTTACCTCTTGCGTATTTCATATTATTTTACTTTCTTACATTAGAATTACGTGCATATTCATGATCACAACCTTGTGATCTTGCATCCATCTCATTTGGAATTGGAGAGTTCCATCTTCTTTCTGGCACTATCACTGCCCTTCTTTGCTTATTTTCCTTATTTATTTCATCTATCTCTCCGTGGACCCTTGTAAATGTTAGCGTAGGATTAGTTGTAGTAGTAGTGTTAAAAAAAAATTAGGGTATGTTGTGCAGGTTTTCCTAATCCATGGAAGTGAGGAAGGTGACATTCTCTTGGGGTTTGTCTTAACTCGTAAGTCCAAGAATTGAAGAAAGTCCCATGTTGCCTCAAAATTTTGGATCTTCATGATTCAGAGTAGGGTACAATTTTTAGCTCTAATAGTTTTGGTATGCTCGATAGGACAATATTTGAAGGTATTATTTTTCCATATGTTCCCTTACGACATTATAGCCACCTTGGTTCCTTCACTGCTCAAATAATTTTGGCACACTTGATGGGATATCTTTCATGAGCTTTACTTCATCACTACTACGTTAATTTGTGTAACTTGGTGGTTTTAGCATTCAGATGCATTCTTCAACACATCTGACAACTCCTTGTCATTCAATCTTCTAGTTTCAAGTAGTTTAGGCCCTTCCTATTTCATGAGAAGAGTGAAAATGAGGTTAAGCGATTCCAAAGGTGAACCATTTGAAATTATATTCAAATTTCCTTACTTAGAAGAAGAAAACAAAGATATCCAAAGAGATTCATGGCTTCTCTAAGAGGAATTATATCAACTCCACCTCTAGATAGACTATTTCCATTTCCTATCAAAATTCTTGGATCCATTCATTTCATGAAACATCAAATAAATTTTCCTTTTGTAAGTTTCAGTGGAAGAAGCCCCATTTCTCTAAGCTGCGCAACATGATATCTTGATAGCCGCCTTGAATAGTATTCCCTTCTTCACATGAAAAAATATACGACACCCACGTATCAAATTCAAGAGGTTTTAAATGTCTGTTCAATACATGAAGTGATGGAAGATTATATAAATGTGTGGCTATTGGCATCTTCTCTCAAAGGGAAAGCCTTGTAATGGTATATAATCTTTCCTACTTCTTTAATCCACACTTGGGATGAACTTGACACCGCTCTCTATTAGTTGTTTCATGAAAAGGCAGAAAACATTTCACATCTCAAGTAGCTAACCACAATCAAGTGGGCTCCAAATGAGCTCATGGTGGATTTCAATTTCAGATTCCAAAAAATACGGGACAAAATTCCAGCCCTTCTAAGACCAACCCCTCAAGGTGCATTTTTATACTTTCTTAGAGCTTTGATTTCTGATATAGTAGTAATGATTTGGTCTATGGATTCTATTCAACTACCAAATTATTATGCAATATTCATTAGGGATAAAAAGTATCTAATCCAAGAAGGAAAACTAGCCCTTAGACTTCCTATGCACATTTACCCTAGATTTACGTAAAATGCACAACCCACCATATCTCCCATTACTCTACCATCTGCTTCATCTTTCATGTCCACATCTGGTTCCTTTGTAAAACATGATGAAATTGAAAGTCTTAGTGTGCATCTTAAGAACTTAAAACATGAGATTTCTTACCTTAAGAGACAAGAAACTCAAGCTCCAAAACATTGAATAGAATAAATATATATTGAATGTCGATTCGGGATCGACTAAAACAAAAATCAAAAAATGGATTTAACTTTTCTTTAATGTTAAAGTAATAGGGTTAAATAGTTATCAGCCCCCAAAAAAGAGAGATAAAAGAGGGAAGATAAAGCAAATAATGAAACATCGTATACATAATAAACATATGATTATTAAACTAAACCCATGTTATTCTATTCCACTTTTCTGTAATCAATGAAACTTACTAAATCAAAACAAATAATAATATGATCAACCATTCATACATAACTTTTACCCTACGCATAAGTGGTAAATCCCTATCAAGTTTTGATAGAAGAGTCTAGTTTCAAGATTTATACAGAAGTTGACTCCAAGAAAACCACCAAATCCAATTTTTCATCCTTTTTTCAGCTCCTAGCTTAAGAAAATCCATTGTTATAGTCCAGAATAATATGGCCCATGGATTTGAATTTTACTACCCTTGTGATCAACGACATAACAAATACACATGTGAGGTTGGAATTAATTCCTTACAGGGGAAAGCTATTATGGTACAAAATCAATTTTACCTACAAGAAAAAACTGCATCTTCATCAGAAAATAATGCAATAAAGTTACAAGAGGAATCCCCTAAACATAACTTCATGCTTTTGAGACTTGATGATTTCTGTGCGGTTAATCAAGTTACAGGAAATTTGAACAGGTCACAACTTAATATGGCGGACAATACAAGGTCCAAAAAGAGGCAAATGAATGTAATTTCTCCTCCTCATATTTCCTCAACTCCACATGATAATACCATTCAATCTACGGACTTGGGAATATGTTTAGTGGAACACATTCAACAGCTACAAAATGAACACATTCTATGGAACACAAAAACTCATCATAACACTACAAACTAACGGGGCATGAAAATGCTTCCAGAAAAAAATCTTCCATGGATAAAAACATAGAAGAAATGAACATGTCACTCCTTTATTATAGAAATCCGTGGGTGTTCCCTTCAAAATTTTGGAACAAATGAAAAGTAAATACTTGAATGTCATGATGTGGGATGCCCTATCTATTCCATCTCGAATGGATCTCTTGTAAGAAAACTTGAAGTAGCGATCACCTTTAGAATCTTCCATGCACAAATTAGATTCCATAGTCAAAAATTTTCAGCCCAAGGGGGAATAAATAAGTGAAAATTTCAAGCATCCTCCTTTCTACATGTCTTTGATAGTTGGCAAGGACCTTGTACAAAACTACATGATAGATTCTAGTGATAGTACTTCAATGAATCCCAAAAATATTACAGATATCTTGGGGATTAAGTATATTCCAATTTCAAAGGGTGTCTTATAGCTTGATTAATCAATAATGCAATTATTGGGTGTAATCAAGGACCCGAGTTAACATTGCATGCTTTCCCAAGCCTAACCATAATGCAAGACATTTCTTTGATTGACTTGCCACCTATATTTTACTTTTTCCTCTTCAAAGATTTCACAACCACGGTGGGAGGATATATTTCATTTGATTTGTATCATATGCTTCTTAGAGTAAGGTATCAATATGTAACTATGTTTACAATTATGGTTGAACCCATCTCAACTTATCATGTGGAAGTTCATGATCTTTGTCTTGTTAATGCAAATGACATGATCTAAGAAGTAATAAACAATGATCTTAGACCCACATAAATAATGCATTCATTAATTTCAATTCCTTATCTTATGTTAGATGAATGGGCCAATGAACACTATGAATTTGACCCCTATGATATAATTATGGAAACTAGTTTGGGAACTTATTACATCCATGAAGAGAAATTCACTATCCCTACACCATACAAAGAAGATAATGATGCTTCTAGGTTATGGAAAATGTACGTTTATGGTTAGATAGAAGAATGAAAAGAGTTGGAGTGGGTGTATTCCTTGTCTCCCGAATGGACAAAAAATTCTTCTTCTCTCATAGGCTACAATTTCCATGCTCAAACAATGTTGCAGAATATGAGGCATTGGTCATGGTCTGTGGATTATGGAAATGAGAAAAATCACATATCTGTAGATATTTGGGGACACTAAATTGGTCATTCACCAGGTCATAGGTAAGTACGTAGCTACTTTTTTTAAAGAGCTTATAGGCACCAAGTTTGGGACCTCTTAGAAATTTTTGAATCTGTCAACCTACATGTGGTGTCATGAAAGCAGAAAAAATATGTAGATCAAATGGTAGCTGTTGGTTCTCATTTCCCTCTCATGAAATACCTTTTCTAATAAAATCAACATGTCAAAATGGTTGTAAGGCCATCAATTATGGAAAACGATGCCAACTAGTAGGTTTTGAAAATGATGATCTAACAGTCCAATTCATTCAGAACAAAGCTAAGTTCTTTTCTAGCTTGCAATTTTGTTTGTAAGAGAGTTATGGTGATTAAATCATTTAGCTATATCTAAACAATATACCTAAAGGGTTTTTAACCCTCAAATACATATTCAACCCCGATGATGAAGTCAAAAAACAAAGTAAAATCATGTCCAAAGGTCATGAAGATCGTAAGATGGTTATCATTGCATAAGGTAAGGAGCTATTACTTGGAATTGTATGTGATAAAAAAAAGAACAATATTTTGTTTCCTTGTGTCAGAAATTGAAGGATATATTTTCATGGAAATACAAGGATCTCAAGGTTTTTAAACCCAACATTTCTCAACATTCGATTGATCTTGACCCCACAACTAAGTTGTTCAAATAAAAGTAGAGGGAAGTGAACCCTAAGATTGATCCTTTTATGAGGAAGGAGTTGTATAAACTCATTGAGTCAAAAATCATATTCCCTATCAAGTACTCCTCTTAGGTGGCAAATTTGGTCCCTATTAGGAGGAAAAATGGAGAAATCAGGATTTGGGTATATTTTAAGGATTTGAATAAAGATACATTCAAGGATCAAAATCATCTACCCTTCATTGAAACAATCCTTCAAATAGTGGAAAGATCTGAAAGGTTCTCCATGCTTCATGGTTACTTAGGTTTCAATCATATTAATATCAGAGAGGATGACCAATATAAAATTTCATTCGCAACCAATCGAGGAACATACGCATATCAAAATATGACTTTTGGTTTATCAAACATGGGTGTTACCTTTCAAAGGGTGATGGAAAGTACTTTTCCATGGACTCATTAGCTAGTTCATCCTTATCTATTTCAATGATATCAAATTCTTCTCAAAGTAAGGCCAATACCACATGGAGAATTTGGAGAGAGATGTAGAGAATTTGGAGTGTCCTCAAACCCTAATAAATGCACTTTTACAGTTGTGCAGGATAAATTATTGGGTCACACTATTTCAAAATATGGAATTGCAATTAAATTGGAAAGAGTCTCTACCATTTTTTCTCTTTCAATTCCAACTCACAAGAAGGCCCTTCAGTCCTTTCTAGGAAAGTTCAATTTTGTTAGGAAATTCATTCCTAAATTTATAGGATTAGTCAGGTCCATAACCTTGATGCTGAGGAAGGACATAACTTTCAAATGGAATGTAAAATGAAGATAAAGCTTCACCAAAATTGAAACCCCAATTACCCAAGATCCAACACTCATCAATCCATATTTTATAAAGGAATCAACCCTTTATGCATATAGTGCTAATCTTAGTGCAGCCACAATTCTCACTTAGAAGAATATTGAAGACTTGATTATCTTGTGGATGTTTCAACCAAACATTGAATTTTTTTGAGCTTAAGTATAATCATCTAGAAAATCAAGTTATCACCATCTTGTAGGCTCTCAAAAAATTCAAGCCCATGTTATCCGCCAACCACATAAAAGTTCTAGTATCACATCCAAGTGTGAGAAATTTCATCATGGGGGTGGAAAATAGAAAAAAAAAAGATCCTGGTGGGTGACCGAAATCATGGATTTCGACGTGAGCATCAAGGCCACAAAGTTGGTAAGAGGCAAAGCACTATGTGAGTAGGTTGCCTTAGATTCTCATGATAACTAGGAAGCTTCTTTCTAAGACGTAGAGGATTCATGGGACTTGGGAGGTCCTCAATGGGAAAATCCACAAAGTGTTACAAACCCACATAATAATGGAGATGTGCACAACACAAAGGAATCGCAGGATAAAGGAACTCAACTTGGCCATGGAAGTTGGATTGATGATTTGACAAAAATTCTAGAAACTAGCAGCTACCCTCCCAAATTTAGGCTACAATTAGTTCATTATGTGTTAGTCAATGGGAATCCTTTTAAAAAAGAATAAGGATGGTGTCCTGCTAAGGTCAATTGACGAAGAATAAGTAGATAAAGTATTGGTAGAATTACATGATAGCTTCTTTGGTGGAAAATTTTCATCCAAGGATACAACAATGAAAATTATTAGAGAAAGATACTTCTTTCCCACATTGTTCGTATATGCATATCAATGGATTAGGAAATTCAAAGAATGTGCCTTCTTCATTGGCAAGAAGAAGATGACATCCATTCATCTTCATCCTATTCAGGTGGATGAACCTTTTTCTCAATGGGGTATTGAATTCATAGGTATGATTAATCATCCATCAAGTGTAGGTCATAAATGGGTTTTAATGAAAACAAACTACTTAACCAGGTGGACCAAGGCCATTCCACTCAAGGCTATTGAATCAGTCATTTTTGACTTCTCGGAGGATATTGCAAAAAGGTTTGGGGTTTCTCAAACTATCATTTATTATGATTTAAAGAAATTCTTAGGTCCCAAAACATTTTTCTTTTCTCTTAGACATGGAGTTTATTTGAAGGCTTCCTCTAATTATTACCCATAAGGTAATGGTTTGGCAGAATCAAATAATAAGAACTGATTATGATCATGAATAAGACTATGAAGGTTAATCAAAGGTAATGGAAAACTAAAGTAAAGAGTTCTCTTTGGGCTGATAGAATCACTCCAAAGAAAGAAATTAGAAATTCCCCATTTTTCCTTGAGATGTTAGATAAGCTAGACTCCCATTGACACTTGAGTTACCTTCATTGGAGCTAGTTCAATAGTTAAAATTTGAGGATGCAAATCAAATGGAAATTAGAATAGTGAAATTGATTGAGATTGAAGAATTTATACAATCCGCCATGGATAAGTTATAATAGCACTAATTGTCAACCAAAAAATGGTTTGACAAGAAAACCAAGTAGAAGGAAGTTAAAACAAGTGATCTAGTCCTCAAATGGGACACATATAGAGATAAACCTGGGTGACAATCTAAGTTTGATGTACTTTGAAGTGGGCCATATATCATCACTACTTGCAAAAAGGTTAACTCCTTTAATTTGTCCAATATTGATGGAGAGGTATTATAAATCGTAGTCAATGGTATTTATCTCAAACACTCCCATTAGGTTTTCCCATTGCATCTTATAAATAGTTGTTTCATGTTGTTAGAGGTCCCATCCTTTTGTTCTATGATGATAACTGATTGAGTTTATTTTTCCTCAGTCATTGTGATGATATTATTTGTTTTTAATAAGTTTTATGCACTCTCTACATGTTTCACTTTAATCATGTATGATATTCCCTTTTGTACATAAGTTTTGGAGTTCCTTATAGCCATATGCGGGTTATCTTAGAGAAAGATTCATGAAAAAATTAGATAGTTGGAGAAGATTTCTTTCTATAGTATTTTAGCTCCATAAAATTATTTTTAAATAGTGTTAAGTTCATTTAGATCTAAGAGACAAGTTCTAAAGGTTTGATACCAGTTCTCAAGATCATGTTTGACTCTATGCCCAATTGATGATTCAAAGAAGCTGGTCTTCTTCATCTAGCAGGTAGATGCCCCCTGGAGGTCACCAAACTATTGTCCAAAATTATAACCCTTGTAAATTTGAACAACTCATCAAAAGGAATTAGCCATATTTTATCTTAAGAAAAGCCACATGACGTTGATTCAGCTTTCCATGGAATCCATAAACAAAAGAATGAGGATTCTAGAACTTAGGCGAGTTTTAGAAATAATAGTGTTCTGTAGAAGTTGCTAGACCTCCTTGTCACTAAGAAATTTAGTACCTTGCAAGTTGAAGTCAATTTAGAGTACCAAAGAGTTTGTTATTCACAGAGAGTTAGAGAAATTGGCTAAAGGTGAAATCCATGGAACAAAAGGAAAATGGTTGCCAAGAAAAATGTCATGCAAAAAATAATTAAGTCTTTGCAGCATGTGGGGGAAGTAAAATATAAAATTCCATGCATCTAAGAGAATTGAAAAGACGTAGTGAAATTTGAGGGACAAGGCGGTACTTTACCCTAGGTTTTGAGTACAAAGAAAATGCTACGGAAGGTCTCAAGATCGCGCCTATTTTTGAACCATAGGACTAACCACCCCAACCACTAAAATTTAATGAAGCATGGCATCCTATTGCATGGTATGATGGCATGAGATATAATCAAAGGGTCATGTTGTTGTTATTGGATTTCACTTGAAGTCGTTAATGCATGTACTTCAAGAAAACTCTGCAAGAAATCATGACACCCATGCTTATGTAACACGTTTGCAGGAGGTCAGATTCCAGCTCGGTGGTCATTTCTCTTTTCTCTTCCCTCTATTTCTCCTTTGCACGAGTTATATAAATAGAAATGCCTATGAACTTTGTAAAGGCTCTTCTCCCTTTTCTTCCTTATCAATTTTTGTGATCTTCTCTATGAAACTTGAAATTTCATGCTTTCGACCACTGTAACTTGTGAATGCAGATTTTATTACCTTAAATTTGCATGTAAATCGTAAAATATTGATTAATGAAAGTTTGGTTTATTTATTTCCTTCATATACTCTATGTTTGGTGTGAATGTTATGCCCTCTTACATATTCCATATTATTTTACTTTCTTGCATTGCAACTGCTTGCATATTTACGATCCCAACCTTGCGATTTTGTATCTATGTCATTTGGAATTGGAGGATTTCTACCTTTTTTCTGGTAATATCACTACCCCTTTTAACTTAGTGTCCTTATTTCTTGCACCTCTCTGCCCCTAGTCCCCTTGGAAATGTTAATGTATGATTAGCTGTAGGAGTAGTCTTAGAATTATAAGTAGGTTGTGTTATACAGGTTTTCCAAATTCATGGAACCAAGGAAGCTAAAATTCTCTGGATGTTTGTCTCAAGCCGCAAGTCCCACACTTGGAGATAGCCCTGTGTTGCCTCAAAATTATGAATCTCCATGATTTAGAGAAGGATGCAATTTTGAGCTCCAACAATATTTTTTTTTGTACTAAGAGAATAACTAACAATACTAATACTCTACCTATGAATTCGTTTCGTTAATTAGACCTAGAGGTTGGAAAGAGTTGTACTTCTCATATATATTACAATAAGAAATAATATAACTATAGTAAAATTTTTATTATAAAACCTTGGTGTTTTTATATTTGAGCTCATCCCATTTGATTAAAATGTGTCAATAATAGGTAGTATTAAAAGAAAAACCATTATTGAACTTCAATATGTTTATTTAGCAACAAAAAAAATAACAAGTTTTTCTTTCCTTCTTTGCGGATCAAGTTACAAAATCAAATTTATAATGACCCCAATACATTCAAACTAGGGTAATTGTGTTATTAACTATAAGTGAAAACCTCATGAGACTACAATTTTTTTTGGAGTAACCGAAAATGTGGTATTTTCATGTATTAATTATATGGGTAGCATTTTATAAATGGATGGACATACAACTGGGAGGTGTGTGTGTGTGTGTGTGTGTGTGTGTGTGTGTGTGTGTGTGTGTGTGTGTGTGTGTGTGTGTGTGTGAATTTGAGAGAGTTTGTTGAGAGTAGCTCCAAACAAGATATGTGTATTGTAATTGTGAGAAGACTGATTTGAGAGTGGATTATACTCTTGTTGTCTCATAATAAAATATGGACAAGTGTTTCTTGGTGGATTTAGCCCACATTGGGTGAACCAAATTAAATCATGTCTTCTTGTTGTGTATTTTTGTATCTATATTTTCTATTCATAGTTCTTGTTGCTGCAATTATGTGGGATTGATCTGCATATATTTCTACTTATGCTTAACATGAACAATACAACAAATTAGCAAAAAAAGTTTAAAACATTCAAAATTACCTTTGTATATGCAAATATTAGTATGGTAGCAACAATATTTGGCTAGGAGGCTAATGGAATTTTCTCATGCTACAATATTAAAAAAAAATACATGTCAATTGATCATTACAAGTGCAAATAAAGATATTTGGAATTTAAAATGTCTTACTAACTTTTTTATAACATGTAAAAAATAAAATACATAGAAAAATATAATAATGGTGTTAAAACCAAATGTACATATCAAATAATTACCAAAAAAATGCATGCCTAGCAGAAATACCACCAAAAATGGCCTACATGAAATTTTCCTCCTCGTTAGTTCCAATACATACATCATCATAGGATATATAATAGTGCATGATCTTGTAGTAACGTTAGTTGGAACATTACTCTATCCACCTTGACCATCATTAGTATGGGAAAGATGGTTCATACCATCAAGGAGGTTTTTCAGTCAATGACTTAAGTGCATGAAAAAGTGTCAGTCTCTATGGCCTCCTTCAGTGGATTGGGGAAAGTCTCAGGCCGAAGTGGATTTTGGATAACAAATCTTGCATGCTAATTAAGTGTATGACATGTACCTAGTCTATTATGCACAATACCTTTTTCTTGGCCCCAAATATTTAAGTAATCAAAATATTTAATAATTTTATTGAGATAAAATCACAATAGAGTTTCCTCAAAAAGTACAAAGGAACCTCATTGTTGTTACATGGTGTGTGATTAGATATCATCCACCTTCAATCCAAAAAATTGTTTCTAATCGAATCATGGTTGTACAAGTGGATTACAAATCATTTGCATGATAGTGGAAGATGCACATTAGTTCTAGGATAAGTGAATAATGCATAAATTAGGTAGTTTATGAATTTTTTGTCTCTCATAGTAACTACTGACATTTTTTCACATAGTGTGTTCGACAAGGCTCTATAAGTTTTCCACCAATGAATTTGATCCATATCGAGTAGAGTTCACCTAATAATGAATCTAAAGTATTTTCCAAATAATTGTGATGGGGGTTGGTCAAATAGGATTCTGTCATTAACCTAACGAACTCCTCAATTTGTACTTTATTTTCCACTATCTATGTGATTGAATCCTCCTCACTAATGTAGGGTTCTAGTGGAACTATAGGATGGTTTTCCTCTTAAACATCAATTCCAACATTTATTTCTACATGTAGAGGGGGTTGAGGGGATGTAGGAACAAAAAAATAATTTTTTTGGTCAAAAAATGCAAATAATAGAAAATTACTAATTTTTCTTCTAACTAGAATAAAACTAGTTTTCTTACCTATGTTCTTGTTCGATCATGCCGAAATTATTCCTCAACAAGCTTTCCCAAGATCTGTAGATGTTTTTTGAGCCTAGGTGGAGGGTTTGGAGAGAAAATCATGTTTGGGTCGAGAAAAATAAAGGATCAACTCTATTGTTAAAATATTTTGGAATTAGGAACACCTACGTGTTATAATGTGTACAAATTATAGAATCTACATGACTTTAAAATCATGCATGCAATATAGGTCCATAAATTAGTATTTATTAATACTATGTATGAATTATTGTTTAATTTACATAAAAAAATAGCTTCATTTTGGTCCCTTGTATTTGTACACTTACCTTTTTTCCATCGATACAGGATATCCCAAGACCAAAATGGTCATGCATTAGCACTGCACTTTGTACGAATACACCAAAGCAGGATCAAGCGAAATTTAGTTCTCCAATTCCTATAGTGGATAAGAGGTTAGAAAATGTAAATAAAGACAGAGTCCTAATTTGACCCTCAACACGTAGCAATGAAGCTTGGCTTGTTTATTAATTTCATGTAGTTGTGATCTAGGGAAACAATGATAGACATGTATTTAGATTCGATACCTCTACTATAATTTCTCTAAGAGAGAAGATGCTTTGATGCTTGGCTCAATGTCCTTCTTGTGGATGTTTTTGGTATGTAATTTGTAGATGCCCCAAATAGGTAAGGGTGCATGTATTTATATATGTGATTCATTCGAAAGATTTCCCACTCAACTAACCATAAGCCAACTAAGGTTGCTTGTGTATTTGAAAAGATGATAGTTGCAATTGCAAGGAACAAATTCGTCGTGGACATGAGACATACTAGTTGATTGAATGTGTCTTGGTCCCATGAGCAATTATAAGATTAAGTTAGAACCAAGTTTGAGACATGAGATGGTTTCTAGAGTATGAAGGTGTGTTATGTATAAGGTGCATTGATTCCTAATGTGCTAAGTTGAAGAACAAATCATGACCTAATTGAATCAAAGTGTAGGACATATCAAAATGATTTAAGTGTATTCAATAAATGGATAAATATGATAATGCTAGAGTAAATGTTAAAGTGTAATTGCGAAGTGCCATATGAGCATCACCAATTTTTGGGTACTACAATGCATGACTTCTTTCATTGTGATTTCTAAGGATTATAATGTTCTATGTTAATATCTTTTTTGAAATGTTGTTTAGAAGTGTCGTTTACTAATCTTTTTAGAAATGTGTAGTTAACAATTTTTCATTATTTCATATTGCACATAGAGTTTACAAAAACTACTATAATCATAAGATGTAATTTTTAAAGAGTAACCCAAGTTTTAGTCACTCAAAATAAAGAGGACTAACTTGGTTCGATTTAATGTTTTACCGAATGTAACAAGCTGGATACATTTAAAAAAAATACAATTTGATTCACTCAAAATCACTTGAGGTTTGATTTAATCTTTTTGATATTACTTTATATGTCCCTAGTCACATACAAGTCTACTCAAATTTGACATTTACAAAAATAAATCTTTTCTTATGCCCATGTCCATATAATACACTAAATTGGAAGCCACTAAAATGTTTTGGTATGATTATATCCATTATACAACCACTAGGTCTGGAGTCAACTTAAATTCAATTTAATACTTTAACATTCTATTATACAATTATATTAAACATATTTGCACGATTAAATAACACAAATAAATTATATTTATAATAATATTTTGAAAAACCCTTCTAGGTATTCAATCTAAATTTAGGTTTTTTTACGAATGAGTGCATATCACTCGGTCAAACTATCACATCATCATGCACACAAACATTTTTAAATGACAGACAATAATCTTTTCTTAAATGCAATCAAAACAAAATCACAATACTGTTTTTTCGAAAAGAGATTGAATTGATGTTAATAGAAATGTGTGCTCTATTAAGTTCCACTGGCACGATGATACACTTCTATATGGTAATAATGATACGAAGGATGCAAACAAAATGTGATAATTTAGAAAAAGCCCCGGTAATAATGAGGCAGAGAAAGTAAGCAGAATAATAATTTTAGACTATATACTTCATGTATGACAGTTGAGGATGCTCCATTATTCTGATAGTAATGCCGCCAAAACCCATAACAACATAATTACAACATCCCAAAACATGACATGAGAAATCATTGGAGGAATAAAAAACAAAAGGTTAATGGGCATCATATGGTCCATGGGATAAGGAGCCTATAGTATTAAATTGTAAGGTGTGGAGGTCAATGTGGGTCCTGTGAATAACATTAAGAAATAGCTATATTGTAAATAAATAGATAATATGAGATACAACTAAAAATGCAGCAGATATCAGTGGACTTTTTATGTGGTGGAAGAGGATTGTCTGTCCTACATTTGACAAGGCTTTGACTCTACAGTAGGAGGTGATTCATTACATTTCTTCATACATTGCATATGTTCAGCAATGCATGGTTTTAAGCTATGCCATTTTTTTTACATGAGTTTTATTTGACTGTATAAATAGTTGATCTTCTTTGTTTTAGGGTTAAAAATTGAAAGTATCCATTCCATCAAATTCTTTCTGAATCATATTCTTTCTAGGTTTTTCTGTAATGTCTTATCTGGTTGTATAAGGTTTTTAATATGGTTAGATTTTCTTTTTAAATTTTTTTCTTCTTTTGGGGTGAGATATTCAGAAATGAGTTTTACCTTGAATTAAATATAAAGGAGCTCTATCATGCACGGACAGAGCGTGTGCCGTCTCTGACATAGCAAAAAAGGTTGCAATTGCCGTGACAATTACAACAATGGCTTACTTTTCTTTTTTCTCCCCCTCTCTTAGCTGACTTGAAAAATAGACTTGTTCCCATCCACTTGTATTTAAGAATCTGATAGACACTTAGAATATATACCACTATTGCAAATACCCACTTATACTGTTGTTACAGAAATATCAGTCTGTCTAATTCCTCCAGTTTGAGAGAATTATATTGTATTGAAGAATCTCTAAGAGTTCATAAGTCAGCATGGATTCTCGTGAAGGAAACCCAAAAAAAAAAAGACACAGTGAAAGCAGAATATGTGGATGCCTACTGTCTAAATTCCAGCTTTCTTGAGTACTAGGTTTGTGTTCTTAAGCTCAATTGTTACTACCACTTTAGCAAATTGTTATGATTTTTTCTTTTTGCTGGATGATCCGTGATAAACCGACCTCTTCATAAACTTTTCTTTATTGCTGTGAACTTAAAAACCACATACTTTTACATCTTCTAAAGTGATCACAACACTGGACTTATACCCTCTAGGTTTTACTTAGACAAATTTATCTGATTTGCGTTTGTTACCTGGTTATTTGTTGTAGTTGCACTGGGCAGTGATTTCTCCAGAGAAACAGTGGAAACAAGAGATTCTGAGAAGCTTATGCTGAAGTCTGATCAATAGATATTTTTTGTTTCAATCCTATGGACAAGGACGAAGGCGGCTCTGTAAGTTTCCATTCCATATTTTCCTCTCATATGGTGTGTATATATTCATTGTAGAGCACAGATCAGAATTAAGGCCCCCCTCACACCCTTCAGAACTTTTGATAAAAGTACATTTTTGTGATTTTCCATGTAAAACTTATTGTAGAATAGGTTTGTAGATCGACTCCTATTGTTTTTTGTATTTCTAGGCTAACTAAATTTAGAAAGTGTAACAGATGGCCGAGGATGAGCTATATAGATGGCAATAGAGAAAAATAGAATTAGGGTTTTCATTGGCTTCTCAGCTTTGAGAGTTTTATTTAGTAATTTTGTAAGCAACCGGGATTTATTTTAAAGATCCAATATCCATGTCCAATAACTGTAAGATCTCATTATTTGGTTTTGTGGGAACGTGGGCCTGTATTTCAATCAACAAATCTAGCATCCAAAATCTTGAAAGAATTTATAAGAGATTCTTTTAAAGTTTTTGTTGATTTTTTTTTTTTTTTTTTCTTAAATTCTCAATATGGAAATACGAGGATGTGACGTTACATAGTTTGTTTTACATTGTTGCAGGTGCCAACCATGTTTCCACCTTGTGGTGAATATTCACTGGATCAACTGCAGTTATTGAAGCCTCCAAAGACTAATGAGTCCACAGAAAATCTAGACATTAACAATTCAATGGGAAATGCTCTTCTTGACATGTTTAGCTTCAATGTTTCTTGTGGGTCATCGAGTACTGGATGCTCAGCTGCTTTAGATAAGCTGAGCTTTGCAGATGTGATGCAGTTTGCAGATTATGGACCCAAATTGGCTTTGAACCAGGCTATGGATGAACAAAATGAGCCCATGGGAAGAGACCCAGAACACGGTTTTGATCCAGTTCTTTTCCTCAAGTTCCCCGTGTTGGCATCTGATCAGAAACCAATAGATCATAATATTCATGACCAGATTGCTCTGGGTACTGATTCTGAAGACAATTACCATACAAATGGTTCTAATGAGCATGGAACACACGAACTCCCCACTTCTGAAAACACATCAAATCTAAAGCAAGAGCTCAATCTATCCACCAATTCCAACAACACTACTGAGAAATTAGGGCAGAATGCTGATCACCAACAGATGGTGATGCCTCTGGATGGCCCTAAAATGATAGGATTTTCTTCTACAAGTTACAGGCCAGAACCTCCTCAGAGTAAGCCTAAAAGAAAAAGATCTAGAGCTTGTAAAAACAGTGAAGAAGTTGAAAGTCAAAGGATGACACATATTGCAGTAGAACGCAACAGACGGAAGCAGATGAATGAGCATTTGAGGGTTCTGAGGTCCCTCATGCCTGGATCCTATGTTCAAAGGGTATGCTTCAATATTCCATGTGAACATAACATGAACCACATTACTTAGGCAATTAGAGCCTGATTCGCATTCATTTCTTTAGCTTTAATGCACAAATGTACCGGTATTTCCATAAAACTGATTAAAATCTTTTAAACATCTATGTATCCCACTTAATTTCTCAACATGGCTATATAATATTGTAAAATTGGTAGCATGATTAAATGTACAATTATTAAATAAATAAATAAATCTTTATTATCATTTAATTTTAAATCATTTGCTTGAATCTCCTAAACACCCTTAATATGTTTAATTGTAGAGTTTGATGTTCAAGGAAGCACCATCTAGCAGTCCAGATTATATCGCATGGAATACATCCCAATTTTTTTGTGTCAGCCAATCCTAAGTAGACTATTGCTTGGATCTAGTACTGTCCTGATTCTTTTATATGGTTATAGATTTATTTCTTAATACAGCATCTACAAGAAAAAACTTAGAGTATTCTTTATTTGTATGAACCATATTCTTTATCTGTATTTCAAATTTAACTATAATAGTATAGTTACATTGGAAATAAAAGTTTCAGATTTAAATTATTTTAAGGTATTTGTAATAATTCGAAAATACTCTGGCAGGGTGACCAGGCATCTATTATAGGAGGAGCCATCGAATTTGTGAGAGAATTGGAGCAGCTTTTGCAATGCTTGGAATCACAGAAGCGTAGGAGGTTATATGCAGAAGCCTCAAATTCACTGGGTGCCTGCAGGCCTTCTCAGACAGATGCTCATTCTGGATGCCTTCCTATACAAACATCTATTCCAGTTTTTCCAATACAGCCTGACATCATGTATGAGCCTCTCAGAGAAGATCTTGCAGACAATAAGTCACCATTGGCTGACATTGAAGTGAAGTTAGTTGGGTGTGACGCCATGATCAAAATCCTCTCTCAGAGAAGACCTGGCCAGCTTCTCAAAACAATTGCAGCTCTGGAAAACCTGCAATTTAGCATTCTACACACTAATATTACAACCATAGAACAAACAGTCCTCTATTCCTTCAATGTGAAGGTATATAGTAAGTTAATCTATACATGAAATCAATTACTTAGAATGACATTATTTATATATAAGATGGTTGTTTGTTTTTTGGTGTGAATATGATCAGGTGGAAGGAGAATGTAGGCTTTCAGCTGAAGATATTGCCAATTCTGTACAGCAAATATTCAACATGATTCATGCAAGCTGCATTGGGTACATCAAAGACTGATGCAGGTAATATTGAAGGAAAAAAAATATTAGTAAGTTATATCATCAACAGTGGTGTGAATTTGAAATTGTTGCACGGTCTGTGGAGTCTAGGCTGTCCACCATTTGAAGTATTTTCAGGCCAATAATTAGGCAGCATTATGATAAACTATCATCATAGAATAACTACAGTGGAGTTATATTTATCTCCCAATTAGATATCATTGTACAATGAAAAAAAATGATTCAGAATGAAACTATTAAGTAATGCAAGATCTTTGGAAAAGCTCAATGTAGTCAATGGCAGGTTCTTATATGAGAGGAAATTCTGCTACAGATTTAAACGTTAGAAACTTGAATTGTATCTGTTCAGTGGCTAATGATTTTCTGCTGATATAATATAAAACAAGTTGAAGCAATTTATCAATTTAAGAATCCTTTCTTCATCTTGCCAGTCTTATACTTTGTTCTTATGTCAGACTATATATTTTTTCATAACCAATAACAGGACTCCTTAAGAACATAAAATAAATACGTGCCCTTATTTTTTTGCAGTAATCCCAGTTGAATATTAAATAATTTGTGTTTAATGCTGCACAGTAAAAACAACAGACATCACCGCTGGAGTAATATAAACTATAGATGAAAATCAGCATTTATTATTAACAGTACCTAGCCAAAGAGTTCGTAGTTTCATGAGTGAGAGGCGATGATGGTAATCAAAGTACATATTATCAGACACAAAAAAAACTTTAAATTTGAGTTTAAAGTGAATTTTGAAGAATAATATCTTCAGGCTTCAACATTGAATGAAAGATAAACCGAATAGATACCCCTCAATAATCTATAACATTAACCTGGAAAAATATTAAACTATAACACTATACATTATAGAAAATATTAAACTATAACATGATATATAATTGAAAGAGTTGATTAAGATTTAAAATGTTTTGAGAGTTCAAAATATTAAACAATAACACTATTAAGTGATTGTTCATTTGAATTGAACTATATTATGATACATTTGATTGTTTTTGAGAGTTGATTCGATTCATTCTCTATTATGATGGTTTGTAGTTGATGTGAACTTATGTAAAAGATTGATCATCTGGTCAATTTTTGCGCTTGGCCTTAAAATCGTAAATTCTACATTCTAATTTCCGTGTTCTATCATTTTATTGTACACTCACGTTTGAACCAATATAGTACACGTTCTTTTTAAAATATTGCCAACGGTAATTTGATGAAATAAGTAACAACACATTACATTGTTACCTATATAGGTAATAACTTAATGTGTTGTAGGTTTTATTGTACACTCACGTTTGAACCAATATGATACATGTTCTTTTTAAAATATTGCCAACGGTAATTTGACGAAATAAGTAACAACACATTACATTGTTACCTATATAGGTAATAATGTAATGTGTTGTAGGTAGATAACAATGTAATGTGTTGTTATCTTTTCTGTCAAAATTAATGACAACGTAATGGAAAATACTTTTTACCTACAATGTAACTTGTGTGAACGTACGTGAGGGATAGGCTCTTCTATTTTACTTGACCATGCATAAATAAACATTCTAATGAATAATATGGTAGGATGATTTTCTCTATTGTTTATTAAAAAAAATGGAGTGATCTATTCATAATTCTCTTAAAGTAATATTTAAAATGGTAGTAAATTGTAATATTTATGAATGTATTAATTTTTAATTCATTTAATTGCAACAATATATATATATATATATATAGATCGCATTAATTTTCAAAAAACATTAAATCTCTCTCACACACACACATATATCGCATTAATTTTCAGAAAATATTAAATTAAACACCTCCACATTTTCAACAACATACCTTGGATTGATCCCATTTACTATTATGGATCGATCCCATTTCCTTGTTCCTCTTATAAATTTTGATGTGTTTTTAAAACTTATCCAAATAAAAACAATAAAAAAGGTGTTGGCTGCATGGTATGTACGTTGTGTTCTCAACTTTCTGTGCTTTAAATTAGGTGCATTTCAGTCGGGGAATATAGGAGATCCACATAATCGTTGTCAGGTGAATGAAATGAAAAAAACTATTAATGTGCGTGAAAACGCATTAAATGTTGTGGAGTTTATGTATCACATTCTTCATTTCACGGATTCAGTGCAACAGCAGCAAGAGTGCAGTGAATGCACATTGATGACCGTATAAAATCTAAAGCAGAGATTGCATGTGGGCAACAACAAGAATCCAAAACTAACCAGAAAAAAAAAAAATTATTTGCAGGGGGTACATTTGACTTTAGAATAAGTTAGAAATGCAGGAGATCGGTCTCCCCCACAAGAAAACATTAGTTCGGACACAGGTCAACCCTTCTGATAAATTTTGTTTTTTTCCATCAATCATCAGAGTTGACCTGTCAGGGTATGATTTGGTCTTTTTAGACCGCAACATGTGCACACAGATTATGCAAGACAAAGAAATAAAAATAATACAAGCGCTCAAAAAACAATCCATCTACCTCATGTATAAATTAGGATTTCCAGCTTCTTCGGTTATGAACTTCTATCTGAAAGAGTTTTGTTTGGGTTTAACATCTGATACTGGATTTTTTTTTACAGACAGTAAACGCTTCTAACAAGAATAAGATTGGCAAGAATAAGATTGAGTGGTCAGATAGCCCCTAAGTGTGTATATTTTTTGTGTCATTAATATTTTTATTCTGTTTTAGGTATTATGTGTGAATTTTTATGTAATGGTAAATAAGAGGAAACTGGTGAGCAAGAGCTATAGTTCAGTAGCATACTTAAAACTCAAGAGGCCATGTTGTGTCTTAAATAAATTTAGAAAGCTGTAGCTGATTCACAATAAATGTGTAGTTTAAGGTCATGGCCTATTCACAATTCAATCAATCAAAAAATTAATGTGCACAAATTGTAGAAGCATTCCGGTTACAACCGTTTGGACTTGCAATTAGTCGCGAACATTTAACTAGCCTAGAGAATGCTTAACCTGATTCAGTTCGACTAACAATAGTTGCTGTGAGTGTGGGGCCATCTAAGTTCCATGATCAAAAAAATCATTCTTAAAACTTATTTCTTAGCAATTACCCACATGGCTGCATGAGATCAGTTGTAACAACCAAACATAACATTCTCAAACCATGTCTTGAAGGCATTCCTTTTATTGACACCTTAGAAGATAAAAGAGCTTTGATTTTGACAGGCCAATAACAGTAAGATGGCTTACCTGTATGAGATAGACTGAACTTGTCTGTGTTTGTATTTGTGGGCTCACAGTTAGTTAAATATTTATTGTGTGTGTCAATGTCAATTTTCAAGGTAGCAATGCAATATATTTGTTATGTTTGAGAAGGTAACATGATAACTACTACCAATGTCTTATATATTTTCACTGGAACAATCTTATAAGAATAAAAACCATAATTCTTACTCTGTAAGAGCAACAAAGAGATACCAGAGAATTAAACTGTTAAAATGAATAACGGTAACTTTGATCGATTTAATTTTTAATTTGAAAGATATTTTTTATAAGCTTGATCATATTATTACTAAACCCTCTCCGGGCCACTCTTTAAATTAGTCTATTATGAGATATGTTATTATTTGAAAATGTTCTATTAATAGGTAGGGATGATAGTTACTTATATTCATTACTGAAAGTGTGAATTTTCTTCAATATTTTTAAACAATAATTTAAATTACATTAAATAAAAAAAATTAAGCACTATATTTAAAAATAATAAATTAAACATAATCTAACTGGATATAAAACCTCCAAACCCTAAATATGGTGGAGTTTCATTCCTTAAATATTGTGTTCCTTTACCCAATTGGATGTGATATTTGTCCAGTCCCATGCTGGCCTCGTGCACTGTATTATATATGAGGCTATTTTATTGTGAACATTTCTATTGCATTAATATACATGACATGGCCTTGTATTGATAGATTTTATCGCAGATCCACAAGTTAATGGTTTGCACATTTAATGAGAATATTGCTCGATCTAATTATTACTAATAAAGTCTGCAACGGACTTATTTGTTTATGCTTTCATGGAGAAGACCATAAAAGGATATACAAGTTCGAGCTATTAGATTAGATTTATATTAGCTTTTGATTTATAAGATATAATTTTTTAATTCGTACATATAAGATTGAAACTAACTTTTTAGTTATATTAGACCTTAAATATTCTGTGGACAGATCCACTAAAATTGCAAATGGAGGAAGCAATTCCACAAATTTATTAAACATTGTTAGATGACACTTAGCGGTGAAAATATTCATACTAACAATAATATAATATGTGGAAAATATGATGAATTTCATTTCAATAAAATATGTGACAGTTGCTATTACAGCTAGAGTTTGTATCAACTCATTTGATATGTGAGCCAAGAGTAATATTGGCTCCATTACAAGTAGGATCAAAGAAAATCGATCAAGATTGCCTTAGTTTGTAGCCATGGTAGTAAACCGTACTTCTTTCATGGTGAAATAAAAGAGTGCTTTTGGAAACAATGTAGGATCAAGTCAGAGGACTAGAGCAAGATCGATGGGCAACAATGTTTATGAGGTGTTTCCTTGTAGAGAGAGTCACTAGAAGATCAACATCAGAGTGAAAGTTGTTGGTGGTGAGCTTGTTAAATAAGGGAAATAATATTGAGTGGAGAAGACATCCAAAGAAACGAGAGTTCTCATGTTATTGCAAAAATAACCTTGGAACCTATAACAGTGAGTGCGATAATGAGATGGTTTGTCAAGCACTATATAAAGGTTGTTTTTTGGGCACTTCAAGTGCGTTTATTTTTTTGCATACAAGGATTGGCATTAAGGACAAACTTATTTCTTTTAACTATGTTAGGAAATGTAGAAGGGGTATTCCATGGAGCATCATAAGGGATGCATGGTGAAGTGCAAGCTCAAAGATAGCTAAACTAGGCAATAGAAATAGTTTTAAGGAAAAGGAACTTGTACTCATATACAAGGAGTTGGCATAGCAATATTGATAAGTCCTTGTGATGCATGTGCAGCGTGAAGAAAAGTAGATCTGCGAGGTATGCAAATGGAAAGAATAAGGGTGGAAGTTGAGTTGTGTTACTGTCATTGAATGTGTAACCAAGTGTGTTTTAAGTGTGGGTTGACTCACAAAGTACATTTGTAACTCTATCCTTAAGTGCAACTCCATACTCCTTATCATAAGTAGAGGCCTTTCTCATCACTAAGGTTGTGACCAATTTTAAGTGAGGAATAATTGATATGGTAAATTTTGGGTGACTCAATTGAACAAGACCCCAAATAAGAAGCAACATAGAGTACATGGAAGAAATTTTATTGATGGGAACACACTAAGACTAGAACCAGAGACACACTTAACACTAACTTTATACATAAAAGGCCATACAAAATCTACATTCTCATAATAATATGTAAAATCAACTTCATCTAATGTGCCTCTAAAACTATTTTCCTAAGTTCACTCCACACACTCTACTTCTTCTTTCTTCACCCCTCTTCTTAATGTTCTCATTTATCTGTGTCCCTCTAATTATTTTTGTTCTCTTCAAACCATTCTAGAATGTTCAATATATTTCCCTCTTTGTTGGTATGGCATAAGAAATTTCAGAAAGATGTTTCTACCATCTCTATTATGCTTTGCACGTCCCCTTCCTTTTGTTACCCATTTGAATCACTGTGAAATAGTTTAAAAACATTAGTATGTATTTAAGTTCTTATATGGCTTTACACATGTATCTAATGAGTCCCTAAGCTCACTACCATTAGAAATCTCTTGAAGATAGATTTCCAACTAATTGAAAATTGTGTTCATGTGTACCCTCTAGTAACAATTATGCCCATTTGAATTTTCCATGTAGAGTCTTTATTGTGAATAATATTATATCAATAATACTCATGATTGTGATGCATCGACATCAAAGGGTGCTTCTTTTGTAAACTCAAAATAGTCTCCATGGGACTAGACACTATGACTAAAGCACAAACCCATGATTTTATGGTTTATGGTTTATTAACCCATGGTTTCTAGTGTGTTGAGATTTGGATCCAAAGGAAAGATTGGGCCCCAAAATTGCTACATTGACTGAGTTTGATCATGCCACATGCCATCATCTCATTCTCTCACATTCACCTAACCCTTTTGTACAAAGGAAATAAAAGTGAGATCCATGGAGGTGTACCCTTCACATTCACTCGCTCTCTCATGTCCATCTTATGCTCTATGGGAAATGCTATCACTATTACATAAAATGCAACTAGTACCACTAGTAGTGTCAATTTCATGTCGTGTCTTGACTTTATTTTTTTCTTTTTATTGAAATAAGAACATAATGTTGTGTACATATAATGTGAAATGTGGCACAAATGTGACACAAATATATATAGCATCACATTTATTACACCTTTGTGTCATCATTACTCAATGATAGCCTCTTTCTAGCCCTTGGTCAATTTCATTTCCATTTATCAAGTTTCATTTTCATTTAACAATGTGTCATTTTCATTGATGGATGGGATTAAAAGTGATAATTGAAAAGAGAGTGAGTTTTTCATATTGTGCGTGAAAAAGGAAGGCAATTTTATAGCTTCATTTCTAATATATTTATAATTAAACATTAGTAGATGTCTGTGTTAAATTTGTAATTAATTTTTTTAGTTAAACTTTCACTATTTACAAATGGGATACATCTGAATGTGACCCAAAAAATAAACACACCGTATAGAAGCTATAACCAATTTTGCCAAAATATGTTAAACTCGAAAGATCTTCATCAATGAATATACATGTTGCATATGAGTATGTATGTAATCCTAATGTTAATATTACATAGAAAATTATAATTTTGTGCTGGTGTTTTTTTTATTTCTTTCATGGTTGGAAGAAAAGGTTGAAAAGAAATTTCATGTTATATATAGGGAGAATAATAGCAATCTCGTGGTTGAGGAAAGGGTCAAGGTAGGGTTCAAAATACAAGAAGCAAAAGAGGAGGGGGTGTATTAGTAGAAAAATTGTAGGAAAATATAATTCTTCCTTTGAGGTATATATAAAAAATCATATATTGTCTTCAATTAAAGCTATCATAATGTATATGAATATTTTGATAATATGAAGTTAACATGTAGACACGTGATACTGAAAATTAAAATAGTGAATATGATGCTCAGGGCTTGACCAAAGAAATAATCCAAAGTGCATTTAACCAGAGTAACATCCTAATGACAAAATGCATCCTCATAACATCACAAGGGTTTAAAATATTTATTCAAACTAGATGTTGGAGTTTTGGAAGAAACAAATACATTTTCCTCATTCTTGTAATGAATATGTTCTAATGGAAGAAGGCATTAGAATTCAAAATAAGGTAGACCATTTAGTTAAACACAATGAAGATGATCATGATAGTTATGATGATGATGTACTAGAGGATCAAGTTGCTAATGATTTTCATGGAAAATTCAATATCTATATGATAATCACAAGGAAATTGAATAAGAGAGGATATTTTTGAAATTTTCTATAACACCTTTGTTTATGCTAGGAAAGGCCAAAACATCAATTATGGGTGATATTTAGGTGTTTATGGACTTGAAAATAAGTTTTGGTTGGTAAAAAATTAGTGTGAATTATTTATTTAGGCTAGATAATAGTCCATTGACTATATATTACATTTCATATATATTTACTTTGTTGTATATTATCTCGTATGTGTCTTTTTGTGCCTTTTATTACATCCTTCTAAAAAAATCTTGTTTCCTTAGAATAACACATTTCCCTTATTGTATAGGGAGGCACAAAAAATATCATCATATTAGGGGTTCTCTTTGTCAATTATGATGCATATGCTAATGATTGTAGTTTACTTAAGAAGAAATATGAGAATGTTGTGAGTTTTCCTAATTGTGTGGTGCCACAATATCAAAAAGGAGTTGGAGGCTTCACCATTCCAAATAAGGACATGTTACATCATTTTTAAGTAATTCTTAGACCGGGGCATATTTTCCATTTTAAGTAACTTGTAAATTCAATGTCATGACACTACAAGAATAAAATAATTAATATAGTTGGTGTGTTCCTTTGGATTCAAATGCAATGAAGCCCATTGAAAAAATTTGGCCTAAAAAATCCATGGACAAGTCACACAATGCATGGTTTGTTGTAGATATTACTCCATGGCTAAGTTTTACTAACTACTCCATTCGGCTAATGGTGTTGATAAATGTTATGATATTACTCCATGGTTAATGATTCAAAAGGAAAAATTTAATGTTATCATTATTGGTGTATAGGAAATATCAAGAAAAAATATGGATGTCTAACATAAACCTCTAATTTATGAATTGTGAATATTTTGGGATGACACTATAATATATGACCGTTCACATCACATTGACCATCAATGTAAATTCATATGTTATGGTATCTTATGTTGGACTACTCATGATTTTATTTCAATGACTGTTTGTTAATATATTTATCACAAGTTACAATTTTAAATAAAAATATTACATATAAATGCATGTTTCTTCTAATGATACACTAAGTTTGTAAACCATTTCTAAATGCGTGTATTTTAACAAAAGGAAAATATGCATAGGTCTAAGGTGTTGTGATCAACTATATACAACTATGAAAAATCATCAAAATATCTTAAAATGTCATATATGGAAACAAAAAAAAAATCTAGCCAATGGAGCATGAGGACCATATAAAAGAGAAAAGTAAATTTGATGGAAAACTTGATACTAGAGAATCTCAAAAGATTATGTCACCGAGGATTAGTATGAAGCCTTCACTAAAGCAATTGCATAAGATCAAATATTGTTATTCCTCCAAATTTATGGAAAAATTATGCATGACTGTAAAGAATTAACCGAAAGCTTGAGATACTATAGAAATGAAGAGGCTATCTATATAATATAATCTCCCATATTGGGAGAATTCATTAGTTGGTAATATTTTTGCATTTAATGCATATATTTAGGAATGTAGTGGTTTCTATATGTAATCAAATCTCTATCAAAGTGAAATAAATTCCAAACTCTAAAGAAGATCTAAAAAATGGTGGGACAAAGAAGTGTTTTAAAAACAATGAAGGGGCCCTATGATATCATGTAGAAATAAAGTCAATTTGGTGAATAACACAATGAGAGACCTTCACGCTAAAAATGGTTATGGGACCTCCATAAAATGTAGATTTACCACTAAAGGACACGTAACATGCCTTAAAAAACATGATTAACATTACATTTTCAAGGAAATTCATGGTTTTTTGGTCTTATATTATGCAACATATATGTATCTTCACATAAATTAGTTTTATTTATTCATGCAACATGTATTTCCACCCGACCTTCTGAAGGAACTGTTAGTGCAAAATCACAGCACCCCCAGATGATTTCTAAAGATCTACTTTTCTAAGGCAGAATTATCTAGTGTGATTGCATAACATGGAACTTTTCCTAAGGTGTGGGACCTTGCAAATTGGAAAAGCTCTCCAGATTAAAGGTTGGTTCCTTATTCCTTTGTTTAGGTGCATACGTGAGGATTTGCAGAGGATCTATATCTATACCTAGTTTCAAACCTGCTAACGAGACATGAATAAAAGAGTACATAAATGAGAAATAACTAAACTACTAGGTGATGCACCAAAGGAATGATGAATACTTAGTTTTCCTTCGACACAAACCAATAAAATGCATACGAGAAACAAACACAGACAACCAGATATGTAACGAGAGATCAGATAGAAAAAAAGAAATAAGAAGGATCTGAGATCGATCAAAAACATATTTTATTTCTCTAATGGATTGATACAGTTCATTACAGAATAGCCGAAAGGTAGAAACGTAATATAATTTTAAAGGAAAGCTTGAACCCCACAAATCCTTTGCTAGAAGGAGAAGGGAGCCTACAAAACTAAGAATATCCAACCCTTTAACATGAATCCTCCCCCCATATTTATAGAATCGATCAGAGAGAATAAAGAGAGAGAGAGAAGCGAGAAAACGCGGGTCGAATCTCAACCACCGCTATTAGTGTTTTTTTTTGAAATCTGCCCCCGAATCCATCTTTACTGCATCGATCCTCGATTCAGTGCCTTGAAGGAAGAGGAAACAACAGAAATAGATCGAATCTGATCTGGTTGTTGAGACTGATGATTCTGCATTGAAATATCGAAGATGTTTCTCCATTTTTCTTCCACCTACCCTCTAAAAATTAAAGTTTCAAACTCCCATAACGTATACAAGGTCGAGATCTTTCCAACAATATCAGATTTTCAATCTCTCAAACCCTGAGTCGAAAGATATGCCCCTTTGAAGTTTTGCATCGATTATGTGCAAATAGGTGGGAAAACAACTTGAAAATGGGTCCCTCTTTCGATTGGAACATGTGGCAGCCAGATTGGATCAAAAATTTAGGTCCACCGACCCGTAATTTACCTTTTAGTCTTTTGCACAAAAAACACAAAAATTCAAAAACCTCCGCAGCCCTGAAACTCCATCTGGACATGTGGCTCCTTTTAGTTGGCTGGGAAATGCGTTTCCATTTTTACCTCTATGCCTTTTGGACAAAAGGAAAATTTTCACTTTTCTCCCCGACACCCCACCTTGGCTTTGACTCGGGTTTATATGTTGACTTTTTCCCTCTTGGGCGAAGTCGCAAGTGTTTTTATAACTTTTACCCCTTTTGAGGCAAAGGGTGAAAAACTAACGTTTTCCCCAACTCCCCGCTTCCCCCTGGGACACGCGTCACCCTGGCACTTGCTTGGGAACCTTCTCTCCTTTTGACCCCTGAATCAATGCCATTAAGACACTTGGCAGCGTCCGTTGTCCTATTATTGTTTTCACTTTTCAACTAACTTTGTCCCCCTTTGAGGACACGTGGAGGTACTACACATGTTTGTAAAATCCAACCCAAATTTTTCCTTTGGAGGAGCGTCGGATTGACACTTGTCTGCCCCTATTGCTTTGTGGATTATTCAACGGTCCTTCTTACTTTTTAGAATTTGAGCTACGTGGTGGACTCGCACTCATTTGGGTTTCTGCCTAGGGACTGACTCTTGGAAATGCGCCAGGCTGACACGCGGAACTCTCCACTTGCACTTCTATACTTAACCAATTTTGAAGCCTACCTTTTGACCCTGTCTGATCCTTGGCTACGTGGAGGGCTAACGAAATTTTGAGTCTTTGCCCTGGGTTCCCTTTGTGAATTTGCGCCAAGCTGACACATGGCATGCTTCATTCTCAACTGAAGAATTTTCAACGCCCCGTAACTTTTGGGGACTTTGGACGCATGGAAGCCTGGCACAAGTTTGGACCTCTCCTTTTGGATTCACCCTTGAAACAATGTCGTTAAGGCATGTGGCCCTTTTCGCTTCTTTCTTCCATACTTATTCATTTTTTGCCCTTTTCCTGAACCAATTCGAGCTCGAGGACTTCGAATCCTCACCGTTCTTCCTTCTTCTAGCTTCTTTGTAGCATTAATCCTTATTTTCTGACCCTGCTATTTTATAGTTCTACCTGCCTATAACTTAGAGGATGGATTTAAGATGTAGAAACGACCCAACAGATTCATTTTCTTTCTGTATAGGGTCCTTTGATCTTTCTTGGCCTCCGCCACTCCATTGTTGAATCTTTTGCAGCCAATTTGTAGGATCTAGATGAGTATTCTTGGGTTCCTTCAAGCGGGGTCATGATTTGATCCAATATTTCACCTGGGGGCAAAATAAGGATAACAATTTGGTGACTCATGGGGACATCTTCCTGCTAGATGAAGAGATCAATTTCCTTGTCGTATTTGTTTGGCATGGAGTCAAGAATAACATTCTGATACTAGTTCTACCTCTGGTTCATGAGCCCGACCACTTGCATCCTCATATTTTATAAGAAAATCCTGAAATGAAGATTTCTGAGAGTAGAAAATTATTTCAACTCCAGGTTTTTGTCTGTTTTTCTGAATAAACTGCATAAGAGAAAAAAAAACAACACCAAGACTATGTACAAAATTGAAATCATACATGATCCAAATGGAACATGCAGAGTGTGCACAAGCACTTCTTTTTCTGAAAGCAAACCTACCTACACTACTCTAACCGGAAGCAAAGGTGAACTAAATAAAACCTACAACTGGTTGTGAAAAATAGCTTCCTTTCTTCAAAATGGGCAGCCATGCAAATGATTTGGAGCTGATCATGGCTGGTTGGATGAGTGGAAAATCAACAAGAAGCTATTCTTCTACCCAAATTAGCAAGGTGTCAACTGAAAATAAATTAGATACCTCTTTTAGTTGCTCTGCATTTGGATTGTAGAGGTATTGCAGCTGATCCTTGGTACTTTGATGCTCATACTCATGCTTAGAAGTAAGCATGACCCTTAGAAACTCCTCCTTTGGATCCAAAGAAGGAAAATGATTGATTGGGCAAGGTTTGATCCGTTGAATGTGCCCATAGCTCTGAATCTCTACTCCACAAATGAAGTCATCTCGTATACCTTTCTGAATGAATGACGTGGGAGAAGTGGTAAAAATATATTGCTCTTTCCCTTCCTCTTCCCTTGAAGAACATGGAAGATTTAAATCTCCCAATCTTGGTTCCAAAAGGCTGCTACAAAATATAGACTATGTTCTTCAATGTTCTCGCTCGTGGCAGTAGACTCTTGATGCTGAAGAACGAATGATGGAGAAGAAAATGTTGTAATTTCAGCTAGCTCCTCATCCAAACATTCTTCTAAGTATGATAAGAAATCAAACTCTTCAATGTCCTACCACAACAAAGTCTCTTCCTCTTGCATGGTGACTTTCAAATCTACACTTCCTTCGCCATGTGTAGCTTCATTTTCAAACATGAAACTTGTCAATTCGAACTCATCCAAAAAATCAGATTTTTGGAGAGATGAAGTGGGAGAGAAACATGAAATTTCTTGTGCCTCTTGTTCATGATTCATTTCCTTTACACCTGTCTTGTTTACCTCCATAATGACTTCATCAATCAAATTGGCCCCTTCAAACGAAAGCAAAAATTCATCAATAATGCTTCTTCTTCTGCTGTTACAAAATATGATTTGATCTCTTCCATTTGCTCCTCTTCAAAGGGCTTTGGAGCTGATTTTTCTTCCTCTTTGATGATTAATTTGGTAGCTTGTATTCGATCAAATTTTCCTTCGGGAAAAGTGCCAACATGGACATCAAAATCAACACAAACAAACCATTGGTCTTTTTTCTCTACTGCTGTTATAAAATCATCCTTTTCCACCACTTGTCTTTCAACCTCAACCTCCTCCTTTGGCTTAACCATCAAGGGGATTTTTGTAATTTTAAGAGCCAAGTTTAACAAACTTTTTAATCTTTTCATCCTTGTTTAGCTCTTCTTTTTGCTAGTGTCCTTCTTGACTAGAATTCTGATTTTTATCCTCCCAACATGGATTTGGGAATGTAAGAGGGTTGGGTTATGACTCAACTAGTTTTGAAATTATTTGTGGTGGTGGAGGAGGTAGAACTTCTTGTTTCTTTGGAGGGGATGGCTGTTTGGAATGGAAAAGAGTAGAGAAATTGAGGTGGGATGGAAGACTAGGAGATGGAGAAATGGAATCAACTTTTGGGACAACAGATGGGAAGCTTGAAACTTGACACTGCTGGAATGATACAGATTGAAAAGGGGGAAAAGAAAGAGTCTGAGGTGGTGTGCTTACCCGTTGACAAGGTCGTTGAACACTCCTCTCATATATCTCTATTCCTTTCGGTCTAATTTTCAAGTAATGGCAGCATTTCAACAATGAAGTTGAGTTTCTCTTGTGGGCTATAATGCCTTGGAAAAGGTCCCACCCATGGACAAGGTGCCCTAAAATTGATTCCAAATGCTTTCCTTTGTGCTAGAGCCCTGGATTTGCACCATGTTTGCCTTCATCTTTTGGATCTTCTCCAACAAATCTACATTTTCTTCTTGACTGCCCTCACAATCTGCGTAACCTTGTGCTTGACATGATTCATAGCCAAACTGACTTTGGCATTGCTCAGATGGGTATGCATATTGGTTTTGAATTTGATCAAAATGTTGATTTGGAGGATTTGAAAAACATGTTGGAGGTGGGAAACATTGTTGCTTCTGAAATTGTAGATTCCATGGGGGAAATGAAGCCATGATTGTACAACTTCATGGAGTGAAAGAAGAATGACAGAGATGGACGGAAAAATGGATGAGAAATGAACAAAAATGAGTGGAAAGAAGGTCTACAACTTCAGAGATGGGTTGTTGATCAGATGGATTCACTAGATGTGTTTGCAAGTGCCTCCAAAGGCTGAAATTTTAAATAGGAACACATCAACCTGCAAAAAATGAAGTGAAAGACCTCTTGGTCCCATCAGGCATGTCAAAATTGTTAGTGCGAAATCATAGCACCCCTAGATGATTTATAAAGAGATGCTTTTCTAAGGCAGAATCATTTGGTGTGATTACATAACATGGAACTTTTCCTAAGGTGTGAGACCTTACAAATTGGAAAAAACTCTCCAGATTAAAGGTTGGTTCCTTATTCCTCTGTTTAGGTGCATACGTGAGGATTTACAGAGGATCTATATCTATACCTAGTCTAAGACTTGCCAAGGAGACATGGATAAAAGAGTACTGAACTGAGAAATAACTAAACTACCAGGTGATGCACCAAAGGAATGATGAATACTTAGTTTTCCTTCTACACAAACCAATAAAATGCATATAATAAACAAACACAGACAACCAGATTTGTAACGAGAGATCAGATAGAAGTAAAAGAAACAAGAAGGATCTGAGATCAATCACAAACATATTTTATTGCTCTAATGGATTGATACAGTTCATTACAGAATAGCCAAAAGGAAAAAAATGTAATAAAATTTTAAAGGAAGGCCTGAACTCCACAAATCATTTGCTAGAAGGAGAAGGGATCCTAAAAACTTAAGAATATCCAACCCGTTACAATGAATCCTCCCCCATATTTATAGAATTCGATCAGAGAGAAGAAAGAGAGAGAGAGAAGTGGGAAAATGTGGGTCGAAGCTCAACCACCGTTGTTAATGTTTTCTATTGAAATCTGCCCCCGAATCCATCTTTACTGCATTGATCCTCGATTTGGTGCCTTAAAGGAAGAGGAAATGACAGAAATAGATCAAATCTGATCTGGTTGTTGAGACTGATGATTCTGCATTAAAAGATCAAAGATGTTTCTCCATTTTTCTTCCACCTACCCTTTAAAATTTAAATTTTCAGACTCCCATGGTGTAGACAAGGTCGAGATCTTTCCAACAATATCATATTTGCAATCTCTCGAGCCCTGAGTCGAAATATATGCCCCTTTGAAGTTTTGCATTGATTCTGTGCAAATAGGTGGGAAAATAACTTGAAAATGGGTCCCTCTTTTGATCAGGACACGTGGCAGCCAGATTGGATAAAAAAATTTAGGTTCACAGGCCCACAATTTACCTTTTAGTATTTTGCACAAAAAACACAAAAAATCAAAAATTGGACACGTCGCTCCTTTTGGTTGGCTGGGAAATGCATTTCCATTTTTACCTCTATACCTTTTGGACAAAAGGAAAATTTTCACTTTTCTCCCTGACGGCCCACCTTGGCTTTGACTCAGGTTTATATGTTGACTTTTTCCCTCTTTGGGTGGAGTCGTGGGTCTTTTTATAACTTTTACTCCTTTTGAGACAAAGGGCGAAAAACTAACCTTTTCCCCGACTCCCCGCTTTCCCCTAGGACATGCGTCACCTTAGCACTTGCTTGGGAACCTTCTCTCCTTTTGACCCTTAAATCAGTGCCATTGAGACACTTGGCAACCTCCGTCGGCCTGTTAATGTTTTTACTTTTTAACTAACTCTGTCCCCCTTTGAGGACACGTGGAGGCACTACGCATGTTTGTAAATCCAACCCAAAGTTTGCCTTTGGAGGAGTGTCGAGTTGACACTTGTCTGCCCCCACTACTTTGTGGAATGTTCAATGGTCCTTCTTACTTTTTAGACTTTGAGCTACGTGGCAGCCTCGTGCTCATTTGGGTTTCCGCCTGGGGACTGACTCTTGGAAATGCGCCAGGATGACACGTGGCACTCTCCACTCGCACTTCTATACTTAACCAATTCCGAAGCCCACCTTTTTACCCTATTTGACCCTTGGCTACTTGAGAGGGCTGGAACAAGTTTTAGTCTCTACCTTGGGTTCCCTTTGCAAATTTGGGCCAAGCTGACACCTAGCACACTTCGCTCTCAGCTGGAATTTTCAATGCCCTGTAACTTTTGGGGACTTTGGGACACATGGAATCCTGGCGCAAGTTTGGATCTCTCCTTTTGGATTCACCCTTGAAAACAACGCCATTAAGGCAAGTGGCCCTTTCCACTTCTTCCTCCATACTTAGTCATTTTTCCCCTTTTCCTGAATCAATTCGAGCCTGAGGAATTCGAATCCTCGTCGTTCTTCCTTCTTCTGGCTTCTTTATAGCATTGATCCTTATTGTCTGACCTTGTTATTTTATAGTTCTACCTGCCTATAAACTTAGAGGATGGATTTAAGATTAGAAATGACCTGACAGAGTTGTTTTCTTTCTGTACAGGGTCCTTTCATCTTTCTTGGCATCTGCCACTCCATTGTTGAATCTTCTTGCAACCAATTTGCAGGATCTAGATGAGTTTTCTCAGGTTCCTTCAAGCGGGGTCGTGATTTGATCCAATATTTCATCTGGGGGGTGAAATATGGATAACATGAACTATATTGACTTGCATTTGTTTGAGATAATATGATTTTTATCAATTATAACTCTACTAATTATATGATGAAAAATATGAGATTGACTAGTATGATTGCATTGTTTGTCAAAAAGGTGGTTATTTTGAAAAGAGATATTTGAAGAAGGGATTAAGAATGAGAAACTAAATACAACAATTATTGTTTACGAAATAGAAAAGGATTTTCCTACCTCCTTCTTAGACTCTCAAATTCATCTTGCATTGCATTTGTTCGATGATCTCTAAATGTAAGGTATAGTTAACACATGATGGATGCTTTTACTAAAGAGATATCTACATGAATAAAATTAAGGAATTTATGAAGGGGTTAACATATCCAAAGGTCTCCATAGATAAATGATACATTATTCAGGAAACATTTTTCTATATGTGTATATCATAATATTTTCCATATATTCCATGCATATGTGATGGTGAACTCAGAAACGAAAGGATACATTATTCACGAAATGTTCATTCTATATGTGTATATTAGAATATTTCCATAGAATCCGTGCATATGGGATGGTGAGTACATAAATAAAAAATTGGAGGACAACTTTCTTGGGGGGAAAAAATCCACAAAACTTGGTATGCACAAAATTCATAACATATACTATGTATGATCAATGTTTGTATCTATAAATTAGTTATTTACATGTTTGATTATCATGTCGTGTTGAAAAATATAGTATAGAGCATTTCATACTCTTCAATACTTAAGAAATAGTTGTGTGGCGTTAAAACTATGAATAAAAGAATATTGTCCATTAGAACTGATGGATTGATTGGAAATGAAAAAATCCACAGAAGCCACCCCCACTTAATATAAAATATCATTTCTATAAATACTTACTCTTGAATGGATAAGGATATATTTAGAACATATGCACATTATCATATAAGGAATATCACACAATAAGCATTAGACATTGTATAAGGATGTGAAGATGTGGCAAGTTGAAATAAATATATCATATCTAAGTGGGTGTACTATTTTTTTAATTCCATTAAATTTTTCTTAAATGATATGTCATAATGAAGTGAGTAAGAATTAAATAATGTCATTGGATGGAAAATATCCATGTGTGGAAAAAAGTGACAAGAGAAATGTCACATGTTGTGGTGAAGTTGAAATCACTTCTCGTGTAAATGAAAGAAATTTGATGTAAGGAAAATTATATTATGTTGCACTAGAAAGATAGAAGAAATAATTGAATTTATTAAATAGAATATTTGAAGTTGTTGAATATTTAGGTTTATATGGTATCCTTCTATTGATACCATATTTTTCAAAATGGAAATAGAGAGCAACATTTACTTATTTGACTTTACCAAGCATTACACGAGGGGAAATATCCAAGTGTGGTTCCTCAAGATTGTGAAGAGGTATTGATTTGTGCAAATTTTCATATGTATGCCTTCTCCTTTTTTCATAAGAATATTTTTATATGTAAGTATTCTTTTCCATGTATCAAATAGTTTTTTTTAAACTATGTTTATGTACAACTCTTATTATATCCTTATCTAGGGAACAAAGGTGATTGAAAGTTAATGTGCATTGTGATCTAATGATGAGTCATGTTGTTGATGAAAATAGTATTGTAGAACTAACATCATGTGTAATAAATTATTGATCAAGATATTAATCCTAATGAAGCTACTAAAAGTAGACTTCATGATGATCAAATTAGTGAATCTAATTTTGAAGATGATGATGTTGAAAAATGTGAAGTGGATGAAGTTGAAGAAGGTGTAAGTAATGAAGATGATGATGAAATGAAAATCCCAATAGAGATATATTTGGATAACGAATGGGATATTCCCACATCTAGATATATATAGGAAAATTAATGGTAAATTAGTAAAGGCTACAAATCCAAGTCATGTAACTAATAAATATTTGGTTGAAATTTAGGAAGATAAAAATGAATGTTTTAAAGAGTTATGAGACTATATTTTTATATGATAATTCATTAATTTTGAATCAGTATTTTCATATATTATATATTTAAAATTTCTCATTCCTACCTTATTTCATTACTTAATACCAACGACAATCCATTAAAACATTAAGTACATAACCTAGTCCTAATATATGACACTTTTAGCATATAGCCTAGTCCTTCTACAAATCTAATTTTAAATTAATATAATTATTGATTTTGAATTAAACAAATAAATTTATAGCTGACAACATACTAAATTAATATTAAAAAATCATGTATTGCACAAATGTGATGATATTTAAGTAATAATTGTACAATTTTGTGCCACTGCAACATCTAAAATTAAAAAAAAAACATAAAGTGAGAGGTCCTAAAAAACCTTCCACTTTATGTTATTTTCTTTCGACATTGACCATGTTTTGGGAAAACATAGAGACAGTTGAAAGTGATATTGAAAAAAAAAGGTGAAAGGGAAAAAAAGGAGACAGGGAAATGATTAAATTTGGAGAGTATAAGAAGGAATGGAAAAGGGATAGGAAAGGGAGACAAAAACATAGAATGGTCTACCTCTGCGAATAAAAAAAGGAATAATATGTCACACCTATGAAAATAAAACCTATATTTGAGGTATGTTGATGTTTCACTTAAACAGATAATAAATTATTAAAATTCTAGGAATTAAAACAATTAAAGCATTAAAAATCATAGAGTAAATTAGAGATTGTATCGTAGATTGAAAACCCTGGAATAAATTTGAAACCCTTATGGTAAATTGAAAAGCATCAAATAGATTAAAAACTCTAAGGTGAATTGGAAACCATAATATAGAAAAGGAAACCCTAGGGTAAATATGAAAACATGGAATAACATTAAAAAAATACAGTAAATTTTAAAACCTAGGGTAGATTGGAAATCCGTAGGGTAAATTAGAAACCATGGATAAAATAAGAAAACCTATGATAACATGGAAACGTTAAGGCTAATTGAAAACCATGGGGGAAAATCATATTTTTTAGTACTTCCAAATAAGTCTGGTTTGGTTCAAGTCTACCACACACACACACACACACACACACACACACACACACACACACACACACACACACACACACACACACACACACACACACACACACACACACATTGTTTCCCTCCTAAATAGATCCAGAATTTCAAAATTCGTAACTAAGATATAAAAATTTGTAACTAGGGTAAAATTGGGAAAACATGGAATAACATAAAAAAAACACAGTAAATTTTTAAAACCTAGGGTAGATTGGAAATCCTAGGGTAAATTAGAAACCATGGATAAAATAAGAAAACCTAGGATAACATGGAAACCTTAAGGTTAATTGGAAACCATGGGTGAAAATCACATTTTTTGGTACTGCCAGATAAGTCTTGTTTGGTTCAAGTCTACCCTATTTGTTTTCAAACACACAAACACACACCCTCATATATTGTTTCCCTCTTGAATAGATCCAAAATTTCAAAATTTGTAACTATGATATAAAATTTTGTATTATTTATATTACAAAAATGTCATTTTTCTATGGAATTCGATCTCTAAGCTTTATTTTAATAAACTTTCATTATTTTGATATGTAAAATATATTGTATTAACTTGTGTGATGTTGAATACATTTATATAATGTCTTAGTTATCTTATTGAACATATTTATGGGTGTGGTTAACTTATACCTTACTAATAATCCTCAGTAACAAAGCATATATTTTTAGATATAAAAATATTTATGCCATATTAAATAAATAATAATAATTTCTCCAAATATGTGGTATTTAATATTAGAAATGACATGGAGTAATGGGAAGGGTTTATGATATGATTATGTGTGGTGTCTCTAGAATTTGTGTTTGGAATAAGACATCGATGAGGAGTTCGACAAGCCTTACGAACCTACTTAGGTTATTCTATGGATACACACCCTTTGACCTCTAAATACTAACCATGGAGGAATACGTTTATAGTTTAATTTTGTAATTAAAAAAATGTTCACATTTAATGTTTTTAATTATACAAATTGATAATGATAGGTTTACATTTTATCAAGAATCTTAGGTATACTAAGATAAAGACCACCATGTTTTTACACATTCACATCCCTTAATATATAGGGACCCACCATGAAGGTCTGAATTTATATTTAATTTTTTAAATTAAAAATTGTTTCATTTCATTGAATAACTCTAATACAACATGTACATTGTAGGACTACTTCCATTTAAAATGGAGGGAGGATAAGGGTGTCAGAATGAGTAAATGCCATTTATCTATTGATAGGGATTCCCCAACTCTAAATTATAATTTTTGTTATTTAAATTTATTTAAAGTAATTTAGTTATCATATCTTATAATGTTATTATATATGTTGGTCAGATGTAGGACCCATTAATCATATTCTTCACAAAAAAATAATCTTTCAAATATAAAAACTTCGCCCCATCTAGCCTCAATGAAATAATACCCAATGCAATAACAAGGAACATGATGAGGATGAAGAAATTTCACCCTTTCCAAAGTCAGACGATGATAGATCCTATCACATTAAACTATTGCATCCAAAACACCCTATTCTATTTTTAAAATAAGACAATGGATCCCCTTTTTTGAGTTGTAAAACTATGTTTTTAAACCTTTAAACTAAACTTTACAAGATCTATAGAGGTTGTAAATTTTTATATCTTATAATAAAATGATAAACAACTTTGATATGACTAAGAAGGTCTTTGATCTTCCTTTCGAAGTTAACCATGAGAAATATAACAATTTTTTGAATGAAAAATCACAATTTACTTGCTTATGATTTTAGAATTATTTCAAATTTTAAATCATTTTTGTTTCATGTTAATCATTATTTTTTATCTTTAAAATTTATTTCACAAGTATATTTTGGTGTTAATCATGTGTGCAGGCTATAAATAGATGATGAATAAGGGTAAACTATAGTTTAATTAAACTAAAAGCCATGATCATTAAATTTAGAAAGATTGCATAGGAAATAAAAAGAGGAAAAAAATTCCATGAGCTTTAATTAATCTTGTAAAATCAAATGATTGTATATCTTAAATTTTTGGAGAGATCATTTTCATGCACTAAGAAAAATGTCAATACTAATCAATTAGACAAGGTTTTGGATTTATTTTTAAAAATAAGAGGGTCTATATTGGGTAAATCATTGAAAATTAAGAGATGATTTTATCATAATATCTTTTCTAAGATTTTTTTTATCTTTAATTTATTTTTAGCTTTCTTACTTTAGTTCTAGAATAGATTTATTTTTCTAGGAGATCTAAAATAATGTTGAAGCAGTGGCTAAGCCTATTCCTCTACAAACACATTCAATTTTATTGTAAAAGAGGATCTTGACAATAGTGATTTAATACAAAGAAGGAATTTGGAGCTCCACTTGGTTTTTTGAGTTGTTGAATTGTTTTTAATTGTTGATTTCGGAATTGATGCCTAGAAAAAAAATCTCTTTTAGTTATCAAGTAGAGTTTGCACTTCTAATTTCATCTATATTATTAAGATAGGATATTGAGATTTTCTAATCTTACTTTCAATATTTGATGTTTCTTGAGATTATATTTTATATATACTTTGCAATCTTACATAACTAAGTGATTTATATATGTTAACAAGTGGAAATTATTTTATTTTGCATTGTGGGATCTGATTAAATTGAGCAAATAGTTATGTTAATTAACCTCTAATATAAGTTTTTTAATGAATGTTAGTTATTTCCTTAGATGATGCATAATTTTCATTCCTTGTCTTTAGTTATCTTTGAATGATTGATTAAATTTTATAAATACTTGAGTTAAAACTATTTCTTTTATTCTTTGTTTTTTGTATGGTTTAGCTATGTTAAATGTGTTTGTTATTTTTTTTAGTTTAATGCTTTTAGCTGGAGCTTAGAACTAGGGGATTTAATGGATCCCACCCACTTACATCCATTACATCAAACAAACCTAACTACCAAACCAGTCCAACTAAAACCACAAGGCATACATACCATGTAGGAAATAGAAGGAACTGAGAAATGACAACCACGAACAAAAAACTCACCTAGATAAAAAACATTTAGTCATCAAATTGAGTGAATTACGCCAAAGAAGCTGAGAGGTTAGCTCCCACTGAATTCCTACCCCCAACAAACATACCATATCAAACACTCCGAAGCAGAAAATTATAAGAAAACCCCATCTTTCGGTGGAAATGGGCCACTCCTTTGGAATCAAGAACCATCAGCACTGATAATTCTGGTAGGTCCAATTTCTTGATCCTACTACCTTCTGAGATCCTAGTAGAACATGCACCATGAACGTCCACTGTGAATTTCAATAACTCCACATTCTTGACTGACATAACAGTAATCATGAATTGAGCATCTTCTAAAGCTTGCCCCTCCCTATTTGTGACTGGTAATGGCTGAACCCTTCTATATTCTTCTAGTGCTTCATCCAAATTGAAATGATGTTAGGGTTTGATAAAATGGAAATCTATGTCTTTGACTTCTGCTACATTCCGCCTCACTAGAAGCAACCGAGAAACAAACTATGACGCCACCTCTGAATTTATCCTAGCCCTCGTAGAGACTTCCATTTACTCTTTCCCCAAGAACCTTTAAATGGATTAAAAAATAGACCTCGATTCTTCCTGAAAGATAATATGAATGTAAGCCCTCAAGATACCTCTGAAGAAATCCATCTCCCACTTCTCACCCTTAAGAAAAAAACTAGGTAGCAGAGGGCTTGCCATCCTTCAAAAACAATCCCACTACACCGCTTCCTACACCAAAAAACCTGTGAAAATGGGAGAAAAATCATGCACCACACAAAAATTCATATGAAACCAACACTCCCTTCCCAAGAAATTAAAACATTAAGCTCCTCCCACATGTTTTCATGCATGGGTATGACCGGACCTTATCTCCTCATAAATCCTTGATTTTCTAAATAATCAGCTACAGAATTAGACTACTTATAATTATGACTTAAACTCTATGAGGGAATTCTAATTAGATAATGAATTATATTTTTAATAAAGGAATCAAAATTCCATGACACCGCTTTACCTCTATGAACATTGCTAACCACAACCTGGGAATCACCATCGATGACCAATGCATCACAACCAACACTAACAACTAGTTTGATCCCTTTAAGCAAGGCTTGAGCCTCTGCTTCGTTGCTAGTCCCATATTTTAAAGGAAAGGATCCCACAATCACTAAATTTCCCTCCTCATCTCTAATTAAGCACCCCAATCTCGATGTCCTTGGATTACCTTTTAACGCTCCGTCAAAGTTTAGTTTATGAAAAGAAGGAGGGGGTGGAAGCTATCTCACTTGTTTCCTGAGAAGATATTTTTAGACCTTAGACAAAACCTTCTTGAGAATTGTCCCCGGATCTGGTAATTTGATTAAAGGCCAGGCTAACCGCAAGAGAGCATCCATCAAGGAGAAGTGAGACACATATTTGCATTCACATTAAAATTTTCTGAAATGGAAATTTCAAGCCTTAAAAGCACTGCAGAGAGATTTAAGAAGGTTCCCTAAAAAATTCTAAGGTTTCTCTCCCACCAGATGCACCAAATAAGAAGGATGGGAGTGAAAATCCAAATGGAGCTAAGTGAACCACCTTTCCCCAACCTTTGCCAAGAAACCAATGTCTCTCTTATATTCCTTCCTTATACCTAAGCAATGTCAAGATGAAGGCAAAGCCAATTCTAGCAATAATAAGAGAATGGACAGAAGAGCAAAAAATGATCGATATCATCTTCGGCCTCTTGACATAAAACACACCGAGTCAGTCCAACATAGCCCCACTTTTTCCTATGCTCTTACATAGATATTTCTCCTTTAAACACCAACCAACTAAAAACCCCTACTTTAGGAAGAATATTAGAATCCAAACATCCTAACTAGCTGAGGGAGTCGATCCCTTCTTTGGATGCCCACCATTTATATCCTTCCTTAACCTAATACGAACCAGATCTAGAGCCCAACTAAAAGAAAGAGTCATTATCTGGAACACTAATGGCCCTTCATCCCATGAGAGCCCATCTAAAACAAACTTTAGAAAAATACTAAGATTTCCAAGTCCTCGAGATCTTTGCAAATGTGTACTGACGATCCATACTCTGTCGTAAAGCTATAATCTGTCACCTTTACTCCCCATTTAATCTTTGAATATTCCATACCTTCATATAGATCTTGATTTAATGAAAGGGCCAGGTGTCCACTCCAAGAATCATCCCAAAAATTAGCCAAGGATTCATTCTCGATCCTCCAGGAAGAAATATTAGAGAATACTTTCCTACAGGACACAAAAAAATTCCACATATGGGAGCCTCTAGGAACCTCTTGACTAGAAAGCACCAACTCTAGCCTAACACCCCTAGATACTTCTTTCTAAACATTGAATTGATAATACCATTAGGATTAGAAAGGAGCCCCCAAATAGTTTAAGCACCTAAAGCTAAATTTTTCCATTTAAGATTCATAATACATTCCCCGCCTTAAACTTTAAGAAGGGATACCTGGTCCCATCTTACTAAATGAATTTTCTTCTCATTGATATTACCATTCCATAGAAAATTCCTAAGAAGATTTTATATTCTATTCAACATGCTCGAATGCAGGTGCATCACCATCAACATATAGGTTGGGATAACATTCAACACCGAATTAATAAGAATAATCCTTCTAGAAATAGTTAGCCATTTACCTTTCCAACTCTGAATTCATTTCTCGATCGACCTCACCATATCGTTCTACAAAGAGGATCTGAAAACACCCACAAAAAGGGGGATCCATAAATAATTATGAGGAAAAGAGCCTATCAAAAACCCCAAAATATTCAGAATCCTCCTTTGAATCCTTGAGGGTGTATTAAAAAATAAGATTACCAATTTATCCATACTAATCACTTACCCAACCGCTTTCGAATAGACATCCAGAATCACACGAAAGATCTTAGCTTCCTCCACTGTCAATCTTCCGAAGAGGAAAGTATCATCAATGAATTGTTGATGAGTGACTAGATCCATATCAACAAGTTATCTTAAGACACTTATTTGTCCTACTAATTGAGCCACCTTCAGAGCACAGATGAGTGCCTCTGCTTCCAAAATAAACAAAAAAGATGACAAAGGATCACCCTACCGAATACCTCTATTACTCCTGAAAACCCATTTAAAGGATCCATTGACCAGAACTGAGAAACTCAGAGTTGCAATACAACTAAAATCCCACTTACAAAAACTCAAGTTAAATCCCAGAATTTGAACACTTTTCATTAGAAAATGCCATTTAATTATGTCATAGGCCTTGCTAAAATACATCTTGATAAGAATGCTGGGAACCCTATTCCTAGAGAGAAAATGCATCAATTCGTGTGAGAGAATTATTCCCTCTGAAATGGAGCGACCAGGGAGAAAACCAGTTTGCTCACAAAAAATAATCTTATCTAACAATGGCTTCAGGCAGTCAGGTAGCAATCACTTTAGAGATGATTTTATTTACAGTGTTATAAAGGGAAACAAGCCTAAAAACATCCATCGATTCTGCAAGAAATTTATTTGGAAATAAATTGATAAAATTATGGTTCATCTCTTTCAAAATCTTACCCATGTAACATGCGATTCTTCAATGGCTAACCAAACTTCTTTCTTTATGAATTCCCAAAAATTCTGGAAAAATTAGCTAGGAACCCATCTAGGCCCTGGAGCTTTCTCTCTCTCCATAGAGAAGAAAACACTTTGTACCTCTTCCATGGAAAAAGGAGCCATCAACCTATCCATATCTATTGCATCAACCATTATGGGGATTTGATCAAACAACGCCTGTTGTTGAAGAAAAGGAGATTGTTCTTCCCCTCCCAAGAGGGAAGCGAAGAAATCAACAACTTCACCTCTAATTTCTTTCTGCTCTATCATCTAATCACCCACCCCATTTTTTATTTTCGAGATATAATTGGAGCTTCGCCTCTGTTTAATTGAAGCATGAAAAAATTTAGAATTCTTATCTCCTTCTTTCAACCACACCTCTCTAGATTTCTGACATAAATAAATCTCTTCCTTAAGAATAAGATCATTCAGCTCAGCCAACATTTATTTTTCCAAACAATAATCTGCTTGATCCATACCCACTCTGAACACCCTTTCATTCAGATCCTTCAAAGCTGCCTCAACTCTTGATTTTTCTTAAAAAATATTCTTAAAAGTGGATTTATTCCAAGCTGAAATTTATTTTTTTAACAAAGACAACTTTTTAGCCAGAATGAACATACTTTTACCTTTTACCACAAAAGACAACCACCATTGCTTCCCCAACTCCTTAAAGGAAGGATCTTTCATCCACATCATCTCGAATTTAAAGGGGGAATTCCTGTGAGCTATATCAATAGAAAGGTTAAGCACAATTGAAAATGATCTTACCCCGACCAGGGCAGAACTTCACTCTCCATTAAGACATTGGCCTGAAGTCAATGGGAATTTTCCAGAAATCTATCCAGTCTAACCGATATTCTCCCCATACCAACCTTTTCTGTTGGACCAAGTCAACCACCCACTTTTTGGAAGAATGTCCCATATCTCTGCATCTTCCACAAAAGAGGAAAAGTCTTACTGAGACTAAGGATTACTTCTAGTTCCCTCCATACTCCAAATCTGAAAGGGTAGTGTTGAAATCCCTAGCTAGCACCACCAGCTCATCCCCCAGATTAACGAATTCTTTCAGACAAAGAAGCCCATAAAGCTCTTTTCTGAATAATATTAGACATGCCATAGATGTTACAAAGAAAGAAACACTTATCAGAATTCTTTACCAAAACTTTACACCATTGAAAATTAGCCAAGGATTCCAAATCCATAACCTCCACTTTACTAGAAAGCCACAATATCCCTAAACCACCAGAAGCCCTGTTGGCATCAACGAAATACTCCTTTCCAACCCTTCCACTTACACGCCCAACTTGAAAGACATTCTGAACCCAACATTTTTGTTTCCTGAAGATAAAAAATATCAATTCCTTGCTCCAAAGATAAATGCCTAACTGAGCATTACTTTTGAGGGGCATTCATACCCATGACATTCCACGATCAACAACTTCATGGATTCTTCGGGGGGACTTTCCCACCCTACTTAATGGTTTATAAAAAAGCTTGATGTGCTTCTGTCTACTTGCCACCACCTCTGAAGGGTCTTATGCTCATTACTCGGCCTCCCTATCCTTACCAGAGTTTAACAAATTTAAACTCAGGTGTCTCTGCTAATAGAGAAATGTTATTCTACAACTTCCCATTCATTAGGATAAGTTTCCCTAGTTGCTTCCTCCTACCTCCTGTTCCAAAAAATCCTCCAACAACTGATCTCTAGAAGCAACCCATCTGATTCAGAACCTCCATAGTAGTATCTCTCCCCACTTCTACCCATTCCTGGATTAGCGATAGAAAATGAGAGGATTCTTCTGCTACCTTGGAGGTTTCCACCAAAAGAGACTTAGGAGTGAACTCCTTTTCTTTTCCTTTACACAAACTCGAGGCATCTTTTTTTGAGGGGGACCGATCCCCTCCATTGTTCCCACCATTTACTTTAGCTATACCCTGTTCCATGACTAGGGGCTTCCTACCAAGTCTCCATAGCCACCGAATATGATTTGCAATCCCTTCTTAGATGGTTGAGCTACTGACATTTAAAGAATTTAAAAAATCTCTTCTCGTACTCCACTTGCTACACCCACATCCCTTCTTAGGATTTTATGGAAATGGTTTCCGGTAATGGATTAGAACAATCTGTAGAAACACAAACCCTGACATATGCTATAAGGTTCCCTTCCAAAGTATTAAGGATCAATCCTAATGACCTTCCCAAGAGACCCAAAAATCTTAGAGAGGATGTGGGGGTTCCAATACTCGATTGGGAGAGCATAGAGCCTAACCCAAATTTAAAAATCTTCCATAACCTCTGTGTTAGGGTAAAATTTCAAATTCTATTTGCGAATATGAATCCCATGCTCGACAAACAAATGCTCCCACTAGAGTAGAGTTTCTTCCTACTGAGCCGTGCTCCTAAAAATAACCAGAAAGAACCCTTTTTCCAGGAATATAACTCATAACCCTCTCCCCCATTACCTTTCACACCAACCTGTAATACCCTCTGTGGAGAGTTTCCTTCTTGAAAAATTTGCTACAACCCCTATTTTTTCATAAAAATTAACATTATCCAAAACACCATCTTCTGAAGATAGCACCTATGGAACCTACCCATTTCTATCCATACTGTCCTTGCCCTGACAGATCTCTGGGCCTCCACCTAGAAACCCTAAGTCAGACATCTTAACCTCCTCTGAAATAACCAAGAATTCTCTATTTATGTTAGTTATTTCGATTTCTCATGTTTTCTACAATCAATTGGTGCAGTGCCTCCTCTAATTAAAAAAAAAAAGGATTCTTTGAGGAAAAATATTCCACCACAACTGCACCCATAAAAAGAAATTTGTTTGTTGTTTTTAGTAATTGAATTTTTTTCCTTACCCTATCAACCTTTTTAATTTTTTTTTTTGAAATCCCAAATCACTTAAAACCATTGTAAATATCATTATATTGAGCTAAATTCAAATTAGAATAACATGGATCCAAATTAATTTAGATTCAGATAAACCATGTTGGTTAATTTTCCAAAGTCCACTAGTTCCTATATGGGTTATCAAAGGCCACGTAGTTTCTAATTGAGTTATACGTACAAAGTATTTCATACCTTGAATTCTATTTCCAGAAAGGGTTATAAAATGAGTAGGATTAATTACCTGTCTTCTTTTGAATCATGTGTAATAAACCTATGTTAATAGGAAAGCTAACTCTAGAATGAGGGCCCATCATTTTATATTTTCATACTATATCATAAGATGGATTTTCCACCACACCTTAAAAGGTCTAAGCCTAATCCTTTAATTTTTATTCAACCTCTATCACTCCATATAAAACCTAGTTCAAATAATGGAAAGACAAATGGTTCTCAAATACTTCCAATTTCTCCAACATTCCTTCCTCCAATCACTTTTATTCCTCCATACACACCACCTAAAATGGATCAATTTTCTTGGTTAAGAGATACTCCACTATCCATTCTATAAGGTATTCATGATCTTCCTAGGAAAATAGATATATATTTGCATATATATAAACATAATGGTATTAGGATTGTTGAAGAACATACAATAGGTTTTAAGTGTTCTTTAAGACTAATGAATATTACACACGAGGATTTATATTGCATATTATTTCCTCTTACTTTACAAGATACTACTTATGTAACACCCCAAATATCTAACATGTTAATCATTTAAAGATAAAATAATGTTTTTAAATAATTAATGAGAACTAAAATTTGAGTTTATGTTATTGAATTTTTACTTCAGTGCACCACTATGATGTGTAACCAAAATTACATTGTAGCGAGTTGAATAGGTTTCCTTATTTGACAGTACAACTTGCAGGTAGATTAGCTTTGCTAATAACCCTAATTAATGTATAAATCAAAATGGATCTATTGGTTTAGGTTACATGTTTAGGTGTTACATTTAATCTGCCAAACTATTCATACTGGTGCATCACAAAAAGGTTAGTTAATCTTCCAATGTTTAATTTCTATAACCATTAGAGGTCTCATTGAGATAAATTACTGTAGTTACCTTTCCCTACTCCCTTTAAACCCCAAGCACATCGGAACATCACACAAACTTGACTGGGCGCTCACCCAAAGTGCACGAGGGTGTTAAGCCCCTCCTTTATGTGAGCCTTGCAAGAATGCTTCATCATTAATGGAGGAATGTTTTCAGAAGAATAAATACATGCATTCATTCAAGCACATGAGTAAATAAACTAGATCTAAGCACAAATGCACCATAATGTAAGACTAAATACTACAATATCACAAAGAAATCATATATGAACCATGAGCAATATTAAGAACACTATGGTTTGGACCCATGAACATAGATATTCATAACAACCCATCATATATTGATTAACGAGCATTTACAGTAGCCATATTACATTAAACAGGTCATAGAAAACTGAATACATCATGAAATAAGATCCTAGCCCTACGAAATGACTCTTCTCAAAGGGGTTCTATCCATGCTCTCTCCTATGCATCCAAAATATCTTGTGCCTTGCAACACATATCTTCTTCCTCTCTCATTATCTCTCATTTCCTCACAACCCTTTACATCCCCATACACATATATGCCTCTACTTATCCTTACACATACACATAACTTATTTTGGTTCCAAACACCTTTTTAAATAGAATCAGGATCTCTCCTCTACCACCTTAACTTCACTCATGGTCAGGCTGCATGCTAGATGGAATCACACTCCTCCATAATCGAGTTCCTATGCCAGATCACCAAAACCATGATTAGCTTCCACTAACCATAATGATTACATCCTCGAATATTCCTTTCATGGAATATTCTTTCCTTAAGCTGCAAGACTCAAAGTTCTAACTTTATCCACTCATCATGCCTACCCACCTCCTCATGTGTTTCCATGCAACGCCACATTCCACAATGTGGCTAAGTCCCATAATCCTCTTTTGCTTCCGTGCGTCAACCTCCATGTGCTCCATATTTTCTCAATCCCTTCACTTAAACTGAACTGTTCATACTGTTCGCACACACTTAGTTCTTCTTGCGCACTCTTATCCACATGAATTATTCCTACCTTTCCTTCTGTGCACGCTCATCCTTTTCTCTGGGACTTAGTCATTTCTGGGCTCAAAAATTAAAACATTCCATTTAATTTAGTTTCCACACACCATTTAAAAATTCTAAAGTGATTTTATATTTAGTAGGTTTGATTAAAATTTCAAATCTCCATTTGGTAAGTTAAAATTTTCAAGTACAATTATAGGACCACTTTTGATCCCTTAGATCAAAAGATCCTCCACCATAGAGAACAAAAGGGTTGAATCCCTAAGTGATGGTGTGGGGTTATGTGACCCAATACTGACCTATGTGAAGTTTGAGATGTGGCCACATAGTGGAAGAGTGAAGAGAAGGAGGGGTCTTAGACCCTCTCATAGGGTTATCCCCATAGAAAGTAGATTGGAGGAGGGGTCAGGCCGGCCATGGTCACCGACCCTCTATAGTATTATGAGTAGGGGTCACGACCTAAAAAATTTGTTGCCCTATGTTTTTGTGTGTGTGAAATTTATAAATCATACAAAATATTATATAATACTGTATTCTATTTAAATTTATATTATTATTTATATAATATTAACCTATCTAATAAAATTTCAAAATACCATAATAACAACTACACACACAAATATGTGTGTGTGTGTGTGTTTCGAATAAAAACTGTATACTGATAAGACTTATTAAATGACATTTAAGCCCATATTAACATTGATATAAATAAATGTTTAAATTCGTATAATTTTTTTTGACTAACACCACATTTCATACGGTATAACCATATGCAAGTAATAAATAATATTATCCATTTTAAATTTTATTTCATTATGATGAAAACCATTTCACAAATATTCTCTACGTAGTAAGTTTATATTCACTATAATATAAATATAAGATACATAATATTCCACTTTTCCTAATCCCACTATGCTTTCATTCCAAAATGAACAACAAAAGGGAAGTATAATACAACTTGCAATTTTATTTGAAAACTTCATTGAATTCCAAATTCAAATAATAACTTATTTTCATTTTAAAACTTCAACATTCAATTCCACGCGTAATAACCATTTCTTCATGTAATGAGATAATGGTAAAAGAGATGTGCTTAAGCTTCCCTTTCATATTCAAGTTTTTTTACATTTTCAAAGAAAATAGTTGTCTTGCAACTTTCACTCATAATAACTTTCATATATAACCCAAGGTCTTTATTCAACAATGTATAACTCTTTGTTTGCTTCCAATATACAAGAAAATCGAGCTAAAATTGATCAAATAAAAAGACTTGTTTATTATTACAAGTATACATAAATGAAATTAAATTTTCAAGAAATGAATGTATGTAACAATATAATTACTCTCACTTGGAGAAAAAAAATGCATAAAAAACTATATTCACTTATATCTCCACAAACAAAAACATACCTTCCCTATTTTTCATAAACTCTACCAAAAACATACCAAAAGAGTGGTGAAGATTAAATCACCTCTCAGGAACTCAATGAGGTAAAATTTCCTCCTCATTAACCAACAAAATCCCCCAACTTTCACAATGAATGCTCAATGAACAAATGAGGTTTGAAACAAGGACAAAAACCAATTCATATACAAATACATCCAATTTTTCACAAAACAAAGCAAGTAAAAGGACACATGGGAGAGTTGAAGCCAACTATCCAAAATAAAACAAGAAACATGCTCTCAAGCCAAATAAGAATACAAGGGGAAAACAAAGTCATTCACTACCACTTATAGCTCCACTAAGGAAGGAGATTAACCCTTGGTTCCTCCATGGATTGCAACATGCAAGAACAATGTTTCAAACTTATTCCTCCACTTAAAATTATCATCAATTATACCTCTACTAGATCTAATCTATCATTCATTTGTTTCCTTCATTAAATTGCATAAAAGGTTTATCTTCAAGTTCTACACTTATAACTTCACAATGAAATAATAATTCCCCCCCACACACATAATAAACTCTTTATAGACCCATATTGGGTACAAAAACAAGTATCACAATAGGTAAGGGTTGTGTTGTCACTTGGGTCTTACACCCAAAAAATCATTAGATTATCTAGCCAACATGGGAACATCCCCAAGGTATGGGATCTTGGATCCTTGGGATGAACCTCTGGAGAAGGCCGATTGTAGCCTCCTTTTACCTTCTCCCTTTATACCCCAAGTGTGATGGCCTATCACCCAAAATTAGTTGGGATATCACCCAACGCGCGCATAGGCACTGAGCCCCTCCTTTATGTGAGCTTCATAAGAATGCCCACTATTACTGGAGGAATGGTTGTAGAAACAAAAAATTCATGTATCCATTCTAGAAAAGAAGAAAAAATACTAAATTCAAGCATAGATGAATCATAAAAAGGATGTATACATTATAACAGTATAAAGGAATCAGATCTGAACTATGATAAATATGAAGAAAACTAGGGTTTGAACCCATAAATAGAGATATACAGAATGACCCATCATATATTGATCAACCAACATTTACAGTATCCATATTACATCAAAGAGGGTCATATCAGACTGAGTACATCAAGGAATGACACTCTAAACCTACAAAAATACTATGCACAGAGAGCCCTAACTATATTCTTTGATGCACCTAAATATTACTTGAATGGTCTCCCACCACCGCTTCTCTCTCTTACAGCTTCTATCCGCATCTCTCCACACACATATATTTATTCACACCACCTCTCTATCCTCACACACCTCTTTTAGATCCAAATGTATCCTTAAATAGAATCGGGATCTCTCCTTCACTACCTTAGTTTCACTCATGAGCAGGCCACATGCCAGGTGGAATCATGCTCCTCCATGATTGAGCACCTATGCCATCTTGCCAAAACCCTGATTAGCCTCCACTAACTGTAACGATTCCCATTTAGAATATTCCTTTCATGGAATTTTATTTCCTTGAGATCCAAGGCTCCAATTTATAACCTTATCCACTCCTCAATCCTAATCATGTATTCATATGTTTTCCATGTAGTACCATATCTAATGATGTAGCTAAGTCTTCAAACCCTATCTTGCTTCCACGTGCCAACCTTTTCCCATTCCATATGTATTTCATCCTTTTTTGTAACTCCTTGAGCTACCCGCACACACTCTTGTTCTCCCGCATGCCATTCCTTGTGCGTTTTTCCCTTACTTTCCTTGCGCACACTAATTCTCTACTTAGGGACTTAGCCACTTTTCTAGGCTCAACATTACCCCACACTTAACATGTTTTCCGTCCTCAGAAACACTCTACTTTTTCAACAAAGAATAAAGAATAGGAGAAAGAAATATCATGCGCATGGCTTACACTAAAGAACAAAAGAATTTTTTCATTGTTGTACAAGGATTGGGAAGTCTTTATTCAAGGATGCTTCAATCATATTCCAAGAATCCAACTCATTTGCACTTGCTGAAATAAATACCCTATCAATGCGTTGGATTCATCAAATGATAACTATTCACCTTTAGCCTTTAGTGTATCGACAATACTTTCCATTTTCCTGCTAAGGTCGCTCAATGCGTTCATCCTTCATGTAACCTAGGGATATAATTCCTTCAATTTATTTATAATCAAGACCCTTAAGATTTCGACCACCTTAGAAATCTTCTCGACTTCTCCTATGATCTTGTCTTGTTCTACGCTATTACCCTTGCTCTTTTCCTGGAACTACTTTAGGTCTGCCTCATGGATAATAACCAATACATTTTCCACCTTGTCCTTATCTCCACAGTTGTCATAGACAACTTCAGCCATGTGTGTTATGGTTTTTATAAAGGAAAGGAGCTTGGAGTACCGAGTTATGGTCTCCCCAATTTTTCAACTTCTCATGTTCTCTTTGTTGCGCCACAAATTCCTCTACCAACACCAACATAAGTGGTTTCCTCTCCATCGTGATCATGCACCTCAAGTCCTCTAGGAAGTGAAAATATGACCCATAATTCTGTTCAAGGGGGGTTAAGTCCAAAGTGCACCAAAATAATAGAGTCTAAGATAGTCTCTGCCTTCTTGTAGGCTTCATGCACTCTCCCATTTTCTTCTCTCAACTCAGCCCTCAGCTGCGTAATTATCGACTCCTTCTCTTTGATCTCTTTGTCTCTCTCAATTATCTCCTTATTATTTTCCTCCAATTCTTCCTGCAAGGCTTTGATTCTATTATTCCTTCTTAATAACCTTGCCTCTACTTCCATAGATACCTTGTTGAGCACGTTACAAGCCTTCTCATATGTTAGCCACTAGGCATCCACAATAGGATTCACCTCATTGGAGTTTTATTTTCTATCATTGAATCCACACCAAATTTGAATTCGGACTCATCAACATGGGACTCGAAGGTCTATGACAACATATTCCTCATGCACGTGTATGCACTATCCTTCTCAAATGATGAATAGAAGAAGAGTTGGTTTGTAGGCACCGTGCTTTGGAAACGTGCATGCAAGACCTTATTTGGATCATTCACATAAGTCATTATGTGTCCTTGTGTTTCCGCTGCACCCTTACCACCTATGTGCACTCCTGTTAGGAAGCTGATTGTTGAACTCTTCTCCTTGTCTATGCTCTCTTCCATTTCTCTCAATATTGCTTCAACACTGTGCTCCACCTCATGCTCTACCAAGTCCTTGATGATACCCAATACTTCCCTTTCCACTGTGTCATCCAATTATCCAAGATAGGTGTGGGGTCCTATACACATTTTTCCCCACTTCCTCTTCAATTCCTTCTTTCTCCGGAGTGCCCTCCAAAAATTCATCTCACTCTTCATTGTATCCACATACTTCAAACATCAGGGGATTCCCACCTTCCTTGTGCTCCTCATTCTCCTCCTTTGACTTGTCACCCTTCATGCTCTTTGTCTCCTCAGAGTTTGAAGTTTGCACCATCTTTTGATTTTTCTTTGCTGGAGACTCCTCTATCACAAGGAAAATTTCCTTCTCGGGTGACTTCTCCTTCATGGGGGATTTCTTACTTCGTGTGTAAGTACTTAGGCATGTCCCTAACTCCTACGCCCCCACGTTCTAAACTGTACGCACACTCGACGCCCTGACTACTGGAGTTTCCTCTCTTTCTCTCTTTTTTGGAACTACCTTCATTCTTCTGGTGCAGTCTTCTGGGATGGATACATCGTCGTCAACGAATGCGCATTTTTTGAACTTGGGCCTCAAGTGTATGTATACCCTTATTGTTTTTTTTTCTGAAATAGGTATTGACATGGATTTTAACATATGTATGTCATGAGAGACATAATTTTCCACATATGTGCACTTCTTGGGATACACCAATGTTTGATGAGTGTGCGGTGATCTTGTTCTACCTCACTCAGATGAAATATAAGTTTCTTGGCCTCCTTGAATCTATTAACCACACTTTGAAAATATTGCGCTATAAAGGTAAAACTTAGTTTACACCATGGAATTTTTGTGCCATCTGTCAAGGTGAGTCTGCCAATGTAGAAATACTGGTATACAATGAAATCAACCTCACCATCCACCAAGGCTGGTAGTTTTTCAGGGATTCTACATCCTACCCCAAATGCATCACACATTCTGATGGGTTTGTTATTCCCTTCATTTAATCAACTCTTTGTTGATGTCATATTCAAACCAGGGGGTGTGTCTGAACCTATATGCAACAAGAAGAATCCTCGTGATTTAGTAATTGATTGTAGGTTTTTTTTATTTTGTTTTTTGGGGTTTTTTTGTAGTGTCCTTAGGGTTCCATGGCTAAATCCTTATTATATCTATGTTACAAGAAACTTGTTAAATAAACACTCATTTATGAAAATAAACACATATAAAGAAGTACATATATTGTTGGAAATAAACATATGATACAAAAGTAAACACACTTTCCTTGGAAATAAACAAACAGTTGAAAATGTTGTGAAAAATATTGCAAGGAAATAAAAATATACTCTATAACACCTATAGGGACAAGTATACAACAGAGTTCAACTTAAAGAATCAAAAGCATTTACAGAATTAACAGATCTACACTATTTGCTTTAGAAATATAAATACTAATAAAATGAGGATCCTGGTTCTTGGAGGAGTGGGCCCTTGCTCCACCTTGAATCAGGATTTGACAAAGTAATATTCTCTCAAAATGAAGTGGTTATTTTATTGCTGAAATGTTTTGTCTTACAAAAACTTACTGTATCTCTCTATATCTTTATATCTGTCTCTTGTATCTACATGTATGTATGTATGTGTATATATATATAGGTTAGAAAGACTAATTTATTTATATATATAATCTATGTACAGTTCTTTATATATATATATTTCATTCAAAGATGCATTTACCACCATAGTTGTTCTACTGATTTAGATGGAACCAAATAGTGCCTAAAATAGATATTGAATTTAGAACCTTGCTGGATGTATAACTGTCTAATAAATTATCCCTAGATCTTCGAGTATGAAGAATCAAAAATCTTATGATCTACTCCTAATTGAAAGGCTCATTGATTGCTTTATCATCGAATGTCATCAAAATAAACAGATTCCCATTGGTTCCATAACTTTGGAGAAGTTTAGAACTAAAGGGGACCATTCTAGATCTAACCATGAAAGTTCTGGAGCTAAACGCAGGAGTTCCAGAACTAAGTCCAAAGTTCCAGAATTTGGTCTGATTCGACCAATCCAAAAGTTTTGGAACTAAGTGATAGAGCTAATAAACTGTGTGATGGAGTTCTAGAACTAAGTCTGGAAGTTTCGGAACCAAGCCGTATTAAAGCTAATGCTCCTAAAAAACATGTTGATCGCTTCATACTTCATTCTTCTGACTGACTATGACTTGTTTTATTACAAAAATTAAATTTCCACGCACTTTGTTAGGAATTACATAAGTTTTTAGACGTTAGAACTAAATTTAACAAAAGATGGACAGTTACATCCTAACTTATATTAGATCAAACAAAAGTCAAAAAATGCAGTCAAACTTGATAAGAAGGAGAGTAAAATAAGATCATTTCTTGCACATTTAACAAGACATATTTTGGCATGTTAGCATATGGATTTGCACTGCATGCAAATGACATGCAACAGTGTGGGAACGAAATCCCTCCTCAATGAAGGTGAGGCTTCCTTTATTGAAAAACAAAACTGTATTTACACCTGTACATTCAAAACTGTATGTGGGGAGTGTTTTGGAACATCAATGGAAAGAAAAGTGAATGAGGGAGATGGAATGGAATGAAAGAAAGGAATGGAAAGGAATGAATAGAAGGAACATGCAAGAGTTAGGTAAAATCAGAGCCTAATATTACATGAAGAAGAACGAAGAATAACTAACACAAATAAAACAGAGTTTGAGTTAGCTAAACAAGAATGAGTAAAAGGGAACACACATGAGCAAGTAAAAATCAGAGCTTGATCACTATGAACTAAGAACAACAGATTAATAGCGTTGACAATAAGATCAAAGACAATATTTGCATGCAAGATTTAAACACTAACATCTAATGAACATAAGAACATCAAATGCTATAAGAGATAATGAATGGGACAAAAAGTTCATATTTCATTAACTCCAAAATGTCTTCTCAAAAGAACACAAAGTTTCTTTCTTTGAAGTAAAGCTTGCATACAAAAATATTTTCTTCTCCTCTCTCAAAGTCACCCTTACAAATGAGCCCCTGACTTCCTTTTATAACCCAAAAGTTGGTTACAAAGTAGTTAGGGTTTTACATGCACATTAAATAGGGCACTTAAGTGACTTTTGATTTTTTCAGCCAACTTTATTAAAAGCAACTAAAAATAGAAACCACTTAAGTTAAAAAGTCATTTAAGGAAAAATACATAAATAAAAGAAATGAGTACATGTGGACCCCACTTAAATGACTTGGATGCACACATAGACATCCTAGTCAACAATGTGCCACCTAGATCAAAACACCTAGGATCAGTTCCTTATCCTTTGGGCCAAGAGTCAGCCTATCCCGGTCGTACGGGAATGAACTCATTGACCGTTCTCTGTAATCCTCCAGATGACAAGAGAGCCAAGCTTGAAACTTGAGCAATTCATCCACCCCTCCGTTTGAGAAACATCCTGGTGTGAGCAAGTTTGTCTTCATTCGTATTCACATTCACAATTACACACAATTATCCACATGCTCCGAATAGCCTTCCATGATGAATTATTCATTTGTCGTGAGACTGTAGTCGTTACGCCACCTTGGCTTGTCAGAATCCAACTCTTGATCTTTCGTCATTGAGAAGATCTTCCAAGAGCCAAAATTACAATTCACTTCCTGGAGTTATGTATTTTGTCTTTGTCACCATCCTGAAGTGTTGCCATTATGATCCGCTCACGATCGTCTAATTCGAGAATGCTATAACTTTAAGACTGGCCGATGAAGTATTGCGCCTGTTGCTAACTGAGAGTTGAGATGGACATGCTTGAATGATGTGGCCTTGCTTGATGATCTGCACAATTGTACTTATCATTGGTCTTGGTTTTTTGATGAATAGATCCACACAATGATCAAGTGAAAACAATTGATGTAGACAAGATTTTCTCATTATCGATCTCTGCCGATAACAATGGCTTTTGACTCCGAAGAGACCTATGCCAATAGCTATGACTTATACCACATAATGAGGAAGTTAGAGGTTGCTTCTGCTTCGGAGTCGTTGGAGTTGAATTCGCCACACTGTGCAAGTGTCGTGGTGCATCTATGCAAGTGATGACCAATTCAAAACAAGTGTCAAGAAAATTGTGACTCACCTTCGGTTGATATGCGATCGCAGAACCGACTTACGTTGACGTGTCCCAAGTTGGTATCGAGTGATGTTCTCATACTTTGAATGGAGCGTCAAGGTGAGTAGAATGCCCTGGAACCATACCGTAACATCATTTTTTTGAAGAGATGACATGATTGTGACAGAAGCGTGATTTCAGGCTATTACTTCCTTCTTACAAAACTGCACAAATCACCTGTGAAACTGCCTTGGGAAAAATAACAAATCTTGTTCTGAGAAGTTCTCACTAGATGAGGGAGTTTATTAAGGTACCAAAAGTTTTACGTGTCAGAAATTTTTTCCCAATCAAATTATTCAGTCAAATATTAAAGGTCAAAGTTGACTCTTCTGAAACTGCGAGGAAAATGCAAGTGTAAAACTGCGAAAATCCCGTTTGGTTTTAGCCTATGAAAAATACCAAATGTCACCCTGAGGCATCTATAAATTGGCAAGGGAGCATATGAAGGTGGGGAGAATTGAAATAAATAATTCTTTTCTCTTGACGATCATCTGAGTTCAAAATATCAACTCTCAAAGTGAGTCACCTTGACAGGCTGAAAACTGCATGCGCACAACGAAATCAAACAAATTGTGTTTTATTTGACGTCCGTGAAAAATATCAAACGAGGTGTTGCACATTTAAATTTGACTTAAAGGAGTACATGAAGTTGATAATAATTCAACGAACTAAACCGTTTCTCTTGACGATCATCTGGGCTTGAGATATGGATTCTCAAAGTAGACCTTCTGCCAAGCTGAAATTGTACGTGCGGCAAAATCGAGCAAACTGAGTTTTTCTTGGGTTCGTGAAAAATATCAAATGAGGTGTTGCACATTTGAAATTTGGGAAATGAGTACATGAAGTTGGGGAGAATTCAATGAACCAAACCTTTCTTTCCGACGATCATCCGACTTTGAGATATCGAGCTCCAAAGTTGATTACTTCAACAGATACAACCCGCGGCACGTTCTTTCCGCATCTATCGTTTTCTTTATTAAATTCATTTTTCTTTGTGATGATATACATTGGTAATGCGTGATATTTTTGTCTAAATACTTCTCACCAGTGCATTGAAAATGATTTAATTTTTTTAATTAAATTCTCCCGATTTTTAATGACTTTGTGCAAGACCGATTTGATTTTTTTTTTTAAATTCACTATTTCTCCTTACGCGTGAACAATATGTTTTTTCTTGAAAAAATGCATGGAAGGTCTTTCTTTTTGCCTGGTGTTTAGCAGATTTCTGGTAAATTTGTGGCCAGTCTTTGCTTCAACGTGGGTTATCCTTTCTTCCTGACAACTGCGAGTGCGTGGACGTATGATGCATGTGTTGGCTTACAAAGAAACAATTTTAACAAATGTTATGGCCTTTGTTGGTGAATGCATGGCCTGTTAAAGTGCCTATGTGTGGCCAATGCGTGCGTTTTCTTTTTATTTTTCTTCTTTGACAGTTGTGATCTCCTTGCCAAGTAAAATGCTTGGAAATGATGTTGGGCCTGCGTGGAAGCAATTTCTTTCTTTGCTAGACTATATCTTTGGCTGCGTGAAAAATGCTATCTTCTTCTCCCTTGCGTGACAACAATGCTTGGATTGTTTTTTTTTCTCTTCCTTTTGCATGGAATTGTTACTTTTGGTTGGGCATGGATTATTGATGCATGCATTGAATTCTTCCTTTGTTTTTCCAATGTGTGGACAAATTTTACTTTCTCCTCTTGGCGTGGATAGTTACTTTTCCTTTGGCAGCTGTGTATGAATTTGTTGTCACAAACTTAGGCAAATGTGTGGAGGCTTAAATTTTTTATTTATTTTTTAATGGCATACGTCAAAACTTCTTTTTTAAACTTGCATGAACTGCAATTTGTTTTATTTGGCATGTGGTTGGAATATTTTCCTCTTTTAGCTTTCAACGTGGCTTCCTTCAAATCAATGTGTGGACAAATGCTTCCTCCAGCATGTGGGCAATATGTTTTTGCTTGCATGTGTTGAAATGCTCCTTCTTTGGTTCTTCCGTGGATTTTAGACTGTGTTGAAATTTGCTAAATGTTTTCTTCCTTGCTCACCCTCTGCGTGGATTCTTTGGCTCTAATTTGCTTGTCTATTCCTCCCTAGGCGTTGAAACTCAATGCTTTCTCCCTGCCTTGCGTGGAAAGAGCTTTATTTATCTTTCTTTTTTTTAATTCACCTGTTGTTTTCCTTTTACAGGCTGCGTGGAAGATCTTCTTGGGCATGCGTGGAGTTATTCTTTGGCTTATGCTTGGTCTCTGGGTATTTCTTTGTTCTTCGTATAGCTAAAAATGAACAAATTAATCGAAATTTTTCAATTGCATTTACAGTAAACTGAAAATTTGAAAGCTTCAAAGCATTCTTCGCATGACTTTTTCCAAGGACTTTGATGGAGAAATGGTTAAAGAAGCTTATGTAACCGTTTCTTATTTCCATTGGAATAACCAATTCCCTCTTTCCTGGGTAGTGGCATTAACTGCCAGGGGAAAGTGGGAAATAAACAACCATTTGCTAGCGGAAATGGCAAGGTGGGCTGGACAATCCCCATTTTATTTCCCCGTGTGGGAAATTGTGAGATTTTTTACCCATTTGCCAATCCATTGAATTGACAATCAGTGGAAGAAATCCCACAAGCGGGGAAATAAAATGAATTTTCCAGGAAAGGGGTAAATCCAGGTATGAGATGTCAATTTGGCATCCTGACAATTGGAAGTGGAAGCTTACTTTCTCCCCTGACAATTAAAAAAAATCTTGTCGAATGAATTTCAATTAATATTTATTTAATTAAAAACCCAAAAATTAATAAAAAATTGCTTTTATCAAATAAAAGATAATAAATTAATTAAATAATTATCAATGCAGTTTATAACTTGGCAGGAGGAGTTCTCGCCTCGAAATGGACAAAATGAAGACCGTAGAACGATCTACAAAAACGAGACGATCGCGACGAGCGCATTAAATCACGCAAAATAACACTTCTGAAAATATTCAAAATTCCCATGTTTATTAATTTCTGCTTGTGTAAATGGTGTAAATCTAAATCCTAAACAATTAACTAATTGAAATATTTTAAATAAAATCTTCAATCTTATCTCAGAAACAAATAATAAATCACAGCCTCATAGAAGCTATTATTCCTTGTAACTTTCTTGGAAATGTTGAAGAACAAACTTTCTAATTTGATCTGATCTACTGATGACTTGATAATTGAAACGATGAAAGGATTTATCTATTGTATTTGATATGAACTTTGGAATGAAAAATTCAGAATTGATGCTTGCATGAATGAATCAAACAACACCTCCAACATGGATATTACAAGAACTATGGAAAATTTGGTTGTAAGAGTATTGTCCCCTCAGTTTATCCTTTCACTCTTTGTGTCCATTTGAGTCTAACAGATGGGAAATGCAACAACATCAGAAGAAGGATGCAGGAGCAACAACAACATGAATTGGAATACTGGGAAGCAATGCAAGTGGAAGAGTGCAAGAGCAATTGAACTAAGATTGGCTTTGGAAATTTCCAGCAAGAAAGAGAACAAATTTACAACAGCAAGAATACAAATTTTCTCTAGGTTTTTCTTGCACACAAGCATGGTATTTATAGGAATTTAGCTGGGAAATGGTTAAATCCATTTGACAACCAAAGGAGGACATAAAAAAAGTGAAGAGGGAGTTAAAACTATTAAACACCATCAATAAAAAATATAAGTGCAAGAATAGATTACGACAAGGCAGTTGGGCCTTGGAATCATCTAAAATAGACAAGGAACGCTTCTAAAAATGAAATTTAAGTGAGATAATTCCACTTCAAAATGCAAGTGCACTCTTTGGAATATTCACATAGGACTGTTGCACTATGCAGGGTAGTGGTTTTAGGACTGCCGCTCTGCTTGGGTGGCGGTTTTGAAACTAAAGGTCAAAATTACTCTAAAATGTAGTGGGAAGCTAGGAAAAAACATATGAGGGATAAGTAGGGATGTATAGGCTACAAATATATACTATGAATGGGTTTTGAAGCTAGAACATCTTTCGAAAGGATATTAATCATCATTGGGGACTTTTATAACCATTTTTTGACAATGTAGCACATGCAAATTTGGGTGCGTACATATTGCCCCTCGGAGAAGTGTCTTAGTCATGAAGAGGTGTAAAATGTAGAGTCTGTGTATGGCATTCTCAGAATGGGGAGTTAGAAACTATACCCGACACATCCTTGTGCCAAAATTTCACAATCCAAGCTCCCTCTACTTGCAAAATGAAAAAAAGACTCAAGTGTAGATAGACAAATTATCAAAAAATAAACACTAAATTAAAACAACAAGAGGGCTTACCATTTGTGTAGGGATATAGAAGTATACCTTCGCTAGCGCTCCATCCTTGTGAATACATGCACTTAAAAAAAGGTCAAAAAAACATATATATCAAAACAAACTCATTTTTTAAATTCATTTGCGCATATATGATTTGGTGATTTTGGAGCTCTGGACCCACGGTGACTGTTTTTCACATGAGAGTATAGCCGGAAATGACCATTACGAGACCGTGATCATGCCTCCACAAGAAAGAGATCGAGCCATGCATGGTCTAAGGTAGGTTTTTCTCATTTGTTTATTTTGAAACCTAAAATATAAAAATGTCAAAATATTTTCCTAGGAGGGGTTATTTTTGAAATTTCTTGTTTTAGACTAGTATCTAGGGGGGACGCCCATAGAAAAATCTTTTATTTCATGAAAAATGGTCAAATTTTACATTTTAAGGAGATTTTTAGGGCCATAGTATCTGTACAGATGAATCAGTTCAGGACTGCCACCCTAAGTAAGGTGGCAGTGGTTGTAGGATCACCAGCCTTGTTAGGGCAGCGGTTGCAGAAAACTATCACCTTGACCAAGGTGGAAGTCACAAAACCGTCATCCCTACACATGGCGGTAGTTTTGAACACAATGCAAATATTTTGTTTTTAAGTTTAATTTTTTGGATTTTTATATTTTACAATGTTTTTGATGAGCTTTCCTATTGAAAATGTCATTGAATTGAAATGTTTTTTTTATTTTAGTGGATGAAGAAGAAAGAGGAGTACATCCAATGGAGTCATGAGTGGGAGTGTGATTGGCTCCTTGAGATCCTTGATCAGCTAACTCGAGCTGAGATCGATAGACTGCAAAGAGAAGGCATATGGAGGATTTCTCGAGTGCCCCATGTTATTCCTGCCAGTCATATTATTTGTGACTTATTTTCATATTGGGATGCCAACGGTTGGAATACCTTCTAGTTGTCAGGTTGCAGGGGTGAGTGGACAATTACATTAGAGGATGTGTATCGGATACTTGGAGTTCTGATACTTGGGAGGAGGCTGAACCTTGAGATAGACATGATCTAGAGCCATGAGGACTTTGTGGGGTAATTATATGGGGGATGTCATGGTGTCATTTGGTTCCAAATAAGGGTATGAAGGTCTGATCTATTGCCACTGTTCCTATCCCCACTATCTGTAAGGCCATCATGGGTATTTTGGATTTATGATTGATAAGGGACAAAGGGGGTGATACAATTCTATACTTGCTGGGCTCCTATTATCACACAGATAGAGGCATATGGCCACATAATTATGCTTGGGGACCCGATATCCTTGGGACCACCTACCATGACTTATACCGAGTGGTTCGTTTATAGGACTCAGTATCTCTCAGCCATCCCACACTCGTGATGAGTTGGGTGTATTAGTGTATTACCTCGTTACAAGAGGGGAGTTCCAATACATGATATCCAAGGGCCATTAGGGTCTGCCAGATGTCATGGGATGTCAGTGTCTCAGAGGGCCACATCAGCCAGTGGCTTCATTGGCTAGCGATGACTTAGTTTCCACTCTCTACCATGACATGGCAGGAGTTTGTGGATAGACATGAGACTACAGTGGTAGCTTGTGCCACTACTAGTCAGTTATTTGACACGATGTGGAAGGTTGAGATACATCATATTTTACCAAGTTCCTCTAATAGTTTAGGTCTTCCTTACATTGATATGCTTCTCCCACGTGGCACCTATGTAAAAGAGTGTCAAGGAGGCCTGAAAGGTGCCTAGTGGCAAAGATATTGGGTTGGACAATGGTGACTCTAGGAGTCTCCCATTATAGTTAGGCGATGTTATTCATGTTCTCGATGGGAAGTTGGTACCATTCATGCACCTTTAATCCAGATTGAGGCTGCACCTACTCATAGTGAGGGAGGAGGCACCAATAGACATAGACTCCAATTCTAAGGAGGAGATAGGGAGATGATACTAGAGAGGAGTCAGGTGATGAGGAGACTGGAGAGGAGGAAACTGATAGTGAGTTCAGATGACAAGGGAGTTAGGTGGTGAGGTTGGTACGGGATAGCTCAAATGGAGGAGGAGGATGAGGAGAGTGACCCTGAGTGTCATGACACCTAGGATGTCTCAACAACTGAGTGGAGAGGAGGAAGACATGGAGATGGAGACCTTAGTCTCAAGAGGACCCACTTCCTGAGATGAGGGAGGGATGATGGAGTCCATCATGGGTCAACACATAGCTTCAGAGGAGAGGATGTAGGCACACCCAGTGTTCCCTTGGCTAATAGTACCAATTCAACCCCACATGGATGCATGGGGATCCGAGTATGTGGAAATTCTTTCCCCGAATCTGTTAGATAGAAATGTTAATCCTATGTCTAGTATTTCTTCTCTCTCTTGATTTTTAAATTTTCTAACTCGCAATTGTTTCTATGTATCTTGTAATGAACACTGAGGAGTGGCGAGACCTTATTCATCGGGTCTACATGGACACTTTGCTACTTCTCCATGGGGAAGATGAAAGCATAATTTTTGGAGGATGTGGGGCAGCCTTTATAGGTTGGCCACCATACTCGATGTTTTTATGCCTCTCTAGAAGGTGGTGGAGATGGTTATGGACCTGAAGACCAGAGTTGCAGGCTACATGGTGGACTGAGAGGGAGAGAGTAATGATGAGGAGGAGTCCATAGTGAGACCATGGCTAGTGGTCATTCTCATGGGAACTCACACCACTTAGTGCACTCACGCCATCAGAGCCATAGCAGGATCCCCAGAGTTAGGCATACACCTTCTCAGGGGTCCCATAGAGACTGATAGGCTATTGAGCCATTATTACTTTTTTCCATTTTGTGAGGCACTTATATGATTTTTTTTGTATTTTTGGGCTCATTGTGAGCATTTTGACCATGCCTAGTGTGTGATGACATTGTACTCAAACTTATTCCATGATGATATATATAAAGATACATATTTTTTGGTCAACTATTTGTCTCATAGAGTTGACTTCCATTTATGGTTTGATTCACATGTGTACTCTAGATATTTAGAATTTCTGGTTTTGACGCTTTTCAAAATGTATGTAATGGATGATGAATGCTAACAAAATGATTTTCTTTTTGTTATTGTTTTTGCAATGCTGATATATGATGATGCAAGTACAATGTAATGTTGAAACTTTAGTTTCTTTAAGAAATTTTCGACACTTCTTATTGTTTTGGCAAAACATGATGAAAACGTGATATGATAATAAAACAAACTTCCCCACTCCTAACCCCACACAACTAGTAAGATGCGAGGGCTCAACACTGAGATCAGAAGGGATGCAAGTTATACAAATTTGTTGAATGGTAATGGTGAGAGAAAGATAAGGATTTGGCAAAACCAAATTGAGAACCTACGACCTCATTCTACTCAAGTTTTCTACATAGCTTAAAATGTGAATTGCTTTCTAGTTTATCTAGACTTAGATCTGTAGATGGAAACTTGGTTGAAAAAATCTGGTTTAAGGTTTTAAAATCTCTTGGAATTTGAACATCTAACTCACTTTGCTTTGGTTTTATGATTTTACAACTTCCTTTATTGAATGAATTTCTTTTAACTTTCTAATTTGTTTGTAAATACCCCCTACACCTTGCCCCATGCTACCAGTAGGAAGCATGGGCTCATCACCAAGGATAAGGCATAGGTGAGTAAGGGCACTTCTCTCCTTTCCCAACCTCATGCCACTAGTAAGAGGTGTGAGCTCAACAACGAAGGTTGGTGGGGTAAAGAAGTGTGTAAATAAACATTTTCTATTGATTTTCATTTGACATATATATCTAGGTAAAATTTTTAGAATGTTCTTATTTCCAAAGAGGTGTATATGGGATAGATGTGACACCATGAAGCTTCTAGAACAGACTATAGGAAAAGACACCTAATCTAGAAGAAGTTATGAGTAGAACCAAGTATGCAGGCCTTGGTATGGTTACTGTCAAAGATTTGTCTTATCTTTCTTGAATTGATGAAATGATTCAGAAATAATTGATGATATTAGAAAATTTGAGGAGATATGATTTGAATGTTTTGCCAATATTTTCATAAGTTTTTAGGAATTGTTATAAGAATAAGTCCCTTGATTAAAAACTTTACAAAATGAGATAGAAAATGAAAATGCAATGCAGATGCAGTAATATACATATGGAAATGTTGATGGATCATGCGTAGTATCTCTTTAGGTGAAGAGAGTTGATGGATTCACCAAATTCCTCACCCTCTAGTGTACACAGGTGATATGCCTCATTCTTGTAGTCTTCTATTACTCAATATGGGTCCAACCACTTGGGCCTAAATTTCCTTCCCTCACCAGTCTTATTTGTCTATTTGGCTGTCGAGTCTTAATACTAGATCTCCCTCATATATATCACACTCGTATACTTTCTTATTATATTGCTGAGCCATTCGGTCAGCGTAAATGCTATGTTTCTATTCAACATTGAGCCTAGCTTCATCAAGGATTTCTAATTGAGAGATTCACACCTCTCGATAGCCTTCTTCTCCCAAAATTCCTTACAGTGAGATACAGAGACTAGGTATTTTGACTTCAAGCAGTAAAACCGCTTCTGCACCAAATACCAAAGAAAAGGGGGTTTCCCTCGTCGGCATTCTTACCAATGTTTGATAGGCCCACAAGGCCGGAAAGAGATTTAAATGCCAATCACATTTATTCTCCTTGACAGTCTTAAGGAGAATGGACTTTAACGTCTTGTTTGTAGCCTCAACCTGTCCATTGGCTTGAGGATAATAGAGAGAAGTCATATGATGATTTATTTTGAACTTTTCACATAGTTCATGCACTTCCTCATTTTTGAAAGATGCGTTCCATTATCAGAGATAATGACTTGTGGGACCCTGTACCTACAAATGATTTGGTTCAGAATGAACTTAGTGATTACACATCCAGGTATGGTAGTAAGAGGCATGGCCTCTACCCACTTAGTAAAGTATTTTGTGGCTGTGATTATGAAGTTATGGCCATCTGTTGATGAGGAGAGAAATTCCCTATCAAATCTAGGCCCCATGTGGAAAAGGGCCATGGTGTTGTAATTGGTTGCAGAGCCTATGCCGGTATGTGGATCTCATGGGAGAACTCTTGACATTTATGGCATTTTGCACAAAACTCTACCACGTCATGTTCTAAATGGGCCAGAAGTATCCCATCTAATGTATCTTCTGAGAAGTGGCGTGGCCTCCGAAGTGACCTCCACATACTCCACTATGAGATTCATAAAGAATCTTCTCAGATTCTTCTTCATCAACACATCTTAGCAACATTCCATCAAAGGCTCTATGATAGAGCACTTTCTCCAAGATCACATACTTAGTGGCTATGACGTGTAGCCATCTTCTCTGTTGTGATGTTTCCCCTTCAGGGTATGCATGATCCACTATGAAATTAATAATGTCAGTGTACCATGGGCACACATGCAGAAATAGGGGGTTTGATTTCGACATAATATACACATTCATCAGGGAAGTCTCAAATTAACTAGATCACCTCCATCTAATGGGTTGTCAGCCAACCAGTCTGCAATGATTTTTCCTTTGACAAACTTCTGATTAACAAACGTTATCTCAAACTCACCCATTAGAGTTATAAAACGTCCAAATTTCTTAGATAAGGACCCTTGTGTGAGAAATGTCCCAAATGATTTGTCTTGACAATGACTCTCATTTCTTGATTAAGCATGTAGTGTCTTAACCACTTTGTTGTGAAAACTATGGTAAGGACACTATTTCTCTACCTGAGTATATCATGTCTCATAGTTGAGCAGTGTTTGACTGATAAAGTAGACCATGCACACTCTCGTTTATCATCATCCTCTTGAGCTAGCATGCAAGCCAATGAGACATCCATAGCCCATGAATATAAGATTAAGGGGTGATCTGACTTAGGAGGCATGAGTGTGGGAGGGGATAGTAAGAATCATTTGACTAAACTCAAATGCCTCATTGCACTCTTCCATCCAATCACTACAACAATCCTTCTTCAAAAAATTGTTTATTGGGTGAATAAAAAAGGTCAAATCAGGATGAACCTTCGGATTACACCGAGATTTCTGAGAAAAGACCTAATGCAAGACTCATCTGATGGTGGGATAATTTCCAAGAATACTTCTAAGATTTTGGCTGGATCTACATCAATCCCTCATGAGGAGATAATGTACCCTAGTAATTTTCCTCCCATCACACCGAACACACATTTTTCTAGATTTAGAGTGACATCGTATTTGATTAGATGAGAGAGGATGACATGAAGAACTTCAGGGTGATCAGAGTGCTTTCTGGCCTTAGTCATGAGATCATCACATAGGATTCCACAATCTTATGAATAAGATCATGGAATATGTAAGTCATGGCCCGTTGGTAAGTTGCTCCTACATTTTTAAGTCCAAATGACATGACTGTGTAATAGTAGGTTCCCCAAGGAGTGATAAATGTGGTTTTGGTTCTGATCTTCCTTGGAGATTTTGATTTGGTTGTATCCAGAAAACCCATCCATAAGGGACAAAAACTCATAGCCATCTATTGCATCGACAATAACATTGATGGATGGAAGTGGGAAATCATCCTTGGGACATGCTTTGTTAATATCCAAAATTCAATGCAAATACAAATCTTTCCATTCTTCTTGAGAACGGGGACAATGTTGGATACCCACCATGAGTAGTCAACTAGTTTGATGAACCCCACCTGCAGGAGTTTCATCACTTCTTCTTTTACCATGAGATCCACTTTGGGCTTCATGGGCCTTGACTTCTGCTTAATAGGCTTAACATCTAGTTTAGTGATTGATTATGAACTACAATGTGAGGAGAAATTCCTGTCATTTCCTTGTAGCTAAATGCAAAATATTTTGAATGTTCCTTGAGAATTTGTGTGTGTATCTCTATTTCCTCCAGAGTTAGAGAAGATCCTAACTTCAAAAATTTTGGTTCCTCCTCTGTCCCAATGTTTATATCAATCATTCCTTCAATTAAAGAGGCATTACCTCTTCAAATTTAGGTGGGGTTGGAGGTAGATCTAAGTTCCCCTCTTCTTCTACCTCATAGACCTCAAGACCCTCCATGGAGGAAGGTTCCATTATGGGATCTCCAAAGTAGGAGGAAGAGTGAGGAATGAGAGAAAATCCAATCTTATGGTGAGCAGGATGTAAATCCTGAGTAGGCATTTAGATACCCTAGGATTGCTTCATCATTTTTCAGCGTAGTCTAGGGTGATGGGCTCATTCTCAGCTTCTACATGTGCCAAAATTGAAGTTTTTGGCATCTTGCAAACCAAAGGCTCGACACGAATTGAAACCATAAAGCTTGTATCTTCTAAATCTTTACTTGGAGTGAAGTGAGAAGCAGAGGTTGCAATGGAATCAGCTAATAGATTTTTTTCTTGAGGTATAGCTTCAATTGAAATGAAATCAAAATCCTTACTTAATTCCAAGACAACGGTCTTATAGAGTTACAGGTGTTCAACCCTAGTCTGATATACTTCAGATACCTGATTTGTGACTAGTTGTGAATCCCCTAGCACCCTAATGTTATGAGCACCCATCCTTTTGGCTACAATGAGACCAAGAAGGAGAGCCTTGTATTCTGCACCATTATTCATACATTCAAAGTTTCAACTTAAAGGTGAAAGGCATGACCTTCCCCTGAGGAGAGGTAAGAATCACCTTCTGCCTAACGCCAAAGTGACACTTTTCTCCGTCATAATTTAAAGTCCAACAATTACTTGGGAAGAATGACATTGGATCATCTTTGGCATCATCCTCCTTCACTTTTGAGACCTCTACCATGCATACTTCATCAGAAGGGAGAGATCCGAGTCCCAGGGCATGTCCTATACCCATGGAATCAAATGGAAGGAGAAGGGGTAGGTCATTCTCCAACAACTTGACTATCTTTGTTGTCATTCATGTTGACACTGTCTCAACAATTACAGTTTCATCCTTTACAGCAGGAACTCCTTCAATCAAACCCATAGTTTCTAGTTCCATTGTGGGAACCAACTTTTCTTCTGGGTTGAGCTTGTAGGTTGTTTAACTAGTTTTTAGGAAGCTCAAACTCAGAATGAACCCCTGGCCTCTTCTTTAGATTATCTAGATGTATGTTGAATGGTTTTGGGTCACCATGTGCTATGAAGACCTTCCCTAAATGTAGGAATCTTACTTCCTTGAAACAAAGTGGAGGGAATCGCCTTCATGCAGATGAATCCAAGGATGACCGAGGATCATATTATAGTTGGTTTCCCGATCTATAATATAAAATTCAGTTAGAACCATCTTAGGTCCAAGGGTGACTGACAACACTATAGTTCCAATTGATGATCGCTTTGAGGTTGTCATAGCCTCTCAACATGTTTTGTGTTGAGGAGTAATTGGTTTCTCTATAACCTAATTTCTATAAGGAAAGAGAAGGGTACTATGTTGACCTACTTCCCATTCATCAATCATCACACACTTTACATAGTTATTGTAGATCCAAACTTGTAAAACTAAGGCCAGATCACCTCTATGAGCTATTTCAGCATCCGTGGGCATCTTACTGATGTCAAATACAAATCCAACATCTCTTTCAGGATGACCTTGGAGGATAGACATCAAAGTCTATATGGTTTATCTATGCTTCTGGAGGAGGGGTGATGTTAATCAAATGCCCAAGACCTAGTGTCTTCTAATAAAGTGGCTCTATGAGCAGGGGAATTATTTAATAGATCCAAGAAGGAAATGTGAGAGAAGGTCTTGGTTAGGTCATTGATCAAGTCATAAGCTCCTACTAGTTTTCCCAGTGTTTCACGAATGTCATCTGATATAGTCGGGTAGATTGGGATAGGCTATGAAGAATAGTCCTTGGTTCTAGTGGCCGCATTTATTTGAGGCTCAGTATCCATCTCTACAAGACCCATTATCTTAGTCTACTGATGCCCATCCAATGGGGGTACAACTGATGGGTTTGATGAATTGAAGCTTCCTAATCATTAGTTCCCACCATAATACCCTTATTTGATCCGTTGGTATCTATCTTACCATCATTGGGTTGATTTGGGAGAGGATCATTTGAAGATCCTGAGTGGAATATTTTGAGGGGACACCTGGTCCCATGCTAGCATTCTGATTAGGCATAGTAGGATTTGCCAAAAAATGTTAACAATAATTTATCTTTGGTCTTCAGGTAAACGTTGTAAAAAATTATTACAATCAAGGAAAGTTCTGGCATTGTATGCCCTCAGACTTTATGAAAACCACAATATAAGTCAGGGTCGTAATCCCAAGGTCTCTGGTTTGTATTATGTTGTGGTCCAAAGTTTTCAATTGTTATTCAACTACTGATTGTTATAATTGAAGTTTGGAGCCCATTGCCCCTAATTTTGAACCTGGTTTGGTACACCACCTGGGTATTGACTAGGGCCTTGGGCCTACACTTGTTGAACTTTTTTATTATTTTTGTTTTGTTATTTAGGATGGTTAGATTTCCACAACATTGACCATGTAAATGCACAAAATTGTTATTTATTTGGTTATTTCCATCTACATTGTTGTTGTTAATAGTATTTGAATTGGGGGTGCTAAAAACATTTGCTTTCTTCACATGATTAGTAACACCATAGTTGTAACCCCAAAATTCTTATTGATGGAACTTTGGTCATTAATTGTTGTTTATGTTGTTAGGGTAACCAGATTTACCTTAGTTAGGAGTGATCAGTTTCTACCATTTTTTTCATATTTATTGCAACCACTGTCTATAGTTATCTTGATCAATTCAGAGATCAACCTTTAATAACACTTCGTAGTCTCCTCAATGGAAAATTCTGGACTTCTTCCTTTGTTTCCCTATTAAGGGTAGTGAATGAATATATCACATAGCTCTATTTAATCCATGTTAAGAGAATGCTTTCTGGAAGAATAAAGGACCTTCTACCATCTTTGGATGAAATGGGGATTGAAGAATCATTGTGCTCTTGTTTGATATGGAGGTAATTATCTTATTCCTATTCTCAAAATATTATTCATGTCAAAATATTTAATAAAATCTGACACAAGTTTCTTGAAATAATGTATCGAAGCCTCTAGTATTCTGTAATACCAGTCGAGAGAAATACCTTCTAACTGTCTTAGGCAATATTTTTGCAATGACCACATCCCATGGGAGAAGCTCTTGAATGATAGTTGTGTATGCCTTGATGTGCGCATTAGGATATCCTTCCCCTTAAATTTTGGAAGGTCTGGTAGAGGTCTTGGGAGCATGACATTCTGTATAGAGAAGTCAAGAGGTTCTTTTAGATATTCTTAATAGGTGCCTACTACGTAAGACTCAACCATTGATGCAATTTTTGGGGAAGTGTAGGAGGAATTGGTTGTTGGAATGGTGCAACATATACATTTTTCAGGGCATAAGGCATCCCTTGTGGCTGACCATATGAGCTTGGATAAGCGTACATGTCCCCCTATGGTGACTTAGAATACATGTGCATGTAAGGGGGAGGATTATTTTGATATGGATGTTGAGGCACATAGCCAGGGAACATTTCATTTCTAGATGGCATGGCATTTGAGAACACACTTCTAGAACTGGTGCCTGTGGTGGGTATCCATATGTAGTCGTGAGGGGGCCATACCCAAGGTGCCTGACCTAGTTAGAAGGTCTCTGTAGGCTAGGAATTTCCCTTGTAAAATAGAGGACCTGGTGCAGTAGGAACTTGGCCATAGTTCTACGGGTAGAAAGGAATATTCCCTTTCCTAGTATATGAAGTCTAAGTATTTTGGGTAATTTCCAACTCCTTGACCTTGTCCACCAACGCTAAGATGACTTCACCCGTCGATGGAGTGGTATTTTTTTTTGGTGGCATATGATGTTGAACCTTTGTAGGATGGTAAGGGATATGATATCCTACTATAAATTTCTCATTGTTTATCCACCCCTCATTAGCAACATTTTCCAATGTAGGAGGGGTAGTGTTATTGTTTTGAAGCAAGACATCAATGTGTCCTTATGATCCTATAAAAAGGTTGACTCATGTTTTGGAAGCATTTTTCACTTATTGTAACATGCACTAAATACTTCTCGTCTAAATGTGGGAGTTGGTCATTCCTACATACTAATGGGTTGTCTGAACAATACCTAAGGATATGAGCCTATCTCTAGTAAAATTCATGTTGTTGGAGCTTGAGAGTTCAAACTATTAGGATTTGTGTAATTTGATCAGTTTTCCTTGATCCTCACTAAGGAAACAACATTGGTCCCCTGAGGAGGAGGCAGTTTGAATATGGGTGGTTGAATAATTATCTGCCCATGTAGAAAGTGAGGGTGAGTATTGGTGTCTACCCATCTAATAGTTATATGCTTCAAGGCCCAAAATGATTCGGATGAATCCATTGTATCCTAACATATTCAGGGGGTATATAAATACCCAAAGAATGATGGGAGAGAGGAATATGGATGAAGAAAGTTGAAAAAATCAGATACTAGCTCTCTTCACATTGGGTTCAGCCAATTTTTACGGATGAAAATTGACATGTGACCTTGTACCGCACTCAACTCCTTGAGGTCATGCCGATGTATCCAATGTGGAAATGTAGAAGGGATAAATGGTAATGAATATGGTAATGGGAGATAGTGTGTGGATAGGTTATCAAGGTAATGTAACGCACGTCTAACTTGTAATGGTAGGATCTACTTGTCAAGTGCGATGAAATCCTATCAAACCTAGGTGGATCGAATAGAGAAATCATAAAGGATGGAAACACAGAGACTCCCTTCAATGTCAGAGCTCCGGATATATCCTATCTATTGGTTGTGAAACTTGTGGGAAATTGAATGGAGCCTAATAAATATTTCAAAAAAAGGTTATGGAACAATCGAAAAGTGAGAGGCGTAATTCCATTTAAATCTATGGATGATTGACAGGTGCTCGATCCAAAATGAGAGGGGTTAATGAGCTTCTTCATCTAGGAACATTCAACTTCCTAATGATATCCAGTGGAAATGGATAGGTTTGAAATACTAATGTTCTCAAGCTAGTGTGTACATCCAATTAGTTCTCAGTTTCATTCTAGCTTAGTTGGGTAATCTGTAGGGTCACATCCGTAAAATCTTTTTTTTTTTGGTCCCTGTTTTGGTCATGCAGTATGATCTAGGAGCTTAGGCCCAAGGGTGGTTAGGCAATCTACGCTTAAGGGAAAGTCCAGTGATTGTAAGCCTAATTAGATGTAACATTTAACACTTCATGTTGTTCAATTATCTTGGCGTATCGAGGCTGGTGTTCTAAGAAAAATAAGATGGATGGTGTCTTGTATCTTTGACAAGGTAAATAATTATGGTCCATTTGGTTTTGGGACCAACGGATCATAGCCAAAATTTCTCTCTTATTACGGACCTTTGATGGTCATATAAATGCTCAACGTAATTTGTAATTTTGTTTATTTGACCAATAATCAAACACTTGATCATCTTCAATGTTTAATACCTTTAGTTGTTAGTTGATTCTTTATATATCTCTATTTATCTTTAAAAATGATGTACCCAAAGCCTTGAACTATGCCTACAAGTGGAACTGCTAGGTTTGGTTGTGGGATTACTAGTTTGAGATTAAAATCTATAGGTTATTTGGGGCCCGTAATTTTCATATGAAATGTGATTACATCTAATTAACTAAAGAAAAATAACAAAGAAAGTCCAAATCTAAACTATGTTTTTTTATTTTCCAAGAATATAAATGAATAAAGCAAAATTAACAATTAATCTAAGAAAGGAAATATTTTTGGGCTATGTTTTAATAATATTTAGGATAAAAAACTTATAATATAATAGATGAATCTAATAGCAATATAATTAAACCGGATATAGCTAATTTCTTATGCAAATCATGTTAATCTAAATCTTAAAATAATGAATTGATTGAAATCTTTCAAATAAAACCCTCAATATTACCTCAGAAAACAGAGAATAAACCACAGCTTAAAAAAAGATATTATTCCTTGCATACTTCCCTGACAATGTTGAAGAACAAAATTTCTAATTTGATCTGGTCTATTGATGAATTTATAATTGTAAATAATGAAAGAATTTATCTACTGTATTTGATATGAAATTTGAAATGATAAATTCAGAATTGATAATTTGCACGAATGAAGTAAACCATAACCTCCAACCTGGATATTACAAGAACAATGGCAAATCTAGTTGTATGAATATTGTACCCTTAGTTTATCCTTTCAATATTTGTGTCCATGTGAGTCTAATGGATGGGAGTGCAAGCAACAACAAAATAAGAAGTATGCAGGAGAAATAAAAGACTTGAATTGGTAGACTGGGAAGCAATGAAAGTAGAAGAGAGTAAGATAAAATTAAACTGAGATTTTCTTTGGAAATTTATAGCAACAAAGGAAGTATCTTTACAATAAGAAGAATATTAATTTTCTCTAAATTTTGATTGCACACAAGCATGGTATTTATAAGGAATTCAGCTTGGGATATGGTTGAATCCATTTCACACCCAAAGGAGGACATAACATAATGTAAAGAGGGAGTTCAAAATAATGACAATCATCAATCATAAACTAGATGTTCAAGAATATATTGTCCATAAGGTAGTTGGGCCTCGAAATCATATAAAATGGATAAGGAATGCACATCTACAAATGTAAATTAAGTGAGATAGTTCCACATCAAAATACTGAGTTAAATCTCTAGAAAATTCGCATAGGACCTTAGCTCAGTGCAGGGTGGCGGTGTCAAGACCATTACCTTGCCTAGGGAAGTGGTTGACAAACTGCCACCCTTCCTAGGTGGCAGTTCACGAAACTGCCACCCAAGTCAGGGCTGTGCAGTTTTGACACTAAAGGTCAAAACTATTTTAAAATGTAGTAGGAAGATAGGAAAAATCTTGTGAAGGTTAAGTAGGGATGTCTAGGCTACAAATATATACTGCGAAATGGGTTTTTGAGCTCGAACACCTTCTGAAAATTATATGAATACATCACTGGGGAATTTTATAACTATTTTTTAACAATGTAGCACATGTAATTTTGGGTGCGTATAGGTCCTCATTAGGGTTCTCTTAGACGTAGCTATTTTTCTATTGGGCACTCCAATCTCTGAAAATAAAATAGTAAGAAAGATGTTACCATACATGATTTTATCCCTATCAAGCACGACATCTATGATATCCTCCACAATGAAGGCTGAGAGGTTGTAGATCGTTCCCTCTGGAATCTTCTTGCAAACGTTCAACCATATCTTATTCACTTGTGCCCATTGCTCTTATCCATTCAACTTGGTGAGAAGGTCCATGACCATCTTCATGGTGTGGTTGGTGATCTTGGTGATATCAAAATAGTGCGAGCCCTTCTTGTATTCATATGTCATGGTTGTTTCCTTGACAATTTCCTTATCACCCATGTCATCCTCCAACGATTATCCCATATAGATAAGTCCATTGTATTTTCAGATCAAATGAGAAGTTAAGTGTATTATCCTCCCTACGAAGTAAAAATAATATTTGTGCACTCCCAAAATCAGCCACTGGGATAACCTTTAAGGTTTAGTGAAATATGGCAACCCATAGAGTTGTAAAAATCCAACCTTCTCCAATGTGGTCTTCATAGAGTCATCATACATAGGTTTGTCATCTTGTGTCCTTTCTCTTGTAGGGAAAACTAGCTCCAACATAATTTATTTCTTATTGGTGCTCAACCTATGGTTATAATTACTTATAACCATCTTTCGTATGTGAGACACCAAATCCATCCCCAAAGTAACGTCATCTGGGTATTGCATCTCTGCATACCACTCCTTGTTAAAAATGGTTGATATGGTTGGTTTTCCCTTTCCCTTTCCCTTTCCCTTCTTTGGTGATGTGTTTGATCCTTTCCTTCATGCCATTTTTCTCGTCGAGCCCTTGTAAATTCTTACTTGAGTCTTTCTTTAACACTTCTTAATCCCTAGGCTCCACTCCTACGAAATTTCTTCAAAACTAGTGCCCTAGGTCTACAAACCCTAACCTAGAAAACTATCCTTCCAAAAGACAACATAAATACTCATGGGAATCCAGAAAAAAATCTCCTTCATGCATTCGCATGTACTCCATTCCACTATGGTTCACAAATTTGACTAATTATGTACTTCATACGCATCTCTTCTCATGTTTTCTTGCAAGGATGCCCTAGTTTGCAAGAGCTCTTCAAAAAACAAAGGAAAGGTTAAAAATAATTTATTTCGACCTTCTATTTATATATTTTTTCTGTTTTCCACATTAACTCCCATGCCACCTTCCACCGTACAATTACATTAAATTCAAATTTTTCCAACGCTATTATCCCGCGCGTTTTGTCTAGCACTTTTCCTTCGCTCGTAAACTCACGTGAAACTCCTACAACCTTCTGGTGTGCAAAACTATATCAACCACAGAACCTTCTCTACACTCTCCACCCCATGCTAAATGGATTCACAGTCCTCTGTGCAAAAAACCCCTATAGATAGTAACTATCTATTGACACACAAATGTGCCCATAACAAGTGAAACTAAAAGATAAAGAAATAACAACGATGAAAGGAAACACATATAAAGGAAAATGAAATAAGGGAAATACTAAGCTAAATGGAAATACTGCCTTCTTTACAAACACATTGAAGACTTATTTATAGTAGGGCTTCAACCTACTCCTGTTTAAATAACCAACCAACATTGTTCCATCTAATGCTTGTAAATTACAAGGGCCCGAATCAAGTATATGGGATATAAAATATGGTCCCAAATAATGTACTTCAAGTTTTCCACGATGGCTCAGAAATTTTGAATCATATAGAGGAACCATCTTCCCAACCTCAAACTTCTTGTTTTTAATATGATGATCATGTCATGCATTTTTTCATGCTTTCTTCATCTTCTGACTCCATATGGAAATGGATCGCCTCTCATCCTACTCCATAAGTTTATCAATGCGCTCCTTTAATGATTTCTCATCAGCCAATCCTCCTGCACACACACAATAAACAGGGATGGTAACATCAATTCCACAGGTAGAACCACCTCTATGACAAATACCAATTCGAAAGGAGTGGCTTTGTTCAATCATTTATAAGTTATGTGATATGCCCATAGTACTATAGAGACTTTATCATCCCAGTTCCTTCTTCTGACATCACAAGTATAAGTCAATGTGTGGCTTAAATTATTTTTAAAGGCCTCAACAGTTCAATTTTCTTGAGGGTGATAGGGCATAGTTTTGTGATACACCACCATAAAATCCGTTAATAAGATTCTAACTGTCTCATTCAAAAAATGAGTACCCATATCACTTGTTACCCTCTACAGGCATCCATATTTGCTGATTATATTCTCCCATAGGAACCTAGCTATTATAGATACAGTGCAATCCTTCATAGGTGCCACTTCTTCCTACCTTGTAAGATAGTCTGTACAAGTGATGATATAGCGCAAACATGTCCTATGCATGGCTGGGGAAATAAGTCCCAAAAATTCAAGTGCCCATTTTTCAAACGGTTCTACACTAGCAATAGGTGTTAATAACATTTCATCTCTTTGCCCCGGCTTCCCAAGGTGCCGAAAATGGTGACAAACCTTACAATACTCTATATAATCCTTGTAAACTATCTCCCACCAAAGACCTGCCAATAGAATATTATGTGCGGTCGCATTCCTTGCATAGATACCTCCTACAATGCCACCATGAGCTTCCTCAATGACTGTAGTATGTTCATGTTACAATACGCACCGATGTAAAACCTCATCCCGACCTAGTTTGTATAGGTCTCTACTAATCAATATATAGGGCACAATGCATATAGATGACATTTTTTTCTTTAAGGTCTTCATTCCTTCAGGTGTCACATCCATTTGTAAGAAACAACAATATCCTCCAAATCAGAGAGCGTGTACTACAATTTGAACAACTATGCATCTGGTATTGTTTCATCGATGCTTTGCGCATCCTCACTTGAGTTAATCTATGATAGATGGTCAGGTCCTAAGTTTCTCTTTCCAGGTTTTACAATGACCAAAAATTCAAACTCCTGAAACAGCAAAATCCACTGGCATATGCGACCTTTAAAGATAGGATTATTTACCAAGTACTTGAGTGCCATATGATCCATGTAAAATATAAAAGGAGTAGCCAATAATTAATTTTTGAACTTGTGTAGCACTTAAATCATAGATAAAACTTCACACTCTGACGTCGTGTAATTTTGCTTAGCTGGAGTTAATTTTCCACTTGAAAAATAAAAAGGGTGATCAATAATCCCCTCTCTAGGCTATGCCAACACTGCTCCTATTTCCTTACCTGATGCATCCACATGCACATGAAAGGGCTTATCCCAAGAGGGAAAGTGTAAAATGGGCACAGTAGTAAGTTTCTCCTTCAATGTGTCAAAATCCACTTGATGCGCTTCACCCCAATAAAATTCACTCTTATGTTTCAACAACTCTTCCAATGGCACAAAGATCCTGACATAGCCTTTGACGAATTTTTCATAGTAACTCGTATGCCCTAAGAATACATGCACTGCACTCTGACATGTAGGCTCCTCCAATCCTAAAATAACAACTTGGGATGGATCTATCAATAAGCCTTCCTTGTAAATAATGTGACCTAGTAATGTGCTAAAAGGAGTAATAAAGACACATTTCTTAATGTTTAGAGAGATACTTAACTGCCTGCACCTCTTAAACATAAATCTCAATTTTTTAGAGTAATCCCTTACTAGCCCATACACCATCCAATCATCCAGGTAAACTTACAGAAATTTATGGATGAAGTCTTGAAACACTTGCACCACAATGCATGAAAATAAAATAGGTATGTTCTTAAGCCCAACAAGCATAACCGTATAAGAAATACTTCCCCATTCAGTGGTGAATGTAGTCTTTTCTTGGTCTTCTTTCCCAATCCTTACCTAGTGATAACCTAAGAATCCATCTGTAAAAGAATAGATTTCTCACTCTGCTACACCTTCCAAGATCTCTTCACTAAATGGGGTTGGGAAAGTATCTATAACACATGTGGCATTCAAGTCTCTATAATCTACACATATCCTTATCCTCCCATCCTTCTTGATACTAATCACCATTGGGCTCACCCATTCAGATTTCTCAATTGCCTCAATGATTCCAAATTTTATCATCTTATAAATTTCCTCCTTAACCTTTACATGTAAATTTTGGTTCATCTTGTATGGCCTCTTCCTTATGGCCTCTTCCTGACGGGGTGCACACCTTCTTTTAACTTAATCCACTTTTCCCCTAATGAGTGATGAAATCCCTTCAATTCATGGTACCCACATGGGAGTAAGTCTTGGAAGTCGTACACAAGCTCCACTATTTTTGAAACCTCCTGACCTGTCCAGTAATCTCCTATGATAACTTATATTGGCTCTACTTCTATACCAATGTTAATTTTATTTGTTTTCAAGGGCTCATTGATGTAGCTTAGAATTTACTATGAATAACCTAGGCACACTGGCACATCACCCATCCTGAGCTAATCTCTCAACCAAAGTGCGAAAGGTACCAGACCCTTCCTTAGAGTTTCTTGTGTAGGATGTGAACATGATGAGAATATAATACATTCAGATCCATAAATAACATGAACATTCCACAAAGTATATTCCAAACCTAGATCTTAAATAATCATGGATCAAATGATAAACAGAATGAAATCAACCATGTAAGAACTAGTTACATTCACGTTTAATACCATTATTCACCCAATACACTCCATTATATTAAACACAGTAAATATAGAAGCTTCTTACAATAAATAATATCATAAGTTTATGCGAGTACCATATCTAGAAGCATAAATCCACAATAGCTCATACATAGTATCTCTCTAACTACACATATTAATACATATTTATAAGGGCGGGACTTTCCCTTCACCACTTATGCACTTCCCAAAATAGGTCGCATGCTGAAAATAATCATGTGCCTTTATAATAACACACACATATGCAAGTCACTAATAATAGATCTCTTATAGTTATCTAGCAGTAGTAATCATTATATTAACTCGAACTCATGCATGGATCTTAGTAGAGGATCTTCCCAAAATAGAATTTGTGTGTTGCATACGTCTCCATCCCATTATGTGATCCATACACTATCTTCAAAAATAGCTCGTAACCATGAAAATGGCTGAGTCCCGAATCAATCTATCTTTCGCATGCATTTCCTTCCCTATTATTTCGTGCCTTCAAATGTGCCTTACTCCCACATGTGAATATTCTGTGTTCCCTCTCCTTAGTGTCATATTCTATCTTCTCAACATTACCCCACACTAAAATACATTGTCATCCTAGTAATGGGGTTCCTCCCAATGTTCGCAAAGAATAAATGATAAGAATGGAAAGAATGTAAATAATTAATTTACAAATAATGGAATTCTATTCTACAACACCCTCTGCTTTACTAGGAGGATCAACTCTGGGACAGATATTTTTCTTTAATCTCAGCCTCTAAGGCTTGCTAATCATCCAACGCATTTCTAGTCTTCTCTGGAAGGTTTGTGGTGATGGATTCCGACTCGTCCTGGGTTATCTGTCCCTTTTCATTTTGTAAGACTAGGTCAACATTAGCCATAGCATATATCCTTCCCCCCCCCCCCCCCCCCCCCCCCCTTCAGAAGATCCATCTTTTATGCAATGAGCTTTCCAAGCTCATCCAGCCTCTCCTTATGCAGATGTTGCATTATTGCAAGGGCTTCACACTTTTTCTTTACTAATTCCAATCTCTCTACACACCCTAAAGTATCATCCTTCATTTCCTTCAAGACTTCATTATCTTCTAATATATTTCTGATCTTGATCACTGCTTTTGGAGCTACACATATGTTCAAAGCTTGGTCTGCTTTCTTTATCTCATCTTGTAAATTTTTTGAGCAATGCCTCGTAAGATGAAATATTTCTAACCATAGAGGCCCTTGCTCTCTCTGCTTCCTATTCAGGGTCCTTTGGCACTAGCATGTGAATTGGTCCATCCTCAAGCACCAAATCAACTAACGTACACACATAATGCATAGTTGAAGGAAATCTTTTAGGTACCTTAGACTCTAAGTGGGGTCTTTCTTTCAGGACATAATCACCTATTTCTTCTGTCATACTGATGAAGGATTCATTCTTTTTCTGTTCTAAGTCCTTATCTCCTTTTAAACGTACTATTTCTGTAACGTTTGTCTTGATATCTTCTCGTAGTGCTCTAATAGTGGCAACCTTATCTATGTTCCTCCATAAAACCTCTGTAGATACCTTAACCAAGGCATTACTCACTTGTTCATCAGACATGACAGTGGGATTTATATTCATGTTCCCCTCTCTACGGTGCCTTCTTCATTCTTCTTGACACACATGACTCCTCACATACATTAAAATTAGGCTCATCCATGTGAGTCTGCATGGACCAGGACAATTGTTTTCTCACACGCATTAGTGGCCATGTCTGGGTCCATCAAATTCCATCCATACAACCCCTTAAGTCCCATTTTGCTCTGGAAATGGGCACAAATAATTTTACTTATGTCCTTAAGCATAGCCCATACTTGGCCCAACATACTCCCCAATGGTTCTCCTTGTTCTTGGACCCTTAGGAATTTGAGGGCCAAGGTTTGGAGTTGGATCTTCAATGTCTTGAGAAATATCATACTTTGTTTCCTCTTCCTCCTTTACACCTTCCTCTTCATCCTTCATAATCCTCATCCGTAGGTTCTTCCACATCTTCTGACTATATAGGGGTTTCAAGCATGCTCTCAGTAGACTCCTACACCTCCTCATCCAATTTTAGTTTTATCTTCTTCCTCTCAGTTATATTTTTCTGAGGAGAGAGTTGTGGTGACCTTCTTACAAGCTGCAAGGGTCCCATGCCTTGGGTCCTTGTTCTTCTAGATACTCTTTTAAAGTGGCACTCTCCATGGACTACTTCCATGTCCAAGTATTTGTCTTCTTCTTGTACCTAAGGTGGGGTACTTGTGCACTTAGTCTCTACTCTATATGTGGGCTTCCTTCAGCCTCTATGATCTAAGCCACCACTATCTTCATGTTCTTCGTCCTCCTCATCTACCGCTATATTTTCAGCAGGCTGTGGGGATGGCATTTTCTCCACGGTATGTTTGTCTTTAGGTGGCCCTGAGAGCACGAACACATTTTCTACATACTTGATATTCTTGAGCTTAGGCTTAAGTTGAAGGTAAATGAGTGTGGCTCCACTATCCCCAATAGCCAATTTTACTGGCTTCATACTTATGACATCTGAGATAAGCCTCTCAATATAGGAAGTCTGGTATGGATACACATATGCCTTCTTTAGAGTGTGGTAGTCACAATCTACCTTGTCTGCATTAAAGTTCAGGCGGTGCGCATCAGTGAATTGGTGGATTGATGCCTGGAAGTAGCGTGTTGTGAAGGCATATGGAAGTTTACACCATGGTATCCATGCCCCATACCTCATAGAAAATCCATGATGTAGAAGTGTTGGTACACTACAAACTGTACTGCCTTGATCACCACTAAAGATAGCTCCTTGGGAATGTACCACTCCTCCTCAAATGCCATGCAAATTTGGTTATACAACATCTCTACCCTCTACTTAAATGTCCCACTCATCGATCCTTCACATAAATATTTGTCAAAACTCTCCGTGAAGGACTTCTTTTCCATGGGATACTCCCAGATCTTGTTCTGTGGCCCATTGGGCACTCTGATTTCTATAAACACAAGAGAAAATAGGATAGTGCCAAAACTTATCTTCTCTCCTATGCGTGCTTCCTCAATATGGTGTCTATAATGTAGCCTACTAGGTTGTAGAATACTCCTTGAGACACTTTGTTCACAAGATGTAGCCACATGGTATTCACTTGTGACCATATCTCTTGATCATTCAACTTGGTTACTATATATGCGGCTACCTACACCATTGGGTACTTCTTTAATTTATCAATGTCCATTCTACGTGGAACCTCAGTATACCCCAACTCCTTTATTATCTCTACGATTGATAATTTATTAGTCAAATCACTAGTAAGGTCTACCCTTTTTCCCTTCAATCCTGTTAGTGTCGAAATAAGCGCTGATGTGATTCTAACCCTTCATCTGATGAAATAGAAGAAGTCCTCATGGAATCTTCTCATCAGCCTTTGGTATAATGGTTCATACTTGCCAAAATATGGGAGCTCATACAACTGATAGACTCCTACTTGATTCAACAATTTCTCCCCAACGTCGTCATATACTTATCCTCCAACGTATGCTTGTTAGTCTTTGTATTCAATAATGTGTCTAACTCTTTCTTGTTTTTAGATATACAGTGGTTGTATTCATTTATTTTACACCTGTGGATGTGGGAATCCCACTCTTTTTTTACTATCACACCTTTTGGGTACTGCATCTCTGAAAAATTACTCTCAGGAGCAATTTCAACTTCAACTTCTACCTTCTTTCCTTTCATTCTTGCTGCAGGTGCTTTCTTTGGTGCCATCATAAAAATCCCACCTTTTCTATATGTAACGAGAAAACTTAAACCCTATCTTTAATTTGCATGACCTAGCTTGAAACTATGTGCCCTAGCTCCTTTTTATTGCCTCTTCTTCACTCAAACCCTTAACTAATGGGGATGCAAGCCTCTTTCACACAATAATCCGCTCTCCACATCTTGTTTCACACTCTCTGTACCTCAATGTGGCTCACTTGGCTTGATCACACTTAGCTCACTCAAATACTTGTGTTCACAAAGGTAAAAATGAACCCACATCACATCCTTATATATATTTTCAAAAATTTAGTTCATTTATTTCCCCTTCACCAACTAACAATCCTCTTATTAATTGACCATTTTTTACAATCTCCGCATGGTACATCTTCATGCCCTAGCTATAACCTTCTAGCACAGCTTCCTACCTTTCTAGCTAAGAATTCTCTTCAGCATGCATCCATGTGCCTGAGCACCTCACTTCTGCTCCTTCCCCATGTAGTCTCCATAGCCACTACTTACCTCATGTTATAATGTTTCCTCATTTATCTCCATCTATGGTCATATTTTTAAAGAAATCTCCTTTCTAACAACTCCTCTCCAAACTTTTATAGCACCTATAGCATTTTATTCCTTTATGTGTACCCAGTTGTAAATAGCCACCCCACACCAATGGTATGTGCAGTCCTTTGTGCATAAAAATTATTCAAATGGTAATTAGCTTCCAGCACGCAAACACACTTATTACAAAAAACACCAACTAAATTGACAAAATATGGTGATGAAGAAGGAAATACATTAAGAAAATATAGAAATGAAAACCTAGTCTAAATTGCAACACTGCCTTATTAAAAACACTAAGAAGACTTATTTATATTAGGGCTTCAACCTACTCTCATTGAAGTAACCGGGTAACCGTATTCCATCAAACATCTCAAACTAGCAAGATCCTGTTTCAAGTATGTGAGTGATAACATACGGTCCCAACCAATACACTTTAAGCTTTCCTGGATGGCTCGGAAACTTAGAGTCATAAAGAAGCACCATTTGTCCCATCTCAAGCTTTTTTTCCATGATGTGCCTATCATGCCATGCCCTCTACATGGCCTTTTCATGCTTCTGACTCCAATGTTCTATTTCTCGTCTCTCATCCAAATTTATCACATTTTTAATTCATTCTTCTAGGGCTTGCTCATCAGCTAGACCTCTAGCACATGCAATACATAAAGAAGGTAACATGAATTCCATAGGAAGATTTGCTTGTGTGCCAAACAATAACTGAAATGGTGTGGCCTTGTTCAACCTCTTGTATGTTGTTATATACGCCCAAAGCATGGTAGAAACTTTATCACCCCCAATATTTCCTTCCAAAATCACAAATTTTTGTCAGTGTCTGGATCAAAATATTGTTGAAGGCCTCAACAGTCCCATTTTCCTGAGGATGATAGGGTGTAGCCTTATGGTGTGTAATCATAAATTCATCCAATACTATCTTGATCATCTCATTTAGAAAGTGTGTACCCCTATCACTTGTCAAGCTGAACATGAATTTATACCTTATAAGGACATTTTCCTATAAGAACCTGGATACTGTAGCTGCTATATAATCCTTAGTAGGTGCTACTTCTTCCCACCTCGTAAGATAATTTGTGCAAGTGATGATGTAGTGTGAGCCAATTCTACGCGTGGTTGGAAAAATAGGACCCACAAAATCTACAACCCATTTCTCAAATGGATCTACATTAAGAACAAGTCTTAAAGGCATTTCATTTCTTTGCCCAGGTTTACCAACGTGTTGACAATGATCACATACCTTACAATATGCTTAGCAATATTTGTAGAGGGTTTCCCACCATAATCCAATGAGTAGAATCTTGCACGTAGTTGAATCACCGACATAGTTCCCACATGTAATACCACCATGAGCCTCTTCCATGATGTTCGTACGCTCATGCTCTAGTACACACTAACAAAATACTTCATCTCATCCTAATTTGTGCAAGTGATGATGTAGTGTGAGCCAATTCTATGCGCGGTTGGAAAAATAGGACCCGCAAAATCTACAACCCATTTCTCAAATAGATATACATTAGGAATAGGTCTTAAAGGCATTTCATTTCTTTGCCCAGGTTTACTAATGCATTGACAATGATCACATGCCTTACAATATGCTTAACAATATTTGTAGAGGATTTCCCACCATAATCCAATGAGTAGAATCTTGCACGTAGTTGAATCACCGACATAATGCCCATCTACAATACCACCATGAACCTCTTCCATGATGTCCGTACGCTCATGATCTAGTACACAATGACACAATACTTCATCTCAGCCTAACTTGTATAGGTCACCACTAATCAACATAAAAGGTGCCGTGTGAATTTCAAGTTGTTTCTTCTCTAAGGATTCCATTCCTTCTGGAACAATGGCTATTCATAAAAAGATAAAATGTACAACTATGAATCCAACATTGTATCTTCAATTGTTTGCGCATCCTCTCCTGACTGAATTCTTAATAAATGGTCTGGGCCAGAATTACTTTTCCCTTATTTTACCACAACTGTGAAATCAAATTCTTGGAATAAGAGCACCCATCGACATATGAACCCATGTAAAATGGTCTTGTTTACCAAGTATTTAAATGCCATGTGATTAGTGTAAAATATGAATGCTTTTGCTAGAAGGTATTGTCTAAATTTATGTAGTGCATAGATCATTGATAAGGCTTCATGCTCAGTAGTTGTATAATTCTGCTCTATAGGAGTCAACTTTCTACTAGCAAAACAAATAGGATGATCTATAATACCTTCTCCAGGTTGAGCTAACACCTCGCCAATGGATGTGCAAGAGGCGTCCACATGTACATGAAATGGTTGGTCCCATGAGGGAAAATGCAGAATAGGCACTGTAGTAAGTCTCTCCTTCAATGTCTCAAAGGCACGTTATTGCGGTTCTCCCCAATAAAATTTCCCTTTTCCTTTTAGTAATTCTTCGAAGGGTGTGGTAACCTTAGCATATCCTTTGATAAATTTTAAATAATACCTAGTGTGACCCAAGAATCCATGCACCTCACTCTAACTAGTAAACTCTTCTAGGCCTATAATAACTGTAACCTTAGTTGGATCTACTACCAAACCTTCCTTGCAGATGATGTGCCCTAGTAGAGTGCTAAAAGGTGTAGTAAACACACACTTCTTTATGTTTAAAGAGATTTTTAACTATATACATATCTCAAACATTAAGCACAAACTATCACAATAATCCTTAACAAGTCCATACACCATTCAATCATCCAAGTAAACCTGTAAGAAAATGTGAATAAAATCCTGGAATGCTTGAATAACTATTTGCGAGAATAATGCAAGCACATTTTTCAAACCAAAGGGCATCATAGTATATGCAAAACTTCCCCATTCAATGGTGAAAGTTGTTTTTTCTTGATCATCCTATGCAATCTTGACCTGATGATACCCAGAGAATCCATCTGTAAAAGAATCAATTTTGTGCCTTGCAACACCTTTTAATATCTCCTCTGTGAAAGGTGTAGGAAAGGGATCAATCACACATGCATCATTCAGTTCTTTGTAACAAAAATCATAATCCAACTATATTTCTTGATACTGATGACCATGGGGCTAACCCACTCCAATTCTTCTAGGTGCTTGATGATGCTAGACTTCAAAATATTGTCAATTTCTTCTTTAATGTTTATGCGCAGGTTGGGGTTCATCTTGTAGGGTCTCTTCCTGACTAGGCACACACCTTCCTTAAGCTTGATCTTCATTTATCCTAATGACTCATGCACTCCTTTTAATTCATCGTAGCCCCTAGGAAATAAGTCCTGAAAATCACAGAGAAACTCAACTATATTTGCCCATTTAAATTCAAACCAATAATCTCCAATTATTATCTCCTTAGGTTCAAAATCCATACCAATATTCACTTTCTTTGTCCTCATAGGTTCATGATAGAATCACACGTTGTTATCCACATTGTCCAAAACCTTGCACGTACCTGTTAAATGATCTATATCCAGATTTTCTACTTCCTCATCATCCATTATATAGACCATATTTCCTTTTTCTTTCTCAAAGCAAGTGCACTTAAGTAGCGTGGCATCTATCTCTGCTTCTTCATCAAAGTGCGCTCCTAAGTCATTATCATCATATAACTCTTGAATGAGTTCTTTTGCCTTTGCACTATCTCCCATAGCTAAATGATTTATAACCCTTAATGCCTCTTCTATTGGAGATTTTATAGAGAAGTAGTCAAAATTATGGACCATTCTTGTAATCAAATCCTACCGATTTCTAGTTTATCTATGTAGCTTTGCATATACATACCAAGTGCATGTCTAACCTTATAAGGTGGAATAAAGTTTGTGCACCCATAGTGAAGGTGGTAAAGATTCTTGCCCCACTATCTAGAGCCTCTCACACTACTAAATGTGATGTTGAACAGGTTGGTTACCATGATAAGTAAAGATTTTAGTAGGTGCACTGCTCCTAGAAAAATGAGTTAGAGCAATCTTGATTTCATTCCATTCTAGAAGTTTATCCCTATGAACCACCCACCAGTGCATTGCTATCTGACACAAGGTATACATTAACATATTTCTTCTTTCAAATTGGTCTATACACTATTCCTCTATGGTGCGTAGGAATACCATATGGTCTCCATCTCTAGTGTACCGAGGTACAAATTTGTTATCCTCCTGATGTAATAAGGCTTGTTTTTCTACGCAATGCATTCCTTACTTCACCCCCAACCATATAATAAGTACCATGAGCACAATTATCACAATCAATACTTGTAGTATCACTAATAGACTACACATCTTCCCACTGAAGGATTCCTTCATTTGATGGCTTGAGTACTTTTGTGTCCCGAATGGCACATATATAGATCCTATATAGATCTTCCTCATTCAAAGGCTCAACAGAGGGTGCAGATTTACCATCTGTTAAAGAGATAATAACTCTTTCCTCCTTGTTCTCAAAACTGATGTATCCATTTTTGAACTAAAGATAAACATTATTTGCATAACAACAAGGGCGTCCAAGTAGAGATGGGAAACTATCTTCTTCTCCAAGCACTAAAACCTCAAAATCCCTAGTGAACCTGGCCCATTATATAGTAATGGATGCATCTTTTAAAAATATGATAGTAGTTGACTTAGTTTGATTAGCCATAAACAATACATTTGAAGATGGCTGCAATGAAGGTCTCCCCATCTGTACCCATGCATCTAAAGTAAGCACATTTACCTTCGCGCCTATGTCAATCAATATATTACTCAAAATCCAACCTTCGACAACAACATTCAGAGTGATCTCCTTATCGTAATCTAAGTTATGAGGGGGAAGATTCACATGGAGGATCTGTAGTGCCCACTTCCCTTAGACACTTTTTTTATTGATCATGATACTGCTGACTGTATTATGGACATTATTATAGTTTTGATTTAGTATGGTGTTAGATGTCAGATCATGGATTATTGTTGACTCTGATTCATATATGATGTATGATGATTGTTAGAGACATTTTATATAGATGTTGAAATGTTGTTGGACATGGTTATATATATATATATATATATATATATATATATATATATATATATATAATATATATATATATATATATATATGGATGTTGTTAGGACATGTGATATTTGGATATATTGAGTAGACCGAGAGAATTGAATTTAAAATTGATGATTATATAGTTGTTGATGAAATTGTAAGTGAAATTGTTGATTGTCTCGATGTTGTTGTGATTCATATATATATTGATGATTTTGAAATTATATTATATTCATTTGGATGTTCATATATGGCCATGAGGCTGAAGGAGGTATTTGTGTTTTGTAGGTTAAAATATCACAACAAACATCGGGGGATTGGAGACCAACTACATTGGAATTCTAGATGAATTCAACAAGGTCACCATGGAAACTAGTATTTGTTTTTGTGTATTGTTTGTGTTAGGTATTCCCATGGGGGGGATCACCTTTAAATGTGACCAAGAGATTTTATGCTTTTCTTTTATTTGGTCCCTTTTGTTTAATTTTTGCATGTGTTTTATGTGGTGCATTTACCCTTTCATTATTTATTTAATGTGCTGTTAATATTGTGAGTAATCATATTGTTGAGTTAATTAATTAAAAGATGTCATATGAATGTAATTAATAGAGTTTTTGGCCATGTTTTAAAGTGTTGTAATAATGTGTAAGTAATGTGTAAGTGACCTTGTAAGTTAACTTTTGAGTGTGAAACACTCCACTTTCTTGGAAATTCGAATTTGTCCTTGGAGACTGATTTTGGAGGCTTGTGGGAAAAGTTAAACTTGTCCCATGCCTCTTAAATTTAAATACCAACCTTGCCTATGGTTGAAGGCTTAAATTTATACCTTTTTATGCATTTTTACAAGTCAAATTGTATGTTTTAATTGCACCTTTCTTGCATGATTTAATTTCATTCCTTTGGGGGTGTGTGTTGGATTTGAGTGTGTAAGTAAAATGTCATATTATTCACCCACCTATTGATTATGCATTGGAGAATGAAGTTGACTTTTGTGGGAGTTGAGGATGTGTGAAGTGGCATCCTACATGGATCCACCTCACCCTCTTCTCTTCCCTCTTCTATAAAATTCAAATTTCTTGCCTTGTTTTGGGTTGCTTCAGTTTTATCAATTCAATTTTTTGGGGAGACTTCCTTTTGGTTTTGGAGAGCTCTTACTTTTGGGGAAGTTGGGAAGTTTGTTGGATACTTGTGTTGGGTTTATTTTTAGATTGATTTGATCCACTCATGATCAAGTATACTAAATATGGCATCCAACATTTGTTCTCTTCTATAGTCCTATTTATGATTGTTTGGGAATACTACCTACCTTCTTCTCAAACATTTTGGCATCTCCTGCCATGTTTTCCTACATGATTCATATGTTGTTATGAAGGCATTATTTTTAAATTCTTTAATATATTCTTCCTATTTTTCCATGTGATGCTCCTTGAGCTAGGGGATGTGTACTTGATCCCTAACAGTGGTGATAAGTTTGTTGGGAGAAGGAAATTTGTGCCTCGTAAGGAGACATGCATTTTCCTAAATGTTGTTAAATTCTACAAGTTCCTCCATCCAAATCTCCTCATTTTTCAGGGTTGATGTGAAATAAATGAGTTGTACTTTCCTTGTAAAAAAATTAATATGAAATTTCACATCATGCCCCAGTAGATATCTATGGAAATATAATTCACCAAAAAAACAATTTAGTGTTACTAGCCGTATAGGCCTCCGTGAATTATTTGGGATCTTAAATATCATGTGTCATATTATCCTTGAGCCTAAAAAGTTTCCACTTGACAATTTTTTTCATGAGGCACATATAATAGAATTTGGAGGGCCTCATATAAGTGAAAAAAGTATCACCTATTTGGAAAAATGACCTAATATTTCCTTCTAGAGTTGTTTTACGTTCATTTAATTCTTTGAGCTCAACTTCTACTTATTTTTTCTTAGCCTGAACTCTTCTCAATTTATATCAAAGGGAAATCCATGCCAAAATTATCACAGAGATGGAAATGGTAAAATGGAAAACACTTTGGATCTTTATGTCATTTATCTCTTTGTGGAAGATAGTTATTGATATATTTTCTATTCTCCCTCTTGCTTCAGTAATTTCTTGCTGAAACATGTAGATGACAGTCTGTAAATTCTAGAATATTTCCTTAAGTTATTTTTCCTTTTCCTATATCTCACTCTCTAAAGATAACACATGGTTACCTTTTTCTTACAAATTGGTATTTGTGCTTTCCAAATTTTTTATATTAATTATAGTATATTGTAATCAAATATTCCTAAACTATCTTTTACATTTACTAATTCTAAATGTAAGCTATTAATTTTATCTATTTTTCAATTAGTTTCATTTAAGTATTTCAATCTCCTTATTTTGTTATACAAGATAAATTTATCTCTATATAGGGTCATTACCTGATTCATTTGTTCATCTTCTTCACCAAGTGAACTTGGACCTCCCTATGCATGTTAAGGTGTTGACTGGAAGGCTTCTTCACTTAACTGGTAGGATTATTTGGATAAGTTTGAGGTTTACATTTTCCATATTCTTCTATTTATGGAGCAATGGTAGGAGGTGTAAACAGTTATCCCTCATGTACTTCATGGGTGGAAAATTATTTAGAGGTTCTTGTGTAGAATTTTTGAGATTTTGGAGAATTTATACCATGAGAATTTATTCTTTATAATTCTCATTTATTTCCAATACTTTCCTCCTTCTCTTATATATTATTAATTTGGAGGTCTCATCATTTGAAGGAAAAAATTTGTCACGTGGAACCTCCTCTAAATCAGAGAGAAGAGTGACAATGATTAGCTCTTTAAATTCACTATGAACTTTCACCTCTTCTTCTTCTCTCTTTTGTATTTTTTTTTATTATTTTAGGATTAAGGGATTTAATAGAACCATTTTTATTTCTTTTTCTTTATTGAATTTCTTCACAAATTTCTGCCAAGTTGCATCTCCATTATACAATTGTAGAAAGTGATACTTGCAGATTAAATTTATTAATCCATGGTGATTTAATGGTTCCCCTTTATTATTAAACATTTCCACCATATTATGCAAGGAATTTTATATTAATTAAAGTAAATTTTACTTTCACTCACATAGTTCTACTCCATGACACAAATGGCTCAAAATGTACAAGATAGGTCCGTGTAAGATTTAATATTATCCATCACAGGTGAGGTATTTCATAACCCACTTATCTACTAAATTCCATGGGTTATGAAAACTATCTCTCAATATTCCTTTTAATTTACTAGTGTCATCCTGGCATAACCTAAGGGCATGTTCTCCATGTTCTCTAAAATTATAAGTAAGCTCATTATAGGGAACCCTAGAGCTAAGGTCTACTTCTATAGTTGGAATTCCAAATATTTTCTTACGATTGTAATGCTTACCTTGATATTTGTTCTTTGGACTTTATATTTTCTACCCTAAAAATTTCAGAAAAAATATTCGACCATATCTTTGTTGTAACCTTCAAACATTTGGAAAAATTATAACCATTGTGTGCACTCAAATACTTATACAAAATATTCATCCTACATGATATTATTATTATTCTACGGATTATATTAATTCCTGTTACTAAGCTCTCTATAATATTATGAATATGCAATAATATTTCTTTATTGTTTAAGAATCTGTTTCAAGAAAACTAGAGATGAACTTAAAAATTTACAAATAGCATTTAGGAGTTATGCAACTAAATGATATGGTAATGAGCCTTGTGTATGAAGCATGTTTAATCATTGCAGACACTTGAGTTTGATTTACTTTAAAATCATCCACATCCCACTTTATTCTCCATATATGTGGACAATATTTCATACATTCCTAAAAAATCTTCTTAAATTAAAATGTCATATCCATTTAATCATAATTAGCAGCCATCATTACCTCATCTTTTGAGTTAAGTTCTAAATAATTACTTACTAATGTTTGAAAGGACATTTATGTTATCAATAAAGAATAAGTTTTTATGTATGTACCCAAAATATTCCTCCTATCAACAAGTATCTTGTTGTTCAGGTGGAAGGAAAAGAAAAGGTTTGTCAACCTATTTCAACAAGTTTCTCATTTGTCATCATACATTTTGATTTTTTGGAAGTGGCTTCCATATCTAATTTTTAGCCCCTTCTTTGTAAAAACATTTTCTCTAGGAAGAAGGATTACTTTTTTATTTTTCAACCTTCCTCCTTTATTCAATCTTTGTGTATTTAGGATTAAGTTACAAAGAAAGTGGAAAAATTCTTCACATAACAATATTCCATATGCATCTTCTCTTGATTTCAAAATAATTCTTTTAAAACTAGTTTCTTATATCGGTGAATCCTATTACCATTAACTAGTAGTGTTAATTTTTTGCCATCAATGTATTTGAGTTGAATAAATCCATTACTATGGACTTATTTAATTTGATAGGGATCTAGCCAATGATTGTAGAGTTTTCCCACAAAGTCCTTGTACTTGAAATAAAATAGCAATGCCCAACCTCAAGATTTAAATTTTATTTGTATGATATGGTGGTCATGTCATACATTCATATATTGTTAGATTAGTTTTTATGGTTTAAAGCCTCCATTATTATCTCATATAATTCATTGAGTTGATGTTAGGAATTCTATGTTTATAGTGTGAACATGAAGTGTTAGTGGTTTGGGTTATTTGGATATTAGAGTTTTAATATTGTGAACATTATTATTATGTGTGTAATAATACTCTCTCATATTAAGAAGTATTAGTTGTACGTGAGTTTATCTCACCTTAGTAATAGGTGTGGTTGAGATAGTTTAGGAGGTGTGTGAGAGATAAGTGTGAGTGATTCTAGGAGAGAGATGTGGGATTGAAGATTAGATTGACTCCTAGTTTGTAGGAGATCAACTTCGTATAAATATCTCTATCTATGTGAATAAAATCGTCCCGGAAGTTTTCAATATCAAAACTCTATTATTCTATTTCTGGTGTATTTTTCTTATTAAATCTGGTTCAAGCTCTATATTTGGTATCAGAGAAAATGGGATCCTGAGATTTCACTCGGCAGAACCATTTCTATTCACGAAGCATTTCCAATGATGAGATCTCATCAATTGATATTTTCTTGCTGCACGTGATGCCCATGTTGTTCAAAGCTTGCCATGAGTCGTGAATCGTGACTTCTTCTACCAGTTTTTTTTTAGATCGTTTGGTGTTATTTCAATTCTGCACCCACTATCTACATAGTTGCATTTAGTAGTTAATCTCCCAAATTTATTTTCTCAAAATTGTGTGGAATTTGATCTTGTATCAAGAAGCTTCCTAACTCCTTTTTGTGGGCTCTCACCTCCTTTCCACGAATCTTGAGCACATATTATTTACATCAGTGATTTTAAATACCAAACGTCTGAGATCTGAGTAGAAATTCATGATGGCATTGTATTATGATCCATAATTAAGTGCACAAACCTGCATTAGTCATTGCACTATTCTCATACGCCATCAACATACCGATTTAATTCAGCTCTGGGTCATTATGTTGTGCATTCCCCTCAGAAAGCTCACTATCCATTGTGAATTCGACACACTTAGTGGTGGTCTATCAAACATTAACAAATCTATGTAGCGTGTGAAGATCTTTCCCTTTCCAGCATGCAAGATTGATGCATCTACCAAATGCTTACTCCACCACATCTTCACTTTCAATGTGATAAGATGCTCTCATGGCCGACATCAGAATTGAAGTATGCCGTTACATGTTATTAAAATATCATTTCATTAGGTTAATAAGGTAATTTTGTTTTATTCTTTGTGTAGCTCATTAGAATTATATTAAAGTCTTTATTTCCTTTGTGTATAGGAAATTTACGGTTTGATTTTATGTTTTGTTTAATAAAGTTTCGAGTCTTTTTTGTTAAATGTATTTCCTTGAAGTCAAAGTCTCATAATAAATGTCATTTAAAATCAAGAGTTATTAGAATATTATTATGTCTAGTTAAAGTCATTGTAATGATTATCGATAGAGTCAAACAAAAGTCATTTGTTTGTGTCGTGTCTATTTTATAAAGAGTTGTCAAAATTGAGTCGAAAAGTTGTTACTAAAAAAAAAGGACAAATGAGTGCATTTTCGGTGTAATCTGACACTCATTTTTAAAGGAAAAATGCAAATGAAAACTATTCCTGGCTTCGAGGGCTCCGCCCCTCGACCCTGCCCTGTATTGCGATAGGGAACGTGTATCATCCTTGACTATAATTTTTGCTGAGTTGGCAGGGAGATTACTGGACGCAGGAGGCAAAGGAGGAGGAGGCTGATCAGCATCTCTTGATAGTCACCAACAAAGAGACTTCTTCAAATGTATTGGTGACTTCTATTTCAGTTGTGTGTTTGCTTTTTGTTGTAATAATGAACAGTGGATTATTCCTGTTCACAATTGTAATCAATTTCCTATATGAAATCTCCTAAAAATGGGAATATGATGAGAGCTAAAAATAAATTGTAAACAACATGATCTTTGTTGGTTTGTGGTAAACCACTTTGAAAACCACTTCCTTGGTTTGTGGTAAACCACTTTGAAAACCACCCTTCTCTAGTTTATGGTAAACCACTTTGAAAAACCATTTCATTGGTTGATGATAAACCACTTTGAAAATCATCTAGGTCATGAGTCAGCATCAGGCGACAAGTTGTAGTGTAAGATAAGTTTTCCCCATGTTCACACTAAGGGGGTGAATGTTAGGAATTCTATGTTTATAGTGTGAACATGAAGTGTTAGTGGTTTGGGTTATTTGGATATTAGAGTTTTAATATTGTGAACATTATTATTATGTGTGTAATAATACTCTCTCATATTAAGAATTATTAGTTGTACGTAAGTTTATCTCACCTTACTAATAGGTGTGGTTGAGATAGTTTAGGAGGTGTGTGAGAGATAAGTGTGAGTGATTCTAGGAGAGAGATGTGGGATTGAAGATTAGATTGACTCCTAGTTTGTAGGAGATCAAATTTGTATAAATATCTCTATCTATGTGAATAAAATTGTCCTGGAAGTTTTCAATATCAAAACTCTATTATTCTATTTCCGATGTATTTTTCTTATTAAATCTGGTTCAAGCTCTATAGTTGAAAAATACATTTTGTTTTGTTTTGAATCTATTCCTACCTCTAATATTATCTTCAATTTCCTAAGCTCAAATTCTATGGGAAAATTTGGTTTTCCCCCATAAACTATCTCATATGGAGATAATTTGGTAGTGTAATTCCAAGTGGTGTTATATGCACAAAATGATTCTGGTAACCTAAGTGCCTAATATTTTCTATTAATATCTATCACCTAAGTCAATATGTTTTATAGGTATCTGTTAGTGACTTCAAAGATCAACCATTTGCTTGGGGGTGATAACGTGAAGATTTTTTGTGTCTAATATGATATAAATGTACAAATGCCTAGATCACATTACACAAAAAATATGGGGCTTGATATGAAATGATTGACTTTGGTACCCAAAATTTGAGGAATATGCATTCATATATAAATTCAACCACCTTCTCATCCTTATAAAACTCTAAATTTTGAACCTCTTCCCTCTTAGTAACATAATCAATATGGAAAAGAATGTATTCCTTCCTTTAAGAGGTTGAATCAACAAAACAATTGAAATCCAACACCCATTTCTCAAAAGGTTCTAAAAAAATTGAGGTTTTATGCAGAGCGTAATCAATTCTAAGTAATCCAAAATGGTTAGGATGATTACAAAACTCAAAACAGACACTTAGATCTACAAATTAACTATTCTCTCAAGTTCACTAAACCTCTTAGCTATGAAAGTTTGAGCTTATAACCTTATTTTGATTATCCAATAATTTCATCAAGTTATTAGAACCCATATAAATTCAATCCAATCATTAGAATGGTTCAAATCACCCACAAGGACTAGATTTCTTATCTTCTTGCTAACTGCCATGTCTAATCTCCTCGAGTAAATGCCTAAGGTGAATTCCTGAATGGAGCTATCTAGAACCATCCAGAAAAAGAAAAATACTTTTCCTAATACCCTTTATTGATCTTGTGGTGTATGCAATATTTTATTCTTCATCTCTTTGATTAGGTCACATAAAACTCTCATGCCCTTTTTCTTCTTCATAGGCTTCTCCCGACCCTGTTTCCACCCTTTTCTATGCATAATTTTTGACTTTTAGACTCATTTAACCATATAAACCATATTTTACATACAAATTAATATTTCTCTCCTTTGTATAAATATGAATTTCTTAAGGAAATTCAACTCAATCCCTTGTTTATCAGTTGTAATTAGGTCTTTTGATACTGTGTATTGATTATGATCTTCACTATCAAAGATTGAGAGTTTTTTTATCCAACCTCCTTCTTCCAAATCAATCTAAATGGTATCCAATAATCATTTAAAAGTAGTATTGAGGTCTCAAGTTAGCATATTTTCTTGAATATCTCCTTAAAAAAGTAATACTTGCACCTAGACTCTCCAAAACACACCACCTACATGCTTGTTAATGCTTCAAATCCTTCATAGAATCAAGGTATATATGCCTAAGAACCTTATTTCATAATATTTCTTCATGATTTTGAAGTTAATATTATAGAATCATTGATCTCTTATAACCTTAAGACTCAACCTTCTTGCACAAGATTGATTACAATTTTCTTAGAAAATTGACAATGTTAACTCGAGAAAGGATGATCAATTCACTCTAGTTCCTTCAAAAACACTCAGGAATCATCTTCATAGATGTTTCTACAAAATTTTTAGAGGTTTCTATTGGTTCATTATCAAGAAAAGTGGGGTTTAGACTCATAAACCCTAGATTAAGGGTTTTAAACCATGATACAACCCGAGAAAGAAGATTTTAGTGTTTCTTCGTTATTCTTCTACCTCACTCACTTTTGCAAGATTTTTCAGGTATGTGAAAATATTAATCAACTTTTAAAATGTAAAATAAGTCATACACCATCATTTACCTCTCTGTGTGACCTCATTTCATATTGCATTTTCACGTATTAGTGCTCAGAAACAAGGTATTACACTCTTCAAAGGTCTTTAATTAAATATTTTTCTTTCTCTTATTCTATGATGATCCCATTAAGGCCTAAATGTATGATAAATCCTCTCCCAATTCACAATGCTTTATGTCTATGTCCAAACTCACTCCAGTCTACTTGCATGACCTATATTTTCTCTAGAAGGCACTCTGTTAGCTACCCTTATGCCTTATTTCAATTCAAGATGACTGTGGGAAGATATTCAAACACAAGAAATCAAAAATACAAATTCTTAGTGTAATAACTAACCCATCCCTTCAAAATAACCTCACTCTACAAGATGGAAATGCATCCAATCATGTCATTGAAATGAAAATGTTGCTCCAAAAATGAATTCTTACAGTTTAAAACCACCTTTATCACCTTAAGAACCACATATCATCAAGGAAAAAAATATTTTTAGTTCATCAAGACCACCATGCGAACCACCAACCCTCCACTTGTCATTTGAGTTTTAATTGTTATAGTAAGGATGTCAAGAAAACTTAATCACAATACACTATTATATTCTCTTAAAAATATTTAAATAACACCTTACCACTCTCATATAAATCTTCCTCTATGAGATTTAAGACTGTAATCATACATGCATTCATTTTTCCTCTTGTTATACCCAAAATTGAAGTATTTCAACCAACTAATGCACACAATTACTCTCAATCAAATTTTTGGAGTTTCTGATTTTAATTCTCATTCAAATGAAATGAGTGATTTAGTTATAAATATATATTTGATAATCATCCATTCAAATCCTAACCGAATACAAGATTTTAGACCCATTGGTCACATGCAAAAGTGCTACATTTGGATGTCCTTTATACAAGATGCTTAAGTTTATAAGGAAAAACTAACATTTCATGACCTATAACATAAAATAGGACCTAAGACACCTCTGTTACACCTCATTTCACACTTTATACAATTTTCAAGCTCCAAGAATACATCAAACACCTAAACCAAGCCAAAAATGGCCTTAGAATTCAAATTGAGCATTTCGGAGGGAAAATTCTCTATTTAAATTTGTGAAGGTCCAAACACAATTTAACAACACAGATGGAATCCTAATGACCTCTAAGACCTATAACCACACCTTTAAGATTTTTTTTTTGTGAAAACATGACATATTTACAAGATGGAGATGATGCTCTTGCATCATACTCCAGGGGTAAGAAAGTTTGAGCTCAATATCTTTGTTTTCTTCTTCTTCTTCCAGTTTCTATGCATAATCATATTTTGTAGCCTTTGTTTTCTATACTTAATTCCTAGGCACACTGTAACTTCATTAAAATATATTTGAAGGCTCACCTGAAGTATGCGAAGCCTACAAGGTCCCTCCTTTGTGTTATCTTATCAAGATGTTAACATGCATGTTCATGATTATCATTATCAAGCATTCATTCAAATGTAGATCATTACATATATTATAAAAAAAACATGTAATAAGGAAACATAACATATCAAATAAGAAATAAGATTAATTACACTATGGGACCACCATACTCAGATACATCAATTACCAGAATCCATCCACAATTATCCATTAATAACCAAAATATTACATAGCAGAAGTTGAATACATAACAACAGTCACCATAGGATTATAAAACAACAGGGAAACCTAACTCTATCATATCAACCATGTCAAAAACAATGGATTATATTAGATATTTATAGGGGAGGGGAATTTCCCTTCACTACCCATGCATCTCAAAATAGACTGCATGCTGAAAATAGCCATGCGTACATCAATAAAGTAGTTCATGTTTTTATATCGATCCTAATAATAGATTAATCTATAAATAATTTCTACTTTAATCATATTATTAGTTAGAACCATGCACGACCTTTGATCTCTTATGTAGTCCCAAAATATCTCTTTCTTAGCTGTAAATTCTTCTTACTTTTATATTTTCTTGGGCTATACTCCAACCGATTTTCCTATTTTTATCCAATGACATGAAAAATCGACTAAACCCTAGAACTTGTTCCTCTCAGATGCAATCCTTCTGCACCCAAATTTTCTAGACCTTGTGTGTATTCATGTGCCCCAACCTTCTACATGCTCTTCTGACACTTAGCAAATTTTTTCAACCCAACATTACCCCACACTAATGTCATTTCCACCCCCAGAAAAAGGGTTTCTCAACTTGTTTGTTGAAGTAAAACAAATAAATAATTAAAGAATAAGGAATAAATATTCCAGAAAAATATAAAGAATGGAAAATATTTCAAGGCACATTGGTGTCTTTCTCCTCTGTCAGCAACAATATTTTAGGGTACTCCTTATTGCTATCAGTCTCTAACCAGTTCCACTCTCTTAGCCCCCTCTTCGTCTTATTCGGAACGTCACCGACTACCTTCCCCATTTTATTGAGAGTCATATCTTCCCGTTTATCCTTAATATATATTATGAATCCTATTAGGCTTGAGATCATACCTTCTATATAATCCATTCTTCACTCTATCAAGGAACCAAACTCCTTTATTTTTTCCTAATGTGGTTCCCTTACAGCTTTTAGAGTGTCGTGCCTCTTAGCAACTACGTCCAAATTTTATTCTCTACTCAGAGACTCATCCATTTTCGCTATTAGTACTTCATTCTCTTCCTACACTGTATATTCCTTAAGGATATATTAAATATATTCACAATTTCCTAGCACCCATCTTTTCTTCTTCAATTCATCCTTTAGAGTTTGGAGTATGGCATCATACTCTACTATCATGCATGTTATGGTCTTCTTATTTCTTTCCTCTTGTAGTTACTGTAGGTGCTCTTCTAGGTGCCATTTAGAATTTTCACGTCCTTACCATTGCCATTTCCACTTCTATAATCTTGATCTCATGTGACCTAGCCATGATTCAAACCATATCCTCTTAGATCCTACTCTTTGCACACCTTTTAGTCACTCAAAAAATTCTCTCAATAGATATTTATTACGGTTGTAAATGATTCTCAACTAGTTCGATGATCTATTTGATTGCAATCACACTTTGTGCTTGATTTTTCTTTAATTTTCTCTTCACATCTTAAAAACTTAAACATGCAAGGTAACAATGAATTTGCATGCACCCTTTTTTTATAGAATTTACAAAATTTTCCACATTAATTTCTCTCCACGTACCACCATACTTCATCTTTAATGACATTTTTATAATTTTTACTACTTTATTTCATGCCCTAGTCATAACCTTCTGGCGTGCCTTCTAATTCTTGGCCACATGCCTCCATGGACCGAAGTACATAAACCTCTGTGTCTTATTCCAAGTAGTCCATTATGCCGCTACCTACCTTGCGTTACAGTGTGTGAACATTTTTCTTACGTGTGGTCTTCCTCTTAAGAAATTATCTTTAAATCATTATTATCACCATCCTTCTCATTATTTGTAGCACTTTTCTCTCTTTCATGTACTTTCATCAAGTAACCAACATCTTCATCAACGCACAAACTCCTTTAGTTCTTAGTCAACCTTCAACACCAACAAATTTACTCTTTTGTGCATACTTGCAATCCACCCCACACTAAAATTATGTGTGGTCCTCTGGGCATGAACTCAAAATATATTTTTCATGTTCTTGTGTGTATGCACACTTATTACAACAAAACACAAAACAAAATTGACAAACCATAACAACGATTAAAGGAAAAACATGAAAGGGAAATCTAATCTAAGTGGAAATGTTGCCTTATTACAAACATCAAGAATATTTATTTATAGTATGGATTCAGCCTAATCCCTTCGAATTAATCGGGAAACATGGTGCCATCCAATACCTACAATTGATAAGTATTAGAGTCAATTTTTTTAGTTATTATAAAGGTCCCAACCATTACACCTTCAATTTCCCTAGATGGCACACAAAATTGGAGTCATATAGAAGGACCATATTTCCAACCTCAAATGTCTTGTTCCTAATATGTCTATCATATCACACCTTCTATCATTCCTTCTAATTCTTATAACTCTAATGTGTAATGGCACACTACTCATCTAATTGTATTTGTTTTTCAATACACTCTTCCACATCTTTCTCTTCAACTGGTCCTCCTGCACACGTAATACACAGGGAAATTAACATGAATTCAACAGGAAGTACAACCTCTATGCCAAACACCAAATGAAAAGGTGTGGCCTTGTTCAACCAATTATAAATGGTTATAAATTCCAGAGGATAGCTTCCACTTTGTCATCCTAGTCTTTCCTTCCAACATAACAAATTTTTTTTCAAGGTCTGTCTCAGAATTTTGTTAAATGCTTCTGTAGTACCACTGGCTTGAGGGTGATAAGGATTATTCTTATGGTGTGCCACCATTAATTATTCCAATAAAATTATGATTGTCTTATTGAGGAAATGAGTTTTCCTATCACTTTTCAAGCTCAATGGGAAGCCATACATACTATTAATATTTTCCTACAAAAATCTCATTGTTGTTGCTGTTGTACAATAATTTTTAGGTGTTACTTCAGCCCACCTAGTTAGATAATATTGTAGACACCAAATTTGTGTCTTACGACCCCTTGTGACCCGCATCTCATCTCGCAATCTAACCTCATCACCTAAACCCTACACAATTATTTATTAATTACCTTATAATTGATAAATCCACATCACCTTACCCGCCACCTCACTTTGCCACCTCATCATGACCTAGCCCTAACCCTAAACTAACCTAATTAAGACCCATGACTTGGTCTAGACTCACATCCATAACTAATGCCTCCTTACTCGCACCCAAAGCTGACCTTCTAGCCACTTGACCAAGCCCGCAACTGATCTCTCGGGAGAAAAGCAGGGAAGGTGGGATATTTTACTAAAAATAGCCTACTTTTTCTTGACCGATGCCAGTTCCTACTCGACCGCCGTCGGTTACGTAACCGCCATCGGTTCCCTGTAAATGGGCTCCCCGAACCAAAATCAAAGGTCGAATGATTTTTGAAACAACAGAGATCATTGGGAGCGGAAAACAGACTCCAGATATTCACTTAACCAAGCAGAGACGAGTGAAGAAACCAGAAGTGCTTGCAGTAGAGGATATCAACTTGCATCTTCGCCAAAACCAGTAAGTCATATCTTGCATGTCCTCTGTTATAAAATTTCTTATGCTCTTTGAATCACAGTCCTCCTAAATCCAGTTCTGAACCCACTACTCAAGATCCCATTGCATCTAGTTGTCATTCTTTTACCCCTCATCATCTCATTTCCTAATATCATCCATAAACCAACCTTACCAACACCAAGAAACACAAACACCCCACCAAAACAATCAACCTACAGGTCCTAGACCCAACCGACGGCGGTTACCAAAAACCGGTATCGGTTACCCTGACTATAACCAGAAACCAGCCTTCTCCTACTAGTTTCAACCAAGTAATTTAATTGATATTTTGCAGTCTTTTGTGTTAATTCATATTAGTAGGGGAACTGACCACCTTCGAAAGGAAGTTTTATATTTCCTAGGCCCAAGGTAGTTTCATCATTTATTGTTTAATCAAAATCTTGTGGTCTTGTGTTCTTATTTGCAGGTAGTCCTTCCAAGACAAAAAGGAGTTCTCCACAATCAGCCTGATCTTTCTCTACGGTACGCACACACCATCTCAACATTCTACAGGTATTCCTCCTAGCACCTAACTCTTATTTATTTCTATAGGAACGAGTCATTCCGAGTGAAACATTTTGGCACGCCCGGTGGGACCCATTTTGGGTTTCTTTCTCTTGCTTATTTTCATTTTAGGAAGCATACTTGCTGTTGTTGCTTTTGTTATATATTTCGTAAAGAATTTGTCTTGCTTTCCTAGTTTCGCATTAGTGAAAGTCATCTCTCTTGCTTCATCGAACATAATTTTTGATTTGGGTTTAAAACACATGCATTGCATTCCTGCTTGTTGTTCTTCAATTCTAGTGAACATAGATTAAATAACAGGTCGTACACGTGGGGGTGATATCCACGGTATTGACAGGAAATTAACCCTAGTTTCACTGCACAACACATACCGAATCACTTCACAATTAACACAACAGCTCAAACATCTCCCCTTTTTCCGCGGTATTCCTCCGCCCGATTGAGGTAACCTTATAAGCCAAAACAAACTTGACATTTCCCCTAGGTCTTGTTGTTTAGGATTCTGACATCATCTTACGTCTAAAGGCATAAGCCCACGATAACTAAAATTAACCCTAGGATTAGTCTCTGGATTTGCGTGTGCATCTTGCTTGTTTTCAAATTCTGTTTTCTCTGTCATACTTTGTCTTCTGTGATCAATAAGTTGACAAATATACTCAACGTTGCTAAAAATCAAATTAGCAGCCTTTTATATCTTCTTATCCTAGACTTTTGACACCGGCATCGGTTAACTGACCGACGTCGTCTGCTCTCTGACCGACACCGGTTATTAAACCGATATCGGTTACTGTCTTCATCAGCCCCTGTCTTCACAAACCAGCAACTTGCCAAATTCATCATTCTGAGGTTGTTTTTGTTCTTGATAGATTGAAACTTTCCTGTGTGTTCTTGTCCATGGTTGTCATCACTCGGAAGCAAGCCGCCGCCATGGTTTCACATGCCTGCTCTGTGTCTTTGCCTGAATCACCCCCTTCACATTCTATAGGGAACCCTACGGACACCAGTGAGATCCCCCAAATTCCTGTAGGAGACAAGGACTTTGCCAAATTTCTGGATGCTAATCCCAGCGCTGTACAATACTATTTGTCACATGCCCCTGACCGTACGCCTGATGGTCAGCTCCTTGTTGGCATGCCTATTAGTATAGCTGCTCATTTAGCTCCCACTCCTACTGATAACACCGCCTTACTTCCAGCATCTTTAGCCCCTTCTCCCAATCCGACAGCTTCAGAGGTTCATACGACTCAGATTGGCTTTTCCTTGGCTAATTTTGGACCTCACGTATCGTTACCACCAACTGCCCCTACCTCATCTCTCTTTCAGACCACTCCATTCATGACTTGCTCTCTGCCACCTATTCACACGAGCTTTCCTTCTCAAGCTCCGCCTACCTTTTCATTCCCATACACGTATCCAGTAACCTCAACACCTTATATGGGACATCCCTATTCTGTTGCTCCAACATACTCATCCTCCATACCTTATCAACACTTAGCCCCACCATTGTCCAGCGGAAGCCCTTGGTCCAACTTGCCTCCGTTTACCACAACCGCACCATCATCTCATCCAACCACAGATTTCATCAAACAAATGATGGACAAAATGCAAAATCTGGAGGCTTCGGTTTCGGGAAGTCGTAGCGCCTTGACATACGAACAAGTTTGTCGGGAGCCTATTCACCCTACTGTTCCCCTTCATTCATATCCTCCTCAATGGGAGTTGCCGAAATTTACTCGTTTTAATAGTAAAGAGGATCCTCAACAACACTTGCGATCATTTAGACATGCTTGTTATTTGATTGCCCATGATGATGCCTTGTTACTCCGCACCTTTCCCATGTCCTTATCAGGACCCGCCTTGGAATGGTACAGTGCTTTAACCCAGCACTCGATCTTTTCTTTTAACCAGCTAGCCCAATCTTTCTTGGATCATTTCTCCATTAACATTGCCAAGAAAGTATCTATCACCGACCTCTATGCCATCCGACAATTTGAGGACGAATCTATCGCAGATTTCGTTGGACGATGGCGGGGCCTTATCAACCAACTTACGTATGCCTTACCTCAAACTGAACTTATCGAACTTTTCACGCGGGCATGTGCTAAGCACATTTCCCCTACTCTTCAAATTCAAACTTTCCGCACATTCGACGAGGCCTTTACCATGGCTCGGAAATTAGAAATTCGAGCCTTAGAAGAAGAGAAATTGCGGTTGCGTAACAAAAACCCCAATTTCCGAACTCCAGATTCTACCAACAAGCCAAACACCACCACTCCTCACGCGTCCACTTCTTCTAAATCAAAAGGAGCTGTCCACGCGGTAATGGTCAAATCTCAAACACCGTCCAATACTCCGCCGAAAACCACCTATAAGTACAAAGCCGAGCCCATCAATTACACTCCCTTGGGAGAAACTTATGGCGTCATCCTGGAGAAATTGCTCAAAGCTGGGGCTATCACCTTGCCCCCTGTTAAACCTCACTCTGGGTTTGACTCCACCCGCGCAATACCTTCCTGGTACAAAGAAAATGACTTTTGTAACTTTCACCGCGTAAAAGGACATAGTCATGAAAACTGCAAGATGTTGAAAAACATAGTGCAGGAAATGGTTGATGCGGGGGATATAGCCCTCGATAATCCTAACGCCCCTGCTAACCGAAATCTGAAAATTTTCAACAAGCCATTCCCGAATCACTCGTCCAACAGTAACGTAAACCAAGATATCTTAGCCGAGGAGAGTGTTCATGAGATCCATGCAGTCTTCGATTCTCAGCCAAAAGCCTCTATTGAAATTTTTTTGAATCAAGCCTCTCCACCAATACAGGAGTCTGAACCTCCTTCACCACCATCAAGCCAAAGTGAAATCATTCCTTTACCCATAAAAGAGTTAACTACCCGGACTTCTCTTCTCATCGATGAGTCTTCTTACACCACATCCCTACAAGACTGTGAGCGGATGTTATCTAATTTATCTATTTCCCAAACGTCCCCTTCTACCGCTCTTGCTGCACAAGAGGAAGGCTCGCCACTCCTTTTGACATCCTTAGACGAGAAATCTCTTACACTGACATCACCACATTCTTTAAACATGACAGATCCCCTCAAACACGCCCTCCTACCTATTAGTCCCTCATCGCCTAAATCTTTTCAACGACCGGTTGACCTCTTAACATCTATTGATACAGTGCCTCATCTACCTCCTGTGTCACACCCACAGTGGACTGGAATCACAACCCGTCGTTCTTCCGTACAAAAGTTCATATTCACACGTGAGGACTGTCATTCCACAGAAGATAGACAGGCCCTATGGGAACGTTTGAGTACCCCTTTTTCTACTCAAATGCAAATGACTGATCCTGATGTCTCCACCATATACCCGAAGTGTTTACAGAAGCTTAAAATGCCCCTGTTCTCACCTTCACCCCCCTCACCTCTACCAAATGCCCCGTCCACTTCTATCAACTTAACCGGATCTTCCCCTACGCTTGGGACCTCACCAATGCCCAGTCTAACGCACCCGCCTAAGCGACTCGATCTATCCAAAAATAAATCCGTCCCGCCACCTAGGAGACAAACTCAATCCGTGCCCCTATCACAATCAAAACCATCATCGTCATACCTACCTTCCATATTGGGACCCCATCCCTCTACCTTACATCAATATATCATACCTCCTGCGTTTTCTTCAAAACAACCTACGCCTTCCGCACCCATACAGAAATTCCAGGGTATAGCAACACCGTCACTCCGCGTATCCTGTCCACCTATCAACCCTAAACAAATTCCATCATCAAAAGATTTGTTTTCGGTCACTCCTATTTCCCCGTGGTTGTTTTCTGATACCACATCATCTGCGGCCTCATCATCCAACATAGCTTCTGCGCCAAAGAAATCACGTTTAGTGAAAACCACGTATCAACACCCCTCGGCTAAACCACCACCCGTGCGAACCAACCACGCCCAAACATTACCAAAACCCGCACAACCAATACCCTCATCCTCTTCCGATTTTGACCCACTCAAAGGATCTTACGCCAAAATCCTTGCTATGTTGGTGGAGAATGCGACCATTTCCCTACCTCCACTTAGACCTTATGACCCGTCTAAACCCCGACCTATGGGTTACGATGAGTCTAAAATCTGCGCTTATCACCGCACACCAGGACATGATGTGGAGGGATGCAAAGCTCTAAAAACCATCCTTCGTCAGTCACCTCTCCCGGATAGAAAGATTAAGAAAGACAACTTACGAAGGGAGAGACCTTTAGTTTCCATTCCCTCTCCTATACCATCTGTCCCCGCCTCACCAAGATCTATCATTATTACAACCCCACCTCTTGAAGACCATGAGTTATCCCAACCATCTTCCTTATCTCAGGTCTACGAGATTAATATGATTAGTGTCGCTACTCGAGGGCAGAAAAACAATGGGAAAGCAAAAGAAAACACACCTGCGGCATCTCTTTCTCCGTCAAACATCCCGATTGCACCACCACCTAAAGTGGTCATTCGCGGACCCGCCTATCCCGTCTCTAATGGCATTGCCCACCGAAATATGATTAAACAGCTTCACCAATCGCCCGTAAAAATGACACTGTATGATCTCATTCAGACTTCTGAATCTCATCGACAAGCTCTCGTTGAGATCCTTCAAGGGATAGAGGTTTTACCTAATGAAACCCTGCCTGTCGCCTCCATTCTAACACCCAATCACGTTGCTTCTCTCACCAAACAACCCACTGCCCCAACCACTTCTGTCTCTGTACAACAAGCTGCTGCAGTCAGTTTCTCCGAAGACGAAATTGTTGACTTTGGTACAGAAGATCCTGACCCTGCTCTTTTCATCTCAGCTTACATCCGGGACATTCGGGTACGTCGTGTTATGATTGACGGGGGTGCTAGCCTAAACATCATCTCTTCAAAAGCCTTCCAACAAATGAATATCCCTTCTAGTTGCATGTGTGCCAACCCCATCATGTTGCGGTCATTCAATGACGCTATTACTTCTACCTTAGGCACCGTGATCCTCAACATTCGGGTAGGACCACGTACTTTACCCGAACTCTTCTATGTCTTGGAGGGAGAGTTCCAATATAATATATTGCTGGGTCGTCCTTGGATCCGAGCCATGGGATGCGTTCCCTCAACATTACATAGATGCATAAAATTTGAGTACGAGGGGAAGTCCTACACCGTAAAAGCTGACCCTCCCCCCTTTAAAACCTGCAATATGTTATACCGCCCTAACGATGTGCTTATACCAATCAAGACACCCATACATTCAACCCAACCATCCTCTTCAAATGTACCTCAACCATCCACCTCAACCGCGCCTACGCCTTCAACTGATGAAACCACCATCGCAAAAACCACTTCCCTTCCCGCAGCTAACATTCCAACCTCCGACCCCTTAGTAGATGTTTTTCAGTGCCTTACGCTGGGGGAGTACCGCCTATATAACGTTAGTTCTTTCCCTACCCCGCAGGAGTACGGACAATTACATGCACATCCCACCTACGACCGTCGCGTGGGGGAGGTAATCTCTTACGGACCACCCCATTGCCGCACTAACCTAACGTATGGGGGTGTTGACGCATCCTCCATTACCCCTGAACCTCCTCTTGGTGTGGTTCCCTTCCAATCCGATTTTCAATACTTGACAAATCGTCGTTTCGCCCTCACCTTCTTGACTCGCTGTGCGTGGAAAGGCTTTGGTTTTGGCCTTTACGAACAAGGCCGACATACACTCATTCCCGTGACTACCCGTAAACATAATGATCGTAGTGGTCTCAGTTTTCCCGAAACACCTACACAGGAGACACCTCCTGTCAGCTGTATCCTGGAAGAAGAAGACGTCGCCCCTACCAAACCATCATCACCCACTTTGCCATCATCACCCACAGAATCTATAGACCCTGAATCCATCCCTCCTAACTTTTTTTTTTCATAAATGCTATCTTCATAGGTCCTCTCACTTATCAACGCGATAATGAGGACCCATCTTCTCTTCCCCTTCTGTATCCAGACATGATCGAAGAGGATTCGCCTTTGATTAATGTTGTTGAATGCCAGGATGATGACTCCATCCTCACTTACCTTGGCGCGGATGATTCTTATATTCAACGAGCCTTACCATCTGAAACCCAAACCATGCTGAACGAATCTACTATAGAAATCAACATCCACACGGAGGAGGATCCTCACATTGTGAAGATTGGACAATCCCTTAACACATCAGAACAAGCCGCCTTTACTACCTTTCTCCGTGCTCGCAACCAAGCTTTCGCATGGTCTTACGCTGACATGCCAGGAATTGATCCTACCATTGCCGTCCATAACATCACCCTAAACCCCGATTCCAAACCAGTCAAACAGAAATTGAGAAAAATGCATCCACGCATTGCTCTCTTGGTCAAAGAGGAGCTCCAACGACTCCTTTCTGTTTCCTTCATCTTGCCTATTGACTATCCTCAATGGATTTCTAACATCGTACCTGTCACTAAAGCGACAGGGGGACTTCGGATATGCACAGATTTCTGGGATCTTAACCTCGCTTGCCCTAAGGATGACTTCCCCTTACCTAGCATTGACCAACTTGTTGATCTAACTGCAGGTCATGAGATGCTCTCTCTCATGGATGGCTTTTCAGGATACAACCAAATTTTGGTTGCCCCTGCCGATCAACACAAAACTGCCTTCATAACTCCTTGGGGAACCTTCTGTTATCGTGTCATGCCATTTGGCCTTAAGAATGCTGGTGCTACCTATCAGCGGGCTATGACCTACATTTTTCATGACATTATGCACACTATCCTTGAAGATTATGTCGACGATCTTCTCGGCAAGTCTAAACATCGTAGTGAACATCTCGATGTTTTAACCATTATTTTTGATCGCCTGTTACAATATTCTGTCCGCCTTCAACCAAAGAAATGTGTCTTTGGTGTTCTTTCGGGAAAACTTCTTGGCTTTATCGTCTCTTTGCGTGGCATTGAGGTCGATCCATCTAAAGTCAAAGCTATCCTAGAAATGCCCCCACCCAAAAATCTCAAACAATTGCGTAGTTTACAAGGTAAGCTCCAATCTATCCGACGTTTCATCTCCCAACTCTCGGATCGGTGTCAACCTTTTCATCACCTTCTTAAAAAGGACATTGCCTTTCAATGGAGTGAGGAGTGTCACCAAGCCTTCGAAGCTCTCAAATCCTATCTCTTGCAGCCACCCGTGCTTATCCCACCCCAGGACGACCGCCCTTTCTACCTTTATCTTTCCGCCACTGACCATGCTATAGGTGCTATGCTCGCACATCGGGATTCGGCACGACGAGAACAGGCCGTTTATTATATAAGTCGTACCCTCGTGGATTATGAGACTAGGTATACACATGTAGAAAAATTGTGCCTTGCCCTATCATTTGTAGCCACCAAACTCCGACATTACCTCCTGAATCACAAAACTTTTGTCATCACCAACACAGACCCCATTCATTATATGTACGCCAAACCGCATCTAAACCAACGTATCGCTCGATGGCTTATGCTCCTCGCTGACCTTGACCTTGAATTCGTACAACAGAAGTCAATCAAAGGACAAACTCTTGCAGACCAACTTGCGGAGGCCCCTTTACCTGGGGAACAATTTACCAATTTTACCTTCCCCGACGAACTCATCGCCACTCTTTCACTCCGGGAAGAGTCTGTATCAAATGACCCTCTTCTTCGATGGATCTAAATGCCAGCGCGGTGGAGGAGCCGGCGTTGTTCTCATTCCTCTCGACGCTGAACCTATGCCTCTTTCATTCCGGCTTGATTTCCCTTGCACTAATAATACAGCGGAATACGAGGCCCTTGTTCTGGGTCTCCAAGTTGCGTTACACTTAGGCATCAAATCTATCAACATTTTTGGCGACTCTCAATTGGTAGTCAATCAAGTTATGGGCATCTACCAATGCAAAAATGAGGAACTTCAAAAATACAAACACTACGTGGATTCACTTCTAGCCTTATTTACTCACTATTCTATACAAACCATTCCACGCTCCACTAACAAATTTGCGGACACTATGGCTTGCTTAGCCTCGCAAATTCCCGCCGCACCAACTGACTCTGAATTATTCGTCGTGGTCCAACAACTTTTTGTCCCATCCTATTCAACCCCGGTAGTTTGTACGATAAATACTGTGTCTACTAGTTCGCAGGATACCTGGTACCACCAATTTCACGACTACCTTACAATCTCTGTCCTCCCACCTGACCTTACTAGTAACGGCAAACGTGCTTTTCTTAAAAGTGTTTCGCGTTATGTTGTCATGGGGGGACTCCTCTATAAACGTGGCTTTGATGGCATCCTCCTTCGCTGTCTAACTGGCGCGGAGGCCACTCATACCATCCAACAGGTCCATGACGGTATTTGTGGTGGACATTTTAGCGGCCTTGCCGTGGCCAAACGAATCCTTCGCCTTGGTTATTATTGGCCTACTCTCAATAACGACTGCTACGAATATGTTAAGCGTTGTGTTATGTGTCAGCAACATGCCAACCTTCAACATACTCCTAGCCACCCGCTCCAGGTCGCTCGAGATCTTTGGCCCTTCTCACAATGGGGTTTAGACCTTATTGGTGAGATTCACCCGACCTCTTCACAACGTCACCGTTGGATAATCACAGCGACCGAATATTACACAAAATGGGTGGAGGCTATTCCACTCATTTCAATCAAAAAAGAAAAAATTGTCGAATTCATTAACCATCACATTATCTGTCGTTTTGGTATTCCTCATCGCCTAATAACAGATAATGGTAAATCTTTTAAAAACAAGTTGTTACAAGACCTTTGTGACAACTTTGGTATCAAACTTAGTTTCTCATCACCTTACTATCCACAGGCCAATGGTCAGGCTGAATCTTCTAATAAAACACTAACCAAAATCCTCATGAAAGTTGTCAATGAATCCGGAAGAAATTGGCACGATCACATCCCCTTTGCCCTTTGGGCTTATCGCACTAGTATTCGTACCTCCACTAATGCCACACCTTTTTCTTTGGTATACGGTACCGAGGCTGTTTTGCCTCTCGAAATACAAATACCCTCCCTTAGAATATCTCTTCAGGATATTCTCACCAACGATGATTTCCGCCAAGAGCGGTTAGCCCAATTGGAGCTTCTTGACGAACGCCGTCTTACAGCTCTTGATCACCTTCAAATCTATCAAAAACGCATTAAACGTGCTTATGATAAGCGACTTCATGAGCGTACCTTTAAGGTTGGTGATCTTGTCCTCAAAGAGAATCAACATGTAACCAAACTAGAAAAGAGCAAACGTGGAAAATTTGCTCCCAATTGGATTGGGCCTTATATAATCACTCACACCTATGGATCTGGTACTTATCGTTTAGCTTCGCTTAATGGTAAACCTGAGCCTGAGCCCCTTAATGCCTTGCATCTTCGACCATTCTATTGTTGAAATTAGTGTTATATCACTTCTTATCCGCCTACTGCTCGTCCCTTGAGCTCCCATACCACCACATGCACTTGTTTCCTACATCTCGAAATAAAATCAAGCTCACCTCTCACCTCCCCTTAACGATGCCTTCCCCTTTTTAGTCTAGTCCATGACTTCAACGTATTAAAATAAGCCGTATTCTTATGGGATTTTCTTGAGTCAAACTTCCTACTAAACTAGATGCTTCACGCTAAAAAGAACATCTAGTCATCTAAATTAAATATAGACTGCTCCCTCGAAGGACAGCTATATGCCAAATTATTGCTGCTATTCTCTATAGACTGCTCCCCTGAAGGACAGCTATGCACTAAAATCATATCTGCTACTATAAATAGACTGCTCCCTCGAAGGACAGCTATACACAGTCAGCCTCTAGCAGAAGCTTCTCGCATCGATCAGCTTCGTGAAGACCTCAAGAATAATACAATCAATATCCCTTGTAGACTTCCCGCATCGATCAGTCTACATTCAATAAAATAAAAGCCTCATTCAAAAGGACTTTTGAGTCATGGACTTGTCTATTTAGGGTAGGTTCTCTTTCGTCAGAACACTCACTTTGTAATAAGTTCTCTGCACCTCAGCTATACCATCCACCTCACCTCACCATTTGTTTCAACTCAAGGGACGTAATGTACGCTCGATATATTGTGATCACACAACTCTTTTCACCTATTGACTTCTCGTCTATGCACGGTACCTAGGGCTCCAAGCTCGTTCTACGTTGTGTGGTTTGTTTAGCTCTTTTCACCTACGGAGCACTCTTTCTGCTTTGCCTCGCATCTAGGATTGTGTGTTGACCTTAATCAGGACATGGTTCCCTTCTACTTGGGTAGGCTAACCTTCGCTTCCCTTATACCTTTTACAACATCACCAATTCATTACCAACACCATCAACCTTACCTTTACCAATCTTAATATTTTTACCAACCAACCAATTGCCTAAACCGTACCAAATTGCCTGAATTCGCCTCTCCCTGATCCTAAGGGAGAACTACATCGGTCTGAGGCCCCTCCTTGCTTTGTGCAATGGGCTATGTAGGCAGCACTTCGGAGACATGGGGTCTCCCAAGGTTAGCTCGACCATCCCCTACCATAATCTATCATGTGTGGTATAATAAATATTTCTGTGTATTTCTATTTAATCACATTCCTCTTTATCCTTTTTCAAAACACCAAAAGTCACAACGCAAACATTCTTATTATTATCATAACTCAAATCACCATACATATTCAGTTTTATTTAGATGTTAAACAAATACATCTTCTCTATCATCGACACGCAGGTCGGCATCCTTATTTATTCTTATACCTTGCTAACATTTACTCAGACCCTCACGCCTCATCCCGAACTAGGTGATGATCGTGATCGTCGACCCCTCTCGCCGGGCCTCTCTGTCCTCAAAGGTACCACGGCTATTGGTACCGCCCACTGATCTGCCAATCTCTCCTGTAACATATGAATACGCCCTCTCGCATGGAGGACTCCAGCCTCTAGTCTCCCCGCCCGTGACTCCGCAACTGCTAACAATCCTCTTGTCTCATTCACCTGCGTTTGGAGCTGCTGAACTAAACGCTGCAGACGATCCCTCTCTGCTGTAATCACAGCTATGTCAGGACAATCACGTATACCTCGCAGCTCCGCTGCCCACCATAATCTATAGGCCTCTGTCGTTCCTGCGTCCATTACCCTGCGATCGGCTGCTACCTCTTCAGGACCTTCTGGAGGTGTTGGCTGGGGAGGTGAGAGTACTGCCTCTGCGTCGATCCTCATATATGGTCTATAAGCCAGGGGTATATCCTGCACAAATCCAAATTGTCGCCGCACGCGATCTATAGGAATCCTCTCATATTCACCTGGCCTGTGCCCCGCGATCCACCTCATTCGCTCTACACCCCTTAACTCCTCAGCTATGCTCTCTGTTACCATATAGTTACCGTAAGGCCTCCAACAGATGTCCGCAACCGTCACCCTCTCCCATACCTGCCTGTAATACACAATATCACCCGTCACGGCCTGGGATCTTGCCTCTTGTTCTGTCTGGACCCATCGTCTGAATCCCAACCTCTGTACTCCGGTTTCTCCTGACTGGATGGATCGGCCTACTGGTCGCACACAAACAATGTGCTCATAGGCCCAACAGTGTAATAAGTATGAACAATCCAGTGTCGTCCTGTGATTTCACCTACAAGCCCATAAACCCCTGTATAACTCCGCCAAATATGCAGGTGCCCATGCAAAAGTCACGTTCCTTTCTATCATCTCCCAGATAACACACATCAATGCCTTTGGAAATCTTCCCCCTTCCGCCCTCGGTAATGCATAATACCCTACCGCTATCATTAATATTACTGCTAACCTTGTCTCCTCAGGATGTGCTGCATACATTACCCCATACGTAAATGATAAACCTCGCTGTGTCAAATCTCGTGCGTATGGACCAAATACTGCGGTTATCGCTCCCCGTGCCGCGCTAGGTAGTGCCTGATATACTGGTTCTCCTGTAATAGGGAGTCTCAAAATACGGAACACATCTTCCAATGTTACTGTCATCTCCCCTGTTGGCAGATAAAAGGTATTTGTCTCGGGATTCCATCTCTCAATCAACGCCTGTAACATACCATGGTTACGTGCGATTCGTGAATAATAACGGATTCCACTTAACCCCAAACGATTTATCAATGTCCATTCCGCTGGTGTTACATCCGCTCGGATTCGTGACAACAGCGCTGGCACACTATCATTCATCCTCAACCCTGCCTCTGCCTGCATACACCAAAACAACAAACAACCATTCAATCCGTCAGGGTTTTTCAAACATTCTGGAAATTCCTCCAGTAACCGGTATCGGTTATACATAACCGGTATCGGTTCAGTAACCGATACCGGTTCTCCCTAACCGCTACCGGTCACTGTCAATTACATACATCTTGCCTAAAACAACCACCTACGACAATAAATTGATCGTTTATTCCTTTCTATATACACAGACATACCCAAAACCCCGAATTACCTACCCCATAACACTCACCTCATCTATACCCCTGGCTATCATGTTGTCTTTCTCATATCTACTTACCTATTCTCCTCTAGCTCATTCCCAAAACATGCAGTAGTTAAATCACAAACAAGCTGATACCTCTTGGGTTGCAGCAGCTTGAGGTGGCCCTTGTCTTCCCTCTTGTCCCTGCCTGCTGGATGCTTCTCCTCGTTCTGCCATGATCACCACCCTTTTCAACTTTGTCTTTCTGCCTTCTGAATCTCGGATCACATTCACTTTCCTTGTCTCTTTTCTCCTTATCACTCAAATCTCTCATGCAAAAACCTGTCTCAGTCGTCAAAAAGCGTCGCGTTCGCGTATTTAACCTCTTGCATGGCTCTAAAATTAAAACTTAAGTTGCCACCCTAGCTTTTCTATTTTTAGAAAAGCTCATACCTAAATAACCGGTATCGGTTACTTAACCGATATCGGTCTATCAGCTACCGATATCGGTTCCTTAACCGATATCGGTTACACACCTATCTTTTCTCAACAGCGTTCTTTTCTTCATTTCTCACCTAAATTTTTGTCGCGCCCGCCTCTTTTCCTGCATAAACAACACAATTTACCACATTTGTTCATCCACCACACATAGCATTACAATTTCATTAACATCATTTATTTTATACAAATACACAAACCATCAACTACGGATATCAAGAAACTATCAATCTATACATCATTTGGATCCAACTCATCAGTTACATATATCACAATGTCACAAAACCACCAATTCATCACATAACCTGACATTCATATATACGTACAAAAAAACAAAAACATCAGCATCATCCATCTATCAACATGTCAATTAAACTCATCACACATTCTATATATTACCAGCCATTAACCAAATATTTAAACACATTTTGAACACTGCATGTGGATCAAAACATCGTCTCTATATATATATATACAAGTTTTCAAAAATACAATGTGCCCTACATCGGGGCCTCTGTGATCTCATCATACAACAAAGCCGGCACGCAGGCCGCAATAACTGTCAAAAAAAATCTCGACTCGGCTCGCAGGCCGGTCCCTCGTATCAAAAATAGCTATATACTCGGCTCGCAGACCGGTCTCCACTATACAACCCCTACTCGGCTCGCAGGCCGGTATACAATAAATGAATGAATGAATACATGAATAATACATAGGCACGCAGGCCTCTATCAATACACCCGGTTCGCAGACCGGTGCCCATCTCTAAAATACAACAACCATGTCTGGGATCTCTCAGCTCTCCCCACCGCCCTCGGCACCTCTCCCCGCTGGTCCCTGTGGTGCCTCTCGCCTCCTGCCCGTCACGGACACGCCAGCTGTGGCTGCACCTCCCTGAGATCTCTGGCTGTGAGAGGTCTCTGCCCTATGCGCTGCATAAGCCTGATACTCGACTCCGGTACCATCAAGAATATCCTGATAATATCGGGCCTCTGCTCTAACCTCCATATAGCGCTCTCGAGCCACTGACGGAGCTGGGGCTGGTCCCCTGGCACCTACAACCAATGCCCCCTGAGCCTGTGCTGGTGCTGCTGGTGGTGCCTGTGGCCGCGGTGGTGCCGGTACCTGTGCTGCTGCCTGTACCTGCACCTGTGGCTGTGGTGCTGGTGGTGGTGCTGCCTGTGCCTGTGCCTGAGCCTGGGCTAGCTGCCCCTGTAAGACACCTATCTGTGCCTGTGCCGCAGCTAGCTGCCCCTGTAAGAGCTGCACCTGACCCCTGAGCTGATCTCTCTCTCCTATAACTGCAGCCAAGTCTGGCTGTGCAGGCGGTACTATCCTGGCTGCCCTCTGCCCAGCCCACCACACCCTGTATGCTCCCGTGCACCCAGCATCATCTACACCCTCACCTGCTGACCTCTCCGCTACCCAATCTGGATCCAAAGGCTGTGGTGCAGGCAGTGGGGCCTCTACATCATCCCTCCTGTACTGAGGGAAGGGAGGTGGCTCGTCCTGTCGCAGCCCCATCTGCCTGCGTACCCTCTCCAGGGGTATCCGCTCGTACTCTCCTGGCCTCCGTCCTGCTATCCAGAATGTGTACTGGATTAGGCGCAACTGTAAGCGGGCTCCTCTGCCAGGGTGGTGACCTCTGTAGGGTCTCCATACAATGTCTACTGCTGTAAGGCCCTCTAGCAAATGTCTATAGTATGCCACATCCCGACCTGCAACAACTGCTCGTGGCTGGCCCACGACCCCCAACCACCTCTGAAAGCCATATCGGTATATGACCTGTGGCCCTGGCTGCTGGGGTAACCCTACTGGCCTGATGCATACGATGTGCTCGTATGCCCAACAATGCAACAAAAATGTAGAGCAAATACCGAATCGCCTCCTCCGGCGATAGCCCCATAGCTCCCTGTACAATTACACCAGATATACTGGTGCCCAGGCGTAACAGGTGTGCTCCTCCACCATCTCAAGCAGCACCCCCATCAATGCTCGTGGGAAGCGGCCTCCCTCTGAGTCTGGGAGGGCGAAGCAGGTGATCCCAACCATCATCAACACAGCCAGTCGTGTCTCGTGTCGATGCGCACGGTACATGTCACCGTACCCGATACTCGCGCTATGGTAGGTCAGTAGCGCGGCTGCATCCCCAAAAACCTGCAGTATGCTGTCCATGGCAGTCTCTGAATCTACCTGGAAGACTGCCTCTCCCTCGATAGGTAACCGAAGGATGCGATACACATCCTCCAATGTGACGGTCATCTCCCCAGTCGGGAGATGGAACACATTGGTCGCCGGATCCCATCTCTCGATGAGGGCGACCATCAGGCTGTGATCTCTCTCTATCGCTCTGTACCTCTAGACTCCACCGAGTCCCACCTCGCGCATGATGGCCCAATGAGCCGCAGATACGTGTGGCCTCATCCGCACCAACAGCGGGGGCATCCTATCCCGCATCGTCAACTGCTGACGTGCCTGCAAAACCAACCCACATCCTTAGACCTACTCTTTATTACAACATCTACTTTATCATCTAAACACCCTTTTTTATCCCCCCGACCATACCCCGACTCTCTACCACCCCCCTCTAGCAACCTACCACCCTAAAAACCCAAAACCATCCCACCCAAAACCAACAAAAACAAAACCCAAACAAAACACATGCAACCCAACCCCAACACAAAACCAACTCCCACACAAACACCCCCAACCCAACACCCACAACCCAACCCAAAAAACCCAAAACCCAACCCTACATCAAACCCTTCTCCCACCCTACACCACCTCAAACCCAACCCAAAAACCCAAAACCCAACCCTACACCAAACCCTTCTCCACCCCTAACCCAACCCCCACACAAACCCTTCTCCACCACCAACCCACACCCACCCACAACCCAACCCAACCCCCACACAAACCCACCCCAACCCACACCCACCCACCACCCAACCCAAAAACCCAAAACAACCAACCCACCCACACAACCCACAAACCAAAACACACAAGCCACCGACGCCGGCCGATACATGACTGACGCCGGTCACCAACAACACTCCCTTTCCCTAAAATTTTGTGACCGATGCCGGTCGCTTAGTGACCGACATCGGTCACTGTCTTCTCCCGGAGACGAACCCCCGCGCGGCCCCCAAAACCCATTTTTTACCTATTTCTACCCATCTACCCACCCAAATACCCTAAAAACTTACCCACCTACCCACCTTAGCCTATCTAGCCTATCTACCCTCTCCCTTTTTCAAATCATTTCCATTTTCTCATTATTTCCTAAAAAAGGTTAATTCCTACCCAAACCCCCAATTTAGCATAATACAACCAAATCACCAAATTAAAGAGTTTCGAATCTACCCGAACGACGACACGTCGTCGTGGTGGGATGGGTGGTGGCGGTCCAGCTGGTCCAGCCCCTCCAGCTCCTCCTGCCTGTGCCATGGCTCCAATCCTGATCTGCTGGGTCCCCGGCCAATCAACTGCTGCCTCCTCCTTAATCGGGCCCACTATCAACTCTCTCCGCCAATACAATAGCTCCACCTCACTCAATCAAGCCTCTAATCTCAACTCTCCACGTCAGACAAGTCGATTTGGTTTGCAAATAACAAAAGTGACAATGACAAGCCGTATTTTTCTTTTTATAGGTTTTTCGCCTTTCACCGATATCGGTTTCATTTTGCCCTAAGGAACCGGTATCGGTCCCTTAACCGATATCGGTCATGCAGAATCGACATCGGTTCTCTACCCAACTTTCACCCCATTCTTTGCCCTTATTTACTCCTTGCCTCTTTTTCACCAATATCACCTCTATCCACCTTTGCTGCACACCATTTGTTCACTTGTCCGAGCCTGACCTAAGGCCTCAACTTACCTATTTGGCCTGACCTAGGCCTCGCAACCTACCTATTCGGCCCGACCTAAGGCCTCAACTACCTATTCGGCCTGACCTAAGGTTCAACCTACCTTGTTCGGCCCGACCTAAGGCCTCAACCTACCTATTCGGCCCGACCTAAGGCCTCAACCTACCTATTCGGCCCGACCCAAGGCCTCGCCCTACCCATTTGGCCCGACCCAAGGCCTCGCCCTACCAATTTGGCCTGACCCAAGGCCTCAACCTACCAATACCCAATCGGCCCGACCTAAGGCCTCAACCTACCTATTCGGCCCGACCTAAGGCCTCAACCTACCTACGGCCTGACCCAAGGCCTCGGCCCCGACCCTACCTATTCGGGACCTAAGGCCTCAACCTACCTATTCGGCCCGACCTAAGGCCTCAACCTACCTTTTCGGCCTGACCTAAGGCCTCAACCTACCTATTCGGCCCGACCTAAGGCCTCAACCTACCTATTCGGCCCGACCCAAGGCCTCGCCCTACCCATTTGGCCCGACCCAAGGCCTCGCCCTACCAATTTGGCCCGACCCAAGGCCTCAACCTACCAATTGGCCCGACCCAAGGCCTCGCCCTCACTATTTGGCCCAACCCAAGGCCTCCCTTTACCCTTCTGGCCCGACCCAAGGCCGCAACCCAACAACTTGGCCCGACCCACGGCCGCACCACTTCCATCCCTTACCCAAAATCAACACCATACACTTTTATCCACCCATCCGGTAGTTTTTTGTTCAATCGAGCTCACCTGTTCGTGTTTTAGCATGATTAGGGTCCTTGACTTGATCTGTCGACCAACTTTGCCCAGACCTAGACCGTGACGTTTATCTCAACCAAACCAACCTTTTGGTACTGCCGAACATGCCTAAACGTTCCTGTACCTTACCTGTTATATACCCTGGGGCTACTTCCTATGCCTTGGATACCAGGATTATATCACCCTTGTTTGGATAAACTATCGACCTTTGCCTCTGCACTGCTGGTTTGCTCGTCAAATCATGTACCCTAGTTGTACTATGGCATTTCAATATGCGTCTGCTTCCTTGAACCTACCCCACCATCTTACCATCCCCTCTACCCCATTTACCCGTTATCAACCCTATCCCTGATTTCTCATTCACTCAATCTGTGATAGATTTGAGGGGGATTACCTATACCCTTAACAGGAGTAACCACTTCATATTATTGTCCGTGCAGCTTTACAAAACAAGCTACACGACAATAAGGGGCTAATGTAGACACCAAATTTGTGTCTTACGACCCCTTGTGACCCGCATCTCATCTCGCAATCTAACCTCATCACCTAAACCTTACACAATTATTTATTAATTACCTTATAATTGATAAATCCACATCACCTTACCCGCCACCTCACTTTGCCACCTCATCATGACCTAGCCCTAACCCTAAACTAACCTAATTAAGACCCATGACTTGGTCTAGACTCACATCCATAACTAATGCCTCCTTACTCGCACCCAAAGCCGACCTTCTAGCCACTTGACCAAGCCCGCAACTGATCTCTCGGGAGAAAAGCAGGGAAGGTGGGCTATTTTACTAAAAATAGCCTACTTTTTCCTTACCGATGCCGGTTCCTACTCGACCGCCGTCGGTTACGTAACCGCCATCGGTTCCCTGTAAATGGGCTCCCCAAACCAAAACAACGGATCGGAATTTCATTTGGGAGATCAGTCGAATGATTTTTGAAACAACAGAGATCATTGGGAGTGAAAAACAGAGTCCAGATCTTCACTTAACCAAGCAGAGACGAGTGAAGAAACCAGAAGTGTTTGCAGTAGAGGATATCAACTTGCATCTTCGCCAAAACCAGTAAGTCATATCTTGCATGTCCTCTGTTATAACATTTCTTATGCTCTTTGAATCACAGTCCTCCTAAATCCAGTTCTGAACCCACTACTCAAGATCCCATTGCATCTAGCTGTCATTCTTTTACCCCTCATCATCTCATTTCCTAATATCATCCATAAACCAACCTTACCAACACCAAGAAACACAAACACCCCACCAAAACAATCAACCTACAGGTCCTAGACCCAACCCGACGGACCCAACCGACGGCGGTTACCAGAAACCGGTATCGGTTACCCTGACTATAACCAGAAACCAGCCTTCTCCTACTAGTTTCAACCAAGTAATCTAATTGATATTTTGCAGTCTTTTGTGTTAATTCATATTAGCAGGGGAACTGACCACCTTCGAAAGGAAGTTTTATATTTCCTGGGCCCAAGGCAGTTTCCTCATTTATTGTTTAATCAAATCTTGTGGTCTTGTGTTCTTATTTGTAGGTAGTCCTTCCAAGACAAAAAGGAGTTCTTCGCAATCAGCCTGATCTTTCTCTATGGTACGCGCACACCATCTCGACATTCTACAGGTATTCCTCCTAGCACCTAACTCTTATCTGTTTCTATAGGAACGAGTCATTCCGAGTGAAACAAATATGTACAAGTTATGATATAGTGCACTAGTCCTAGGTGTGGGTGGTGAAATAGGACCCACAAAGTCAAGTATCCACTTCTAAAAAAGGTTCAGGGCTTGTAATATGCCGCAATGACATCTAATCTCTGTTTCCAATCTTTCTAAGGTGTTGACAATGATCAATAACTTGACATATTCCTTAGTATCTTTGTATAATGTCTCCCACCAAATCCTAGCCATTAGAATGTTTTGTGTTGTAACATCACCCACATAGTTTCCTCTTGCAATTCCACCATGACCTTCTTCCATAATACTCTTGCAATCATGTGCTAGAACACAATGACGTAAACATTCATCATAACCTACCTTGTATAAATCTCCACTAATAAATTGATATGGTGCCGCAATTATTGCAAGCTTCTTCTTCTCTAAGGTCTTCATCCCCTCAGGTTCCTTCCCAATGCACAAAAAAATAAAATTTCCTCCAGTTCTATGGTTGTGTAGTTTAATCTAAATAGCTATGTATTTGTAATAGTGTCCTCAATACTTTACACGTCCTCACCATAATTGATCATCGAAAAATGATCAGGCCCTGAATTACTCTTTCTTGGTTTCATAACAAAAGTGAAATCAAATTCTTGAAACAAAAGTATCCATATAAATATGTGCCCTTGAAAAATAAACTTGTTGACCAAGTACTTGAGTGTCATATGATCGGTATAGAAAATAAACGAGTTCACCCACAAGTATTGTCTAAAATTATGCAGCACGTAGATCATAGACAAAGCTTTGCACTTAGTAGTTTTGTAATTATGCTCCATGCGTGTCAACTTCATACCTGCAAAGAAAATAGGATGGTCCAAAATTACTTCTTTGGGTTACACCAATACTATGCCACTTTACATTCTAGAATCATCAAAATTAACATCAAAAGGTTTGCCCTATGAAGGAAATTGGAAAATAGGTATAATAGTCAGCCTTTCCTTCAGAGTTTCAAATGAATGTTGTTGTGTGTCACCCTAATAGAATTTCTCTTTCATCTTCAATAATTATTCCAAGGGTGTGACAATATTTACATACCCCTTAATAAATTTCCTATAATATCCTATGTGATCCAATAATCCACACACCTTACTTTTATTGTTACGTTCTTCTAAACCCAAGATCACTGTAGACACCAAATTTGTGTCTTACGACCCCTTGTGACCCGCATCTCATTTCGCAACCTAACCTCATCACCTAAACCTTACACAATTATTTATTAATTATCTTGTAATTGATAAATCCACATCACCTTACCTAGCCACCTCATTTTGCCACCTCATCATGACCTAGTCCTAACCCTAAACTAACCTAATTAAGACCTATAACTTGGTCCACACCTACACCCATGACTAAGGACCCCTTTCTCGCACCCAAAACCGACCTTCTAGTCACTTGACCAAGCCCGCAACTGATCTCTTGGGAGAAAAGTAGGGAAGGTGGGCTATTTTACTAAAAATAGCCTACTTTTTCCTCACTGATGCCGGTTCCTACTCGACCGCCGTCGGTTACGTAACCGCCATCGGTTCCCTGTAAATGGGCTCCCCGAACCAAAATCAAAGGTGGAAGGATTTTTGAATCAACAGAGATCATTTGGGAGTGATCAAGAGAGTCCAGATCTTCACTTGACCGAGCAGAGATGAGTGGAGAAACCAGAAGAGTTTGCAACAAAGGAGATCAACTTGCATCTTCATCAAAAACCAATAAGTCACATCTTGCATGTCCTCTGTTATAACATTTCTTATGATTTTTGAATCACAGTCCTCATAAATCCATTCCTGAATCCACTACCCAGCGTGCCATTGCATCTAACTATCATTCATCTACCTCTCATCACCTTATTTCCTAATATCACCTATATACAGCCTTACAAACAACACAACCACCCCACAAAACAACCAACCTTAAAATCTTAGACCATACCGATATCGGTTATCAGTAACCGGTATCGGTTATCCTGACTATAACCAAAAACCAGCCTTTCCCCCTACCCAGTTCAACGAAGCAATTTAATTGATATCTCACAGTATTTTGTGTTAATTCATATTAGTAGGGGAACTAACCACCTTCAAAAGGAAGTTTAATATTTCCTGGGCCCAAGGCAGTTCCCTCATTTATTGTCTAATCAAAATCGTGTGGTCTTGTGTTCTTATTTGCAGGTAGTCCTTCCAAGACAAAAAGGAGTTCTTCGCAGTCAACATGATCTTTCTCTACGGTACGCGCACACCATCTCGACGTTCAACAGGTATTCCTCCTAGCCCTAACCTTATCTATTTCTAAAAGGAATGAAACATTTCAAGTGAAACATTTTGGCACGCCCGGTGGGACCCATTTTGGGTTTCTTTCTTTCTTGCTTGCTTTCATATAGGGAGTATACTTGCTGTTTTCTTCTTCTAAAAGATATTCACAAGGTTTTATATTATTTTGATAAAAGAACTTGCTTTGCTTTTACATCTCGCATTAGTGAAAGTCATCTCTTTTGCTTCATCGAATATCATTTTCGATTTGGGTTTTAAACACGTGCATTGCATTACTGCTTGTTGTTTTCAATTCTAGTGAACATAGATTAAGTAACAGGTCGTACACGTGGGGGTGATATCCATGGTATTAAGAAGAAATTAATCTTACTTTCACTGCACAACACATACCGAATCACTTCACAATTAACACAACAGCTCAAACATCCCCCCCTTTTCCGCGGTATTCCTCCGCCCGATTGAGGGTAACCTTATAAGCCAAAACAACTTGAAATTTCCCCTAAGTCTCTTGTTTAGGATTGACATCATTCCATGTCTAAAGGCATAAGCCCACAATAATTAAAATTAACCCTAGGGTTAGTCTCTGGATTTGCGGTGTGCATCTTGCTTGTTTTTAGTTCTGTTTTCTTTCTCATACCCTGTCTTCTGTGATCAATAATTGGACAAGTATACTAAACGTTGTTAAAAATAAAATTAGCAGCCTTTTTATATCTTGTTGGCCCATACTTCTTACACCGACATCGGTTACCTGACCGCCGTCGGCTATAGTATAACCGACATCGGTTACTAGATCGATATCGGTTACTGTCTTTCCCAATTCCTGACAAACCAGTAACCTACCAATTTCATCATTCTGAGGTTGTTTCTATTCTTGATAGATTAAAACCTTACTGTGTACTATTGTCCATGGTTGTTATCACTCGGAAGCAAGCCGTCGCCATGGTTTCACATGCTTGCTCTGTGCCTTTTCCTGAATCACCCCCTTCACATTCTGTGGGGAATCCTACGGACACCAGTGAGATCCCCAAAATTCCTGTAGGAGATAAGGAATTTGCCAAGTTTCTGGATGCTAATCCTAGCGTTGTACAATACTATTTTTCTCATGCCCCTGACCGTACGCCTGATGGTCAGCTCCTTGTTGGCATGCCTATTAGTATAGCTGCTCATTTAGCTCCCACTTCGCCTGATAACACCGCCTTGCTTCCTGCATCTCTAGCCCCGTCTCCCAATCTGACGGCTTCAGAGGTTCATACGACTCAGATTGGCTTTCCATTGGTTAATCTTGGACCCCACATATCATTACCGCCAACTGCCCCTACCTCATCTCTCTTGTAGACTGCTCCGTTCATGACTTGCTCTCTGCCACCTATCCACACTAGCTTTCCTTCTCAAGCTCCGCCTACCTTTTCTTTCCCATACACGTATCCAGTAACCTCAACATCTTATATGGGACATCCCTATTCGGTCACCTCAAGATATTCATCCTCCATACCTTATCAACACTTAACCCCACCATTGTCCAGCGGAGGCCCTTGGGCCCAATTTGCCTCCATTTACCACAATCGCACCATCATCTCATCCAACCACGGATTTCATTAAACAAATGATGGGACAAAATGCAAAACCTGGAGGCTTCTGTTTCAGGAAGTCGTAGCGCCTTGACATATGAGTAAGTTTGTCATGGAGCCTATTCACCCATCTGTCCCCCTTCATTCGTATTCTCCTCAATGGGAATTACCACAATCTACCCGTTTTAATAGTAAAGAGGACCCTCAACAACACTTGCGATCATTTAGACATGCTTGTTATTTGATTTCTCATGATGATGCCTTGTTACTCCGCACCTTTCCCATGTCCTTATCAGGACCCCGCCTTGGAGTGGTACAGTGCTTTAACCCAGCACTCAATCTTCTCTTTTAACCAACTAGCCCAATCTTTCTTGGATCATTTCTCCATTAACATTGCCAAGAAAGTATCTATCACTGACCTTTATGCCATCTGACAATTCGAAGACGAATCTATCGCAGATTTCGTTGGACGATGGCGGGGCCTTATCAACCAACTTACATATGCCTTACCTCAGGCTGAACTTATCGAACTTTTTACGCAGGCATGTGCTAAGCACATTTCTCCTACTCTTCAAATTCAAACTTTCCGCACATTCGATGAGGCCTTTACCATGGCTCGGAAACTAGAAATTCAAGCCTTAGAAGAAGAGAAATTACAGTTTGCGCAACAAAAACCCCAATTTCCGAACTCCAGATTCCACCAACAAACCTAACACCACCAATCCTCACCCATCGACCGCTTCGAAATCAAAAGGGGCCGTGCACGCGGGTGATGGTCAAATCCCAACCACTGTCTAATACCCCACCAAAAACCACTTATAAGTATAAAGCAGAACCCATCAACTACACTCCCTTGGGAGAAACATATGGTGTGATATTGGAAAAATTGCTCAAAGCAGGAGCCATTACCTTACCTCTTGTTAAACCTCACTCCGGGTTTGATTCTACCCGCGCTATACCTTCCTGGTACAAAGAAAATGACTTCTGTAACTCTCACCACGTAAAAGGACATAGTCATGAAAACTGCAAAATGTTGAAAAACATAGTGCAGGAAATGGTTGACGCAGGTGATATAACCCTCGATAATCCTAATGCCCCTGCCAACCGAAATTTGAAAATCTTCAACAAACCATTCCCAAATCACTCATCCAACAGTAACGTAAACCAGGATATCTTAGCCGAGGAGAGTGTTCATGAGATCTATGTAGTCTTTGACTCCCAGCCAAAAGCCTTTATCGAGAAAATTTTGAATCAAGCCTCTCCACTAACACAAGAGTCCAAACCTCCTTCACCACCATCAAGCCAAAGCAAAATCATTCCTTTACCCATAAAAGAGTTAACTACCCAGACTTCTATTCCCATCAATGAGTCTTCTTATACCACTTCCCTACAAGACTGCGAACAGATGTTATCTAATCTATCTATTTCCCAAACTTCTCCTTCTACCACTCTTGTTGCACAAGAGGAAGGTACGCCACTCCTTTTGACATCCTTAGACGAGAAATCTCTTGCACCGACATCACCAAATTCTTTAACCATGACAGATCCTCTCGAACATGCCCTCTTACCTATTAGTTCTTCATCGCCTAAATCTTTTCAAAGACCAGTCGACCTCTTAACATCTATTGATACAGTGCCTCATCTACCCCCTGTATCATACCCACAGTGGATTGGAATCACAACCCACCTTTCTTCCGTACAAAATTTACAATTCACACCTGAAGACTATCATTCTCCAGAGGATAGACGAATCCTGTGGGAATGTTTGAGTACCCCCTATTCTACTCAAATGCAGATGACCAATCCAGACACCTCTACCATATACCCTAAGTATTTACAGAAACTCAAAATGCCTATGTCCTCATTCTCGTCCCCCGTATCTATACCAAGTATCCCATCCACCTCTATTAACCCAACTAAATCTTCCCCTACACTTGGGACCTCACCAATACCCAGTCTCACACACCCGCCTAAGCGACTAGATTTATCCAAAAATAAAGCCGCCCCACCACCTAGGAGACAAACTCAATCCGTGCCTCTATCACAATCAAAACCATCATCGTCACACCTACCTTCCATATTGGGACCTCATCCCTCCACCTTGCATCAATATATCATACCTCCTACGTTTTCTTCAAAACGACCTACGCCTTCTGCACCTATACAGAGATCAAAGGGTATATCAACATTATCACCCCACATATCCTGTCCACCCATCAACCCTAAACAAATTCCATCATCAAAGGATTTATTTTCTGTCACTACCCTTTCTCCGTGGTTGTTTTCCGCTACCACGTCATCTGTAGCCTCATCATCTAACCAGCCGGACATAGCTCCTGCGCCAAAGAAACCACGTTTAGTGAAAACCACGTGTCAACACCCCTTGGCTAAACCACCACCCATACAAACCAACCATGCCCAAACATTACCAAAACCCGCACAACCAATACCCTCATCCTCCTCCGATTTTGACCCACTCAAAGGATCTTACACCAAAATCCTTGCTATGTTGGTGGAGAATGCAACCATTTCTCTACCCCCACTTAGACCTTATGACCCGTTTAAACCTCGACCTATAGGTTATGATGAGTCTAAAATCTGCACCTATCACCGCACACCAGGACATGATGTGGAGAGATGCAAAGATTTGAAAACCATCCTTTGTCAGTCACCTCTCCTAGATACAAAGGTTAAGAAAGACAACTTACAAAGGGAGAGACCTTTAGCTTCAATTCCCTCTCCTATACCATCTATCCCCGCCTCACCAAGATCTATCATTATTACAACCCCACCTCTTGAAGACCATGAGTTATCCCAACCATCTTCCTCATCTCAGGTCTACGAGATTAATATGATTAGTGTTGCTACTCGAGCGCAGAAAAACAATGAGAAAGCAAAAGAAAGCACACATGCGTCCTCTCTTTCTTCATCCAACATCCCGATTGCACCACCACCCAAAGTGGTTATTTGTGGACCCGCTTACCCCGTCTCTAATGGAGTTGCCCATCGAGCCATGATCAAACAACTTCACCAATCGCCCGTAAAAATGACACTATATGATCTCATTCAGACTTCTGAATCCCTTCGACAAGCTCTCGTTGAAATTCTTCAAGGGATCGAGGTCTTACCTAATGAAACCCTGCCTGTTGCCTCCATTCTAACACCTAATCACATTTCTTCTCTCACCAAACAACCCACTGCCCCAACCACTTCTGTACAACAACAAGCTGCGGCAGTCAGTTTCTCTGAAGATGAAATTGTTGACTTTGGTACAGAAGATCCTGGCCCTGCCCTTTTCATCTCAGTTTACGTCTGGGACATTTGGGTACGTCGTGTTATGATTGACGGGGGTGCTAGCCTAAACATCATCTCTTCAAAAGCCTTCCAACAAATGAATATCCCTTCTAGCTACATGTGTGCCAATCCCATCATGTTGTGGTCATTCAATGACGCTATTACCTCTACCTTAGGCACCGTGATCCTCAACATTCAGGTAGGACCACGTAATTTACCCGAACTCTTCTATGTCCTTGAAGGAGAGTTCCAATATAACATATTGCTAGGTCACCCTTGGATCCGGGCTATGGGATGCGTTCCCTCAACATTACATAGATGCATAAAATTTGAGTACGAGGGGAAGTCCTACACCGTAAAAGCTGATCCTCCCCCCTTTAAAACCTGTAATATGTTATACCTCCCTAACGATGTGCTTATACCAATCAAGACACCCATACATTCAACCCAACCATCCTCTTCAAATGTACCTCAACCATCCACCTCAACCGCACCTACGCCTTCAACTGATGAAACCACCGTCGCAAAAACCACTTCCCTTCCCGCAGCTAACATCCCAACCGCAGATCCCTTAGTAGATGTTTTTCAACGCCTTATGCTGGGGGAGTATCGCCTATATAACGTAAGTTCTTTCCATACCCCACAGGAATACGGATAGGTACATGCACATCCTACCTATGACCGTCGTGTGGGGGAAGTAATCTCTTACGGACCATCCCATTGCCGCACCAACCTAACGTATGGGGGTGTTGACGCATCCTCCATTACCCCTGAACCCCCTCTTGGTGTGGTTCCCTTCCAATCCGATTTTCAATACTTGACAAATCGTCGTTTCGCCCTCACCTTCTTGACTCGCTGTGCTTGGAAAGGCTTTGGTTTTGGTCTTTATGAACAAGGCCGACATACACTCATTCCCGTGACTACACTCAAACACAATGATCGTAGTGGTCTCGGATTTCTGGGAACAATTATATCGACGGAACCTTGTGTCAGTTGTCTTCTAGAAGACGATGACGTTACCCCTACCAAACCGTCATCACCCATTTTGCCTTCATCACCCACAGAGTCGATAGATCCTGAATCTATCCCTCCTAACTTTTTTTTTTTTTCTTCATAAATGCTATCTTCCTAGGTCCTCTCATTTATCAACACGATAATGAGGACCCCTCTTCTATTCCCCTTCTATATCAAGACATGATTGAAGAGGAATCACCTTCAATTAACGTTTTTGAGTGCCAGGATGATGACTCCATCCTCACTTACCTTGGCGCGGATGACTCTTATATTCAACGTGCCTTACCATCTGAAACCCAAACCATGCTGAATGAATCTACTATAGAAATCAACATCCACATGGAGGAGGATCCTCACATTTTTAAGATCGGACAATCCCTTAACGCATCAGAACAAGTCTCCTTTACTACCTTTCTCCGTGCTCGCAACCAAGCTTTCGCTTGGTCCTACGTTGACATGCCAGGAATTGATCCTACCATTGCCGTCTATAACATCACTCTAAACCCTGATTCCAAGCCAATTAAATAGAAATTGAGAAAAATGCATCCACGCATTGCTCTCTTGGTCAAAGAGGAGCTTCAACGACTCCTTTCTGTTTCTTTCATTCTACCTATTGACTATCCTCAATGGATTTCTAATATCGTACCTGTCACTAAAGCGACAGGGGGACTTTGGATATGCACAGATTTCTGGGATCTTAACCTCGCTTGCCCTAAGGATGACTTCCCCCTACCTAGTATTGACCAACTTGTTGATCTCACTGCAGGCCATGAGATGCTCTCTCATGGATGGTTTCTCGGGATATAACCAAATTTTGGTTGCCCCCACCGATCAACATAAAACTGCCTTCATAACTCCTTGGGGAACCTTCTGTTACTGTGTAATGCCATTTGGCCTTAAGAATGCTGGTGCAACCTATCAGCGGGCTATGACCTACATTTTTCATGACATTATGCACACTATCCTTGAAGATTACGTCGACAATCTTCTTGGCAAATCTAAACATCGTAGTGAACATCTCGATGTTTTAACCATTATTTTTGATCACCTGTTACAATATTTTGTCCGCCTTCAACCAAAGAAATGTGTCTTTGGTGTCCTTTCGGGGAAACTTCTTGGCTTTATCGTCTCTTTGCATGGCATCGAGGTTGACCCATCTAAAGTCAAAGCTATCCTAGAAATGCCCCCACCTACCAATCTCAAATAATTGCGTAGTTTACAAGGTAAGCTCCAATCTATCCGACATTTCATCTCCCAACTCTCGGATCAATGTCAACCTTTCCATCACCTTCTTAAAAAGGAAATTGATTTTCAATAGAGCAAAGAGTGCCACCAAGCCTTTGAAGCTCTCAAAACTTATCTCTTGCAGCCACCCGTGCTTATCCCACCTCAAGACGACCACCCTTTCTACCTTTAACTTTCCGCCACTGACCACGCTGTAGGGGCCATGCTTGCACATTGTGACTCTGCGAATCAAGAACAAGCCGTTTATTATATAAGTCGTACTTTGGTGGACTATGAGACTAGGTATACACATGTAGAAAAGTTGTGCCTAGCCCTATCATTCGTGGCTACCAAACTCTGACACTACCTTCTGAATCACAAAACTTTTGTCATCACCAACACAAACCCCATCCATTACATGTATGCCAAACCTCATCTAAACCAACGCATCGCCCGATGGCTCATGCTCCTCGCCGACCTCGACCTTGAGTTCGTCCACCAGAAATCAATCAAAGGACAAACCATAGCAGACCAACTTACGGAAGCCCCTTTACCTGGGGAAAAATTTACCAATTTTACATTCCCAGACGAACTCATCGCTACTCTTTCCCTCGAGGAGGAGTCATATCCAATGACCCTCTTCTTCGATGGATCCAAATGCCAGCGCGGTGGAGGAGCCGGTGTTGTTCTCATTCCTCCCGACGCCGAGCCTATGCCTCTTTCATTCCGACTTGATTTCCCTTACACTAATAATACAGCGGAATACGAAGCCTTTGTTCTGGGTCTCCAGGTGGCGCTGCACTTAGGTATCAAATCTATCAATATTTTTGGTGACTCTCAATTGGTAGTCAATCAAGTTATGGGCATCTACCAATGTAAAAATGAGGAACTTCAAAAGTACAAACACTACGTGGATTCACTTCTAGCCTTATTTACTCACTATTCTATCCAAACCATTCCCCGCTCCACTAACAAATTTGTGGATACTATGGCTTGCTTAGCCTCGCAAATTCCATCTTCATTAACTGACTCTGAATTATTCATCTTGGTCCAACAACTTTTTGCCCCATCCTACTCAACCCCGGTAGTTTGTATGATAAATACTGTGTCTGCTAACTCGCAGGATACTTGGTATCACCAATTCCATGACTACCTTACAACCTCTGTTCTCCCTTCTGACCTTACTAGTACTAGTAAACGTGCTTTTCTTAACCACGTTTCTCATTATGTAGTTTTGGGGGGACTCCTTTATAAATGTGGCTTTGATGGCATCCTCCTTCGATGTCTCACCGGCACGGAGGTCACCCATACCATCCAACAGGTCCATGACGGTATCTGTGGCGGACATTTTAGCGGCCTTGCCGCAGCCAAATGAATCCTTCGCCTTGGTTATTATTGGCCCACTCTCAATAATGATTGCTACGAATATGTTAAGCGTTGTGTTATGTGTCAACAACACGCCAACCTTCAACATACTCCTAGCCACCCCCTACAGGTCACCCGAGATCTTTGGCCTTTCTCACAATGGGGTTTAGACCTTATTGGTGAGATTCACCTATCCTCTTCGCAACGTCACCGATGGATTATCACAGCAACCAAATATTACACAAAATGGGTGGAGGCTATTCCACTCATTTCAACCAAAAAAGAAAAAATTGTAGAGTTCATTAACCACCACATTATCTGTCATTTTGGTGTTCCTCATCGCCTGATAACAGATAATGGAAAATCTTTCAAAAATAAGTTATTGCAAGACCTTTGTGACAACTTTGGTATTAAACTTAGCTTCTCATCACCCTACTATCCACAAGAAAATGGACAAGCCGAATCCTCTAATAAAAACCTAACCAAAATCCTCATGAAAGTTGTCAATGAGTCTGGAAGAAATTGGCATGATCACATCCCCTTTACCCTTTGGGCTTATCGTACTAGCATTCGTACCTCTACTAATGCTACACCTTTTTCTTTGGTATATGGTACTGAGGCTGTCTTGCCTCTCGAAATACAAATACCCTCCCTCAGAATATCTCTTCAGGATATTCTCACCAACGATGATTTCCGCCAAGAGCGGTTAGCCCAATTGGAGCTTCTTGACGAACGTCGTCTTACAGCTCTCGATCACCTTCAAATCTACCAAAAACGTATCAAGCGTGCTTATGATAAGCGACTTCATGAGCGTACCTTTAAGGTTGGTGATCTTGTCCTCAAAGAGAATCAACATGTAACCAAACTAGAAAAGAGCAAACGTGGAAAATTTGGTCCTAATTGGATCGGGCCTTATATAATCACTCACACTTATGGATCAGGCACTTATCGTTTAGCTTCGCTTAATGGTAAACCTGAGCCTGAATCCCTTAATGCCTTGCATCTTCGACCATTCTATTGTTGAATTTGGTGTTATATCACTTCTTATCTACCTACTGCTCGTCCCTTGAGCTCATTTACCGCTACATACACTTTGTTTCCTATATCTCCAAATAAAATCAAGCTCACTTCTCACCTCCCCTCAATGATGCTTCCCCTTTTTAGTCTAGTCCATGACTTTAAAGTCTTAAAATAACACCTTCTTATGGGATTTTCTTGAGTCAAACTTCCTACCAAACTAGATGCTTCACGCCAAAAAAACATCTAGCTATCTAAATTATATATAGACTTCTCCCTTGAAGGACAACTATATGCCAAATTATTGCTGCTATTATATATAGACTGCTCCCCCGAAGGACAGCTATGCACTAAAATCATATCTGCTACTATAAATAGACTGCTCCCTCGAAGGACAGCTATACACAGTCAGCCTTTATCAGAAGCTTCTCGCATGGATCAGCTTTGTGAAGACCTCAAGAATAGCACAATCAATATCCCTTATAGACTTCCCGCATCGATCAGTCTATATTCAGTAAAATAAAAGCCTCATTCAAAAGAACTTTTTGGGTCATGGACTTGTCTATTTAGGGTAGGTTCTCTTTTGTCAGAACACTCACTTTGTAATAAGTTCTCCATACCTCAACTATACCATTCACCTCACCTCACCATTTGTTTCAACTCAAGGGACGTGACGTACACCTGATATGTTGTGATCATACAACTCTTTTCACCTATTGACTTCTCGTCTATGCACTGGTACCTAGGGCTTCAAGTTCGTTCTATGTTGTGTGGTTTGTTTTGCTCTGTTCACCTGCGGAGCACTCTTTCCTCTTTGCCTTGCATCTAGGATTGTGTGTTGATCTTAATCAGGACATGATTCCCTACCACTTGGGTAGGCTAACTTTCACTTCCCTTATACCTTTTACAACATCACCAATTCATTACCAACACCATCAACCTTACCTTACCAATATTACTATCAATACTTTTACCAACCAACCAATAACCTAACCATACCTAAATTGCCTGAATTCACCTCTCCCTGGTCCTAAGGGAGAACTACATCGGTCTGAGGCCCCTCCTTGCTTTGTGCAATGGGCTATGTAGGCAGCACTTCGGAGACATGGGTCTCCCAAGGTTAGCTCGACCATCCCCTACCATAACCTATCATGTGTGGTAAATATAAATATTTTTGTGTATTTAATCACATTCCTCTTTATCCTTTTTCAAAACACCAAAAATCACAACGCAAACATTCTTATTATTATCATAACTCAAATCAACATACATATTCAGTTTTATTTAGATGTTAAACAAATACGTCTTCTCTATCATCGACAAGCAGGTTGGCATCCTTATTTATTCTTATACCTCGATAACATTTACTTAGACCCTCACGACTCATCCCGACCCAGGAGATGATCATGATCGTCGACGCCTCTCGCCGGGCCTCTCCATCCTCAAAGGTACCACGGCTATTGGTACTGCCCACTGATCTGCCAATCTCTCCTGTAACATATGAATACGCCCTCTCGCATGGAGGAATCCACTCACTTCTCCACTCAACTAGTGCCACCTCAGCTAACAAATGCACCAATATCACTATTCTACCTCAGACACCCCAAATCGGTTTTCAAATTAGAAATGTGACAATGACAGGCCGTATTTTTCTTTTATAGGTTTTTAACATAGAACCGACACCGGTCAAATCGTGCCCTAAGGAACCGGCATTGGTTACCTAACCGGTACCAGTCATAGCTAACCGATATCGGTTTTGTCTTTATTCACCCAACTTTCTGCCCCTATTTACTAATCGCCCTTTCTCCCAACATTGCCTATATCCACCTTTGCTGAACACCATTTGTTCACCTATCCGGCCCGACCCAAGGCCTCACCCTAACCATTTGGCCCGACCCAAGGCCGCAACCCAACAACTTGGCCCAACCCAAGGCCTCAACCTACCTATCCGGCCCGACCCAAGGCCTCACCCTAACCATTTGGCCCGACCCAAGGCCGCAACCCAACAACTTGGCCCGACCCAAGGCCTCAACCTACCTATCCGGCCCGACCCCAGGCCTCACCCTACCCATCCGGCCCGACCCAAGGCCGTAACCCAACAACTTTGCCCGACCCACGGCCGTATCACTTCAATACCTTACCCAACATCAACAACATACACTTTTATACACCCATCATGTAGCTTTTTGTTCCATCGAGCTCACCTGTTCGTGTTTTAGCATGATTAGGGTCCCTGACTTGATCTGTCGACCAACTTTGCCTAGACCTAGACCGTGATGTTTATCTCAACCAAACCAACCATTTGGTACTCCCGAACATGCCTAAACATTCCTGTACCTTACCTATTATATACCCTGGAGCTACTTCCTAAGCCTTGGATACCAGGATTATATCACCCTTGTTTGGATAAACTATCGACCTTTGCCTATGCATTGCTAGTTTGCTCGTCAAATCATGTACCCTAGTCACACTATTGCATTTCAACGTGCGTCTGCTTCCTTGGACTTACCCCACCTTCTCCCCATCATCTCTACACCATTTACCCTTTATCAACCCTATCCCTGATTTCAAGTTCTCTCAATCTGTGATAGATTTGAGGGGGATTACCTATACCCTTAATAGGAGAAACCACTTCATATTATTGTCCGTGCAGCTTTACAAAACAAGCTACATGACAATAAGGGGCTAATGTAGACACCAAATTTGTGTCTTACGACCCCTTGTGACCCGCATCTCATTTCGCAACCTAACCTCATCACCTAAACCTTACACAATTATTTATTAATTACCTTGTAATTGATAAATCCACATCACCTTACCTACCACCTCATTTTGCCACCTCATCATGACCTAGTCCTAACCCTAAACTAACCTAATTAAGACCTATAACTTGGTCCACACCTACACCCATGACTAAGGACCCTTTCTCACACCCAAAACTGACCTTCTAGTCACTTGACTAAGCCCGCAACTGATCTCTCGGGAGAAAAGCAGGGAAGGTGGGCTATTTTACCAAAAATAGCCTACTTTTTCCTCACCGATGCCGGTTCCTACTCGACCGCCGTCGATTACGTAACCGCCATCGGTTCCCTGTAAATGGGCTCCCCGAACCAAAATCAAAGGTGGAAGGATTTTTGAATCAACAGAGATCATTTGGGAGTGATCAAGAGAGTCCAGATCTTCACTTGACCGAGCAGAGACGAGTGGAGAAACCAGAAGAGTTTGCAGCAAAGGAGATCAACTTGTATCTTCGTCAAAAACTAGTAAGTCACATCTTGCATGTCCTCTGTTATAACATTTCTTATGCTTTTTGAATCACAGTCCTCATAAATCCATTCCTGAATCAACTACCTAGCGTGCCATTGCATCTAACTATCATTCATCTACCTCTCATCACCTTATTTCCTAATATCACCTATATACAGCCTTACAAATAACACAACCACCCCACAAAACAACCAACCTTTAGATCTTAGACCATACTGATATCGGTTATCAGTAACTGGTATCGGTTATCCTGACTATAACCAAAAACCAGCCTTTCCCCTACCCAGTTCAACGAAGCAATTTAATTGATATCTCACAGTCTTTTTTGTTAATTCATATTAGTAGGGGAACTGACCACCTTCGAAAGGAAGTTTTATATTTCCTGGGCCCAAGGCAGTTCCCTCATTTATTGTCTAATCAAAATCATGTGGTCTTGTGTTCTTATTTGCAGGTAGTCCTTCCAAGACAAAAAGGAGTTCTTCGCAGTCAACCTGATCTTTCTCTACAGTACGTGCACACCATCTCGACGTTCAACAGATATTCCTCCTAGCCCTTACGTTATCTGTTTCTAAAAGGAATGAAACATTTCGAGTGAAACACATACATCTAGTCTTAGTTGGATCTAGAATAGATTCATCTTTACAAGATGCTTGTACCCAAGTGAAGTGCCTAAAAGGTCTTGAACAACGATGTGTAAGGACTTACTGTTAAGGTGATATTCTTCAACCCAAAATGCACCTGACAAATATAATGCTTAAAATATCCCCATGATCTTGTGACTGAACCATAGTACTTTTCAATGATCCTAAATGTGCAATAGTACACTTGGTGGTACCCTAAAAATCCATCAATAAGACTTGAATATATTTTGGGTGACTGTAACACTGTTCAAGGATGCATCCTTTGTAAATGGCATAGGGAATAATTGTATATATAACAGCATGACCCCACTCAGTGGTGAAATTAATCCTCTAGTCAACACAGATCTTGATCCGTTCGCAATCCTGCATTTATGTTGATCACCATGAAAATGCTAGTCCATAAACAAATATATCCTCAATTGGTTCAGATGATTCCAAACATAGGCATTTCTGTCAATGAACGGAGTCTTTGACTTCAATGCGTCAGGTTTTGACTTCATCCTATTAAGGCCTCTTCTGAATCCAAACACACTCCTATATTTTGGCTTAATTCTTCATACTTATAACCAATGAGGGTTACACTACCTATTAACTCACGATATCCTCTGGGAAATAGGTCCTAGAATTTTTTCAATATCTTGATGCATATTTGCAACCTCGTCTGTCTACATTCAATGTGTCACCAATTAAAATCCATCCTTAGGTACATCCTCAGTTACTAATATTAACCTGTATGTTTTCTTCATCAGGGACATGGTATGTGTGTTCCTTTTCACCTATAGAAGAGTGTACTCCCATTAACTTCATGTGTACCCTCTATATGGCTAATAATTCTAGGTTAGTCCACTTCCTCATCATCAATGAAACATAGCCAGCTTCCTACTTTTTCCAATAATCACCAATGATTACATCCTTAGTGCGGCTACATTAGTGTCTAATTTTATCTCAATCTTTATCTTCGTAGGTGCATGATCAATACACAGGTTCTCTTATGCAGATGAACCACTGACCTTTTTTCCACATTTTTTGTGGTCAACATCCAGTGTGATGCGACCTCATCATAATCTATCAAGGCCTACCAGTGTATCGGGTGGCTTAGTTGAAAAATAATTAAAGGTGTGAGTAACCATCTTTTCTTCATCTGACATGTCAAGCTCGACTTCCATAGCTTCTTGTTTCTAACTTTTCAACATGGAAATACTACAGAGCATGTGCATCCTCACAGACCACACAATGTGGAGTAGAACTGTGTGCACCCAAAGAGATGGTGGTATATTCATCCTTATCCTTTACACTCATTACCTCTCACAATCCTATTGATATGTACTGAGAGGAAGGAGTCTTCCCATCATAATTGCATGTACAAGTAGAAGCAACATTGTTCTTAGTGAAACCTCAGTCAGAGAAGGTGAATATAACTTCTCACCATTCCAAAATGCCATCTCTATGTGTCACCCACCAATGTAATACGTGTGTCTATCCCACATAAGGTATATACAATCATATTTATTTGGTATCCCCTCATTCTTACCACTGAGTCACTCTATGGCGCACAGAAATGTATTCATGATTCTCCTTCACCAGTATACCTCGACATACCCTATTAAATCCCAACTTAATCACCATGTGCAGTCTAATCATCCTAGTGACTCGTCCTTTCACTTCATGCCCAACCATTTCATACATTCCATGAGCCTAGTTATCACAAACAACACTATAGTTGTCACTTATAATACTACGCATCTTCCCAATGAAGTACGCCCTCCTTTGATGGTTCTAAATTATCTGGATCATGCACTGACTTGAACATAAATTCTATTAAGCTCTCCTTCTTCAGTCAAGGCCTCAACATAGGTTCACCCTTCACTTCTTATTCGAGCAATGGTATAATCACACTAGTTCTTCCTCATTCTCAAAGACTAATGTATCTTTTATTAAATCATAATATTACTTTATTTGCATAGCACCAGGGCTGTCTAAGTAAATTTGGGAATTTATCTACTTTAGCAAGTTTCTAATACCTCAAAATCCCAGTAAACTTGACTCCCTGAATTGTAATAGTTACATCCTTTAGTGCAACCCAATCGGCATGGCCCTAGTTTTTTTTCCATGTACATCACATTTGATTGATGGTTGCAAGGTTGGTCTACCCATCTTGTTCAAGCATCCAAAGTCAGATACATTCACTTCTGTGGCTTGTTTAAATCAAAATGTTGCATAATAACCAACCATCAATTGCTACATCAAGTGTAATTTCCTTATCAAGTTCATGATTATGAGGTGGTAGATTTGCATGAAGTAATTTATCTTTGCATGCTGTAGATCCAATCGCATGGTACCTTTTCTTGTAACCATTCCCCTAGCAGAGGAATGATGTTCTCCTCGCACAACATCCTACACACCTCTTTAAATTCATCCAACATCCTTCTATGGGACCTTCAAATGTTCCTTGCATGTTCCCTGTAATGTGATGTGTTCCTTTAAATATTGTATCTCTCCCTACAACACTCTAATGAACTTCCATGGTATCCTTATAAACTTCCTTTTGGTGACACAACATCTAGATACTTAACATGTATCACCTCTCCCTCTTGAAATGATTGGATTATTTTCTTACGAGGCTCTAACGTGTGTGCACATCCTCAGTGCATGTGTGGTAACTTTACAGTCATATGGAACTTCAGATATCTAAGTGTCTTATTCGACATCCACTGATAAGAAACAATCATGTTATCACACTATAATCATTCCTACACCCTTTTCCTTCATTCTTATTCTTACTCATGTGCTGCATACGAATCTAGGCATTCCTCTAACTTATGTGGCTTTCCCTATACCATGAGAAAGTAATATTCTGAGGGATACTCATACTGATAATGATCAGGAGATCCAAAAGTATAACAAGTCCTCACAGAAACCTTCCTCTACCACCACATGACCTCAACCTTCTATATATACCTCTGAAGCCATTCTTGTTATTCCTATTATCGTGTCTCACCTTTCAATGGTTATAGGCTTCATGCTCCTTAGATCCACTAACCATAACTCAGTCTATCGCAATTCATGTCTCAATGCTTCATGAATGTGATCAATCAATCTTGTAGTTAGTCTGTGTCATGGGTATGGGATATACAAATCTTACAATACATGGAAACCTTATTTTGTAAGTGCATGCTACAACAAAGGGAAGAAATTCTCAAACATCACGATTCAAGTGGAAAATACCTCACAAATCCAATAACAGTGTGCACACACTGACCTGTATGGGAAATTATCTTTAGTATGTCCTTCCACATTCACAATCGGTGCACCATATCCCACTGTGTGTCTCATGAGTTGAATAATCTGGAAAAGATTCTCTAGATGTACTTCACCATAGAGTTACAATTATGTGCCTCCAAAAATGGGCTTACTCCAATATCAACACTCCCAAAATAGTTTCAGCATCACACAGAGCTACTTCTTCAAATCCTTCACATGGATATGCATATGTCTTATGAGATAGTGCCCTATGGAATGGAGTCAACAATCCTCCAAAAAACCAGTGTGCATGTTGATCTTAGATGTAATGCCATAAGATAACTTTGGACAAATAGGTCTTTAAACCATAACATCATACTCCCTCACACTCTCAGATAGCCAAGACCTACTTGATGTCCTTGAGTGCACTGATACTTTTTCTGCTCAAACTTGGGAATATGAAATTCAACTAGAAACGTAGAGTGCAATGCATCATAATCCACAGTAGTCTAATGTGCATCATACTTTCTATACCAGCTATGCACGCATGCCCTTGAAGAGTAGTAGAAAAATAACTTTATTTTCTATCGAAGAGGATGTGATTCCCTTTAGCATGTCCATAATAGCTCACACTTTGTGTACATTATCTACCGCATCCTCAATACCTCTATATTCTAGTAAGTGGAGAGACATCTCATAATAAACTTGAGGTGTCAGGTTGTAATGTTGAGGGATATTTTTGGGGATGTGTGCCTTGTGGGGAACTAGATCCTGGAAAACTATAGCCTCCACGAATATTTCATCCACCTCCAAAACCGCCTGATCCACTTGATGATTGTATCCTCCTGATCCACCCAACCCTCACTGTAGCTATGGAATCAGACCAGTGGATGTACCTCCTTATGTCCTAGTAACTATAGTATTAAACTAGAAACCACAATCTTCTGATAGTTGTAGTTTAGTACTTAGACGTATTCCCAATGTTCTACATGCCCACACTCTATCCTGATGACGCTGCACTAGAAAATACTCCTCCAATCAGACCTCCAAACAATGATGCATGAGTGTGTCGACATGGCGCACTATTAACTTTATCTTCTAAGAATTCAACATAAAATAGATATCTACATGTTCGTCCTCTGTCTTTCTTACTTGCACTATGATCTTCTTCTCAATGACTACCTTTGGATCTAGAAACACTAAATGCAAGGGCTGGGTGCCTAGGTGGGATTAGATCACGTGCCTTATGGTTCCTCGTTCTCTCCTCTGATGCACTCTCATCATGAAGCTAGAGGGGATTCTCTACTACATGTTTCCCAATGTCAGGAGAACTAGATGCTATGTGCTCCCTCATCTTCCATGAGAGGATCCAAATCACTTCATAATCCATAATCTCTTCCTAAAATGCCATGGACACCTCAATCTCCTCTTTGTTTTCAATTTCCCTCTCTCACACCTTGCATTATACTCTAAGTCATCTTTCCTATCTCTCTCCATTACTTGCCGCCAGGGTCTCACCCATCCTTCACCACACCTGACTCCTTGCCCCTGCACGTGGTGGGGTTTCAGTCTAACCATTAGGGAGGCTCTCTAAATCCAACTCTATCATCAAGATTTTGATTGATAAAGGTATAGTATCACAAGTAAGATCCTCTGGGTTCGCTCAAGAACTAGAACTCAACTTCTTCAGGACACATATAAGTGGAAATAACATGTACTCAAAATGTAACTGTCCACAATACTCCATTCCCACCAACGATCTACATAGCTCTTGTCCAATCATACATCAGTAGGCAAAAATATTCTGGTAATCATTTATCTGTCCAAATGCTTTCATCCTATAACTCCAACACTTCCCTATTGTTCATATGTTAAGCTGCCAACCCACTCAGTACAATTCTACTAGGAAACATGATGAAATAGAGTCTCATACAAAGTTATCATAAAGGTTGTCTTCCACCCATCTGCTTGCATTGAAATCAGATCCAGTGATTATATCTTTGTGAAAACTTGTCTTTTCTATCTTCTACCCAACTTTCAATGCTCTCCAGAGTCAACTGATATGCCATCTGCACTAGCAACATCCTGAAAAACAAGATTGAAAAGAGGTCTTGGCAATGGAAACCAAAATGTAGTCTTTTTTTGTACTCAATAATAGCCTAGGCATGCACTTGAACTTCATTCAAACATGATCTGAAGCTCACCCAAAGCATGTGAAGCCTACTAGTTCCCTCCTTTTGTTATCTTGTCAAGATGTTAGCATGCATGTGCTCATGACTAATCATTATCAAATCATACATTCTAGCATAAACATCATAACCATTAGCATTACAAATATCATAAGGAAACATAATAGATCAAATAAGTAACTAAGATTAATTGCACTATGGGACCACCATACTTAGATACATCAATTACCATAATCCATCCATAATTATCCATTAATAACCAAAATATTACATAGCAAAAGTTGAATACATAACAACAACTTGTCACCATAGGGTTATGCACACTAGAATAATAGGGAAACATAACTCTATCATATCAACTATGCCAAATACAATGGATTATATCAAATATTTATAGGGGTGTGGACTTTCCCTTCACCACTCATGCATCTCAAAATAGAATGCATGCTCAAAACAACCATGTGCACATCAATAAAACAATGCATGTTTTTCAATCAATCCTAATAATAGATTAATCGATAGATAATCTCTACTTTAATCATATTGTTAGTTCAAACCATGTATGACCTTTGATATTATCTTTAGTTCCAAAATATCTCTTTCTTATCTTCAAAGTCTTCTTGCTTTTATCTTTACTTGGCCCACACTCCAACCACTTTTCCTATTTTTAGAACGTGACATGCAAAATATGTTAAGTCCTAGAACTTGTTCCTCTTGGGCGCGATCCTTCTGCATGCCACTTCTATAGACCTTGTGCACATTAACACACCCCACTTGTGTGCCCCAACCTTCCATGTGCTCTTCTGACACTTAGTAAAAATTTTACAACCCGACATCTTTACTATGATCTTCTCTTTATCTTCATCTTATTCATCCTTCATTTCTTCAATCATGTGATTTTCCTAGTTCTCATTCTTCACTTTGTCTTCATAGATGAGGCATGCTTATAATAGAGCTTCTTTATAATATTTTTCTTCTTCAACTCTCAACTTCCATATGAAATCAAGTCCCTATTCATCTTCGTCATCCCATATCTTTCTCAAATCTAATTCATCTGATTCTTCATGAATTTTTAATTCCCATTCATCTTATAATATCTTCATAAGTTCTTCCTCTGCTCTCTTTTAGTCTTCATCATCCTCCATAAAGTTTGAATTCTAAGGTTCTTGCATGATTTTTATCCATACAAGTTCTTCATCATCTATCAAGTCTTCTTCACTTTCATTTCTTCTTGGATTTTCAACGTCTTTGTCTTCTTTCTTAGCAATTTTATTTGTTTTTTAGTGTTTCATTCTCATCATTTGTATTCACACACTCAAAGGAAATATTAGAATAAAAATAAGGAGGCCTTATAGCCTTATTGGCAAGAAAATTTGTCTTGTGGAAAAATTGGTGGGTTTCAAGCCAATGCTATGGGAATCTAAGTCCCTCTACTTGAACGATGCAACTTGTGTATGTGCATGTGTGAAAAAGTGGATTTCAATGGTGGCCTTTCGACCAGAGATCCAACAAGGGCACTCCACTAACCATGTGGCAAAGCTAGCAATGTCTCACTAGAGAAGAAACTTTGTCTTGGAAAGGGGAAGGTGAGTGGAAATGCAAGTAGGAGAAAAATAATGTTGTGAGTAGAATATCAGATGCCCACACACATTAATTAGAAATTTCATTTACATGCATTTATAGTTAGAAGAAAAAAAAATCCACATGAGAAGCTACAAGACCGAATAATACTCATTGGTTGCAAGGTACCAGTCAATACCTTAATCAAAGAGGTAAAAATTCATTCTTTTATTATTGAAGCTCGAGCAGAGTTTGTACATAGATTGAGAATGGAAGAAATTTGAGGAAGAAGAGAGAATAGAAGAAGTGTGGTTGTCTTTTCCAGGTAAAGATCACTTTGGTATTTTTTGAAATCAATCGTCAGCCCTTGGAATGATGTCGAGAAGCCATTATATTCTTTGCAAGAAAATGTTACAACTTCATAAATCCTCAACATCTTTTAAAATTCCTCTATTGTGAAGAAAACACTCATGGTGTGTTAAAAACCATGATCTTGCAAAGAAACCGTTACATTCAATTTGCCAGTTTAAATAAAGACCATTTAATTTTCTCCTCTAACTCTGAAATTGGGCCATCCATGTGGTAGGAAGGGGTTGGAGTGGTTACAGGGGAAGCCTTTCACATTTTGTATTTTTTGTGAGATTTGGAAATTTGGAACAAATTGGCCCGCATCCCCGCTTTGAATTTTCAACTTAGACACGTGGCACGTTCTGGTCAGAGATGGGGTCGCGGCTCTTTTCTAAAAATTTTAACCTTTTTTGAAAAAAGGCTCAAAAACTCAATTTCCTCTGACAGCCCATTGCTCCGATTTAACTAGGACACGTGGCACATTCTAATTGGATATTGGGTCGTGGTTCTTTTCTCAACATTTTAACCTTTTTTGGAAAAAGGCTCAAAAACTCAATTTTCTCTACCGTTCCACTCCTCCACTTTGAATTTTCAATGGCGGGCCCAAGACCTTGGCAGAGCCATGGAGCATTCTAGAACTTTTACTTCACTTTTGGGAATTTGGTTAAATTTCCAAAAGTGCCCCGATGGCCTGCTCATCCTCTTTGAATTTTCTCTACGGGCTTTACCTTTGAATTTTTCCTTGTGGGTTTCAACTTTGAATTTTCTCTGTGGGCTCAAAATTTGAATTTTACCTTTATAGCCTGATTAGGGCCGAGGGGAAAATTTACCATTTTTGCCAAAAGTGACCAAAAGTGTTAAGTTCACCAAAAATCCATTTCCTCCCGATCCAATAGGATCTAACCACATACCTGCATTCATTGGTGTCAAAAATTGACGGGAAAAGACACCCATCATCCTGACTGTGGAAAATATGCATAGGAAGAAAACTTCATCATTTTGAGTACAATTTTTGAATTTCCTTTACAAACTAGAGGCATGGAGGAAAAACAATGATTTGGCAACCCAGGCCATAAAACAAGTGAACAATTTTGATCAAAAATGGAGGTTGTAAAGAGGATATTACGTGCACAGACCGGGAAATGGAAGATTTCTAAAAACAAGCAAAATAGAGGTTTAAACAGCTCTAGGGCACGAATTTTGCTAATTTCTTGACTTTGTAACTTGGCTTAAACACCAACAAAGGGAATGAGCTCAAAAAATTTGAATTTGGATATGAAAAGGTAAAGTATTTTTCAGGAGACAACAAGCCTCATGAGATTCTCCATCAATCGGCTCTTCCTCATCTTCACTCTACTACTCCACCTCATCATTTTCTTCCTCTTTTCCAAGACAACCTAAGAATCTTGCAATCACCTCTTCTTCATCCAAACGTTTAGTTTCTAAATACAATAAATATTTTTCAAATTCTTCTTGTTTTCTCATCCTCTTATCTTCTTTGTTTATTTTATTCTCTTCTTTTCTTACCATCTCTCTAAATTGTTCTCTTTGTCTTTTTCTCATAAGTATCTCTATGTTGGGCCTCAGAATAATGACTAAGTCCCAAATGGCATGTGCGTGCATGGGACCAGTGAAGAGGATGGGCGTGTATGACAAAGCACACAAGAAATGGTTTTTATAAGGGTTTAATAGAAACCACGACATGCATGCAAGGCAGAGAAAATGATTTCATGACTTAGTCATATTTGGCTTTCCAAGAGGTACTTGAGGAAAAACGTGACCCAAATAGGCATGTTGAATGGATAAGGTGATAACTTGGTGACTTAGTGGTCAAGGAAATAATATTCCATGCATGGTAAATTCCCGAAGACATCATTGTAGAAAGTGGGGAGCTCAGATCAGAAGAAGCATGCTCCATTGGAGGACCACCTTGACACTTGGCAACCAATCTGCTACTTTAGGAAGGCATGGAGGTGGGTGTTAAACATATTTATAGAGATGCTCAAGTAGAAGAAATGTATGTAGATAGGGGAGATGAGGGCCATGGTGTGATAAACCATAACAGAGTAGGTGAAGCTCTATAGAAATGAGTGGAAGATTCTAAGGGTAGGGGTTCTCATTAGAGGACTATAGGAATGTTAACATATCTAGGGGAATGGTTTTACTAAATTTTTGTAATAGGGAAGAATAGTTAGGGTTTCTGATGCGTGATTCATGATATATCGGTATGATATGACCCTTTTGGATGTAATATGGTTACTAAACTATGATCAAGGATAATATATGGTTCTATTCTAAATATATTGTTCAGGGGTGTAAACCCTAGTGCCTTTTTCTTTATGTTATGGATCAGATCTACTATCTATATGATGTTTCTTTTATGGGTATGTTGGTGTAATGATTCATCATATATTTTCAGAATGTATGCATGGAAATTTAATTTTATACACTTAAATCTGATCATAAATGAATTTTTTTTCTCACAATGCTCACATAGAGGGGCTCAGTGCCCATGCACACCTCGAGTGAGTGCTCAGTGCCTGCTGAGTGATAGGATGATGTGCATGCAGTTATAAGGTTATTATGTGGGCATAAAATGACTACATCTCTATATGCCACTTTGATTACCTCTTAAACACTATTCCCACTTGTTTGTCTTATTCTCTCTTACTTTCCATCACTTCTACCAGTTGTTCCACATTTCTTTTCAACTCTTGTAACTCTTCTTACATCCATAAATCTCTCTCTCCCTCTCTTTCTAACTTCTTCTTTTCATATATATATATATATATATATATATATATAATATATATATATATATATATATATATATATATATAAGAGGATTGGTATAGTTACTAAGTCACAGGAGGAGAGAACAATAAGATATATATATATATATATATATCTTATTGTTCTCTCCTCCTGTGACTTAGTAACTATACCAATCCTCTTACCACCTCTTCTACTAGTTCTTCTTCTTCTTCATCATTATCTATTAAATTTAATTCATAAATCATAACAACCCCCAACTATGTCTCTTTGCATGCCTTCCTTATTTCCATCATGTGTATCTTTTCTAACTTCATCCTTGCAAATCTTGTATGTTATTTTTGTTCTCTTTTCCTCTCATTCACTTGCCTTGGATTGATCTCATATCTCTATGTTATTAGTCTTTGCATCCACTTGGGCTTCACATATCCATGTCCTTGGACTGGATCCAAGAGCTTCTCATGGGTCATGCTTTCACTCATCTTCTTGATAAGTCTTCCTCTTTCTTCTTCTACAATGTATCAATCCTTTCCTCAACTTATTCAATATATTTTCCTTCTCTGATACCAAATGATGTAGATCCTAATCAATTATAAGAAATAAAAAATGGCTAGGATGATTATAAAACTCGAAATAATCACTTGGACCTACAAATCAGCTATTATCTCATGTTAACTAAACCTCTTAGCTATGCAAATTTGAGCTTAAAAAATTATTGTGCTTATCCAATAATTTAATCAAGTGATTAGACCCCATATCAACTCAATCCAATCATTATAATGGTTCAAACCACCGAAAAGGACTAGTTTTGTTTTCTTCTTGCTAACTGCTATGTCCAAGCTCCTCAACTAAATGCCTAAGGTAAATTCTTTAATGGAGCTATCTAAAAGAACCCAAAATAATAAAAATAATTTTCCCAATACCCTTTATTAACCTTATGGTATACGTAAAATTTTATTCTTCAACTCTTTGATTAGGTCACCATTCACTCTCATGCCCTTTTTCTCCTTCTTAAGCTTCTACCAACCTTGTTTCCACCCTTTTCCTTGTATTTCTTTTGACTTGTTAAATAATTCAACCATATAAAACCTATTTGAGATACCCATTAAGCTTTCTCTCCTTTTTATAACATTTGATTATGAATCTCTTAAGGAAATTCAACTCAATCCCTTGTTTCTCAGTTGCAATAGGGTCTTTTAAGATCGTGTACTAACTGTCATCTTCGTTGTCAAAGATTAAGATTGTTTTATCGAACCTACTTCTTCCAAATCAATCAAAATGGTCTCTAATAATCATCTAAAAGTAGTATTTTGGTCTCAAGTTAGGATATTTTCTTGATGATATCCTTACAAATGTAAGACTTGTACCTAAACTCTCTAAAAATCACCACATATAGGCATGTCAATGAATTGTTCACTCTTGTAGCTTAAGGATAGATGTTAATGCTTAAAATACTTCATATAATAAAGTTATATATGCATAATACCCTTCCTTCATAGGATTTATTCATGATGTTGAAGTTAATCTTATAGAATAATTGATATCTTATAACCTTAAGACTCAACCTCCTTGCATATGACTAATTACACTTTGCTTACAACATTGTCAATGTTAACTCGAGAAAGGATGATAAATTTTCTCTAGTTCCTTCAAAAACACTCACGAATCCTCTTCACATAGATTTCTATATAAAATTTAGAGGTTTCCATTGGTTTGTTTCAAAGAATAGTGTGTTTTAGACTCATAATTACGGGTTTTAAACCATGATACAATATGAGAAAACAAATTTTAGTGTTTATTCATTATTATTATACATCACTCACTCCTGTAAGGTTTTCTAGGTCTTTGACAGTATTTATCAACTTTCAAAATGAAAATTAACTCATAAACCATCATTTACCTCTCTATGTGACCTCATTTCATAATGCACTATCATGTATTAGTGCTCAAAAATAGTGTATTACACTCTTCAAAGGTCCTTAATAAAATATTTTTATTTCTCCTCTTCTGTGATGATATCATTAAGGCCTAAATGTGTCATCAATACTCTCCCAATTCACAATTCTTCATGTTTATGCCCAAATTGACTCCAATCTACTTGCATGAACTGTCTTTGCTCAAGAAGGGTCTTAGTTAGCTACCCTTATGCCTTCCTTCAACTCAAGATGATTGTGGAAAGATATTCAGAACCAAGAAATCAAAATACAACATCTTAATGCAAGAACTCACCTATCCCTTCAAAATAACCTCACTCTATAGGCTGGAAATGCATCAAATCGTGTCATTGAAATGTCACTGAGACCCTGGAATAGTTTCTCCAAGAATGAATTCTTACAATGTAAAACCACCCTCATCACCTCAAGAACCACTTCTCATAAAGAAAATAAGTATTATTAGTTCATTAAGAACATCATGTAAACCACAAACCCTCCACTTGTCATTTGAATTTTAGGTGTGATCATTCTATAATTTGCTATAGAAAGGATGTCAAGCAAACTTAGTCACAATACACAATTATATACTCTAAAAAAAGGAAAATAACATCTTACCACTATCATATGAATCTTCCTCTCTGGAATTTAAGATTTTAATCATACATGCATTCAATCTTCCTCTTGTTATACCTAGAAATGAAAGCTTTCAACAAACTAATACACACAATTACTCTAAATCAACTTCTTGGAGTTTCTCATTTTGATTATCACTCGAATGGAATGATTCATTCAGTTACAAACATGGATTTTATAATCCTCCATTAAATTCTTAACCAAATACAAGCTTTTAGAACCATTGGTCACATGCAAAAGTGTTACATTTGGATGTCCTTTATACAAGGTGCTTAAGTTTATAAGGAAAAACTAACATTTCATGACTTCTAGCCAAAAATAGGACCTAAGACACCTCTGTTACACCTCATTTCACCCTTACAATTTTTTGAGAGATCCAAGAAAACATCAAACACCTAAACCAAGACAAAATGTTTGTACAATTTAAATTTAGCATTTTGGAGGGAAAATGCTCCATTTAAATTTGTGAAGGTCCAAACACAATTTAACACCATATATGGACTCCTAATGACCTCTAAGACCTATAAACACATCTTCAAGAAATTTTTTGATGAAAAGATGACATATTTACAAAATGGATATGATGCTCCTGCATCAAGGTGTGATATGCATTTCATTGGAGAGATTAGTCATTCCCATTATTTAGCATTAATCACATTTGCTGACATATCTATTTGCATCCCTATGTATAAAATGCCAATAGTATCCAACATCTAACACATTTTGGATAATATAGAGTGTTGAACAATAACCTCTTGAGAGTTAATCATGGAAATATCTCAAAACATCATGAATTTAATCCTCTCTTATGCACCTATGTAACACAAAGTTAGAACCACATTTAAATAACATTCCTTTTCCCAAGTGAAAATTGAACTATCTTTTATCATGTTCCTTTTCTATTTAGGAAAGAAAGAGGTTGGAGAATTCCCTAAGGAGAGATAATTCCCCATGTTAGTGAACCATGGTGATGTAGAAGATATAAAAAACAAGTGTTCATATGGGAATTCATCCTCTATTAGTTCATCTTGACATGTAATTGTTAGTATTGACAAGAAATATACAACAACATTAGCTCTTCCTAGTTCATCAATTATTGTTACATTAAATTAATGTAGGAACAATAACCACCTAATAATGTACCACATACTAAGGGCTTGTACATCAAATAATTTATATAAGAATAGTCTATATATACAATCGCCTTATAACCTGATGATCCATAAAATGCCCAAATTTAGTAATAAACAAATCACTATACTCGTGAATATGAATGAAAACATACGAGTTCCTTATTAACTAGTTATTGTGCAATATCAACCAAAATTAAAACTACAAATTGAAAGGAGAGGAGATAAAAACAAGACAAAATTTATCTTAGAGAAACCCGAGGTGCGAAAAAAATCGAATGGGAGAGAAAATTATCTCCCCTTCACTATGTAATCTCAAAATGATAAAACATACTACTAATTTGGCCTTCAAGAAAGATGAAACTCCTTCTAATTGTATCTACATGCTCTCAATTCTCTCTAACAACAAGAACTCTTCGAATGAACAAGAAAGACAAGAATTCGACTCTCCAAACTTTTCTCACACTTAGATTTCACCCAAAAAACTTTCTTGAATCCTTTGAAAAGGTTGTATTTATATATGCTCAGCTCATGGAAGTAGGAAAAAGTGAAATAAGTTGATTGGGAAGCTCAAACATTTGCAACTATTGATATCCCACATTCTAGAATCGTAAGCTATAGTACCTCTACTAAATGCAAACCGGAGGTTACGTAACCACCAGGGTGTTTGTGCAACCATCGCTATACATAGATAAATGGTTACATAACCTCCAAGGTGGTCATTTAACCATTGACTGAATTCCCCTGATCAGAACATCAAATGGCCTAAAACATCATTCGGAGGTGTTTGGATCACCCCTAGCCTGATTAGACCATCTTGTGAATGCATAATGAGCTATGAACTTGAAGAGAAAGTATCAAATATAGAGAATACATAGAATTGGGCTATTCCTAATCCATTTTTGGATCATACCTCCCCAATTTGAGGCTTTTATGTCCATAAAAGCTGCAAGGAATGATGAGGTGAGGAAATTTCTTCCCCACATCTTCTTTGGAATACCAATTGGCCTTATACGGTAGCTTCCCTTTCAATCCAATCAACCACCTACCCTACACTCCTCTCTGCATTGTCCTTTCTTTCCACTGTAAAACCACATCTTCCTTAAATTCTAGCTAACTATCTAGAGAAAGATCCTTAATGGGTGGAATCAATACCCCTTATTTTTCATCATCTATCATGGAGGGCTAAAAAAGATGTAGGTTTTCAACATTCACAACTGAATAAATATTCATATAAGGAGGAAAATCCAAGTGAAATGCATTCTTACCCACTTGTTCCAGAATATCAAATGGGCCATAATGAAGAGGTTTGAGTTTCTTAGCTTTTCCCTATAGCCTGTCCCGACTCAAATACAACAATACCTTATGTCTAAAAAGGAAGGAATGCTCAGTCCTATGTTGATCATGTTCTGATTTGTACTTAGCCCGTGACTCTGTCAACCTCTTATGTACTTGAATGTGTATTTACTGAATCTTCTCAATAAACTTCTCAGATTTTTGGACCTCCAGTTACACTTTTTTTTAATCTCTGCATGGTAATCTTAAAAGAACATCAAAATCACTCTTATGAAAATAAACAAAACATGTTTCAAAAGAGTTTGATTAGTTGAAGCATACATTGCCCTATTATTATAATGTTGGATATAAACCAAGTTCTCATCCTAGGTCCTCAGATGTTTCCTATTATACCCTCTCAAGAGTGGGACCAAGGTACGATTCACCACCTATATTTTCCCATATGTCTTTGGATGAAAGGCAGTAGAATTTTTCATCTTTGTATCCATCTTTTCCCACAAAGTAGACCAAAACTTCCCTGCGAACCATGAGTCTATGTATGACACAATAAAAATAAGAAAACCAAAGTGAACCCACACCTTAGAAAAAAATAACTCTAATGCATCATTGGCCTTAATGATATTTTTGTAAGGAATAAGAACACACATTTTTCTAAATAGATCTACAATGAAAAATATATAATCATGAAATTTTTTGGTGGTAGGAAAACTACCCACAAAATCCATGGAGATACTTTCTCATGGTCGGGAAGGAATTGGAAACGACATATATAACCCCAAATTCCTATTATTAGGATTTCTTGTACTACATAAAACACATCCCTTGATGAATTTAGCAACTTCTTCTTGCATGTTTAGCCAATACACATACCTCTATTAGTGCACTACAATATTTGTCACACCAAATTGACCAACTACCATGGAAGTGTTTTCTTCTCTCATCAACTACACATTTTCCCTCTTGGGAACACAAAGTTTCCTATTCTTGTAGAGGAAACCATCCTAGAATAAGTATTCCCCTCTAAGAAAAAATCCCTAGCTTAGAGGTTTCTGTTGAAATTTATTTGCAATATCTGGATCATACTCATAACCTTCCTTATATGCTTCACACACAAAAATGCTCAAGAAGAGTTGACGTTCCCATATCTTAGATCAAAAGAGGTTTGAATAACATGTCATCCAATTTATTAGTCATACCTTTTTAATATTCAATAACCAAATGAAACTATTGTAAGAAACCCATCCATTTATAGTTCCTAGCTTGTTGAAGTTTACTTTGAGCCTGCAAATATTGAAGAGGTTGATGATTCATATGAATGATGGTTTCCTTACCCATCAAATAATGTTTCCATTTCTTTACTTCTTGAACAAGAGCATACAAATCCTTATCATAAGTACAATAATTTATAATTACACCATGAAACAATTTATAGTGATAACATACTATCCTACCTCCCTCAAGTAGGACAACCCCCATAGCATAGTCATTGGCATTGGTTTACACTTTGAAGGGTAGCTATAAGTTAGGTAAATCAATAATTGGAGCATGACTGATTTTATATTTAAATCAATCAAAAGAAAAATATTATTTCTTACCCTAATAAAATGTCTTACCCCCTACCGTCACGTAATGTATTGGCACTGTTGTGGAAGAGAAGTTCATAACGAACTTCTACAAATACTTAACTGCTCCAACAAAATTCCTGGTCTCTGTCAAACCTTATGGCATAGGCCAATTCAAAATGGCCCCTATGTTAGCTAGATAAATCCTTAACTCCCCATCTCCAATCACATGTCCCAAAAATAAAAGCGATTGTTGTGAAAAATGTAATGAAATTACTTGATTAATTATGATTATCACCAGCAATAAAACACCAAATAACACAATATTGTAGATAAATTCTCTCAATATGAAATTCTAATAGCTTGGCCACTTCGAGGGAGCAACCTCCAGAACATATAATAAGACTCAAATACTCAACATAATGATCATCCACTACCTACAACCCCTATCTATACTATTCCTATGCTATGGCCATCAGCAAGGCTGACCAACCAATGATAATAGATCATATATAAAAGAGATACATCCTGATATTAAGTTATGATAGCAACAAGTCGGCTATATCCATCCCATGTAAGATATATAATTAAGGGTGTAACATGCCCCTCCCCTTCAAAGAAACATTGTCCCCAATGTTGGGAAGCCCTAGATGCTGCTGCATGAATGCTTCATCTTCCCATGATGCATCCTCAATATTCATATTCTTCCACTTGATCAGGTACTCGATAATGATTTTGGTCCTCAGTCTTTTGGTGCATGTTTGAAGAATGCCTTCAAGTTTCAATATGATCCTTCCTTCCTCATCTATTTCTAGAAGCACTGATTGGGTGGAAATGTTCTACCCAATAACTTTCTTTAAGCAAGAAACATGGAATACTGGATGTATTCTACTTCCTGGAGGGAGCTCTAGCTTATATGCCACACTACCAATTTTCTACAAAACTCGGTAAGGACCATAGTATTTAGGAGCAAGCTTATTATCCTTTTGTTGTTGTTTCAAGGATAATTTCTTATATGGTTGTAACCTTACAAAAACAAAGTCTCCCTCTTCAAAGTGCCACTCACTCCTATGTTGATCAGCCTATTACTTCATACATTTTTGTGCCCGTGCCAAATTTTCTCTAAGACTAAAGATTACCTCATGTTGATGTTGAATGTGATCTTCGACTGCTCTCACCTTTGGTTTGACCTTCAAGCTAGATATGAGTGATGGATGATGGTACCCATAAAGTGCTAGAAATGGAGACATTTTGGAGGAGGTATGAAATGAACTATTGTACCACCATTGTACCAGTGGAAACCATTGCACCCAACGTTCTTGTTTATGTAAAGTAAAACATCAAAGATATCCCTCTAAACATTTATTTACCACCTCAGTTTTTCCATCTGATTGGGGATGATAAGAGGAACTCTGGGCTAGTTGGGTACCTAGACAAGAGAACAAATCAGTCCAAAAGTTACTTGTAAATATTGGATCATGATCACTTACTATAATTTTTGGCATGCCATGGAGCTTTTGAACTGTATCCATAAAAGAGATGGCAACAATACTAGCTGTGAAAGGATGGGCCATGGCACAAAAATGAACATATTTGGTAAGTCTATCTACCACGACCATGATGACACTTTTCCCTTCTGATTTAGGTAATCCTGTGATGAAATCCATTGATACCTCTTCCCATCTCTCACTTTGAATAGACAGAGGTTGGAGAAGACTAGGTGTCTTAATGGTATCGCCCTTATTTTTTTAGAAAACCAAAAATTCTGCCACAAATTTTTGAACATATCCTTTCAACCCCTCCCAAAATAAATCCTTCTTAACTCTATGATATGTTTTCAGGACCCCAACATCGCCATCTATTGGAGAAGAATGTAGCTCTAAAATAACATGGTGTTTAAGTGTAGAGTTATTACATAGATATAACCAATCTTTATACCACAATGTATCCCCCTTCCATATAAATTGATCTGATATGGATGGACATTCCTAGAGATTTTGAATGAGAGTATGTGTGGTTGCATCTTTCTTCCATTCTTCTCGTGTTTGATCTACCCAATCTGCATGTAGTATAGAGATGGCACATAACAATGCTTCGGCGGACTCATCCCTCCTAGACAGAGCATCAGCGACCAAATTTTCCTTTCCTTTCTTATAAACAATCTCAAAGTCATATCCCAACATCTTAGTGACCCATTTTTGTTGTTCTTTTGAAGATAGATATTGTTCTAAGAAATATTTCAAACTATCATGATCAATTTTTACCTTAAAATGTCTACCCATCAAGTATGGTCTCCATTGTTTGACTGCATGTAGTATTGCCATCATTTCCTTTTCATATGTGGGTTTTAACAAATTCTTTCCTTTTAGTTGTCGGCTCTCAAAAGAAATGGGGTGTCCTTCTTGCATTAGTACTACTTTGATTCCATTTTCTGAAGTATCGCACTCAACTACAAACATTTTTGAGAAATCTGGGGTTTCCAATACTGGAGTGGTGCACATAGCTACCTTAAATTTTTCAAATTCCCTAGATGCTTCCTCATTCCACTGAAAGGAGTCCTTCTTCAATAATTTTGTGAGTGGTGCTGCTATACTGCCATAGTTTTTGACAAATCTATGATAATACCCTGTGAGACCTAATAAACCTCATAATTATTTGAGGGTTCTTGGGGTTTCCCATTCCACCATGGCCTGGATCTTATGAGGGTCCACCTTAACACCTTCATGAGAAACAATATGGCCCAAGTATTCCACTTCTTGTACCCTAAAAGAACACTTTGATGGCTTGGCATAAAGTTGATGTTTCTCTAAGACTTCTTAGACAGTATTGGTGTGATGTAAGTGTTTCTCCCACGATTTTCTGTAGATGAGTATATCATCAAAAAATACTAAGACAAAATTTCTTAGGAATGGTCTAAATATTGAATTCATCAAGATTTAGAATGTGGAGGGAGCATTGGTAAGGCAAAATGGCATCACTAGGAATTCATAATGGCCTTGATGAGTTCTGAAAGCTGTCTTATGAATATCTTCTTGCTTGACTCTAATTTGGTGATACCCAGAATGCAGATCTAGTTTTGTAAAATAAATGGCACCATGCAACTCATCTAATAAATCATCAATGATGGGAATAGGAAACTTATCTTTGATAGTGAACTTGTTGAGCTCTCTGTAATCTGGACACATGCACCATCTTCCATCCTTGTGACACACCATCACCACAGGAGCAGAATAGGCACTTTGACTGTGATGAATAATACCCATTTCCAACATTTCCTCCACCATATTCTCGATATCACTATTTTTCACATATGGATATCTATAAGGCATGATGTTGGGGGGTTGGCTTCCTAGAATCAACTAAATAGCATGATCATGCTCTCTTTTAGGTGGCAATCCTCTTGGTTCCTTTAAGATAACTACATGTTGATTAATAACCTTTTGAAGATCAGGATGTAATACCTTCATTTGTAGTTGGACTTCTATAGAGAATAATCATGCTACAAAACATTCAGACCCCTTTTTAAGAATCTTCTGCATTTGGTGAGAACTCACCACTAGAGGGTCTTTAGCTTGTAGACCTCAAAGTTCAATTTTTTTCCCTCAGAATGAAAGCACATGAAAAATTCCTAGAAATTTATCTCTATGGTGCCCAAGGTAATGAGCCACTGAACACCTAAGACAATATCATATCCACCCGTGGGATTAGCAAACATCGTAGATTCCAATGTGTAATCACCCATCATGATTTTAACTTTATGGAATTTACCTGAGAATTGGACTATGCCACCATCTGCAATCATTACTTGAAACTTAGGTGTTGGGTAGATGAAACAATTTAGTCTTGTTGCCAACTTATGATTGATGAAATTATGTGTGCTCCCTAAATCAATCAAGACTGTTACCTTTTGCTTCTTAAGATAACCCTCAACTTGAAGGTTTTTTGGAGTACTAATACCTAATAGAGCATGGCATGAAATAGTGGGCTGAGGATCTCCAGATTCTTCGTCTAACTTTTCCACTTCCTCTGTTGATGTTGCCTCATATTCTTCCTCATCACCAGATCCTTCAATGTAGAATAATTTTTTCTCAAAACATTTATGATTTGGTCCATATTTGCTATCATAGTTAAAGCATAACCCTTTGGCTCTTTTTTCTTCAATTTTTTGAGGTGTCAACCGAATTGGCTGAGGGTAAGAAGGAGATAAGGAGTTACAATATTTTATGCTAGAAAAGGTGTGTCTTCTACTGGAAAGATATTTTTCCTCTACTCGACGTGTCATGATAATAGAATCAAAAAACTTGAGTGGGTTAAACATGCATACCTCATGCTCAATGTGGTCCTTAAGAGCCCCAAGAAATAGGTCATCCAAATACTCTTTTGTAATATCCTCCACACGCAAGGAAAAAGTTTGGAATTGATGGACATACTCCTTAATTGAAGTAGTTTGGCATAACTTTGCTAATTAGATGAAGTAATTCTTAGAAACACTAGAACTATAGTGTAATTGAAGCTCTTTAGTGAACACTATCTAGGTGACATTTAGGCCTTTATTCTACCTTTGAGCACATAACCAATGATACCAAACAAATTGATCAGGTTCTAGGTATAAGGATGCCACAATTACCTTTTATCCTCCTAGGATCTGATGGAGATCAAATAAATTTTCCATTTGGGTAATCCAATTGAGTGGATCCTTTTCATCAAACTTACACATTTCAACTTTTGGCATCATGCCCCTCCATTGGTGAGAAGATCCACTTGAATGATTAAAGAATCCTCCCTGATTTGAGTGATTTGGATCTATGTGACCATTTCTAGTAGAACCCATATGACTAGCATTGGAAGTTGTATTAGAAATAGCATTCAACAACTCCTGCTACATTGCATGAAAATCCTTCTAAATCTCACTCCTAAGGCTACGTTTCAGTTGATGAAACTCAACATTAAGGTCATCCTTACTCACCATATTGTTTACCCTTTCCTAAATTTGGATGACCACCTCATATACTCCTAAACCAGTAGAATCTGAAGTCATATCTTCCTTATTTGGGGTCATTCCCAGAGTTACTTGTCCTTTTCCTTAGCATCAAGTAGATCTACCAGCCATGACGAAGGATGTGGGCCTAAGGGTAGACTTCATAGGTCATAATTTTAGGGTTTAGGGTTTTCTAATTTTTTTGGCCAAACATAGGAATTTATAAAACAGAAACTCTAGCTAATTTTTGGAGGGGTTTGTGAAAATATAAGAAATTTGAAAAAATTCCAAAAATTACACCCTAGGGAGCCAAATTATGAATAAATATAGAACCGTAATAACTTTTGTAAAATAATTCAAAACTTATTGAAATTTAGAGAGACGCTTACTTGACTTATTTCACCTCACCCAAAAAAATTTGCAGAAAAATTTGCTACCAATCTTGAGATATAGCTGAACCTTTATAATTAGGGTTTGACATCATCCTGGCTGAGATCAAGCTCTGATACCACTTGTAATGAAATTACTTGATTAATTATGGTTATCACCAGCAATAGAACACCAAATAACACAATATTATAGATAAATTCTCTCAATATGAAAGTATAATAGCTTGGCCACTTCGAGGGGGAAACCTCTAGAACATATAATAAGACTTAAATACTCAACATAATGATCATCCACTACCTATAACCCCTATTTATACTATTCTTATGTTATGGCCATTAGCAAGGCCAACCAACCAACGATAATAGATCATATATAAAAGAGATACATCATGATATTAAGTTATGATAGCAACAAGTCGGCTATATACATCCCATGTAAGATATATAATTAAGGGTGTAACAAAAAATCACATTTCTTTTCATTCAACACAAGCCAATTCTCCTTAAGCACTTGTAAAACTTGACGTAAATGATCAATATGTTCTTCATAAGTTCTGCCAAAATCCATAATATCATCCAAGTATATAATAAAAAGGAATCGATAAATGGCCTCATTACCTCATTCATCAACCCCATAAAGGTCGCTAGTGCATTACATATCCCAAAAAATAATACAAACCATTCATATAACCCTTTCCTGGTTTTAAATGTTGTTTTCCAGATGTCCTCTTCCTTGATCTGCACTTGATGATACCCAGAATTCAAATCAAGCTTACTAAAAAATCTAACATGATGGAATCGATCTAATAAATCATCAATGCAAGGAAGAGGGTATCAATTTTTAATGGTTATTTTTTGCAAATCCCTATAATCAACACACATTCTCCATGAACCATCTTTCGTAGGTACTAAAACAAGAGGAGAACCACATAGATAAGTGCTAGGATGGATTATACCTTACTCAATTAAAGATCGTAACTTTTGTTTTATCTCATTGGAATATTTCAAATATTTCCTATACAATCCCATGATTGGAAGAGGAATATCGAGTAGAAAATGAATCTCGTGCTCGATTTCCTTGACTGGGGGCAACCGTGTAGGTTCTTGAAAGACCATTTTCAACTGCTAAACCAAATCTATTATATGTGCCTACTTTTTGTTATAAAACTTTCTACCAGTGGTTTTAGATGTAAAAACCTCATCATCTGGCATATACCTCAACATAAGTAATGAAAATTTACCATTAGCATTTATGATCTCCTGAGATTCGTTGGCACTAACCAAAGATATCTTCAAATCTCCTGAATAGGCTAAAATGATGTAGCTCTTACCATTCTTTACCAAGTGGTACTAATTGGATCTCCTTACAAAGATAACATCCCTAACATACAGATATGGGATCCCAAAAAATACACCACACACATCAAGAGGAACAACATCCACAATAACCTCATTAATAAAAAAAATTTCAATACCAAAAGTGATCTTACACTGTTTTGTTACCTTGATGTCTACACATTTCTTTACCCAACCCAAATAATACGGACTTGGGTGACTATAATTTTCCAACTTCAACCTGTTCACTACCTTTTTACTAATAAAGTTAGCTTGAGAACATGTATAAAAAATATCATCCACCTTAGTTTTCTTTACTTGAATCTTTATATGAAAAAGCTTCGTTAGTTTATTTTCTTGAGAAACACTGTTACTACCCAAATGTACCCCTCTACGGACAAAGGCAAAACACATAGTCTCATCCACCTATTAGATGGAAAATACTTCATCTCCTTAGAGGGAATTCATGGCATTCTTCTTATTATTTTTTGTTTTTGAAGGGATCTAATTCTAGGTGGAGCTTCCAACACTTTTTATCATAATGAGTGTCAACATCACAATACCCATAGTGAATTTTAGTATCCTTTATAGAAATAGAAGTAGCATTTTTCTTACCCTTTCATTTCCATTTTTCTTTCTAATTGGTTTCACCTTGCTTTTTCAAAGCATGCTGAGAGGTAGATGAACTACTTTTCTTTTCCATCTCCAAATAGTGATTTTTCGTCACGGTTCATGTACATCTATAGGCTTGTCCAGGAGGACATGTCTCCTTAAATGGATATGAATTCCACTAATATACTTCATCAATATATCCCAATATATTACATCTTTACAAATCTGAATATATTTCTTTCAGAACTCATTGGTATACTCCTACATAGTCTAGCCTTGTTTCTGCATGAGATACTACTAATACATGGACCTCTCTTCCTCATAACAAATAGGATAAAACTACTTTTGGATTAGCTTCTTAAAAACATCCCACTTAGTAATTTAAGGAATCTTCTTAACAACTAATGTATGAACGTAACTTTTATACCAAGTTAAAGCATGTTTGGTTAATTTTAACAAAGAAAACATTTTGACTTTCATGAATTTGATGAAAACCGAAATGTACCTCCAGTTGAGCTAGCCAATGGTCTACCTTCTTAACATTCATGTCTCCATCATAAGGTTCAATTTAAATCTTGGCATCCTCTTTGAATATAGGAGGTATGGGAATGGCATGGGGCAGTTCTTCCTCATGAACCTCTTCTTCACAATCTTCCCTTGTCTCATGTGAAACCCAAAGTTTCTCCATGAGCAGTACCATGATGGAATCCAATTTCCTAATGGAAAAGGTAGTAATTCCCACATATTTGGATAGACTTTCCACATTATCCTCCAACTTGTATAAATGCTCTTCATTGCTATCTTCTGCATCATCTCTTTGAGCCATCTCCCAAACTCCTTGCTTCCACTTCCTTGTAAAAACATATTCTTCAAAAGGATTAAGGATACCTTCACCACTTTATTTTCCCTTCCAAGTAGGGGGCATCTAACTGCAATATCAACACAATTTAACCACACAAAACTAAAATATTAACTTCTCTTATTCTAATTTGATCCGTAAATTACTTAGCAATAATAATTACCAAATCACTATGCTCATGAATATGAATGAAAACATGTGAGTTGCTTATAAACAAGTTATTATGCAATATCAACAAAAATTAAAGATGAAAATTGAAAGGAGAAGAGATAATAAAAATATAATATTTATCTTAGAGAAACCCGAGGTGGGAAAAATTCTAGTGGGTGAGAAAATTAGTTCGCCTTTACTGTGTAATCTCAAAATGATATAATGTACTACCAATTTGGCCTTCAAGAATGATGAAACTCCTTATAATTGTATCTACTTGCTCTCAATTCTCTCTAACAACAATAACTCTTCAAATGAAAAAAAAAGACAAGAATTCAACTCTCCAAACTTTTCTCACACTTAGATTTCACCCAAAAGACTTGCTTGAATCCTTACAAAAGCTTGTGTTTATAGATGCTTATCTCAGGGATGTGTGGAGAAGTGAAAAAAATTGATTGGGAAGCTCAAACATTTACAAATGTTTAGATCTTGCATTCTAAAATTGTAAGTTATAGGACCACCACTAAACGTAGACCACCGCTCTACACAAAGTGGTGATTACGTAACCTCTGGGAAGTCACGTAACTGTCGACTAAATTCCCCTGATTAGAACATCAAATGACCTAAAACATCATTCAAAGGTGTTCGGATCACCCCCAACCCGACTTCCGACTTTACCATCTTGTGAATTCATAATGAGTTGTGAACTTGAAGAGAAAGTATAAAATATAGAGAGTACATAGAATTGGGCTAGGCCTGATCCATTTTTGTATCACCTGTGATGTAATAATAATTGTTTTGATACCATACATTACAATAAGATATTACTTCTCAATTGTTGTATAGTTTCTTTTAGTAGGTGTTAAATTATTACTAATATAGTAAATATCATGCATGGTTTATCCTTCTTCTTTCTTCCCAAGAAAGAACCCTATTGCTTCATTAGATGTCATTAGTTTGGATGTAAAAATGAATCTTCCAATTAGGTCCTCTCAAAATAGGAGAATAATTTAGTTTGTGGTTAATAGCCTAAAAAGACTATCGGTAATCATAATTTTGGATAAATTCACTATCTTTGGTAATTAAGGATAACGTAGGATATCTTATCTTACTAAAATCCTCTATGAACAACCTATAATATACAATGTGACCCAAGGAACTTCTTACTTAAGTTTGAATGTAAAGCGCTAGAAGTTGTCTTATCAAATCAATTATGTTAGGGTCTTATTGTCATTATAAATGGCTAACATTAAAATTTGAAAATTTTGGCCATGAAAACTAAGCCCCCACTCAAAAATTCCTCTCCTAGACAGTGTAAACCCTTCCTATATCAAGAATACCCACAATTTCATCCTCATTTTGTCTAGGAAGAATGTGCTAACAATATTTTCAAGTGTGTTTCATGTGCATGTATGTATGCCTAAGGTGGTTGAAGAATTCACTAATATTCAATGAATAACAACTACCCCCAGAGGCCTAGAAAGGGCCAATTTTTGCCATTTTTCAACTAGTAAACACCCTCTGGAAGATGACAGGGAAGATTTAAACCATATGATATTTTTATAGGAGATAAATGAAGTTTTCCAAAGTAATTTAGGGAAAAGTTTTGGAATAAATTGTAGTCGAGAACAGTTTGAGAAAGATCGGGTAATTTTGGGCATAGAGAATGAAGGCTCCAACAATGAAAAATAAGTTTTATGGATGATTTTTGGAGCTACAATAGGATTTGGGAATAAAAAAATATAAATATATTAGAATCCTCTACATGATGGAAAATAAAATGATTTCCTTTTACAAGAGTTTCTATGATAGCCTAGTTCATTACCACTGCTCATTTGTGTTGAAAGGGCGAATGCTGCCAAAATTCAAGTTATAGGAAGAATTGGATCCTTATAATGGATGGAATCATCTTAAAATGTGATTTGGAGTCAAAATCATATAATTTTTATCCCAAAACTCTCTTCCATGCTCTCAGGGTGGGAAAAGTACTCCCAATGTCCTTAAATGCACTCGACAGTTGACATCAACATTTCCAAAAGGCTTGGGTGGACTTTATCACCCTTGGATTGTTGCTAAGGTGCAAAGGGGACAAGGAAGACACCAAATTGTTCTCTCCCTTTAATTTGGATGTTTCATCACTTAAAAAATATAAGTGAGGTGTTAACAGGAGTGTATGGAGGAGTTGCCCACTTTTCATGATACATGGACCCCATGATGCATTATTGAGCACATGATGTCCCCTTGAAGTTTCCCAAAGGTTGAAGGGGGAAACCAAATTCTCCCCTAACAAAAAATTGTTAGAAAAAATATCGCAACTTTCCCTATGTAAGTTTTATAGTTATGAAAGCTCCAAACTTGCAAATCACTTAACTCCAAGTTCCCCTTTCATGATGAGACCCTTCATGGCACATTTTCAATTTGGTGGTGTCCCCTTGTATTTAACTAGGTGTAAAGGATATAAGGGGGACAAAAAAGTACACCTACATCTAACCATTCAACTCCCAGTCACATCAAAAACCATTTCTAAGCACTTGAAAGCCATTTTTTATCCCTTACATCTCATCCAAAAGGAACCAAAAGGTGACACTTATCTAGATCTAGTGAAAATTAAACTTAAGTGTCCCTTGTGTCCCATTATGTCCCCTTTTCCCCTATTATACCTATGTAATTCCATGCCAACCATACCCTAACCATAGTTATGTGGTTAGGTTAAGTAATGAGTTAAATAATTGTAAGTGAAATTACTAACTCCTCCACTAGGAACTTGATCATTTACAGTAAATTAAAGGTGTTTTATTTCCCTTCAAAAACATCCATTTTTTCACATGTATTATGTTGTAATTTTCTTGGAAAATTAATCTCCCAAAATTGAGAATTACTCATAACTCACAAACCGTGCACTCGGATTCCATCAACCTCTTTCACTACATTGCTCTCAAAAACTGCACTGAAGCTTATTATAAGAGAATTTCCATAGATTATATGTGTAATTTTTAGCATCCATTTGAAAATTATAACCCACGCAATTTCCTTATCATATCTACTGAGTTCCAGCAAAATAAAAACCTCAAAAATGTGAGTTAAAGGTCTTGAAGCAAAACCTAAAATTTTGAGACTAGTTTTGTTGCAAATTGAAATCTAGAAGACACCTTTATAAATATAGTAATTTTATAAGGATCCACATATCCCAATATAATAAATTTGCAAATATGGAAATTTTTTAGCACCAGTGATACTCAAATGAGAAAAAACACTCAAATGGTTATAATTATGAAAACTTGCTAAAAATAGTTATCTTAGATAGGACTTGCAAAAAATGAAAAATCTGCTCAAAACACTTGTGGAAACTCACATTCCTCTTATCTGGCTGATTTTTGACACTATAAAGTTCAAATATTCAGGTTTGGAGCCCATTTCAATATTGAATATTGAATACCTTAGTGTGGGAGATAGTGATGTCACCCATATGGATCTAGAGGATTTGAAAAATAGAATGCTTCGCAGACCTTGTAAACCGGTGGAGGAGAAAATATTTCTGAGTGGGTTATTAAGTGTCACTGTATGTAGTCTTTTATTTTACTAACCAACCCAAGGCATGCTCACACATCACTTAGCTGGACTTGAGCACTCACTTGAAGTGCACAAGGGTGCTAGGTCCTTCCTTTATGGAAGCTTTGTCAAGAGTGTTAGCATGCATGATGATTAAACTCCATGATCAAGATATAATGCATCCCATAATAGTTAAAAATAAACCAGATCTAGGTATACAAGAATTAGATCTAACATATAGCATAATGAACTTTAAAAAAGAACAAATACCATATCTACTCTACAAGATCCATTAACATTAATAATAATAACCAGAATCCATCCACATAAATCCATTATATTAATCCACAAACAATACAATAGTTGAATGCATCATAAATTACTCCCTAGGATTATGCACATAAGAAAAATAGCATCATAACCTTACAATATAGGTTGATCTCTCCTAGATTATGACATTCACTACTTTATAGGGGTGGGGACTTTCCCTTCACCACCTAAGAATTATCAAAATAAGCTTCATGCTAATAATAGCCATGCATTATCTATAAGAAAAAATAGAGAGCATGCAAGATCTTCTAACAATAGATCTTCTATAGATAACTTCGGTTTGAACTGTTAGTCTACTACTCCAAAAATAGACACCTCCTACATGGATCCTTGTATCAAAATAAACTTTTTTTGAACTACAAGTCTTCTCATTTAATCTTATCTTTATACTTTTCTTGATCACCACTCCAAGTTTATCTTTAGCTTCATGTCCCAAAATTTTCCAAGTGTTGATCCCTTGCATGCAATCCTCTCCTGCCTTCCACACGCAAACCTTGTTCTCCTTGCATGCAAATCCTCATGTGTATTCCCTCTCCAATGCCTCTACATGTTTTTACCTTTTCCTAGGTACGTAGTCATTTTTCTATACTCAACATTAACCCACACTAATGATGTTTTCCATCCTCAGAAATATTTGTCTTCTCCAAGTAAGAATAAAGAGTAAAAAAACCTATACCTGGCTTGCACTAAAGAATGAAATAATTCTACTACTATGTAAGGAGGATGGGGAAATCCTTATTTAATGATGTATCCATGTTATTCCATCCCTCCACTTCACTTTGTGCTTGTTTAAACAAATCCCCAATCATGACACTGAATTCATCAAATGTCAACTCTTCTCCCTTGGCCTTAAATGTTTCGACCATAGTTTCTAGCTACTTGCCAAGGTTTGTCAGCGCATCCATTTTACAGGTAACTTGGGGATATAATTCTTTCAACTTTTTCTTTATAGATTTCCTTAATATATAAATAACATTACTCTTATTCTTGACCTTTGCAAGGATCCTATCTTGTTCCTTTCGATTTTATTTTTTCTTTGCCTAGAACTCCTTTAAATTTGCCTCATGAGTGGCAATTAGCATGTTTTCCACCTAATCCCTGTCTTTAGAGTTTTCATAGACAACTTTGGCCATATGAGCTGCAGTATTAATTGATGCAAGAAGCTTAGTGTAATGAGTTATGGTCTCCTTGACCTATTCCTTCTCCTGTTATTTCTTCCATGTCATAACTTCTTCAACAAACTCTATTGTTAGGGGCTGCTTTTGCATCATGATTATGCACGTTAAATCCTCCAAAAAATGGAGGTCCATCTCATTTGTCTTTGTAGGGGGGTTAACTCCAGGCACACTAGTATGATATAATATTCTATTAAATATGCATTCTTTATATGCCTCGTGAAACTTTTCCTTTTCCTCCCATAGCTCAACCTTCAACTGCTCAATAATATGTTCTTTCACCATTATCTCCCTATCCCTCTCTATAATATCATTATTCTTCTCTTCTAACTCCTTTTCCAACATTTTTTTCTTGTTATTCCTCCCAAATAATTTATACTCCACTTCCACCAATACCTTATTCAGTGCATTATACGCTTGTTCATCAGTTAATTATTGTGAATCCACTAACGGATTCATCTCCTTGGAACTCGGTGAAGTGCGCATATCCAACAATGCCCCTACTTCGAACTTGGGTTCATGAATGTGGGACTAAAATGCCCAATAAAACATCTTTCTCATGCATGGTAATGCACCTTATCAATATATGACCAACTAAATAGTTGGTCCACCGGTACTATACTCTGGTAACGAGTGCACAATACTTTGTTGGGATCTGTATAATAGGACTTAATAGTCCCTTACGGGATGTACACACATCTACCACTAGTGTATACACCCTTTGGGAAACCTATTACCAAACTTGTTTTTCCTCTCAAACTCCCACCTTTCTCTTTTTCTTCTTCCTCTTCAGTACTACACTCCACCTCCTAATCGACTAAGGTTTATATAATCCGTGCGACTTCATGTTCCAAAATGGTCTCTATCTCTAGGCCAGAGATGCATGTAGTATCTTGCATATTTATTCCAACTTCTTCTTATCTATTCACTTATACTTCTCTAAACTCCTCCGAAGGCATGCTCAGCTCCTCATCAAATTTATACACATTGTATACAGGGGGTTCTTCTCATGATCTTATTCTTCCTCCTCCCCCTCTATCTCTTCGCACGTCAAGCTCTCCATTTCTTCAGAGTTAGAACTCTAAAATACCCTTGGTTTATTCTTCAATGAAGAATTTTATTTTACTAGGGACCTCTTCCTTTGAATATAAGTACTCGTACTTACACCTATTCCCTTTTTCCTTGTGGCCTAGCCTTCATGCACATTTGGTGCCCTGTTTGTTGTAATATTCTCTTCTCTATCTTTATTTTTGTCTCTACCTTATTTCTCCATGAAGGGGCCTCAAGTATACTTACATCATCCTCTAAATAATCTCCTTGTTCAAACTTTGGCCGCAGATAAATATACACCCTTGTTGCAGTGGCCTCAGCAATCAGTATTGTAATAGGCTTAAGCAGATGTATGTCATGTGAGACATATGTTTCCACATATGATCACTTATTTGGGTAGAAAAGTGTTTGACACATATCATGATGCTCCTAATCTACAATACTTAGATCAAATCTCAACTTATTTTCCTCTTTGAACATGTTAACCGTGCTGTGGAAGTACTGCATTATAAAGGCAAATGGTAATTTACACCATTGGCTCCTACTGTTATCAATAAGAGTGAACCTGCCAATGCAAAATTGTTGGTAAACTAAAAATTTAGCCTCATATTTTACCAAGGCTGATAGTTTCTCTGGGATCCTCCACTCAGCGCTAAAGACATTGTGCATCTACTTATACCATTTATCTATGTGCACCTTATATGTCGGTGTCATAGTATCACAAGTATAAGTTACAAATATCTTAACAAGGGAGAGGTCGTCTTCAAGGTACTGCCATATGTTATTTTTCAACCCATCAAGCACCCCAATCTCAGATAATATGATTAAGAGAAAGATATTTCCATACAACATATTTTCTACATCTCACACAAAATCAATTATATCTTCTACAATGAAGGTCGAGATGTTGTAGATGGTCCCCTCAGCTATCTTCCTGCAAACATTCAACCAACTCTTATTAACTTGGGTCCACCTTTCCTATCCACTCAATTTGGTAAGAAGGCACGTGACCATCTTCATTGCTAGATTACGGATATTTTAGATATCAAAGGCACACCCACCTTTCTTATACTCATATTCATTATTTTTTTCTTTGACAACCTCATTATCACCTAAGTCATCATCAAATTGACTCCCCAGTATAGATGAGTCCAGTGAACTTTGAGATTAACCATGGGGTTTTGCACATTCTCCTTCCAACAAAGTAAAAAATAGTATTCATGTACTCGCGACATTAGCCACTAGTACAATCTCTCAGGCTTGCCAAAAAATGGTAGTTCATACAGTTGTAATAATTTGGACTTTCTCTAAAGTCCTCTGCACCAAGTCATCATACACTGGTTTATCATTAGTCATCCTCTTTCCTATAGGTCGAACCATAGTTCCAAATTCATGTCCTTCTTATTCTTATTAGTTCGATGGTTATAATAATTTATAATAACAATTTTCCTTACACGGGACACCCACTCCATCCCCATCAATTACCACGTCTAGGTATTGCATCTGTGAATACCACTCCTCATTGAAATTTACTGCCGCACTTGGTTTTTCCTTACCCTTGACACCTTTTCTTGGGTGAAATGGTTGTTGCCCTCCTTGGTACCATTCTTGTTTGAGTACTTGTTACTTTTACCTTGTGCTTTGGTTTCCTTGATGCCTCAAAACCTTTAATTGCAACTCTCATGTATAAATTCTACAAGTCCGAGCCCTAGTTTTTAAAAACCTAACCAGAAAAACCTTACTTTCTTCACACTACACCATTCAAACCCATAGAAATTCTTTCACAAAAACACTCTGTACACAGTTGTGTTCTTCTTCACAATCTGGTTCTCAAATATTTACCTTCGCAATCAATCTTTGTCTAATACTCTCAAGGATGCCCTAGTTTACACAAGATCGTTTGTAAATTTTCACAAGGTAAAAATGATTTACCATCGACCCCTTATTTATATTTTTTTAATTTTTTTCTGCATTAGTTACAATGCCACCTACCACCGTACTACTGCAATAAATTTGGATTTTCCCTACTTTTCCAAGTCGCGTTTCCTCTGCGTGTCTAACACGTGTAACCTTTGTAACCTTTTGGCGTGTAAAACTACACTAACTGCAGACCTCTTTACGTGCACACTCCCAATGCCAAAGTACATTAACCACTACATCTTATTCCAAGTAGTTATCCCTGCCATTGCCTACCTCACGTTGCCCTGCACATTCATTCCTATGCGTGGATTTTTCCTTTGGCATCATCCTTATTATCATTATCTTCCTTATGACACTTTATCATTTTCTAACAACCATTATCACCATTGTTATGCATGCCCCTCCAGTACTTAGGACTCCTTTCATGCATTCTTATTTCCCTTATGTTCCTTTGACCTACCCCATACTGAAGGTCATGTGTGGTCCTTTGTGTATGAATGTAATTAGATTGTAATCAGCTCTTAGCACGCAAACAGACTTATTACACAAAACACTGAACTAAATTGACAAAGAATAACAACGATGAAAGGAAACACATATAAAGAAAACTACATTAAGGAAATCTAAGCTAACTAGCAATGTTTCCTTATTACAAACACCAAAAAGACTTATTTATAGTAGGGCTTCAGCCTACTCCCATTGAAGTAACCGGGAAACTGTGTCCCCCTTCTGTTCCTTCGACCTACCCCACACTAAAGGTATGTGTGGTCTTCTGCACGTATGAATGTAATTAGATAGTAATCAGCTTCCTAGTGCGTGCAAGCACGCTTATTACACAAAACAATGAACTAAATTAATAAAAGCATAGCAACGATGAAAGGAAACACATATAAAGAAAATACATTAAGGAAATCTAAGCTAATTGGTAATGTTTCCCTATTACAAACACCAAAAAGACTTATTTATAGTAGGGCTTCAACCTACTCCCATTGAAGTAACTAGGAAACCGTGTCCCATCTAGCGCATGTAACTGGAAAGTGCCTGAATCAAGTATGTAAGTCACAACATACTGGTCCCAACCAATGTACTTTGAGCTTTTCTGGATGGCGCAAGAACTTGGAATCGTAAAGAAGAACCATTTTTCCAACTTCAAGCTTCTTATCCTTAATATGCCTATCATGACCATGCCTTCTACCTAGCCTTTTTTGTCTTCTGAATCCATTTGGAAATGGTGCACACCTTTCATCCAAATGCATCAATTTATCAATTTTCTCTTCAAGTGCTTTCACATCAGCCAAACCTCCTATGCACATGCAATATGTACACATAAGGTAACATGAATTCCATGGGAAAAACAACCTCCGCGCCAAACACCAACTTAAAGGGTGTGGCTTTATTCAATATTTATATAAGTTGTCTTGTATGCCCAAAGTACAACAAAGACTTTATCATCTCAGTCTTTCCTTCCACACATCACAAAGTCGTAATCAATGTATGTCCCCAATATCTTGTTAAAAGCTTCAACAGTTCCGTTTTCCTGATGGGTGATAGGGTGTTGTGTCATGGTGTGCTACCATAAATTATACCAACAATATCCTGATAGTCTCATTAATAAAATGAGTACCCCTATCACTTGTTCAAACTCAATGGCCATCCATACCCATGTTGATAATGTTCTCCCACAGAAACCTTGTTGCCATAGTTGTTGTGCAATCCTTCGTAAGTGTTTCTTTTTCCCACCTTGTAGTATAATCTATACAAGTTATAATGTAGCGTTGATCCAGTCTTGCACGTGAGTTGGGAAATAGGGTCCACAAATTCAAGTGCCCATTTTTCAAAAGGTTTTACACTCATAATCAGGCCTTAAAATTAATCTCATCTATATGCCCAGGCTTTCCAAGGTGCTGACAATTATCACATGCCTTACAATATTCTTTACAATCGTCATACGGGTGTTTCCCACCATGAACTGAGCCAAAAAAATATTACACGTGATAGCATCTCCTATATAATTTCCATCTATAATCCCACCATGAGCTTTCTCCATAATAGCTTCACATTCATACTCAAGTACACAACGACGCACAAAACTTCATCCCAGCCAAGTTTGTATAATTCTCCAATAATCAATATGTAAGGCACAACGTGTATGGCAAGTTGTTTCTTCTCTAAACTCTTCATCCCTTCAAGTGTCATACCAGTACACAAAAATACAACAATATCTTATAAGTCAGAGGGTGCATGGTTCAATCTAAATAGTTGGGCATCTGACATTGTATCCTCAATGCTTTGCACGTCCTTTCCTGAATTAATCCTTAATAGATGATCTAGTCTAGAATTTCTTTTTCTAGCTATAACCACTACTATAAATTCAAATTCTTGAAATAACAGAATCCAATGGCATATGCGCCCCTACAAAACGGACTTGTTCACTAAGTACTTAAGTGTCATGTGATCTCTATAGAAAATAAAAGGTGTTTCTAGCAAGTAATTGTCTGGAACTTATGTAACGTGTAGATCAGGGATAAGGCTTTACCACTCTGTAGTTGTATAATTTTGTTCAGTTGGGGTCAATTTCCTACTTGTGAAGCAAATAGGATGATCAAAGAATACCTTCTCAAATATGGGCTAATATTGTGTCAATGGCCATGCCAAAGGTGTCCACATGAACATGAAAAGGCTTGGTTTATGAAGGAAAGTACATAATCAACATCGTAGTAAGCCTTTCCTTCAATGTCTCCAATGTGCATTGTTGTGCTTCACCCCAATGAAACTTTCCCTTACTTTTCAATAATTATTTTAAGAGTGCATGATATTTTCATAATCTTTGTTAAAATTATTGTAATATCCTATGTGCCCCAAGAATCAACGCACCTCGCTCTAGTTAGTATGTTCCTCTAATCCCAAAATAATAGCAACCTTAGTAAGATCTACCAACAAGCCTTCTTTACAGATAATATGCCCCAGTAACATCACAAAAGGTGTAGAAAAAACACACTTCTTAATGTTTAGGGAGATGCTTGACTTCCGACACCTCTCAAACATAAGTCTAAAGTTATCAAAATGATCTTTCACTAGCCTAGAAACCATCCAATCATCCAAGTAAACCTGCAAGAGTTTATGAATAAAGTCCTAGAATGCTTACACAACAATGCATGAACAGATTGTAGGCATATTCTTCGATCCAAAAGGAATAAATGTGTATGCAAAACTTCCCCATTTAGTGGTGAAATTTTTCTTCTCTTTATCCTCTTTAGTAATTCTCACCTGATGATATCTAGAAAATCCATCAGTGAAGGAGTATATATTGTGCCCTGCAATTCCCTCCAAGATTTCTTCAGTAAAAGGTGTGGGAAAAGGATCTATGACACATGTAGCATTATACTCCCTATAATCCACAAAAATTCTTATTCTTCCATCTTTTTTTATACTGATCACCATAGGGCTAACTCACCCTGAATCCTTGATGGGCTTAATGATTCCATAATTTAGCATCTTATAAATTTCTTCCTTTACCTTGACACATAGATTAGGATTCATCCTATAAGACCTCTTCCTAACCAGGCATGCACCTTCCTTTAGATTTATCCTCATCTCGTATAATGAGTGATGTACCCATTTTAACTCATGATATCCTCTAAAAAAAATAAGTCCTGGAAGTTGTGTGGTAACTCAATTATCTTAGCAACCTTAGAGTCAGATGAATAATCCTCAATTATGGCCTCCTTAGGTTCAACATCTTTCTGAATGTTGACCTTATTCATGTTTTCATAGGCTCATGATACATGCACATGCCTTCTCATCATAACTATCTAATACCTTGCGCATACCCTTGGTATGCTCAATATCTAGATTATCCACTTCTTCATCATCAATTACATAGACCATCTTACCCTTTTTCTTCTAGGTAGGCGTGCCCAAGTTGTTCTACATCCATCTCTTCTTCTTCAAAGTGTGCCTCAAGATCTGACTCACCTAGTAACTCCTGAATAATTTCCTCAACCTTTGTACTATCTCCCATATTCAAGTGCTTCATAACTTGTAACGCTTCATTCACTAGAGGATTAGTTGAAAAATAGTCAAAGTTATGAATCATACCTACAGTCAATTATGCATAAACATACCATACGAGAGCATAGCATCGCAAGGTGAAGTAGAAATTGTGCACCCATAGTGAAGGTGGCAAGGCCTCTTACCCCTCTATTCAAAGTCTCTCACATTGTTAAACATGATGTGAATTTGAATCCTTCTTATGGAATTCACATGTTTTAATAGGTGCATTGCTCCAAAGAAATCTAGCATAGAAGATGGTTCTCACTTCTTTCCACTCTAAAAGACCATATCTGTGTACCATCCACCAGCGCGGGGTTGTTCCATGTAGGGTATATACCAACATATTCCTTCTTTCCACTTGGTTTTTCCATTGGGCTTCCACGATATGCAAAAATACTTCAGGATTTCCCTCGCCAGTGTACCTTGGTGCCTGGTTACTTCCTAAGCATCTAACAAAATGTGGCTTACTTATGCATGTAACTAAAATATTTATCTTACGACCACTCATTTCATAAGTCCTATGTGCCCAATTTTCACAATCAATGTTGGTTGTATCACTCACAGACTATGCATCATCCCATTGAATAACTCCTTCCTTTGATAGCTCAAGTATTTTAGGATCTCTAATGGTGTGGACATAGATTATATTTGAATCCTCTTCACTCAAAGGTTCAACATATGGTGTAGCTTTTCTATTTTTCAAAGGAATGATGATGCACTCTTCCTTGTTCTCAAAAATGATATATCATTTATTAAAGTACAGATCAACATTTTTCACATAACACCAAGGGCACCCAAGCAATGTTGCAAAACTATCTGCCTCTATAAGTTCCAATACTTAAAAGTCCCTAGTAAACTTGGCACCTTGTATGGTAATAATAGTATCTTTCAAGAATCAAATGGTTGTGGCTTTATTTCCTATTTTCCATAAAAAAAACATTTGAAGATGGTTATAATGGTATCCTCCCCATCTAATTCCACACATCCAAAGTGAGTACATTCACTTCTCCACTTGTATCGATAAATTTTTTACTCAAAATCCATCCCTCAACAACTACATTTACAGTGATCTCTTTGTCTTAATCCAGACTGTGAGGAGGTAAGTTAGCATGTAGAATCTATCTCTTGCACTCAACTCCAACATGAAACATCTTTCCCCTTAGCCATTCCCCTAATAAATTAATGATGTTTTATTGTCACAACATCTTACAAACCTCCTTCAATTCATCAACATATTTATGAGGAATTTCAATTTATTTTGTCTTATCCAGCTTCCTTGAATAATCATTTAAGCATTGTATCTCACCCTGCAAGTTTATAATAAATTCCATGGTTTTTTGATAAAATTCCTTCTAGTGAGTAGGGTATGGATACTTTGCATTCAATACCTCCTCTTTTGTAATAATAGGCTTCTGCTTTGAAACTTCACTAGTGTGTGCAACCTCAGCAAGTGTAGTGACCAATACAAGCAACATCTTAGGATCAGGCGCTAGCATTGGCAGCCACTAATTTTCCACAATGAATTGTACCCTAACCATTCCTGCACCCTTATCCTACTTTTGCTTCTTGCTCAAATGCTCATACAAATCTGGGCATTCTTTATAATTTTGGTTATTTCTACAAAAGGAGAAAATACATTTATGAGGGCATTCGCATGCTTATAATGATCAGGGGATCTACATGTATAACATGTTCCATGGGGTAACTCACTTATTCCACCACCAATACGTCAACCTCTGAATCCTCCATGGTATCCTTGAACTTTACCTCTACCACCTCCATCAAAGCACCCTTCATTGTAACTATAATCATGAGGCTCACCTTTCTCCTTAGAATTGTTTACAATACTAGTCTAACATACACCAGTATGAATGGCATCATTAATCTGATCAATCAACCTACAATTCTATGTATCATGAGTGGTAGACCTATAGATCTTGCAGTAATAAGACACATTCTTTCTTATTGTGCATTACAACAGTGGGAACCTACTTGAATCATGATCCAAGTGACAGATCTCATAGTCCAACAACATGGTGTGCACTGATTTATGAGGAAAATTATCCTTAGTATGTCCTTTTACTTAATAGTTCATGCACCAAATACCACTCCACATCTCATGAGATGAATTAGTTGACAACTTCTCCAACTTATTTTCCATCACTGTAATCTAAGATTCCAAAAATGGGATAACTCCTGTGTCTATACTCCCAACTACCTTAACATGCAGAGATACCTCAAGAAACTCACATAGGTCTGTATATGTCTTGTGTGAGAGTATAATTTTGAAATATGTGATCAAACCTCTAATAAACCATTGAGCATGCTAACTCAGGTGGATGTTATAAGAAAATTTTGATAACTAAGTTTTAAAGCAGGCTTCATACTCTTTAACAATTTCAGTCATGCCTTGTTTGATGTCCTTTAGCACATTGATGCTCTTATTCTCAAACTCAAGTATGTGAAAATCTATTAAGAAAGCATAAAACAACACATTATATTCCACACAAGTTTGGTTTGGATCATATTTCATGTACCAGTTATGTGCGCGCCCTTGCAAAGTAGTAGCAAACTAACTTTCCTTTCACTCTGGAGCTGTAATCCCCTTAGCATGCCATAGTATCTCACATGTGTACATGATCAGCCACATCTTAAATTCCTCTATATTTCGATAGATGAAGAGACATCTCCAAATAAACTTGCTAGGGTTAGTGCAGATCATTCCCACTAGATCCAGAATCTGTATTACCTCATATGTTTCCTCCACATCTAAAACCCCCACATCCAGAACCACCTGACCCTCCATCCTCCATATTATAGTAGGAAATAGACCAGAGGATGTATTTCCTTGTGTTCCAACCATTGTGCTAAACTGAACTCCCACAGTCTGTGAAGTTGTACTACTTCTAGGCGTAATACCAAAATTTTGTGCACCCATGTTCTATGTTGATGAAGCGCCAAAAAATATACCTCTAACTGAACCTCCAAATAGCACAGATGATGATTACTCCACTAAATATGTAGAATCTACCTAATAAATCCTGAAATTGATGGAAAATTAACTCTATTTGTCACTACTCTACTTCCCACACTAGTTTGCTTACTAATGACTATCGTAGAAACTAGAAAACCAAGTATAAGGGCTAGGTCACCAGGAGGGATCAAATGCATTCCTACAGTCCTTGAAATTTCTACCAATGTTCTCTTATCTGAGGTCGAAGAGGGTTTTCTACCATGCTTATAAAAATGGGGGAGTTCTAGATGCTCTGGCTCCACGTCCTCTATGTGAGCTCCAAATCCATTACAATCCATCTTTCTCCACAATTCCATTCATTCCACAACTTCACGTTGCTTATATAAATCCCTCTCGCATGGCTCATTAAACTTGATCTCACTTTCTTATCTCTTCCTTTCTACATCTAGGTCTACCATATTTAACCACACCTTCTCTTTCCCCCATGCGTGGTGGGTTTTAGCTAGCCATAGAATGTTGTTCCAAATACAGGGTCACGATCAAGATCTTAATCACTAAAGGGATAACGTGAAAATCAGATCCTCTGGGTTTGCATAGAAATTGGAACTCAACAACCGCTGGATAGGAATAAGTAGAAACTATGTACTCCAAAATGTAGCTATTAAAAAAATCACTCCACCAATGATCTACGTCACGTGTCTAAGTCAGATAAACATTATGCAGATCTTGGAATTCTTCATGTGTCCAAATAATTGTTCTAAACCTTCAATTTCTCTTCGATGCATAAGCTACTAGCCACTTGTACAACTCTATGGGAAAACAAGAGAAAAATGTCTCATAGAGCTCATGATACAGATTCTATTCAACCCACATGCATGCATCAAATTTAGGTCTAGTGTAAAATTTGTGAGCATAATCTTCCTCTAGATTGTTTAAACAATCCTCAATTATAGACAAAGTCAACCGATACGTCTTCATCATGCAACATCTTGGAAAACAACTGGAAAAGAGGTCTTGAAAATGGAACCAAAATATAGTATTTTATTTTACCAAACAGCTCAACGTGCACTGATACATCACTCAGCCAGAACTGAGAGCTCACCCGAAGCATGCAAGGGTACCAGGTCCCTCCTTTATGGTATCTTTTTCAAGAGTGTTGGCATGCATGATGGTTTAACTCCATGATCAATATCTAATACATCCCATAATAGTAACAAAGAAACTAGATCTAGGTATACAAGAATCAGATCTAACATATAACATAATGAACTTTAAACAAGCAAAAATACTAGATCTACTCTACAAGAACCATTAACACTATTTTTAATATCTACTATTCCAACCACCAAGAATCCATTATATTAATCCACAAACATTACAATATCTCATAATACATCATAAATTCCTCCCTAAGATTATTTGCATAAGCAAAATAACTTCATAACCTTACAATACAGTCTGATATATCCTATATTATGAAATTCACTACATATTTATAGGGGTGGGTACTTTCCCTTCACTACCTAATCATTCTCAAACTAGGTTGCATGCTAAGAATAGCCATGCACCATCTACAAGAACATCTAGAAAGCATGTAAGCTCTTATAACAATATATCTTTTATAAATAGCTCCAGTTCAAACTGCTAGTCTCCTGCTCCAAAAATAAACACCTCCTAAATCAATCCTTCTCTCAAAATAGACTTTTCTTGAACTACAAGTCTTCTCATTTCAATATTATCTTTATAATTTTCTTGACCGCCACTCCAATTCTATCTTTAGTTTCTTGTTCCAAAAATGGCCAAGTGTTGATCCCTTGCGTGCAATCCTCTCTTGCCTTCCGCACACAAACCCTTTCCTCCTTGCACATGCATCCTCATGCACATTTCTTCTCCAATACCTCCATGCATGCTAACCTCTTCCTAGGTACTTAGTCATTTTTCTATGGTCAACATTATACACACCCAATTTTACATTGTACAACATTGTCGAAATAGTTAAATACCCAATTATGAAAAACTATATTTCTAATGATTTTCAAGTCCAAATATTTACTTAAAGCATGTTCTTGCTAGATAGTTTGCTTTAATTATCCATTTCCATGCTTTTATCACTTTCCTTTATCATTTTTCAATTTTATCCTTAGTTTTTCAACTTTAAGTTACAGAACAACCCCAACGGTTATGCAACTGTCAGGATGGTTGTGTAACCGCTGGTGTGCCCTGAGCGGCAGTTGCACAACCACTGCTCTATGTAGACCAATGGTTCTATGAAAATTTTATCGAGCTGTCTCCAATGAATTTTTCACATGTGTCACCTTATTCAAACTTATTTTTAACGCACATTCCTTGACCAAAATGGGTGTTCTTGATCTTGTTAGATGCGTACAAAATTCTCCTTCCTAACTTATTGTTGTTAGTAATTTAACTACCCCTTCTTTGAGTGATATGAAATTTCTTGGTTGTCAAGTGAGCTGGACCACTTTCCTACCAAATTTCTATAAGAACCAAGCTTATTCCCGAAACATTGGTTGGAGTTTCTTGATTTGATTTTGTAAATTTATGCTGCTAGAATCCTGTCAAGAAGTATGCAAGAAAAATCATTCTTTTACGTTGTTATTCTCTTTCTCACATTTTCATTAGTCTACTGGAAAAATAGTTGTCTCCAACATTATCTCATCCTTTCTACACACTTTCCAACACATCTCTTTGGATACATTTGAAAATTCATTGGAAAATAATTTGAGGGGACATTAAAAGGCATTGCTAGCTCTAGATTTATCTAAGTACAAAATTTCCAGGTTGGGAGAGTCATTAAATCCCTAGAGGTTTCTATTGTTTATTTGGATAAGATTTAAATTTACAATTCTTGGAATACATTTCTTTAGAAAGATTCAATTTCAATAGTTATTATAGTATATTTCCTTTACAAATCTTCCATTGAGGATTTCCTCTCATCTTATCCCTATGAATTTGCTTGAGAATAATTTAGAGGAAGCTTCTGCTACATTGTTTTATTACTATTTCTTCATTATTAAATTGTTTAGGAAAGTTCACTACATTTAAAATTTAGTATTAGTTGTACATGAACAAAGTTTCTGTGAAAAGCTACTTCTCTACATATCCCCATGGATTTGCACTGGAAGTTAGCTTTAGAAGATTATGTGTTTGTGTTAGATTTTATTTCATGATTAGAAAGATTATTTTTTACAACGGAAGAATTGCTTCTGAGAATCTTTTCATTCTTCCCTTGATTTTGAGGTAGAGCTAGAAGAAGCTGTATCCACAATTACAAATAGGAAAATCATTTATTTTATTAGACCAATTAAATCCTCTACACATGGAAATAGCCACATCTGACTATTTCATTGTTTAGTTTAATCTGCATTAGAATAGAAATAAGTTCATTTAATTAGAATAAGTTAGTCTATCTATGCACATTTCTTTTATTTCCAGTAAACATAAAAATCCAAAAATATTTGATTAAATTAATTAGTTTGATTTTATTTGTTTTATTCCCTTTTCTTAAAATCATTGAAAAAGCAAAAAAAAAAAAATATTAGATTTATTTCCTTTGCTTAATTAATTAGCTTTCATTCTTTAATTAGCTGGAAACAAGTAGATTTAATTAAATTCAAGGAAAGTAATTGAATTGATTTAATTTAAATTTGTTTATTTCTATTTGTTATTTTAAGAACATAGAGTTGATTAGAAAGGAATGAACACATCTGCTTATGTATCCTTAGTTGGCTTAGGTTCCCTAAACATTGACCTTTCCCTCTTGTGGATTTTTTTAGAGTTTTGTTTGATTCTTTTCTTTAATAGTTTGCATATCCCACATGACCATCCAAGGCCCTAGACAACACAGATATTTGGTGTGCCATTCATGTGTTCTTCAACCAAACCTAGCTCCATAATTAACATACATTGAATAAGGCCTTAGACACCTCATTTTCCAAACCACACTTCTACTTGTTATTATCTCATAGTTGACGGCTATAAACGTTGAAGCAAAAAAATCTTACATATTTTGGCACAATAAACTCAGTCAAGATTAGTTTCCGCAATTTACCCATTCATCCTACCCACATGTTTCCTACCATACCTCCATGACCTTGTCTAGAGAATTATACAAGGAAAATGTAGAATAACTCCCACTCATTCCACAACCATTTCATAGGGTGTTTGGTGAAACTGATATTGAATGAATCCTTCATGTGTCCATTTTCCTTTCTCGTTCCATTTCACCTACCCAAGTGTGTAGTGCCCCGCCTCAGGACACCAAAAACCAGGCCATTAAGTCAGTTTTTTTTAAAGTGAACGAATGATCTTCTTAACCCCTTTTCATTAAAATTTAATTCATATTATTTATTAATTTACGAGGTTTCCTAAATGCTAGCCCAAAGTGAACTTCATTATTTTATTTACTAAGTATTAATTTAAAAACACAAAGTTTGCTAAGTCTAAATAGCCTTTTTAATTCGATTAGTCTCCCCTTTTTATTAATTACCCACATACCCTTTTAAATTTGTTTGCTCACTCCCATAAAAGTGCTCATGACTTAAAATGTGGAGGAGCAAACATAGGCCCTTGGATCTAATCTAATCCTAGCCCTTGATTTGGAGTTTGCCCTAATATTGCCCTAAACATCTTTATGTTCCTCTCTTTTCTTTCCATTTCTCTTCTCATTTTGTTTTGTTTTATCATTTCCATGTGTAGATTTGTGTTGGAGGAGCCATGGAGTTATACTAAATCCAACATTGTATTATTTTTAGAATTTCATACAAAACAAAAATATTTTCTTTTTTTTTTTAATGCACATATTTACTATTTTTTTCTTTTTGAAGGGGAGAGGGGTGGCAGATTTGAAAGGGGGGGGGGGGGTGTGCACTATGCATGGTGGAGGAAAGCACAGGTGCGAGACAGGGGGACAGGCAGTGTGGAAGGAGGTTGGGGAAGTTGCAGTGGTAGGGGGGGCCCACACACGGTGGGGAAACGAGGATAGCGGAGGGCAACGTGCTGAAGGGGGAGCAGGGCAGGTGTGGGGGTGTAGGGTGGTGCGTGTGCATGAATAGGGGAGTAGGCTGTAGTAGTAGTAAGGGCGGCCAAGGTAGAGGTGGTGGTGGATGGGCTGCATACGGGTGGGGGGAGGGGTTCGACCCTCCCCCAAACAAACTCTTTAAAAAATAAAAAACACAGTTTTATTATTTGTATATATTTTCCTTTTTTTTGCGTATAAGATTTTAGTTTTAAAAATTAGTATTTGTAAAAATATATATATATATATATATATATATATATATAGTTTATAATAATGTATACACACACACTACATAACATCTGCAACTACAGACACATATTTTAGGACACAACATGCTAACATGATATATGGTTCTAATGTGACAATAATAAACATTAAGTTCACTGATCCTTACTTTTTTGTACACAATGACAAAACATGATGTATTTCAAATTAATGAAACAATCTATTTCAAAATGATTTATAAAAAAAGAAAAAAAAACCAATTTCTTGTTTGTTATTTTAAAGCCAAAAGGAACTAAAGCAAATGAGAAGAGGGGCTGATTTCAATAAAATTTTCAAGGAAGGGTACTCTTTCAAATAAGGATACTAAGAACAAAACCATTAAATTTTGCATGGAAAGTAATTTTCAAACTATTCACATTCCATCCAAAGATATTTCAAACTAAACAATTAAGGAAGTTCTTTCTTTTCCATTGTAATGTCAAATGACCATTCAAAGTTTTTTAAACAAGCAAAAATTTCAACAAGTAATATTATTTAGCAACTTTGATAAAAACACTTTTCCATTAAATAGTCTTTCTTGATCAAAAGGATATTCAAAAAAATGCTTATTAAAGAAATGTAACTATTTTCTATTCAATGCATTTTGAAGAAGTATAAGTGTTTCACAAGACTTCTCTTGCACAATTTATCAATACATCATAATCCAACACATGCTAATAACACACAAGATGAAAATCCAAAAAACTCCTTTCCAAGTTGAAAGAAGGTTTTCAAATACAAATAGAATATAAATCTTACAAGTGGTGTTCAATACACAAGATGAAAAAAATTTCATGCCAAGGAATCTTCCCACATAGCCATACTTTAAAGGTTACAATGTAAGAAAGTTTCATAAGGGAAGAGAGAACAATGAGATCCCAAGATGCCACCAACTCCAACTTTGAGATTCAACTTCCATGCCTTTAAGAAATCCAACCAAGGAGAAGAAGATTGTTTACCACCCAACCATAGGCATCATTACGTGCCTTTCCCAAGGTTGGGATGCATGCTAGCCTCCCCTAAGCCCATGGGAAAGAGGACAACAATCCAAAACTTTTCACAAGAATGAGGGTGAAAAAAAAGTGATACATCCACATGAAAGCACAAGACAAGTATAAACAAGACTCCAAATTTTACAAGATGAAAAAAAGGAGAACCCAAGTTCTGCCTCTAAAACAAATGGGGAAGAGAGGAGAGAAGTTCTCCAAAATTATAACCAATAATAGTTGCATTGATACAAGATCTCCATACCCTCCTTATTTCTCCTAATTCATTCAAGCCCTCCTTATTTCTCCTCCCTTTCACCAAAACCTTCTTGGAAGGATTTTCAAACCCCAAAAGGGTTTCCTTACCAAGAATGGGGAAGGAGGTTCAAGCTGAATGAACCAACTTCCCCACCTCAAACCATTTGAGGGGAGTCACTGAAATCCTACAAGGCTTTCTCATCAAGCCTATGAGGATTGAGAGGGAAAAATCCCTCTCTCTTCCCCCACAACTCTAAAACTCCATCATGACATATGATGGCAGGAGCAAAAATAGGTAATAATAAATAAAAATCCACATGCAACAACCACATTTCCAAGAAAACAAATCTAACAAATAGCATGAATACAACACATACAATAAGGCTTAAGAGACCTACCTCAAAGAAAGCTCTCTAGAAAGCTTTCCAACTTCAATCTTTTCCACTTCTTGACCCAAGCAAACTCTAGACCCCAATCCACAAGCATCCAAGCAAAAGCTCCAAAACAAAAGTTATCTTCTTTTCCCATGAGGGGGAATTTGAAGAGGAGAAAGAAACAATCCTCACAAACAAGGGGGTGACATGTGTCACCCCTGTCTTCCTTCAAGGTCAAATATGCCAAAACAAAAGAGAGAAAAGGGTAAAATGCCTTTTTAGCCCTTTTCTCCAAAATTACCTAAATTGATAACAAAACAAATCTTGTGCAACTTTTAACAAACACACTAATCCATACCCCTTACATGGATGTGACCAAACAAGAGGCAATAAAGGGAGGGAAAAATACTTGTAGCCTTGGAAATAAGCCCCCTACCTATTAGGTAGGGTTTAAGGGCTCATTTTTATGTTAAGGTAACTCCCAAACTAAAAAGGGGTCCCTAAAAATGCCCAAAATAACCCAATTTCGGGTTTGGAAAATTTGGCACAATGGTAGAGGGTGTGGGGACCACCCAAGGGTTCACATGTGACCCTAACTCCTTTTGATTAAGTGCATTAATAAACTAATTCAAACCATAATGTAAGTGGGGTCATTAATTCCCAAAAACAAGCTTACAACACAAACTAAACACCCTAAGCAAAATTAATAATTACAAGAAATATTACATTACAAATGAGGGTCACCCATGGTGCCCAAAACAATAATTTTAACGCTAAGGCCACAAGCAATAAACATGGCTCAGACTTAGCTCGTGGGATGTTTGTACAAAGTTGTGTAGCTGGCCTGAATCCCACGTTCTCCTATGACCTATCACCTGCACACTCATTGCACACATTAAACACAATTGTCTGATAAATATAAATCAACTACTAAATAAGATATCAATGAATTCTAGAATAACATTTCATCTTTCTGGAATCAAAAGTGTGACAATGTGCACAACTATACATAATTCACCATAAGTTAGTCACAATGATAAAATGACATGTATCCATAGAATTTCAAAATGAAACAAACTGAGTAACCATCAATATAACTATGTTCCAAAACAACATCATATCAATTAGTATCCATGACATCATAAGACAATGCAAACAACATAGTAATCAAGCTAAATCGGTGCTATACGCCTAAATGTCTATACATGTCTAGTCAGATCAAATCTCCTAATGTAATGTCCAAAATATAAAAATCTCTGTCAAAACATGTCTATGAGTAATGAGAAACAAGTAACTGAGCCATAAAAATGTGGGCACTACATCCCCCTCTACTAAGATTAAACTTCCTCCTAGAAGCCACTGAAATAGGTAGGGATATCTAGCCCTCAAAGGTGTCGCATCCTCCCAGGTAGCTGTTGTCTCATCGTATTGGTCCCACTTTACTCTAACCTGGTCTAAGTCTCGACCCCGAAGAGCTAACCTCCGGTGCTCTAGTATGCGTACGGGCTCTAGTCTCCATTTTCCTTCATCCTCTACCTGTAATGCCGACCAATCTAAAATATGAGAAACATCTGGTACATATCTACATAGTATAGAAACATGAAATACATCATGGGCCCGTGCAAGGTGTGGTGGCAAAGCTAGGTGGTAGGAAAATAGACCGATGACCTCTAAAATATCAAAAATGACCCAAAAAATGAGGTGAAATCTTAGAACCCTTTCCATAGTGGATTGGGCTCTTATGTGACGTGAATTCTCAAGAAGACCTTGTCACCCACTGAGAAGTGACGATCAATCCTCTTGGTGTCTGCATACACCTTTTGGCATGCTCTAGCCTACTCAAGATGTTGTCTAATCAAAACAACCTACTGCTCTAAATCCCTATAGATAAGTTGTTCTCAGAATAATCCTATCATCTAGTCTACCCCAACTCAAAGGTGTCCTATAAGGTCATCCATACAAAGCCTGGTAAGGAGCCATACCAATGGAACTAGGATAGTTGTTGTCATAGGTAAACTCAACTAAATGCAAAAAATATTCCCATTTATTTTGCTGGTCCATCACATACATCCTCAACATGTCCTCCAGTACCTGATTAACTCTCTCTTTTTGTCCATATTTCTTTAGGTGATAAGCTAAGCTGAAATTAATCTAAGTACCCAAAACAGTCTGAAAGGAAGTTCAGAAAAACTGAAGTGTAGATGGTCTCCCTGTCATTGATGATGATCTTTGGAATCCCTTGTGCAACCTAAAAATGTCTTCCATAAATACTTTAGCAATGACATGTGCATTATAGGTGACCATGGTTAGCGAGAAGTGCGCAAGCTTCATCAACTTATCCACAGTGACCATAATGGCATCAATGATGATAAGAGGACATAGGAAGTCTGACTATAAAATCCATGGAGATCACATCCCATTTCCACTCAGAAATATCATGAGGATGTAAGAGTCTTATAGGATGGGAATGCCCTGCCTTGACCTGACCCTTTGATACTCAAGGCAATATGCAACAAAATATGCTATGTCCTGTTGAAGACCTAGCCAATAATATAACTCCCTTAGATCATCATGCATTTTCTTCAAGCCTAGGTGTGCTATCATATGGGGCTCAATGTGCCTCTATAAGGATGAAGCTATGCACAGATCACCTGAATTAGGCATGTAGATGTGCCTATGGAAGCAAAGTAAACCATCTATCTCTAAAAAACACCCAGAATATCTACCCTCTAATGAACCCTGTGCAACTCCAACATCTATCTAGCTCCCTCATAAAACCCGTCCTCTAGAACATGCTCAAGAATCCTGCCTCTCAAATCTGATTGAAGTATCAAAGAAGCAAGCACATGTCATCATCTATTAAGTGCATCTGTAACAACATTTTCCTTTCCTTTGATATACTACACCTTCATGTTATACTCACATAGGAACTCCATCCAACGCCATTGACGAGCATTGATGTTCGGCTGTGAGAAGATGTGCTGTGCAAGCTACAATGATCTATCCTCAAAATGAAAGGCCTACCCAAAAGTAAATGTCACCAATGCACACAAGTGCATGTACAACTGTTGCAAGCACTAAGTCATGAGTAGGGTAATTAAGCTCATAGTCCTTGAGCTTACGAGACTCAAATGCAATTACCCAATCACTCCTGCATAAGAAATATTCCTAAACCCTCTAGCGATGCATTAGTACAAACCAAAAAATCCTCTTTGTCGGGTCTAGAACTACTAAGATGGTTGCCACCGTGGTTAACCTTTCCTTAAGGAAATGAAAGTCCTGCTCACACTTTTTTGACCAATCAAACTTCTTCCCTTTCCTCTAAAGAGAAGTGATAGGGTGAGCAATCCTAGAAAATTCTTGTACGAACCTGTGGTAATAACCTGCTAAACCCATGAAAATCCTCACCTCAGTAACTGATGTGGGTGCTTTCCAGTCCATGATAGCCTGTATCTTAGAGGGATCTACTGAGATACCCTCACCGAATATGATGTAACACTAAGTTCTAAATCTCTGTCTGAAAGAAGCTACATTTTTCCAAGTTCCCATACAACTTCTACTCTCTCAAAACCTGAAGTACCCGCCTCAAATGCTCATCGTGTTCCTCCTTGGAACGAGAGTATATCAATATTTCATCAAGGAACACTAAGACAAAGAGATCCAGAAATGTCCTAAATACTCCATTCATGAGGCTCATGAAGACAGCTAGGGCATTAATCAAACCAAATGGAACAACTGTGAACTCATAATGCCCATAACGTGTGTGAAATGTTTGTCTTATGAATGTCTGCATCTGATATGTGTAACTAATGGTACCCCTGACTTGAGATCAATTTTGGAGAATACTCTCACTCCCCACATCTGATCAAACAAGTCATCAATCCTAGGGACCAGATAATGATTCTTTATTGTGACCTTGTAAAGCTATCTAAAGTTAACACAAAGCCTGAGAGAACCATCCTTCTTTTTCACAAATATGACTGGCACTCCCCAAGGTGATACACTAGGGCGAATGAGACCCTTATCTAACAACTCCTCTAACTGAATCTTGAGCTCATGAAGCTCTAGAGTCATCATCCGATAGGGTGCCCTAGAAACTGGTGCAAATCTAGGTACTAGATCAATGGTAAAATCCACCTCTCTACAAGGTGGTAACCCTAGAAGCTCACCTGGAAACACATCTGCATACTCCCTCAAAACTGTATGATCATCTAAGGGTGAGTGCTCTGGAGTTCTCTCTGATCAGTCACTGATGATGATAGCAAATAACTGACATCCCTTACACATGCTTCGTTTGAGTTTCTTAGCCAAGATCATACGCAAGGAGACAGGTCTCTTCATCCCTGAAATCACAACTACACTCCCAAGATCATCCTGACACTTAATGACCTTATTTCTATAATCCACCTTAGCTCAATAAGCTTCGAGCCAATCCATACCCAATACTACATGATATGATCCTAGAGGAATAACTTGGAGGTCAAGTGTAGTGGAGAAGGCTCCTAAATCAAGTACTCAACTCTCCACATACGAGTCCATGACGAGTTTAGCCCCAGAGGCCAATTCAACCTACCAACTATCTGGTTACCTAGCCACCACTAGCCCACACTAGTCTACTATAGAAGGTGATATAAAAGAATCAGAAGCACCTAAATAAAAAAGAAGTGAGACAAAAATACCCCTGATAGTACCTATCATCTCAATGACTGTGGCCTGATGCTCGGTCTGGTGGTTGTCAACCACTACATAGACATGATGGGTGCATCCCATGTCACCCACCATCTACTCAGATCTAGCGGCTCTCTGAGCATCCATGGTATTGGGTTTATGTAGGCACATACGCACATAGTGATTAGGAGATCCAAAAAATGAAACATACTCCTGTACCCCTCTGAGATAGGCTCCCTCCTATACTCTGGTGTATTGATCCTGCTGGTCCAACCCTAGTAGATTGCTACGTGTGCACTGACTGTACCTACTGAGTACCCTACCTCCTATCCTTGGCTCCACCAAAACCTCCACTAATTCCACCTCTCTAAAATATCTGAGTCTGCCTATCCCTCTGCTACTTGTGGCCATGGTCCTACGTCTAGTACTACGGGTGTGGTGGAGCACTCGTGGCTACTGACAGAGGCTAGAATCTTCCTCTAGGGGGTAGTGTTATACCCCGTGACCTCTGACTCTGAAAGGCATGTATCCTCTCCTAAAAATTTCTCTTGTTTCTATCCCGGTGCTTCTATTCCTTGGTCCTGTTCTCCTCAGCTAAGTAGGCCTTCTCAACGACCTTCTGAAGTGTGGGAGGAGATAACATCCTAACTACTCCTGCTATATCTACATTAAGGCCTCAAATAAACCTGTTAGCCTACAATTTTTCATCTTACATGTAATCCATATACTGCAGAAGATCCAGGAACCTACTCTCATACTGCACTACTATGCCAGATCCCTATCGTAAGTTGTGAAACTCATTGATCCTCTTCTGCACGAAATGATCTAACATATAACGAGCCCTAAATCACTCCTCAAACAACTCCTAGGTAACTGTCTCTCAAGTTAGATGGAGCTTCCACTCCTCATTCCTCCATCAAATGCCTATTGCATCTCAGAGGAGGTGTATGGTGAACCTTTCCTTGACATTGCTCTCGTAAGAGTGCAAGCTAAAGAAACTATCCAAGTTGAGCCATGACTCAACCCCAAAGCCATTTGTAGAGCCGGTGTAGGTGGGTGGCTGCAAGCGAAGGATATCTCTAATCACACTGCCTATATCTCGATCCTAGCGATGCAGTCCAACAGGTGAAAGGGGTCACCTATCCCTAAATGGTCCCTCGAGACTGTGTGAATGGCTACGATGGTACGAGGCTACCCTCTTGTGATGAACAGAAGGGCTACATGACATCTCCTGCCTTGGTGTATCATGCTCTAGTGGCTCTAAATGCACATCCTTGCCTATCGGCTCCTTATCTCCCAATGGAATCTCCTTTCTCACCTCATGTGGTGGTGGAAGACGCTATTGCACAATGCCTATCAGCTTTTGTAGGACCTCTAATATCTGAGGCCCAAATTCGGGTGCCGATGGCTCCCACGTAGGTGCACTACACCCCAAACCTTTAGCTAATTGTCCTCTCTTGGGTGCCATCCTATACATAAGGTGGAAAAGAGGTTATTAAATTGTTACAGATTTTTTTTTTAATTATTTTATTTATTTATTTACTTTTAATGTTATTACCAATGTTGTTAACTAGTTGATTGATTACCCAGAGTGTTTGCGTGTGTGAACCTTTGCTCTGATACCAAATGTAGTACCCCACCTTGGGACACCAGAGACTAGGCCATTAAATCAGATTTTTTTTTTAAAGTGAACTAATGAGCTTCTTAACCCCTTTTCATTAAAATTTAATTCATATTATTTATGAATTTCTGAGGTTGCCTAAATGCTAGCCCAAAGCGAACTTGATTATTTTATTTACTAAGTATTAATTTAAAAACAAAAATTTTACTAAGTCTATACAACCTCTTTAATTCGATTAGTCTCCCCTTTTATTAATTATTCACATACCCTTTTAAATTTTTTTTCTTACTCCCATAAAAATGCTCATGACTTAAAATGTGGAGTAGCAAACATAGGCCCTTGAATCTAATCTAATCCTGGCCCTTAATTTGGAGTTTTCCCTAATATTTCCGTAAACATTTTTATTCTCCTCTCTTTTCTTTCCATTTCTCTTTTCATTTTGTTTTGTTTTATCATTTCCATGTGTAGATTTGTGTTGGAGGAGCCATGGAGTTATACTAAACCAACATTGTATTAGTTTTAGAATTTCATACAAAACAAAAATGTTTTCTTTTTTTTCCTTTTTGAAGGGGAGAGAGGGGTGGCGGATTTGAAAGAGGAGGTGTGCTATGCATGGTGGAGGAAAGTTCAGGTGTGGGATAGGGGGATAGGTGGCATGGAGGGAGGTTGGGGAAGCCGCAATCATAGGGGGGCCACACATGGTGGGGAAAAGGGGACAACGGAGGGTAGCGTGCTAAAGGGGGAGCATGGCAGGTGTGGGGGTGTAGGGTGGTGTGTGCATGCAGAGAGGGGAGTAGGCTGCAGCAGCAGTAAGGGTGGCCAGTGTAGAGGCGATGGTTGATGGGCTGCATATGGGTGGGGGGAGGGGTTCGACCCTTCCCCAAACAAATTCTTTTTTTTTTTTAAAATAACACAGTTTTTTTATTTTATATATTTTCCTTTTTTTTGTGTATAAGATTTTAGTTTTAAAAATTAGTTTATGTAATATATATTATAATAAATATTACACACACACACACACACACACACACACACACACACACACACACACACACACACACACACATATTCATTATTGTATATATACACAGAAACACACACACACACATATATGTATATATGTATATATATACATATATACATATATACATATATACATATATATACATATATATACATATATGCATATATACATATATACATATTGTTTATTTTAATGTAACAATAATAACATTAACTAAGAAATATGTATATAACTGTGCTAACATGATATAGTTCAGTTAAAAATAAACAAAGTTCACTATATTACTTTTTTTTTTAATATTTGAAGTATTTCAAATGTGAAAAAATCTATTTCAAAATGAAAATAAAATAAAATATTCCAACTTAATGGCTTGGTTTCCGGTGTCCCGAGGCAGGGCACTACAAAGTGAGGCAAAAATTTGTTTCCTTAGATGACTAGATTATCAGGACCGAGATATTAAATGAATATTACAAATAATGTTTACACATACATTATAAACAAATTTATAAACATTAAATAAATGCAATAAAGTAAATAACACCATAACATAGTGACAAAAAATTTAACATGGAAAACTCCTAAATGGGTAAAAACCATGAAAGAATAATCCACTATAGATAAATTTTTTACAATTACCAGTCCAATAACTCCCTCCGCACTTCTTTTCCCTATATTTTTACTATGATTTACCTTTATATTCCACACATTGGAATATTATTACGTGATTGATTATAATATGATATTCCTGATATCCTAAATAAATGACCTAAGGTCATATTTAAATAACACGAAGGTGTATATAACCTTCTTAAGTGACGTGCCACACCTCCCCAATTTAATTAGTTGATTTAATTAATTTATAACCAAGCCCCTAATATAAAGTTTAATATTTAAATAATATGAATATAGTTTATTCTTATATTATTTAAATATAAACTATCCATATTATGATGCACTTAATATTATAGTTCTAAACTCTCCCCCCTTAATATTATGTGGGGATCAATTTGCAAACATTACATATTTGTACAAACAAGATTTACAAATCCATAAACCCCTAAAGTTTTAGGCTAGCACATGTATTTAATGAGACTAAATCTGACCATTTGTTGTGGAAATTATTCTTATACCAGCATCTATAAGAGCCTTTTATAAAAAAATGACCTCCTTTACAAACATATCCACCCTAGACCACTGTATTTTTTCCCATAAACTCTATCAATTTACTATGTAAAAATCTATCAGTTTACTTTAGATCATACAATAGATCTTTTAGAATGCTTTTAAACCTTAGATAGAAGTATAGAGGAGAAGGAGTCAAGAAATCGACCAAGCCGTTAGGAGGTAGCATTGCCATGCGCAGTCCATCATCAATGGAAACTTCTGAAAGGACAAGAATTCCATGGAACTTGTAGAACTTTGCAGCACACAATAGATTCGTAAACAAGTCTGTAACTTGACCTTCAGTTGGGAAGTACTAGAGATCTATATCACCACTAAGAACCTTCTCGTGAATAAAGTACATATGTATCTCGATATGCTTCGTTTCTTTGATGTCTGACCTAGGTTCTTAGAGATAGCAATACAACTCTAGTTATCACATGGAAGAGGAGTACCTACTTTAACTTCCATGTGCATCTCTTTTAATATCCTTTTTGGCCACATGAATTCGTTATTGCTGCTTCCATTTTCACTTCTATATTCTTCCTTAGATAGAAAAAATGGAAAATTGTTGGCTATTTTTTACTACTCCGAAGTAATAGAACCTACACCAAAATTTAATATACATCCAGTTGTAGATTTATGATCAATCACCATCATTATCATGGTCTAGAATCACAATATACGATATAAATATGCATTTTTAGATGAAATAGAATGTAAACCATAATTAATTTTTCCCTTTACATAATGCAAAATTATTTTGGCTAACTTCCTGTAATCTTGATGAGGTTCCTACATAAATCTTGAAGCAATCCCTACTACATAAGCAATATGCCAAGTTTAGTTAATATTTAGATAAATCTAACTACCATTTACAAGTTGCCTATACAAAGTAGGATTCAGATTTTTCACTATCCAGGTTTAGGATCAAGTTTAAATCCTACTTATATAGGAAATAGAAAAATTGTTTTGCAATCAAGCATATTAAACCTTTTAAGAAAATTAGTTGCATATTTTGATTGAGATATACTACAATAGAATTTTTATCTGTGAAATATAGCCATGCCCAAATATTATAGCAATAATCCTAAATTTTTCATCCCAAAAATATTGCATTAACTTTCCTTTAATTATCATAAATCAAAGTGTTATAATTACTAGTAATAAGTAAATCCTCAACATATAGTACAATGAGAATAATAGAAATTTTCTTCAATTTTAACAAATAAATCATTATCAGAAAAATAATTAGAAAACACCAACCTTAATTGAAAAAACTGTTAATTTTAGAATACCAAGATCTAGGGAGCTTGTTTTCAAACCATTTAGAAATATATTTTCAATTTACAAACATATATTTCTTTTCCTTGGCTCTTTAAATCCTTTAGGTTGGGTCATATAAATTTATTCTTATAAATCACTATTCAAAATAGTAGTTTTTACATACATTTAATGGATTTCCCAACCATCCTGAGTAGCTAAGGTAATCAATAATTCCTTATTGTGGTCATTTTTGCAACTGGTACAAAATGTTTTTTGTGTAGTCGATACTGAGTTATTTTAAGAAAAACCATCAAGCTATTAATCTGGGCTTTGAATTTATTTGCACTTGCCATCTACTTTTTATTTAATCTTGTGTAACCATCTAGATCTTACTATACTTCATTTTTCAAGACAAGGTACTAAATTCCCATGTTTTATTTTTAATCGAAGTAGTATACTTCATATTTCATAGCCTCTAACCATATCTTTCGTTAGAAGAATATTATTTGAAATATTGGGGTTCAGGTTCATACAAAAGTATATCAAAGCATGATATTTATGATGACTTCTAGTCATTGTTCTAAATGTTTGGTCATGGATCAGAGTCTTGTATAATAGACTCGGCCCATTTAGGTATTTTAGTTACATAGAGGAATTAGGAGCAATCTCATTTCCAATTATAGGCTCAACACTAGTTTCTTCATCACATTCATTATGTTCACAATTTTAAATTCAAATTCATTTCCATTTTCATTTTCATTATAAACATCATAAATAAAAAAAGATGAAGAAGCAGAAGAACAAAAAGGATTTTCCAAGATTTTAACATTCCTATTTTATATAACTTCTCTTTTTGATGGATCAAATATCCTAAGACCTTTAGTTTTTATATTGTATCCTACAAAGATACAAGGAAAGGAGGTTGAATCAAGCTTCTTCTATTTTGATTTTGGAATAAAGAGAGAAGCTGGGCTACCAAAGATATTCAAATGAGCTATACTAGGTTTTTGGTTTGATCACTTTTCCAAATGAGTTGAATCTACCAAGGATTTAGTGGGAACTCTGTTCAAGATAAGAACAACAATGTTCATAGCTTCTTCCTAGAGGAACTTAGGAACTTGAGTAGAATGCATCATGGTCCTAGCCATTTCCATAATAGTGTGAGTTTTACTTTCCACAATCCCATTCTGTTGAGGGGAATATGGAGTAGTTTGTTCCCTTTAAATGCCACATTCAACATAAAATGAGTCAAAATCCTAGCTTACATATTCTCCCCCATTATCATTTCTAAGCTTCTTAATTTTATACTTAGAAGAGTTTTTGACTAAAGCTTTAAATTCTTTAAATTTTGACAAGACATTATTTTTTTTAATGAAATACAACCAAATCATACAAGAGAAATCATTAATGAAAGTGACAACATACAAATAACCATTAAGATAAGCAACTTCTAGGTGTCCTCTTACATCACTATGGACAAGCTCTAAAGGTTTAGAAGATTTATCATCATGATGAATGTGAAAAGGATTAGCAGATTTTCTTACTATGTAAGCATCCTTCATAAGTTCCATGATTTTGGGAAAATAGATGGTAGACTAGTTACTAGGCTACGTCGAGGCATGTCCATACATGCTCCTCGAAGTTGACATGACCTAGCCTCTCATGCCACAATTTCATGTCACTTCTTTGATTTTTCAAACACGAAGCAGAAGGGAAACTAGAAAATACATACAAAACATCTCTTTAAATTCCTTCAACTATAGTAACATCATGCTCATTTTTAATAAACCATTTATCCTTTTAAAAATATTACACTATAGTTATTTTGAGTTAATTGAGAACAAGAAAGAGAATTCATTTGAAGTTTAGGTACTAACAATACATTCTTAATAAAACTATTTGCAAATTTTGTTTTTTCCCTGACCCTGAACATCGAGAATGGAATGATCACCCAAGTAGATTTGATCATTACATTCACTAAGTTTAGATAGGATATCTAAAAAATTCATATTCCTAGAAGCAAAACTGTCGAATATCCACTTATTTTATTTTTCAGTGAAAAAAGTGGTATACAAAGAAATTACATTTGATTTTTGGTTATTTTTCTTAATCTTGTTTTGAATTTTTTTCTTGAACGGATTTGTTTCCCTTTTGAAAATTAGCATGTGTTTTTTAATTTTTAAATGTACAATCCCTATTTCTTATCTCCAAATTTACCACAATAATGAAAATTTCCATCAAATATAACTCTTAGATTTACAGGTTTCTTATCCTTGGTAGGAGGTTTAACAGTTTGCTATGTTTTTGTTGAATCTAGAGGTTTTATTTTTTTATTTCTGAGCAAGAAGTTCCGGTGTGGAATTCTCCTTAGAATCAAAATTTGACATTAATTATTCTTCCTGTATGAGAAGAGAACTAAGGGTTTGCAAATATGTAATGTCTTGTTCTGTTTGATATTTATAATTCATAATTGAAATGAAATTTCTATATTTTTCATGAATATTTAATTGGATAATAAAATAGAGAAATTTATCATGAATCAAATTACTACCACATCCAATTAAGTATGATTTAATATTTTTTATTTTTGCTAAATAATTAATCAATTTTTCATCTCCCTTCATAGGAGTGTTCATAAGCTCTAAAACCAATTTAATAATTTTTTATAAGTGTGTACCTTCGTGCATCGAGTCCAATTGTGTCCAAGCTTCACTAGGAATCTCTTGATTTATGATATGAAGCAGAAAGTCATATTGTACACTCCAAAAAAAATATAAATCACCTCTTGTACTTTATGTTGATATGTGGTGACATTATCAATAGTTGCATGTCTTCCAGTAGGAGCTATCTGAGTCCCATTAGAACTGTCCACAGTTTGTGAGCCATGAACTTTGCTTTCAATCAAATATTCCAAATGTTGTAGTTGTTTCCATTCAACATCTAAGATTTCTCAATTGAAAATTGATTAGACCCCATTTTTATGTAAAAATAGAGATAAAAGAAATGATTAGCAAACAAGGATTAAAATAAGAGTTTTATAGAAATTCCCCCTATCGTATTTTAATCATCGTAATCGATTACGATCAATTTTATGCCGCAAAAGGAGGTCCTATTAATTAAATAGTCTATACAAAAAAAATTAGAATGATATCAAAAAATTAATTTCAAATGTGAGTGATTTTTATTTATTTTTTGTAACAAAAATTACAACGAAAAAAATTTTGTCGTATAGGAATATATCATTAAAAAAATGATAATTTTACTATTTTACAAAAAAAAATTTATAATTGATCTATATTTTGAAAAAATAAATAAATTATTTTCCCATAATGTTTAGAAAAAAATTATATATCTACATATATAAAATAAATTGGGGGCTCTTTCCCTTTTGATTAGATAATCAACTCGGTGAGTCATGTTATAAACTAACTCAACGAGCCATATAACTATGAACTCGGTGAGCCATTATATATTGCAAACCATATTGAACTGAATGCTAATGATAATGCCAAAAAAAACACTATGCACAAGACCCGAGGCCATGCCACTTGATTAAACCAAGCATCATGCCCGCGAAGGGCTTAACAACAAGGGGGTGGTGTGATCTAAGTCACACCACCAAAACATTGTGGGAAGGACTTTAAAGCCTTACCCATTTCCACTTCATACCCATATGAAAACTAAACTCACAATGTAAGTAGAGGGTGGGGGGTCATTGTTGGTGTCGTAGGTGGTGGAGGGGCCCACTTAGAACCAAGATAGGAGGGGACCTGTATAGAGGGGGCCACCCCCATTAAGGTTTATACAATTTTTTTTATATATTTATATATTTTTTAAATATTTATATATTTTTTTAAATATAAGGCATTGGTTAGGTTTAGGTTTATAGGATTTAGGTTAGGTTTATATAAACCAATTGTGTGTGTGTGTATTAAAGCTATACATTATATATATATATATATTGTATTTTTTATAAAACACAAAATATTTAATAAAAAATTCTACTATTATAGTTGAATTAAACTATACGAAAAAAAATCTCAAGGGCCTTATTCAGGACATGAATAAGGGTTTCTAAAAAACAAATGTCAAAAACAAATGTATTATAGGGGACCAAAAATTTACTTGGCCAATGAAAAAAAATAGAAAAGTTTATTTTCTTGAATCTTGTCTCCCCTTGTAAACTTGAATTTAACTTGGATTTTTTTACTTCACCCTTTTATTTCCTTGAATCCCAGAAAAACTATATACAATTTTTTCAAAGATTTACAACCCTTACCTTAATTTCAGGGCTTGGTAATTCTCGAAGTAGAATTCTAGCCACATATTTGAAAATTCACAATGCCTATATTCATCCAGCCAAATATGCGAAACGAGAAAGGGGGGATTAAATAATATTTCGAATATTTCAACTATCTTCCTAACCATTATGATGTTAGGATACCTTGGGAATAAATTTAATAAATTAATCCCGCTCTGGTACCATGTCAAGACCGAGATATTAAATGAATATTACAAACAATGTTTACATATACATTATAAACAACTTTATAAACATGAAATAAATGCAATAAAGTAAGGAACACCATAATGTAGTGACACAAAATTTAACGTGGAAAACCCCTAAATGAGTAAAAACCATGGAAGAATAATCCACTATAGAGAAAATTTTACAATTACAAGTCCATTAACTCCCTCCTCACTTCTACTCCATGTTTTCACCAGGATTAACCTTCATATTCCACACACTGGAATATTATTTGATTGATTTTATTTCAATCCAATATATCTAGAATATGACCTCAGGTCCTATTTAAATAACTTGAAGGGTTATAACCTTATTAAGTAGAATATGACGTCAGGTAACATAGGTTTCCTATTTAAATAACTTGAAGGGTTATAACCTTATTAAGTAACAGGGTACACCTCCCTGATTTAATTAGTTGATTAAATAATTTAACCAACCCCTAATATAAATTTTAGTCTCCATCCTATTTTACAGAATAAGACCTGCTAGCTCCATCCTAATATAAAAATCGGTCTTAGTCTCCATCCTCCAGTTTCATGCTGCTAGCTCAGTAAACTACAAACTTTTGATTTTGAGGATCATTAGTTTCCAGGACGTTCCAAGACGTTGGCTAACACCGAAAATGTGTCCGTGAGGAATGTTTTTTTTAATTTTTACTTTTGACAACTCACAAAACAACTATACTTTAAACAAAATGATACTTGATTTTGATGACACAATTATTTTTACAATGTTTGACTCTTTAACTTTTTGACTATGGATCTAAAAATACTTGACATCAACTTTGATAATTGACTTAATGGATGTATTTTTGATGATTAAACAAACATTGACTCTTTTGATTAAAAATTTGACTTTGACAAAAATACTTATTATAAACAAAATTGACTCAATACCCTGTATCCCACTCCTAATACATAACCTAGTCCCTTATCATATATGATTATAAAATCCAATTTTTGAGATAGAAATTTAATAAAGAATAGACCTATGAGGACCAAATAGATCCCACTAGTACTACTACAAACAAGCTTAAAATTCCAAACTAAATAATACCAATGACATTCCTTTATGAAACATAGGTGGATGATTAAACAATTTTACCAGATTACAAACTTTGGACTCCAACACGTTACTAAAGAAAAAAAAACACTTTTTATACTGACCTAAATATGGCTTGATACAGGTATAAAAGCATGTAGACTTCTTCCACTCAAACGATGACTCCTTACTTTTTACGCAAGTCTACCTAATGGATGATTGAATGTGCATACATATTGTACAATAGGATTTGATATATTGGTACAATGTATCCAATGCTTGAGGTAATGCATATAATATGTGTTTGACATGACAGATATGTATGAAGAAATTGGAAAATGCTTGCGCATTTGCTGAAGGGAATTGAATGGTTTTCACCTGACAAACGCCGATGGAAGTCACAATGTCCGTTGTGCCAAGTATGTGGAGACTACAGCTATGAGTGTATGACTATTGAAATATCACGGAGTGGTAAAGTGAGTATTTGTTGATGCAAGTTGGTTAGATCTTACAAGTCTCCCTTTTGACTTGCACGGTAGTAGAGATGGTCGGTAGTGAATGTAATAAAATAGAAAAAATTGTTTCTCACAACTTGACCTTCCACACACACTCCCCTATGCCAATGTGAGTTTGATCTTAGTCCAAATATTGCCAAACTTCATTGAGATCAAACGCCTGCTAGATTTTATGGTATATTAATAGAATAAGACCGATTTTTTTTACAGATCCTCATGTGAGGTAACAACTTGCTGAAGGTGCAAGATAGAACACGCCAACCTCGATTGCAAGAAATATCTTATTAGAATAAAATGAATGCATGTGTCCCACAATAATGATTTCCCAAGCTTATGGCATATTCCAAACATTTTTTCTCCCACAGTCTCAAATCTAGATGACAATAATTTTATTTGCAGAGCCTCCCAATACAAGGTTTGAAGAATTGGTCAACATAAAGAATAATCCAAATTTGGTGCGATACAGATGAAGCAACTATGACAAAATCTAATCTATGATTTTATAGAGAATTAAAATCTCATAATGGGGTAAATAAGAAAACTATGACATGCCCCTATGAACTATTTACTCTTCCATGGTAGAGATTAACACTACTCTGATACCAAATATTGATTTTTATCAGACTACAAGTATTACGCAATAATTACAAATGATATTCAATATGCTCCCATATAATAGCACACAATACAATAGCCTAATCTATAGGTAGTAGTTTCCCTAGAATATAGGAAACTGACTATCTCGTGAACCATTTTTGTAAGGTGAGTAGAAACTACCTCACAAACAATATAATTCTAATATTATATTATTGTTATTAAGTTTTTTATAACAAATCATAATAACAATAACAATAATTACACAAAATATACTAACTTAATTAATGCTTACACACAAATAATGGAGCACTAATAAATATATTTTCCAATATTCTTGAGCGTTCTAGAGGCATGTGTTGATTCTTAGATGTAAAAAATTGGTGAACCCAATGTGAAGGACTAGTTACTTTTATTTTCCTTTATTTCTTCCTTATTTCATCCATCCTTCTCCTCTCCCATTATTCTGTGGGTGTTTATACACCCCCGAATATGTCAAGTCAGAAATACAACAAGCCCATTTTGGGTCTTAAAGGGTATTATTACTATATGGGTATGCAAAATTTTCCCTCACTATCTGGGGGGGTCTCATAATTACTCATCTAATTTATCTTCCCCTCATACTCCTCCTCAAGGTGTCAACAATGGTTCATCACTCAGGATCGAGGAGATTGATCAGCCTATGTATAACATGTAACCTGAGTTATTCAACTCAAATAACATGACATTTACAGGAGAGAAAGCATCATGTCCTCGGGTCTTGTCAAGACCTCAAATCATCATGCAAGCTGATTTTCTCTCATCCTACCTACTATCAAATGATGAAATCATGACACTCTTTTCCCTAAGTGATGAGTGTCTTAACACAATAGACCATTCCTTGGACTGGATGCAAGAGTACACTAATGTTCTTATTTAGAACAATGTTGTTACCCCTCCTCCTACAACAAGAAATACATCCAAAGAGGTGTGTTCTCTTGAGTATCAATCCATAGTAGGACATCACATGCCTTTGCTTCACAACTAGACTTGGAACACACCTAAGCCAAATGCAACACCATATTCCGGTGATGTAATTTCAACATTGGTGGATAGAGTTAGCGAACTAGAGCTTTCCAAGCCTCCTTGTGCTATACCTTTTTTAGGAAATGCCAAGATCCCCCTCCATATTCAGAACTTTGGTGATGACCTCCTTCAGTTTACATGGGTGTCCCTAGCCCTAGAGACCTTCTTACTAGATCGAGAACATTAGGTATTCCCTGCCACACTTCATACGGATATCCCCCACATGCACCAACTAGAAAGTACATTATCAAATGCCATCCTAACTAGCAATGTGACGCTCCCTAGTTTTATAATTACCACTTTGTAGTAAAACAATGTTCCCCCGTACCTCCACATGTATACTAAATCACCATAGGGGGACACGTTTTCCTTTCTTAGATCATATGCTTAGCATCATGAGATGCCTTATACCCTTGAAAATGTTTATGCTACACAATATCAGCCTCATATTCCTCCCCCACCTCCCCATCAAGGGTCTTCCATGGTAGAGTCTTATGCATTGGGAACATATGCCAAATATCTCAAGGATCCCCTTGACTTTACTATACGAAGTGTATTGATTCCACGACCACTTCCCGACCTACCAAATTTCAAAGGGGAGGGGACCCTGATGTGTATATCAAATCATATGTGACTGCCATCAGAGAGCTACTCCCATGGGATGCGGTTGTAGCTAAGATTTTACCTAAGACATTGGAGGGGATTTCTCTTGATTGGTACTACAGAATACTAGAAGCCTCAATTCATTCGCTTAAGAAAATTGTTTCAGAGTTCATAAAGAATTTTTACATGAGAAAGTTCTTGAGAATGGAATCAGATAATTCTTGCACATCAAATAAGAACATAATGAATAAGTTGACCATTTCATCTAGAGATGGAGACAAGTCCTCTACTCCTCTGCTAGTTCTCCTAACATGGATCAAACGGAGCTTTGTGACCTATTTATCCATTCTATCAACTAAGAAACCAAGGAGGAAGTCCAAAAGTTCCCTCTTAGGAGCTATGAGGAGGTTTTAGAGTGTACTCTCCGCATTGATAAATAATGATTAATAGAGTTTGGAAGACTTACAGTTCGAATGGGAAACTAGTCACTTCTTCTCAAGGTAATTTAAATTACCCCAAAAATTCAAACAACAACAATCAATGACCTAAATTCCTCAATAAGAACTGTGGTACTATGACCTATGACATAACTGACCAATCCAAGAATTCAAACATTTTTAACACCAATAATACAAATAAAAAAATAAAAAACAAATGCAAACAACCAAAGGAGTAATAATTTCACTCCTATCAATGCAGTTGATTCCAATCGCCCTTTTGTTCCTCCTCAATAGATCTAGGATTAAGGCCCAGTTTAATACTCTAATAAATATCCAAATCAATTTCCAAACCAATATCAAAACCAAGGTCAGAGGCTTCCAAACTTAACTTAAAACAACCAACAATAGAATAATAACAAGAACTATGGGCTGTAAAAAAACTAGGATTAAAGACCTCATGACTACGACCCCAACTTATATTGTGATTTCCATAGGGTAATAGTACATGATGCTTAAACGTCCCATGATTGTAATAAATTCATATAATGGCTTCTAGAGGACCAAAAATAGCTCTGCATTGAGATGTTGTTGGTTAATCCCATGAAACCTATGCAGAGCACTCATATGGGGCTAGTTTCCCCAAAGAATTATACTCTTGTGGTTTATAGAGACCCCCTTCCAATGTGCCCTGAGAATGGAAAGCTTAATGCTCATGTTACTATTATCCATTTTTACCCCCTGGTAAAAATGGACAACTTGAGAAGAATGGTCTTGGGTAGCTTATAGAGCTTCAATGAAGAATCTGGAGAAAAACAGGTAAATTTCATGGTTTTTGGGCACTTGGAACCATTTGAAGGCATTTTACCTTTGCTTCTGTTCAGTACTTAGAAAAATTGCAAAAAATGGTTAAAAATGGTAAAATTGGTTTGGGTGCACTTTACTGCATTTTTTCTAACTCCCTAGATCAAAAAAATCCAAAAAATTGGTTAAAAGTAGGGAAAAAATGAAAAAGGGGTCCAAAATGAGGAAGAGTTGAAAAATAGCTCTGTGAGTTCATGAGTAAGTCAGATGACGAGTTGAAGTAATGCAACCCCATTGTTTTTGCAAAACACAGCAAACAGTTCGGGTATTGCAGGTTTTCTAAGCTACTTTACTTCTTAAAATAAATTAAGTGAAACACCTTCAAAATACCATAGAGGAGTGAAAAATAATATTTTTTCCAATATTCATTGTTGCATGTTTTCAAAGCAATGTGTTTTAAAAGTTTTAAAGTAAATCACTTCGAAAAACCCATGAATAAAGAAAAACAAAAAGTATTCTGGGTTTCAAAAGTTGTTTTACTGTTAAAAATGACCAAGTAAAGTTCCTTACAAAATGTGAGAAAATAACTTTCAAAACCATGCAAAACAAAGGAAATGCAAAGGGGAGTTATGCGCATATCCGAGTCTGATTTACTTCACAAAGCAATGAAGTAAAGCACCTCACCAAACCTGCAAAGTTGGAGAGTAGCCCGAGGTTTTGATGGGTCATTACTTCAAGCAATAAGGCCTGGAAAATGTGAGCAAAGTAATTCAAAAATCCCGCAATACAAGGTAGAAGTAATGCGTAAAAATGACCCCACACAACTTCAAGTAATGGAGTCCCAGGAAACCCATAAAGAAGGAAAATATGGGAAGTAAAGTACTTCCCAAAACCCACAAAAAGGAGCAAGTAATACACCCCCAAACCCTGTAAATAAGAAAAGGAAAATTTGGAGTATTGTAGGGATCTGAAGCGGTATTACTTCAAGTAATGTGCTTCCCAAAGCTTGAAGTAAAAAACTTTCCAAACCCCGCAAAGGATAAATAAAGTAGGGAGTAATGTGCAAAATTGAAGTTTATTTACTTCATTAAGTAATGAAGTAATGCACCTCCAAAAACCCACAACGAAGGATTAAGTAATTAGGGGTCATACTCCCACAAAGAAGGGAAGAAATGAAGTAATGCACCTCCAAAAAGTTGTAATGAAGGGAAGTAATGAAGTAATTAGGGGTCAAAAACCCGATTGGCAATAAATTTTGACCAAAAGCTCTGGTTTTAGAGTTCTTGGACTTTTTGGAAATCTTTTGGCCTCCTCTACACCATGGAATCATGAAAATATCATTTTGATGAGGGTAAGTTGGTGAAAAAATGGCAAGAATACTTCCCACGTGAAATGAACAGTTCCATACTGCCTAACTACCAAAATTTAATGTAGTATAATTCTCCTTTCTTATTCCAAAAGGCACATAAAATGTAGGGATTTTTTTTTCAGGATTATCCATGCTTTTTGCATTTCATTCAAGTCCCATGGTTGGTGGTTGAGTGAAAATTTCTAGTTCCCTCTCTCTCATTCATTCTTCCATATATTTAAAAAATAGCTCATTTTCTAAAGGGGTTAGACAATTTTTCAATGTTGTTCTCTTCTCTTCTTCTTTGCAGGGTATATGTAGAGCTCTAAGCCTTCTCTTCTAAGCATTTTAATGGCATCCATGCCTTCTTCCTCTATGATTATGTATTTTTTAAAACTTTTGAGCAATAAAACTAATGTTTGTGGTTATTCCTTTATCATTGCATTAGTTTTTGTTGTTTTCTTTTGCCTCTCATCATTATTGTAGGTATTTTGTGCATTCTCTTGTTTCATTGCAAATTGTAGATGGTGTTGTGCTTTACGGGAATGTGGTATTGAATGCCATTATGGTATGTGATGCTAGTCCATCCTCTCTACACTCATTTTCCCTCTTTTTCATGCATTGTAAATTATTCAATGCCCCCTTTTCTAGTGTTATCACTTATGTAGTGTAGGATTTCCCATATTTCATGAATTTTCCTATCTCTTTGGTCCCTTAGAACTGATAGGATAGGCTTAGAGAGTATATTTCCCTTCATTAGAGGTAATTTTTACATTAGTTTAGGAAGAGGAAACAACCTTCTCTAGAAAATTGTCTCAACTGCAAGGTCACACATCTTAAGACAATTCCATGTTACCCAGTTACACTTTTTGCCTTAGTAAAATCACACGCTAGCAATCAAAGGGTAATGTAATTTGGTGTTAATAGTTTTGGCATGCCCGGTGGGACAAGGAAGTGAAATCTCTACATTTCATATTTGTTCCATCGCAATATTTTAGCCACCGTCTACTGACACAAACAATTTTGGCACACTCTGTGCGACAAACAGGTCAAATCTCCATTTCATAGGTGTTACATTGCAATATCTTTTCAACTGTGCTACTAACACAAACAATTATGGCATGCCCAGTGGGACTGATTTAAAGCACCTTACCACTTCATTTCATCAAGTTTAATTTCCTCTTGATGAAATGTAGCCTTTGGAGGCACATCCCAAACATAACTTGAAACTCCATTGATGTACACAACCCATTTTTTGAGTTATAAACCTTATTTTCCACCCATTTCCATCCATTTTTCTTTCCATACCTTTCCTTTTCTTTCATCCATGAAGTTGTGCAATCATGGGTTCATTCCCATCATGGAATTCACACTTGTAGCAATAATAGTGCTATTTAGAGCTATCTTGATGCACTTTATTAGCTCATTTATCTCTGATGAGCATATTAAGTTCATGCCCATCCATAAAATCTATAGGACTTCTTACATATTTTAGAATTAATTCTTTATGATGACTCATCAATACCATCAAACAATATTAGGTCTCTTTATGCTAATGATGTGTCATTCTTGAGGTCCTAAATAGGTCTTATATAGATCAGGAGAGTCAACTTTATATGCTATGTCTTTCATGCTTCAGTATACTCTCATACACCACTTTCTCTTTAAAAACTAATGAATTTGTGGTCAAGATGGCTTACCTCCAGTTACTAAGATGATAGTTCACACTTTTAAGATAGATCTTGCAACTCTTTTAGCCTTTCCTAAAGAAACATCCAACATGGTTATGCGGTCATCTATTATAGCTATGCAATCGATACTCTGTTCATAGTCATATGAATTATTTCCTAGATGAATCTAGGTGGAGATGTTTTAAATCAATTCACACATTTTTGATATAATAGACTATTATGATACTATTCTAACATACATACAACCTTAACCCATTAATAAAAGACCATATAACTATCATTTTCTTTCGTATTCAGAGTATAGGTCAGACTTGCTTCTAAATACCATAGCAAATAGTCCTTAGGCATGGATTTACTCGTATTTTTATTCTCAGATATCATCTTGATAAATTTGGGATCACTGAATCAGTTTCATAAGTATTCAAACCTTTTATCTACACATTCAAAGATTATTTCATACCCCACAATCCATTCATGTAATTCTATTCCTTTGTTCCATGCATTGACCACAAATAAAGGATTATTATTATATGGGTTTTTTTGAGTCATTCATACCTAATTCAAAATGATAGAGGCATCATTTAGAAGACCTGGATTACCTCACCTTATTCATGCATTAGTCTTTCTTCATGCTTCTTGACACCCTACCTTAGACTCCTTCATACCCTGTCTGATCACATATCCAGTGCTAAAATGGAAACAAAGAACTTTTAAACACTAAAACCATGACTTTTAGATAATATTTATCTTATTTAAGGTGCTCACTAAATTTCATAACCTGGAACCTTACACATTTTTCCTAGTTCACCTTTGTGTAGTTGTACAATGACCTAATTAAGTTTCCTGATATGCACAATCATCCTTGAAGTGTTGGATTTTTTTGGTTCTCTTAATGTACTCTTAAAATCTATTCAAGGACCTTAAATACACTCCAAATAACCTACATGAAAATTTTATAAGCATAATGAATGAGATCTTATAAATTTTTCTCTCTTTCCCTTAGAATATGCATACTATATTTCTTCCTCTGCACAACTAAAACACGGTCATTGATATCTTTTCATACACATATCCATTTCAGATGAAATTTGGGGTCTTCTTCTTTGAGATAGAGAAAAAAAATTCACAAATTTTTCAAGGATTTTTCTTATTGAATAAAAATTTGTATGATTCCCTAGATCGGGCCTGAGAGAAAACAATTATCCATAAAACCCATATTGTGCATCGTTAAAGGTTATAGTAAATATATTTGGATAATCCTAAATACTTGAGTAACCTTTATATTATGATATTCAAGATATTTGGTGTGTGTAAAAAATAAGGACGGTGATTCTACCTCACTTCCCTGTCCAAACCCTTGTTTACAAAGTCATATAAACATGCAAACCATAAGCAATATTAGCTCACAAAAATAACATATTATGCAAATTGAACCCTGAATACATGTCAAGAAGGATATTTAAGACACTTTTGTGTTCATAAAACTCAATCCAGTTTTATTCATGATTCAAATATAGTCTTCCATAAAAATCTCTTCATAGCAATCTTCACAATTTTCTCCTTATACTACTTTTCAATACCAGAAGTCCACCTCTTAGTCTTTTTCAAACTTGCATTTGATCACTCCTATATCCTTAATAGCCTGACTTAACTATGACGACCTCCTTATAAATATTTAGAAATATAAATTTGGGTAAGATTCTCAACTACAAATGCAAAATTTAAGCTCTATTTTGTTGGTCAACTACGACCTTAGACATCTAAATATTGAGAGCACAATATATTAGACTCTTTCAATTCTCCTCCAACATAGCTGGTGGAGATAAGACAACTCATACTTACCTAAGACACCCAATATTAACCTTTTACTCTTACTAAAAGAGTTCTTACATCACAATTTCAAATATTCAAGCATCAACCTTTTGGAGGGAAAGTAGTAACATCCTAATACATGTTATGAATTCCTTTAGAAGGCTTATTCAGACCTATTGGATATTTACCAAGCATTATCAAGAATTCTCCTTCATCAGACTCCCTTGTAAATGGAAAATAATTGAACTCCAGTTCAACTATAATATCTTCATCATCTCTTCATGCTTCAGTGTATACCTGGGGTCCCATCTTCTCTTTGACCATGCTAGTTTTTGTGTCTTCTTGTTGTGTTCTCTATGTCATATTTTCTTGTTGTTGTCTCTTCTTGTACCATCTCTTTCTTGTCTCTTTCTAATCTACTAAGCTCCATGTGGCTACTTCATCATCACAAAAGTCTAAATTATATTCTTGTTTTCTTGTTTTCAAGAGTCCTCTCATGTAATTATGGATCTCCTCTATTTTATCATCTTCTATACCTATATACAAGGGACTAAAAGGAACATTAGATACAAAATTATTGATGCCATGAAGCCTCTTTCTTGACTTCATGTTACTGATATTATTTTTCTTATTTTGTTTTTTCATTGACCAAGTCCAATTTGGTCTTCTCATCTCTATTTTTCTCTTGTATTTCTTCATTCCCAAGTTGATCCAACATGTTTTCATTCTCATTTAGGACCTCACACAATTCTTTTATCTTCTTCAATCACTTTTCATATTTTTCAATTCTTTAGACTCACCTATCTCATTTCTATTACTCTTCCCTTTATTATGAAATTTATTTACTTCTTCATTATGAACAACATGTTCTAATGAACTTATCTCATATTGTTATTGATCCATGTCTTGATAAAAAAGTAATTAATCTTTTTTTCAAAATGAAAAATCTCTTGAATAAGGTTTTTATCATCAATGTTAGCACCAAAATCATTAAAACCAACATAACCTGATTTAAAACTATCATGTTTTACCTTTTCATCATAAACAAGATTTACTTCATCATCTTGAGGATTTCCTTCACCATTCTTCCATATCTCCATCACTTCTTCACATTTAAACTGGATTGTACCTATAAACAATGTTTCTATCATCCTCAACTCTTCCTGCAACAAGAAATCTTCAATATTTTCATGACATGTATAAAATTTAGGACATAGATTGCATTTCTTTTTCATCAAAATTAGTGATTACTTGTTCATTTCCTCCTGTTTTTCCTACATAAGAATAATTACCATGATGTATATCAGTTTCCTCAATCAATTAAGCATGTGATTCATCACCACTCCCATTAGACACATATTGTACATCATCATTCAACACAATTTGTTTACCTTTTTCCTGGTTCATGGATTTATATTGTCTCTTACCTCTTTGTCCCAATCACTTTTTTATTTTTTGTTATTTACTTTAACTCTTCTCCAATAGCATCTTGGGAAATCTTCCATTCTCATGGTTTCATCACATGTACTTACTTCTTCACTATGCTTTATACTCTTGTTTTCCCAAGCCTGATTTATTACTGAGTTATTTGGCATCTGAAGCCACTTACATACTATATAGTCATGTTCATGAGCTAATTTTATGATTTGTCCCTCATCCAATCCCTTTACAATGTGTGCATCTCCATTCACCTTTTTTCCATCTATGCACTTTTTAACTTCATCATGTACTTTGACTTTTACAAAGTCTCTATTTATTAAATCATGAAATGAAACATAATTATTTACCTTTACCTACTCCTTGAAGCTCTTATGTGTCTCCACTTTTTCCTCTTTGTTGACCTCTTTGTTGTCATCTTGGATTGTATCTTCTTTATTTTCAATGGAAGTGTTGAGAATTACTTCAACCAATTTGATTTCTGACTCCAACATGAGGTCATACTCTTCATCACCAACTCCATCATAGATAGGAATATATGTTTCTTGAACCTCGTATCATGAAATCTGATCTCATTTTTTATATCATCCTCATTAAGGAAATTTTCATCAGCTTCTCCTAAGAATTTTTCATCAAATTTTGATTCATCATCTTCCAATTTTTCTTAAATGTGCTCTAACTACTCCACTGTTGCATGTGGATGGTTCCCATGGCTGATCTCAAATGCCATCAACTTAGCATCATCTATTTCTTCTTCTTTCACAACCCATTCTTCCTCATCTCCTCTAGACCACTCATAATCACCTTCCATGTGACCTTCATATTCACCTTATGTGTCTTCTTTGCAAGATTATTCACATGCTTCACTCATTAAGCTCAAATATTCCTGCATATCTATAATATCATCTTTTTTTTAGTCACCTCCCTCATATCCTCCATCAACTAGCACTTCATCTTCTTCTATATGGACTTCATCATCTCTATACTCAATTATTGTTACCAATATTTTATCTTCAAGGAGTTCAATTTAAATCTTTATATTAGAAATCTCTTTTTCTCTCTTCATTTCTTTTATCTTACTTTCTTCTGCCACTCTCATCCTCTTCATTGTTTGCATCATAGCTATCACCTCCTTCAAGTCCAAAATCTTTATATATCTCTTATCCAAGTCTTATCCACCTTGGATTTGCAGCCTCCATCTTCCTCTTATCCATGCTTCTTCTTGGATATCTTATACTATCTCTTCCTAGTTCTCTATCTTATTCACTTCCACAAGCTTAGTGGCATCTAAGCCAATTTATTTGGCTTACTCTTCTTCTTTGCTAGTAGTATTTTACCGGGATTGTCTTCTTCTCTCTTGAATACTTATACTCTTTCTTCTCTTCTCATTCACTTGCAAATTTGTATCACACCTTATTCAACCACTAACATAACAAAATGAAAGAGAAAATGAATTAATCAATCTATAAATTCATAAACATATAACTGAGGTATAAATGCTATGATACCGCAAATATGATGCACTTTCTTATCTTAGTTATCTCTTATGAGCATATTAAGTTTATGCCCATCCTTAAACTCTACAAGCCTTCTTCCATATTTTAGACTTCATTCTTTATGATGACTCATAAATACCATCAAACAATATTAGGTCTCTTTATGCTAATGATGTGTCATTCTTGAGGTCCTAAATAGGTCTTATACAGATCAGAGAGTCAACCTTATATGCTCTGTCCTTCATGCTTCAATATACTCTCATAAAAAAATTGATCTTTAAATCCCAATGACTATGTGGTCAATATGAATTACCTTTGGTTATTAAGATTATAGTTCACACTTGTAAGAGAGATCTTGTGACTCTTTTAACATTTCCTAAAGAAACATCCAACATGGCTATGCAATCATCTATTATAGCTCTGTAATCAATACTTTATCCAAATTCATATGAGTTGTTACCTAGAGAAATATAGGTGGATATAATTTAATTCAATTCACACATTTGTGAGCTAATATGATCTTATGATATTGTTCTAACATGCATACAACCTTAATCCATCAATAAGGACCATATAACTATCATTTTATATCCTATTCAAAGTGTAGGTCAGAATTTCTTCCCAAGACCATAAGATATAGTCCTTATGTATGGATTTTACTAGTATTATTGTTCCTAGTTATCATCTTGCTAAATTTGGGATCATTGAATTAGTTTCATATAATAATTCAAACCTTCTATCTACACATTCAAAGATTATTTCACACCTTAAGATCCATTCATGCAATTCTAGTCCTTTATTTCATGCATTGACCAAAAGTAGAGGATTATTGTTATAGGGGGTTGTTGAGTCATTCATAACTACTTCATCATGAAAGAGGCATAATATAGAAGAATTGGATTCACCTTTTCTTATTCATGCATTAGTATTTCTTCATGCTTCTTGACGTCATGCCTTAGAATCCTTCATGCCCTGTCTGATCACATATCCAGTGCTAAAATGCAAACAAAGAACTTTAAAACACTAAAATCATGAGTTTTAGATAATATTTATCTTGTTTAAGGTTCTCACAAAATTTCATAACCTTGAACCTTGCACATTTTTCCCAGTTCACCTTTGTGTAGCTGTACAATGACCTAATTAAGTTTCTTGATATGCAGCTTCATCCTTGAATTCTAAATTTTTTGATTCTCTTAATGTAATCCTATTAAAATAATTCAAGGACCTTAAATACACTCCAAAAAACCTATATGATAAGTATAGAAGCATAATTAACAAGATCTTATCAAATTTTCTCTCTTTCCCTTAAAATCTAAATTTTGTATTTCTTCCTCTGCACAACCAAAACACGGTCATTGATATCTTTTTGTACACATGTCCAATTCAGATGAAATTTGGGGGTCTTCTTCTTCGAGATAAGACAAAAATTTTAACAAATTTTCAAGGATTTTTTCTATTGGATTCAAAAGTTGTATGATGCCCTAGATCGGGCTCGAGAGAAAACAATTAGCCATAAAACCCATATCGTACATCATCAAAGGTTCTAATAAATATATTTAAATTCCTAATTACTTTAGGAGCTTTTATATTATGATATTAAAGATATTTTTTGTGTGTAAAAAATAAGGATGGTTTCCACCTCACTGCCTTATCAAACCCTTGTTTACACAATCATATAAACATGCAAACCAGGAAATATTAGCTCACAAAAATCACATATTATCTGAATTGAACCCTGAATACATGTTAGGAAGAAGATTTAAGACACTTTTGTGTTTGTAAAACTCAATCCAATTTTATTCATGATTGAAAAATAGTCTTCCATAAAAAACACTTCATACTAATATTCACTTTTTTCTCCTTATATTTCTTCTCCATACCAGAATTCCATATCTTAGTATTTTTCCAACTTGCATCTGATCTCCTATATCCTTAAATATCTTGAATTAACTATGAAGATCCTTATAAAGATCTAGAACTCTAATTTTGGGCAATATTCTTAACTACACATGTAAAATTGAAGGATTTTGTTGGTCAACTATGACCTTAGACATCTAAATATTAATAACACAATATCTTAGACTCTTTCAATTCTCCTCCAACATAGCTGGTGGAGATAAGACTACTCATATTTACCTAAGACATCCAATATTAACCTTTTACTCTTACACAAGAGTTCTCACATCACAATTTCAAATATTTAAACATCAACCTTTTGGAGGGAAAGTATGAATATCCTAATGCATACTATGAATGCCTTAAGAAGGATTATTTATACCTATTGGATCACTACCAAGAATCACTAAGGATTCTCCTGCATCACATCTCCATGTTATAATAACACACCTCTATAACATTTTCATGATGAAAATCAACAGTTTGCATATCCATGTGAGCAAGATTCAAGTCAGTTTTATAATTTTCCAAACTATCCAGTTGTTTTAGAGAATATATATACAAATTTTGGAGGTAATCTCATAGCTGAAGAGGTAGATGTGAAAAGGAAGGTTTTAAAAAAGGAAGCAAGTATGGTGCATATCATGGCTACAAGCAAATTAAAATAATTCATAATTGGTTTCAGGGTCCCTTTTCCATGGGTTTTCCCTATTCCAAGACACTACATCCCTTTGCAAAATCTTTATTTCATGGTTGAGATGCTACCATAATTTGCAAGGTTGATTAAGGAGATTGAGGTTTATGAGTCTAGTGCTAAGAAACCTTGTCAATGGGTAAGTCTTACACTAACACCTAAGAGATTTCTAATTTAGGTTCCCAACCTACATCATCTCAAACTGAGCTTCACTTTCTTAACCTTTCATATGCTTCCACCATTGTGGAATCCATTTCTTCACCTTCTACTCTCCCATCACACATTCAATTTTCTTCCCTTTTACCTTATAGAACTCCTTCCCCTCCACAAGAACAAGAAATTGCACCTTCCCTTCCACCACAACTATTGTAAAAATTAGTTAAAACCCAACCCATCCCTCCTCTTGCTATCCCAAATCCATTTTGGGAGGAACTGATGAGTCATTTTATTTCCTTTTTAAACACCTCATCTACTGTATTTTGTTTAGCCAATTGTACCCCTGAACTTGTATTTCCCAGTAATACCGTTGAACATTTTCATTTATAACTTGAACTCATGGAATAGATATTAGTTAATATAATTATTACTAAGGTTCTACTTTATTTTGTGGATTATGAGTATGTATTTATTCTTTTATTTGCAATATGATGTTAAATGATGCTTTGTATAAATTTCATCCTTGTTTACAAAGAAGTTGTTATATGCATTAACTAACATGCAAAAAAGAATACATACACATTAACTGATATGCAGACAAAGGAAATCATTCATAATGAAGAGGTCATACACAATAACTAACATGTAGCCAAAGGGAGTTATGCATTCACCTATTAAAAATCATCTACAACCAAAGGAGGTCACACACATACATAAAGTTGTGATTATGAGAAGCTTGCACAATGTGGAAAATACACCTAAGATCTCGCACGTGTTGATAGAAGAAGCAGTTATGTGAACAATAAGAAGACTCAATGCCATCACCTAATTATGTGTTGTAACTCAAAAAAAGAACTAATTAATTTAATTCATAACTTAATAATTAGTTGATTGACAGATTAGTTAAGTTATGTGATTGTATGAGAACATCTATTAAATAGTTATGTTGCGTACATGTAAGTTTCTGGTTTATTTGGTTAGGATCTTTTACTTAATATAACTATAACTCCTCAGTAGGAATTTATCTCTTCATGCCTCTATTGTAATGAAAAGATATAAAAAGGAAAGATTAATGCTATAAAAGAGAGTAATATAGTAAGAAAGATATAGATCCATAGATAGAGAGTTTATTGTGTTTTCTACTTGTAATCTTCATGTTGATGAAATAAGAACTTGATTTATATTAAATTGTTGTAGACAATGGGCCTTAGGAGGGATTAGCACCCAAGGTAAGGCCCACTTGTAGTTTTCTAACCCTCTCCTTTTGTTTTGTTGTTTTAATTCATTATATGGTTAAGAATTGCAGGAGTTTATTCCTTTATGTATATTATGGTTTTACATGCTTTATCCATAGCCATAGTATTTACTTTCAATCATAGTCTAGTTCATTTCCAGTACTTTTATTTCCTAATTGTAGTGAAAAAAATTTACCTTTACACCTCTCAAACATCTATAACTGTGCATATAACACTAGCAATATTTAAAGTTTATGTCCCTAGGTCTAATAATTAAATGATTTTAGATTAATGAACAACATATTAATTTTTGCAAGTTAATATGTACACCACCATTTTTGGAACCATTTCCAGGGATACTACCAAGTTATAAAGTTTTTAAAGAGCTTTTTCATTTCTTAGAGTAGTTTAGGTTTTAGGAAATTTGCTTCCCAACCCCCCCCAACTAATTTATCCATTGATATAGTTGATTAGTTGATGTATTCACCATACCCAAGGGATGCCCATGGTATATTTTTTCCTAATCCATAAGTATCACGGATCTCTTCATATACCTCTGAGGATTTAGAATAAGAAACCTTCCAGTACTAGGTTTATTGTTCAAAGACAATCCTCCAAGTGAAAGATCTGAAACTACTCCATAGCAGCCATAAATAGAAGAAGAGGTAAATCATAGATGTTTGAAATGGGGAAACCACCTTTGAGTTCCCCATCATTGAAAACAATGCATCTTCTTGTATGAAGAATATTTCTCCCTCATCCTTGCCCAACTTTCATGGATCCATGTCAGAAGACCCAAACACCTTTCTATTTGAGTTTGATGTTTTGTGCAGGAGTTATGATTATACTACTGATGCACATAAATTGAATATATTTCCTCTACACTCAAGGATGTAGCCTTGAGATGGTTCATGGGATTGGGAAGAAATTTTGTAACCACATGTGGTCACAAATGAAGGATAAATTCCTCGATAAGTACCAGGATTATTATAGAACATGTAGCATAGAGGAGGTGATGAAATATACAGAATGACACAAAAATAGGATGAACCATTGGAAGACTATTTGGAAAGGTTCCATGTTCTACATTCAGAAGTCAAGGCACAAAAAACTACCACCTAAATCTCTCAAATTACTCTTTTTGAAGGGACTCAATGAGGAGGACATGGATTCTTTAGATTTGATAGGAGCAAGAGACATTTCAAAAGCTACGTTTTATTGTAATCTATGAAGCCCTGCAAAAAATTACTCAAGAGATACTATGAAGAGGGTAAGAAGTGTAAGATAAAGAGGTGGATCAGCTACCAAAACAATTGGGGACATATCCAAGTAAAATATTGTCAACATGTTTAAAAATATGAAGCGCGAGATTTTTAATGACATGGCTAATCAATTAGATGTTCTACATGCCAAAAAGAAAAAGGAAGATGCAAAGAAATACTCATAAAGTACTACCATGCATGTAGAAGGAAGAAATATGACTGTAGATGAATAGAATTGACCAACATTTCTCAAGAAAGGGAGGCTTCACCTAAGTTCAAGATGTTGGAGATAGAGGATGGGAAATTTTTCTATGTTTCTCAAATAAAACCATGGCCATCGATGCAAGGAGGTATGACACAAGACCCTATGCATTCATTTCAAAATTGGTCTAATAATTCATATATGATAGCACCCACCTTAGAGCTAACCCTCAAGGGTGGGCCCCATATCCTAACCAATATTCAAAAGCAACATTGGAAACCTCAATTCCAAGTCCAACCATAAAAATAATGGACAACAACCTCCTCAATCATGGTAGCAGTCTTGGAGAGGAAGGACAACATTGGAATAACCCACCTCCAAATTACTAAAAATATTATCAGTAACCTCCTTATCTTTAGTATCAAGATCTGATGCCAAACCCCAAAACAGGATCTCAACCAAAATCTACCCAACTACCAACTTAGCCAATGCCTAACCCAAACAATAAATATGCTCAGCCAACCTATTCCATCAAACCAGCTCAATACCCTACCTATTCTATTGATATCAACAATATCCATCTTCACTCAGGAAGAACACTTCCTCCACCAGTTGTACCCACCATTACTAAGATTTTTAAGGAAATACAAGATGCTACAAGATGACCCAAAGTAAACCAATAAAACACTACAGACATATCCATAGCAACAGAAAAAGATGTTGCATGTTAATCCGTACAAACTTGAGAAAAATTCCAACAAGGGTAAAAACATTGGGTAATGAGCCACCATTTCCTAAAAGGTTATAAGAAAATAAGAATGATGTCAAATTAGAATCTGATTCTAATTTTTTCAACCAAGCTAAAATAATTTTTTGTCAAAATTCCTATTAATTCAGGATATCAAAGACGTGCCCATATATACAAAAATTCATAAAATACCTATACATAACGAAAATGGGTAGGAAAGAGGAAAGATCTAATTACTCTAGAGTTCATCAGAAAACTAGTTTATATTATGCTTGGGAACTCAATTATACCCAAGTACATAGATCCAGGAATTCCTTTGGTAAATGTCGCAATCAATGGAAAAGTGATCAAGAACACTCTGATTGACTTGGGGGAAGTAATAAATGTAATGATTAAAAAAAATTATGGATGACTCTGAAGTTAGAGGAACTAAGACCAACAACCACAGTCTTACAGCTTACAAACAAATCAACAGTTAAGCCTGAAGGAGTCTTGGATGATGTAGTAGTAGTGGTAGACTCTTATGAGTACCATTGTTGGTTTTATTATTCTTCATCGGAAAGAAAGTTTGGGAGGATATCCTATTAACCTAGGAAGACCATGATTGGAAACTACTGACACATTCATAGGATGTAGAATTGGTAATATAATTATCTCTAATGGAAGTAGTACCAAAAATCTCTGCATGGTGGTACCCCTCTATATGGATTCATTTATAGTATATGGAAGTAATTTTGATGAAGATATGAAGAAGACCAAATCTCAATTCAAGAGCTCACAATGCTGGAATAACGTGTCATGTAAGCAATTGAAGGGAAAGAATAATGATTATGTTATTTCTAATAGTCTTGTAAAATAATTATGGGAAGAATGAAAAATTAGATGGAAAATTAGGGTGTATAAGATGTCCTTAAAAATCTAAATCCACCACAAGCAAAACACCATGAACGTTTCAGGTAAGAATTGCATCCTCCATAAAATATTTCTTCCACATGATTAGTACTATTGAATTCTACTAAGTAACAATATATGTTCCATGAGTGGATCTCTCTAAGAAAGTGCAAATTGCTCCAGGCAATCCACTTAATTTGAAATAAATGTGACTTTTGAACTTGTGCAAGAGGACCTGTTAATTGTCTCTTTTATTCATTTTTAAAAAATAAAATCACGTCATTTGATATGGTACTATGGAAAAAAAGATGGGATACACCCTAAACTATGTACACATAAGATATACATCAAAGATAGCACAAGCCAATAAGACAACCACAAAGAAGAATTAATCCAAATTTGAGGGATACCATGAAAGAAGAATTAAAAAAATTATTGGATGTTGGATTCATATATCTAATTTCAAATAATCAATGGGTAAATCACCTCTGATTATTGTACCTAATAAGAATGGAAAATGGAGTAATCTATGTGGGCTATAAGGATATGAATGCAACAATAAAGAATGATCAGTTTTTTTCATTTCCTTTCATTGACATTAGGTGTAAATATGACTTTCTTTTCTGGATGGCTATAGTGGCTAGAAACCAAATTCAGCTTGCACTAAGGACCAGTGGACAAGACCAAATTCATGTGCCCATGGGGAATATTTTCCATATTTTGTTCTTCCTTTTGGTTTGCTGCAATGCACCTGCTAAGTTTTATGTGAACAATTTTGATCATTTTTTCATATCTGAACCAATTATTACATGGAGGTATATATGGATGATTTTACAGTATATGGATATCTGGTTTTGATGATTTCACATGAATAATCTAGATAAAGTTCTTATGAGGATGCAAGGAGCATAAGATGTCCTGAGGAAATGTATGATGTCCTCATATGATCATGTCTGATAGTGAACCATGTTGGAGGACACTATTCTATCAACTATTGGAATTCAATTAGACCCATCAAAAATATCTGTGATTACAATAGGGTATTACTGGCACTACACTACATAAGGATGCATCAGCTTCCTAGGACATGTAAGGTATGTATAGAAGATTTATGACATGATTTTGGTAAGCCTATTGCAAATCATATGAGATGTCCACTGGGAAAATATGCCTCAGTTGAGTGGATTTCAGCCATTTGACAAATGGATTTTTTACTCCATTGAAAAAAATGTTAATCCTCAACACCTCTCATCAGAGGACGATATTGGACATTTTGGTGTGCACAAAATACCTTACTAAATGGATAGAAGTCGCACCATTGGAATTTCCTAATCTAGAAGAGTGAGAAAGTTCCTAGAATTATTATACTGACCAAATTTTCACAATGTATAGGAGTAACCAAAGCAGAAATTTTTACAAATCAAGGTACACACATCACTACTAGAAGTTATTTATGATCTTAGCTATTGGAATATGAAATCAAACATAGGATTTCTAGGAACTTTATCACCCCCATTATCTAATAGTCAATTTGAGGTACAAATCATGCAGAAATAGAAGCCATCTTGAAAAAAAAAATTCACTCCACATGAGGGATTGGGAAGCATAATACTTTCAGAGTCATTACTGGTCATTGCAACACAACTTGGAAGACAACAACATGGCTAATCACTAGTAATTTGAGATTTTTTACAGATGAGATTGATTTTCTCCCTATTGAATTTGAGCATAAGAAACTAAGGAATGCACTTAAACTAGGCATGGATGACTTTTTAAGCTCAAATGAGCACCTATTTTATATTTCTCTAGAACTCAATGAGTATGGATGAAATAAGGAGACTAAGTTATGTATAATCTCAAAAAAGATACCTCAAAATTAAAGGATTAAATAGCATGAAATATTCATCAAGACATAGAAAAATTGAGAAAAGTGTAAATTGGGCTCTCTTGGATTTGACTCCAAGTTATCTAGGACCACATGGAGTAAAACTAAAGTTACAAGGTAGCGAGGCCCATATGATGATTGAGAAAATCTTTCCCAATGGAGTTGTGAAACTCACTATCCATAGATCCAGTGAGATTGAAACTACTGATGAATGGTACATATGTTGAGGTTATACATAAATCCAACTAATACAAAGAAGTGTTGACATGCATGGTAGTTCAGAGGAGGTACACTACAGTAAGGATGGAACATTGTAGACAATTTAGAGCTAAGGTCATAAATGCCAAACCTATTGGTTCATCTTTTACCAAGTTAGATGAAGGATGAGATGTTCAGCCTGGCAGTTAGTATATACTAGCTTATTGAATACTCCAAGGGTGAATAAAAGTGATGTGATCAACCTTCTTGGTGATCAACACCACTCAACTAACATGTTTTGTTTTCTTAGAATTTCTGTTTTGTAGGATTTGGTGTATTTGTTGCAAGAAGTGCATGGTCTCTGATAGAAGGAGATGGTGCAAAGACTAAATGTCCATTTGCAGCAACATGTAACAAATCTCTATTTTGTTTTCTTATTAGTGGAACTTATGATTGCATGGAGAAAATAAAGGAAAAAATATGCATGTGTGATAGTGATGAAGATGACTAGCACCAGAAAAAGTCAGTCTTCCCTCTCTAGGAATTAATTGATTTCATTAAGGATCCTTCAACATAACACTGCATACGCTTGCAACAATGAAAAACAACATCCACATCATCATGACACATCAACATGCAGCATCATGATAAATTTGCATGCATTGAAGGCACAAATTACAACAAGGCACATGTCATCATCATCCAGTGCATATCTCGAGATAAGTGCACTCATTTTACTTTAATAAAGTAGCGATAGAATGATTATGTTTAATTAATATTTATGCCATATCATGAATGAATTTAAATAAAAATTATCATGCCACCTTTAAACCATATGAGTTGTCACTCCACGTCACCCCACTCCATCACACCATGTCACCTCACACATTTGCAACATTCAAATGAATTTAATTCATTTCCTTCTTGTGTTGCATGTGTATGTGGCTTCATAGAATTCAAAAACACAAGTACTCCAAAAATTTAACACTCACTTGAATTATTGCGTCATTGCTACAAACTGTGAGAATTTTCCCTCAGAGATAAAGGAGTTTTCGGAATTCAGGATGGGAGGAGATTTGATTCTCCATGAGCCTATAGACCATTCACAACACCACATCTCAGCCACAGATATTCAGTATTTTCAAGACCTAGTGGATGGATGGGATATATCAATAAGTTTCAGGGTTTCATGAACCTATGGTAATTTAATTTCTTCTACATTCAAGGATAAGAGAGGCTACTATTAAATTTTTAACATAGTGAAATTAGATGATGAAATTTTAGCTGCAGTCACAGGGCTTCCTGTCAGAAGGTGAGTTTTTCCCTGAGAAGGAAAACCCAGATATAACTTGACAAGATATTTTAGTGATGCAAATGATAACTTCGTGACTAATAGATAAGGTACATTTCACACTTCTCTAAACCATTTTGGGCTGATGTTTCCAATTACATTATCAAATACTTTACCTGCGAGGGTAGATACTCCAGATTGAATACTATCCATTTTAAGTTGTTGAATCATTTGAATAATGGTGTACATGTTAATGTTCCCAATTTCTTAAATGAAATTACTAAAAAGAATAAGTAGAGAGTCCCATAGAGAGGAAGGTCAACCTTGTCTCACCATTTTCTTATCACTCTCATTGTAAAACATACATTGGAAAGAGAACACTCTGCACTGAATTGGGGAGATTTTTCAAGGGTTAAAAATATTAATGAGTTATTAGGGGAAAAGAAGAAGAGAAAGAGAAACACAGGTAGTTCTTCCACTCACAGATTTGAACCCGTTCCTTCCACTTATCAATCTTGAACCTATTGCTTCCACTTCTCTAAGGCCCTTAAAACCCCTATTTCTGAGAAACCACCATCTCTAGAGAAAAACCCTCAGCCTATTTCTCTTGAGAGAATTCTAATTGTCGAAACCCTACTTGGATTTTCAACCCCTGAATCATCCACCTCAAGAAGTAAGAGGTAAGTGTTCCAGACCTACTTCTAAATCATCCAAGTATACTACTTCATCTTCCAAATCCATTCCTACACCACCTAGGCATTCTCATTGCCTAAAAACTAAAAGGCCACAAAAATTAAGAGCCACAAATACTGAAACCATAACACTTGATAATGATAAAGAATTAGTAGAGGAGAATATTCAGGCCACATAAATGAACATAGATAAAGAAGGTGTTGATGTGGAGATTTAGGATCCCATGGAGGGTATGGAAGATAAGAGAGGGGAAGAAAGTAGTGAGAAAACTATTCAAGAAGGCCCTAAAGAACAGTATGAAGTTCAAGAAGAGTTAGTTCATGTTCAAGAAACCCATGAGAAGAATGAAGGAGAAGTGATTGCCCAGGATTTGTCCATGAAATAGAAGTTCATATAATAGTGCTTGAAGTACAGACTGATGAAATAAAATTTGGGGATGATATGCCCCATGTTCTTGAGGAAATTATTGACAATATTGTTCACATTGTTGAAAAAAACAACCATTTGAGAAGATTTCAAAGGTACACGAGAATCTTCCCACAATTACTGAGGATATAGCTGAAACCATATTAGAGACTACTTCCCCATTGTTAGCACAAGTTATCCTGTATCCACATGTTATCATCAGAGAAGTTTTCAAAGACCCTCCAAAACCATCTTGTAGAAACATGGCCACTCAGACAACCTTGTTAGATTACTGGGTGCAACAATTTGAAAACTATGTTAATAGGCTGCAATGAAAATGGGAAAGGAAGAAGGAAGAGTTAATATTTGAACATTATAAATGGACATTGAAGAAAATAAAAAAGAGATTAGGGCTAAAGATAAGGAAATTGTAAGGCTCAAGAAGAACAAAGAAGATATAATTTAGGTGACCAATGAGATAGTTAAATACATGCCACCTTCCAATATTTATGCCATTTTCTTGAAGGAACAAATGTTGTAATTAAATATCACTTGTCATAAACTTAGATATCCCATTTGATATTAGTGGATCCAAGAATTTCTTCAAGATATACATGAAAATGCCACATGAAATTTAGCTTCTTTTATGTGAATTATATCAATACAACTATACCCTTGAATATGACTGACTAGATTCCAGTACTTTATATTGGAGATGTTCTAATAAGGGAACTATGTTCATATTTAAATAATGAATTATACTGAGAGAAATAGATGGAAGATTTCAAGAAACTATCAAAGGAACATCCATTGATGATCAAAGGTGAAGCTTCAAATACAAGAGACCAATTATTGAGGAGTATGGAAAATACATGCAACACAAATATCATTAGAAAACGAGTACATTTCTGGATGAGATAGGAAGCTAATGATGAAGCAAGAAACCACATTAAATTCAATGGTCAAGAAATATTACAAGCATTTGAGGATGCACATGTAAGAAATGTCCCCTGAAATGTAAAGAAAAGAAATGCATTATTATCATAATATCATTCCAACTTTTAGGAGGATAAATGCATACATTGAAGTTTCTAAAGGATGTGGAAAAACTTGGTTTCCTATTGGTTATTATCCACTAATTTTCCACTATCCTATACCACATTGTTCTAGAAACAAGGAACTAGATGAGGAAATATAGGAGATGATCATAAAAATATACAGAAGAAATGTAGGGTACTTCTTCAGCGATCCAGAAGGAACATCTACACCGACTGACTTTAGGCACTTATGCAACATCATTCAAGCAAATCCTAAACTAGCAGAGGAACCTAAAGAATATTGAATGAGGAAATTCAAAAATTTAATTCTGTGGGTGTGATGAGTCATTTAATTTCCTTTTTAAACACCTCATCTATTGTATTTTGTTTAGCTGATTATACCCCTGAACTTGTATTTCTCAGTGATACTACTGAACATTTCCATTATAACTTGAACTCAAGGAATAGATATTAGTTAATATAATAATTACTAAGGTTTAATTTATTTTTTGGATTGTGAGTATGCATTTATTCTTTTGTTTTCACTGTGATGTTAAATGATGCTTCACATAAATGATCAACCTTGTTTGTAAAGAAGTAGTTATATGCAATAATCACCATGTAGAAAAGGATCCATACACAACAACTAACATGTAGCCAAACGAACTCATTCACAAAAAAAGAGGTCTTCTACAACAATTAACATTTAGCCAAAGGGAACCATCTATAGAAAAGCATTCTGCAACCAAAGGAGTTCATGCACATACATAAATCCATGATTCTGAGGAGCTTGCACAATGTGGACACTGCACCTAAGCTCGCACGTGTAGATAGAAGAAGAAATTATGTAAACAAGAAGAAGACTCAAATACCATCACCTGATTATGTGTTTCAACTCAAAAAAATAACTAATTTATTTAACTCATAACTTTATAATTGGTTGATTGAACAATCAGTTAGTTAAGTTATGTGATTGTATGAGAACATCTATTGAATAGTTTTGTTGCATGCATGTAAGTTTTTGGGTTATTTGGTTAGGATATTTCACTTAATACAACTAGAACTACTAGTAAGACTTTATATCTTCACGCGCACTATTGTAATGAAAATAAATAAAAAGGAAAGATTAATTTTGTAAAGAGGAAAACCATAGTAAGACAAAGATAGATCCATAGTTATAGAGTTTGTTGTGTTTTCCGCATGTAATATTCATGATGATGAAATAAGAATATGAGTTTTGTTAAATTTTTGTAGACATGGGACTTAGGAGGGGATTGACACCCAAGGCAAGGGCCCACTTGTGGTTTTTTAACCCTCTACTTTTGTTTATTGTCTTATCATTGCATGATTAGAATTACAATAGTTTATTCATTTACCTGTACTCTATTTTTACATGTTTTTCCATAGTCAAATTATTGTCTTTCAGTCATAGTCTAGTTCATTTCCAGTATTGTTATTTATTAATTGTAGTGAAAATAATTTACCTTTACACTCTCTCAAACATCTATAACTGTGCATACAACACTGGACAATATTGAAATTTTACATCCCTAGGTCTGATAATTAAATGACTGTAGATTGAGGAACAACATTTTAATTGTTGTAAGTTACTTTATGCCACCAAGAACATAAATATAAAATAAGTCAAGAAGAGAGGGAAACTAAGGATCTTAGAAGAGAAGAAATAAGAAAAAATTTAAGGAATTGAATTGCTAGATTCAATATCAAGAAAATTCCATTGATGAATAAGCCTTCAATTGGGATTGAGGTTTAAGAACAAGTGGTGAAGGATGATTTTTAAAATGAAAAATTTCAAGAAGAAAAATATGGTGATAACCAATCCTTTTGTTTCGATTGCAGTGTTCACGTTGGCACCATATTTTCAGAGGTTATTGATCCATCACTACTTGCAAATTCAGTTTCAGAGGAAGAAAATTCATCTCCAAATTCACAAGAGGAGGAGCATGTACAAGAAAAGAAAGAGAAGATCCCAAGTTTTCAAGGTATCTTAATTAAATGTAGTGATCCTTATGGTCCTGCATGTCTTGAGCTTGTTTCTTTGTTGGGAGGTTGCATTGATCCACAAAAACCATCATCATCGGTTGTAACCAACCATGAGGAGATTTATGTTATAGAGAAATACATTTCAATTTTAGAGGTATCGAGTAGCAAGTAGGCTATTGAATAAATTGTAGTCCCTTCTTCCCCTTCATCCTTCCAAAAATATGATCTTTTGGATGCTTTTGAGCTATCAAATTTCATGTTTGAGGATGAGGATACCCACAGTGGACAAGTTGCAAATCTAGAATCCACCATAGAAGAAGAAGACTCCTTAGCATATTTGGACATCGATGAGGTTGATTATTTGTCAAATTTGAAGCATAGCATTGGTGAGGAAGGACCCTTTGAACTCATTGATTATGTTTTCCCATCACCTATCCTTTAACATAAAGATCCTCATGCCATGGAAGTAAATATTCAAGAGGAGCATGCTGCTCAAAATAGTCCTCTTAAATCCAAAAGAAATGAGACAAAATCAGATTTAGAAGCTCTTGATGAAGATGGAATCATTGAAGGTTTTTTTCTTTCAGTTTACAAGTCTAATCTTGGTGATGAATCTCCATAAAAAAATAAGAGGAGAAGGGTGATGACACCGATCCAATAATATTCATTAAGGAAGAGGATCAATTGTTTGTAGAATCACAACAAGAGAAAAATGAACTTGAAAACAACCACCTATTCAAGGAAAGTCTACAAGGAGGCTTCATTGTCGAATTTGGGCTTTAGAGTGATGGGAAAAATTCACAGATCATACCCTACCCAATTAAGTATCTAGCCAGTTTAGAGCCATGATCAGAGTTGCAACCATACGTGCTTACTTCCGAGTGTGAGGATGAGTTTTAGAGTTCCAAGAATCAGCTGCAATTCCTCTCAAAACCAAATGCAGAGGTACTAAAAGAGGTATTTGTCTTGTTTCAAGTTGATACCTTAATGAGTTGGGTGAAAAATCAGCTTGTAGTCAGTTTTTCAATCTTGCACAAGACCATGTTCATTGTAAAATAAGTTACATGGTCCAAATTTGTGAGAAAGGGAAGCTACTTCTCCTTTCTAGTTATGGGATTCATTTGAGCTTTCCATTCCTCTGATTAGAGTAGAGTTGATTTTTTTATCAGCACAAGAAGTTCTTGTGCAAACTCTACATGCTTCACTTGGGCATGTATGATATTCCTCTTTTGTACATAGTTTTTTGGTGTTTTTTTCTCCTGTAAAATCCATTAGTATAAATCAGTATTCATCCAGAAATCAGATCTTAATAGAAATTTCAAGTGCATTTATCTAAATAAGCATATGATCCATACTCTGCAATCTTCATCTCACCAAGAAATCATTAGTTCAATTCTTCATACTTAACAGAATTCAAATTTTGAGACAATTTTCAAATGCATTCGTTCATTCTTAATAGATGAGATTGTAGAGAAAAGAGATTTCCAGGTTCAATTTCCACTCGATTTAAATTTCAATATTTTCTTATAAAAGATGGAAAATCTGAGTAATAGAAGATCAACTTCAGGTTCAACAGTGTTTTAATTGATTCATGGACAGGATTTCAGAGTTTCATATTAAATTTATGTTCACGAGGATGACTCCATTCCTAATGGACACTTAAATTTCATTGATCAACTCATCTAGTAGGCATATGCCCTCATGAGTCTCCAAATTGTTATCCATTTTTTACCCCATGGTAAAAAATGGACAAGTTAAGAAGAATGGACTTGGGCAACTAATATAGCTTCAAGGCAAAATCTGGAGAAAAATAGGTAAATTTCATGGTTTTTGGGCACTTGGAGCGATTTGAAGGCATTTCCCTTTGCCTTGGTTCAATACTTGGACAAATTACAAAAAATGGTTTTAAAAGGTAAAATTGTCTTGCGGGCACTTTACTACATTTTTTCTAACTCCCTAGATCAAAAAATCCAAACAATTGATTAAAAGTTGGGAAAAAATGAAAAAGGCGTCTAAAATGAGGCAGAGTTGAAAAAACTCTTGGTGAGCTCATGGGTGAGTCAAATGGCAAGTTGATGTAATGCACCCCCAAATATGTGCAAAACAAAGTGAACAATTAGAGTATTTTTGGTTTTCTAAGTTTTTTTACTTCTTACAAGAAGTTAAGCAAAGCACATCCAAAATCTTGTAGAGGAGTGAAAAAAAGAGTTTTATGGAAATTTAGTCTTACATTACTTCAAAGTAATGTGTTTCAAAAGCTACAAAGTAAAGCAATTCGAAAAACCCATGAATAAGAACAAGACCGAAGTAATCTGGGTTTTCAAAGTTTCTTTATTGCTAGAAATGACCAAGTAAAGCACCTTCCAAAATGAGAGCAAAGCACTTACAAAAATGCACAAAACAAAGGAAATGTAAAGGGGAGTGATGAATAGATCTGGGAATGCTTTACTTCATAAATGAAGTAAAGTGCCTCACCAAACCCGCAAAGCTGGATAGTAGCCCAAGGTTTTGATGGGTCATTACTTTAAGCAATGAAGCTCATTAAACGTGAGCAAAGTAATTCAAAAATCCCACAATACAAGGCAGTAGTAATGCATAAAAAATGACCCCGCACAACTTCAAGTAATGGAGTCCCAGGAACCCACAAATAAGGAAAAGATGGGAAGTAAAGTACTTCCTAAAACCTACGAAGTAAAGGGGAGAGGGAAATAGTTAAGTGGGTTTGCGAAGTTTCTTTACTTTGTAAGATATATAAAAAAAGTAACTTCCAAAACCCACAACAAAGGAGAAATTAATACACCCCAAAAACAAGAAAAGGAAAATTTGGAGTATTACAGGGATCTTGAGTGGTATTACTTCAAGTAATACACTTCCTAAAGCCTGAAGTAAAGAACTTTCCAAACCCCGCAAAGAATGAAGAAAGCGGGGAGTAATGCACAAAAGAGAAGTTGCTTTAATTCAATAAGTAATGAAGTAATGCACCTCCAAAAACCCACAATGAAGGATGAATTAATTGTGGGTTAGATTCCCAAAAATAAGGGAATTAATGAAGTAATACACCTCCAAAAACCTGCAATGAAGGGAAGTAATAAAGTAATTGGGGGTCAAAACCTGATTGGCCATAACTTTTGACTAGAAGCTCCATTTTTCAAGTTCTTGGATTTTTTGGAAAGCTCTCAACATCCTATAAACCATGGAATCATGAAAATAATATTTTGGCGAGGGTAATTTGGTGATAAAACTGAAATAATACTTCCTACATGAAAGGAACAGTTCTAGACTTCCCAACTACCAAAATTTAATGCAGTATGGTTTTCTTTTCTTCTTCCACAAGGCACATGACATGTAGAGATGGGTTTTATAGGATTATCCATGATTTTTGTGGGTCATTAAATTCCCATGGTTGGTGGTTGAGTGCAAATTTTGAGTTCCCTCTCTCTCTCTCACACACATTTATTCTTCCATGTATTATAAAGAGAGCTTATTTTGTAAAGGGGTTGGACAATTTTTTAATGTTGCTCTCTTTTCTTCTTACTTGTAGGGTATATGTAGAGCTCCAAGTCTTATCTTATGATAATTGTAATGGATTTCATGCCTTATTCCTCTATAATTATGTATTGTGCAACAATTTGGAGCAATAAAATTGATGTTTGTGGTTATTCCTTTATCCTTGCATTAGTTTTTGTTGTTTTCTCTTGCCTCTAATCATGCTTGCAAGTATTTTTGCATTCTATTGTTTCATTACAAATTTTAGACAATGTTTTGTTTTATGGGAATGTGGTGTTGAATTCAATTGTGTTCTATGATGGTATTCCATATTCTCCACACTTATTTTCCCTCTTTTTCATGTATTGTAAACTGTTCAACACCCCCTTTTCTAGTGTTATCAACTTTGTAGTGTAGGATTTCCCATATTTCATGCATTTTCGTCTCTCTGGTCTCTCAGAACTAATAGGATAGGCTTAGATAGTATATTTCCCTTTATTATATGTAGTTGTTGTATTAGTTTGGGAAGAGGAACCAAACTTCTTTGGAGAATTATCTCAACTACAAGGTCCCACACCTTGAGACAATTCCATGTTACCTAGTTACATTGCTTTCCTTAGTAAACTCTCATTTTAGAAATCAAGGGTGTTGTAATTTGGTGATAAAAATTACTAACAAGGAGACATTTATTGGAAACAATGACCATTAGGCTTCTACATCTATAAACTCTTTAGTAGCTTCCCCTTTAAATGGCCGAAATTAGACTAAGATTGTCGGCTTAGTAGAGGTAGAAACTGAACCTAAATTTAATGTAGTGACCCACAACTGAAATTATTCTTCACAACCTCTTCCCATTTATCCTTCCATGTTAGACGATACACCAGTAACTCCCAATCTAGTAGGTTCTTATGATTTTATTACGAATTTGACTAATACCTCCTAATTTTCCTACGCATAGATCGACTTTATTAGAAGAAATAGATCTTGGCCATCTTATCCACATCACTCCTCCTCTAGAGGCCCAAATAAATCATATATAATTTGATGTTTATCCCTTGGGGTATCCTGAGAGAGATGTTGGGTTTGTATTCAATATTAGCAAGATGGGTACTGATGTTGAGTTGGCACAAAGAGGTGATCCTGTGTATTTCTCCAAGTTTAAATGTATAACTACATTAAGGGTGCAATGATAGACAATGGGGTTGTTGTTAATATAGTCCCTTTTTCATTTCTTTAGAAGTTATGCTATGGAAAGATGAAATTTTCTTCAATGGGAAACATGTTGAGAGGCTATGATAGCCTCAAAGCAACTTCTATTGG